>JABCMI010000031.1:0-1491251 GCA_026261945.1 Hirschfeldia incana
TTTAATTCAAAACATGTAACTAAAAATCTTCTTCTTCTTTTTTTTTTTTTGCTGCTGTCAAAGAGATGAAAGAAAAAGTACCTGATCCATCCGAGGAGATGATAAAAATTTCAAAATTTCATCTAGAACTTGGATAACATCATTCTCCTCATTATCACTAGCATTCAAAGTTATATCATTCTCCTGTTCATCATCGCTAGCATTGGAAGCTAAGTTCTCTGACAAAGAGTTCAGACAGCTGACAAGGTCTGTGACCAAGCTATCCAAGTCCTGAGATCCTCCAGCTTCAATTGACTAAAAGCACACAAAGATGAGGAAACAAAAGTGCCATCAAGTAATAATACTTCGAAATCTTAAGCTTAAGCGTTCATTCAATCAACATACATAATAACAGGAGGAGAAGTAACAAAACTGGCTTCTCTAGAAAGAGCTCGATCCTTATGTGAAAGTTTTGATTTTTTTTCAATGGCCATTCATATTCCGAGGCTACAAAGCATTCTATTAACCTCGAATCACTTCTATAAAATCTCCCAGAAACCCGAATGCGATGAGAAGAAGTTAGAGAAAGCTTACACTTAAGCTCTGGGCTAAAAGCTCTCGTACACGACTCGAATAAGAAACAGTAGCAGCAGACATCGGATCCTCAGACACGAAGCTCCGTACAATCGGTGACGCAATCACTGGATCGAATGTAATATACGATAAAGATTTGAACTTTCGAGTTGTTCTTCTCTGACAATAACAACTAAGGTTTTGAACAAAACTATCATATAGAGAAAAGGTTATGAATCACACAGGGGAAAAATAATTGGATCAAAAACATGAAAAAGCAAACTACAAGCCCTGTTATGCAATTTAGTAAAACTCTTCAGTTTACCAGGTTGTTTGGTTACACAAATATACCATAACCGTGCAGCACGGTCCGTGCATAACCGCAAAATTAATTTAATGTTAAGAATAAGCTAAAATTCGTTTCCAAACACGTCCCACGTTCACACTCACCTTTCTCATTCCCCGTCTCTCCCCCCCCCCCCTCAGATCCGGTGCACTCACTCGGATCCTAACCTCCTTTGGCCTCAACCTCTCTCTAACCGATCTCGTCGCAATGGAGCCTGACGTCAGCATCGAAACTCTATCCATCATCCGGATCGCCGTCCTCCCGATCGGCACTATCCCTCCGCCGCTTCTCCGTGACTACCACTCCATGCTCCTCCGTCACCACACCATCGCCCTCTCCGCCATCAGCTCCTTCTACACCGAGCACCAGAAGTCTCCCTTCACCAATCAGCCTTGGGAATCCGGATCTCTCCGGTTCAAATTCGTCCTCGGCGGTTCTCCGCCGAGCCCCTGGGAGGATTTCCAGTCTAACCGGAAGATCCTCGCCGTGATCGGACTCTGCCACTGTCCTTCCTCCCCCGATCTCGTCTCCGTCACTGAGAGTTTCAACGTCGCGTGTAGGAGCTACTCGTCGGCTCTTGTTCGGCGATGCTTCGCCTTCTGCCCTGGCGATTCGCAAGTGAGTATATCACTTCAAATCTGGAATGTAGATCTGATTAGGCATTTTAGCTCAATGCGGATGGATCTAGTAGATTCTCTGATCCGTTTACTGTTTTTTGTAATTGACGATACTATGATCAATGTACTGTGTGTTTGCAGCTTGAAGATGGAGATAAGAAGGGGGAGAATCTGATTCTGTTTCCACCATCTGATAAGCAGACTCAGGAGTTTCATTTGCAAACGATGATGCAAGACATTGCGGCTTCGCTGCTAATGGAGTTCGAAAAGTGGGTACTCAAGGCGGAATCTGCTGGCACGATTTTGAAGACGCCTTTGGATTCCCAAGCTAGTCTCAACTCAGAGGAGGTTTATGTCTAGGTGTCCTATAGTTTAGTAGTCTATGCTTCATTTCTTCCTGTGGAAGCATATAAACTTATTGCCATAGTTTTCTAGGCTGATTAGTTTTTGGTGTAATGCAGGTTATCAAGGCTAAAAAGCGGAGATTGGGGCGTGCTCAGAAAACAATTGGGGATTATTCCTTGTTGGCTGGTTCACCTGTTGATGCCAATGCTCACTACTCTACTGCTCTAGAACTGGCCAGATTGACTGGAGATTACTTCTGGTATGCGGGTGCCTTGGAAGGCAGTGTTTGTGCCTTACTGGTTAGTGAACTATGTTATCTGAAAGGCACTGAATATGAAACTGCTCTCATCCGTCTTTCCTTACATTTAGTTTACAATCATCTTAGTTTTCTGTTTTCTTGACATTAGGTAGATCGGATGGGTCAACGGGATGTGGCTTTAGAGGATGAAGTTAGATATCGATACACTAATGTTATCTTACACTACAGAAAATCATTTATTCAAGAAATTGCGCAGAGGTAATTTAACTCAATTCCTGTTTGGCACTCTTCTTCAGTATATCTGTTACTGCAAAATAGCAATCAGATCCTTTTTTTTGCAGAGTTTCTCCCCTAAGCTTTGAACTTGAAGCTACTCTTAAACTGGCGAGATTCCTTTGCAGGTATCATTGTATGCTCTCTATTTCCTTAAAATAGATGGATTGTGTGCAGTTTGTAAATTTTTGTTTCTACCTACTGGTTGAATCCACATTTTTCCTTGGTTTTAGAGGATCTTAAATATTCATTCGATGGAATTTTGGTTACAGGAGAGAACTGGCTAAGGAAGTAGTAGAGCTATTGACCAATGCTGCTGATGGTGCAAAGTCTTTAATTGACGCCAGTGATAGGCTCATAGTATATGTTGAAGTAGCACGTTTGTTTGGAGAACTTGGTTATCAACGGAAAGCAGCCTTCTTCTGTAGACAGGTCGCCCAATTGTATTTGCAGCAAGACAATCGATTAGCTGCTATCAGTGCCATGCAAGTTCTCTCTATGACAACTGATGCATATAGAATCCAAAGTAGAGCATCCGTATCAAAAGTTTCTGTAAACAATGTGAGTTTGACAACATAAGAATTGTTCTTCTTCTCTTGGGGTTGATTGAGCCTTCTTCATAAACATGTTTATTTGTTATCATCACCGTTTATTATCTTGGTGTATCTCCGGGTATTCTACTTTGATGTTCAATTGATTTATTATACTTACTGTGTTTGTTGGTAAAGGAAACTGGATCGCGTCAACCTGATACTGGGAAAATGCATCATCATTCCATTGTCTCCCTGTTCGAGTCCCAGTGGAGCAGTTTGCAGATGGTTGTGCTTAGGGAGATACTCCTCTCTGCTGTTCGTGCTGGAGATCCCCTTGCTGCGTGGAGTGCTGCAGCAAGGCTTCTGAGGTGGCATTATCCTCTAATTACACCTTCAGGTCAAAATGGGCTTGCTAACTCCCTTGCAAATTCAGCGGATAGATTGCCTTCGGGAACTCGCTGTGCTGACCCTGCCTTACCATTTGTAAGGTATGTTTGCTAGCAGTGCGCCATTTTTATTCCAGGAATGTGTTACTTGGTGCACTCTCTTACCACTATGATACACCCTAACTCAATCATGTCAAACTTTCTTATATTCCAAGTTGAGCAACAAGATGCTATCATTTTCATCTACATCTTGGCTTCATATATGTCCCATCTGTGTTTGTATTTCAAATCTTCGTCCATATTTTCCTGGCAGCTGACTCTGGCAAAACTATGCATGTTTTGGAAAAGTAAAATTATGGTTCACTTAAACATTTTTCGTGTAATGATATTTCAGGCTATTCTCTTTCCCACTCCATTCTTCCCAAGTGGACATTGTAAAACGCAATCCAGCAAGAGAAGATTGGTGGACAGGATCTGCTCCTTCTGGGCCATTTATCTATACTCCTTTCAGCAAAGGAGATGCAAACGACAGTAGCAAGCAGGAATTGATATGGGTGGTTGGCGAACCAGTTCAAGTCTTAGTGGAGTTAGCAAATCCATGTTGCTTCGATTTAAGGGTGGATAGTATTTATCTCTCAGCTCATTCAAAAAACTTTGATGCGTTTCCTGTCAGTGTGGACATTCCCCCTAACTCCGCAAAGGTGATCACGCTATCTGGTATTCCAACAGCGGTAGGACCAGTTACAATTCCAGGCTGCACAGTTCACTCCTTTGGTGTAATCACGGAACATGTTTTCAGGGATGTTGACAATCTGCTTCTTGGAGCAGCACAAGGTCTCGTTTTTTCTGACCCTTTCAGATCCTGTGGATCTGCAAAGCTGCGACATGTATTTGTTCCTAACATATCAGTTGTACCGCCATTGCCCCTCCTTGTGGCAAATGTTGTTGGTGGTGATGGTGCAATTATTTTGTATGAAGGTGAAATTCGTGAGGTGTGTATAAATTTTGCAAATGCTGGCACAGTTCCAATAGAACAAGCACATGTCTCGCTCTCTGGAAAGAATCAGGATGCTGTTATTTCTATAGCGGATGAAGCTTTACAGTCTGCTCTTCCCTTGAAACCCGGGGCTCAAGTGACTCTGCCTGTGACTTTAAAAGCTTGGCATGTTGGACCTGTGGATTCAGACAATGCTGTTGGCGGTGGCAGGAACGCTGCGGGCAGCACAGGAAGACCAAAAGACGGAACTAGCCCTTCATTGCTTATTCACTATGCAGGTACATATATCTTGAGTTCTTGATGACGCGTTTCTATGATTACTTTTGCAATCCCCTTCATATTGCCGTATGATTACTAGATTATATTCATGTTTGTATTTCATGTTTTTTTTGCAGGGCCGGTGTCTAGCAATGGGGATTCCCAGGAAAAAGAATCTGTCGTGCCACCGGGCAGACGTCTTGTTGTTCCCCTACAGATTTGTGTTTTGCAAGGTTTGTCTTTTGTGAAAGCTCGTTTGCTTTCCATGGAGATCCCTGCACATGTGGGTGACAACCTTCGGGATGAAGACACTGAAACAGAGAGCAATACAGACAGACTTGTCAAGATCAATCCCTTTCGGGGAAGCTGGGGCTTACGGTTTCTTGAACTCGAGTTATCTAATCCAACGGACGTTGTTTTTGAAATCAGCGTCTTTGTTCAGCTGGAAAACACCGCCAAGGAAGATGATTTTTCCCCAGTCCAAAATTCTCCAGAGTATGAATACCCAAAAACAAGAATCGACCGAGACTATTCTGCTAGGGTACTAATACCATTGGAGCATTTCAAGCTACCGGTTCTTGACGGTTCATTCTTCACAAAGGATCCTCCGCCTGGTACCCCTTCAAGTAGTAGATATCCGAGCTTCTCAGAGAAGAACACGAAAGCTGAGATAAATGGATTGATCAAAAATCTCATTTCTAAGATAAAAGTCAGGTGGCAATCAGGAAGGAACAGCTCAGGAGAACTGGACATCAAGGATGCAATTCAGACAGCACTCCAGACGACCGTGATGGATGTGTTGCTCCCAGATCCGCTAACATTTGGTTTCAGACTGGTCAGAAACGGTGCGGAGACAAAAGCTCAGTCACCGTTGTCAAAGGGATCAGTTTTGTCACATGAAGTGACTCCTATGGAGGTTCTGGTCCGCAATAACACAAGCGAAGCAATCAAGTTGAATTTAAGTGTTACTTGCAGAGACGTAGCTGGACAGAACTGCGCTGAAGGAGCTGATGCCACTGTCCTGTGGGCTGGTAATTTTCCAATTCTTTTATTACGTGATGGTAATATAATGATTGTAGGTGGTGGCTTATACATGTATATGTGACTTAATTTTATCAGGTGCTCTTAGTGGAATCTCTATGGAAGTTGCGCCCCTGCAAGAAACAAGACACTGTTTCTCACTCTACTTCCTTGTACCCGGAGAGTACACGATGGTAGCGGCGGCCGTAATTGAAGATGCTAACAATGTACTTAGAGCAAGGGCAAGAACCGCATCTCCAAACGAACCCATCTTTTGCCGTGGACCGCCTTTCCATGTCCGTGTCACTGGAGGCGAAATGTGATCTCTATTTCTTTGAAACCATATCAGGTCTGGGGATTATCCGCTGCTTGTTTGTTAATTCCACTGAGAGAATCAAACAATCCATTGTTTTAAGTACTGGTTCTAGATATATATGTGCTTGTGTGTCTGTGTTTTTTTTACCTTTAATATTTTTGAGACCAATCGTGCATGTGCTGTATTCTTTTTATGAATCTTACGGCCTCAGTTCTGAGACCTGTCTTCTCGAAGTAATTTATGAAACGACCGTTACCGCCTTCATCATATTCATATCTTGTGGATAACATGGCTATTCCCTTGTAGCTTTTGTGAAGTGTGGTCGTACGTAATAATACAGTTAGTAGAGCCAGTTGTTATTTATTATGCGAGCCTCCGTAAGATGCAAACGACCTCCGTGCCGTTTACGTTTTATCACATTCCGGAGGCTGCAAAGGTTGCCGCCAAACGAACGAAAGAGAGCTTCCTCCGCCGTTATCGAATTAAAAAGTTATTATAACATTCTTTTATTTGGGCCCTGGCATCATTACAAGCCCCTTGGGTTTATTCATTGTCCATTATGGGTTTGATTTGCGATAATACATCAATTGGTTTGTAGAATTTTGGATTTTTCATTAAGATGGAGGTATACCAGCAGAGTCTCTTTTAACTTCGAGAGACAAAAGGACACAGGGGAATACGATTGCATGACGTGGCATTTCGACAGTTTGTGGGTTCTAGTTGGTCTTTGTCTTCTACTTCTATGACAGTAACCTGAGAAGAGCGTCTCTTGCCAAGCTGGGCCAATTGTAAAGACAGCTGTGTGTTATCTGTTACGTAACAGTGACGAAAACAATCGCTTCTTCGTCTTCTCCTTTGTCCTTATGGATAATAATAATTAATAGTGTTTTTACGATTGCTGAATAAATTGAAAGATCAAAGATTCGTTATCTGAAAGTGACGCGAAAAAATAAAAGTGACAGATCAATAATAAAGTGCTAGTGAGTAAGCTATAGGATAGGGAATAAAATAGACAGTAGGACAAGAAAGTTCACAACATATTCTCTTACTCTATCATACGCCTCCTTCTGTTTTCCATGTTAGCTTAAGTATGCTGAATTTTTTGATCTGATATTCTACCCCAAAAGATAAGATAATCACGTGTTAGACTCTTCTGGTGTCTCTGTTAAAAAAAACGTCTGATATATGTCGGAGAAGAAGCTCTTTGGGCACACCAATTCGATGAAATAGCGTACGAATGAAGTTTGACATTCTTTTACAATTAATAAAAAGAAGTTTGACATCACATATTATTTTAAGATGGATGTTGTATCTTTCTACGGCACCATTTGCAAGTTGAGGTCACGACTTCTTGCTCAAATTTAATATTGGAATCACGTAAATTAAGTTTCTCTCTAGTCACACCAAACATGCTGAGAATTACTACAATACAAGTTAGATTTAATGCATTAATTATATTTACATTTACTAATAAATACTCAGGTTTGTAAGTAACTCTAGTGTACTAGGACATCTCTTCAGATCTCGATGTTGGAACTTGGAAGGATGCTTAATAAAACTGTTGTTTTACAACCAACATAAGATTCCAAATCAACATGTTAAGATATAATATGAGTGCAAAACTTTCTGACATTCTGGATATCGGTTAAACTATGTCGTGGTTTTGTTTACTGTGGGTGGGTTTGATTGTATTGGTCATTACTCATTTAGTCGTTTTCTTTCATGTGGTCTTGTACTTGTTGTGTCGGTGTGTTTGTAGAAAAGTTAGGTAGATGGTCTCTTTTCGATAGTCATTAGTAATACTAATGATTTTGTTTTTAATAATTACTCCATAAATAATGCTAAACACTAGTTATCTAGTCTACATGGGTCCATATCGCTTGATTAATCATAAAGTGGCAAAAAAAAATTGCTACTTATACGCTTTTTATACACACATTATATGTGAAAAAAATATATCTAAAACTGACAAATTTAATGACGATGATTGAGAATGATGTTGCCACTCATGTAAGATCAGGTTTATAGCTATAAAAACATTTTGAAAAGATGTAATTAAATTATAAAAAAGCACACTATGCAAAAGAAGTAAAGATCTGTTGGCATCAAAAAAGAAAGCGACATGTCGACCGGTGGCAAGTGGTGTATCACTAGATTCACTACATAAACATCCCAAACATATCAATACATGTGAAGAAAGCGTTTTTTGGTTCCTTTTTCTTCTTTGTTGCTTTCGTCCCCACTTCACACTCTTATCCTCAGTCTCGCACCACTTGTTTCGTATGTCTCTTAATTTAGTTTTTATACAATACATTGTGGATAATACGATACTAGTTGACTTGACTACCACTATCTTCAACCGGCTTCACACGCTTATTCCCGTGACAGCTTACCAACAATATCTCTGCATCTTGAATAATATCACTTTTCCAACCAATAATTAATCGAAACGTAAACATCGATTCTTCTAACTGGTTATTCTCATTGCTAAACTCACTCATATACTCTAGCTCCAGTTGCAGGTTCCTTCCTGTGTTTGAAAAAGTATAACCGAACTTTTTTTTTGTCATGAGTTTAATACGAAAGAAACCTAATCAAACCAACTACAGTGTACCACGTGCTTGGAAAACATTATGAATGTTACAACGGTCTCACTCTGATCATAAATATCTGACTTTATCTTCTGAATCTGTTATAGATAGTATAGGTCTATACTGTTTTAGAATCTCTCAGTCAATTGTTATCTACATTTGCTGGAATAAAGCTTTTGCTATTTTTGATACTTGACTTGTCAAATGCATATCTCTTAGAATCTTCACTTGACTCACGGTTTTATTTAACAAGGTTCCAACGACGTTGATTAAAATAGCCTAAATTCAAGAATAACCCCCCCCCCCCAGTCATTATTGCAGCTCTCAAGCTTTAGATGGATCACTAAACACCCGAACATCTTGTGTTTCAGGAAATAAAATGTGCTAATTAGCTAGTGATCACTTATGCAATTTTATTTTCAAGAACAATTCTACAAATCAAATGTGAAAACGATTAGATGTGTAATAGTAAAGTGAAAGTTTAATTACAAATAAAGAAAGATCAGAGAAAGAGATAAAGAAAATGTTTATTCATTTCTTTGAACACATCAATCAATATGCTAAAAGAGCATTTACATTTATATTAACGACGTCGTATTCGTTTATATATTCTCGCCGCGCGTCACACTAAAACGAAAGGGTCAGAACGAGATAAGATCAACCGTCGCCGATCTTTTCGCCACCGGAGACGCAGGCAACCTCGCCGTGAAATTCGGGAAAGAAACGTCCTCGTACGCTCGCACGTCGTCCTCGAAATTGAGCGCGTAGCTCAAAGCATCGTAGCTGAAATCCACAGGAGAGCTCTGGCTCCCGTGTCTTTGGTGATGATGTTGATGATGAACGCAATTGTAAGCGCAGCTGTTATTGCGGCACGTGACCTTGATGCGTGACTTTACGCGGCGGCAGCGATCTCTGATCTCGAGCTCCTGCGCGGTTGATTTGAGCCACTCGTAAGGAGATTTGGGAGTTCTTGATCCGATCATGGCTTCAGGCTCAACCACGGCGTTGGCTCCTAAGCAGCAGATCGGAGATCTCATTCTGTGACTTCTTGTTGATCTGGCGGAAGACGGAGAACTGCATTCGTTGTACATCTCGTTGATCTCTTTGATCTTTTGAGATTATTCTTTGAATAAAAAGTTTGTGTTAGGGAAGAAGAGAAAAAAGGGAGACAAGTGAGAAAATTGAACGAATGGGAGCGAATAAATAGGAATAAAAAAATAGTTAGGGAAGAAGATAAGGTAGTCCGTGGTTGAAGCGTGGGCCTGGGCCCGACCCGCGTTTTTCATGCGTTTGTTTCGGTTTTAATTTTTACCCACAGATTTGGTATTATTATTACAGGAAAATGTTACATTTTAGTAATAAAAGAAAAAAAAAATCAAAAGAAAACAAGAGAAATAATAAAAAGTATTTTGCAAAAGAACTTTTCAGATATCTTTTAGAAAACTTCAAAACTAGTTGTATGTTTTCTAGTGGCTCATCTTTTAGAATGTGTTAAATATTAAAATATCATCCACTAATTCAATTATTTAAATATTATCCAGTAATTCAATTATTTAAATATTAATATTTTTGGATTGCGAACTGTAAGTGGAAAACTCCACCTATAAAATTTTGGTATTAGCATCATAAAAGGTAGAATATGAGTTATTACATAAAGTTTGCATTATCTTTTAAATTTGCTAATAAACTAATAACTGTTTGTTTGCCACCTCAACTTCTTAGTCTTGATTCTTGAATATGAATCCTCAAGCTCGTCCTGCATCTTAACACCACAACATACTCAATAGAGCTATAATACTCCACCACATATCCATCAAGCACCTTTGTGGTTATTCGAGGAGAGGAGATGTTAAACTATTGGACGCATATTGAGATGCTGAGCTGGCTAATCGGACATGTCTACTGGGACATGACCAAAGAAACCTGCTCCAACACATGTTTGCTTCGAAGACTGATGTATCTAAACTATGCATCAGTCAATACAATGAATTTAGAGATGGAACAAACATGTAACTGTGAGAGTCGAGCAGCAGAAACACCTGAGATTAGATCATAGATAGTATAAAGCTTCTTTTTTGTTTTGAACGACTGATAGATAGCCCAAAGCTACTTCAATATACATTCAGACCAAGACTTTAGCATTTGTAACAAATGTAGCCCCTTATTTGTTTAGATATTTCGTTTTAAACCCAAAGGTTTATTGTTTCACTATTAAACTTCTAAATTAAACCCATGTCTTTTATCATCTTTTTCTTTTTCTTCCGGAGATTTTTTTTGGCGGCGAAGCTAACCCTAAACCCCTCCCGCGATCCAGTTTCAGGTATGATTCCGATGACCTCCTCTCTAAACCCATAAGGTGCACTTCTTCCGTATCAAAATTTGGTGCCGCTTATAGTCTGCAATCACCAACTGCTTGTCGTTTTAAGTGTAGAATCCGACCTGGTTCGGTGCTTTGGCGACATTCGCAAGTCGAGACATGAGATGGCTGAGATATCTAAACCAATGGCGCGGACCCGCGAAGGAGGCATTGGAGCAAGTATCAATCGTCGCCAAGTTCCTCTGTTTGATCCACGTCACCGATCGTTACATCATCTCCTCCACTCACGTCTGTAATCTCATTGCAATTCAAATATCTCTTTCTTTAGCTTCCGACGTGCATTTAAAAATGTAATTCCGGTTAAATTGGGGTTTTAGGTTCAAGGTCCTAGCATGCTTCCGACGCTTAACCTCACCGGCGATGTTATTTTAGCCGAACATCTATCGCACCGGTTCGGTAAGATCGGTCTAGGTGACATTGTATTGGTTCGATCTCCGACAGATCCCACGAGGATGGTGACGAAGCGGATCTTGGGTTTAGAAGGGCATAGACTCTCTTTCTCTGCTGACCCATTGGTTGGTGATCGCTCAGTCAGCGTTGTGGTATGAAGCATTCATTAACCAATCTCTTCATTCAAAAATTCAATCTTTTTTGGTGAAAAAATGTGTAAAGTTCTAAGCTTTAGGGTTTATGTGTTGCTTTTTTCGAATAGGTTCCAAAAGGCCATGTTTGGATTCAGGGAGATAACTTGTATGCTTCAACTGATTCACGTAATTTTGGACCTGTGCCTTACGCTCTCATCGAAGGAAAAGCTCTTCTGCGAGTATGTCTTTCTAGTCTTGGAACCTTTGTTTCCAGCTCTGAAGTTGTTATGAGCAAGTTGTAACTATATATATATATGTGTTTGCTTCACTAGGTCTGGCCACCGCGATGCTTTGGGTCATTGAGGTGACGATCACATCCGGGTTGTTTCACTTTCACTTGCTTTTGCAGTAGGATGCGTCAAGATATGTTGATTCGAGAGATTGTATTGCGATGTTGTTCATAATCATTCGAGTTATGTAGCGTTATCATTCAGATTTCGATGAAATCACACAAGTGGGATAAGCATTTTTGCTCTGTTTCCTTATTGGCAAAGCCATGGACCTGGCGTTGTTTTATACCTGAGGCTCCCTCTGATGTTAACATTCATTTTGTTAGATCTAAAAGGTTGATGAGATTTTGGGTTGATTATGGTGTGTTGAGCAACGTTTTTAGATGTGTTGATCGATCCGTTGAGGTGTGTAGCCAAGCTGGGGTTTAGGGACTTGTTGGCAAAACCTAACTAAACCGAACCAGTCTTGTCCTTTAACCAATCTTAATTACACTTTTTAACAACAACCAATCATTTACAAGATTTTTTTATCAGCGTGATGTTTTCATAATCATATTGGCTGGGACCGGAAATAGTTGCGCTTGCCAACTGGCTGGGGCTACGTGTTTGACGTTACTAGTTAAAAGTTGTCCACTGTTCTCTTAAAATGTCAATGGTAATAACCAATATATTTTTGAAACTTAGCAATGAAAACCACTTGTCAAAATTGCTTAGTAACTATTGATATGATTAAAACCTTTAACCAAGAAAATTCAAAACACCGAGATGATTGATGGCTGAAATAGATAATAGATTTTCTGGATTGTTTAGATAATACCAAAATCTTCAAATGTCTCTTTTAGGTGGATGGTTATTGATTAACCAAATCTACAAGGAGGTGTCGAAGTAGAGAAGAAAAATAATGGCAAGTCATGCAAAACATCATAATTATTATTGAAAACTATATATTATAGTATTGAATACTTAGTACAGCATCATTTGTTACCTCCATTTTAATAATAAGGATATAACAGAATATACCGGGATAAATAAGCATATTCGTTTTAATAAATGGGCTCTCGAATTAAATAATCACCAAAGTCTAGTCTACCATTGGCGTGAAGCCATCCATCAATGCATAAGATTCTTCTGTTTACACAGTACTAGTATAATTTTTTTCTTGCATGATATATTAGACATATTTTTCCAGTTAATAGAGGATGGACATCTTCGGTGCCACTCCATTTTTTTTTTCTAAAATATAATAAAATAAAAAATAAACAAAAAATGATTCAACTCAACTTCATATACATTCTATAATAAAATTTATCTCATATATGAAGTAATCTATTTTTATTTATTTATTACTACATTATGTAGTGAAAAATAAAGTAGAACTAGATTCTAACCCGCGTTAAAACGCGAGACTACTTTTGTAAAATGGTGTTTCAATTTTTTTCTAATTTAAAAGAATTTCATTAAATTTCTTATTTTTTTAATATATATATATATATCTAAACAAATTTGTTTTCACAATATTTTTATATTATTTCTAAAGTTTTCATTTATTTTTTTTCATAAAAAAATCTTATTGTTTTTATTATGAAGTTTTATAAAAGTAATTTTATGTTATACACATTTACATACAGTTAATTAATTTAACATTAAATTAAAATTTTAAAAACCTGAACCGGTAAGAATGGTCCAACCATCGATCTGGCTACAATACTGATTTAATATATGGTCCAGTTTCAAAATTTGGTTAAACCAATTCCTTATAGCACCGACTATTAATTAACATCATATACATTAAAATCTTGATAATAAAAGGTTCAAATTAGTCTTACATAGCAGTGGAAAATTTAAAAAGATAAGATGAAACGATTTCAGTATACTATATTGTAGTATTGTTTATGTCGTATTTAGAGATATATATATATATATTTGTATGTCAAAACTAAATGTTATTTGGTAAAAATATTGGTTGATTCCCGAATAATTGGTAAGCGATATAAATAGTTGATAGCTAATATAGTCTAATTTGTGTATATAAATAATAAAGTGGTCCTACATATCTTCGCTATATTAATAATGTTCATGGTTATTTTTAAGGTGAAACTTAACCGCTTAATTCGAATAAAATATATTGATATCAAGGGAACAACATAACGGTTTAATTTAAGTATATACTGCTCATCATGAATTATTGTATAAGAAGCGTGTGTATACTAAGTGATAACTTGTTCAATAGGTCCAAAAAAAATTATGCCAAGATAATTTCAAATAGAACCCTAAATTAATAGATTAGATGTAAAGAAAACACATGTAAATATGGAAACTTGTAAACTACATGTATACACATTTACATATAGTTAATTAATTTAACATTAAATTAAAATTTTAAAAACCTGAACCGGTAAGAATAGTCCAACCATTGATCTGGCTACAATACCGATTTAATATATGGTCCAGTTTCAAAATTTGGTTAAACCAATTCCTTATAGCACCGACTATTAATTAACATCACATACATTAAAATCTTGATAATAAAAGTTTCAAATTAGTCTTACATAGCAGTGGAAAATTTAAAGAGATAAGATAAAACGATTTCAGTATATTATATTGTAGTATTGTTTATGTCGTATTTAGAGATATATATATTTGTATGTCAAAACTAAATGTCATTTGGTAAAAATATCGGTCATGTTTATTGATTCCCGAATAATTGGTAAGCGATATAAATAGTTGATAGCTAATATAGTCTAATATGTGTATATAAATAATAAAGTGGTCCTACATATCTTCGATATATTAATAATGTTCATGGTTATTTTCAAGGTGAAACTTAACCGCTTGGTTTGAATAAAATATATCGATATCAAGGGAACAACATAACGGTTTAATTTAAGTATATAATGGTCATCATGAATTATTGTATAAGAAACGTGTGTATACTAAGTGATAACTTGTTCAATAGGTCCAAAAAAAGTTATGCCAAGGTAATTTCAAATAGAACCCAAAATTAATAGATTAGATTCAAGTATTTTTCTATATATTTCATTTAATTCCATTTTTTTAAAAAATGAAATTTTAGATTGCCGATGCTCTAACACGTTTTAAACTCGCAAATATAAGCAGAACAAAAAACAATCTATTTGCTCTAAACAATGACCCAAGATTACAGAATCAATCTCGTGATTTTCACACCACTAGAGTAAAATACTTTCCTCGCTAATAGAAAAAACTTGAAAAACGCAAAAATGTCAAGCTAACAAAAAGAGTCCATTTGAGATAATACTAGAGTAGTAGATAGATTGTAATAAGAGCAAAAACCACATTAACCACAACACCATTACCAGGATCATCACCATGTTAAATAACTCTAGATCTAGTGTCAGACTTTGGATCACCAGTTGGCACTTTGAAGAGGCTAGTTAAAGCCTGGACACGTATGAGAGTCAGCCACACGTGTTTTACTTATGTGGGACGAGGAGGTTCGATGTTGTTGGCCTATTGGTTTAACACAATCTATGTCCCGACCATACAAAACTAACTGTTTTGTCCTTAACTCACCCAACAAGAACTCCATGTGCCCCGCATATTGATCCCCCTACCATCTTACACTATTATATTTCTTAGATTTGTCTAAATCAACCCGTTACGATCGTCCTACATACTTTAGTATGTATATAATGTTTAGGCCCCAATGTTTAAATATATCTGTTTTAGTTATTAAACTATGTTAGTGCCATCAAGTTTGGAATATTATTACAATGAATTACACAAAAAGTTTGATATATTTGTACTATGAATTACAGAATACGGGTTCTACCGAAACCACCTCTTTCATAAAATGGTCTCATCCACCACCAGTAGACACGACAATGTGTTTAGCTAATTTATTACCACCCTTTGTTCTTTGCTAGACTATGAAGAAGATAATAAATTCCTTAAGCTCAGTCATGAATCAAATCTCGAGATGTATTGACTTGGATCCTTTCCATCTAGTAAGTCACCCAAAGATTATTACCTCACCTTAAAAGTGGACGTATACCATAAAAGCAACGTTAACTCTATTCTTCCACAAGTCTAACTGAATATATATAGGTCTGTTTTATGGCTACAAATTACCACATTGAAATATTGCTGTTGAGAGATGTAGCATCTCACGTACAATCAAATTATTGAACAGTAAATAATCGTTTTTCAAGAGTTAAAGCAGCCTAAAAGTTAATTATACTGCTAGTAGTTGTACCTCTGGTGATAACGTGTGATTTAATTAATTACATCAGAAATGCTGGAAGAATATTTCGAATATAGTTCCATCAATACCTAATTTTGAGCCCAATGTCAAACAAAGTTGGATGATTCTCCTCCACTGAAATTAGTATAGCGAATTATAGTTTCATATGGTTATAACCTTGCTTTGAAGTATCTATCTAAGAATTTGGCCAGTTCACCAGTAGTTTGAGGTGAAAAGTTGTTGACATGTCTTTGATTGGTCAAATGTGATTGCTAGATGGTATATATTAAATCTCCCCGAGTAAAAATATGGCATTACGATATTTCTGTACAAACCTTCTTTTTTTTTAAACTTAAACCATTTTCTTTTTGTTGGGAAACCATATATAATGTGTTGCGAATTGACGATTACTAGTGCCTTCTACAGAACTAGCTATGTCTACTTCTCTCTTTAGCTTCCCATCACTCGTTTGAGTGATGTTATGTCTCTTCTCTCGTATTCTTACGGATTCACTTTGCCTATCAGATAGACCCCATTAAAAGGAGAGATCCAGCAACCCTCCTCAGCTATTTATGGTATAATCAATTAGATCATAAATGCGTCTAGATATTTTTACGTTTCATGTTATAAGATTCTATAATATGGTTGGATACTAGCAGCTACTTTTGAATATTAGCAACTAATTTTTGATGTTAATTAAGAGACCAAGTCTAACAAAGAATTCCACCAAACGCGTGTTTCAGACCACCACATAAGATCAAATACAATGTGCAGTTGAAAAGTTTGTATCTAAGTTATAATAAATATCTCATAATTACTTGCATTTGTTTATAATATTTTTTGTCAACTCATTTGTTTATAATTAATTTTCAATATATTTTTATTCATAAAAGTGTTGAAATAGGCAAACTATCTAATTTTTCATTTCATATACTGATTTATTATACTCTTGTAGCATTCTTTTTTTTTTAGCAACACTCTTCTAGCCTTCTTAAAATAACATATTCGTCTAAATGTATTTTTTTCGGAATACCGTTATGAAACTATCGGATTGTAATTTGTGACGACCAGAAAAAGACCACTGGGAAATTGTAAATCCAGCTCCTGCCAAAACAACGGGCAATGTCATTTCGTAATTACCGCAGCTTTTTCTGGTCATCATCATACGTGGCAGCTTTTGTAACAGCCCACAAAAGCAATTCCTCTGTGTCGTCCTTCTCATCCGTTGGATCAAGAATCCGATTCATTTCGAAACGGCAAAACTGCCTAGTTGTAATTAAAAAAAAAAACCAAAAAAGAAATAAATAAAAAACCCTTAACAATAAGCTAACCATGGTTAAGCTTCCTAAACCCCGAAATCCAAAAAAGGTCAGAAGCTTCCAAAGTATTTACAATTCATGCCACTGGGGGGCAGTTTTGCTATAAATTCGGTTCCTGAGACTCGCTAGGTTTGCCGAACCAACCTCCCTCCGGTACCTTCTAAAGAAGCAATAGCCTCCTTCCTTCTTCCTCTTGAGAAGACTTCTTCTAAATTTCTCTTTTTGACTTTCAAATATGCAAAGAAAAACAATGGCGTCCACGTCATCTCGTACCAAATCAACGGTTCTCCGTTCCCAATCACCGTCAGGCCGTTTCTGCGGCGATTACTCTAAATCCACCCCGTCGTCAGCGTTCGCTTCCTCCACGAGCTCCAGCTTCTCCTCTCCGTCCTCAGCCTTCTTCAGCAACCACAACAGCCACCACCGATCCGCCTCTCCCACTCGCGTGAATCTCTACAACAGATCCATCTCGCCGACGACTAACAGATCCATCTCCGTCACGAAGAAACCTCAGCCGAGCAAGATCTCTACCCCGAGGAGGTGTATGTGCTCTCCGACGACGCATCCCGGATCCTTCCGATGCAGTCTCCACAAAAACGTCGCGAATCCTCACGGTCAAGGTACCGCGTCGTCGTATCCGGCGAATAGTTTGAATATGAGGAGATCCGCGATGACGAATTCGCTTGTGAGGATCGGCGGCGTTGAAGGAGAGTGGGTGAGGAGAGCGTTGACGACTCTGATAAGGCCTTCGTCGCATCACCTGAGACGAAGGGCTGCTTATCAGCCTCGTCCGAGCAGGCTTTCGATCATGGCGAAAGCCACCACCGAGTGTAATTGAATTTGATTTTGATTTTCAGATTTCAGGTTTGCTCTTATCTTTCTAGGGCGGCAGATCTGGGAAAAAAAAAGAAGACTCTAATCTGAGATCTGTGGCGGTTATGGATGTGGAGATTCAACCTCGAAATCGAGTTTTGTAAAATGAAGATCCAAAAGAAAAAGATCATCATCATATAATTTTTGTTGTTGTTGGGTGAAGAAAGAGATGCGAAATGCATTGTAGATACACAGTTTGCTGTTTGTGGTGGATCTTGCTTAAAAAATTTGTCGAATTAACGAAATGGAACCCTAGCTAGTAGAATCAAAACTATCAAAATCAAATTTCTGAATTCAGTTTTTTTTTTTATTTTTTTTTTTTCATAAAACAAAGTGAGATTTTAAGATCTCGTAGTCTCATCATTATCCATGGTTTGTTATGTATGCAGTGTTTATCAGATTCCCGTGTATTCTATATCCGTGAAGTCTACGTTCGCGTCGTCTGTGAAGCGTTCCGTTCATTTTCCAGGTATGCGTTGTTCGTCGTTCGTGTGAGGTATGTGTTCCTTTTATTTATTTCGTTTTTTTTTTTGTTTATTAATTTCCGTTTCTCGTTTATGTTTTCTTGTGTGATTGTTTTGGTTTATATTTTCTTGTGCAGGTTGCGTTTTGGCGATGGTGCTTTAACTAGATAAAGTACCCGGGGCATGAAAAATTCTGATGATACTGAAAGATGAACAATAAAGCAGAAAAAAATACATTACATTAAAAATGTCATCCACCACTGAGGAAACGGTCTTTCCTGGAACATTAATGAAAAATCTTAAAATCTTAAGTGGCTGGCATACGGGGAAATTTAAGTGTGAAAGCATATCACTGATGACAGAATTGTACATAGTACTCGAAAGGAGAATGAATCAGAATAAAACGAGAAGAGTATACTTTGGAGACCTGAATGACTAATAGAAATTGACCCAACATGGAATAACTAGAGGGGTGGAATCATTGGACTCGTAACATGTCAAAACAGAACATTTGAAAGAGGAAATTAAGAAGCAGAAGTGGAAGCTCACGTCTTCCTAATCTTGAACATTAATATACTCGATCTTATTCCTATACGATCAGGGTATACCATAGTGATAAATAGGATAGATGGAGACTACAAAGTAAGGACCAGATTCTTGGTTTAAGCATTGAACATAATTTTGCTAGGATATATACTAAATTATGGAGTTGCGCGATATTTTGGGTTCTGTAACTCAGATAGTCTGAAACACAGAGAGAGAATGTCGAGCTATCATCGGTCCCTTAGACATAATTTTTTGGGATAAGCTGTTGCGTAATTATTTATTGGCTGTATCAGGTGGCAGTGATTTGACTCCTATAAACTACTGTTGGTTCAGCACATGAGCACATGAGATAGCAGCGATGTAGTTTATGCTATTCTACATGCTTTTGTGACTACACTTACTTGATTATGTTACCGTGGTTGATGTTTTATGCCAAATGCCAAGTCTTTCATGTTGTTTTTACTTGGCTGCTCTCAGTGTGGGAAGAATGGTCGCTGGCGATTTTGCTGTGATATTGTTTGTTTAGACTTACTCGCTTCGTTCTTCGCCCAAAACTTTTTAAAATATCAAATATATTAGTAAATTGCTGTTGCCAAAAAAAATATTAGTAAATTGCAAAATATTTGATATTTCGACTAATGCATTTTCATATAACTCAAATCATTGTGACATCATTAGTCGACTATATAGATCACCTGTAGTGTTCTAAATCTTCGAAGAGGCGCATTGCGATAAATTGCATATAAAACAAGACGAAGAAAGGGTGAAATAAGGGATCGTAGCATCGTCCAATTTTATAAAAGACGAGAAAAGGAGAATGATACACGTCTTCCTTACCTGGAAGAGCATATGCCACCATCATTTAATTGATATACTAGTAGATATATCTCTTATAACTATGTTGATATCCTTTTCATCACAACTTTGGTTCAATCCAAAGTGACATCATAATAGGTTGGTCGACTACTTGCCTAGTGTTATTATTTGATGGCGAAATTCCTTTTTGTGCAAACTTAAGGCTTTTAATTAAAATCAAAGTGGGTTTGAGGCCCATAAGACCTGCTTTGCTACATGATTTGCATCGATGTTTTCTGAACGGGAAATGAAAGAGAAAGAAATCGAATTGAAAGCGGTTGATAGAAAGTAGATATCTTTTAATGCTCCATAGATCTCAAGATTGATCTTCTTCTTCCTGATTGTGTTGATAAGAATCTGTGAATCTGAGAAGATAGCGACCGAGTCAAGTCCACGAGCAAGGGCAAAGTTCATAGCCGATCGAACAGCTAAGGTTTCTGCAACAAGAGGCGATGAAACCGCAGTTTCAATCGCTGAGTGTTGGGATGTTGATATCCGATCATCAATGATCCAACCAAGTCCTGCTGTCCCCGTGGAGGCATTCCATGCTGCATCCGTGAAGATTGTGCACAGATCGGGGTTGATAGGGTTTGGTTCGAGTCTGATCAGCGGAGACGATTGTCTTGGAGTCGGAGGGGGTTGGGCTAATACCCATTCCCGAGCGTTAATGATTGCCCTCTGGATTGTCTCTTCTGGTGAAATTCGTCTCTTCTCGAAGATAAGCAGATTCCTCGAATGCCACAAAGACCAGATGATTGATGCTGCGATTGTTCCCTCTCCAATCCCAAGAGGAGGGAGTGATGGTAGTTTGCAGACCCTTTCCTAATTCTCTTTAAAGCTTCGTAATACTGAGGGGCTGAAGCTTGAAGCTAACGGGGCGAGGTTCCAAACCAAAGAAGCGAAAGGGCAGGTGAATAGGGCGTGATTCACCGATTCGACAGCATCACATCTGCTACACAGGGGAGATACTGGTATGTTTCTAATAGCGAACTGTTCTCCTACAGGCAGTGCCTCTTGTAGGGATTTCCATAAAAAGACTTTTATTTTTTCAGATGTTTTGATGTTCTAGACACAAGGTAGCCACTCCACTGTGGTGCTCTGCTCGGAGGGGAGAAGTGTCGCCATTTCATCTGCAAGAACCAGGTAACCTGACCGAGTAGAATACTCACCCGAGCTGTTTTTTAGCCAGACTAGTTCATCCTCTGTTCTTAAGATACTAGGCTTTATCTTTAGAATCTGCTCTTTATGGAACGGTAGCATAAGGTCTAATTTTTCCTCATCCCATGTTGTAGTGCCTTGGTGGAAAAGATTGGAGACTCTGAGATTCTGAAGGTTCTCTGGAACTGGACCATACGGCATCGAGTGTTCAGTGTGTGATAACCAAGGGTCGTTCCACACACTGATGGACTCACCCGAGCCCACCATCCATCCTAATTGCTTCTTCAGAAGGTCTCTTCCCAAAAGGATACTTTTCCATCCATGTGACGCTGTGGATGCCGGAGTACATGTCATGAGTGTTGAGTTTTGACAGTACTTTCCCAGTAGACAGCGAGCTAGTAGACATGAGGGGTTCTTTAATAAGCGCCATCCTATATTTGCTAGTAAGGCGTCATTAGTAGAGGTAATATCTTTGAAGCCCAGTCCCCCTTTTTTCTTTGGTTTTGCCATTTTCTCCCAAGATATCCATGACACTTTTCTCTTCCCTGGTTCTGAATCCCACCAGAATCTTGTGAGGGTTGATTGTATGTTAGAGCAGACCGATTGTGGAAGCTTGAAGCACGACATCGAGTGTGCAATTATGGGAGACAGGACGCTCTTCACCATGATCATCTTCCCTGCAGTGGATAGGAATTTCGAAGACCAGCTGACAGCTCTTTGTTGTACTCTGCCCACCACAGAGGCGAAAAGATCTTTCTTTTTCCTGCCAAAATTCTCTGGGAGACCCAGGTACTTTCCTACACCTCCTTCCTTCTCTATTTCCAGAATATTTTTCATTGCATCTCTAGTATGCTGGTTGGTTCTTTTGGAGAAGAATATTGAAGACTTCTGTTTGTTTATCAATTGGCCTGAGACTGTTTCATACGATGCAAGGAGATTCTTTAAAGCTTCTGCATTTTTCTTGTTTGCTTTGCAGAAAAACATGGTGTCATCTGCAAACAGAAGATGGTGGAGCTCTGGGCAATGCGTCGCAATAGAGATTTCTTTGATAAGGCCTTTTGATTGGGCTCGGGTGCAGAGGCCAGTAAGAACTTCGGAGCATAAGATAAAAAGGTAAGGAGACAACGGATCCCCTTGCCTAATACCTCTTCCTGGTTTGACAAAACCTCTCGATGTTCCGTTGATGATGAAAGTATAGCTGACTGTAGTGATGCATTGCATGAGTAGTTGTCTGAAAGTAGGATGAAAACCCATTTTTTCTAGGACCTGATCAATAAACACCCATTCCAATCTGTCATAGGCCTTGCTCATGTCAGTTTTGATAGCCATGGAGAATTGTTTTTCTGCTTTTGAGTTCTTGAGGTAATGTAAGACTTCATGGGTTATCAGTACGTTATCTGATATTGCTCTTTTTGGAACAAATGCAGATTGTGTATCAGAGATGAGAGCTTGGAGCATGGGTTGTAGGCGTCGGGATAGGAGCTTTGAGATTGTCTTATAATAGACATTGCAGAGTGCAATAGGTCTATAGTTTGCCGTTGATTTTGCCTCCTTTCCCTTCGGTATCAGTCTTACTTGTGTCTCGTTGATGGTTCTCGGCATTATACCGGATGTGAAGAAATCTTGCACCTCTTTTATCATGTCTCCACCCACTACTCCCCAATTAACTTGGAAGAAACAAGCCGAGAACCCATCAGAGTCCGGTGCTTTCTCAGGGTTTATAGAGAAGATGGCGTCCTTTATCTCTTCAGGAGAAGGTATGGAGATTAGCTTAGCATTTTGCTCTGAACTGACCCGAGGAGTAATAGCTTCCGATATAGTCTCCTTCATGTAAGCTAAGTTGAGGTCATTTGGGGTGAATAGCTTGTCGAAATAGGATGTGATAGTTTCAGCTATTTCTTCCTCTGTGTAGACTTCACTGCCATCTTCCTTCCTAATTACAGCAAACTTGTTGATGGCTTTTCTTTTTTTTGTAGAAGCATGGAAAAATCCCATGTTTTTATCACCAAGGTGGAGCCAAAGTTGGCGGCTACGTTGTTTCCAGTAGTTTTCCTCCGCCTTATACATCTCTAGAAGCTCTAACTTCATCGTACTTAGCATATCATGGTCCGGGTGGGGAGCTGTTGATTGATCCTCTATTGCCAATTGAATTTTTTTCAGGTTAGCTTGATTTTGTTCTCTCTGCTTTTTTGCCCAGGCTATGATGGCCGTTCTACAATTATCAATCTTTTGTTTAACCTTCAACTGTGTGTTGTTGAGCCATGTCTCCTTCACCAACACTTCTACTTCTGGATTTTTGTTTAAGCGCCGGTCATATCTGAAAATGCCTCGCTTTTTTTTTCGTAGGGGTTCAAAGAGGGTGACAATGGGTCTATGATCGGAGCTCTCTAGTCTCAGGTACTCGCATCTGCCTGATGGATAAAGCTCCGACCATGTACTGTTTGCCAGGGATCTATCTAGTCGGCACTTGACATCATGCGTTCCTCTTACTCCCTGCCAGGAGAGGCACTCACCACTATGTTGAAGATCGTACAAGTCTCCCTCTGAGAGAAACGACCTGAAGTCAAGAAAAGATGCTTCTGATCTTTCGGGACCTCCCTGTTTTTCATGGTTACCTGATATGTCATTGAAGTCGCCTGTGACCAGCCAAGCTGAGTCCCGTATCAGAGCAAGCGAGGTGAGGAAATCCCAGGTCTGTTTCCTTTTCTTTTTATCAGTGCTTGCATATATAAAGGTGGCATAAGATACATTTCCTTCATAGGTCACGCGAGTATCAAGATAATTATTACAAGAGGATATAAGCTCAATCTTGATCCAGTCTTTCCATAAGAGTGCTAGCCCTCCTCCTGCAGTTCCATGTGGCGCAATGGTTTTAAGGTTAGTGTACCCCAAGTTCTCAAGCTTCTTTGCAACCACCTTATGGGAATTTTTTGTTTTTGAGAGAAATATAACATCTGGATCAGTTTCTTTACAGATCTCTCGGAGCCTTTGAACTGTCCAAGGGTTCCCAATCCCTTGGCAGTTCCATGCTACAAATTTTAAGGAAGAGGATTGAGCGGATTTTGAAAATCCACTCTAGGGGCTCTTCGTGGGGGTCTTGATGTCGAAGGCTCGCCCCTCTGTGTCTTGATTTTTGGTTCTGAAGCGACTCGGTTTATCTTCTTTGACTTTGCTCTTAGATTGTTCTCCTCATTACGAGGGATAGTATTATCATTGTTCTCCTCATTCCGAGGAATTGTTCTTGAATTTTTTGCAGCTCTCGCTGTTTTCCTCTTTCGTAACCCCGCATTCACCACAGCTAGAGACAAAGGAGTTGATCTGATCAATGGAGGTCTGCCCACTCTCCTTTTTTGAACGTGCTGTATTGTCTGAGGTAGTGTCTCTTCCTCACACGGTGAGTCCCTAAGTCCCAATCTTTGGAAAGCAGATTGGGGTTCATTAACAGGTCCTAGTCTTTGTGATACAGGGGTTCTAGCTGGTGATGGTTCTCCTAGTGGGGTAGATGGAGTTGGTGGTCGGTTTTCCAAATTGTTGATAGCCAGTCTATTTGCGGCCACTTCGATCTCACCTTCTTCTTCAGCCTGTCTTATTCTCTCCCTTCGAGCTGCACTCTCTGTTGGGTCCTGGCATTGTGTATATTGGATCAAATACCCTCTTATGTCATCTCTCGCTTGACTTATTACCTCAGTAGGCAGCTCTACTGGGGGGAGGGGGGCTTTTTCCGTTTGATGGGGATGCATAATTGGTCTCGAGGACTCAGATCTTTCAGGTTGAGTAGGGGGGTTATCCCTTCTATTCGGTTTCTCCACCCATAAGGATCTCGAGGGTTGAGAGCGATTGGGTTCGTATCGAGTGCTTGACTGCTCAAGACGTCTGTACTCCCGAGAATGGTAAGTGTTGTTACTCTCCTCTCTTCTCCTATAATCATAGCGTGTGGCCCCTCTGGGACGGTCTCTTGCTGTAATCGTTCTCTCCGTCGAGGGATGGTTGTTTATCTTATAAGGGGCTGATCTCCTTTCTTGGCCTTTTTGCCTTCTTTCAGGTCCTGAGGCATAGGTTCCCTTAGAGTTTTGTTGCTGGGAGATTCGTGGGGAAGGCCTGTAGGAGCTCTCATAGTAAGATCTCGAAAGGTTTGAGTTTTCTCTCGAGGGGTGTCGAGGAGGAGGATTGCCTCTATCAGTTGATTGTCTCTCCGAGTGTGGTCTATCTTCCACAGGGGTTGATGGTTTTGATGGGCAAGCATCCCGGTCGTGGCAGAGACTAAAGCAGGAACTACAGTGGTTCTGTATCTTCTCATACACCAGCGAAACTTCTAGTTCTCGACCATCATCAAACTCAAGGGTAGTCCTTTTGATGAGGGGTTGGAGTCCATTGATAAAAACTCGCATCTTAGCTGACATGTTTGAGATGACTGAGAAATCATAGGTTCCAATGTCTTTAGCAATGTGTTCAAGAACTTCAGCCGACCATAGGTGAAGAGGAACTCCTTGCACCTGGATCCAGAAGGGGATTTGGTTAGGGAAGGACGGTGAGAGAGAGGGTTCCCACCGTTGGATTATCACCATCCAGTGTGCAAAATGGTAAGGCTGGTTATCAAGGACTTGAATGAGGTCTTTCTCTGATGCAAATTGGAACTGAAAGCATCCTTGGCCCAGATCTGCTCCTATAGGACGAGATTCACACTTCCAGAGGTCAGAGAGGAAAGGAATTAGAGACCACATTCGTTGGACCTTTGGGTTCGTCATTCTTCCAACGAGGGTAAGAGAGTGCTTTTTGATAAGTGCAGAGCTGTAGATAGCTGGGACCTTAACTCTTGCTAGACGGGGAGGGCTTGAGGGCTCCGCTAATCCTTTTCCTTTCTCAGCATACGAGAGTCTTCTATGCATCGTTACTGATTGACAAAGATGAGACTGGTGGTTGGAGCGAAGGGGTGAAGGTAAAAGGGGATCTTCTTATTAAAAGAGAAGTTTGGGTAACGTTGAGAGGGAGATTGTTCTTCTTTTACTAGAGAGTTAATCTTGAAGAAGGGTGAAAGCGCTCATCCTGGTATTTGCTCCGGTAGATATCATCGGTTGCAAGTTATCGGAGCTGGAGTAGCAGGGGGAAGAGGCAGACATCGGTCCCTCCGACCACGGGTCGGGGGAAGAACCTGGCGGGTAGAGAGCAAGGTACTTGATTATCCAACGGATGGTTCCCAAAGTGGGAAAGATTTGAAATCGACACTGGAAAATTTCGCGGATAAAGCAGGAGACAAGGGAAGAAACTGTTGGACAAATTTTACTCTAGGGAGTTGTGTCTGGGAGAGAAATAAACATAACACCGGCGGAAATCAAAACATTTTGATGGCGAAATTCCTATAACTTTAAAATATATGAAGAGATAAGCGTGCTGCATGTTTGCGATATCATGATTTAGGTGAGGTGGAAACAGTGCCGGCTTTGAGGGTGTGCGGACAGTGCATTTGCGCCGGGTCTCACTCTTATAATTATTATTTTTTTTCATATTTTAGGGTCCAAATTTCTAAAAAATTGTAAAATATGGCCAAAATTTCTCAGAAATAATTAACACACCACAATTTAATTTTGTTTTACATATCATTGCACTAGCCCCAAAAAAGATTTGAGCCGGGCCTGGGTGGAAACCAAACATGTTGTGATGTGAAAACATAAATAAAGTATGTAAACAACTAAGCATCTTCCACAATTAGAGAAGCTGCTGTTTTAAAATTATGTAACGAAGATTTCACCTTCATATAATCTTATACGATTTTTTTTTACATTTACGTCAGGCTTTTATACCATAGTTAAGTAGTTTTGCAAGATACGTAGCGGCGCTGTTAAGCAATACAAGATATTGATGGCTGATTAATTTAGTTTTCAATTAATACAAAGCGTTACTTGTAACTTTAATCTCGTGTAGATGAGTGTATTTTTACGGCTTCTTCGGGAAAAATGGATTAAATCATAATAATATAATATGTTTTTTTAATGCATGTATTATTTTTTCAATAAATAAATGTAAATACAATATGATAAATACTCCCTCTATTTTTAAAAAATATAATTTTTCGTGTTTTCACACATATTAAGAAAACACATTAAACTACTATAATAAACTTAATGTTTTATGTAGTTTTCAGTTTTCAACAACTTTTGGCTTAAAGTTTGATATTTTCTCATAGAAAACATAAAAAACCGATTTTTTAGAAATAATTTTTTTTTCCAGAATAACCATCTTTTTTGGAATGGAGGGAATATATAATAAGAAGAAAAATATATATGACATCTTTAAACAATTGATTAATTACAACATATAAACTATAAAATTATTGCATTTAAAATAATTGTATAAACATTTAAATATACGACTAACATTAAATATGTATACCACTAATTATTTAATATATATGTACATATATAACTGAAAACAAATATCCGCGCGGTTGCGTGGATCGATATCTAGTTTAATTTAATGCATACAACCGGAACTTATTCGAATAATACCTAAAATATATATTGGATTTCAATTTGTGTAAATGCTCATCATATTTTCTACTTTAAGATTGGCAAGTTTCCCAGCTTTCCTCACATTTACGTAGAACGATTAACACTACTACACATCGTACATATAATAAATTCAGGTCGTATATAGATATAGTCTAATCTCTGTTATTAGCTTTGTCGAATATCACACTAAGCTATGTTCTCAAATGTTCCACACTCTTATCACATGTATTTTTCCTTGTTTTTGAGCACTTGCTCATCTAACACGTATGTGAATGAGATATGTTCTCCGGTCAAACCGACTTTTAACTAAAGCAGATGAATATGGACTAAGGACAATGGGTTATATTAATGATCATATAATATCAACATATTTTCCTCCAAAATATAAACTCATGGCCCTTTTCCTTTTGGCTTGTGATTATTGAATTCTAAAATCTTCTCTTTTGAGTTTCTGTTGTTTAAAGAACGGACAACATAAGTTGGCTTAACAAGCAAGTTTTTTTGAGAATTTTGGTGTCATCCATTTTAAATTCTGAATTTCGTAATCTATTTAAATTATAATGGAAAAAGATCAGAAATGATCACCGGACATCAACACATTTAATATCTTTAATTTATTTAAAGATGTCGTTGTTGTGAACGGTTGCGAATTATCAAAGAAAAAATGAGAACAAAATGAATTGAGGCAAATATCCGTTTTAGGATTTTTTATTATTGTATGAATGAATAACTTACAAACTAATAGACTCATATTTATACAAGTCTCAAAAACTCTCTATTTCCTTTTCCTAATAAAAAATACAATAGAAAAAGTAATTTTCATAAACCAAAATACATATTGGTGCTAGGTTTTTAGACAAAGATTTAATATACACAGATGCAACAAAAGTCCTAGACCAAAAGTGTAAGTTCACAATTCCTGACTAGTGTTCTTTCTATGCGATCATAATCTCCGAGCTATGAATCCTTAGTTTTGGCAACGATCCAGTCTTGATTGATCCTAAGTTGATTATAATTTGTTTATTCACAATTTCACATTCCAAAATAACTTAAGAAATGGTCAACAACCACAGTTCAGTGGTTGAGGAGATCTAGATATTATAAACATTTCTCTGTTGAATACCTCATTTCAATTAGCAAAATTGAAAGTTAGCGGTCACGACTAGGGATGGACAAAATATCCGTAAATTTTGATTCGATTCGTTATTCGCTTCGATCCGATCCGAAAAATCCGGATATCCGTAATTTTACAAATCGAAGCAAATACTAAAATTCAATATCCGTCAAAAGCGAAGCAAACCACAAATATTAAAATTTTGGAAAGCGGATATCCGATCCGATCCGGCAATATATAAATACATATATACCTTGATTATATTTAATGTTATATATGTATAAAATTATATAATTATTATTCTGACATATGATTTGACAGATTTTATTTACATTATTACTTATATAGAAGTAGTACATAAAAGGAAAAAAAAATATTTTATGATAATTATAATTTTTTTCTTAAATTTTGTGTTATTATAATTGTTAACTAAATTTAATTTTTATACAAAAATATGTAGATTTACTAATTCTTTTAATTTTTATCATATATATCACGTAAAAAATATATTATACAAAACAAATCTGCATCGAAATTTAAGGATTATTTGTATTAATCAAAACATATGAGATATCCGTAAATATCCGCAAATATCTGCAAATATCTAATTATTTTCCGGATATCCGTTTTTCCGAATATCCGTATTTCTTCGAAGCAAAGCAAATACAAAAATTAGATATCCGTAACATACGAAGCAAATCACAAATACCTTCAAAAATCCGGATATCCGATCCGTGCCCATGCCTAGTCACGACACATGCAGGGTGGTGGTCTCTTCAAACGTTTCCAGTGGTAATTATGATTTATGACTATTAAATACAAGACGCACTCGTGTCTTTCTGATCTTTCCTATTTAGTTATGTTAAAAAAATTACTCTTATTTTTCTTCGTGCATGACTACTGTGACATATCTTTAACGTGAAATATACAATGTCAATGTCTATTAGTTGAGTTTTTCATCTTGCAACCTCCGTAATTTAATTGATTAAAGCTCATTCTTGTCAGTGAGACTTTAGTAATCAACTTATCTTTTTTTTTTTTGCTAAATTGTGAATGTCATTACTAGTAATGAAGGTTCGGTTACGAATTGAATCTGAAACCACAGTCTGCTGAGACAGCCATTTGATTCTAAGAGGCCGCAAAAAAGATAAAAAACCCCTAAGAACCTAGAATTTTAAGTCCAAACTTCTATCAAAGAAAGCTTGAAGTCAATATGAAACAGAACAAGAGACAACAGTATGAGACTCCCTATCCGAAGCGCTTCTTGCTAACCTGGAGTGGTCCTGATCAGCAAGAGAAAAGCTTGAGGGAGAGTTCAGTCGAGCACTCACCGAAGTGGCTCCAATCAGCTTCAACGGAGGTGTCTGGCTCCCACCCCGGAACACTACTGGAGGAGGACGTCAACCAAACAAAACCTCGCTTTCTCGACAGTAGATAAAAGTACCGTCCCAAATCGATGCTGCTGACAATGGAAGCTTGGGTTACTGGTCAAGCGTAGACGGTACAAATTGGCTTCCAAACCGGCCACGCGACACATGAGATGCAGCAAAGACTCAGAGGCACACTAAATTAACTGTCGGAGCTACAGAACAGGGAAAGGAGAGCGCAGGAGAAGTCAAGACTTCTCAAAAACAAGCAACTCAAATCGGCAGGAGAGAGCTCCACCTTAGTGCGGGAGATGCCTTCACAACGGGATGTCCTCAAAGCCCAAGTAAAACGGCATCAGGAGCAAGAGGGAGGAGCCAATCGATTACCAACAAGCGGCTCGGTTGTCGTCTTTTGAACTAAGGGAAAGAAGTTCTCAGTGGAGCGCCTCGCATCCACCTTTCACTCGATAAAGAGAGGAGAAGCTCTACAACAACCTTGGAACTACACAGAAGAGGAGACCGACTGGGGTGAGACGATAAGGCAGAAGCGGTGACGGCAGCGACGCGTCGTGCATTCCGGCGAGACTCAGATCTCAGATCTGACCCAGATCCAAGCGCAATCGGTGACTAAAGGTAGATCCAGGCCTCCCAAAGCTTACCTCGACTAGTCAAACCTCGTTCATGCACCAGAGAGACCAAAGACGCCTGTGGTTTCAGTTTGATTCGGCGGAGAGATCCATCGAACCCAACCCAGAGACACGAACAAGGAGGAGAGACGAGAGGAGGAGGAAACGAAGGGATGAGGCGGCGCACTTAACCGGACACGAGACCCGCGGTGACCAGAGATGAGACTCCAGCGGCCACCGCGAGAAGGAGCTTGTTGTTGATGAATTTAGGGTTTGACGGCTGCTTTGTGGGAGAGACTCTAGAGAGAAAACTGTAATCAACTTATCAATTATCATTGTCCAATATAGACGTGTTGAATAACCAAAAACAATCATGAATATTAGTTTACCTATTTATATCTAAGACAAGCCTATGTATTATCTAGCCCTATGTTTAAAACCCGGTTGCTGATTGTACTTGAATTTCTTATGCATAATTTGTTTTAATACTATTAAATCATAATTTAGTTATTTTCATTATTGTAGAAGCTATTATTCATTATTCAATCGTTCATACTAACCAAAAATAATCCTTTAATTTTTTTTTAATTTCTTTTAAAAGTTCCCTTAACTCTTTTATTCTTCTTAAACAGCTTTAACAGCATCATTATTTTAAATTGATAAAAAGTCTATCCCTTTAATACATGATTACAAATTAGTCAGCAGTTGAGGTGGGGGAAACGAGAAATGAGTGATGAGTGACCCACACGCTTTAATCAAGATTAGTAATAACTCTTTTGCTTTAGCTAAGCCAGTCCAAAGACACTACATGTGACAATAGGATTATAAGAAACCACAAAGATACTATATAATTTTTTCCCTTCTTCAATCTTCCCTTCTGGTTTGGCATTTTCAAAAGCTATGGCACAATTTCACTTTGGCATTTTTCCTTTATTATTTTAATCCTAAAACTCACTCACATTATTTTGTGAGTTTCTGATTCTGTCTTCTGTATATAATTCAAATCTTTCCATCCACACACATTTTTCAAACAAAACAATATACTTTTTTGAGAAAAACAAAACAATATACTTGTTGTCGTTAGCAATGTGGCTTCATGTTCCTAGATAATCTACAACCACTCATAATAGAGAAAATATGAAAGAAGACAAAATAAAATTGAAGTAGAAAACGGCGACGTTCAAATGTTCAATCAATTGGAATCTTGTGTGAGATCCCGCCGGAAAAGTAGAAGTTGAGGAACGAAGAAGTATAGTACTATAGTTGATTGCGAAAAGTGAGGTTAAAAAGTCAGAAACGAGTTGAAACTTAACAGAGCCATGACAAAATATATTGCGTATGTCCATGAAATTGTGTGAAGTGCTCCCCCCCGCCCCCCCCCCCCCCCCCCAGGCTTTGATAACGGCAATCAATCTTTACGTTTTCTCGTGTGCACCCAATCTTTACGTTTACATTTCTTGAATTAAATTATGATATGGAGTTCAAAACTCCCAAGTTCCCAACCATTTCACGATTCTTGGTTTTTTTTTAATTTATTGACTTTTTATTAGTTCCCTGGCTCTTTTACCGTTTATATAGTTTGACAGATCCCAAAATGAGCTTTGTGCACAATAATTGAGAGACAAATGAAAGCATGAGCCCTAGGGATTGATTAGATTATAGTTTATGAATTGGGCCGGACCATCCAGAGCTAATACAAGTTTTGACCTATTAAGATTACAAAAAAAAATCGGGCCCAGGCTGGTATATTAACTACGTTGCACGGAATATTGTTTTGGCCACGATTCCCGCTCCGGAAGCGGAAGCGGAGTCGGCAACGTCCGGAAATGCTCGGAATCGTGATGGAATTGCGATTCTCGAAAAGCTGAATATGGAAACGCAGAAGAAGCTGTGATTCTGATTCGGAAGCGCAGGATTGAATGACTTGGAATCGTCGAACGATATAAATTGCTTGACAAATACTCGCACTTGTTAATAATTGAAACTTATCATGTGTGAAAAAGTAATTGTTTTATGACTTTTCTCCAAAAGAAAAGAAGAAGCAATTAGGGGTATTCAAGTTACACGTATTCGGTGTCAAAAAAAAGTTACACGTATCAATACAATTTAAACATCAACCTTTTTTTTTACATCTCCTTAGAATTTCAAATTATTTACAGGAGTGCCACTCCCTTTTATTTTTTTATTTCTAAATAAAATGTTAATTAATGTAACAACCAATCTATTTTCCTTAAATATCTCACCTAATCGTAATTTCTAATATATGAACCATTTTGACTTTTAACCGTAAAGATATTTGAAGGTAATGTTTTATATTATCACTTTATCTTTTTTTTTGTCGAATTATATTATTACTTTATCATATTGGAGTATGTGACTTTAAACAAGGACAAGTTAAACGTTTTATATATACGCCACATTTCTAACTTCCTCTTTACTATGTAAGATAAAAAAAGATAATTTCAGTCTTAAAAATAGACCGATGTAAATATGATTAATTGATAAAATAACGAATTTATAAAAATATCCCATGAATCTTAAGGTAAGAATATTATCTTATTATATATTCATGTTGGAGGTACTATAATATAAGGCTGGGTTGGTCGAAAATCTACTTGGTTCATAATGTAAAGTATTTTTTTTCACATATGCGATGTGAGTTGTTGTTATGTATGAATAGAAAAATGAAGTTAAGTTTTTTTTTTAATGAAGTTAGGTTCTCTATTGTATTTGCGATTATCCACACGATTTCTGATCCTAACAATTATTTTGTTCCACTTTTTTGCTTTCGTTTCATGGGAAGATAAGTGAACAAAGAAGCAAAAACATACGATGAAAGTTTTACAAATAATGTAGCCAACATAGGCTGCTGTTACAGATATCTTCCGACATCGTTGGCAAAACGTTATCTCTATACTCAATCGTTCCTTCTAACCTTTCTTGTGTTCCCTTTCACCGGCAAGATTCGAATTCTCTTCGCTACACGAACAAAATCCCTGTACCCTCGAAAACCAAGTGTCCCATTCACTTCCAAATTTTTATAAATTTATATTGTATATAACTTTAAAACACGAGAAGAATTAAGTTGTTTAAAAATCAGAGAACCCTAAGGGCATGAGCATTGGTATGTATCTTAGTGGCATATCTTAGGTTAATTTATAATATAATTAGATTAAAAGATTTGTTAAGATACATGAGTAGAAAAGTTGTTTTATTGGTAGAAACGTGATAGGGGTTCTTAGGTAAATAGTAATTTTTTTTTTTTAATTTTGATTGGTGGAAAATTATTAATGAAACATATAATATTATACATAAGCATAACAAAGTTGAAAACAAAACAAAGCTTACAAACTTGAAAAAAAAATTAGAAATGCATTAAAACATAATTGATAGAAACTTAAAGAAGATATTGATCGCCAAATTTATCCCATATATGTTCGATCAAATCATTTTTCAATCGTCTATGGGCTGGGCTACCTCGAACTTTTGCTCGACGATCAAGTGCGTCAAAAATCTCGGTTGGCATCTTGACGCTAAAAGAAATATCCTGATTTCGAAACGTCTCATCTGGATCATCTGTAAGTCGTTCATCTTCGACAATCATATTATGGAGTATAATACATCCTCTCATAACATATGATATCTTTTTTTTATGCCATAACTTAGCTGGATTTTTAATTATGGCGAATCTAGCTTGGAGGACTCCAAAGGCACGCTCAACGTCTTTTCGGGTAGATTCTTGTTTTTCAGCAAATAGAGAATGCTTATCACTTTGTGGAAGTCGAATAGATTTAATAAATGTCGCCCATTCCGGATAAATACCATCTGTGAGATAGTAAGCCAAATCGTATTCCCTGCCGTTGACATTAAACTTGACTTCTGGAGCCATTCCATTAATAATGTCATCAAAAACAGGGGATCGATCTAGAATATTAAGATCGTTCATAGTACCTGGAGCTCCAAAAAACGAATGCCAAATCCAAAGGTCATAAGAAGCTACGGCCTCCAACACAATTGTTGGTTTATCGGTTCCTCGTGAATACATACCTTTCCAAGCAGTTGGACAATTTTTCCATTCCCAATGCATACAGTCGATGCTTCCAATCATCCCGGGAAACCCACGTTCTTGTCCTTTAGCGAGCAGTCTTTCAAGATCCTCCGTAGTTGGACGTCTTAGATATTCCTCTCCAAACAACTGGATAATTCCCTTGCTAAATTCGACCATGCATTTTCGCGCAGTTGATTCACCAAGTCTGAGATATTCGTCAACTGTATCAGCTCCACCACCATATGCTAATTGACGAATGGCTGCAGTGCATTTTTGGAGTGGTGAAAGACTTGCCCTTCCGGTTGCATCTTGTGTTTGTGCAAAATATTCAACTTCCGTAGAGAGACGTTGCACAATGTACAGGAACAAGGACTGCCTCATTCGGAACCGTCGGCGGAATATATTGGGAGGGTATGTAGGAGTTTCAGAGAAATAATCGTTCCAGAGTTTGATGTCGCCTTCTTCGCGGTTTCTCTCAATAAAAATACGCTTTTTACGCTCTTTTTCTTCGGGAATAATATCAGGGAATTCTAATAATTCTTCGAAAAGTGATTCAAATTCAACATCATCATCATTGTGATAATGATAATGAGAATGAGAAGAAGAAGAAGCCATTGTAGAAATAAAATTTGAAGGAGAAGAGATGTTTGGAATTTGATTTTAAAGATATGAGTTGTGTTGAACGTAATGAGAGAAGAAGACATTTTATAGGACACAATTATTCAGTCTTATGATACACCCGTGATGTTAATAGTGCAGATTTCTTGTGACTTGGTAGTTGTTATTTTTGACAGTTACTTTCATTGTTCACGTGAAACATTTTTATAGCCATACCGACATGAAAAAGAATAAACTTGCCGACATATCAAAACCATCATCCAAATATTACATTAACCATCATCCAAATATTACATAATCATCACATATTACATAACATATTACAATTCCTGACATACCATAACATATTACAAGTCCAGAAATCAGCACTACAACTAAAATACATAACCGCTCTACTTAAAGATCACCATCAACCCTATTAAGCCTACAACTACGGCCATGAGAGCAACAACCTTTTCTAATCGATTGGTAAACACTCCATTATTGTTACTTAGCCTACAAACCATCTCCTCAAGTTTTGCGACCTTCTCATCAGTCTCATAGTCACCCAAAAGGGTAAGAGCATCTACCTTTTGAGCCAGTTCAAGGGTGTGTGAATCCCTTGCTTTCATCTCTTCCAAAAGGGCTAGATCCCACCACTTCCAAACATGAATGTCGCCATCATCCACATTTGCGCAGGTGTAGTATAGTCTTCCAGGATGATGATGAGAAGGAGAGGTTGCCAGAATGGGTTCAAGACCACAGTAGCACTTCTGGGGGATTCCAAACTCCACCTCGGGTTGAGGCGGGTAATGAACTTGTGGGATCACATCTTCTTGATCCCGCCGAATGCGATCGTCTATTTCTTCTTGATCCCGACGAATGAGGTCGGCTATCTCGTTAGACTCGGCGTCTTCACTGGAGTATGGTCCTCCACCGAACGTCTCCGATTGTGAGGGCTGAGTATAGCTATAACGGCCCATGGTAACTCTACCTGCAAAATTTAAAGGGGCTAGAGTCATATACATGAAGCAAATAGACAGATACATGAAGCTAAAATTTGTTCTTGCAAATACCATAAAAACATTACAAGGGGCCAGAGTCATATAACATAAGAAGTTTTTATAAATAACATGAAAACATGAAGCAGATACATGAAGCATAAACATGAAGCAAATTACATAAAAACAGGAAGCAAATAGCATTAAAACACGAAGCAGATAGCATTAAAACATGAAGCAGAGATAGTTAAAACATGAAGCAGTAAGCAGAGATATTTCAGGCTCAGAAATACTGGAGGAGTAGTTTGTTCTTGACATCTTCTTCAGTCTCAGTAAGGGGTTGGGTTTTTGCAAGCAGAGTGTCTAGTATAGCGAGCTTTGAAAGCTTTTCCTTCATAGCGCCATCATCCTTCTTGATCTCCCAAATGGTCTTATAATCAGCGACAGACCTCCCTGCCCCATTATTCCTTCTGGCTTTTGCAGCCTTGATCCCTTCAGGGCGAACCTCATGATCATCGACATTGACAGTTGAAGGTTCACCATCATCTTCCCCAGTTTTCCTCTTAGAAGGGACAGCAGGTTTGGGAGTGTTGAGGTTTATCCATTTCTGTTCAAACCTCAACACGCACCATGCGTGCTCAAGGTTAAATTTCAGTTTGTAATCTCTATAGAAAATATCATGAGCTGCCTTCATCACGTCACTCGCTCCCTGACCACTACTCTGTAGTCTCTCCGCAGCTGCAAATGAGCCGCAAAATTTGTTTGTCAGCTCATTGATCTTGTGCCACCTTTGTTTACAGTTGAGATGGTGCCTCCTCTCCCCAGTGGCTATAGCGTGAGGAGATTGTGAATAGTATTCCCCAACACGCTCCCAGAAAGTCCCTCCCCTTTGGTCATTACCAACAATAGAGTCCTTCGAAGTGTTGAGCCATCCACTTATTAGCACCTCGTCATCGGCAGGGCTCCATTTTTTTCTCTCCTTCCGCTGGGTTGGTGTTTCTTCTTGGGGAGTAGGAGGCTCGGATTGTTGTGAACTATAGGGAGGGATATCTGAAGGAAAACTATCATAATGATAGTTTCCCTCTAGAACAGTCTCATTTTGACTGTTGAGAAGTCCTACATAGCTAGAGGAAGCACTAAAAGGATCCATCGAGAGAATGTAGTAAAAGAGAAAGAAGATGATGGATAGTATATGATAGAAATGAGGAAGAGTTTAGTTAAATAGCCAAAACTTCAACTGTAATAAGTTACGGTAATAAAGACTAACCACAAACAACCAATGTCTAATCAAAAGTTATTACACTTTACTACTCCAAAACTTTAATTTTGACAGTTTCATTAAAGCAAAATGGGATTTGGTTTCAACTTTCAAAGGAACTACAATTCGCAATTCATTTTTACAGTTACAAAGAAACTAGAATTAGCAATTCACTAGTTAAAAAGAATCATTCTGAAGATAATTAATTATCATCCCTTGTTCAAGATCAACCAATCTTGGTTACAAGCAAAATCGAGTTCAAATAAACATCAGTTGTCAAGCATTTACTAACACTGTCAAATGGTACAAAATCACTGCTACCATTTAAAACAATACTGACCCTAATAATAGCAATACCAGACGGGATTCAAATAGAAAAACGAGATTCAAATATACAATGTTTCAAACAAGATTCACAGCATACATTAATAAAGATTCACAGGAACTATACACGGTTTTTCGAACTCACACGATAGCCAATGAACACAGGATTAGTATTAATTTCAAAGTATTTCTACCATCATTTCAAATATTCATATTATTCACAAAGTTGATTCATCGCAAAATCATTTGAATCACACCACAGCAGAATATTAGTAAACAAAACCATCAGTAGCGTAAACAAATAGAAGCCTATTTTCAATCCCAGTAACAACAATTCCCCAGAAACGGGATTCAAATCAGACAACACGAGATTATCATTTACATCTCCAAATACGGCAATAAACTAAAGAGGAGGAAAGCTTACCTCGTTTAAAGGGTATGGTCGGAGACGACGTTGTCAATCGAGGAGTAGAGGGGAGAGGCGTTTTGAATCGCGGAGGGGATAGCGAGGAGGAGATCGACTGCGACAGACGGTTTCGAGATCGACGATTTCGAGAGAGGAGATGGAGTGACACGGTTTCGATAACATGCACGGAGGTGTCTCGATTTGAAGGGGTTAAAGAGAGGCGGATTCAATCGCCGTCGAGCCTTCGATATCGAAAGAAAAAAAGAGCAGATCGAAAATGAATTCGATCAAACCCGATTCCTCCCTTCCCCTAACCCTACGACCATTCTTCTTCTGCCACGTGCCCCTTACAAACGGAGCAAAACGCTTCTTAATTAAGAAGTTTTTCAGCCCGTTTATTAGCTATTCATCTATTTTTGAATTAAATTTTGACCCAAATAGCTAAGAAATGGGCTTAACAAACGAGCGATGCTCATGCCCTAAGTAAACCAAACATCGAAAGATCTTAGATTTTATTAAGAAAAGAGCATGTGGTTGTCTTGACAGACGTATATATGATATATGTACGAGCATAGTCATCTTTTAGCATACATAAATGGTGTACATATATCCACTTTAAAAAAAATGGTGTATATATATATATATATATATATATATGTATATTAGTATCTATGCATCAGAAAAGCTACACATTATTTTAAAACAAATAAATAAGCACATCAAAAATATGTTCGCTGGTTCAGCGCAAGCTACGTTAACAGTTACCAACTCAAAAGTTGTACCAAAGTTTAGCAAAAAGGAAAAATCAAAAGTTTTTTTCTTGGTTCTTATTATTCTTTTATTTTTTAGTTTGTATAACAATATTAAGTTGGTTACCTATAGAGACAATTTTTGTCTTTTGTTTGCACTAGGAGACACAATCTGCTTGGTAGACATTTTTTTTTAGTGTGGAAAAATGAGAAAGACATTACTGTCCCCAATATATCGAATGGTTTTTGTTTGGTTCAGAAACCGGTTTGCTAGCTGTCTTTTTTGATATGAGCTCATAAAGCAGCTTTAATTTTGACCGTAGGATGAGAGATGTGCTATTGTATCGAAGGGTTCATTTTGAACGTAACTTTAATGTTTGATAATGACGTGCATTAAATGCATCTGCTGTTGCTTTGAGAACAGAGAAGCTCTGCCGTCAAAACAATCAAGTGAGAAATTATGTAGATTGGAGAAGCAAAAGATGAAACTAACAAAATAACAAATAAGCTAGTGGAAAATAATGTAGATAAAGAAGCAAAAGATGAGTTTTAACATGATTGTTACATTGTGAAAGGCGTTCATGAACATGACAAATGTAAAACATATATTTAAGCCGATGAAGGGAAAAGCAAAAATATGTAACATAGAAAACAATCAAGTACGGGATTGCGTGAGCTCGAGATCGGCTGTGGTTGAGTTCAGGATCTGACATGAGTACGGGATTGACTGTGAGCGAGTTGAAGATCCTCTGTGGATGAGTTCTGGATATGCCGTGGTTGGAGTTTTAGAGAGTGGATGAGCTCCAAGGCTCTTTGCTCCGTCGTTGTCTTGTCCATGGATGACTTCAAAAGATTTAGATGCTATCTTGTCAATGGATGACTTCAAGAGAGAGTCTGTCCACATAATGTCTCATCCACGGCTTGAGACAGCTTCGTCACATTTTCGTTTAGCTTGGCTCTCATCTCTTCATCTCGTTAAACTAGCCAAGTCTGCTACTCTTTGTTAGAGAGGTTTCGGGTGTGATGTATCGAGATGTTTCCCGATACATCTTTTTAGGTGTAAGGATCTAGTGTCTAGGAGAGGCGATGTTTGGTTGTATAAACCTAATCTTGATACCTTGAGAGACAAGCTTCAGATTTCTATTGGTTCTTGTGAGCTCTCTCTTCCTCTCGGCATCAAAGGTGAAACAAATAATGTCTAATTTGCTTGTTTAGTTTTGAATATCGATCATGCTAAGTTAACAGCGAGTAATATTATAAAATAGCACTAAAACATTTATTATTCCAAATAGCACACAATATCAAAATACACATTAACTATAGATTTTACGAAATTATATTTTACATTTGAGTTTGATTTTACAAATTAGGGTTTAGTATATAGGAGTGAAATTAGGATAATAATTTAGGTTTTGAAGTAGGTTATTGTTATCTTTTAGTTAATGTTATTGTTAAGAATTTTCTGTTTGTGTATATTTTTTATTATCATTTTATATTGTGCTCTCTAAAGTCACACTACAAGAAAAATAGCTTTTCATAGCACATCGGGATAGCACGAATTTTCAAACTGCTATGATAGATAATTTTTTCGGTTTTGAGTCATATTCATAACATTAACTTAATGCTATCAGGTAAAATTCGCAGAGCGGGAATTAAAAAGAACGCATACCGCCTTTATTTAGTGGAATTTTGAGAACTGTGAAATCCTAATCTAATTCCCTCCTTACTGTAACACTTATCCTACATATGGGGAAAAAAATATTAGTGAACAATGAAAAAAAAAAGAGTAACCCAGAGACGAACTCTCTCTCGAGAACTCTAATCAATAAACAAAGCCTCCCTTCGAGAAAGTCTCTCTCTCTCACGTGTTAACAAGAAAAGAAGAAAGGGGAAAAAGAAACATAAAAGGTTTTTTAGGGTTTGTTTGATCTAAGCGGAAGAGAAAATCCAGAGAGAAGAAGCCATGGAAGAAGCCCTGATGAGCGCTTCAGCAATCGGTGACCAGCGTCAGAAGATCGAACAGTAGAAAATCATCCTCTCATCTGTTCTCTCCTCCAACGACCTTCTCCAATCCAAACACTTCATTGATCACAGTAAGCGAGCGAACGAGTCTCTTCTCCAATTTTTACTGAACATGAATTGATTTTTGTTTCGGTGATAGTTGATTTTGCAGTTCTGTCGGATGATGTCCCGCTGGTGGTTTCGAGGCACCTATCTCCCTCCCACCACAGAAACTCTCCCTCGACACCTTGAAGCTCATCGTGGTCTAGAGAGGAGACAAAGAGAATAGAGAAGGGATAGAGTTCGCAGATGGCAGAGAAAGGAGAAGACGCGCGGCCGAAAGATGCTCCCAAGGTCGATTGTCGAGGGTGAGAAACGACAACCATGGCGGCTACGACGACGAATCTATGGTTTGTTTTCCCGACCAGTTTATCTCCCCGTCGCGGTGGATTCAGGGTTTCAGTCTTCCGCTGCTCCACGTCTCCTCTCACTTCATCCACCGGCTCCGCCGCCTCTGGTAATTTCTTAGTCTTCTGCAAACAACCCACTTCAAATTGAAGAGCTTTTAACTTGTGGCCTTGGTTACTCTCGACACAGATGTGCAATATTTTGTGAGTATTGACACTCTGTTTCTTGTGTTAACACAGGTACTGGTGGGAACCCGCCTCTTCAAGATACTTTCTTCTTGCTGGTGATGTTTTGCGCCAAGATGTTCAAGGAATCTCAGATATTATTACTGTGAGTTCCTGTCTTTGTATCAAAATGAATGTAATGTATTTGCCTTTGTCGTGCAGATTAAGTTACATGCCTTAGTAATGCTTGAATCTGACAGATTTGAGTTTGGTCGATATGATTGTAGCAAGTGTAGTCTAAATCCTTGTAGTAGTTTCTTATTAGTGTCAATTGTTCGATGTTATATACATATAAGAGATGGCTTTGTTTTACAGTGTGACGTTGAATACTATTTTAAGGATTGTTAATCTCATGGTTATGATTACTATTTTGCAGATGAGCTGAGGAGATGAAGAGCAACAATGTTATCCCGAATGGTCACTTCAAGAAACACTGACAGAACTATATCAGGACTTGGTTCAACCAGCCTGCCTAGAAAACAAGGAGAAGAGTTGTTGATGGCAGAGAGATGACTGTTCAGTTTCATGAAACCTTTCTATGTATATATGAGTATTTCTGTCTTAAATTCACAAACACCATAAGTATGTTCCAAGTCTTTGTTTTTTTCAGTTTCATCTGAGATGACTCTTGAGGTTGAAGCTGTTTGAATTGTGTATATGCAGTAGCAAGAGATGTATATCTTTCAGTTCCATCTGAGATGATAATTGAAGTTTTGTTAGTTTATGTAAACCATATATGCCCATTTATAATATAACAATGCAAAATTGCCATATGGTTGAGTGTAAAATTGAAAGATAAAAATTGATATACGTATATATATATATAAACCTCAAAACTTAACTCCAAACCCTAAACCCCAAAACTTAACCCTGAACATAGACATATATATCATAACCCAAATTAATCATATACCCCAAATTCTAACTAAAAAACTTAAAATTAAAATATATATCATACCACAAATCATATACCCAGTATCATACTTATATTATATACTCTAAACTCACAAAATAGAAAAAAAAACAAATCATATTTTCTTACCTCAAAATCTAAACACTAAACATACCATAAACCCTAACATCCAACACTCATAATAACAAAATTAAAATTGAACATTTGCAGACATTGATAAATAAAGCAAAATCATATTATTTTAAAGAATGATCTTTCAACCTGTTTTTTCAAAAATAATCTCTTTTTTGGAACAACCTTCAAACCCAATCTCATATCTTATATCTAATCTAACATTTAAACCATGCTTGCAAAGTCCTAAATCTAATCTTTTCAAATAATATAATTAGTAAATTAAAACCTATTGAAATTTAATCATAATCATAATCATAAATCTAAAATATAACAATTGTTTCTAAATACAAATATTAAAAATTATTTGTTTTTGTGGGTCAAAATAACTCATCATAAATATTTCTAAAAATAAGTAAGATGTGTGGATTATGGTGTTCGTGAAAAAAGGAAAAAAAAGGTGCTGTTAGCCAATGAGATGAGAAGGCGAGGATTAGTCAAGTTTTCATCTGAACCGTTGATAGAAGTTAATCTAACGATTCATATCTATCTCATATCTATTCATTTCTTTTCCCCCTTTCTCCAGATATGTCGATCTCCTCCTCTTTTTTTCCCCTCTTTCTTCTCCGCTGGTGTCATCAATCTTCTCTTTTTTTTTTTCTGGTAATCAATTCTCTTCTTTTTCTTTTCCGGGTAGATCATTCTTTTATCTTTGTGTTCATGGGTTCAAACTCAAATATCAACACGGAAATCGGATCTCTATTCTCTCCATCTTCTGTTTTTTTCTGTTTCCAGATTTATATCCTCCAATCTATGTTCCTAATCATCTATCACACACAAACCTCTACCTCTCACATCTCCTACCCTCACTCACAGACATGATTCATCTCCACAAACATGTCTCTCTGTCTCACTCTCCTAATCTCTCTCACACACTACGCATATCTGTCTCACTAGTCATATTTCTTATCAGCTCGTCACCACCACCACTACCACGGGTCTCTATCTCGTCTCCCATCTGCCATGTGTTTGTTTCTTATCAGATTTATTTTCTAATTGTTTTGTATTTTGATTCCTTTGTAGAGAAGGGAAGAACCCGGATCTGAAGAAGTTATGGTGTTGTGATGGCAAAAAAAGTTCGAGGTGGAGGTGGAGCCGAGGAGGAAGACGATGATAGAGGAGGAAACTGATGTCGGAGTGGACAACGGAATGGACACAGCGATGGGAGGGAGACGGCTGCGTACATTAGGTCTAGGTTTATTAGGTTTGGTTTAGTTAGGTTTTGGTTTAATGTGTTCTTGTTTATTTTATTTTTATTCTTGTTTAGTTTTACATTTATCTGTAAACTTATTTTAATTGATAAATAACATTTCTCTTTAATGATTAATTAAGTTTTGATTTAATCTTTATTTATAAATTAACCTGCCATTTTATTTTTTATTATTTAATTATTAATTATTGCTAATTAAATTATTTAATAAATTAATTTAAAATTTTATTTGTTTTTTTTGTAGTTATAGCATTATATCAATGTCATTATAAATTGTGTTATAGCATTTAAAAAACGTCATATAAAATAATATAATAACAAATATGAAATACTGCTATTATATAACTTAAATATAATAGCGTGTATAAAACTGCTATTATAGATGGGGGACCTATTATAGCTGGGGCAGATATAGCGGTTCATAATATGCTATCTAAGGCTTATGATAGCTGTTTTCTAAGGCTAAGAAAATCAATTTTTCTTGTAGTGTCATTTGCGGAAGTTAACCGATGAATTTATGTTTTCTTCCGTGGATTTTACAGAGAGACCAAGCTTAGGAAACCCTAAAAGAGAAGCTTACGCAACAATTCTTCACTCTGCTCACGTTTACGTCTGTGGAGCAATCGTGGACTCGAAGCCGCTGGCTGGCAAATCAAGACAATACAGAGGATTCGAAACCCTAAAGCAGAGAAAGATGCTCACAGCGAGTGGAACTACAGCAAGTTACACTATGGCAACTCACTGATTACGACAAAATCATCTTCATAGATGCAGATCTCCTAATCTTGAGAAACATCGATTTCTTGTTCTCGATGCCTGAGATCTCGGCCACGGGAAACAATGGCACTCTGTTTAACTCGGGAGTTATGATGATTGAGCCTTGCAACTGCACGTTTCAGCTTTTGATGGAGCATATAAACGAGATTGAGTCGTACAACGGTGGGGATCAAGGTTACTTGAACGAGGTGTTCACGTGGTGGCATCGGATTCCAAAACACATGAATTACTTGAAGCATTTTTGGGTTGGGGATGAGGATGACGTGAAACGCAAGAAGACAGAGTTGTTTGGAGGAGAGCCACCGATCTATTATGTTCTTCATTATTTGGGAATGAAACTTCAACTCCGAAAAAAAAAACTTCAACTCCGACATATTCTTTGAGTTTGCGGGTGATATTGCTCATCACGATATCATGGTGGATGGTCCACGTACGACGCAATGCCACAGGTATGATACATCACACGACCAAATCTTTGTCTTAAACCCTAAACTAACTCATAATACACATCATTTTGGGCGTTACAATCTTTATAGTTTTTTTTATTAACATCAAACAATCAATTTTGAAGTGATTTGAATAATGTTATTTTTATAACCATCTATTTATATCTGATTGAGTTTCTATCTTTCCTGGGCTCTCCACGTAAGATCCAACATGGAAAGTCGTTGAACAAGGTGGCGACAGGTGTCCAGGAGAGTGGACCTCTTAAAACTCTCCATTAGGTCAGACTTGTGTTCTTCTTCTCCTCTCGAGCGCTCATGGCGATTAGGACTGCAAAGGAGATCTTCCATTTTCTTTCTCACAGTGCGAAACGATTCCAGTTATCGAATAATCCTCTTAAAACTCTCCATTAATATATCACTCACGATCTATATTCAATGCGAGTTATGATTCGGCAAGGCGGTGTAAATTCAACTATAAAAATGTATGTTTTTCTACTTTGAGAATCATCCTCTCATTCGTTCTAAACTAACAACTCCACTGTTCAAGTCTTGTTGCTCCATTTTTGAGAGGCCATGAATGTATGCCGTGGTGGAGATCCCATGGGAGTCGATATGCTCCTACTAAGATTCTAAGGTCTCTTATTTAACTCTGTCCTAAATCCATTACAAATTTAATTTCTTTCTTTTAATTTTTTTGTTTTAATTTATGAAAATTGATGAATCTGTGATGATGTTTTGTAGGAGCTTCACCAATTTTGTTACTTGCGATCCAAGCAAAAAAAAAGAAAAAGCTAAAACCCTAGGCCACATCAGATCTCAAACCACAAACCTTCTGGCGAACAACAATGGCTCTCAAATGGGTTGTCTTAAGCTACGCAGCAGTTGCCGAAGCGGTCACGGTGATCCTCTTGACGATGATTCGACGGTCTCCGCAGAGGATTGACCGCGGTCGCGTGTAATCTCTTGAGAGTTGAGACCGCTTCTATCGATTATACCTTTCTGTCTCTTCCTCCTTATGGATTTCTACTGGAACTACCAGGCTAGTCTTTCCTGCGACGGCGCCTCCGTCACCAGAACACGATCTTGAAGTCCCAGCGTAACGCGCTACTTATTGCGTCAGCTCTCGTTTTCTACTGGATTTTTTTACTCGGTTGCGACTCTCGTCGTTAAAATCGAAGAGGTTAACCAGCGGTCTAAGAGGCTTAGGAACAGGGTTTAAGACAAAGCTTTGTTATGTCGTTAAGCTTTTTGTTTTAATTTCATTACTACGTGTTTTTTTTTCGTGTTTGATCTTTCCCTTCCCCACAATCTCAGAATTTGCAGTAACTAACGTAATCTAATTTAATCAAGCCTTAAGATAATTTTAACACGTTCTTTGGTTATTAAACGAATGCAATAACATCACCCCTAGATCTTCTGGTCCAAGTTGAAAAGGCGATGTTTGAGGATTCTTGTCAGATAGTCCCTTCACCGAATATACTTTGCTAGCATTCTTGATTACATTCATGTCTCTTGCTGTAATTATTACTCTGATTCCAGGACCATAGTAACTCGCTTGTTTGATTAAAAAATCCCGCTGAGTTATGCTGCTAACATCGTCGAGAACAACAAGAACTCTTTTCCGGCGTAGATGATTCCTTATAGTTCATTTCTTAAGCCAAGACGTCCATGCTTTTCAAATTCTTCTCTAACATTTGCAAGGAAGCAGTAGCTATCAAAATTTTGATGTTGACGATTAAAAACAGCACCAGCAATGGCAGTCTTTCCACTACCCCCAATTCCATGTATCCCCTATAGTCTGCACTTCATCTGATTCACTTTCCAACAACTCTTCCACTGCTCTAACATGAGGATAAGCTCCCACCAAGCCCTCCTCTTCAAACAAGGAATTGCTTTCGAGGTTCTCCAAAATGCGTGCAACAATTTTGTCCACAAGTTTAGAAGCAGGCCTGGAAACGCAAAAAAAAACATGAAACAAATGAATATTGTTCAACTTGGGTTCAAATGATGATAACACAAGCTTGCCAAGTCAAACAAAGAGAAAGGCCAGGTTTTGGGACAAACTAGAGATACAATTCGAGTGAATTTTTATGGAAACAGGGAGCAGGCACACAGATACAACTAACTAAAGCAGAATTCAGTCTTTTTGAATGAAAGTTGAAAAAGAGACTTAGAAAATTAAACCCGAACTTAAATGTTTTCTGGATAAATAATTCGGTACTAAACTAACTCATAGGATCATCTGAGGCAATCAACAACGAAAATGTAGTTTTGAGCCAATCATGTCATTCTGGATCCAAACCAAACTTACCTCACAGCAGTTGAATCAAAATCCAGAGAGCTTTCGGAAGACTGGCAAAACTAACTGGCCCCTGCTCCTCCTACACTCCATGATCTTTGCAAGCTCTCTCAAACACCACTTGGAAGAGGCGTATTCCTTGGTGAAAACCACCACGGCGATACTCGATCGCTCAATCGATCTCTTCGCCTGCAAGGAGCTTTTCGCTGTCTATAAACGTTTCAATGCCGTAGAGGTAGCTCACAAAACCGTCACGAGAAACTTATAAACACATGGTATTTCAACTGATCAGTGTCAGCCGATGATGATCGATAATCAACATCGATGACGTGGCCATCATCGACAAGAGAAGTAACATTACGGGAGGGAGAGGATAAATCGATAATTAGCATCGAGGGGTTATCAACAATCGAAGCAGCATCGGCCGACTGGGAATCGGAGGAAGTAGATGGCCGGCGGTAACCAGCGACGTCGGAGCCATCAACACCTAGATGGAGGAGGAGCATTTGATACGATGAGGAAACCTGATCAAGGAAGGATATGAGATCCTCCGTTCAGCTTCAATTCCCGCTTCCGGGGTAAGAGCCAAGACGGACGTTGCGGTTTCGTAGCGATGGGAAGTTCCTCCCGTCGATGAGAACACACTCGAGGCAGAGGCCAAATCACTGGAGCCGTCTACTTTTCTCCTTCCTTTGCAATCCTCTCCTTTTTTTTCTTTTTCTTTTATTGGATCATCATTCATTAGCAAAATTCATAATTCTAAGTTTCTAATTAACTTAATATACAATTTGCTACGTTGCTATTAGCAATCGAAAATATATACCAGTACCATGAAATCTATACTATTAAAAGTAGCTTTTCGAGGTTCCAAAATCCGTCCACATCTACGAAAAAAATTATTTAAGAACACGTAGCATTTTAATATTACTGATAAATATAATTTCGAAAATAATAATATGTAAATTTTGAAAATAATAATATGTAAACATATAACATAAAAATGGAAATATTAAATTAAACATATGTAAGATTATCATTTTACTACTTTTAAAAATTACTATTTTTACTTAAAAATCGTATAACTGAAATTTTATATTTTTGAAAAATTGATATAATATTTAGCTTTACAATTTAGTATAAATATATTTAAAATAAAAACGGAAATACTAAATTAAACATATGTAAGATTACCATTTTGGATAAAAAAACTATCGAATTGTTACAAACTAACTATTATGTGAATATCCTAAAAACACACGTCACTCCAGATAACATCCACATCAGCGAAAAATCTTTCTTTTGGAAGATAACACGTGACATTATATAGTTCTAAATTAATATTTACTATAGAAAATAGAAATACTACATTAAAAATTTATATAAAAATATATAGTTTTATATTTTTATTAATTTAAATATATTTTTATGGGAATATCCTATATATACTAATAAAATGGACCTTTTGAAGCACCAGAGAACATCCACATCAGCGAAAAATCTTTATTTCTAAATTAATATTTACTATAGAAAATAGAAATACTACATTAAAAACTATATAAAAATATATAATTTTATATTTTTATTAATTTAAATATATTTATGTGGGAATATCCTAAAAACACATGTCGCTATAAACCCTAATATGTTAGGAACATCCACCTTACACGATCAAAGAAGGGTTCAAAGAAAACTCCAGAAAAAAAAAAACAATGGCTCCACCATCAACCATTTATTCTGTGATTGCTTAGCAACTTTTGAATTAACAATTTTACTGTATTTCTTTTCTTCAGGGACTGGTGAAGCTCACTGGTGCAAAAACACGAGAACAAGATAAGCATTCTTAATGATGTTAACGGCATATAAACCTCGAAACTCAGGCCTCCACGGTATTTGAATCACTAGATTCATTTATTTGTGTACCTTCTAATGCTTTGAGTTTTCTGTCAATTTTATGATGTTCATATAATATCTTCAACATATATGTCTTCCTCATCGTCATTTATTTTACCCATAATTGTTTCTCATGCTAAAGCTAACTAATTTATGCAATATAAACTGTCCTTTTGATAGATTCCTTGAATGATATTGGGCATGGGCTGAGAAAATTTCAAAGCTTTTAATGTATATATTGTTGGCAGGCTTGATGACAAGAAACATAGAAAGGGATTCATAATAGAAAGAAACCTGTATTTGGAGGAGAAAGTGCAGTGTCAGCATTGGATGTTTTAATGCGCTTTCAATCAAAAGCAGAGCATGACAAGCTACTCCGTAATCTTGTGAGCGAGTACTGCATGGTGAAACCTTCCAAAGATCTCAAGGTAAGGACATTACTACTCTTGATATGTGCATTTGGTTGTTTGATGTGTTAGACGTTGTCTTTTCTGATCCGGTGGTGTAGTTATTTAGTAAGTATTAAGGCCAGAAGCCACGTGATAGTGTTTCCATTTGTTTAACAATAATATTAAGAATGGTTGTCTGTTAAGGAAGAATTTTGGGTTTGTCTGTGGTTTTTAAAGGAGAAGGGAAATAAGGGTTTTGTGGTTTTGGGTATGGGAGATAAGATTATGACGTTGGATCCGAAGAAAAGTGAAGAACGTAGCGAGCTTGAAGCTGCGGACGCCATTGCATCTCTGCTTCCTCTTCTTGGTGTGTGTGTGTGTGTGTGTGTGTGTGTGTGTGTGTGTGTGTGTGTGTGTGAGGGCTATTAATGAGAAACAGAGAAGAAGAAATTCATCATTATGTATATACAACATTCAACAAAATAAGGTAAGCCAACTAAATATAGAAAAATTATTGTGTTTGATTGTAGTAGCTACTAACCAGAGTAGCTTTACTGATGCTTTTTCCACAGAATGTTGAAAAAGCTGTACTAAGGAGCTATTCAAGGGTACTTTAATTTCTGAATCTTAACATAATTGTTTGGATTGATCATGTTCCCTATGTACACAAAAACATTAAAGGTAGTGAATAAGTTGTTACATGCTTTCGACTTAACTTCTATGTTTATTCTTCTCTTCATATCCTCATCCTGTATTTAGATCAATGTTAATGTTAAGTTTTTGGTATATCATGGGATTTTCTTTGGTTGAGCCCAGCAGCAGAAGATCCCAAGGGTTGATCAAGTGTAAATGCAGTTGGCGGCAAAAAGAGATATGATAGACTAACAACAGCATATGATGTGGAGATAAATTTATATTTCTTTCTTTCATTTGTGTTATATTTCTTTGTAGATATTTAGATTTTTACTGGTAAATTTTTGAATATAATTCAAATTTTACGTTAGGATGTCAAATATAATTAATTTTGGATCCAAAAAATAATCCAGTACCCACTATGAATTTTCGTTCATGAGTTTATTAGATTTGTTATACAGTATGATATAGTATTTTATTTTTTAAGAAAACTATTTTTATTAAAACCATTCAATGTAAAAGTTATGTAATGTATGATAATCAAGTTTCCGTTGATTTATATTAATTATATTAATAGAACAACATATAATAAAATATGTTAAAAATTTTGTTTTTTATATTTATACTAATATAAAGGCAGGAATTGATAGATATAGTTATATAAGAGTCAAAATAGAATAATTCATCTATTAAATATTGTCTCACATTGACTTTAAAAATTAAGATGGTTTATAATAAAATGGTTAAGTACAACCTTTGGTGATTTGATAAATATTATTGTTTTGATTGACCACTTCCAAAGATCAACTATTACAAAGTCTTAGCAAAACAACAAAAATTATAGTACCTAAAGTTAAAAAAAAAAACTTTTATGTGAAGATTAATACTATTTTCATGCATATATTTAAAATTTAATTATTATTTCATTTCTCTTAATATTATTATTATTATTTTTAACGCTGATTTATTATGACATTGCAATTATGAGAAAGATTACAAGGACGATTCGACAACCGACAAACTATCTGTCTTATGAGATCTACACCTAACTGCATCACCTAAGTTGTCCTATGAAGATCCACTCCTGACCCGATTTATTTTAAAATATATAAATTACGGGCAAGATCTCTAGTATAAGATGAAATGTAACTATCTTGGTGCTGAAAACGAAAGGAAGGGAAGAGAGAGAGACCAAGCAAATATCGAAAGTAAAAAAGTTTGAAGTAATATTGTGTATTACACTCCATGAAGAAGTACAAACTTTCGTTAGTTGCAAAGATCATAAGTGAAACCCGTGGTCATCAGCCATGCAACTTGAAAAAGACTACAAAAGATATAACAGAATCGGTGCATCAAAGAACATGTAAGAGAGAAGAAGATCACAGAAACAGCAAAGTTTCATTCTAAATTACACAAACTAGTATTATGAAAGATAAGGCCCCACCTTTCTCCAAGGAGTGTCAAACCCTCTCCAAAAGTACTTAGCGCCCATTTTTTTGATAACTTCAACCTAAGCAAGTGAGAAGAACCAAAACTAAGTTTTTCACAAATGTATCAAAAATTATCTAAGAAAAAAAAACACCAATTAAGATTAGGCTCATGTGGTACATCTAATCAAATTAAAAAAATCCACAAGGTAGCAAAAGTTTAAATTAATATTGTGTATTACACTCCATGAATTGCATGCTCTTCTGAAATCCGGCAGTCATTCCCCAATCACAAATTACACAGAACCTCTTGACAATTCAGTTAAATATTTTAGATCAAAATACAACACGTATCCATCCATCACTATTTTTCTTCTTTTTATCTTTTTTCTTATCTAAAATCCGCGATGACTTGGATTGATGAGCCATTCTAATAATAATAATGTACTATATTTGTACCTGCGCAACCGCGCGGATGTTTGTTTTCGATTATAGTTATATATATATATATATATATATATATATATATATATGCTATAGTAATCACATATATGGGATATGTAAATTTAATGCTTTTCAAACATAAAAAATATTACAGTATACTTGTTTTCATCAAATAAATTGTTGCAAACTTTCACATGTATTTGTTTCTTCTTCTTTATTTTTTTATTTGTTAGATTAGTATTTCATTATTGGATAAGTTAATAGAAATAGAATTTGATAAAATATTATAATTTACAAAGATAATGTAATATTTCACAATTTATATCTATATATATTTATTTGGATAAAATGTTTAAAATCATCACATGTATTTATTTGTTCTTATATATATATATATATATTATTTTATTTATATTTAGTTATTAAACACATGAATGAGAAGTCATGACTTCTGTTTTAATATAATAGATATAACCACATAAAATTACTTTTTTCTGGTTGGTTGCTTTTTTTACTCGTCGCAGGGACAGAGCTATCTTTGTTTTTTACTGTGCTATTGAGCTGGGATCTATCGAACACAAAACGACATTTGACTTTCAAAATGAATACAAGTCTTGTAAAGCTCGAAGCGTTATTGAGATGGTGCATCAATTGCTCTTATTTGCTTTTTTGCAGATGACGAAATGAGCTCTGCATAGGGAACAAAGGAGAACGTACGGTGAACAAACATGCGCGCGTGAGAATAACTCGACGCGTTAGAGCCGTTGGATTAGTGATAGATGGAACGTACAGGCGACCACTGCATGGAGCGAGGACGAAGATTCCCTCTTATACCGCTGTGAAGGCGGCGTTTGCAAACGACCGTCCGATGTACATTGGACTTCCGCAATGGTCCTGATTGCATCTTGGAAAGATAAACTCTTGCTATAAAAACAACACAACTCCTCTGCTTTCTGTATATCTTCCAAAAACAAGATGTGTTCTTTCGTTCTCGAGTGTCTTGAGCGCTTTCTAGCGTGGCTTTTGGCCCCATTTGGCGGGGTTGTTCGCAAGGAACGCCTAAACTGGGTCGCTCTTTGTTCAGGCCTAGTGGTTACTCTTTGTGTTTTGTTTTCGAAGAATCTGAAAACTGGCGGAGAGAGAATGGCGACCTTGGTGGGATCTATTGCCTATTTACTACTGAGCACCGCGTTCCACTCCTCCTTCAGCTCAAGAATCACCACAGCAACTGAGTTGTTCACCCAAACATACGTAACAATCTCTTGGGTGCTAAGGTCTCTCCTAACTTTGGCTGTCTCGATATGTGTTGTGGTTCTATCCTCTTTCGTTGAACAAAATCTTCTGTGGGACCTCATTGATGTCTGTTTTTACTTCGGTTTCCTTGTACATGTGGTTGCCACCGCCAAAATGTACCGGAAAGAAGATTTTTTTGGTTTAGCGGAGGCTACCTTTGATTTAACCCTGTCCATTGCGTTGAAGTTCTCCAAGAGAAAGCTAGGACATGTCCACTACATCGTCGTCTTCGTTATCACGTTCCTATGCCTGATGTACAAGACCAGGCCGATTGCTGAGGAAGCAGAAGTAAACGATACTACCGTGTCCACCGCCGTGGCCCCCTCCACCGTGGCCCCCTCTACCGTGCAAGGAGATGAAGAAGACTATTTCTCCACCGTGTCGACCACCCCGCAAGTGCAAGTAGCAGCAGTCAACCAAACTCCCGTGTTCACCGTGCAAATAGACAAGGATGACTGTTTCTCCACCGTGTCCTCCACCGTGCAAGTGCAAGGAGCCGAGGAAGACCATTTCTCCACCTGTGTCGTCGTCCACCCCGCAAGAAGGAGACCAAATCTGCGAAATTGTCTAAGAATTTCGGGCCGGTTTTTTTTTCCATCAAGATTTGATTTTAATATTAAAATGGGCCAAGCCCAAGGTCGAAACCCAGCTACAAGCAATCTAAACAAAAGCCCACCACATATTGGGCTCCAAACAAACAAATGGCCGAAGCCCAAACCAGCAAAGCTGGCCCAAATCTCTAACGCGGACAGTTCGCCCTAGACCTTTGGCGCGCCGCAAGGAGACATGCCTTTACACGTGTTCAGATCTAAGCAGTCAGCTCGACACGCGTCACCCATCTCGACTTGCTCGACCGCCACTCGCTCAACCACCGGAGCACGCCCACCGACACATTTTTTCGCCGGAGCTCTGAAACTGCATGAGCCTCCGCGTCTCAATAGCTGTTCTGCCATGCTCTGTCTTCACGCCGGAGGTATCATCGTCATAACGCGAACTCCTCCGACTTTGAACTACCGGAAACCTTGGACAGGAGAACCGAGAACCACCGCTATTCCTCTTAGACCTCACCGCCGTCACCGTAAATCTTCGGCTTCAACCGAGATCTCACCCTCGACGACCCACGAGCCCATCAACGTTTACACACCGCATCTCTCAACCTCGAAATAAACCACCACCCCAAAGCTTAGGGATCCAAAACGACAACAAGGAGCTTTGTGAGCCTCCTCGCTCCGTCATACAAGAGCCGGCGAAGGAAGAGTCGAAGAAACCTCCCCTTCCCGGAAGCTAGAGCGGCGACGGTGGATCTCAAGAAGCCTCCACCCCCCGCATGCATACCGGCGTCAATGGATCTACAGAAGCCTCCATCATCCGGAACAACACCAACTGAAAACCACCAATCATCTCTGGCACCCCCGAGATCCTCCAGGCGAGCGCGTCTTCACTCCAAAGCCTATCAACACAGAAGCGTGGATGCAGTATCAGAGCTTCGACAAAGCGTTCGTCGTCAGATCTGCAAGGGCGCCGTGAATAGAAACCAGAAGAAGGGCACACGAGGTCTCCGGCGACGGCACGGACGCTCACGCACCGTCCGTTCGCCGGAGAGATCTAGATATTCTCTCTCTTCTCTCTTGTAGATATTTTTCCTTTTTTGGTTGATTTTTGTCAACAATTTCGGGCCGGTTTAGCTTTTTAATTTTATTTTTGTCATTTTCCGTCATGGTATAAGAATTTCGGGGCCGGTTTAGCTTTTTAATTTTATTTTTGTCAATTGCCATTTTCCGTCGTGTGTGTGTCTAGGTATGTTGGACCCTTGTTAGGCCGGTATAATATTAATGAAAAATGAAGATCAGTTCAAGTTAAGGGCTAAACCGAAACTACCTTTTGTAACTACCCTAATGATAAATCATCTTTTCACATTATATAAATCACTTCAAGTTAAGGCTAAAACTAAACACTGTGCTGACATGTGGCATGTTGTGTTTTACATACTAACCTGTTTCGATTTTAGGTTTGGAGGTTCATCTACACTAAGTCGTCACCTCTGTGACTTTCAAGTTTCTCTTCTAATCACTTTTTAAAATAAATCATTAATCAAACTAATCAAGGCATGTTATAAAAATAAAAATAAAACAGCCCACCCACATTGACAAGTTCATCTAAAATTACTATTCATCAAACTTGATTTATTATTCTGAGTTTCTGAGCTACTATATTACTACTACTGCAGTTCTTTCTCCAGTTCATCGAATTCCCATCCATCAACCTCAGCTGCAGAGTAATCACGAGCCACTTTACCAAATTCAGATTCTAGCTCTGCTTCATGGTTAAACTCTTGACTGTTGGAACCAGCTGTAGTAGTAGTAGTAGTACTCGGTGCTGTCTCGCTCACCTCTGGCTTTTGTTGTGTCAGAGTAGTAGCAGTAGATTCGAGTGTAGTATCCATGCTGCTACTGCTGGGCTTAGGGGCTTTGGGTGATGAAGCACTGCTTTTAGGAGATGGAGTCTCTATCTCTAACGTTGGCCTCGCTATTGATTCAAACTCCTGCCTCAGTTTCTCCATGTCATCAAATAGCTCTTTCACACGCTTGTCCTCCTTCCTGGTAATAAATATACGAGTTTAGAACTTAATAATAATAATAATTAAAAGGTCAGAGAGTAATGTTCCCACTCACCCTTCCAGTTTGCTTTGGAGGACTTGGAAATGCTCCTTCGTGTTATCCACAATGCTGAAGGTGGCAATGATCTAAGATATTTCATACAACCATATTAGTGACGACGAAGACCAACTAGAAAACAATCACAGCACGACAAGCGCAGCACTTCTCACCTTGGTTTCATTGTCTAGATACTCCTGCTCCAGACTCTTCCTCGGGTTTGCAACCTGAATGTCCCCCTGTTCTGCATTTGGTGGCTTCTCTAACCTGTCACCACCACATGCAAAAAAACTGTCACCAACTACTACTAGGATAGGAGTCATTTAACTCCAACTAGCTGTATCAGCCAGAAACCAAACAATAATAAGAGCAATCCAATTCAACAAGAGGGCATTTACCCAGGACCAAGATTCTTCAGATTTTCCACATAATTTTCTATACGGCGTACTAAAGGTGTCACCTCCTTCTGCACAACAAGAATTGCTGAGTTAGCTCTGTCATTTATAATCAAGCTCTAAGTTCCCACAATGCAACAGAAGGGTTGCCTTGTATGTTGAGAGTATATTAAAAGCCACATCCGTGAAGTAATCCTCGTGCTTCTCCAATTCGTCCCTAAAGGCATGCATCCACTATTAGTATTCATTGTGGTTGGGCAAGAGAAGCAACATATACTGTGAGACAAAGATGAGAGTTGATAGACATACAAAGTCTGCTTATCCTTCGTTTCGGTGTATGAGCATTGACGAAGCCATGTATCCTCTAGAAAATTAATCCAGGTCTTGATAACTTCCGATTCTTTCTTACAAGCTACAACTGATTTGGACAGGTCATCCTCCTGCATGCATATAAAAAATATAAACCAAATCATTTCACGTGGATATTATTAACCAAAAGAGAGCTGGTCATCTAAAAGAAAACGCCACCTTTGTTTTCAGGTGAGCGATTATCTGATTGTTTGCTTCACCAAATTGATCCCTCTCTTCTGTCGCATTACGGAACCGAGCTTGAGCAGCAGCTAATGATATATTGACCCTACGTGGAAGAGTATTTATTGACACACCTTCTTTACCACAATAATCATAATGCTCAAATGAAATAAAAGTGATTCACAAAACCGTTTTATATAAACAAAGCAGATTAAATTACCCTCTTCAGTTCAGCTTCCAACTCATCTCTTTGTTTCTCAAGCTGTGCGTGCAATCTCCGCACTCAGTTCCTGTACATAATAATAATTAATAGGAGATAAACTCGACACTGACAGCTGATGAACATACCGAGGTATGCTGTCACTATATGTGTTTTTTTTTTTCTTGCATACTAAAAGAACAAATAAAAAATGGGAGAAACAAAACCTTTTCCTTTTCGCCGGTTTCATCTGCTTTCAACATGCGCGAGCTTTCAGTGCCTCTTCTTTCTGAAGTCTGCGGAAAGACAGTTGGACAATTAATATCTGTTAATGGTGTTTTCCTTCAAGGCATATAAATACAACAAGACAAGCTCCCATAGTTCAAATTTGATATGCATATAGAACGAAAACGTTTTCAAAAAAAGTATATGTTAAAGTTGATTTGCACATTGTCTCGGCAGTAATACAAAGTATACAAAATTTAAATACTTATCATCTAGTCCGGGGAATTCACCATGTCGTACTATAATTGAACAGGAAAGTAAGTCTTAACTGCAGATATAAGAGAACTAACTGGAGTGATGATAGGCTGTACCTGTTTTCGGATATTCGTTTCTCAGCTTTAGAAATCGAATTTGCTAAAGATTCCAATAGCACCTTGAGATTGTCGACCTGGTTCAAATACAAATTAATTCAGTATCTTATATGGTTAACATTCTCCATAACATCCAGAAGTCATGAGATGTAAATGCTGTCATGGAATACAGCTTAATACTCCAAATCAGCAAGTAGGATAAGATGCAATACCAATCAACTTGTATAGTGACTATGATTGTGAATAGCCGAATAATAAAGCCCACAAACTTACTTTTTGAGCATGTATGTCAGGTGAATCACCGTTGCTTAGTTGCCTCTTTCTAGTTAACAGCGCTTCTAATCTGGAGCAAATACGAATCTTTGCAAGTGTTTCCTTAAGAGCCTGCAAAACGAGTCAAGAGCACATCAGATGGAGCTAACCAAACGAGCTTAGGGAGAGAGAAGAGGGGTTTTTTAGACATTTGTACGCTCACCTCTATTGCTAATGGAGCTTCTTTACATTCCTTGTATTCATTCTCCTTTGGAAAATGAGAGGCGTTCATCTTTTCGAGTTTTTTATTCTAAGATCAGAAGCTTCAGCATCAATTCTGAAAACATAAACTCAATCAGCAGTGATGCAAGATGAGCAGGGATCCATGACTCAAGTATACAATTATAGACATAAACGAGAGTAAAAGGCACATCAATATCATCACCTCAGCATTAATCTTCAAACCTGTGATAGCATTTTGGGCAAACTGAATTAATTCGTCCTGCTTAACCTGAACAGTAGCAACACATACAACATTGACGAGTAAACGAGGAGACCCAAAAGCCCATACATCCACATAAATACTGAGTTTTATTGCTCAAAGCGCTTACCAGTACTTCATCCTTGTAACTCGAAAAGACTGTAGCAAGATCCTGAAAACTGCTGACTATGGCAACATGAACTTCCTTTCCTCCATTTAGACAAAGCCTGAAAACAATGTTAAGCTCTATAAACAAACGCATCATTTATGAAAATAGCAACGAGTAGTGTCAATGTCAAAAAACGGAAAAAGTTAAATATATACGGCACATGAAATTAGAAGAAATTCAGTTTTAATCAAAACCCTTTTAACCAAAAAAGTTACCCTAACTCAACAAGGATAACAATCATATCTACCTAAAGTAAGTGATATTCTGAACTGCAGGATGAGATTGATGACATATTCATTAACTTGTTTATCTTTAACCAAAACCAGCTCGGAAACATACAATCATGTCATCCAAAAAAGGGGGAAAAAAACAATACCCATTCACGCTTCTTAGCTTCATCAGAAGCAAGTTGGTCCTCAGAAGTAGTCACAACATCTTTATCCTTGACCGAAGAAGTTCCACTAGCTCTATCGATATCTGTTGTTATTTTCTCCTTTTGTCTTGGCCTCTGTTTTGTTCTCTGTTTTTGTTCACTCACACTCTCGGTTTTATTTACTTGTGTTTCATCTTAACACAAGCTTACTCTCTCTTTACTCTCTCACGTTTCTTTTGTGCTTGTAGAGAGAGAAGAGAGTTTATCTTGTATATGTCTACATTGTTCTTTTTCTCCAAATCTTTCTATTAGAATTGGATACTTTTACAACACAACACACATACATATTTATAGTAGTCTTTTACTAACTACTACACTTGCACTTCAACTACTACAAGTTAGTCTTAACTCTACTAACAACTCTTACTAGCTCTCTTCTTAGCTAGGCTTTTATTCAACACTTCACTCTTCCTTGATAGCTTGGCCAACTAATATATTTTCTTCTCAACTTGATTCTTTGTGACTAAAGTCACATCTCAACTTATCGTTGGATTTCTTCTTTTTAGTTGGCTTTTGCTTCTTTTTCTTTTCCTTGGGTGGTAAGCAATCTTCTTGCTTACACTTCTTCATTTCCCCACGTGACTCCTTGGTCACTTCTTCTTGTTGTTCATTTCTTGTGTGGCAAGCTTCCCTGCTTCCACTTCTTCTCTTTCCTTGATTCCATCTTCACTTTGTAAGTTTAACCAAAGGTTCAATTCCAACACTCCCTCTTGAATCCTTTGATTAAACTCCACTTGTTCTTCTTGTGATTCTCCCTCTTGAGATGAATCTCCAAGAATCTCTTCTTCTTTTGCGAATTTTCTTTTTCACCTTCTTGACATATCTTCTTCGCCATCTCCTCTGTTTTTTTTGTTTTCCCGTGAGCTTTCCTCACGTCTCCTCCGTGAGCCTCTGTCACGTCTTCTTCCGGTTGACTCTCCAACCGCCATGCTTCCTTTCTCTTCTTTGGTAAGCAAGTCTCATTCTTCTCAGTTTCGTTTCTCGGCATCGATCTTGCTTCATCCGGCTTCCACTCTTTCTTTGGTTTCAATGTCTTCTTTGATCACTAACTTGTGCTCCTTGATTCTTTGAACCATCACCTAGGCCTTGTTCAACTTTGGTCTTCTTGGTTTCTCTTAACCTTCACCTTAGTCTTCTTTGCCTTAAGTATGTTTGGTTTTCTCCTAACCATCAACTTGGCCTAACCTAGTCTTTTTGGTTTCTTAGAATCTCCTAGCACAACCGTGTTTTGAATCCACCATCATCCAAGTATTGAGCATCTCCTTCATCACCAATTCCTTTGCCTTCTCACCATTACCGTAGATTCTTCTTCACGTGAGCTTCTTGTGCTTCACGCCTCCCTTGTTCTTGAACCATCTTCTGGTTCCTTTTTATTCTCCTTGAGCCCACGGCTCCATCTTCTTGTTCTAGCTTGCACAGGCTCCAAAGATCAAGTGCAGCTCTGATACCATGTTGTTATTTTCTCCTTTTGTCTTGGCCTCTGTTTTGTTCTCTGTTTTTGTTCACTCACACTCTCGGTTTTATTTACTTGTGTTTCATCTTAACACAAGCTTACTCTCTCTTTACTCTCTCACGTTTCTTTTGTGCTTGTAGAGAGAGAAGAGAGTTTATCTTGTATATGTCTACATTGTTCTTTTTCTCCAAATCTTTCTATTAGAATTGGATACTTTTACAACACAACACACATACATATTTATAGTAGTCTTTTACTAACTACTACACTTGCACTTCAACTACTACAAGTTAGTCTTAACTCTACTAACAACTCTTACTAGCTCTCTTCTTAGCTAGGCTTTTATTCAACACTTCACTCTTCCTTGATAGCTTGGCCAACTAATATATTTTCTTCTCAACTTGATTCTTTGTGACTAAAGTCACATCTCAACTTATCGTTGGATTTCTTCTTTTTAGTTGGCTTTTGCTTCTTTTTCTTTTCCTTGGGTGGTAAGCAATCTTCTTGCTTACACTTCTTCATTTCCCCACGTGACTCCTTGGTCACTTCTTCTTGTTGTTCATTTCTTGTGTGGCAAGCTTCCCTGCTTCCACTTCTTCTCTTTCCTTGATTCCATCTTCACTTTGTAAGTTTAACCAAAGGTTCAATTCCAACAATATCCTTAAGCACAGATAACCACCTGGTAATAAGCAATGCTCTTTCAGCTTCCTCCAACCTCTGAATCGTCTGATTAACACTCTTATACGCCCCCAACACGCTGCAAAATCCCACACAGTCTCCAGATTATTCATTCATGCAATTCCTTAATAGCAAAATCAAAACTTGACCTAATTGCAAAAGGGAAATAAAATTTGAAAAACAAAAGAAAAAAAGGAAAGAGGGGGAGAAATTTACAATGCGGTCTTGGAACAATTAGCGACGGCTTGACCGGCCTGCTGAACGACCGCCTTATTCACAGCCGTTCGCAGCCACGACATGGTCTCGTCTGATCTTTTCTGCAATCTAATTACGGAACAAATATAACTTGATTAACGACGTTAGAGAAGACTCCTTCTCGTCCAGTATTTACGCTTCTAACCACTACAACACAACAAAGGGAAGAACAAATGTCGGGTCACAACCGATCTTATCTTCAAGTTCATCGAAGAACGTCCATCTTTGCAGGTACTTCTTTTTTTCTTCTTATAAAAAGTGAAAGTGACGGGTTCGGTACTTAATTGTTTTTTTTTTTTGTGGCAGTCGATTCATTTGAGAGAATTCTGTTTCTGGTGGACTATGCTTACTGGTACTATGAAGACAATTCTGTACAGAATGATCCAACGTTAAAGTCTCTGTCTTTGAAAGAGTTCACTTCGCTCTGTGTCCTTTCCTTTCTCTGTTTCGGTATAAGTTGTTTAGATTGATTGCGTTCTCTGTGGATCTTGTGATGTTTTGAGACCTTTTTATATGTATCTAACGTTGATGACATTTTCAAAGACTTTGCCTCTTACAAGTGTTATTATTCTGGATGAAACTTATGAACGGGTGGTTAGACCACCACCCTTGTTATATTTACAATATTTGGATCTTTTCTTATCATCATCAATGTTTGATGGTGAAGGGATGGAAATGATCAAGCTGGAGCTTTCCCCGCGGAAAGAAGAGTAAGGATGAAGAAGATCTCTATGCATGTGCTATTCGTGAGGTTAGTTCTTGATACTGCTTTTTGTCTTTAGCGTGATTCATTTGATTTGTTCCTTTTGTAGTCGCTTGATAGAGCAGCCACTCATTTAGGGCTGGGCAAAAAACCCGGATCCGAAGAACCGAACCGAACCCGAACCGAAAAATTAGTATCGATTCCGAACCGAAATTGATTAAATATTCGAATGGGTTCAAATTTTTGGTATTTAAAAAACCGAAACCGAATCCGACCCGAACCGAAGTATTTCGAGTACCCGAATATATCCGAAATAGATTTATATACCTATATATATTAACTATTTTTAGATTTATTGTATATTAAAAACATTCTTAATATATAAATACTTTTTAGTAGTCCAAAATATTTAATAAATATATACAAATAGTCAAACATACTGTACATGTCTAAAATAGCTAAAGTATACTCAAAACACAAAAAAAATATTTAAAATATCTATTGACTCTCAATCAAAATTTTCAAAATAAAATAATTTATATGTTAATTTTATATATTTTGACATATGCTATACAAATTTATATGTAATATGTATTTTATTTATAGATTTTAAGAAATTTAAAGGGAAATTTCCACTAATACCACTTTCAAGGTACCACTTTTCAATTATACACTAACCAACTATACCACTAGATTTTTAATAACAAAATGACCAATATGTCCCTAATTAATTAAATCTAAAATCACCGATGACTTCGTCACATTTGACGAAGAGAAGAGTACGACTTCATCTTCTTCCTTGCAACTCATCTTGCTGCAATCACCAAGCTTCATCTGCGACCATGGGTTTTCTGCGTCTCTGAGCTCGGGTTGTGTCCTCTGTTCATTCGCCTTAACCACTGCTGCTTCCATCCCGCGCCATCTCCTCAGTCCAAGCCGCGTCGTCATTCCGAGATCTCACATCGAGCAGTAAAGATTCGTCAAGTGATCGGTTCAAAAGGCTCGGGTTGAAAGGTTGATGATTGGGGCCGAGAGCATCAGATTGAGATAGAGGCTCATGCTTTGTGTCTCGATCGATCGGAGCTCGTCGGGTCGTGAACTGACTTCTCTCTCTCTCCTCCGATTGCTCATTTGAGGGTTCAGTCTTATCTCTCTACGATCCTGCTCAGATAGAGAGAGAGACGTCTTAGGTGGCGATTCTCTTCCGGCGTCATTTTAGGGTTCTGTCGCTTAGTTCGAGTTTGAGTTTTCGGGTGAAAGATTGCAGAGATGAAGGAAGAGTAATCGATAAGATTTGATTATATCCTCCTCGGTGTCTGAGCATCCAGAGATTATATTTTGTCGTTTTAAAGTGAGGATTCTTAAAGAGTTGAAAATATGGCAGCTAATAGATCCAAGTCGGAGAAGAAGGATGCGGAGAAGCAGCTACGGCGGACCCGTACGAGGTTCTAGGAGTCTTGAAGAACTCTAAGGATCAGGAGATTGATTCTCTATCTTTGTCTCTGTCTGGTTTGAAGTTTTGAAATTTAGGGTTAGACTACAGAGGAGAGCCTTGATTTCGATCTGTTTAGTCTAAAAGATGAATCTTTAATTGATTTTACCCGTAAGTCTTGCAGCTAGTTAATGGCTACTTGTTCATCTGTGAATTGGTTCTTTTTATCATTAGGGAAGACGTTTGGTTTGGCTTAGGCTATTTCTCTATCTCTTTGGATATTACTGCATTCTCTGCACAAACTTTTAGTACTCGTCATGTTTAAGCTCTGTGTCTGCAACTATATTGGAGGAGGCTCTTAATGGCAGAGTTTCTGTTGATTTTCTTTTACTTGGACAAGCTGTATCTAAAAAAGGTGAGCTATTGTAGCCGATGCTTGGCTATGATCTCACTTGTGTGTGTTGGCAAGAGACGTACTCTGCTCCCTATGATTTATTAGTAAGAAGTAATGCAATTATAAATTGATTTATAAATCCTTCTAAACACCTCATAAATTTATGATAAACTTTACAAATTGTTTTCATAAACTTTATGAATGTTTTATAAAGCCTTATAAGTTATGTATATATCCTTAAACCCCCTTATAAAATATTTTACAAACTCTTATAAATTCTTTTATCAGACTTTCTAAATGGTTATAAACTTTTTAAATGATTTAGAGTTCTTCTAACTGATTTATTTTACATTTATAAGCCCTTATAAATTGTCTAAGCAGAGATTTTTTTTTGTTTTATAAACCATTATATATATATATATATATATATATATATATATATATATATATATATATATAACTCAAATACTACTTTATAAAAACTTATAAATTGTTTTGATGTATTATCAGAATATCATACAATCCAGATTTATAATAATATTAGTTTTAAAAGTGACATAAACTGATTTATAAACCATTTAAAAATCTTTATAAACCCTTCATAAATTGGTGTATAAAATTTATAAATTATTTTTATAAAATTTATGAATGTTTTATAATCCATTATAAATTATTTTAATGATTATATAAAAACTTATAAATACTTGGTATATTCTTATAAGTGATTTTATAAAGGTTTATAAATCATTTATAGGATTATATATTCCCATATATATATATATATATATACTATTATAAGGGGTTATAAGTTTATAAAGGGTTATAAGTTATATAATTCATTCATGAAACTAGTATTTTTTGAGTTTTATAATACTTTATAAGGGATTATAAGTTTATAAGGGGTTATAAGTTATAAAATCTCTTCATGAAACTAGTATTTTCTGATTTTTATAAAGGTTTATAAGGGGTTATAAGTTATAGACTAGTATTTTCTGAGTTTTATAAAGGTTTATAAGGGTTATAAGTTATATAATATTTTCATGAAACTAGTATTTTCTGAGTTTTATAATACTTTATAAAGGGTTATAAGTTATATAATCTCTTCATGAAACTAGTATTATCTGAGTTTTATAAAGGTATATAAGGGGTATAAAGTTATATAATCTCTTCATGAAACTAATATTTTCTAAGTTTATAAATGTTTATAAGGGGTTATAAGTTATATAATCTTTTCATGAAACTAGTATTTCTGAGTTTTATAATAGTTTATAAGAGGTTATAAATTTATAAGAGATTATAAGTTATATAATCTCTTCATGAAACTAGTATATTCTAAGTTTTATAAAGGTTTATAAGGGGTTATAAGTTTATAAAGGGTTATAAGTTATATAATCTTTTCATGAAACTAGTATTTTTTTAGTTTTATAATACTTTATAAGGGATTATAAGTTTATAAGGGGTTATAAGTTATAAAATATCTTCATGAAACTAGTATTTTCTGAGTTTTATAAAGGTTTATAAGGGGTTATAAGTTATAAACTAGTATTTTCTGAGTTTTATAAAGGTTTATAAGGGGTTATAAGTTATATAATATTTTCATGAAACTAGTATTTTCTGAGTCTTATAATACTTTATACAGGATTATAAGTTATATAATCTCTTCATGAAACTAGTATTTTCTGAGTTTTATAAAGGTATATAAGGGGTATAAAGTTATATAATCTCTTCATGAAACTAATATTTTCTAAGTTTATAAATGTTTATAAGGGGTTATAAATTTATAAGGGGTTATAAGTTATATAATCTTTTCATAAAACTAGTATTTTCTGAGTTTTATAATACTTTATAAGATGTTATAAGTTTATAGGTGATTATAAGTTATATAATCTCTTCATGAAACTAGTATATTCTAAGTTTTATAAAGGTTTATAAGGGGTTATAAGTTTATAAAGGGTTATAAGTTATATAATCTTTTCATGAAACTAGTATTTTGTGAGTTTTATAATACTTTAAAAGGGGTTATAAGTTTATAAGGGGTTATAAGCTATAAAATCTCTTCATGAAACTAGTATGAATATATAAACATATATAAAATCATTTATATGAATATATATATATATATATATAAACTATTGATAAGGGTTTATAAATGATTTCTAAATTTTAAAAATTATTTATAAACATTTATAAATTATTTATAACCCTTATAAAGCCTTATAGACTGAATTTATAAACTCTTATAAATAACGTATACGTTAATAATTTATTTAGAAAGTCTTATAGATTAATTTTATAAACTCTTATAAAGTCTTATTATTTTTTTTATAAACCATTATAAGGAAGCGGATCACGTCTTCCCTTGAGAGACAACAAAACTTGTCCCGGCTTGAAGCCTTGGGTTTTATTTAAACCCTATATAAACCCTTATAAATTCTATATATAAAATCTGTATAAACATCTTTAGACATTTTTTGCTTAAAGCCCAACACTTTGATACACAAGATTAAATTAATAAACTAAAGAACATGTGCAGGCTTCGTAAAGAGATGATGATATGTGGCAGATTCTGAGGCACATGCGGACAGCAAGCAATGCTCCATCACTTCAGAAATTTTACATACATTTATAAATTATTTTATAATCATTTATAATGGTTTATAAATAATTTATATACCCTTATAAATTATTTACATACCCTTATAAACCTTTATAAATTATTATGAAATCATTATAAATTGTTTTATAAGGCTTCCTAAATTGTTATAGACTCTTTTAGTTGATTAATAAACATACACAACTCTTATAATACCATTTATAAATTCTATTATTAGACTTTATAAATAGTTATAAAGTATTTAAATAGTCTTATGAATATTTACTTCTAAAGTTTTGTAAAGATTTATAAACTCTTATAAAAGAAGAGTTTATAAACTCTTGAAAAAGATTTACTAACTCTTATTTAAAATGTGCTATGAAGAATATTAAACTCTTATAATATTTTTATAAACCTGTATATGCAGATTCATAAACGTTTATAAATATATTTATAAGACTTTATAAATATATTTATAAGACTTTATAAATGATTTATAAAACTTTATAACTTCTTATTTATAAGAAGACTTATAAAGTTAAAAGAATAAAAATGGTTTATAGACTTCATAAACGTCTTTATAAGACTTTATAAGTGGTTTATATACTCTTACAAATAATTTATAAACATTTATAAATGATTTACAAACTTTATAAATGATTTATAAACCCTTATAAATATTTTATAAGTATTTATAAATGATTTATGAATCTTCATAAATTATTGATAAACATTTATAAATTATTTATAATCCATATAGAAAACTAAGTTCAAGTTTGTTGTACATATCCTTATAGACTGATTTTCTAAACTAATATAAATTAATTATACATCAACTCTATGGCACATGCGGACAATAAACAAGATTCCACCGCTTCAGAAATTTTACATACCTTTATAAATTATTTTCTAATCATTTATAATGGTTTATAAATTTTATAAAGAGATGATGATACGTGGCAGATTCTGAGGCACATGCGGACAGCAAGCAAGGCTCCACCGCTTTATCAATTTTACATACCTTTATAAATTATTTTATAATCCTTTATAATGGTTTATAAATTTTATAATGGTTTATAAATTTTATAAAAAGATGATGATACGTGGCAGATTTTGTGGCACATGCGGACAGCAAACAAAGCTCCACCGCTTCAGAAATTTTACATACCTTTATAAATTATTTTATAATCCTTTATAATGGTTTATAAAGAGATGATGATACGTGGCAGATTCTGAGGTACATGCGGACAGCCAGCAATGCTCCATCGCTTCAGAAATTTTATATACCTTTATAAATTATTTTATTACATCTGAGTTTTATAAATGTTTATAAGGGGTTATAAGTTATATAATCTCTTAGTGAAACTAGTATATCTGAGTTTTATAAAGGTTTGTAAGTGATTTTTTAATAAGTTATAAGATACTTTATTAGAGGTTATAAGTTATATAATCTCTTCTTGAAACTAGAATATTTAAGATACATGAGCCAGCTATAAACATTTATAAGTTATTATTTATCAGCCTTTTCATCTCTTAGTTTATATAATATTTTATAAACTACTATATATAAGTTTTATAAATGTTTATAAGGGGTTATAAGTTATATAATCTCTTCATGAAACTAGTAAATCTAAGTTTTATAAAGGTTTATAAGGGGTTATAAGCTACGTAATACTTTATAAACTACTATATCTGAGTTTTATAAAAGTTTATAAGGGGTTATAAGCTACATAATACTTTATAAACTATTATATCTGAGTTTTATAAAGGTTTATAAGTTATTTTTTAATAAGTTATAAGATACTTTATAAGGGGTTATAAGTTATATAATTTCTTCACGAAACTAATATATCTGAGATACATGGGCCAGCTAAACATTTATAAATTATTATTTATCAGCTTTTTCATCTCTGAGCTTATATAATACTTTATAAACTAGTATAACTCTCATAATACAATAGAGAAGCTCTTCTGAAAATTGAATGTTATTCTTACAAATTTATTTATAAACTCTTATAAATTGATTTATAAACCCTTATAAATTTTTGTATAAACTCATATGAATTGATTTATAAACTCTTATAAATAAAAGGGAGTTATGATTAGTAATGTTTTAATTTGATTTTTAATCCATATAAATGATTTTATTAACCCTTACAAACGATTAGGTTAATCCTTAAATGATTTATAAAAAGGTTTATAAAATTCTGAAAATAGTCCATAAACCTGTGTAAATCATTTATTAAAGATTCATCACTCTTATAAACTCTTAAAATTTTCGTTGTAAAAATTTTATTAAAGATTCATCACTCTTTGTAAACTCTTATAATCATTTATAAGTTATTTTATAAAGGTTTATAAATCATTTATATGAATATATAAACTATTGATAATGGTTTATAAATGATTTCAAAATCTTCATAAATGATTTATAAACATTTATAATACTTATAGACTGATTTTATAAACTCTTATAAATGAATTATACTTTAATAATATATTTAAAAATTCTTATAAACTATTTTGATAACCAACTGTAAATAGATTTATTAGCTATGATAGATAAAGTTATTAACAAGATTAAGCAGGAAAGTCTCAAGACTAATATTATAAGCAGAAAGAGTAAGTTGTAACTTGTTAAAAACTAAAAAAACAGATAATCGAGTGTAGACTTCCTGGCCAAGCCGCCCCATAAATGGCTTCATTAAGGCGGATAGAGGAGGTTTTCTCAGAGGTCAGGGAAAAAACCACCATTGCAGCAGTCTTTATTCCTCCAATCACTGTTGTTGAGCTTGCCTACCATTTCCATAACCTCCACCATAACCAGCTTGTCCATTCCCTTGATGATTCTCATAGCCTCCAGAGCCATCTGAAGCATCAACATATCCACCTCCATGACTGTTAGGCATACTTCCAGGCCGCCCACCAACTGCACCGTGACCAGATGGAAGAGCTCTTTTAACTTCTACTTGTTTACCACTCATATCGTGGAAAGTCTTGTGCAAAACAAGGTCAACAGAATCCTCAGAGTCGAACGAAACAAACCCAAACCCTCTAGGACGCTGCGTTGCCTGGTCAATCATAATGACTCAATCGCTCACAGGGCCGTACGTAAACTCGTCTGATGTTAAAGCGGGAGGCAAACCTCCCACGAATATCTTCTTGGTCTTAACACCGCTATCAAAACTCCTAGAAGCATTAAAACTCCCTGGTCTCCCTCCAGCAGGAGTCTGCTCTTCTCTAGACATTGCTCTCTTCACATCAACCTAAAATATAATGTTACAAAAAGTATAAAACCACATCAAACAAAGATCAAAGCATGAAACTTTACAGCTAAATGAAACAGGGGAGAGCGCCAGTTACTTGCAAATAACACTCAAAACCTAAACAATATTCCAAAACTAGAGAAACACAATTCAGAAGCAATGCAAATTCAAGACCTTAGCTACAAATCAAACACGACAACAAGATCAAAGGATGAAACTTTACAGCCAAAGCTTAAACAAATGTTAATGACATCAAAATTCAAAAATTAGAGAAACCCAATTCATAAAAAAAAGCGAATTCGAGTTTAATTAAAGAAAGTTTGAGCATTACATCTCTATTACCGATGTGGTGCTTCTCCTGAAGAATCCTATCAATGACGCCGGATCGGAGAACGCGACGAATCCAAATCCTCGAGAACGACCAGTAGCTTTCTCATGCATCACCGGAATCGTCAATTTCATCACCGGAGTCGTCGATTTCGTCGCCGGAGTCAACGTCAATTTCATTGCCGGAGTCGTCTACTTCGTTGCCGGAATCATCTATTTCGTCGCCGGTAGTGTGTGAGAGAGAGAAGTCGGAACTCATGGAGAAGGGGAGAACGATAAAACGATGGTGAAGGAATGAAAAAGATAAGGATACTAAGGTAATTTGATTATTAATAGAAGTGGTATTTATGAAAATGTCACTAGAGTGATGGTAAAAGTGAATTGTGGTACCAAGAAAAGTGTATTTATGAAATTTCCCCAAATTTAAAGTATATAATGAATTTAAAATTTAAAAAATTATTTAAATGGGTTATCCGAATCCGAACCGAACCCGCAAAGATCCGACCGGACCCGAACCAAAATTTAGAAATATCCGAATGGGGCTAAAATTTTTGAACCCGAAAACCCGAAATCCGATTGGACCCGAACCGAACCCGAATGGGTACCCGAACGCCCACCCCTACACTCATTTATCATAATAATTGCATTTTGAAGCTTTCTCAACTGCTATTCTACTTGCCGCAGTTTAGGTGTAATTGTCCTGCTGATAGTTTGTTTGAACTTGGATCGTAATGATGAAAAAGCTGAATGTTAGTTTGGCTGTTTTGCGTAACTGTTCTTCTATGTGCTAAACACACACAGGTCTTAGAAGAAACTGGATTTGATGTCTCAAAGCTACTAAAGAAAGACGAATTTATTGAGTTTACATTCAGACAGCAAAGACTGCGACTTTACATCGTTGCTCGGGTGACAGATAATACATCTTTTGCACCACAAACAAAGAAGGAAATCAGTGTATGTTATTGTTTTTTTCGGCGTATGTATGTATGATGGATGATTCTCTTACTCTCAGTTGTTGTTGAATACTTGTGTAGGAAATTGCATGGCATCCGCTTGATCATCTTCAACCAGCAAGCAATGAGGTGATAACTGCTGGTCTCAAGTTGTATATGGTCGCACCTTTTCTTGCGTGAGTAGTAGTAGTTGCCTTAGTATTTCGTCCAAATAAGATAGATTCATGTGTGAATTTCATTATCGGTGTGCATAGCATTAGAGATTACAAAAACATCTGCAGGTCGTTGAAGTCGTGGATATCAAAGCATCCGTGTTGCTAGTATATCTATGTGGTGATATAGGTGCAGCTGGAGCTCCTATACTGGCGGATTTAAGAACCCGTTTAACCAAAACTTCTCGTTGACCAAATATAGGGAAGGCACTTAAACACGAAAGCGAGGATTCAGATACTACGGATGCCCGGAGAAAAATGTGTGATTATGAGAGGAGTGTTGTAAGATTACGAATGAGTCTGCAAATTTAATGTATTTGGTCTGCTTTTGTTTTCTTAAGGATAAAATGGGAGAGTGACAAAGACGTAGACACGAGTGATGTTAGAATTAAGGAGAGCTTCAAGAGTTTATTAGTTAGGTGGAGTTAAATCCGGGGAGCTTTGTATCCATCTCAAATGGACTCCAACACCTCTTGATTCTGTTCTTGCCTCTTTCCAGCACAGTTACATTACCTTTTTTCTTTTTTTCAGTTGTATAGTTACTGGTGACTGTTAGCCATCCTTCTTTCCTTGCAATGCAAGAAAGTAATATAAGTAAATATCAAGCGTACACTAGTTATTTTGTTTATATATTCTAAAGTTGACCGAACCGAGAGATACTCGTTTATATTGCTTTTTGGGCGCTCTGGGATTTTAAAAAATCTTGAGTATTATTGTAGCACAATGCAAATCTTTTTTCTGTCTGATGCTGTTTTCAGAAAGATCATTCGTATATCCTTCTTATTTTTACATATTAAACAAGAATATTCTACAATTACTAAGGAATGCCCAATTACACTTAATCTAAATGGAACCAAATATATATATGTATATATATATATATTTTTTTTTACATGTAATCTATGTTTTTCTTTTAGTTATTTCTATGTGTAAAGATAACCATAACATAAATCTAACTCAACCTGCAAAGCAAGAAAAAACGAATAAAAAAGCAAAATATATTTTGTTTGAAAACCAAACCAATTCAAACCTAAACAGTACCAATAATGAACCTCGAGAGTCACGTTTAACTTACTTAAATGTCATTGACCAAAACAATAATACCAATTGAATCTTCCAAAACCGGATTTTACGCCGATCAGTAACACATAAATAGATCAGTCCGGGAAGTAGAAACCTGGGAGAAACAAACAACCCTAAACCATATCCATATATTTTTCTTCTTAACCCATTCTTCTTCTTCTTTAATCAAAAACAAACCCTAACTTATAGATTCCCAATCACGCCTTGAAGTAGAAGACGAAGAGGATATAAGTTATGGCGGATCTGACTTGTACGACACCTTTTGTGTTGTATCCATTACTCGTCATCATCCTCTTCTTCTACTCACTTAACCACCGTAACGGGTTTCTCTCCTCCCTCGTCGACGACGATCCTTCTTGTCATCTCTCTCAGTCTTCTCCTGAATCAGTTCTTTCTACCTTCAGATTCTTCCCTTTACGTTCTCCTTCTCCACCATGTCTCACCACACTCAACAACGTACTTCAAACTCTTCTTCTTGTTCCGTTATTTTCTTCATGCATACGTTTAATTTCTTTTTATTTTCTTCTAGGGTTTGGCTTTTTTTAGATACGAGACTTATCATTTCTTGATTATTGTTGTTTAATTTGAAACAGTCTTCGTCGTCAGAGGTTACGGTGGTGGAAGAAGTCGTCGACGAAGCGGCGGAGAGAATCGAAGAAGGTTTGGCGATGGCGAGGGCCGCCATAAAGAAAGCCGGAGAAGTGGATCTCCGTCATCGTCGTGATCGGAGGAATGGTTCGGATTCTGGATTCGCTTCAAATGGATCTATCTATCTCAACGCTTTTACTTTTCATCAGTTAAGACCTTTTCTTTCTCCTATTTTCTTGCTTCGTCTTTATCTTTAAGTAAATTATATTATGAAATATATACAAATGAGTATATAGTTTTTATGTTAATAACATTGTGTAGTTTGATGATCACTAGGCATTTCCCTTGTTAAATTTGAATTAGTTTTGCTTGATAAAAAGTGGAGATTAGATAAATAAATAAATGTAGATAACAAGTAGGTGCTCAATAGATATGTACTCTCCTCCTTTTTGTTTTCGCCAAGAACTTTACTCTAAATCACCGTTACTATAAATAGCATGTGTCATCAAACTTCTATATGACTTTCCATTTTTAGTAACCTGTGCAACACTGGAGTTTCCAATTTAGTTCAATTATTTCTACACCATTATTATTGTTGTTTCAGTGTCTCTCTAACGTCAGAACTCAAAATCGGACCTACTTTGAGTAAAGTGTAGTTTTAGCGTTTACAAAACATATCACACCATTAGTTTCCTCCATACCTTGCTTTTTCTCTCAATCTCTAAATAGCTTGACCTTTGCAAAACATTATCATTCACTTTTTTTTCTCCTACGTTAAAAAGTGCCAAAAGTCTTACACTATACACTCCATTTATAGATAAATTGTAGATATAACTAAACATATCAAGAGTTATGCATATGTAATGTTCTTTTTTTCAATTTCTTTACAGGAGCCATAGAGAGATGGAGAAGAGATTTAAAATATGGTCATATAGAGAAGGAGAGGCTCCTCTGTTTCACAAAGGTCCTCTCAACGACATCTACGCTATTGAAGGCCACTTCATGGACGAGATCGAGAACGGGAAAAGCCGCTTCGCCGCAGCTTCACCGGACGAAGCCACCGTGTTCTACATCCCTGTAGGGATCGTCAACATCATACGATTTGTCTATAGGCCTTACATCACCTATTCACGTGACCGTCTCCAAAACATTGTCAAAGACTACGTCTCTCTCGTCTCTTACCGTTACCCTTACTGGAACCGAAGTCGTGGTGCTGACCATTTCTTCCTCTCCTGTCACGATTGGGTGAGTAGTCTCTCTTTAAACACATTTCTTGTAAACTGTTAGAAAATAAAACCTAACCCTAACTTTCCTTGTGGATCAAGGCACCTGATGTTTCAGCGGTGGATCCAGAGCTATACAAGCATTTCATCAGAGCTCTCTGCAACGCCAATGCATCAGAGGGATTCAAACCGATAAGAGACGTTTCATTGCCTGAGATCAAGATTAAATACGGCAAACTAGGGTTGACACACAACGGAGAACCACCGAAGAACCGCAAACTCCTGGCGTTTTTCGCTGGAGGGTCTCACGGAGAAGTCAGGAAAGTGCTTTTCAAGCACTGGAAAGGAAAAGACAAAGACGTCCTCGTCTACGAGTATCTCCCCAAGTCCATGAGCTACACGAAACTTATGGACCGAGCAAAGTTTTGTCTGTGTCCTAGCGGTTGGGAAGTGGCTAGTCCAAGAATCGTGGAGTCTCTTTACTCTGGTTGCGTTCCTGTCATCATAGCTGATTCTTACGTTCTTCCGTTTAGCGACGTGTTGAACTGGAAGACGTTCTCGGTTCATGTTTCTGTAGCGAAGATACCGGAGATTAAGAAGATTTTGGAAGCGATACCGGAAGAAGAGTACTTGGAGATGCAGAGGAGAGTTCTTGAGGTTAGAAAGCACTTTGTGGTGAACAGACCATCGAAGGCGTATGATATGTTGCATATGATTATGCATTCTATTTGGTTACGTAGGCTTAATGTTCGTATTCCTCTTTCATAGTGATACTATATAGGTTATATACTCTATTATTAGATAATATACATATCAAGTTCTGCCAAATTACTTGGGACTATGACTTTTTCTCGTGTTGTATTTTATTTTTGTTCCTCTTGTTTGAGAAATAAAGAAGGTTGACAAAGTCAAGAACGCGACATGGTGATGAGTTTTAACGAGTCAAGTCAGCGTATCGTTGCAAACTCCTAAAATGAATAAAATATTGCTATGGAAACGTCCTTAAAAGGAGAGAGAAAGAGAGGAAGAGAACTTATCTTTCTCGAGCTTTCCTTGTAAAAGAGAAAAAAAGAATCTGAAGCTCTCTTGTTTTCTAACTTATCTACGTGTCTAGACAAAGATGAGTTTATGTTCAGAGATCTCTCTACATTCTGTTCCTCTTTGGAACAGAGGATTCTATAATGGTGACGACCAAGACTCTGTTCTACTCTACCCTGAGCTTATTTTCTCTCCATTGAACAAGTCTCTTGCCATCAAAAGTTTTGATTCCTCTAACGTTGTCTCTGTTGGAGAATACAAAGTTAAAGCTAGTCTCGCCTCCACTCTTCAGAGCATTTTCGATAAGTATGGTGATATCACATCAGATTCCAAGCTCCAGTCTCTCGCCACAAGGACGTACCATCTCGAGACTCTAGCCGAGGTTGTTCTTGAACTCCAGTCAACGCCTCTGCTTCGGCTGTCTGAATCACGAGCTAGAGAGGTTCTAGCGATCGTCAAGGACATAGAAATAGCAAAGATCCGAGTAAGTTGGCTCCGGTCTGTTCTTGAAGAGGTTGTTGAGGCAACCAGGTTTATACACAGACGAGATGAGGTAGCAATAGAGAAAGAGGCGTGCGACGAAGATTTGTTGCTTGCAAAGCAAGACATGGAGTTGAGTTTGAATAAGCTTGCAGACAAGGAAAAAGAGTTGAGGGAGTTCCGGGAGAGACTGATGAAGACAACAGGGAAACTGGGGTCTTTGGAGATGAAGAAGTCGTGTCTTGATAAGAGACTCGTGTTTCTGAGATCTAAAGTTGAAAAGTTTCAGGGTCAATCCGTTTTCATGGACATTTTGTAAAGAACATTATGGAGTAAAAATGAGTCTTACATTATACTTGCGTAGTTTTAGTTATACATATCGAATTGATCACATGATTACAAGTTTGAATAATAATCACAGATCAACTTGGAAACAAACATGAATGATCATTCACAGTGACATTTTGAAATAACGATCGATTCTCTATACCAAAGTAGACAACATAATTAAAAAGCACAAAACAACGCACATTTTACACAATGCATTATGACAGATAACAAAACCAAAGGAGAGAGCCTGATAGAATTCCCAAGAAGGGAAAGGTGAGAAGAGAATGTATTTCTTCTTACTTGAAACAAGAAGGAAGACTTGGGCCGTGGCAAACAAAGGCCATCGCGATGTATACAACCACTGCGAGTATAAGTATCAGTGCAATCCTGCAGAAAAGAAAAAAAAACAAGCTCATAAGCCAAGAGAACCAACCAACAACAACAATGTAAAGGCGTTGGAGCAAGAAACAGTTTAGGGTTATTGTGAAAAGAAAACTCTTACGTAAGCTTGACATTTCTCCACCACATAACACTTCTAAAACGGCGAGCTTGCTTCCTGAAACGAAAAGTGTTCCCTTGCATGTTTGCAGTTTTATCAACAAGCAACTCCAAACGCTCCCCTCTATCCAAGACTTTATCAATATTCTCAATCATCACGTTTCTCACCTGAAAAAAAAAAGAAGAAAACAAACCCAAACAGAAAGTTCACAATAGTGCCAAAACCCAATGCACAAAACTCCATTAACTCGTCAAAGATAAAATGATGAAAAAAACTATACTATTTGATGTCATATCAATTGTTACCTGAGACATTTCAACTTTGATTCTGCTAACCCTGTCAGCATTAGGATCGTTGGAATAGTATTCCATCTGCTGACTCAGCACCCTCGAAAACTCATCGTTCATGGAGTAAGCTTGAGCAGAGTGGATCCCACGGCCGTATGTTCTCACAAATCTCTGATGTATCTCTTCCAGAAACCCAAACGGAATACTCCCTGTCACCACCACCATATATAGACAACAAAAGTTAAACAAAGATCCATTCATCTTCTTCCCTGCAAGCAATCTAGCCTAGCAATTGAGATTTAGCTTCAAGATCCACATAATTGAGATTCGAAAAATAAACTAGCAAATTGATAGAAGATTTTTGAAAATCGAACTAAGAATCAAGATTGGGCTTTACTTCCGGCGGTTTCATCGGCCATACAGAGGACGGTAAGACCATCGGTTCGCTTGACGTGGAAGACGTACCGATCCTGAGAGTACGACACGTGGCTATCCACGTCTTCGCCAGGCAGCTTCTCCAGAATCTGCTTCGCGATTGAGCTTGCGTTGGTGGAAGTAGCGCTAAACTCCGATAACACCACCGATCCACGAGCCACCAGCGCATATAAGATCGCCATCAGACTCTCTCTCACTCAGATCTTGACTATAACGAAGAAGACGAACCGAATCGTCGCTCACGGAGAACTGATGGATTGTGACTGCAAAATCACAGAAGGGTTCAACACCGACTCGCAAATCAAAAATATCTCCGTCCGTCCTTAGCAATTTACAATGATTTTATTTTAAAAGTCTTATCTGAAGCCCGCTTACAGTGACCACTTTTTTTGAATTTTGAATATTTTTAGGCGCAACTAACCTATCTGGCCTCATTCAAACTTCTTGGGCTTGTAGCCCAATACTACTTACTACCTTAAACGGGCCCACTATTTAATTAGTATTACTTCTTCTCACAGTTAAAATTTCATAGTTAGATTCTAACTCGCCATTTTAAAGAGTATGTATATTTTTTATTTTTATTTTGTGTTACTTCTAAAAGATAAATTTTAAAAAATATACATGTGAAATGTAAAATTTAAATTTCTGAAAAAATTAAAAAAATATCTCTTTTTTAATGGCGGCTAAGAATCTAATAATCTATTTAAAATCTGTTAAACTGAAACTTGTAGAATATATTTTTATAAACAACACTTCCATGATGATATCAAATTCAAATTAAATATATGTTAGATATTGGTCATATAATTAGGTACCAAATAGAAGATGACATAAACCATTAAGTATAGATCGGATAAAAATTGGTTTTACATCCACAATATAATTTTTATATTTATTTCGATTCAGTGGTGCGATTATTATGCTAAAGTAAACATAATTCGATTGGCCCAGCCCGACTATTATGCCACAGTGGTGGTTACATCCATAATATATATAGAAATTCTTAGGTTCACTTCCTAGGGTGAATCTTTAAGTTCACCTAACTAATGATATTTTGCCAATTCATATTTAGTTTTTAGGAAAAAAAAATTGGAAATATAATTATCTACAAAAAAAAAAACTTAACGCCGCTTCTTCTTCATCCATCAATTACAGAAAACTAACAAAGAAAAATTGAAGTTTAACCTTTAGCAAAATCTTAAACACTAAACCCTAAATCCCTAATCCTAAACTCTGAACCTAGGCCTGGGCATAATAACCGAAATCCGAACCCGAATCCGGACCCGACCCGAAATAAAGGTATCGGATCGGTTTCAGATCTAGCTGAAAACCCGATCGGGTTTTATTTTCTGATACTTCGGATTTCGGGTTTGGTCCGGGTTTAAACCGATATCCGAAGAGTAACCCGAACTACCCGAACATATATACGTATGTATCTCTGTTCTAAATCTACTTGATTGAGAAACAATCAAACAAAAAAAAATCTGGGTTTTCAAGTTCGAAATCAGAGATTTCATCATGAATCTATCATGTTTTATCGTGAATAACAAAGAAACAAAAGTTAAATGACACAAATCACCAAAAAAAATGAAGAGATATGTTGAAAAAATCTGTTACGGCTGGTAATTAGGGTTGCAGGCTGAAGGAGAAAGATGAAGTCAAAAATACTTTTCTGCCCCTACTTTTAAAAAGATTAAAAACCCCATGATAATGATGGTCGACGGGTGTCGAACCCACGAAATCCTAGTAAACATTGTCATACAAACCACTAAGCTACGTTAGTTACTTTGTTTATTCTGTACGTCAACTTTTTTATAAAACAAACTCGATGTATCTTAATTTTAGGATATTAATTATGTCTTTTACTTTGGTATAATCCGAACCGAACCGAAAAAATCCGAAACCGAATGATATATGGTTACTTTACGGGTTTTAAGATGCAATATAAAATATATCCGAACCCGAAGTGTTATTATCCGAACCCAACCCGTACTAATAAATTTTTAGTATGGGACCTAAAAGCTTAAATCCGAAAACCCGAAAATCCGAAAAACCCGATCCGAACCCGAACGGGTACCCGAACGCCCAGGCCTATCTGAACCCTTGGGTAAATTCTAAACTGGTTATATTGTTATATTGTTATTTTAATAGAATATATACTCTACTCAATTTTATTTTATTTTTTGCTTAAACATTGGTGTGTACGCTACTAAAATTTTGGAAAGTGCAAACTATGAAATAATGAAATTGTATATTTAAGAAAATAAAGCAAGTATGGATCATGGTGACCAACTCATAGTGGTTTCAAAGCAGACAACCATTTCTGTTATCATATTGAATTGAAATATTTGGCACTGTACTACTGCAGTAATGAATAGTGTTTTGTCGTAGAATACCCTACCAACTTCTTTCCAGAGCTCTAAAAGCAGTAATAACTTTAGTAGACCCACACTAGTACTTTGCAGGTTTCATGCATGAAATTAGGAAAGTGTTTTATAGGCTTCTTTAATGATTGAATCTCAATATAAACTGATTAAGGTAAAGGTTAGTGATCAACCAACACCCGCGATGTAAAGAGGTTTCTGTTTCCCGCTGCAGTGGAAAGTACACATTGTCCTAAACTCATACGTAAACACAAACAGCAAAATTCAAAACCTTCAGGTTCCCATTTGGTGTCGTGTACATTCCAATTCCCATTGAGTGAATTAATAATATTATATTAAAAAAAAAAAACCTTCAGGTCCAGGGCAATAAAAGATAGAGCGAGAAAGGGCCAAAATTTTAAACAACATGAACTCTGCAGGAGGGAAAAAACTGAACCGGAAATAACCGGGTGTATCCTAATCAGAATTCGTCTAATCCACTAGGCTCCACCAGCACATAGAGCGGTTTCCCTTTCAGCTTGTGTTGCCCCTATCACAATTCAAAAAAAAAATTACAATAAATTTTTAACTTAAACGAGTAAATTCAATCGAGGCCATAATCCTAAACCGAACCACAAAACCAACTCTATCACTAACCCATACATATCCTTTATAAAGAACAAGCCAAAGGTAACTTTTTAACCAAGTTAGAAGAAGTGTCACTCACCTTAACTTCTGGCAAGCCAATAACACAAGCACATTCCACAACTTCAGCTCCCTGGCTTTCTGCATAGTCAAAACGTTAACAAAGAAAAAACTTGTCACATAATAAAAAATCAGTGTAAATCTCATTATTAATCAAAGAATATTAGGAAGAAAAAAAAGAGCAGAAACCTATAAGGGTAATGGCCGCGGAGAGTGTGCCCCCTGTAGCGACAAGATCGTCGATGATAATGACGCGTTCTCGTGACTCTACTGCGTCAACGTGCATCTCTAAACGGTCATGTCCATACTCAAGCTCATAAGACTCCCATACGACCTTCCCTATAATTACATTTTTTGTATTTTCAGAATCTCAAGAGATTATCAACAAATACAGAGAGTAAAGTTTTTTCAAAAAAAAAGTAGAATATTACCTGGTAATTTTCCTGGTTTACGCAAAGGGACAAACTTTGCGCCTATGGCTAATGCAATGGATGGACCGAACATGAAACCTCTTGCTTCGACTCCTATACGCAGATAATCATTTGCATGTAAAACTTTGATGACGTAACACTGTGGAAAAAGTAGGAGAATTACCAGCAACAACAGAGATTTGCATGTATTTGTAGCGATCTACAAATATATCAATCGTATGTTTAAAGGCCTTGTGATCCAGCAACAACGTAGTTATGTCCTGAAACATAATCCCTGTTCAAGAGAAACAAAGACACTTCTTCATACAATTGTTAAAAACAAGAACAGCGCATGCAAAACGTCAAGCGTGTCGATCGTGAAACGAAACAGAGAGGAATAAGTTTATTAAGACCTTTCTTGGGGAAATTAGGAACAACTCTAATGGCTGCTGATATAGCTTCAAGCCTTGGATCACCTTTCAGCCCGTTCTCCGCGGCAAACATCGTTTCTTTCTCTCTCTCTCTCTCTTTACTTTTGAAGTTTCTGAAAGGGTCAAGGAGGTTTTGACTAGTATTTAAATCTCTTTCTCTCTATCTGAGTAGTATATATTATCTCTCTCACTCTCTCTGTTGATGAGTAAATGGGAGAATTCAAAGTGGAAAACTAGTATTAAATTTCCCTCGCAGAAGAAGGAAAATGAAATGAGGTCAGATCTTCTTCTGTCTGTGGGTCTGTCTTCTTCTGTTCACCACCAGTTGTAGAAGGAAGTAGTTGTGAGAGAGCATTTAATATTTTATATAGATACTGAAAGATATCCCTTAGCGATTGGAGTGTGTATTTCACGCACGAACCGAGTCGGCACATATAATTTATGAACCGCAATAACCACAAGGTCTAGTAGCAAGTAGTAGTATTAAAGAGAGGAAGAGAATCCGAAGGTGGAAAGAAAAATCTTATTGATCTTCGAGAGAATCTTTGGCTTTTTCTCTCTAGAGTCTTGAAACAAAAGACCTACAAAGGAGAGAGAGGGAGATTGAATACTCTCTGCCACTCTGCATAAAACCATTTCTATAAAAAGAAGTGCCCATTCTCCTACAACTAGTTACATTCCATGTTTTGTGTCATGTCTCCTCCATCCCCATTTACTTGCGTATAAACAAATATTTTGTGAACTGTAGTTTGTAATGTATTCATATTCCTTTCATTTTTTTTTCTGAACAACGTAATCATTTTTTTGGGTCTAAAGGTTAAAAGAACAACAACAACGTAATCATATTCCTTAATACTAATATTTGTAGCGCTGTGGGATACATTGCTTTTAGATGTAGTCATCATCTCTTTTTCCCTTAAATCTCTCTTCGAAGGGTGCTTATATTTCTGTCTTCTTCGGTTTCCAAGTACGGAAACAGGTTTTTACATAGTGCGTATGTAGCAGTTATTTAGCTAACAGGACTGGTTTCTATGCGAAACCAAAGTGTAAGGCATATATCTAGGACATCTTCGATGGTACACTATAATTTTTTTATTTTCTTATAAAGTTAGATTTGTTCTAATAGTTCACCATTATTCTATAGTAATAAAATACTAGATTCGAAAGGACGGAAATTGATTTGTCAAATTTTAATTTTAATATATGTTATATATAATATGTGTATATAATATTATATTTTATTAAATATATTTAGAGCTGAGTGGTGTTATAATTCGTGTTGTACATGTTGTTAGTTTGTAATTAATCTTGTTTTATTTTAGTATAATAGTTTGCTTTGTTACACTTTTTAACTTATATTTTTTAAATTTAAAATATTTTCTTTTGTTAATATTTTTTTTTTTAACAACTTTATATGATCTCTTTACAAACTAGGGGTTATTGCAAAAGTGACTCAAAACTTGGAGTCAAACAGAAAACTAACTTTTTCTTTTGACTCCTTTTTTTTTGAGATTTTCACCCCACACTTGCATTTTATCTACGAAAATGCCATTACTTTTTTTTTTATCGAAAATGGCTTCTTTACTGTCTCAACCTCATCTTCTTCAAGTATTTACAATAGTGCCACTACCATGAATAGTTCCAACAACCTTGTACTAACTGTATGGAGCTTTTAATGCATTTTAATGCACGTAAATCTCTTTACACTCTCTCTGTTTCAATTGTTATGAACTAAAAACAACATTTCTTTCACTTTCTCTCCATATTCATCCAAAAAACTCAAGCTTTTGATTCAAAATATTTTATGGTTGAGAGAGCCATATTTCTTTCGTTTTGACTTACGGTTGCTTTCGTTTGAGGTTCTGGGTGGTTGGAGAAGACCCTGTGTGCAAACGAAGTCATCTCACCTAGTTTAAGGTACGAATTTGAATTTTTTTCAAGATCTGTTCGCGTAGAAGACTTACTAGTAAGTCATCTGTATGTAGAAGACTTACTGATAAGTCTTCTGGTCAAACGGACGACTTAAACTAAGTCGTCCAGCTTTGTTTGTTAAAAAAAAAAACTCTAGACGACTTATATATAAGTCGTCTACGAGAAACGGGTTAGTTTTGCATTTGACCGAATCGTGTCAGATCTTTGACTATTTCTGGACGGCTTATAATTCAGTCGTCTCTGGGAAAGTTAAAATTTCAATATTTTATTAAACTAGACGACTTAAACGTAAGTCGTCCTAGGTTAGTTTTGTAATTGAAAAATAAAACTTGAAATTTAACTTTCTCCAGACGACTTAAATCAAAGTCGTCCCACCAGAAGACTTAATTTAAAGTCGTCCGGGGAAAGCAAAGTCGTCCAGAATATTTCCAAATTTTCTGGTCAAACCTTGCTTAAACCGGACGACCTTAAGTTAAGTCATCCATCTGGACGATTTTCATTTAAGTCGTCAAAAGATGGACGACTTAGTCTGGACGACTTTGCTTACCCCGGACGACTTTAAATTAAGTCTTCTGGTGGGACGATTTTCATTTAAGTCGTCTGGAGAAAGTTAAATTTCAAGTTTTATTTTTCAATTACAAAACTAACCTAGGACGACTTACGTTTAAGTCGTCTTGTTTGAATAAAATATTGAAATTTTAACTTTCCCAGAGACGACTAAATTATAAGTCGTCCAGAAAAGTCAAATATCTGTCACGATTCGGTCAAATGCAAAACTAACCCGTTTATTGTAGACGACTTTTATATAAGTCGTCTGAAGTTTTTTTTTAACAAACAAAGCCGGACGACTTACTATTAAGTCGTCCCTTTTCATTTTCAATTGCAAAAGTGACCTCTTTAGACGACTTACCTTTACGTCGTCTGGACGACTTAATTCTAAGTCGTCTGCGGCAATGTTTATTGAACTTCTTCATTTTCTCTATGTTTACTAATGTGTTTTATTTTGAATATTTGCAGATGATTTTTCAGTTACATGCAGTGTATGGAGAATGGTTGTTGAGAGATTGCCGTTGGGATTTTGTGGTTGATGATCTCAAAGGAGCAAGATTGTTTTTATTGAATGAAGATTCAACACATGCTGAACTTGTTGCAATGGCTCAAGAAGATTATAACCTGGACATGAGAACAGTGACTGTGGAGATTAGCTACTCATTACCAGCAGAAATGATGATGGCTCCAGGCAGTCCTCCCATTCATGTTACAAGTGATAGACAAGTTCAAAACTTGCTCGAGATACTCAAAACGCATAGAGTATGTCTTTGTGTATCAAGCCGCAGCAAGGTGGAAACGGTTTCAGAGGAAAGGGATAATGATGAAGCTGGTGAATGGGAAGAAGATGTTGGTGATGATGAAGCTGGTGAATGGGAAGAAGATGTTGGTGATAATGATGAAGCTGATGAATGGGAAGAAAATGTTGGTGATAATGAGTTTGTTGAAGATGAAAATCAAGATGGAGAGGAAGAAAATGGGGAGGAGGAAATTGTTGGTGAAACAGATCAGAATGGTGGGGATTACAGTCTTTATAGAAAGGTTCAAGATGAGGATGAGGAAGATGATGATAATGTTTGTTTTGAAGAAATCGAAAAGACATATGCTAAGTCAAAAGCTATTGAAGGAGGAAAATCGGATGGTAGTATCTATGTCAACCAGAGTTTTGATAGCAAGGATGCACTGCTTTCAGAGCTGCGGTTGGCAGCAGTGAGGGGTACGTTTTCTTTCTGAATATACAAATCAACGAAAACTCTCCTTGTGGCAAGATGTCGGGTTAGCAGTTGTGGATGGAAGATCAGAGCGAGTGTGAAACATGGGACAAACACGTTTTGGGTAACAAAGTATGTGGAAAAACATTTATGCTCAGTGGGAGACCGAATCGCTCAACGGAGACACTGTACTCCGAAGTATGTTGGTAGTCTTTTCATTGATCGTGTTGGGATCATTGATGGGATTACTCCGCAGCATATCACTGATGCAATGAAGAACATGTTTGGCATGGAGCTTGATTACACCACTTCATACAGAGCATTGTTATATGCACAAACATTGGTGAGAGGATCAGCAGAAGAAGGGTATTCGCGGCTGGCATCATATCTCGAGCAAATCTCCATTGCAAATCCTAATTCTGTCACGGCTATAGAACTTGATTCTGTTAAAAGATTCAAGTATCTATTTCTATCTTTTGGAGCTTCTATCACAGGTTTTAATTATCAGAGAATGGTCATTGTGGTGGATGGAACTCACCTAAGTGGAAAGTATGGAGGTGTTATGTTAGTTGCAGCCGCACAAGATGGCAATTTTCAGATATTCCCATTGGCTTTTGGGATCGTGGATGCTGAAGATGATCCTTCTTGGGAATGGTTTTTCACAAAATTGGCTAGTTGTATATCTCATGACAAGCCTCTGATGATAGTCTCCGACCGGCACTCGGCCATTAAAAGTGCGTGTGATAAGGTGTTTCCTTGGGCAAACCGAGGAATATGTTATTATCACCTTCAAGATAACATTGTCAAAAAGTTTAAAGGGAAACATCTCATGTACTTGGTGAAAGGGGCTGCTTATGCTCACACGGTTTACGATTTTGACCGGTACATGGCTGAGATACGGAGTGCAAACCCGGAACTTGCAAAGTATTTGGAGGATGCCGACGCCAGCCTATGGTCAAGGGTTCATTGTAAGGGGAACATGTTCAACATAAAAACAAGCAACATCGCTGAATCTATTAATTCCGCACTGAAGAAAGCAAGAGGATTTCCGATTACGTTCCTGCTGGAGTTCATAAGAAAGAAGTTAGGAAAATGGTATGTGAAAAGGAGACAAGATGCTTTGAGTCTCACAACTCCACATAGCCGGGGTGTTGAATACTTGCTTGCTGTTCGAACAGAGATAGCGGATACGATGACGGTCGAACCAATTAATGGATGGAAGTACTTTGTCAAAGGTGGCAAAATGGACTGTGTGGTTGATTTGGAACATGCAAAGTGTGATTGTGGTGTCTATGGAGTGGAGAAAATACCTTGCTCTCATGCTATAGCTGCTGCAAATAAAGTTGGTTTGCATATCTCCTCACTTGTATGTCCAGTGTACTCAAAGAATTATCTGTATGCAGGATACTCAGAGAATATATATCCTATCGTGTCACAACATGTTGAGGAACGAGAATGCTTTCCTCCAGAAGTAAAGCGTGGTCCGGGAAGACTTAAGAAATCAAGATGGCAATCTTGGTTGGAGCTATCTAGGATGAGAGGACACAAACCCATGAAGAAACACAGGGCACGGAGATGCTCAAACTGCAAGGAAACTGGCCATACGAAACCACAATGTAAGCAACCAGTTGACTAGTTGTCCAGACGACCTTAACTTTAGTCGTCCAGTCTTGATTACCCGTCTAGACGACCTTAATTTTAGTCGTCCAGTGTATTTTATTTTTAGACGACCTTCTTCTAAGTCGTCCAGTGTATTTTATTTTTAGACGACCTTCTTCTAAGTCGTCCAGTGTATTATATTTCGTTTCATTAGCAACTTATTAACTTATGTATTTTGGTTTGTACAACTTGAATGGTTTTCTATGTGAACTTTTATTCTAGATGTGCAAAATGTTAATTGTAAGTCGTCCAAACCTTCCAGACGACTTATTTGTAAGTCGTCCATTTGGAAGACCTTCCAGACGACTTAACTGTAAGTCGTCCTAACCCTCCAGACGACTTATTTGTAAGTCGTCCAGTTGGAAGACCTTCCAGACGACTTATTTGTAAGTCGTCCAGCTGGAAGACCTTCCAGACGACTTATTTGTAAGTCGTCGAGACCTGAAGAACTTGCAGACGACTTATTTGTAAGTTGTTCAAAAAAAAAAGACTTGTCAAATATATACAAGAGACAAGTTCAAATCTATACAAAAGACAAGTTCAAATATATACAAGAGAAAAGTTCAAAGCTATACAAGAGGAGTTCAAATCTATACAAGAGACAAGTTCAAATCTATACAGCTAATCATACATGCCCACAAATCTATCACCATCCACATTTTCTTGCAAATGCTGATTAAGAAGCTCCGTCCATATATCCACCGCCATACAATCCCTCATATTCTTCACGTTGGCCCTAGCAAAGTCTTTAGGGTTAAAGGGGACCCCAAGAGCATGACATTCAATGTACTTTAGAGCGTACACGCCACAATCACCACTGTTGGCCGTGGGTATTCCTTGCACCGGTCTCTCATAGGTGTATGGCTCTAACCCGCGTGCGACCCGTAAATCGTCGTTGGGAGCGCACTCAACAAGCAGATAAGGGAGCATCTCGAGAAATGGCTGCATTATCTCATCCCAATCTGCTGGTACCGACGATGTAGGTATGCTGTCCCAGACGACTATGTGCCTCTTAGGGATCGATATCCAAATAGCAACCCAATGCTTGTTGTTCAAGTTCACTGGCGCATAGATATCATCAACGTCCTCCCCCCACTTCTTCATTGATTGGCAAAATGAAGGTATTGATCCTTCATAAAAAGCCCACGCCCCACCAGGTAGAGCTCTCCCTAAACCGTGGTGATCAGGTTCCGAGGCTTTGAAGATGTGATACTGTTCTCTCCAAGACTGGGAAAAGTTGTGATCCAGGAATGCCATTTGCTCGCTCCTGAAAGCTTGTGGGTTCTCCTGATACCTCTGCCTCAGCACATTAATCCAAGCATCTATATGCTGCAGATGGCAATAATACAAGTTAGAAGATACCAGACGACTTATATTTAAGTCGTCTAAATGGTCGTCCAAGTAGACGACTTACCAGACGACTTATATTTAAGTCGTCTAAATGGTCGTCCAAGTAGACGACTTACCAGACGACTTATATTTAAGTCGTCTGGTAAATATAAGTCGTCTGGAAAGTAGTCTACTTGGACGATTTTCCAAACGACTTTCCAGACGACTTATATTTACCAGACGACTTAAATATACGTCGTCTGGTAAGTCGTCTACTTGGACGTCCAAGTAGACGACTTGCCAGACGACTTATAGTTAAGTCGTCTGGTAAATATAAGTCGTCTGGAAAGTAGTCTACTTGGACGATTTTCCAAACGACTTTCCAGAAGACTTATATTTACCAGACGACTTAAATATAAGTCGTCTGGCAAGTCGTCTACTTGGACGACTTTCCAGACGAGTTATATTTACCAGACGACTTATAATAAGAAGACTTACGCAGTCTTCCAGCCATTCAGTTTTGGTCCGGAGGATTTTATACCACCAAGTTGGTGATGTACGTGGTTTGTCCTCATGCTTAGTGTAATAATGACTGCAAACAAAAAAACATTCAGTTTTGGTACACTAAATCAAGCAAAAAAGCAATCAGTTTTGGGTAAAGCAATCACTTACGGATCAGTTTTCAACCAATCAGCGAGTTCCTTCAGCTTTTCTCTGTTTACTGGAGGAAATGGCTTATAGGCTGCCACTTTAGCTTTATTTTTCTCTGCTGTATAAGGAGATAACTGCGTGGGAGCAGGTTTCTTCGCTCGTTCACTCCTTCCACGCACAGCAGTAGCAGCAGGGGGAGCTGTTTTGTCCAATACAACCAGGCTCGGTTCTGTGGCTTGAACGCTTGATTCTGGTGCTGGAACGCTTGGATCAGTGGAAGCGACGCTCGGTTGGAAGGTGGAAGAGAGGCTAGGTTGTTGATCGGTGGAAGAGAGGCTCGGTTGTTGATCGGTGGAAGAGAGGCTCGGTTGTTGATCTGTGGAAGAGAGGCTCGGTTGTTGATCGGTGGAAGCGAGGCTCGGTTCGACAATCTGTTTGGAGGAGACACCATCTGCTTTATTTACCGAGAAACCCTCATCGAATGTATCCTCCGGCAAATATCTCTGCAATATAAAAGTTGCACATTAGTTAACAATGGACGACTTAAATAAAAGTTGTCTGGACGACTAATTGACCCTGGACGACTTAAAAAAAGGTTGTCTGGACGACTAGTTGACCCTGGACGACTTAAAAAAAAGTTGTCCGGACGACTAGTTGACCCTGGACGACTTACAATTAAGTCGTCCAGGGTCAACTAGTGGTCCAGACAACTTACATTTAAGTCGTCCAGGGTCAACTAGTCGTCCAGAAAGCTTTTTTTTAAGTCGTCTGGACAACTAGTTAACCCTAGACGACTTACATCTTTGAGTTGAGGAATAGGAGGCTGTTGCTGTTTGGTAGGAGGAGTAGGAGGTTGTTTCCTTTGAGGAGAAGGCTGTTTGGTAGGAGGAGGAGGAGGCTGTTTCCTTTGAGGAGAAGGCTGTTTGGTAGGAGGAAGAGGCTGTTTGGTAGGAGCAGGAGGCTGTTTGGTAGGAGCAGGAGGCTGTTTGGTAGGAGCAGGAGGCTGTTTGGTTGGAGCAGGAGGCTGTTTCTTAAGAGGAGTACGCTCTTTGGCAGGAGAAGGAGCCTGTTTATCTTGAGGGGTTGTCTGAATGGGTTGAGGAGTAGGCTGTTTATCTTGAGGGGTTGTTGTATTGGGTTGAGGTGTAGGCTGTTTGTCTTTAGGGGTAGCCTGATTGGTGATACCAACCTTCTTCTCCACAGCTTCCAACCTATCGGACACCTTCCTAATCTCCTTAATGCACTTCCTAAACCCTTCTTTCATGCACTCAGTTACGTCCTTGAACATTCTTTCCAACTCCTGTTTGGTCATCCAATCCTCTTCACTAGCCTCTTTAGGAGCCTCTTTATGAGCCTCTTTAGGAGCCTCTTTAGGAGCCTCTTTACGACCTTTCTTCAGAGGTCTTGGATTGTCTTCCTCCTCCTCCTCCTCCTCCACAACAACCATCTCTATCTCTTTGGCTTTCTTCGATGTAGCCTCCACAGGTTTTGTATAGACCTTAGTACCAGTGACTTCCCAGCAATCTAAGGTCCACTTCCACGGTCTCCGATCATACATGAGTTTGATGATGTTCTCCGCGGGCAGGTCCTCAACCTCAGAGTCCCATTTTGGCCACATTTCACTAATGTCCTTCTGGACAAAGTTGATCACGCGGGTCTGCAGTAAATAGAAGGATCGAGTTAGATATTTGAGCAAGACGACTAAATAGACGACTTATTACAAGTCGTCTGAAAGGTCGTCCAGCTGGAAGACTTTCCAGACGACTTATTACAAGTCGTCTGAAAGGTCGTCCAGCTGGAAGACTTTCCAGACGACTTATTACAAGTCGTCTGAAAGGTCGTCCAGATGGACGACTTAGTAGACGACTTTAATTAAGTCAACTGAAAGGTCGTCTAGATGGACGACTTAAGAGATGACTTTAATATAAGTCGTCTGCGCAGTGTTTTGGATTGAAGTAAATACCTGACGCAAGATAGCAGCTTTCATTGATCTGCGGCCTCTGCTGCCTGCGTAAGCCAGTATCGGTGGAGACGGACTGTTTGCTCTGGGAGCACCAATACTAGCACCCAATTCCGGCATAGCTGTGTACACCCAGACCTGAAGAACTTGTATAAACCCATCCACGGTGTAGCAGCCAGTAATTTCTTTCTTCCACAAAGCGTCCATCAGCACCTTAAACGCGACTCTCCCCCATGGATAATTCTCAAACCGATCTAAATCCATCACTAGCCTTGCCAGAGAAGATCGTGTAGCGGTTGAAAACTTTCTCCCTTCAATGAATCCTGTGAAGATGGAAAGGTACGCGAGCCGCTTCCGATCTTCCGTGGACCAATCCCCGCATCTGTTCAGTGCTGCTATTATCTGATCTGTAGTTGGCCCAGCTTCCAGATGAACTCCCAGCATCCCCCAGAAAGAAACCATCTCTTTGGTAACTTCACATTTTGGTGTCTCAAGGTCCTCGATGTACTCGCAGTTTAAACCAGTGAGGTTTTCAAACTCTAACAGTGAAAACCTCAAAGGTTCTGGACCAACCAGAGACCACATCTCATACTTCTTCTGAATGTCCAGCCTGAAACTGAGCATGTGGTGAACCAGCCTTGAAGCCCAACCAAATCCCTGCTCCTTGAACTTGATGAAAACTCCCAATCTCGACTCCTTGAGCTCTTCAAATTCGTCATCAGTAAGAGCTTCCTTAAGAGCAGTATGCAACCTCTTGTTATCCGTGTGATACGAAATGCTATTGTGGGCTGGTGGCTCAGAGCCTGGTGTGTATAACCTACGGGGGAGTTCTGGAATATCCATCCTTTTTGTCTGCAAAATAATCAAAGACAACAATAGAAGTCAGAACACAAGCTAAATCAATCACGCCTTAATTGTTACTCCAGACGACTTAGTAGACGACTTATAATTAAGTCGTCTGGAAAGTCGTCCAATTGGACGACTTAGTAGACGACTTAATTATAAGTCGTCTGGAAAGTCTTCCCAATGGACGACTTAGTAGTCGACCTGTAATAAGTCGTCTGGAAAGTCTTCCTGCTGGACGACTTAATTTAAGTCGTCTACTAAGTCGTCCAGTTGGAAGACTCTCCAGACGACTTATCTTACAAGTCTTCCAGTAGAAAAATGTAAAGCGGACCTGATTAGTCGCAGAAGGAGTTGGAGTACTCGTCATTGCGGTTGTTGTACTCGTCATTGCGGTTATAGATCTGAAAAAATAAAAGTGAAACGGTGAGAATGAGTACATTGATAGAGACAACGTTTAATTTTCATCTTTTCCTCGAGATTGATGACTTACCGGCGTTAGGGTTTACAGAGAAACGGCGCTACGGTTTACAGAGAAGAAGCGGCGGCGAAGCGGCGGCGCTAGGGTTTGGAGGAAGCGGCGGTGAGAACGTTGGTGAGCACGGTGGCGAGGTCGACGGTTTGTTCGGAAATAGTGGAACCGGCGGCGCTAGGGTTTAGAGGAAGCGGCGGCGCTAGGGTTTAGAGGAAGCGGCGGCGCTAGGGTTAGAAGACGCTGCGGCGAGAACGATGAGAATGAAGTTAGATAGCCGACGTTGAGAACGATGGTTTGTTCGGAAATAGTGGGAATTCGAATCGCCTTTGATATCGCCGGTGAGAGAGAACTGTTAGGGTTTCTGAATTTCGCGAAAAAATGAACAAAAAAAAAAATCACCTTATATATTGGGTAAATAATCCGGTTAGCTTTAAAAGTACATTGGTAAAATTTAAGGTTTGATCCGGTTAAGACGATTTATTCTGGCTGATAATGTACATCAGACGACTTAATATTTAATCGTCTGTCCACAGACGACTAAGTATTAAGTCGTCCAGACCCTAAAATGAAACCCTAAACTAAAATGACTAAATTAACTAACTAACCACGTTATAAAATCAAAGTATAGTTCAATAGTGTTTACTATACACAGAAATTAACACGCTTAGGTAATTTTTAAATTTTTCAAAAACGGGTTTAATGCTTTCCGAAATCTAACCCTGAGAACATATACAATACTACAACATATGTTGATGAAACCAAAACTAAAGAATATCATGACGACATACTTTCACTCATCTATGCTGAAAACAATTGAAATTTGTTATATCCTAATTTATATCTCTTAAGACATATGTTAATTACATAATTCCCATTTTTCACCTATCAAAATATTTTTTACAGAATTTTTAAATTATGTTTAAGAATAACTGTCCAGACGACTTTAAGTTAAGTTGTCTGGACGAGTTATTTTTAAGTCGTCTGCACAGACGACTTGCCGAGGGGTAAAAACGTAAAAAAAATCCCGTTTTTTTGTATGGTCACAAGGGTCCTAGTTGTAATTTCAATAGCCTTTTAGGTTACTTTTGCCTTTGACCCAAGTTGAGGTATTGTTTTGGGTTTGACTCCAAGTTTTGAGTCACAATTGGCAATTCTCCCTACAAACTATTCAGAACCTAATCAGAATTATTTTGTTAAAAATATTAAAGAAATTTGTTGGAGAATATTCATCTTTTTAAAAAAAAATATATAGATTTAGGTAAAGTTAAAAAATATGTTGCTCTTGGTGGATTTCTTGTTTGCAATACACAGTCTTGTAGAATGTAATATATTTGAAAAAACGTATTTTAAAAATATGTTTACCATATGCCACCATTATTTGGTTGTTTGAACAAAAAATAATGTTCTTGCATAATTGTGTATGTTGTGATATGAAGCAGGTGAAAAATAAATATATAAAGGTAAAGTTAGTGATATGAACACAAGCATATGTTGTGCTATGCCATCATTATTAGGTTTTAGAACATCAAATCATGTTCTTGTAAAAATGTGTAGGACATTTTTTTCTTATGTTTGTAGTGATATGTAACTCATTGATTTAAAAGTGGTTCATTTTTATATGATCTGTTATATTAAGAGATAACGAAAAATATTTAAAAAATGTTATTGGTTAAGTTTAATTTATCTACGTCGGTTAAGATTTGATTTAATTTAAGTTGGTAAGTTGCATTGTATAGGAGACATGATATATTCTGGTAACAAGTACGAAATAGCCCAAAATTTAGATGATAAATTCAAGTAGAAGATAAAAATTAATCCCTTAATTAATAGATTTGATAATATATGAGAATGCTAGCATTTAACTCTAATTTTAAAATGAAAAACTATATTTCACTCTATTATAGAATAGCGCATAACAGAGCTGCGCCCAACTTGAACCCCCCCCCCCCCCCTTTTCTGAATAATCTATTGGAACAAATCTAACTCCATAATAAATTATTTTATTTTAAAATAAAATATACAGATAATTATTGAGTGTCATCGGAGATGGTCTTAAGTACTATCATCAGTAGAGGACATGCTAACTATTACCAATTTTGATGGTTATGGTAGATGATGGTATGGTACACAAATTAGAAGTTTATTTTATAATACAATTACTTTATAATAGACTGGAATATAGAGGAAATATAGAGTATCAATGGTCTTTTAGTACTTCATCAGTCAAGGCGCCTAAATTTGAGTGGGACATGCTAAATATTTACCAATTTTGATGGTTATGGTAGATGGTATGGTACATAAATTAGGTTTAAATTGAGCATACTATATGATTAATTTCACTAAACCGTCTCATCCAAATTTGTATATATATATATATATATATATATATATATCATAAAAAAACAGACCATTGCAAGTTTGTTTGACAAAAAAAAGAGAGAGACCATTGCAAGTTAGCCCATAGCTTGGTAGAGACAGGACCAAGGCCCAATAGTATATTGATGGAAACCCAACAGCATTGATGCAAATCATAGGATATACCGTCTAGACAATTTCAAGCAACGGGCAATTCATTATTATGTGTTTTAATCTAATGCCACTATGTCCGGCTTTAGGGCATCTCCAACCTCACTCTATATTTCACTCTAAAATAGAATTTAGAGTAAAAATGCTTCAATGATATTCTATTTTCCACTCTATAATAGTGTAAAAAATAGGTTTACTTTATTTATAGAGTAAGTTGTTTTTTTTTTTGTTCATAACTCTATTTTTCACTCTAAAATAGAGTACCATTAGAGTATATCACAACTCTATTTTAGAGTTACTCTATTTTAGAGTGAAAAATAGTGTAAACCATTAGAGATGGTCTTAGCCTGCAAACCCATAATTTTCATGGTTTATAAAAAAAATTGACTAGTAATGAAATATTCAACCAAAGTTATATATATATATATAGTTTGACTATATAATTTTCCTTTTCTTTGATATGGGAGTAAGGACCTTTGGTAGTTGGGTGTACATTATAATTTAGGTTAGATGAAGACTGGTTAGGTTAATTAGTTCGGAGGAAAACCATTTAATGTATTCGTACTAATATTAAAGAAAAAGTGAATTAGTTTAAAAGTAAGAGTTAGAGTTTGGGATCCACCATCCTTGCTATAATCTTATTGCTTCATTAGTTATTAGATCACCACAGAGAAAAAGTCAAATAAATATCACGAGGAATGTTAAAACCGTAGTAACAATTTTTAACTAGTTCCAAGTTCGTAATCATGAAGTTCTTACATAAACCAAAACTTTGATTGTTCTGAGCATATATTATTTTGATTTCACATTCCATTTCACTTTATTGGTGATAGCTTTATATAGTCTTTGAATTGGATATTTATTTTTCCAATCTGTATTTGTTTCCATTCTATTGGACGTATCATATCAACAAAAGTCCAAAAATACCATTCAATTCTACTACTTTAATAGAATTTAATTAACGAGTGTGACAATCTACTTTTGTATTGTTAGATAGATACAGTTATATAACACGAACGTAAAGTATTCTCTTCATCAGCTTTGTCCATAGTGTGAAACTCATTGTAAAAACCAGCGTCTGTATTTTCTATTTCATTTTTCTAACAAAAAGGTTTCGGAACCGTTTTGTCCTTCAGACAAAACATCAGAACAGATTAACTGATCTCCTCTCCAGTAGCGATACTCGAACCTAATAACTATTTCTTCAAAATCCTGTAATACCAATAAAGCTTTTGGATTTGCTTACCCCTCCGCATGTGAACGAATGTAAGCTTTTCAACTGTTCACTCCAGAGTTCAGTAAGTCATGATAAAATCAGTGGCGGATCTAGACAGATCATTAGACGGGGGCACAAATTTAAATTAAAAGTATAATAAATAATATGTTATAATCAAAATTATTGTAAGCTGTAGATGTAAAACTATCAATTTTATTCAAGTCATAATATTATATTTATAAATGTACATAATTTATTATTTTTGCTAATATTATTAATCATCATAATACAATGTTATTAAAATTAATTTTAAAAATATATAGGAAAATATTATATATAATATTATTTCAATCTATTCTATTTATATCTTAAATAACTAAATTCTAAAATGTTAAATAAAGGTGAAGTTGTTTACTATTTTACTATTTATTGATGTTTTATTTACTAGCAACTGAGAATGTGGATTTTTTAAGATAACAGATCTAAACTTTGTTTGAAAAGAAAAATTCTGAAGATAGAACCATAATGGAAAGAAGTAAAGAGATATGGGTATAACAGAAATAAGTACGTCAATAAAAAGAGAACATGTAAAAAGGACGAAAATGAACGTGTGAATTGTCAAACATGACATTAAATGCACATAAAGTCATGTTAGAGTGGGGATCGAACTCTTCTCTGTGAAATTAAACGGGGCACTTTTATCAACTGAGCGAGGAAAGATTAACGTACCAGTTATAATTGAACATGATTTTAAAAGTAGTCGGGGGCACGTGCCCCCATAGGTGACACTGTAGATCCGCCCCTGGATAAAATCGTGTCCGTATCGAACCAAAAAACGAATCTCTGTACGTATGTAATTTTATACACGTGCGTATTATTATGAGAAGGCAACATAATAGTCATATTACTTTTTTGTCTCTTGGTAGCACACTATGAACCGCACATCGTATCGGTATGGTTAACACAAAAAAGAACTGAGCGGATAGCTACATCTGTCTATTATGAAAAGCATTTCAAAATTAAGGTGTGTTGAAGTCAAATTGTTGAAGCAAAAAATTACTCAATGATATTCACGTTTTAAAACGGTTGTAAGTTCTATTTTTCTGCATTATCATTTTAAAGATCTTGTTTTTTTTTTAAAGAAAAAGTGGAGGTAGTTATTTATGTGCACACGTGTGGATCAAATACTGGCTCAACCTAATTTATAACTTCAATTACAGCCTGCCTAACCATATAGGAGTAGAAATATCAATGCAGATGTTGGTGTATACATTTAATCTAGCATAAAGTCTAAAGAGTTCTTGGTCTATTGTGGGTTTAACCGTAAATGTATGTTGAAATATCTACGGCCTTCCTTTCTTAGAAGAAAGATATATCCACGGCCTTCGCCACCTTTCCCAAGGATATTTATTTGTTTTAGATATATCATATAAGTGTATGGCTGTAGAATTTGAAAATGCAATCTCTAGAGTTCTTGGTCTATAGCCGTGACATCACCGCTATGTTATGTATATCCAGAGTCTGAAAGGTCGGTTACAAATCTGTTTGGTGCAATGAAAAATTTACTTGCCATTTTGGGTAACTCAGTTTATAGGTGTATAGTTGGGACCATACCGTATATTAAGAGACCATGTTTTGTCTTTATAGTCGAATGCATATGCTTTTGAAATCGTAAATAGCTTTAGTTATAATCATTCATATATATTGGTGTCGTATAGTACACTTTCAACCACTATATTCCACCAATCACCCTTATTATATATGTAAGATGATAAGTTGTTTGTGGATATTAAAACTTAGGCATGAGTCCTGGTATATATGGCATGAAAGTTACGTTAGACAAATGAAAGTTCAAGTCGTGTCTAAACTAGAGTCATTCAGATAAAGCAAGGAAGTTGTGTTGATAAATGAATCATTAGTTATCTACTGATGTTACGGAGGCTTGAGAGACAAATAATGTGGGCTCAAACATCTTTGATTATAGATCCTAGACGAAATGTCAATTTACCTAAATAATGAGAAAATTCAACGGGTAGCTCTATATAAATAGTTAGTTGGAGACATATAACAGTAACATCAGACACCAATCAGTCTGATCTGTCTCTATCTCTCTTCCGGTTGTCCGAGTTCTCAGAGATAAACTAAGAACCCTAAAAACGAAGAAATATATAAAAATGGTTCATTCGAGAAAGTTTCGAGGTGTTCGCCAACGGCAGTGGGGTTCTTGGGTCTCTGAGATTCGCCATCCTCTACTGTAAGTTTAGTGTCTACATATATATATATATATATATATATATATATATATATATATATATATGTACACGATAACTCTTTTACTTAAATTCGTGATTAAATATGTACATACTACAATATGTAATATTGCCTCTTATAATCTGAAACACATTAGTGTTCTCATCAAAAATTCATTTCACAATTGTAAGATCATTTAGGCTATAATATATGATGAAAACAAACCAACAAATTCGCCATGCTGATTGAGGTTGTAGATTGAGTTTTCATCCACCTTATTGTAAACGTTTTAATGTGGATTTTCTTATGATTGAAAATGTGTACTTTCTATAGGTAAATAAAAACTAGACTAAAGATGTAAACACTAAAGTTTCTCATTCCAAGTTCGGTATATCACTAAAAGAAAACAGCTGATTTTTCATACGAAATTCGTAGTAAATTCCCGATAGATGTAAGTTCTTTTGGGAATTTTATCGGGATTCAATTTTTTTTCTAGTCTATGTATTAATGAGTGATGTATTTATATGCAGGAAGAGAAGAGTGTGGCTTGGGACATTCGAAACAGCAGAAGCAGCTGCAAGGGCATACGACCAAGCAGCTCTTCTAATGAACGGCCAAAACGCTAAGACCAATTTCCCAGTCGTTAAATCCGAGCAACAAGGCTCAGATAACGTTCACGACCCTAACTCACCTTTGATGTCGCCAAAGTCTTTATCCGAGCTCTTGAACGCTAAGCTAAGGAAGAGCTGCAAAGACCTAACACCGTCGCTGACGTGTCTCCGTCTAGACACAGATAGTTCCCACATTGGAGTATGGCAGAAACGGGCTGGATCGAAAACGAGCCCCAGCTGGGTGATGCGTCTCGAACTCGGGAACGTAGTCAACGATAGTGGCCATGGTTTGGGGTTGGAGGAGAAACAAGACGTGGAGAAAGAAGACGTGGAAGAAGCTACTGTTGATGAGGATCAGCTAGCTATGGAAATGATCGAGGAGTTGCTGAACTGGAGTTGACTTTACCTGACGGGAGGGTAAAGAAGAATAATGGCATGAGGTTTTTCACAAGCTTGATTTTCGGATTTTTTTATTTTTAATATTCTTTCTACAGTTTATAGTGTGATTAAGATGGATCTATCAATCCATTATACATGTAAGAAAATTGTTTTAAAATACATGTATAGATGTATGATATACACACACATGGGGTTGGTGCATATACAAATTTGGGGGTCTTTATCAATACGACTGAATAAAGATGTATTTTCATGTATAATTTGATGAATACGACTGAATCTAAGTTTACTGTAATTAGTATAGATATAATGGTTCTCAAGCATGTACGAACCAGACCAGTATATCTTAGTTCAAAGACTAGATCCTGACATAAACATAGTAAATATTGTACAAAAACATGACATAATTTAACAGTGCGATCTGGGGAGTACCTCAATCTCTTTTACCGAAGAGTTACAAACGGTCTAAATGAAAATTTGTCGAGAAAGAAAACAGCTAAAATACAAATTCAGAGGGGATGATGATAGTTGCAAAGCTCTGTGACGCCTGTTGTAACCTGAAGTTCTTGTTGAGAGACGATGCTTCTCTAAGACGGCACTGAGCAAAGAATAACACGAAACAACATCACATGTCACAACAGGTATAGACTAACTTCCAGCTGCTTATAGAGAACTTGTCGAAAAAAGGAGAGACGCTTACTGTATGTGGAAGTATCAATCTGTTCAGGAAGTTCCTTTATATCAACCTCAAACCTGGCTTGCACCTGTACACAAAAGAACTTCATTTAATACCCCAACGACTCATATCAATTCGAAGTTAAACAAACGTATAAAGAAGATCTAGCTCCAGACCTGATTAAGAACTTCCGAGTCTGAAGCTGATGCCACAAACGTGATCGCAAGACCCTTTGTTCCAAATCTACCTGCTCTTCCGACCTATACCATAAACAGTGTGTAACAGTAATGTTACAAGAGCCCTTTGGTAAGTAAGAATCAAAATAATCAAACTATGAGATTTCAGGAATTTGAAAAATGAACAAATACATACCCTGTGAAGATATGTATCAGCAGAATCTGGCATGTCGTAGTTGATAACAATGTTGACACGTTCAATGTCAATGCCTCTCCCTACCAAGTCTGTCGCCACAAGAATCCTCTTGTGTCCTTCCTTGAAACTTTTGTAGTGAGTTAGCCTACATACATATCATATCATTGTGAAGGGTTTAGAATTGATTTCCATGAAGAGAAGCTTTAAGGGCAAGTCAAGATAATTCACAGGAAATAATATACAAACCTCTCTTCCTGAGACATGCCAGAGTGAATGCATATTGAGGGGAAATTGCATTCAATAAGCAACTTGTTCAGCTCCCCAGCTCTGCTAACGCTCTTCACAAATATGACAACTTGATTAAAGTCCAATGCGTCCAGAAGGTCATTCAACTTGCGGTTTTTCTCCATCTCGCTCAGCTTGATGTAGTGCTGTAACGATGACATAACACAAAAACAGTTCCAACATTCAAAACAATTTATATGCACCAACCAATCTGAAAAGTAATAAGACAGCCATAAGTTAAATTACCTGGACAAGCCCATGAAGAGTCAATTTGGCTTCATCATCAACATATATTTCCATTGGCTGTAAGGAACAAATATCAGAGTCAAAATATATTAGCATGCTTCCAAAGGAAATGATTTCAGTAAAATTGATGTCGGAAACAAGACCCCTGAACTGAGATGCTCGTCCACCAGGTTTGCATCCTCAAAGATCAGTATTGCTCGCAATATTAAGGCTACATAGCGTGACGAAACCTCGAAACCTCACTACCCCCCGACTCAAAACCCAGCCAGCACCCCCGGAAATAACACACAATGGTGATAGATGATCCCACTGCGCAAAACATCGCTGAACCACACCTAATCTAAGTGGCACCTTCAGTCTCCCAGTTGTCTGAATCCTAACACTACCCAAGGCCACACCCACGCTAAGTGGCACTTTCAGAGGCTTCCAGTTCTCCGAACCGTAACATACTACCCAAGGTTATTGGATTGAGGTCAGGTATCGAATGTCAGGTTTCCCGGGTGAGATGTGTTCAAAATAATTCAAGACTACAGGACTTGGAAACGGAGAGAGTATTGGCCGTAGGAAATTACATCTTGCATAAATTTCTTGCAGACTGGGCGTATCTCTTTGCTGAGCGTTGCTGAGAACATCATGACTTGTTTGTCGTGAGGTGTCATCTTGAATATCTCCTGTACATCCCTCCTCATGTCTGATAAAGAAGCGTTACAAATGTTAAAAACAGGTAACATTCCAGGGATAAGTGACATATGTTTATAAACAAGGATGTTAGAGGCCAGCATACCGAGAGACTCGAGCATTTTATCACACTCATCAAGAATAAAATGCCTCACATTCTTCAAAGAGAGATCTTTGTCTCTGGCGAGTCCAAGGACACGACCAGGTGTTCCAACAACAATGTGAGGACATTCATTCTTCAGCAATTCTTTGTGAATTTTATTGTTGACTCCTCCATAGAACACTGAAACCTTTGTATCAGGCAGATATGTACTGAATCGCACGAACTCATTGCAGATCTACAAATAATTAGCAGCACCAACAATCAGAAAGCTTGGGGCAGGCAGCAGAACTATTTATTAGAATTTAGAAGCATAGAGTACGCCTTAAAGAAGTAAACAAGACATACCTGGTAAGCTAACTCCCTTGTATGGCACAAGATAAGTGCAGACACCTGGCCAGGAGATGGCTCGATCTGTTGCAGAGTCGAAAGCACAAAGACGGCAGTCTTTCCCATCCCAGATTTAGCTTGGCAGATAACATCCATCCCCAAGATAGCTTGAGGAATACATTCGTGTTGCACTGATGGAGAACCAAAGAAAATTGGTAGCGAAGGAAACGTTTAGAATTAGAAGATAACCTCCATATGGTTTCATTGGTGGCTTTACCAAATGCTAAACTGATTCCAAATCAATGGATTGAAAAAGTGTTTGTTACCTGGAAAATTAAACAGCGAGATGTCAATAGACAATACAAAAATAAATATAACTGGAACAAACAAAGGATCTAACACCAAGTTCAACACATCCTCTCGAAACTAGAGGAAGTTATCTTACATAGACATACAAACTTAGATAGGAGATAAGTAAATAACCAAGATAGGGTATAAAGTCTGCTAAACCTTATAAACCAATATATCTTCTCTTAACTAAATATAAACCCGAAAACTAAACAAAGCTAATAGGGAAGTCATTTCTGTATATTTACAGCATATAATCCAGCAATAAAATTGTTATAAAGACATTGGAATAGCTCAAAAGAAGACTGAAATGAACTTGCCTTCAGATGGATGCTCAAAACCAGAGTCAACAATAGCTCTGAGAAGCTCCGGCTTCAAAAGGAAGTCTCTGAATCCAGAACTATGTATTCCCACATAACCTCTGCCACATAGAGAAAATACAATATGAGAACAGGATTACAGCTATAAAGTAGAATATTAATATTCAAAAAAAAAAATAAACTACGAACGTCTTAGGAAACAGATCAAGGTAAAAAAAAAAACTCACTTCTTCACGGCATCGCCGTTAACTTTATTTCCAGAATCTAAGACCTTCTCGTCCTCTTCCTCATAGTCCAGAAGCTCTTCCTCATAGGCTTCGTTGTCTCCCATAGTTGGCGAATTCCACAAAGCTGCAGTGAAACTTCCCCGTAAGATTTTCTAATCCCCAAACAAAAAAACCTAAAACTCAAATCCGATTCGCGAACTCCTGACAGTGTAGAATCGATGAACCTCCCATAGAGACGTGACGAGGTTTGATCGAGAAATTTACCTGAGAGATGAGCTAAGAGTATGTTGGATCTCGAAATCGTCTTTAAGGAGTAACGAAATAAACTAAAAGTCGACGCCGCCGCGGCGCTTTAGCAGCGGTATTTATCTCTAGTACGAGAGACTAGATAGGGCTGAGAGAGTTTAATGGGCCTAAAGTTTTAACTGCTATCTTGAGTTTGTTTTAGTCTTAGGGCCCATAATAAAAAGCCCTGTTTGACTCGGGTCAACCCTATCCAGTCTCGCTGCTACATATTGGGACTGACTCTCTGATATTTTCGGCTTCGTTTTGACTGCAATCAACCAATTTGGAAACCCTAATTCGATCTCGAGATCTAATCAACTCCGCTCAGTTCTCAGGTATCTTCTCGACCTTCAACTAATTTCTCGTGCTTAGGGTTTAGGAACGATGTTTGTGTATACGCCTTCTCGCCGAATCTGAGGTTTCGTGGGAATTTATCTGAAAATTTGTGTATCTTCCAGTTTGAAAAGTATGGGAGACGTTAGAGACAACGAAGCCTACGAGGAAGAGCTTCTGGACTATGAGGAAGAGGACGAGAAACTTGTAGATTCTGCAACTAAAGCTAACGGCGATGCCGTGAAGAAGTAAGTCTTTTCTTCTCGATCTTTTTCGTGAAGAGCATTAGCTGCTTAAATTTTAGGTTCTCTGAGATTAAGAAGCATTTTATTAGTCGTTGGCCTATGAGAGTAGCAGTTTGTAAGTTCTTTGCTGCAAATCTTCATGGAAGCTAATAATATTTTTGTTCGTTGTGGGCCACAACTTGTGGCAGAGGATATGTGGGAATACACAGTTCTGGATTCAGAGACTTCCTTTTGAAGCCGGAGCTTCTACGAGCTATAGTTGACTCTGGATTTGAGCATCCATCTGAAGGCAAGTTCATTTTACTCCTTCCCTTGTTTCTGAGCTTACATCTTGGCTTGTTTTGATCCTTTTAAGAAATTTGATGGTCTATAATTGCTATGTGTGCTGACGTTTTACTGATTTTTTTTTTCAGGTAATAAACGCTATTTTGATCTGTTGATTTGGAGTGAGCTTAGAATTTCGTAAAGCCACCAATGAAACGATATGAAGGTTGTCTTGTAATTCTAAACGGTTCCTTCGCTACCAATTTTCTTTGGTTCCCCATCAGTGCAACATGAATGTATCCCTCAAGCTATCTTGGGCATGGATGTTATCTGCCAAGCAAAATCTGGTATGGGGAAGACTGCTGTGTTTGTGCTTTCGACTCTGCAACAGATCGAGCCATCTCCTGGCCAGGTGTCTGCTCTTATCTTGTGCCATACAAGAGAGTTAGCTTACCAGGTATGTCCTATTTGCTTCCTTAACTCGTGCTCTCTGCTTCTAATCTATAGCTCTGCTAAGATTTCTCATGGCTGAGACTGATAATTACTTGCAGATCTGCAATGAGTTTGTGCGTTTCAGTACCTATCTGCCCGACACAAAGGTTTCTGTGTTCTATGGAGGAGTCAACAATAAAATTCACAAAGAATTGTTAAAGAATGAATGCCCTCACATTGTTGTTGGAACACCTGGTCGGGTTCTTGGACTCGCCAGGGACAAAGATCTCTCTTTGAAGAATGTGAGGCACTTTATTCTTGACGAGTGTGATAAAATGCTCGAGTCACTTGGTATGCTTACCTCTAACATCTCGGTGTACAAATATATCTGATTTCCCCCTGGAGTGTTGTCTGTTTTTAACATTTGTAACTGTTCTTTACCAGACATGCGGAGGGATGTGCAGGAGATTTTCAAGATGACACCTCACGACAAACAAGTCATGATGTTCTCAGCAACGCTCAGCAAAGAGATTCGCCCAGTCTGCAAGAAATTTATGCAAGATGTAATTTCCTACGGCCAATACTCTCTCCGTTTCCACGTCCTCTAGTCTTGAATTATTTGAGCACATCTCGCCCGGGATACATTTCATTCCATACCTGGTCTCAATCCAATAATGCCTTGGGTAGTATGTTAGGGTTCGGAGAAATGGGCACCTCTGTAGGTGCCACTTAGGGTTGGTGTGGCTTTGGGTAGTATGTTAGGGGTCGGACAAATGGGAGACTCTGACGGTGCCTCATAGCTTTTGGTATGGTTCAGTGATGTCTCTGCGCAGTGGGATCATCTATCGCCATTGTGTGTGTTTTCTATTGAGTTGCTTGGTAACAGTGCTGGGTTGGTTATGAGTCGGGGGTAGTGAGGTTTCGAGATTTCGAGGTTTCATCACGCTGAGTGGCCTTAATTTTGCGGGCAATACTGATCTTTGAGGATGCAAACCTGGTGGACGAGGATCTCAGTTCAGGGGTCTTGTTTCCGACATCAATTTTGTTGAAATCATTTCCTGAGGAAAACTTGCTGATATAATTTACCCTGATATTTGTTGCTTACAGCCAATGGAAATATATGTTGACGATGAAGCCAAATTGACTCTTCATGGGCTTGTCCAGGTAAATTAAATTATGTTGTCTTATTTTCCTTTCATGTTGGTTGATGCATATAAATTGTTTTGAGCATTGGACTGTTGTTGTGTCATGTCGTTGTTACAGCACTACATTAAGCTGAGCGAGATGGAGAAAAACCGCAAGTTGAATGACCTCCTGGACGCATTGGACTTCAATCAAGTTGTCATATTTGTGAAGAGCGTTAGCAGAGCTGGGGAGCTGAACAAGTTGCTTATTGAATGCAATTTCCCCTCGATATGCATTCACTCTGGCATGTCTCAGGAAGAGAGGTTTGTATATTATTTCCTCTGATCCACCTTGACTTGTTCTTGAAGCCTATGTGCATGTAGATCAATTCTAAACCCTTCACAATGATATGATATGTTATGTAGGCTGACTCACTACAAGAGTTTCAAGGAAGGACACAAGAGGATTCTTGTGGCGACAGACTTGGTAGGGAGAGGCATTGACATTGAGCGTGTCAATATTGTTATCAACTACGACATGCCAGATTCTGCTGATACATATCTTCACAGGGTAAGTATTCGTTTATTTTTAAAATTCCTGAAATCTCGTATTAATTGTTCCGATTCTCGATGGACAAACATGTAATGTTACACTCTGTTTGTGGTATAGGTTGGGAGAGCTGGTAGGTTTGGAACAAAGGGTCTTGCAATAACATTTGTGGCATCAGCTTCAGACTCGGAGGTTCTTAATCAGGTCTGATGGATGGTATTCTTGATACGTCTGTCTAACTTCGAATTGACATGAGTTGTTGGGGTATTAAATGAAGTTCTTTTGTTTACAGGTGCAAGCCAGGTTTGAGGTTGATATAAAGGAACTTCCTGAGCAGATTGATACTTCCACATACAGTAAGCTGTCTTATCCTTTTTTTTAAACCATTTCTCCTTAAAATCAGCCTAAAGTTTGTCTGCCTTTTTGTGACATCTAATGTTGTTTCGTGTTACTCTTTGCTCAGTGCCGTCTTAAACTAGCATCGTCTCTCAGCAAGAACTCCAGGTTGCAACAGGCGTTATGGAGCTTTGCAACTATCACCTTCCCCTCAGAATTTGTTTTTTAGCTGTTTTCTTTTTCGACAATTTTCATTTAGACCGTTTGTAACTCTCCTCGGATTACTCTCCAATTCGCACTGCTGAAATCTGTCATGTTTTTTTTTTTTCTACAAGATTTTATTATTTTAGGTATCTCAGGAACGAATGTATGATAATGGTTGTTGTTGACTATGTGCCTAAAAATCATATCCATATATGTGTTTAGGTTTACTCTCGAATACGAACTTAAACTTACTAAATAATTGTCGAATATAGTGCTTACAAACTCAAGCTATACAATTTTTAAAGCAAATACAAGAAAAATAGATGGCTTGAATAAACGAGCCTATCCTAAGTCTTAACTCGGTGAAAAAAGTTTGCTTGGAAAAAAAAAGAAAATTGAGAAGATAATGAATTATTTGTTCAAAAAAAAGAATTATTTTTAGATAATGTATGCAGAATTATTTAACACAAATTGTGTTTTGGTTAAAACAAAATTGGTAAATATATTGGATATTTAATATGAATGGTAATATCTAATATTTCTGTAAAAGAATATATGTTTATAGTCCAAATATAGTTATGGATATATAGGCTGACAAAAAAAAGTTATAAATATATAGTGGCACTTATTAGCTTAACTTTGCATATAAGTATATTTTATTATCATGAATCGCAACAAAACATTAAGCAAATTTGTCTTTTTACACATTTTTTTGTATTTGTGTTTGAGATCAATGCCAAGTGTCGACTTAACTCCGAAAGAATCTAGTCAGAATGGAGTGAAAATTACGTGTGATAGTCAAAACATCGAACGAAACTGTAACAAAACCAACTAAGAAAATGTTCTCTTTCAATTTATTTGTAACAGCTACTTAAAAGTAAAAACTACCACAAAGCATCAAATCTATGGTTAGATAAGATAACTAAATTTGCACCCAAAAAAAGAGAAAAATATATAACTAAATATTTGCATTCATTGTCTCAAAATAACCTCTCTTAACATAAATGTCACTTTCATACGTGTATAAAACGAGTGGGATGACATTACATCTACCAGTCAATTTTTCACATTCTTCTCCATCACAAACCAGTAGTCATGTCACCTCCCACACTAGACCAACTACACACTTTCCATGCCCAGGAGAGGGAGATATTCTCTAAACTGGTCCTACAATTTGCAAGACCACCATCTGAATCACTCCTTGTCATGGCCACATGGTTATGGCTTGAAAACTTCGGTTTTGAAGACATTTTCTCAACCATCTCTGATCTTCCAGATCAACTCATCACACCTTTCGCTAACGAAGCTGTCTCATGCTTCCGATGCATCGAGTCCCCTGATTCCCCAAACGGCTTCGACCAGATCCCTCTCACTTCAAGCTATATGCAAAAACACATCTCACTTCCCATGCTTTACAAACATCGTTACACCGCCATCGCTGGAATCAAAACCTTTCTAACCACCATTTGTTCTAGAATCTTTTCCGACATCCTTGCACAAGTCATTCCATATTCGTCACCACCATGTTTCCTCCCAGGATTCCACCCCTCACTGATCATACCAGGCTTCCCGCATCCGACTTTCGGAAACATCAACGTCATGCGACCTGATGTAGTCGATGGGGACAACACCTTCAACAACAACAACAACTCATTCCTCTTCCCAAAGGGTGTTTGGGAGTGGAACGATCACTGCATGGAAAGTGAGAACGATCGTACCATGTTTATAACGTTTTCTCGTGGCTTTCCTGTGTCGCAGGCCGAAGTTAAGGAGCTTTTCACCAGCAGATTTGGGGAGAAATGTGTGGTAGGCGTCTACATGCGAGAAGACTGCGTTAGTTCACCTAACGCGGTTGCGTGTAACAATGATCAGCAACAATCACTATTTGCTAAGTTGGTTTTGGACTCGGTGGTTACTGTGGATCGTATACTAGAAGGTGAGAAGCTCCAAAAGTTTCGGATCAATGGTAAACACATTTGGGCTCGTAAATACAACGAGAAGAAGGACGGACGTACTTGCTTCACCTAAAAGTCGAAAGATAATCTAAAATTTCTTTATCTTTATCTTTTATGTTATAATCTAATAATAATTAGAAAACATATGTAACGCCTAGCTCTTTTAGACCGCCTCATTTTGAAAGGCATATGTTTTCAGATAATTTAGGGTTGGATGATGTCACTTCAGATATCCAATACACTTCAAATTTACTTTTAGTTTAAACAAGAGCGAGACAACATTCTTGTCATGAACACACCATATTTCTTGTTTATAGAGCATATGATTCTTTTCTTCATCAGGCGATAAACCAGAATTAGATTTTATTCAATTCCAATGATTTGAAGCAATATTTAATTTCCTGAGAACCAAATTGTAAGTAGACTATCAAATTAATTTTCAAGTTGAATCTTCTTCCAAGTTGAATAAAAATTGTAATGTATTTTTCATTTAATAGTTTTTATAAGGTCTGCTTTAGGATTTATGTGAAAACAATCAAACTACATAATTAAATGTTACAAAACTAATTGAAAGTATGATAAAATATTAACTTGAACATGATTTGTCAGATATTTATTAAATTATAATTTCTTACTCGTATATTAATGCATGCACTAGTTTTTCTCTTTTTAAAATACATACTATATTACAATATAAATTAAAATGACATGTCATAATATTATTGGGAAATTTTTGAAAGTTATGATCTTCCTCCATTTGGTTTAGTATTAATTAGTAAAACTAGGATTGACCTGCTCAACAAAATCCACAGATAATAAATACACAAGAGACAAAAGCTTAATGCTATTGTTAGAGTAGGAAAAATAAAAAGAAAGATTCTCGAGGAATAACAATTTTAACTTCAAAAAGTAAAACAATTGCGTCTGCCGGGAGTCGAACCCGGGTCTATTGCTTGGAAGGCAATTATCATAACCGTTGGACTACAGACGCTTGTTGATAAGTTAAAGTGATTAAGTTTAATAATTTCTCAACGCATCTTCATTTAGTGCTTCCAAAGATGTACAAAGTTTACAGTTCTGAACTCTAAGCATTCAGTCGTTTGTATATGCTGATGCTGAAGATAGCAAGCTGGAGGACGTTGTTTAAGGTTTTATATTTTGTCATGTGCCATTCAGTGTCGATGGCCAAACCAACTATTAACTATGTCCTTGTCAAAATGCACTCACGTTCTCTTGTATCGTATAGATACAGAATTGATCTAGATAAACTCAACTTTATCTTTCGTTATCTCTTAGAATTAGATGGATCACAATTAAAATATAGAATGACTTGATAGAATTGGCAGTCAACAAAATTAAGTCTAACATCAAATCATACAAACTGTTAGGTAACCACTTTGGACATCTTCCATTTTCTTTGTTCCCGGCAGCAAGTAGTCTAAACGAAAGGGATTTGTCAACTATAAAATAATACGATACTATTATTGTATCATCACATTGAGATAATAATAATTATTTTACCTGAAAACTCAATTACGAATTGACTTATAAGAGCCATCGCTAGTTTTTGTTATTGACAGTGATATATGTCACAATTTCTAGAATAACTATCCATCGAATCTTTTCTTGTGGGTAAGATGATGGACAGATGGAGATAGTGAAAGTGGTGCAGTAAAAGACAATGGCGAATGGTACTACAAGATAAATTTGGTAATAATAGGAATCCAACGTTAAAATCGAGAAGATGTTTGCTCTGGTAGATAAGCCATTCTTGTTAAATAATTATGAGTTAAAAATCCAATTTAAACTCATAGGTAAAATGATAAAATGGTATTGATAAAATGATCAGGTTAAGTGAGGTAACATTTTCTTGTAAATAAAACATTGTTGGCATTTATATACGCATTTCTCATCATATGCAATACCCACAAAAATGGATCTTATCATGGTATTAAAGCATATGATTGTCAAACTTGAACATGTTATGCATTCGTGCCTCTACTCACATCAGTGATGAGAAACAATTAGAGTAAAGACTATTGTTGCGTCCCCATAGGGCGAAAAAGGTGTTCCAGTTTCGACATACTATAATCTTCCATCAGACAGTTTTGAATGAACATAACATGTGATAGACCATATAGAAGATAGATAACCCTGAAATCAGTTGAACTAAGGCTACTATACAAAGATGCATATCACGATTCAAGATAAGACAACAACCAAATTTTATGGACGGTACTTTAGGAATATTAGCTATAAGCCTAATGATAAAGTTAGTACGGTGGAGGGACTTTTGTTTCGGATGCTCACTCGTTGTGGGTGGGTTAGTGTCGTAAGAGAATTTTCAACGGATCTTGAGAAGAACAAGACATTGATTTTGTATATATTACCACAAGCATAACCTTTGAATGCAATTGGTTTATGTGCGCTGTGTGTGGTTGGTAATAATTTAACATCACTAGGGGTAAGTGGCGTTATTCAACACCATATGTAGTTTCTTCAATACTCTCCCTATTACGAGGATAAACACTAAAAGAAAGCCTCCCAGTAAACAATATTGTTCGATGACGTCTAAATGATAACAATTTCTTTATACGATTATGCCCAACTGGTTACATTCTTTATCTATGAGAATGTCTCGAACATCAATAATAGATGAATAACAGTCTTCGAAAGGTTAGTACCAACCTATAGAAGACGACAAACAAATTTATATCTTCTTGTTTACTAATTACAAGTAGAGTGTCTTAATTTTCTTTTCCATTTTTAAGTCTCTGGATGTTAACAAAAAGACAAAATGAAAAGAAAGAAAAAAAATGTTGTTTGATTATATTGGCCTTGGCGAGAAAAACACGTCCAAGCGACAAAAGCATTGTAATCACATACATTCACACGAAAAGCGCATCGACTGGATAAGGCCGCGTGAATTTGGTGAGACGCATGGATCTCACACCTGAACGCTAGACGCGCGTTCCCCAAACACCATTTTTCCTCTTGGCGTCTTGCGGACGCACACACTATTGGGCTTTGATTGCGATCCATGGGCCCATCTACTGACTAAAGTACCAAAACTTGTAGGGAAATCTTGAGGATAATGACAATTATTCATGACATGTTATATACTAAAAAAAAAAAATCTCGGGTACATACTAGTAACAAAAAAAAAACTAAGCAAATTTTATTTTAATGTTAGGATATTTTTTTCTCTTTAAGATCACCGTAAACAAATGAAAACAAATTTATCTACATTATTTTTGTACATATTTGTTTATTTCAAAGAGTTATCAATTTTTTTACATGTATACACTATTTTAAAAATAATTTCGAAGCGTTATCTCAATTAATTTCGTGATTACTAATGATAAGCTACTGATTTTTCGTTACCATCTTCACATTATTATCGTTTAATTAAAAAAAATAACAAATACCATATCAATGGGGCTATATAACACTTAACCAAACACAACTCAATCACTTGTGTCCGAAAATCCCGAAGGCTTTTTATTTATAATTACGGATCTCAACTAAAACTAACTCAAAAGTAATAACAAAAAAATCTCTCTCCCTCTCTCTCCTCCGCAGCCACCACCAGACACAGTCGTCTCCCGCCGCAGCAAAATGGGGAAAGGAGGCACGCTAAGCGACAGCGTGATAAAAAAAATCGTCCTCTCCTACAGCTACGTGGCGATATGGATCTTCCTCAGCTTCACGGTGATCGTCTACAACAAGTACATCCTCGACAAGAAGATGTACAACTGGCCCTTCCCGATCTCCCTCACCATGATCCACATGTCCTTCTGCTCCACCCTCGCCTTCCTCCTCATCAAAGTCTTCAAATTCGTCGAACCCGTCTCCATGTCACGCGACACCTACCTCAGATCCGTCGTCCCCATCGGTGCCCTCTACTCCCTCTCCCTCTGGCTCTCCAACTCCGCCTACATCTACCTCTCCGTCTCCTTCATACAAATGCTCAAAGCCCTCATGCCCGTCGCCGTCTACTCCATCGGCGTGCTCCTCAAGAAAGAAGGGTTTAAATCCGACACCATGACGAACATGCTCTCAATCTCCTTCGGCGTCGCCATCGCTGCCTACGGTGAAGCGAGGTTCGACGTCTTCGGCGTGATTCTCCAGCTGGGAGCTGTTGCCTTCGAGGCCACGCGTCTTGTCTTGATTCAGATCTTGCTTACTTCAAAAGGCATCACGCTTAACCCTATCACGTCTTTGTATTACGTTGCTCCTTGTTGTTTAGCGTTCTTGTTTGTCCCTTGGATCTACGTTGAGTTCCCTGTTCTTAGAGACACGTCGAGCTTTCATTTTGATTATGCTATCTTCGGGAGTAATTCGTTGTGTGCGTTTGCGTTGAACCTTGCTGTGTTTCTTCTTGTCGGGAAGACATCTGCGTTGACGATGAATGTGGCTGGTGTGGTTAAGGATTGGCTTTTGATTGCTTTCTCGTGGTCTGTGATTAAGGATACCGTGACTCCTATTAATCTTTTCGGGTACGGGATTGCGTTTTTGGGAGTTGCGTATTATAATCACGCGAAGCTACAGGCGTTGAAGGCGAATGAGGCTCAGAAGAAGGTTCAGCAGGCTGATGAGGAGAGTGGGAGGTTGTTGGAAGAGAAGGTTGGCGGTGGTGGTGATGGTGGTGAAGGTAAGAAGAATGAGTCTGAGGACTAAAATGAAAATAGAATTTGAGCAATAAGAGCATGGAAGAGGAGTATGATGATGATGCTTTTGTCTTGCTTCTTATGGAACTTCCTTTTGATTTTGCTCATAGGTAGTTTCTGTCAGCATGTCTTATTGCTTTCCTCTTTGTTTTTTTTTTCAAGCTATTTATTATTTTACAATTGTGTTACCGGACCTCTGTTTATGAATTTTCCTCTCTTATTTAACCAATACTGGAATCAGTGAAAAGTTTCAGTATGCATGTGGATGGTTGATTTTGTGTGAATCTGTCTAGTAGATTCGTCCTCTTAATTTCGATTGTTGAATGTCTCTTTGCATAAGTTAATGCAAAGGAGGCTTGTGAGATGGTGTAGGACCAAGAACATGTTTAGAACAGCTTTGTGTGTTGATTGACCTTCAAGTCTATATCCACTAATGTTGGTTAGCATGTTAAACCTGAAGTTTGATGAACATTTGATTCATATGCTATTACTAAAAAGAAAGGTAGGAGACAATAATCAATTACTATATACAAACGTGCAACTGTGCAAGATCAGTACTAGCCTCAACACTTAATACTTGTTTGTTTCTAGCTAATTCTTTACAATTAAAGATTCACATAGGTTCGGTTATAGGTCCACGCAGATCACAAGCAAGAGAAGTTACCAATAGCATTATCCCTTGTTGCTGTTGGTGGTCTTCTTCAGCTCCTCGTTTTCAGCGCACAATGCATCAACCTGCCCCTGAAGAAAGCTCACCGTTATTTCTTTACTCATCATGCTAAGCTGATACGCCCCTCTCTCCATATCCATATTCTGTTTTTCCTTCTCCAGATGGTTGATCAGCTGGCTGGAGGAGCTTGTGGTGGGCACCATTGTAGCCACTGGTTGTTCTCGTTCGTTCTCAAAGTAGCTTCCAAAAGAGTCGTCGGTTTGGCGCTTGCGTTTGTATTGGGTGAGAGGAAATGGAGCTTCTTTGTTAGGAGGAATACATTCACTCGTCAGTGGCTCATCCTTATTATTGTCGCTGAGGTTCTTGCTCTGCAAGTGGTTTTCCTACACAGCATTAACAGTTACGTAAGAACTCAATGAACCAAACGCAAAGATTGATCTGATTCACAGTGCAGATATTATAAGCTGAGGTCAAGGACAGAGTATTGAGAAGGCACAAACCTGCTGAATCTTCTCGTTGATTCCACCATCATTATCATCATCATCCCAGTCTTGTTCGGAGAAGGGTGCATAAATGCATCCAGTAGATGGCCCGGCGTGTTCCTTGCAAAACACTCTGCACAACACGTACGAATCTATCTGCATCCAATAAATGCAAAACTCACACGGTAAAAGACTGTTGAATCAAAGAATCAAAAACAAAAGAATCATTTCAGAGAGAGAATATAGTAGACCTCAAGTTTATTTGCAACGAGGTGATATTCATGGATAATCCAATTGGTACGGTTACCATTTGGAGCACGTCCTCTGTAAAGCACGAAGGTCTTGACCAGACCAAGCAACGCATCGTCTCATCGCTTGATTTCTCTGTCTAGTCCTGTTTTTTTCCAGTAGCCTGTCCTCGTTGCTCGGTTTATAACAGTAGAGCTGTTGTGCTTCTTCTCCAAGGCACAGAAGAAGAACCATTCTTGGTCCTTTGTCTTCAACCTAGAATACTCTGAAACACACACACAAAAGAAAAAAAACACTAATCTCAAACATAATAACGTAAGACTGAACCTAGAGAGAGAGATGAAGAAGAGAAAAAAGAAAGAACCTGGTAAGTCAGAGGGCTCGTGCTTGTAAACATTGACTTCTCCAATTGCATCGAAATGTATGTGTTTTCCCTGAACCTTCCTCTTCAAGTAATAGGTGATGAGCTCTTCATCTGTCGGATGAAATCGGAAGCCAGGAGCGATCGGTTTCACTTTCTGATGGAGCGGAAGCAACGATAAACACACACAGCTCAACCAAGGGGTTATGAAACCACGCTTGGGACCTGCCAGCTCAACCAAGGGATTCTAAGAAATCCTCGCTTGGGACCTGCTTCTTGATTGATGAATCTAATCAAATCAAAACAAGGGATAGAGAATAATATTCTCCCAAAAGCCAAAGCTCTTTATTAATCAAATCAAACTGCATACAACTATAGGTTTCAATGCCTATTTATAATAAATCATTAAATCTATGAAAACCCTAATCTTAAATAAAATAGGAAAACTATTAAAATATAGAAAATACAAATAAATAGTAATTATCTATGTAAATTAATGAATGATAAAGATATTTGGATAATTTTCAAATATCTTGCTGCATCAGGTCTCGCCGGCCAAGAAAGATTCGTCCTCGAATCTTCAATCGCGTTCTTAGCACCATAAGTTTATAAATCTTCACGGATTTTGCACGGATCATGTCATCAATAGGACTCTGCACAAAATCTTCACAAATCGAATCTACACAAATCTTGTACGAGCCGAATTCTTCATAGATCTGTTTCTGCACGAATATTGCACGAATTTGATTATGCTTGAAGTCTTCTGCAAAGTCGAGATTTCGCCCTATTTTTGCACAGACGAAATTATTATGTTCTTCATAAATATCATAGACTGGATTTCCACAAATCTCTTTGTAGATCTCATCATCTTCATAAACGTCGTAGATTGGATCGTCATGAATCTCTCTGTAGATCTCCTGACCATCTTCTCTCCCGACAAAAGGACTTTCGTCCACGAAAGGATAGAAATTGCAACTGCTAATCAACATGACATCCAGAATCGTTCTTCGATTAAGAAATCAAAGAAACCTGGCTCTGATACCACCTGATGGAGCGGAAGCAACGATAAACACAGCTCAACCAAGGGGTTATGAAACCACGCTTGGGACCTGCCAGCTCAACCAAGGGATTCTAAGAAATCCTCGCTTGGGACCTGCTTCTTGATTGATGAATCTAATCAAATCAAAACAAGGGATAGAGAATAATATTCTCCCAGAAGCCAAAGCTCTTTATTAATCAAATCAAACTGCATACAACTATAGGCTTCAATGTCTATTTATAATAAATCATTAAATCTATGAAAACTCTAATCTTAAATAAAATAGGAAAACTATTAAAATATAAAAAATACAAATAAATAGTAATTATCTATGTAAATTAATGAATGATAAAGATATTTGGATAATTTCCAAATATCTGCATCACTTTCACTGCCGAAGCATCATTACCAGATACTGTCTCTGGCGCGTGCAAAACAGGATCGGTCATGAAGTAGCGACACACTAACGAGAAAACGTTAGCTCTTCTTCTATCACCGTCTCTCTCTCTCTCTCTATCTAGAGCTAACGAACAGAGAAAGTATGAGAGAAGGAGAAATGAAAAGGCAAAAGCAAAAAAGGGTAAGCTTGTAGCGCAAGTTATTTCATTTCGTACGACTTATAAGGCCTAGAAATTGATATGAAAATAATAATGATTAAGCCCAATAGCTATTTCGAAACAAAAGGCCCGTTAGTGACTTCACCTCCGTCTTCTTCTTCTTCTTTCCTTCGAAAAAAAAGAGTTTATTACGGTTTCACTAACTTGTCCGCCGTTTCGACAACAGCAAACAAAAAAAAAACCTCTGAAAAACCCTAAATCTCCTCCTTCTCATTCCCTCTCTTCCCTTCCGCCTGCTGCTTCACTCCGGGAGAAACTGACGAAAGCTATATTTCTTTTACTTCAGCTTCTTTCTCCGTCTTCCTTGTCAACTGGTTAGTTGCTTGTTTTTTTCATTAATCTCTGTGCTGAATTAGATTGTTTTGGCGGAGTTTTCGTTGTGGGTTTATTAGAAAGGAACCGAAAGTTCCATTCTTTTAATGATTATTAGTGTTATAAAATCGACAAGTTTCTGTATGTATAATGTATTTGTTTGTTTGCTTGAATCAGTTTCAGGGAAAGATGAATTTGGTGAACATTAAGGATGTACTGACTTCCTTCAGTCCTGCTCTTGATTATCTTGCTCTTAGCACCGGTGATGGCCGTATCAAGGTACCCTTCACTTTTCCTCTTTTGTTGTTATTTGCCTCATAATTAGTTTATCTATTCAAAAGGAAGATCTTTCTTCTGCTATTTTAATTGATTCACTTTTCTTTCGACCTTGTTTTAGATTTGGGATACAGTCAAGGGTCAGGTCCAAACAGAGTTTGCTGATATTGCATCTGCTGAAGAGACTAACATATATACCAACGGTGGGAAAGGTCACCTCTCCGTTGATTATACCTGCATGAAATGGCTCTCTCTGGAGAGAAAGGTAAATAGACTCCGGCTTTTATTTTTAGTATTGCCTTGTGCTGTAGATTATGGTTTGTAAATTCTTTGTTTTTTCTTTTGCAGAAGAAGAGAAAACTTGGAACTTCCATACTGGTATTAGGTACTGGGGGAGGAGATGTTTTAGCACTTGATGTGGCTTCTGGTCAGCTTAAATGGAGAATCAGCGACTGTCATCCTGGGTGAGTAACTCTCCCTTAGGCTTCTTATTTGCTATAAATTTTGCCCGTTTGAATCCCCTTGAATATTGCATCAGTAGCAGATTTTGAACGTTTATTAATGTGTTTCATGTCTTGTGCAGTGGTGTGAATGCTGTCTCATCGTCTACAAAGGCCTCTTGCATATACAGCGGTGGGGCAGATGGGATGGTTTGTGAAATCGATCCCCACAGTGGAAACCTGATCAGGAAGTTCAAAGCTTCAACAAAAGCAGTTTCTTCTTTATCTGTTTCACCAGGTATGTGTGTCTTAGAGACATAGTGCTTCCATTGGTTTCTTCAAATATGTTTTAGTGTTTCTGTTAAAATGCATAGACTACAACATGTACTTACCTACTACTGATCTATTTTCTTTGTTCTGTTTCCTCCTAATTGTAGATGGAAAAATATTAGCCACTGCTTCTGCTCAGCTGAAGACTTTTAAGTGCTCTGATCTCAAAAAAATACAAAAGTTTACTGGTCATCCTGTGAGTACCTGTGCTATTAGTCAGTATCCTTTTGTATCTACCATGTTTTACTGTTGGAGGCTACCTCTTTTTTTAAAATTGAAGTTGGCTAATAGTGTATGATTCTCATATAGGGAAGTGTGCGTTGTGTTGCTTTCACCGAGGATGGCAAATACATCCTCTCATCTGCAGTTGGTGAAAGATATATCGCAGTGTGGAAAACTGATGGTGCCAAGAAGCAGTCAGCCAGCTGTGTCCTTGCCCTAGAGCACCCTCCGGTCTTCGTGGATAGTTGGGGTGAAACTGACGAAAAGGGGTTATACGTTTTAGCAATTTCAGAAGTAGGAGTCTGTTACTTCTGGTATGGTTCAAATGTTGAGGAACTAAGCAATGCCAAACCTACAAAAGTCGCATTAGCAACTGAAGATTCTTCGCTGAAGCATCACAAGGGCTCATTGCCTACAATCTTTGCTGCAAAATTGCAAGGCGTTTTGAAACCTGGTTCTGCGAATGCGTTTGTAGCTTCTGGATTGCTGGTGAAACCATCATTCCAGAAAATGGTGTTGCAGTTTGGCAACGACTTGGTGCTGAATGCCTCTAAGAGTGGCATCCTTCTCCCCATCGCTCAGTCAGTTTCCAAGTCCAAGAAGGGGCAAGCCGTGCCAAACAAAGGTACTTTCATTGGCTCTACACTTTATTTAATGTCAAGTGTCTGATTAATGCATCATGTTTTGAATACACTCAGTAGTATTTTTCATTGTTATGTGGAGCTGATCGTTATCCAATCAAATGCCTTGTGGATTACTGTTTCATTTCACTTCTGTAACTGTCAATAACGATTGCTGACTATGATATAATATTTGTATAGTTACAACATTGGACCGCGCACATGCGGAGGATGCTTTGCTGCCAATCGCAAGAGTTGCTGACTTGCACGAGACAAAGAGTGTGCAGCCACACTCATCTGATAAGGATACAGACATGATTGACCAAGGTCAAGCTGGTGAGTTTTGAATTCGAGTAATCAGACCTCTTACTTACACAATCATCGTGTACTGATGGAGATCGTTCGATTGTGTATATCTGGTTGTTTCAATGCAAGAAGTGCTCTGGCCTTTTTTGTTCATTCTTTTTTTTTTTTTGAAATTTACAGATTATGTAGAAACATTTAGCATGGAGGATAAGTTGAGATCATTAGGAATACTTAAAGGTACATATGAACCAAACAGTCTTTCCGATGCTTCAGTTATTGATGGAATTGATCTTGAGGCTCATCTACCACCGAAGAAGGTATGCTTTGCTTCCTTGTTAGTTGATTCTTTAGCATTTGTCAATCCTTCTGACGTATTTCTTTAGAGATTTCCGGAGAATTATTCTTTAAATTTATCAATCGTAGTACTCATATAGAGTTTTGTATTGGCAGTTAAAGTCTGCTGTTTTGGCAATGGCACCCTCCACTGCATTCAAGACTCTAGAAGCTCTAGTTGGTATGTGGCAGACGAGGTTGGTTCTATGCTTTACTCGTTTACTATTCACAAGCCATCTCATCTATGCATACTATAGAAGTCTAAAGTCTTTACTAATTGAAATTAAGTTATAAAGCTCAGAATCAGGATGATTCTTCTTACGCTTTATCTATGGCTAATGATAATCATTGAGATCATTGTGGTGATCCTGTCTTAATACATTTGCATTTTTTTTTTTAAATACAGGGGATGTGGTGGGAGGTATCTTCTTCCATGGATATACAGCATAATGATAAATCATAGTCATTACATCATGTCTCAAGAACCCAAAAACCAACAGCTGCTTAATACATTGCAAAAGGTAAGAGATAGATAGTAGAGCCAAGTAATTTTGTTAGGTCTGTCAAAATATGGTTCGTGTAAAATATCTTATGCTGTTCTTCTTCCAGATTACCGAGTCCAGAGGAACGGCTCTTCAACAGTTACTTCAGTTATCTGGGCGCTTACAACTTGTTACAGCTCAGGTTACATATCAATCATCTTCTTAATTAATTTATCGATCCATTTATTAGTAGCATTTATATGGATACTTAGTTTCAATAAAAAAACTTTCTTCTTATGGCAGATCACTAAAGCTGCAGGGAATGAAACTCAAACAACGGTTACTGAGCAAGAGATTGATGAAAGTGAAGATGAGGAAGAAGATGATGTAGAAGAGCATTTCTATGGTGAGAAGGATAGTGATTCCGAATTAAGCAGCGACGATGGAAAGGACGAAGGTAATGACTCTTGTTTTCGTTTTTTTTTTGGACATTGGTTTGTGGAGGGAATAGTATGTTTTGATTTTAATCTTGCCTACTATTTTGCTTTCAGATGATACCTTAATGGAAGAGATATAAGCTAATGGTGAATGAAGAGAAGAGCAGAGAAGATATATAAGCTAATAGTGAATGAAGATGAGAGAAAGAAGCTTTGACTCTTCTCACAATTTTGTCTTTTCGAGCTGGAAACTTTTGAGCAAATGATTCACATTTTTCTATTCAAAACATTCATCAATTTCCCAGAAACTTTAATGTAATCAAGAGTTGAAAGAAGCTATTGTATTACCCTTTGGAATGGCGTTCAGGGTTTTGGAACTTTAATGTAACTGAAGCTGAGTCATCAAAATGTTCTCTTACAGAAGAGCATATACCACATGCGGCTGGCTTTTGAAGATCATCTCACGACTTGTGTCGAAGTCGAGCTTTCCAAAGTCGACCTAAAAAACCAAAACAATTACAAATGTTTTTCTAATACAAATGTAATGTTGGAATCAAGATTTGACCAAATGCATACAAACACCAAAACAGTTAGAAAATGTAATGCTGTCCATATAGATCACCTTGTCTAACATGCAAGAGAACCATATCATCAGATAATAAAGGTGACACCTCGGTCTACAATTTTGAGAGCAAAACCTGGCGCTTACGAAATTTTTTTATTGCTAATTTTTTCAGCAAATCATGCATACGAATTTGTTCCGAGTTGATAACTATGAGAGATTTCTCAAATAACAGTTGAAGCCTTTGAAGCCTTTGCTCCATGTTTAAGCACTTATTTGCAAGATTCTCCTCCCCTATCTTAGTCTCGTTATGGTCTATATGAAGAAATGAGTTTTTATCTTCGTCATCTAGGCGCTTAAATCTGCTATCAATTTCATCGCAAATTATCACTATTGAAGCTAACACTACCGCCCCTTCCAAGCCCCTAGGGATTCCCCTCAAGAGGAAGCACCAAAGCTTTCGCACCAAAGGGCATTCTTCACTATGCTCTAAGAGTCCTCGAAAAATCTCCTTAAAACCATCACCGTGAAAATTTTCACCATAATTAGCATACATGCATAACATTAGAAGAGACGCTTCATTTTGTAGAAAATCCACCTCGTAGATGTAGTTACTCCCATGTGCTCTAATAGTAATTTGACTCGAAGGACCAAACCTTGGAGTTCCATTGGATTTAAACCAATTTGAGGCAGCTCTTGAATGAGAAATCCCCATATCCTCGTGGTTGGTTATATGAGGCATAAACTGTTGTTGTGACTGCGACGTTGCGTTGACGGAACAAGGTCTTGTATATTTTGCTTTGATATTCTCCACTAAGTCAGTCAGCTGAGAACTGCTTGGGAGTTTATTGTATGCACTTCCAGCAATTGAGCAGAGGCCTACCAATGGTTCCATTTTTACCAAATAAGATCTCATCTCAATGAACCCATCAAAGTACCATTTGGAATGCTTCAACTTGTCTGAAATATCTGTGGCCATTCGCTTGATCATGGTCGCTTCATTATCCCTGACAATAGTGGAGAATCCAATACGTCCATTAAACAACTATGAAAGAATGACCAGATATTCTAGAAATTATGAACGTCTTGGTTAGGTATTGTGTAAAAGTTATATATACGCAAGTGAGAGGACTAACCAGTTGGTTGAATGATAACCAGCGATTGTGGACACTTCTGCCAGAGCATGTTTCCATCTCTTAATGTCCTCTTCTGTTTTACCGGCACAAGTTTTTCTAAAGACTTTCCCAAAGTCTCCGGCAAGCTTTTTAACATCAGAAGGATCCACTCCATAGAAAATGGGGATCACAGTTTGACCTTGTTCTTCTCTGCATTTCATTATCTCCACTAGTTCGTCAAGACACCATTATGAAGACGCATAGCTTCTAGAGAGCAAGATAATTGCCATCTTAGACGCTCTAATAGCCCGTAGAAGCTCAGGACCGATGGGTTCTCCTCTTGCTATATTATTATCGATGAACAGAGTGATTCCCTTTCTTTGAAACTCCGTCTGAACGTGACTGAAAAAGTCTCTACGAACACTTGCCCTCTGATGCTGGGAAAGACATGATAAGTCTGTGTGGGGCGAGACAAATACGATAGCGGAGCTGAAGAAAGAGACAAAGAAGAAGACGAAGGAGAAGGAGACAAAGAAGAAGCATGAGGAAGTGGCTTATCTTGATGGAATCTGCGTTTTCCTAAAAGCAAGAGGAAGCAGCCTACAACAAGAGCAACAATGGTAAAGAAAAGTACTGAAGAATCCATAGTACGATATATAGGAATAAGATTTTGAATATTGTAAAGAGACCTACTTAGAGGAAGATATCACAAAAGAGGCTTCGCATAAATATAAATTTATCAACGTACGCTGGCTCCACATTGACTGTGATATTATCACGGAAGAGGACTTTTCATACACATAATAACGCGTAGACATTTGCATGAAGACCAGTAATATGTCCTACACAAGGAAAACTAATTAACAAACTAGAGATCTACGAGGAACCTAATCAAGTAATTCTCAAGGACTGAATTTTCCACGTACGGATTTTTAGTGCCTAGGGTAGTACTCATTATTTGCCTTCATGCAATTTTCTACGCGTTACTAGTTGTACGATGTTTCCATGAAACCGCTTGTGGCAAATCTCATTCTAAAGGAAGCAGCAACGGAAACAACACAAGCAATTTCTAGAACGCACTGATCAAAATAGTAGTTCTATCGAGTAACACAAGCAATTTCTGGAACGCACTTACATGGCTAAGTTGTCCCTCATCATAAGCACGCTTCTATACAAAATTTGCTTTGATTGAGAAAATCTAAAATGTCTGCAGTTATAGAGTGTTTGAGTGAACTACTTTGCTCTATGCTCAACATAATTATTATATGAATTTGTAACTATTTTAAACAGAAGAGAAGTCAGTTCTGTAAATGAATCCTCAAATCAATATAATAATCTTTTCTCAGAAGAGAAGTCAGTTCAGTTAAAAACCAAAACAAGAGAGAGAGAGAGAAAATCTTTTCTCTCTAGTGTCTCTCCTTCAACCTCTGAAACCCTAAAGCCGCCATCTCTTTTTTTCCAGATCCGGTGGAGGAGCTTGACGGTAAGCTTACCGTTTCGAGTCTCCTTCGCCACCCCTGCTCTGTTCTGTTACTTGCCTCACCCTTAGATCGAATTGTCTCTCTTCTCCTCCTTGTTTGAGTTTCTGGATTTTCGTTGGTTTGACGAATATACAGTGAAACCTTAGTGTCTAGGGTATCTCTGGAGCTCAAGCGAGGAGATCAGTGACGGCTCTGTCTTTGGGTCCTTAGCCGCTTTCTCTCGTGGTCTACAGAGACTGGATCTGGGTCAGATCTAGTTCCAAGAGTTCGCCGGTGAGCTGTAGCGTCGCTGCCTCCTGTTCTCCGGTTCCTTCTCTTTTCCTGTTGACGTTTCAGCATGGTGGGTATGTGGTTAAGGTCTTTAGAGCTTCTCCTCTCTGTTACAGAGTAAGGCGTTTTTCAAGGCGAAACGTTGAGAACCTCTTCTCCTAGTTTCAAGCATCAGCAGGCATGGAAGCCCTTTGTTAGTGGTTGCTGGCTCGTCTCTAAAGGGTGAGCTCTAGCCACCGTGGACCTTCCTGTTTTGAGGAGTTGTTTACTCCTCCTGCATCTCACCTCCGATTGAAGCTCCCGGTTAGTTCTTTGAGACCTTTCTGGACGCATGTGCTTATCCTATTGATCGCGTGGCCGGTTTGGGGAGTGTATTGTACCGCCTGCGCTTGATCAGAATTGCGCTTCAAGCAAGTGTGTGCGTTTGTTTGTTTGGTCATGAAGGCCTATCTCCGAGTGGTCGCCAGGCCATTGTTTTCAACGCGGTCCTCCTCGACTAGCACCGGAGCGTGTCTTGCCAGCCGTCCGTTGTCGCTTAACGAGAGACCTCCGGGTTAACCGCGGTAAATCATAGCCCTTTGGACCTTCTCCTATGTCCTTCTTGGGTGTAGGAAGTGCTTCGATCAGGAACTATATTGCTGTTGTTTGTTGCTGATTTGTGTTTCATTGCTTGGCTATGTTTGACAAGCATTGAACTTGTGATGCTTAGAGTTCTTTTTAAACTTTTTTGCGACTCTAAGCATCGGTTTAGCTCTCGAGCAAACTGGATTGCAGACTCAAACTTGTAATCATCTATCATTATTTACTTAATGACATTTACAATTTAGCAAAAAAAAAAAATATAATAATTACATAATCCAGAAAATAAATAAAAATGCAAAAGAAAAAAGAAAAATTATTCGCAGATACAATTTACATATACTATTATGTGTTTATTTATGTAATAAGTTTTAACCTCTTAAACTTCTAAACTAAACTTAATTTTGAAACCAATTTTTTAACTAAACAAACCCAACCCCATTCCAACAGGCGACCTTGTGCATCATTCAACAACATTAACTTTTTAGTTAAGCCAATCTATCAGCCAAACAAAGAAATTCTAAAGACTACTACAAGAGAACTCACAAGTCACATACCATGCAATGTAAAATATTTATTAGTACAATTCCCTGTAAAATTTATCAACATAAATAGCATAAAAAGGAGGAGGTCAAAGGCTTCCATCAGCATTAGAACCACCGCCTCCTCTCTTGTTTCCTGTTGTGTTCTTCAGAATCTGCATGCACCAAGAACAACAATAAATCCATTATTACCATACAACTACAACCACAGACACAGCAAGATGTCTAGAACCAATCATCCCATAATGAGCTATTCAAAGAACAATTGAGGAATCTACACACATTTTTGAATCAATATCAAGCTCATCTTAGCTCCTTAGTCTTCTAATTTACTAATCTATTTGCTGAATGGATCTTAAAGCTTGCAAATTCATGGAGCAATGTGCTATATTAAAACAGCTGCTCAATCATTGACACTGCAGACTAAAATCAACAGCGATAGATAGATAAAAAAAACGTACTTGTCGAAGCATCTGGTTCTCGTTCTGCAAAGTAGAGAGTCTCTCTTCAAGTTCAGAGTTTCTGTTCTCCAAGTCTTTCACTCTGTTTTCCAACTCACCCAAGTAAGCTTTCTTCCTCTCTCTTGCTTGCTGTGCTGAAACTCTGTTCCTCAACAACCTTTTTTTTAACACAAAATTACCAAAACATTCACCCATCACGCAACCTTTTATTTACCCAAATTACCTTCTAAGCGGTAAATGGTAAAAAAATAAAACCTCTTAAGCCGCTTGGTCTCTTTCTCAGCCGGGGTCCTCCCTCTCTTCCTTTGACCCTCTCCTCCGACCGTTATTTGTGTTCGGTCTTGACCGGTCGCCGATCCAGATTCCAGGCCGGATGTTTCTTTGCCGACAGCTTCTCCTCCGAACTCCGGAACTCGCCGTATCTCCTCATCGCTCTCAATTCCTGCCAGAATTAAAAAAAAGAGAGATATTTTTACATAAGATGAAACTGAAGTTACAGATCTTTCTCGGGGGCAGACTAAAAGATCTTCTAACCAAATTGATAAAACCAATGATGATAATTTACTAAATATTAAATGCATGATGCCGAAAATCGATAAGATCAAGCGTTGGAGGATCAAAAGTCGATTTTTCAATTGATAATTATTATTTTTTTTACCTTCTTTGATCTCTAAATGAGGAGCAGAGCTTGAGGATCTCTCGCTGCTTGATGGTAGAGAGCTTGCGGGTAAAGAGCTAGTCGTATGCTCCTGCATTTTTTTTTCCTTTACTCTTTGAATCTCCCTTTGAAAGATTAGACTGGAGGATTTACAGAAGTTGGTGATGAAGATAGAGAAGGAAAAGAGCGGGACTTTACAGAACTGGGAAAGAAATCTAGTTGCGAGTCTTGTCGGGAAGGAATAGATTACCGTGCTCGCAGCCGTCGGATCGCAGGTGAATCGGACGGATGTAGAGAGTGAATCGTGGAAGAGCATGAGCCTTGAGAAAATGCAAGGATCCAAAGGCACGAGAGATGGGAGCGTGGGGAGAGAGAAGCCGTAGATCTTGTCAGAATCTTGCGGTGATGAATGGAAAGCGTATAAAAGAGTGGGCCCACGTGTCTGTCCTTTGACAGAGAGTTTAGCCATACTTCTTTCATTGTGCCACCTGGCCCACTTCTATGAAAACGTTTTCGAGATATGAAATTATTTTTTTCTCTGCTTCTTCATGAGCCGAATTTTATCTACCAAATTGTGTATTGAATAATTTTATAACCGATTGATTGTTGTATGCATATTTTTTTTGTAACAAATTGATGAATATAACTTGTCTGAGAATTAAATGGTGAAAGTGGGCCTTGTACTTTAGTACCCTCTGGGCTTTATTAATATAATTGGGCCGACACGAAAGAACATGTAATTAATTTGAAAAAGGAAGCAAACCAAACCGAACCGGGAGGTCATTATATTTTCGAATCTGAAACATCAAATTAAACCGGAGCTTGATAGGGAGATCGCTTCTCTGGAACTCCATCCTCTGCTCTTCTATCTTCAAACCACTTCAAAACCCTCCTCCTTGGAAGATTGGTCACTTGAACAATGCTGCTAACCACAGCATTCTAATGCCACACCATCCATACAAAATCAATATGAGATGGAAACATAGAACTGATCGAAATGTAAAAGAGAAAAAGAAAAAGTCCTTACAGTGGGCCGTTTTGATCTTCTGTAAACTTTCTCCAGTGTTTCAATGTGAGCTTTCTTCACTCTCCTCTGAGCAGACCATCTCTGTTGCATCACATGTACTGCTTCATCTTTCACTTTTTCCTTTGGTTCGACCTCTACAGCATCTTCAGCTGATGATGCTTCCAGAGGATTTGGATCAGGTGATGATGAGTTTTCAGGAGCTGGTACTGGCGGTTTCTCATCTGGCAGTGTAGCACTTAGCATTAGAAGCTTCGGAGGCGGGTCACGCAGCAGTTCAAGAACATAAGCCCTGTCAAGACACAGCTCAGCCGCCAGATTCTTTATCTGCAGTACCACAACAAAACCATCATCCTTTCACAATGCTAAAGTATGATTCCAACAAAAATGAACTTGGTAAGCAATGGAACTTACACTAGTCTTACGGCGCCCAGCTTTCAATGCATAAGCCAATCTTCTAAGCTGCCACTTCTTCAGCTTCACCGGTCTTTCATCTTCTTCTTCGCTGTCATCATCATCCTCGATATCATCATCATCTTGTCCATCATCTTCATCATCATCAGCATCATCACTAGTGGCCGAACCTAACAAGTCGATGCCATCAACATCGTCACCACCACCCAATACTTCAGCTAACTCTGCTGCTAGTCTATCTAAGTCTTCCTCGCTTATCTCCTCGTCATCAATTGAAGATTTATCGTTGTTCAAATCTTCTTCAAGCATATTAAACAGTGCCTCAAACGGATCATCCTCCTCCTCCTCCGCCTCACCTCCTCCATTTCCATCTCCACCAAAACCTTTCTGCCAAATACTCAATAAGGTTGAAACTTTAATTCATGGGTTCGTTTATTTGGAGACGTAGAAGCGAATGAGTACGAGTTGAGTGATTTTCTTACCTTTTTGTTCTTCTTTGGAGACGAAGAAACGAATCCCTTTCGGTTCTTCCGACGAGCAAAAACAAGTACAGAGCGAGAAGGGAGATGAGTTGGAAGAGATAGAATACTAGGACTAGCGTTCTGGTTCCGAAAGAGAAATCTATTGGACGACGAAGATAACGCCGGAGAACGAAAGGAGACGCCGGGAGAGGATAAGGCAACGGCCATAGCTTTTATCATCAAACTGTTTGCTGTTTTCAGCAGAAGGAAGTAAAGCTTTTTATATGAACTAAAAACGTTGTCGCTTCTCCACTAAAGATAATTTGAACAAAACAGCATGGTGTTTGATGTTTACAATATAGCAACGCGTGTCGTTTATAAAGTCGTTTTGTTTTTATGCTTCGTCATTATCCTCTGGTTTCAACGGGACCTGTCTCTCTCTCTCTACGAAGAAACCCTCTCTCTCTCTAGATTATTTTCCTTCGGGGCTTGATAATGGCGAATCCAGCGCAATCAAAGGGATGGATTAAGAACTTGTCGTCGATTGCTTCATGGACTTACTTCATCTTGATCATCTTCCAGATCCCTCTCTTCAGGTAAAGCTTCCGAATTTGATGTAGTTCTTGTGCCATGTATTAGCTTCTGGGATCTCTAGATTAGCTAGTTTTTATTTCTCAATCAACCTTGAATCAAGAGTAAAATTGAAAGAATTGAACTTGATCAGTAGATTTAGAACTCTTGGATCATTCATCCATTACTTGGTTTTTGAATCTGACTTGAATCACATTCTTCTAAACAGGGTACCATGTAGATCTGGAATGTGTATGTCACCGATCCACGTGACATCCTCTCAGTTGATTTCTAGTGAAATATTCCCTGTTCCGGTGATCAAGACTCTCTTATACCCTGGTGCTATTGTCCATGGTCTCGCCACCGACATGACGTTTCCAAAGTGGGACAACGTGTTAGATCTTTACAATCTCACCAATGTCAAAGAAGCATCCGCAGTTCCCGATCTTCAACGCCTAGAGGTTTGTTTCATTGCATTCTATAAGCATTCTATCATTTGTTTTGCGTTACTAAGAGAGTTACTTTTGGACAGGTGCTTGCAGGGAGTTACTTCTCTGTAGCTGGGGCCTTTATCGGTTTGCTAAAGCCTGGTAGGATGGGCATGTTTGGGTCATTGCTACTGGTTTGGGGTCTTGTCAAAGAAGGGATCTTGAAGAAGCCAGCGAATACCGACCCGAGCAAAACCGTTTATGTGTACCCGACCATGGTGATTGCGGTGATATGCGCTTTCTCTATGATTAATTATAACTTGAAGAAAGCCGCGAGGGCTGCTGCTCCTCCTCGTCCCACTGCTAAGCCTCTCATGAGCTCTTCGAAATCCAAGCTCAAGTGAGTTTTTTGAACGTTTGGTAAGGCTTGTTGTCTTGTCTTCCCTGCAAAAATACCGTGATAGGAGAATCATACTGTCACGCTCTTTACCGTGTTGTTAGCACTCGTGTACCCTGAGTTTTGTGAGTTGTTTCTTTTGTGTACCTCTTCTCAGTTTCAGCAATTCAAATCCTAGTTTTGTTTTCTTTTTCTCAAAGGCTATACCAATCGTTTATGAGACGGACTAGAATGTGAAATGTTTTGTTAAAGGTTTCTTGTTTATCTAGTCGATACTGTTAGCAGTGTAGCTGCGTAGCTCAACTATGGATATGGAACTGATGTGTGTTTAGTTGGGGTGAGATTAACTGGATATTTGGGAAGCTAGTGGTGGTCATTGATGTGGTTATCGAACAAGCAGAATGATGATTCTGCACCCTGACTATTCCACAATTCATGGTCAGTTCCTTCTGTTCTGGCTACATCTATGCACCCTGATCTGTGCATCTAAGGGGACATCACTTGCTAACCAAAACTCAGATAAATCTAAACGCTCCGATATGAATATAGATAGCATTGTGAAATCTAAATAAAGAACACAAGAAATAACATTAAACATGAATCATATATTATTTTTTACTTTTGTCTCTATACGCTTACAAGAGCTTTTAAGTACAGAATCTTGCAAGGGGGTGAATAGATGTAGAAATTAGATAACAAAATTCCTTAACTAGTGCCACACAATAGCTACAGAAAAACAGACAGACAAAACTTGAGCAGAAACAAACACTGGGAATCAATGGTCAAAGAAAGAGACCACTAAATCCAATGTCTGAAACTAGGAATTTATCACCACCGGGCTTGGTTGCTTTGGTTTCTGATGGTTTAATCAGAGAAGAACGCAATGGTCATTTTCATCCTGAGAAGAGTGGTGAGACTCGTTTGGGAGATGCCAGCTTTGCCACGCTCTTAAACTATTCAAAGTCATGTAGTAGTAGAACCGGTTCAATCACCCATTGCATTTCCTTCACCTCAAACAGTACGTGACTAAAAGGGTGTTTTGTAGAGGAACGTACCTTTGGTTGCTTGTACTTTTCACGGGTGGTAGTGAGGGTGCAGCCACTGGTGTTGAGCTGCAACTCCTCCATTGCGAGTACTGCGGTTTTCAGATCGGCTACCTCATATCTTGTGTAGTGCTGCAGAGTAGGATTCTGTAACCAATATCATTCTTTCATCAGCCACACACAAACAAAATACCTTTTTATGATTAAAGAAACAAGACTGACCCAAGGATGGTCAGTTTGGTCGAGTGTCCATCTGGCTAGGAAAACAGCTGACGCAGCAACTAGTGATGGCAGGAACCTAAGGAAATTATATTCCAGGAGTGTCAGCTCGGCGAGATAGTTTGCTAAACACTCCATTTCAACGAGAGGCGACTGCATAAATTATAAAAAAAGAGCAGAATCAGATTCCAAGTTTCCATAGTATTGTAGATTGATGGCCAATGGATCATTTTTCAATACCTTGTAAGAAGCTTGAGCTGCTCTAATGAACCGCCTGAAAAACAGAGTGTTGAGGTAAGTTTAAAATAAGTCATACCGTTTTTTAACCGAGTTGAGAAGATGTGGTGATGCATATAGTTCTGCCATTAGTGTTTACCTGAGAAAGGTTTTGGTGGTAGGAACCGATAATTTAAAGTGCACATAATTTAGAACTTGCATCTCCATGCTCAGCACCTGAAACACATTTTATAATTTGGTTATTTCTTTGTCAAGAATCTATACACAGCGAAGACACCAAGATATGTGTAATTTGAACGGTAAATTACTTCTGGTCTCGTGTATGTATTGGCTGTAATGAAGCAAAACTCCTCCACCGGTGGTGCGCAAAGCTCTTCGTATTTTCTTCATGGTTTCAACAAAAGAGGTACAAAGTAAGAGAAAGTAGTGTTTCTCTACTTAACAAGTAAACTTTATATTTCACTTTCGCCCTCTCCTTGGAAGAAAATGCTATTCAATAGAATCATGTTACTATAACTTGAATTTGTCACATACAAAAAATAAAAAAAGTAGGGACTCACGTAGCTATGAGCAAGCAAGTGACACCAAGGAGCTGGAGTCGATGCCTATCAACGCAACTGATGGACAGAAACCGATCAACAAGATTTACAGTAAGGTAAAGCGTATCTGGAACCAGCTTGAAGTCTTCAGAAACCTAGAAGAAGTACACGCAATAAAGAGTGTTACTCAAAATGCTTGAAATAATATTCTGAGTTTGTGCTAATTCACGGAAGGCTACGTATAGGAATGTTAAATATCCTGTTCAATGCGAAACATGATAAGGTGACGCCTCTGTTTATATATATAGAGTGTGCCAGGTTCGAAGGAAACTAACCTCTATAAGCCAGTCAATCAGAATCCTTCTCATGGCTGGGTCGATATCTCGCTGCACAAGCTCCATGTAATTAGCCAAGGGTCGTGGTTGAAGCTGCAGAAAAAAAAAGGGTTATAACTCCGAGAGTCCTTATGAAATTAACTGTGGAAAGATGTAAATACTTGGGATCGTGTAAGTAAGAACCTCTGCAACATTTATGTTGTCGTATATATCAGCAGCATACAAGCTGCAACACTGAGGATCTTCATAGTTGGAATCGATATCTACAATTTGACGAAAATCCATGGCACCGGATCCGTCTTCTTCTACACAAACCAATAAAAGACACATAGCTTGAGTCAGAAATATACATTTTTGGTATAGACTTCACTTGTCTCAGACATTAACAACACAAATTAATCGGAACTGCTACTAAAAGTTCCAGCATTTCGAGTCCAGTGGTTGAGCACATGAATCAAGACTAGAGTTCTTACGTAGCTCAGTAATTTCTTCATCTTTAGAGATAGAAAGATTAGCATTCTGGGATTCCGCCATCCTGATCTTGGACAAATCTTCTGCTAGCTTTGATTTTTCTGTATGAATATCATCCAGAATCTCCATGGCAACATCAGGACCTTCCTTTGCTGCCTTTTTACACTGCTTTAGACTCTTTCTGGTAACCTGCAACGTGATCTCGACAATATGAATCTCAAAGGTGAATTTTGAAGGCTAATAATAAACCAACATAAGATTTATATATACCAACCAACCAAGAAAATGAAAACATATCATCTGAAAACTTTTACCTTGATGTTCCCTCCTCCCAGGAGGTCTGAATATGTTTCTCCCGCAGAGGTATTACTCACATCCTTAAGTACTGAACGCTTCTTTTGCTGATAAAACAAGAAACAGTAGTGAGATCAGAGATTCTGATCTCAACCTTCTGCAATCATGACCTTTCTGTAAGAACATGATTTCAATACCTGTTTAAAAGAAGGTTTTGTTGGAGGGATAGATACTCCTCCTCCCAAGGAGGCCTTTCTAGCTCGTGATCTCGTTACACGGCCAAAACATCCCTGAACATCTGAAGTAGAGACGTTTTCTTTGTTTGCATTTGGATGCATCGTAGAAGAGCAATCCATAGTTTATAATTTAGCCGAGCCTGCAGATCAAAAAGAGGTTACAGTCTTTGTATAATCAGTGTTCAAATGCAAGCATACAACTCAGGAAGAAACAAAACAAGCATATAATAATAATACTCACATTGTACCACAGATCTCTCAGTTTTACACGACTCTGACTACTAATTGATGTCAGCTATAAAGGAAGCAACACAAACTAGTTATCAGAGAATCTAATTTATTTTATTTTCCAAAATCGAATCATTCTAAACAGATTATCTCTCGTCTATATAACACACGATGATCCGCAATTGAGTACGTACATGCACGTTTCGGATTTTTTTTTTTTAATTCACGAATCAATTTCAGATGCTAATACAAGCGGAGACAGCAAGGAAGAACGATTTTAATCGAAGGTAGCATAAAAGCATTCGACCGGAGGAAGATCGACCAGTCTAAACCCCAAACTATGATCGATTGAAACGAAGATAAACAAGCTACGACGATTCCCAAAAAAAAAAAAATTAAAAACAAAATTGTGTGCAGACGAGACGTGATGATGATACCTAAGCTCAGATAATCGGATTATGATATTTTATTCCGGCAATCGCGGTTCTAGAGAAGCTCACTGATGAAAATAGAGGAACGCTCCAGAGAGAGAGAGAGAGAGTAAGCGATGAAATTGGGAGACAGTAGAGAGAGAGTGTGTTATTATTATAGGTGTAGGTGGGGGAGAGCGGAGAGGAGCGGGGAAGCGAGTCTCACTGAAAGGTACTGTTTCAAATTTCACTATTATCTCTCTGATAAAATACAATTTTAAACTCTATTTCTTCCCCACCTATAAAAAAAATAAACTTTTTACTTTTTTTGACTTAAGAAGGGTTAAACCCGGGCCACTATTGGAACCAGACCTAACCCCCGGGTGGGAGGTGCAGCCCACGGATAGACCCTCTCCCGGGTATTCAAATGGGTCCTAAAGCATGAACCCATATCCGTGTGGTGAACAGATGCATCGTGAGGTAGTTCCCTCCGGCAGGGTTCGAACCCCCTACCTGGGTACAGGCAGGAGCCCGGTCCTTACCATTGGGCCACGATGATCCGCTCTAAACTTTTTACTTTGACAAAGGTGATTAATATTTTTTTAAAAGAAAAATATTCCTTTGTTGTTTTTGGTAAAGATATATTTTTTTCTTTGGTAAAATATTGCCACATATGTGTTTCTATAACTTGGTCTTTGTTACTATACGTGGAATAGTGCAAACTGTATTTTTATTTAATTTTCCTTTGAATATATATCCTCCGGTGTATGCATGCACCTCGCATACAGACTGTAACTTTACTTTTTGATCATGAATTATGAATATATACAATACAGATTACGCTCACCCATGACACTGGTGATGTTTGAGTGTATACAGTGCTGGACTTGAACATAACCGCGAGAAACGACCGTTTAGAACGTCATATTTAAAGTAAAAATTTTAATTGTATTATAAAATTAGTTTTAATTCTACATACGACAGGTTAGAAATACCATCTCTGCTCGAAAGACCAGAAAGGAATTCAAGCATCTTATGGTCTTTTGGCTTATTTAGCGAAGCACCACTAGAAATATATTACTCCCTCTGTTCCTGAAAGTAGGATTTTCTGAATTTTTCACGTTTATTAAGAATACATTAAATATTTGCAATTTAGTTTATTATTTATCTTCTTACACACTTTCCAATAACTATCTACCAATAAAATTTAATCAATTGAAATATTTACAATTAATGTTCTTCAAAAGTATACAAAAATACCTTAAACAAATAAAAAATCTATCTTTGTGGAACAAAAATGAAATCCAAAAAATCTTACTTTCAGGAACGGAGGGAGTATTTGTTAGCATGTTTTTTTCTCTTTTTTTGCCATGCTAACAAAGTTTAGTTTATCAACTTTTGTAAACTTTTTTTTTTTTTTGGTGCAAAACTTTTGTAAACTTTCTTCGTATATATGATATTCACAGTTAAGCAAAAAAAAAGAAGAACGAAAGCGTAAAGTTTCAAGTAAGCTTAAGACGTTAAGGAAAAATTTAAAATGTTTGACCGGCATAATATCCGTATAACACTGTCGTATGCGCCGATATATTAAAAATGTTTACTACGTATGTAGACCATCCATGCCTCCTGAGCAATTTAGAAATATTGTCAATCTCACAACCAATGAGCCAACTAACCTTTACGCTGTCAAAAAGATTCCAAATTTTAGTACCAAACTATTTTGGTCAATAATATCTAAATAGTATATCACTTTTAAATGCAACAAGAAATAAGCAAATTTGAAAAGGAATTGGAGGACAACAATAAATACATATTGGCATTTGTATAATTATTTCACGAACTTATTCACATATAAAAATAATTTTAATTACAGTTAGTCAAAAAGAAATTTTGTCAATTCAACGATATCAAATTAAATAAATTTAAATTTGTCGTCTATAACTGACACATTATATTATCGAGGTTTAACACAATTATGACACAAACATCGTTAGCTTAAATCACAGTTACAAATTTGAAAATCTTTCTCTATATATAATATAACAAAAATATTTTGTCTATATTGATATAATATAATAAATATTATTTATTACACAAATAAAAATAAGTATATAATATACTATAATCAACTAATTATTATTAGATATAATTCTATCAAATACCAGTAAATATAATGAGCTATAAATTTCAAAAAAAAAATTGTGTTCGATATAAATTTCAAATTTAATAAATAAAATATGATATGTATTTATAAAATACAGTGAGTTATTTCCAAATGTATTAAATACAAAATTTAGTAAAATAGTTTTTCAATTGATGAAGATAATGTCAACATCTAAAAATGATCAGCTTTCTATACACATTTGGAAGAATTCAAACATAGTAATATTTTATTTCCTAAAATCCAGATTAGACATATCTTAAAGTATAAAATATAATGGTAGACAAATTTGCACGAGGTGTGAAAAATTCTCCTTTCAACTAAGTTATACGTCAATTCAATACTTTCAACTTGGTTTTCTGAGTCGGAGTCTTAGTTATGTACTTATGTTATAAAAAGAAAGAAAAAAAATCAGTGATTTTCAAATATAATTACGAAAAAGGCAGAATGAATTCCTTAAAAACAAAAGAAAAACGTTTGGGCCAATTGGCTTTGCGAATGGGGAGCCCAAACGTTGATTGATTTATACTTTCAGTAACAAACGAAAGCCCAAATAAAGTCGGACGCGCCAAAGTATCTTATTCTCATCGGCGGCCACTTTTAACGGCGGTCAGAAAAATGAACTCTCTGTTCACCTCCTTCCGCCGCATCCTCCCCTTAAACCCTAACTCTCCCCACCACTTCCTTCTCCACAAATTCTCATCATCTCGCCGTTCACACCCGCCGCCTATTCCCATCCAACGGTTACAATCACCACCCGCCCCACCCGATCCAACACGTAATCAACTCACCGTCCCTGATTTCTCACAGACCGATCTCGCCACCATTTCGAATCTCCTCGAAAACCAGAACGTTACCCCCGGTTCGAGTCTCGAATCCGCTCTTAACGAAACCGGAATCGAACCGAGCTATCATCTGGTTCAATCGCTCTTCGATCGGTTAAGCTCCTCGCCGACGCTTCTCCACTCAGTGTTCAAATGGGCCGATTCAAAACCTAATTTTACACTATCTCCCTCACTATTCAATTCCGTTATCAACGCCATGTGCAAGGCACGTGACTTCGAGAGCGCCTGGTCGTTGATCTTTAATCGAGCGAGAAGTAACGAAGGATCAGGATTAGTTACCGCAGATACATTCACCGTTTTGATCAGACGGTACGCTCGTGCTGGTAAGCTTCAGTAAAAAAATATGAACATTGAATTTGAATTTCGAACCTCTTGAATTAGAGCTTTTCTCTTTGTAGGAATGGTGGAACAAGCTATAAAGGCTTTTGAATACGCTAGTACAAGTTACGATCCTGAGCTTAAGCTGCTAGAGGTTTTATTAGATGCTCTTTGTAAAGAAGGACACGTCACAGAAGCTTCGATGTACATGGAGAGAAGACGAAGGGCGTATCCGAATTGGATCCCCTCTGTTCGGATCTTCAACATTCTGTTAAACGGATGGTTCCGTGCGAGAAAGCTAAAGCAGGCGGAGAATCTCTGGGGGGAGATGAAAGAAATGAATGTGAAGCCGAGCGTGGTGACCTACGGTACTCTAATCGAAGGATACTGCAGGATGCGTCGCGTCGAGATTGCTTTGGAGGTTCTTGAAGAGATGAAGATGGCGGAGATGGAGCTTAGTTATATGGTTTTTAATCCGATAATCGACGGGTTAGGAGAAGCTGGGAGGTTGCAGGAAGCGTTAGGTATGATGGAGAGGTTCTACATTTGCGTATCGGGTCCTACTATAGTGACTTATAACTCACTCGTGAAGAATTTCTGCAAGGCGGGAGATTTGGTTGGAGCTAGCAAGATACTTAAGATGATGATGAAGAGAGGGGTTGATCCTACTACGACTACGTATAACCATTTCTTTAAGTATTTCTCTAAGCATAACAAGACTGAAGAAGGGATGAATTTGTATTTTAAGTTGATTGAAGCTGGACATAGTCCGGATCGGTTTACGTATCATTTGATCATGAAGATGCTCTGCGAGGATGGGAAGCTGAGCTTGGCGATGCAGGTGGACAAGGAGATGAAGAACAGAGGGATCGATCCCGACTTGTTGACAACCACGATGTTGATTCATTTGCTGTGTAGGTTGGACATGTTTGAAGAAGGGTTTGAGGAGTTTGAGAAGGTGGTGAGGAGAGGGATGATTCCACAGTATATTACGTTCAAGATGATCGATAACGGTTTGAGAACGAAAGGGATGACCGAGATGGCGAAGAGGTTAGCCGGTTTGATGTCGTCTCTTCCTCACTCGGAGAAACTACCGAATACGTACAGAGAAGTGGTGGATGCACCACGGCCTGGTGGAGATAGGAGGAAGTCTATATTGCATAGAGCAGAGGTAATGTCTGATGTGTTGAAGGGTTGTAGAAACCCGAGAAAGCTCGTGAAGATGCGTGGATCTCCCAGAAAGACTGTTCGTGAAGAGGGGAAGCGGGTAGATGATGTAGACGGACGAGATGGGGATGCAGTGATAGATAGTACCACCTGAGTCTTCAAATTTGTTTGTCCTATAAACAGAGTGGGGAGTGGAGTTTATAAGAACGGGCTTTAAATGGGCTATTTGGACTTCGGGTTCCACTTCATCTAGACGACCTTTTCATCTATGATAAACCAAACCAACGAAACATTCCGTTTTACCGCTAGACACACACTGAATTGAATAGTTTTCCCAGCCGACTAGTTCCTCAAAATCCAACAAAAATTAAATAATTTTACTGCTGTTTTATACTCTTGTTTTTAAATAAGTTTCATTTTATATTTGTGCACATAGATTAAAAAACGATTAATATTACAGATTTTCTAGATAAAAACACAATTACATATACATCTAACTCTATTTTAACCAATAGAAAAATAAATTGCACCGTAAAATTAACAAATTTTGCATTGAAAATTGAAAACAACATTTATTTTGTAACAAAAAAAAGTTTCTGCAATGACACTTATATTAAAATGGAGGGAATAACTATTAAAGAAAATGACAAATATGACATCAATCCAAGTTTTTGTTCCCAAACTAACACTCAAGGTCCAAAATCACAAAAATAAGTTTTATTAAAGAAGTAATTTACTCTTATGTCCCCTCCTCTGAGTAACTAAAAAATAGAAATTTCAAAATCAATTAATTAAGACAATCTCAGACGTTATCCGCCATCGAAGATCTCTCTCTCTCTCTCTCTTCTCCATGGCCTCCTTTGCGCTTCTTCGGTCTCTCCGTCGCTGTGAAATCCATGGTTATTTTGAGTTGTTTGGGGTTGCGGATTACCAAAAATATTTGCTTTTGTGTTTTTGTAGAGCTCTGCAAGCGCCGGCGGGAGGATGACGGAGCTCCGGTTACACGGGGTCAAAGACATCATCGTAATTGCGTCTGGTAAAGGCGGAGTTGGAAAGTCTTCCACTGCTGGTAACATCAGAGAATCTTCCTTAAACTTTCTGTGAGAGAATGAATTTCAAAATGATAATGTGAAGAGTGAAAGTATGTAACTTTATGGTTGGTTTTAGTTAACTTAGTCGTTGCATTAGCCAACAAATTAAAACTGAAGATTGGGTTGCTTGATGCTGATGTGTACGGACCATCTGTTCCAATCATGATGAGTATCAATCAAAAGCCTCAAGTAAACCAAGGTAAGGTATTAGAGAGGGTGCATCTTACATTTCACATTAGCGATTTGTAATGTAATCTCTATGTGTTTGAAGATATGAAGATGGTTCCGGTAGAGCACTATGGAGTTAAATGCATGTCAACGGGACTCCTTGTAGAGAAAGATGCTCCTATTGTGTGGAGAGGTCCTATGGTCTGTATTTCCTTTTTAAGATCACTCATGAAACCTGAAAAGACTTTTCGTTCAGTACTCAAAGCTTATGGTTATTGTTACAGGTTATCAAAGCTTGTGGTTATTGTTACAGGTGATGCTCAGATCACCATTTTTCAAAACCTTAAACTCTCAGGTATGTGTGTATATACATATCTGAGCTGTTGTTGTTAAGATTAGACAAGTTGTGTTAGTTTATATTAAGTGTGCTTGTGTTTCCAGGTGCTGTGATTGTATCAACTCCACAAGATGTTGTGCTTGCTGATGCTAATAGAGGAATCTCCATGTTCGACAAAGTTAGAGTACTTGTACGGCCATCTATATCGTCCTTACTACTAGTTTTGTCTTTAACTTCTTAACCTTTATGCACTTTTGTACTAGATCTTGGGACTTGTGGAGAACATGAGTTGCTTAGTTTGTCCTCACTGTAACGAAGCTTCTTTCATATCTGGGAAAGAAGGAGTACGTCAGATGGCTGCAAAGAATGGCTTGAAACTCATCGGTGACGTAAATAAATCTAAAGCCATAACTGATGCTTTTATTTTTTGCTTTAGTCTTGTTTGATTCTTCTCGGTTGTCTTTGCAGATTCCATTGGAAATGAAGATCAGAGAAGGTTTTGATGAAGGTATTCATGTGGTTGTTTCTTCACCTGGTCTTTTAAATGATATTTCAGCTTTTAGTTATACTGTGCATAGAGAAAGACATAATGATATTCCAGCTTTTGGTTATATTGTGCAGAGAGAAAAACATGCACCTCGTTTCTAATTTCTTTTTGTATGATATTCTTCTTTCTTAGACTATTCAGGATAGGCTTCCTGATGATGTACTAAACCTTAAAAAAAAACTGAGCTCAGGAAGAGCTATTACTTCAGGTATTGAATTTTCCATTGTGTCCATGTCCTGTGTAACCAAGCCAAAAAAAGCAAATACAATAGTATCGAAAGTTCTGGAAAGCTATCCTGACACTATGAAACGCCTTCCTGAAAAAAAAAATCACAAGTTTTCACAAGCAAACTCATCTCATTCACACTCACGAACACTGAGATTTTGGATAGAATACCACACATAATCAACATTGTGTATAAACGAACATAATACATTACCTCAAAAACTTGTGTTGCCAAAGAAGAAGACATACAAGTGGGTGCTTTTGAACAAGACAAAGTTAATATGATTTCTTAAACTGTTCGGGATAGCTTTCCTAATCATGTATTAAACCTTCCAGAATAACTTGACTTTTGTAGCTTAATACTGATCCTGCTAGCTCTAACAAGAAAATTTTTGATACATTTGCTTCTCATGTTCATTTGAATGTCATTCCAGTTTTTCGTTCTACTGTGAAGAGAGAAAAACATGTACATCGATTCTATTTTCTGTTTTTTTTTGTGTTTGTATGATTTTCTTTTCTTAGATTGTTCAGGATAGGATCTTAATCACGTACCAAACCTTTCAAAACAACTTGGCTTTTGTAGACTCTTCTTTATGAAGGTGTTTCTAAATGGAATCGATACTTTTTTTTAAAAAAAATGTATCATTAGACAAGAGAATTCCTTGTATCAATCAGAAAGATAATTAAGAGGACTAGTGGTCTTGTATAACTTTCTGTAAGCCCATCCTGAATATGACAAGTGATATCCTAGATAAGATATATCTATATTTCTGAATAAATAAGTTCACAATTCATTACATAACGAATATCTACCGTAGTGTAACGGCTAGCCTCCAACTCGAACACATATCGAATTGCACAATAACCTGCTTTTGTTGCTTCAAACACACAAATTGTAAAAACAATATTTAGAGCACTTACATGTTGTGTTAAATTAGGAGAAAAACCTGAATCTCAATCTGTCGAGACAATGGAGATTCAGGTGATGCATTCAATGGCTCCACCAAAACAAAATCAGGAAGGCATTCCAGAACATGTATAAAAGTTTCCAAAACATCCCTAAAATGTCAAAATGTAAAAATATTTTTTATGAGTTTTTACATGTTGCGTCATTTTAGTGGAGAAATCTGGAACCTAGGTGTGTGGAACAACCTATAAGACACAAAATAATATTGTAAGTGAAGAAATAGAGGAAAAAATCAACTTGTAAACTCAAAAATAACATTTTTACCGTGGAGACATGTGTTTCTTTTGAAGCAGCATTCTGATTTTCCTCTAATTCTGACAAAACTTGAGTCTGAGCATAAGGTGTCTCATTCGATGGCTCTTCTCACTGTGTGGATCAACCTATATTGTCATTTGTCACTTTTGGCTTTGGCTCTGATCCAATAGGATACTTGAGCTCAGGCAGAGCTAGTAACTCAGGTATTGAATCTCCCATTGTGTTCATGTTATGCGTAACAAAAAAAAATAGATAGTATCAGATGTTCAGGAATGCTATCCTGAAAATAAGAAACACCTTCCAGAAATTTAAAAAAAAAAAAATCCCGCAAGATTTTACAAGCAAAACACTCACGAACACTTAGATTTGTTGATAATATACTACACATAATTAAAAAATAAAAAAATCCCACAAGTTTTCACAAGTAAAACACTCACGAACACTTGGATTTGTTGATAATATACTTCAAATAATCAACATTATGTAAAAAAAAAAAACAGAATCGATTACCTCAAAAACTTGTGTCCTCAAAGAAGATGACAAAGTACCTGGTGCTTTTGAACAAGACATAATTGAGAACAGACCAGCTATGGTACATGCAAGGAGAAAGACAACAGAGAGGCAACCTAAGGCAACAGTTGGATCAGATGAATACTTGCCGATAACCACTCCCAAAGCATATAGAGACCAATCAGGAAAGCTATCCTGTAAACAGTTTCAAACTTTCTGAAATCAAATTAGCAACAAAAAGAACTTGAAACATCAAAGATTCAAAATGCTTACAAAAAGAACTAAAACATCAACACACATCACACAACTTTAAGAAAATATCATACGGAACTAGGAAATGACATTAGCAACAAAAAAAATTCAAAATTTATTACCTTCCTATTTTTTAGAAGACTTTACTGAAATTACTCAAATGGTTTTTGAAAATTTTATAAACACTTTGACAGTTTCAAGCACAAGAAACAAGAGACTAAAAATGTCATAAGAAAATTCAAGAGCCTAACAAAAATATCAACATGGCTAAGCAAAACAAGACACCAAGCAAAAAAGTTTCAAAAATTGTTACCATCCAATTTTCTGGAAGGCTTTCCTGAAACTACACAATTGGTTCCTGAAAATTTTCTAAACACTTTGACAGTTTCAAGCACAAGAAACAAGAGACCAAAAATGTCATAAGAAAATTCAAAAGCCTACCAAAGATATCAACATGGCTAAGCAGAATAAGACACCAAGCAAAAAAGTTTCAAAATTTGTTACTATCCAATTTTCTGGAAGGTTTTCCTGAAACTACACAATTGGTTCCTGAAAATTTTCTAAACACTTTGACAGTTTCAAGCATATGTCATCACTTATCCCTCCTCTTCTGCTTACCTTGAATCTCATTGTCCTTCAAAACATTGACAAGCTGATTTGATGGAAACTCCAATTGTGAGGCATATAGACATAGTGAAAACAACATTGGGAACAAAATATGCAATAGATGTAGCATAAGAATACACAAAATGAATATATGTTTTTTTTGTCAACAACAAGAATATATGTAAAATTTTATGCTTATGTATCTCAAAGAAGAAAACAAAAAGAGTTAGATACTCATCCTGAAAGTTCAACCATCTCTTCGAAAAACTAGTTATGCAAGAAAACAAACTCATTTTATTTTCTGGAAACCCATCCTGAAACTTCTACAAGCTATTCTAGATATCATGGGCGTTTTATAATGATACCACATTTACCACTTTCTTGATATAATTACTGAAAATGTTTCAAGCTATTTTATTTTCATGTTCTCTGTTTGATATGAGTTCTCTGTTTTGTAGACAATGGCATGTATTTGGTGATTTCTATAACCAATGAATTTTCTTATAGATTTTCACTATGTTGTTTTGTTTTGGTTATTTTGGAAGATTAAGTTTCAATTCAGGATAGTCATCCTGAACAAGGATTGTCTAACATTTTTTACATACTTTTGATTCTCTTCGAGAACATAATTATGCAAGAAAACACACTCAAATTATTTTTCTGGAAACTCATCCTGAAACTTCTACAAGCTATCCAAGATAACATGTGTATTTTATAATGATACTACATTTAACACTTTCTTGATATAATTACTGAAAATTCATCAAGTTGTCTTATTTTCATGTTCTTTGTTTGATATGTGTTCTCTGTTTTGTAGACATTGATATGTATTTGGTGATTTCTATAACCAATGAATTTTCTTATAGATGTTCACTATGTTGTTTTGTTTTTGTTATTTTGGAAGATTAAGTTTCAATTCAGGATAGCCATCCTGAACAAGGATTGTCTAATATTTTTTACATAATTTTGATTCTCTTCGAGAACATAGTCATGCAAGAAGATACACTCATTTTATTTTTCTGGAAACCCATCCTGAAACTTGCACAAGCTATCCTAGTTAACTTGTGTGTTTTATAATGATACCACAATTAACACTTTCTTGATATAATTACTGAAAACGCTTCAAGCTATCTTATTTCCATGTTCTCTGTTTGATATATGTTTTCTGTTTTGTAGACAATGACATTTATTTGGTGATTTCTATAACCAATGAATTTTCATACAGATTTTGACTATGTTGTTTTGTTTTGGTTATTTTGGAAGATTAAGTTTCAATTCAGGATAGTCATCCTGAACAAGGATTGTCTAACATTTCTTACATACTTTTGATTCTCTTCGAAAACATACTTATGCAAGAAAACACACTCATTTTATTTTTCTGGAAACCCATTTTAAAATTTCCACAAGCTATCTTAGATAACATGTGTGTTTTATAATGATACCACAATTAACATTTTCTTGATATAATTACTGAAAATGCTTCAAGCTATCTTATTTGCATGTTCTCCTCTGTTTTGTAGACAATGACCTCTATTTGGTGAATTCTATAACCAATGAATTTTCTTATAGATTTTGACTATGTTGTTTTGTTTTGGTTATATTGTTTTACTAACACCCACACAAAGCTATAACACCCTTGGCCTAGTGGCTGCACAAAATGATGCCCTTTCTTTGAGTTCTTGTGTTATATTGGTGGGAGATGTAATTTTTTTCTTTTTTTCTCAGAATTCTACATCACAGTTTGAGACTTACCAAATATGCATATAAAAACTTAGTGTCAGTCTGAGAGGTAATGAATCTCCCATAGTGTTACTATCCCAGTGTAAACAAGTAAAAAAAATTCAAAATTTGTTAGCATTAAATTTTTTGGAAAGCTTTCCTGAAACCATATCAATCCTTCCCGAAAAAAACACAATTTCACAGGCACGAAGAATCGTTTAGAAATGTCAAAAACAAATTCACGAGTCTTGAAACACCTTTATGAAATCGAGAAAAAAACGCAAGACATCTGTTTCGCCTCTGCTCCCAACTCAAACTCGTGAAGAAAGTGTGAAATCAGCTTCAATCGACACTGAAAAACTGAAAAAAATGAAGAATCCTTTCTTCACTTACGCAATTTGAATCTCTCCTTGTGGTTTCTCTACTCCCAACAGACGTCTCATTCCCCTCCAACTCGAGATCTCACAGCAGCCTCCTCAGAAGTGCCACCACTCTCCGCGTGCGATCTGCGTTGATCGAACCAGACAGCGGGAAGCTGGTGAAGCTCGTGGTCCCGGAGCCGCGGCGAAGGGAGAAGAAGCACGAGGCGGCAGATTTGACGAGAGTGAAGTTGACGGTGATCGATCTGCAGTGGATGCACATGATGAGCAAAGGTGGTGGTGGTTCTGCCTGATTTGTTCTCTGTTGTCGCCGGATTCGTCTGTGTTGCCAGAAAAGAGATCCTAAGAAACGCGTCGCGAGAGAGAGAAGAAAATTAAATTTTTTAAATTAGCTGTATTATTTAGTGAAGACATTATGGGCATTTTATTCATTAATGAATGTTATTTCTGTGAACTTCTCCTTCTAGTGTTATTTTTGTGACAAAAACTTGAAAATGGTCTATTTTAGACAATTGCCCTAACTATTATACAAATGAATGAAACTATTTGTAAAAAAGATCAGTAACGATTCTTAATTAGTACAAGTTTTTTTTTTGAAAAAAGTTAATTAGTACAAGTTGAGAATGACTTATTGTAAATGCAAGGAACCCGAGTTCTAGCTAAGGTGAGTTTTTTTTTTCTACTTTCTGGGATTAAACAACGTCGTTTACAAATTGCATATGTTTATATTGTTTTAGGTAAAAAGTCTTGTTGTTTTTGAGTAATTATATCTCGTATCTTTTATGAAAATTTAACATTCCAAGTTAACATTTTTCATCCACCTTGGACGTAAGTATTAACGGAGGGGTCAATACAATAATGAAATATTAGTTAAGGTTTAAAAACATAAAATTATAGTTGGGTTATATATACAAGAGAAAACAAAAAATAGATGAATGAACATTTCAAGAACATTTGTATTATCTAAATGTTTTTAGTGATTTATTGACAATAGTTAATTAGCCTATTCAAAAGTTTAATAATATTCCAAAAGTTCAATTAATCAAAGATCTTTTTAGTGATTATATATACTTCAAACTAAGTTATATATGTGTAAGTTAGAATTTTTTGTTTTGTCGAATCTGAACTAAACTCAAAACTAATACTTGATTTGGACCCAACCATCAAATCTAAGCTCGGTAAACTAAATAATAGCTAGAAAAACAACCAACTGAAAGCAAATAACTGCATGGCCACTTCTGTGTCTACGTAATGTATATCTGTATTATCGAATCCTGCTAAAATTCGATCACGTGCGATATATATCTCTAACATAGACTTGTCATATAAGTGGAAAACGTATATTCCACATGTAAACAGAAGAAATAACTGTGAAGGGTGGTGAATAAACAAGAAGAAAAACAAAATGACAGAAGGGAATCAAAAGAGGTAGGGATAGTGAAAGGTCCCTCTCCTTCCTTTCAAGCCCTACGTAATAAACACAGAGGATGATGGTATAAACTCTTACTATTGGATTTTGAAACTGTTGTATATAATTTGTCAGCGAAGGTCAAGCTGCCCTTTAAAGCAACGTACCACTGAGATATCTTCAGTTCTGGCCCTACTCTTCGTCTTCCTATTATTCTATGAATTTGAATACTACATGCTTTGGTTTTGTAAGTGAGGTTTTCAATCACGGTGACAAAAAAAGTGAGGTTTTCAATCATATTTCATCTTATCATATCATCAGATCATCACTATATCCACTACCCATTTTTTAGTGATTTAAATTTGAGGTGAATAAGAAGAAAATGTGAAAAGGCATCTAGAGAAAGAATTACATTTGGAAATATGAAAAATTTTAAGTTTTTTTAAACTAAAAAATTCTTAAGTTACTACCTAGAAAAACTGTTTATCGGTGTATCCAATATTGCTGAAAACTTACCATGGTAAATGCAATGCATGTCCATTTGCTATAGGTAGAATTGTTTCGAAATACAGTAAAACTTCTATAAATTAATAATGTTGGGACTTTGAAATTTTATTAATTTATAGATATATTAATTTACAAAAGTTTCCTTATTTAGATTTTTTCTATTTTTGAATATTTTGTTTTCTATAAAAAAGAAAATATTTTATTTTATGTATGTACATTATTTAAATTTTAGAAATTTGACTTCCGTATTTTTCATTATCTTATTTTATGTATAATTTTATGTTTCATAGAATTGTTAAATGGTTTTCGGTATAATTTTACTAAATATTATAAAAATATATTGAAATGTTAAGAAAAATAAAGAATTTTAATTGTGAATATAAAACCACTAATATAATATTTAACTTGTACTTATATAAAATTTATATATAGATAGATTATTAATTTATGATTTTAAGGGGATTATATATTTACATAGAAACTTTAAAAAAATTATTATCTTATTATTTTATCGATTTGTGTTATATTTAACATCAGCGCAACTTGAGACCGACGAAATTTATTAATTTATAGATTATTAATTTAGAAAGATTCTACTGTAATTGCCTATGCTGTATGTAGTTAAAATATATGGAGTATCAAACTAATATGTAATTATTATCAATTATTTTTTATTATGAAGTCATCGTATTTAATATATAATTTTACAAATAAATTTGTAGTGTATTTAACTAAACTATTACTTATTTTATATTTTAGACTATATACTGATTTCAAAAACAAAATAAATATATATTCGACCATAATTGTAACTTATGTCAGCTAACTTTTTGTAAAAAAAAAAAAACAGCCGAAACATTAACACCAATACTTGACTTTTAAGTCACAATAAGAAATACTTGAATTTTTAAAACTTATCATTTAATAATCATCACAACTTTCAAAACCTTTCTCCAAAAGCCTATCAATCTTTTCACATTAAATGTTGCTTCTAACTAAAATTTAACCCATCTGGTGATATGACGTATGGTACCTTTATAAATCTACGAAGTACACAGATACACAAGTTGCTTCTCCGTGTGCATTTACATGCGTACTTATATTTTTCAAACTATTTATGACGTTAGCATATAAAAGAATACAAGAGAAGATCTTGTCTGATAGTTCTCGTACGAGATGATCCAAAATCTGTCAGAGCTCCATCATTGTCGTCCTCATCGACAGCTGATAACATTGATAATCTATTATTTATAATTCACGTAAATTCATTTAACTGACAATATTGACCATTTTCTAAACAAATCATTAACTAATAACTGGATTACTGGGTATATGCCCTTTTGTAATAATATTCACAGTCATTATCATTACTGAGTCACAGTCTATCCCCATACGTCAAAATGATGGCCAAATCATAAACCTATAATTTCAGTTTATAAAAACTGACAATACCAAAGTTATATATAGATGCGTATGATTTTACTTATTTCTATTTTTCTTTTTTCTTTTTTTTTGCTTAAAATATTTCTGTTTTTCTTGACAAATGATTTTACGTATTTCACTTTTATCGAGAAAATATTTTACGTATTTCTTGAAAAATACATCTCTGTTAATTCATTTTTTGTTTTAGTATTTTTTTGGTTAATTAGAACAAAAAGACAACACAAGGCAATTGATATGAAACAGTAACAATTTCCTTGAAGCGAAAAAAAATTAAACGTTGATCACATACTACCAGATTTTTAACGATTAATTAACCATCCTGCTGCAAACAAAAGATATTGTGATGTTAATCCGAGGGAGACATATCAGAATTTAATATGTTGTAGAATGTTTAAATTGATTCTAACGCATAGAGGGTTTTATCGAATGTGAAAATAAGTGAATTTGATGTATGGGTCAATCAAATTAAATCTCTGCGGACTCCATGCAGTGTTTGAAGGACAAAACAGAGGTACTGCGCACACAGCAATGAATAATGGAGAAGGAGAAGGGTGTTTCATGTCGTAACCTATTCATACATAAACACATATATATTTTGAAAGTCCATAGCTTCTTGATTGTACAATAAAATTCAAAATTCCAGAAAATAGGGTCGTTGAAAAAATCAGTCATAGATGTGTGTTTATAGATTATGTGATAAAAATTGCAATTTAATTTTAGGGAAAAGGAGTACACGGAAAAAAAAAAAAATCGACTTATTAGGATTTATTGAAGTGGAAGTGAATAATATGAGAACTACAAACATTACTACTACCCAGCGGACCATTCATTTTCATCCACTGGTCTGTTATATCCTCCGCGATCTTGACGGCGTCAAAAGCCGTTCCCATTAGCCCTCTTCTCGTGAAACCCACCGTGTAAAGCCCATTCTCTCCTTTCCATCCGTTTGGAAAAGGCGTTTTCGGCATCCCTTCCTTTGTGAAGAAACAATTATCCTGTAAAATTTCGAAGGACATATACATAACTTTAGTTTCTTAAAATAAACAAACAAAACAAAAAAATAGGGAGATGAGTGAAAACAAGGGAAAGAATAAGAGTTATGTTGTCTTTTTGCTCTCTTTTTTTTTGTGTAATTTGGGGGGGGGGGGGGGGGGGGGTTTAAATAGTGAAAAAGGGTTTATTCCATTTTGCATGGAGAAAAGAGGAGTTTTGGAATGTTGTTCCCTTTGTAGCATGTGTTAGGTCCATATCATAGAAAGCGATGGATGATATGCTAAACGATAACACTTAAAACCACTATTATCTACAGCCTTCGTACCCTTATCAATAATGCATAACCTTATCATTTGACCATCACCGTTATTCTTGAAAACGATTTTTTTTTTCTTTCAATTCCATGCGTATGTTGTTGGTTCTCATAATTTCATCATCATCACACATATACACATGCAGACTAGGCCATGAGAAGAATGATTAGCAAATGCGCTTTAGTACCTTGAGCCAGTAGGGCACATTACTCTTATACCCGGTCGCTAGTATTATCGAGTCGAACTCCGTTTCTTGCCCGTCCACAAACTTTGCTCCTTTTCTCGTTATTTCTTTTACCGCTTGCGTCACCTAACAGTTCATAAACACAAGACCAATCATTTACGTTAGAAAATAAATACAAAATTAGTAAACCCTTTTCAAAAAAAAAAACTACAAAATTAGCTATATTTATAAAGAAAGTACAACACACATGAATGTAATAAAACAACTACTCTTCAGCTTAAAGCATATCTCTGATCTTCAACAAGGTTAATGACTTAAAGATTACCTAAAAAATCATAAGAAGAACTTACTCTAATTTGACCGGATTGTATTAAAGATATGGCGCCAACATCAAGAACCGGAGTTTTCCCCGTTACATTTTTTAGCTCAATAGGCCCGGTTTTAGGTCGTCGGAGGCCTAACCGGTCGGTATTGCCCAGCGAAAAATAAGCAAGAAGCAGCAGCAGATTGTCCACCAGCTTCAAAGGGAACCATTTCAATAGTGTCATTGCTATTCCAAAACTTGATAGACCAAAAAAATCTCTTGGTAATACATGTACCTGCATCATATAATAATCGATAAAACCAGATTAGTTCAGCCACGACCGTGTACTTTTTTTTTGAGAATGATAATCATGTACTTTGACAATGGGTATCGCTAATTAATTACTTACCGAGTTTCTAACGACCATATGAGGCAGAGCGTTGTATCTACAAAGATCTAAGCACACCTCCATACCGGAATTTCCACAGCCAACCACCAAAACCTTCCGGTTTGCAAATTCCGAACCGGACTTGTACGCACTAGTGTGAACAACCGATCCAGCAAACTTCTTCAAACCGTGAATATCCGGTATCACCGGTTCAGCGTTTTCCCCTGTTGCCACCACGAGCCACGTGGATGTGTACACACCGTCTTGCGTCTTCACCGTCCATAGACCAGAGGCTACATCGAACTCGGCTTTCTCTACGGTTTGGTTAAATACCGGTTTAATACTAAACCGGGCAGCATAAGACTCAACGTAGGAGATGAATTGTTGTTTGGAGGGGTATCTTGGGAAGTTTTTAGGGAACTTCATAAGAGGAAGCTCGCAGAAGTGTTTAGGGAGATGGAGCTTAAGACGGTCGTAGGTACGTTTTTGCCATAAAGAAGCTAAGCAATCGGTTCTCTCGAGTATAACCGATGGCACGCCTCGGTTTGATAAACAAGCCGCTACTGATAAACCGGATGGACCGGCACCTACGATGATTGGACCGGTAACGAAGACTCGACTATGTTTTTCTTCTAAACAAGAATTCATGTTTGGCTAGGCAATAAAAAGAAGGAGAAGAGGATGAAGAAAGAAGCTCTCTTTATATTTTCTCTGACGATCACATGCACCTAGAAGTGTCTTGTTTTAGGGTCTTTTCTTGATTGTTTCTCGGGAAAAACCAAGAAACGAAGTTGGAAATTATAAGATGAGGTTTAAATGCTTTAGAGAGAGAGAGAAGGCGTGAGAGAAAAGGAAAGGATTTGTGTATGTGTTGTGTGTTTTTCAATGCCTAATAAGTAAATGGGTTTAATTTATGGGGATTTCATCTTGTTGTTGTTTGGGTATTGGGAGATGAGAGTTTGTTGATGTGTGTTATTCAAGTGCAGGGAGTAGAGTAGGTCAAAGATGGGGAAAATGGTGCAGGTATTAAATATTACCACTGGAAAAATCTTTGCCATAGATTCTCATAATACTACTAGTCAAACTGTTTTTTTTCTTCTAAGATTAATGACTAATGTTTTGCTATATAAATGCTCCTTGAGCCAATTCTTTACATTTTGGTAGTTTGTTTTATTATTCTGAAAAGCCATGTAATTATTTAATTTTAAGTGCATGTTATTTAATTCTTCTATTCGAAATAACTTTGTATTTCATTCTAAGACTCTCATTTATTTAAATATTAATGTGCTTAGAATTTCTGGATTTTTTTTTATGTTAATCTAGTAGTTTGACTATGATATTATTAACTAATCAATTTATATATATAGTTTGGATATTGAGTTTTAACGGTTTAGAATGGTGCATTCGGATATAAATCCTCATAAAATAAATATAATTAACATTTATATAATTATCTCTAATATTTTCATAGTTTGTAATATTTAATTATTTAACATTAGAAAATCTAAAGTTTGAGGAGTATTAACATGCGATACTTTAAAGCATTTTATTACCATCAACAGTGTTCATCTGAAAGTTCAAGAACTGTATTATAACAGTATACCACCGGCTACACCGCCTTAATATATTCTATCTAATATTTGACCGACGTCTTTCATGCGTAGATGGATTTTTATACTTGAAATTATATACGATCATTATATTAGTACCCTTTTAACTTTTTATAATTAATCTTTTACCGAAAGTTTGTTGAGGTCAAGAAAGTATCATACTCTAGATCACAGACTCATCAGAGACTGATGCTCCAAAAGTTAGAAGGGTCTCGGGTGCGGTTTCAGCGTCGAGAAGGGAATCGAGAGGCGGATAGAGCTTTGAATCTATGTCTTTTGAGATCAATGCTCCCAAATTGTACTCTATTGTGCCAAATTGGGTAGTTTCATATGTCGAAGCTGATAAACTCTGTGTGTAAACATGTTGGTTAATGCAAAGTATGATGTTGAGCCAAAAAAAAGACTCATCTATTTCTTGCTTTGAGCGAAGGTCTATATAGTTTCCCAAAAAAACGTAGGTCTATATATGGTCTTATGGCCTCTTTACATCATTTCTATCCATGGAGAATCACTTTAAAATCAAACAGAAGTTACCCTGTTCACAGCTAATTAAAACCTTGAGCAGTAAGGAACAAAATAATCAATAAAGGTCTAATACTGTAAGCTATTCCGCTATTTCATTAGCAAAACTTTTTTGACGAACATCCAAAAGTCATTAAAAGAAATAATAAATATTTTCTGGCAACACGATAAATCCTCAATTTTGTTTATGTTTGAACTCCCCATCCCTATCCGCAGCTGCATTTGCGCGGAAAAGAAAGATAATCAAAATTAGTAGTAGCAACTTCCACGCTTTGGTTTTAAATTGGCTGGAAAGATGATATAGTATATATAAGAACAGCTAATGAGGATTGTACGAAACACATAATTAATAAGTAGTTATGTGGAAAATGTAATTGCGTTGCGCATGACTGACCACTCCTTCGTTTAATGTCGACTAATGCAGCCGACCTCCACTTCCCCTATAGTCCTTTGAGGTTGCACTATATATTTATTTTATGCAAAAGCCTCTTTTTCCCAAAATGAATAATTTAGTATAGTTATATCATATACTTGCAGCTTTAATCCAAAATTTGTTTGGTGACATTTATAATAGTATTTGCTGATAGAATCAAAATCATAAGACTAAGATATTATTTTTTACTAAGATATCATTATTAAACCAAAACCTTTGGATCTCACTCATCCAGGCTTTGCAGACAAATAATAGTAGTTGCTATGCATATTAATAACTGATTTAATATGAATTTGCTTGTGTAAACACAGACGTAGTTTAAAGGTAGAGAGGACGATAAAGTATCCGACAGCAAATTTTATCTTAGAAGAGAAACCACGCGACTTGAAATGCATGCGCATAATAGTGTTTTAAGAGGTAGATCAATTATCTCGTGCATGCTAAACCTAAGATCATCGAGTAAGGTTTAACCTTGTTAATTTACAAAATATCCTCTCGCAGAACTAAGACATGATGATACCATCGTGAATGGTTAAATAGCCTACCACTGTATAGTATCTTATTTTCGGGGTATATTTTTCTAGTTAAAAAAAAACTATACATATATACTGTTTGACATGGGTGCATTACATTAGCGAATCTAGAAATCTTTTCTTATGGGTGCACAACTAATTATAAAAGAAAAGGATACACAAGAAAGCTTTGAACCAGAGTTATTGTGGATGCACAACCTAAGCTTTTATCATCTGATCTATCAAAATTATAAGGATTTGTGTCACAAAAGCTTTGAACCAGAGTTATTGTGGATGCACAACCTAAATATCTTACGGGTGCACTTGCAGTCTTGCACACATAATGTATAGGGTGGTGCATATAATTACCTTAGAGCCAAATGTTTTCTTGTGCTCCGATCAACTAAGAAACTTATCATTGTATAAATCGAAAGCAATTGATTGCAATTCACATCAGCATTGTTTTGATTACCATGTCAATTTTTTATATTTATTCTTATAATTTACGTTAGTCCACATATCTCATCAATACATATGATTAATTGTTTTACTTCATCTTTTTTACTCTTTAACAATTTAAATCAAGTAACTTACCAGACAATTCTTATATTGTATGTGATTCCATTTGATTTTGTTGTATACAGATATACATTCCGAGAAGCCTTGTATATTGCAAGCCAATGCAGTAAAATTGATTTTTTGTGGATTTAGTCATATTATAACTCATTTTGTGCTAGAATAAAACAAGTTGCAGATATACATTAATACATACCCTAGCCTTGGATAAAGATACTTCTTGGACATGACATCTAATTAAAATTTTTGTAGCACTACGCAAGCTTCTCAAAGTCCAGGTGTGCATTAACTAGTTATAGACTAAGAACCACCGTCAACTTAAAATTAATACTTGGGGACGAAAATTCAAATGTTTTTTTTTTTTGAAAATTCAAATGTTATTAAAATTACAACATAATTTTTTAAATCAAACAATTCTAGACTCTTATTTATGCATGCTTGGTATAATAGAATGGTCCTTACTTTTCTTTTGTAAATTAAAATGGTCCAAACTTACAGTTGAATAGAGCCTAGACTCCATGACTAAGCTGGAAGAAAAACACAAGCTACACAAGTGTATCGCCTACGAGTAATCTACGTTATATGCATGTTACGTGGTGTAACGATGGTCCCTTTTGCTAGACGAGGAATATTGGGGTTCTTGGATAAATCAACATCAGGAGTGTTGTTTGTACATACTATCGAAAATTGCAAAGATATGAATATTACACTGTAGACAAAAAGATTTTAGGTCCCACAAAAGCGTCATGTATGTATCTTCCTCTGTCTTCAGTTTTTGCCTTCTGTATTTTTTTTCGACTCAGAGCTCTTTGGAATTTTTCTGTCAGGCTTGAATTTGCCCTCAATTTGTCTCATCATAGTTACATGACCACACATATAAACAAACATCACATATACATACACGACTGTTTGAGAGCTGATATAGCATAGTTTTAAGTTAGAGGTTAATTACGTTTCAGATGATCTTTCTCGTTCTTAAGGCCAAAGAAGCGCTGAAGTTATACCTTTTAAAATGTTCCAAGTTCATATTTTAAAATTCTCCGATCAATTTATTCGTACCCAAAATAGTGTAACTGTGTAAGAAAAGAATATTTTTTGTTAAAGTGTAAGAAAAGAATATAAAAGGGGAACGTATAGTTGTACTTGTTTAACTGATGTATTTTTGTGTGATGCATCACATCAATGTTTTGGTTTTTTCAAAATAATAAATGGTACGTATTATAATAAAACTGTCCTAAAATACACGAAGATTTCTAAAACGAGTATCCATATTGAAAGTATATCCCAAAAAAATCTACAGTGTCAAAAGTGACATAATCCAAAGATGAGAAAGACGTTTTTGTTATGACCATTACGCAAGTAAGTGATGAATAAAAAAGTTATTTGTAGTCGAACACAAGCGTCTGTAGTCCAACGGTTAGGATAATTGCCTTCCAAGCAATAGACCCGGGTTCGACTCCCGACAGACGCAATTGTTTTTCTAGATTTTGTTCTGATTACAAACTTTTCCAAAAATGACACCAAATATTTTTTTCCTGTACCTTTGTTTGCTTCATTTTATTTGGTCTGTCCTTAAACATTAAAGTACTTTTACCCTTTCGGTTTTATAAATCTTGAACCCTTCGTTTGTTTCTACATTAACGTATCCAATATTATGTACCTGTCGGTCTCTTTAACATACAGAATCACTCATCAAACATACAAAACCTCTCGCACCAAACAACATCATTACACAAGAGGAGCACCAGAAAAGAATGGCATGTGTTTCTGTTCCAGTTCAAGGCCGTCACGATCCAGACCTTGCTTGATACGCCCCAAACGCCTTGCATACAAAACTTGCTCGGAAACAACAGGCAGTCTTATCCTCTGATATTCCTCAAGACCCAAACTCAGATTCTCAGGCCCACATTTCCCCACGCATTTGCCTAGCACCTCCGCATCGAGAATCGACATGTTTGTGCTTCTCAGACCATGAGGGGTGGTGGGATGAGCTGCGTCTCCAACCATCACGACGTTCCCCCAGAAGATCCTTTCTAAAGGGTCAGAGTCGTAGATAACATTAAGGAAAGGCTCTTTAGTTTCTTTCATGAGTCTCGCTAGCTCGGGGATCCAGACGGTGTCTGCTTCTTGATGCATCGTATTGATCATTTCTTGGCTTACTTTTAGCGTCACAGAGTTGCTCTGATATTGTGATTTCACCACACCAAAGTAAATCAAGAAGACTACTTGAAAAAACATTCAAATCAAATAAAGAGAGAAAGGAGTTAGTATTAACCTTAAGCTCAGGCTCTGGTTGATTAACATACCAAATCCAGTTAAGTTTCTTGTTAATAAGCTCGTAGAACACGGTATGAGTATTCAAAGCGAGATCAAAATACAAGCATTTCCCAAGGTCTGGATACTCCCTCTTGATTCCAGTAACCGTCTCCGAGTTCTCATCCCCTGAGAAATCAAAAACTCCTCTCCAAGCGCAATACCCAGAGTACCTTAACATAAACAAAAAACCAAAAAGATCAAGTCCACAAAATATCAAAAAATAATAAAAGATCATACTTTTATTACAAACCTTAGTTTATGGTCTGGCAAGAACGTTTTCCGAATCGAAGAGAGACACCCATCTGCCGCAACGAGCAAGTCTCCTTGAATCTCAACAGTCTCTTGGCTTTCCATAACTAAAGCCTTCACCTTTACACTGGACTCATCTTGTGTGAAAGACAGAAACTTATGTCCCCAAAGAAACATGGTTGGGTCCAATGCGTTAAACAGAAGACCGTGAATGTCTGACCAATAAGCTGCTCTAAAATCAAAACTCTCGTCTCTTGTCAAAACTCTCGTCACTTTCTCAACACTATCTGTTGCCTGATTCTATAATAAACCCCAACCAACAACACAAAAGAAGGTTTAAATTTAAACAATACTCCGTATTACATCATCATACTGCTTATATAATATTAAACCGTTGGTTTAGCTTCCTTTCACTAACCAACGTAGTATATACACTAAACCATGCAACAAACTTTATTCAAGAAGTTTTAACTGAAAAGATTCAATACTCCGATTGTTGAAGTTTGCTTAATTGTTTTTACCTGATCAATGGAGAGAGGTAAGGTGGTTTCATCTAAGAGGTGTGGGCGAGGAAGCCATGATTTGATGATTGTGCGAGCCTGAGGGTCGAGTCCGAGTCCAGCACCGGTAGGGCTCCGAGCTGGAGGTTCGAATGATTTCTCGAGTACCAGTACGTCCCATCCTGCTAACGTGAGAGAGTGTGCGCACGATACGCCTGCTATACTTCCTCCTACGATGATCGCTTTCATCTTCTTCTTCCCCATGGCTGGCACCAAACTTTCTCCTTTTCGGATAGTTCTGCTTCACTAATGTTAAACGATTGAACCTTCTATACGAATTAGAAGGTTATAATAACTATATGGGCTTAGTGTAGGCCCACAGTATATATTGAGGCCCAATCTTTTTACGTTTTAAAAGAATCCCATCTCACGAATGTAATAAATACGTGGGCTTTTAGACGTGGCCCAAAATATAATTGGAGGCACAAGAGTTAAGCTTCCCTTTCGATCTTTCTCTCTTTGTCGAAGACAACGAATCGGTCTCTCCTTTTTTTTTTCTAGGAGTTCTAGATTTGTTCGTGAAGAGAGGAAGACGGCGATGGGAACTGGGCGTGAAGTCAGCGTGTCGCTAGATGGAGTCAGAGACAAAAACATGATGCAGCTTAAGAAACTCAACACTGTCCTCTTCCCGGTGCGTTACAACGACAAGTACTACGCTGATGCGATTGCATCGGGCGAGTTCACTAAGCTCGGTTCGTCTTCTTTACTTGGAGGGTTTTTGGGAATGTGATTTTGAGTCAGATCGGATTGGGTTAATAGGAAAAAAAGTTAGTTGCTTTGTGGTGTATGAACTGTTCTGTGAATCTGTGTTTAGGATTAGGATTAGACAAGTTAGATGACTCTATAAATAGATCTCATTGCTATTTGATCTAGTCCTGTTACTGTTTTTACTTGTTTTGAAGCCTTAATAAACCAAATATAGTTGCTTCTCTTGTGTCTTGTTTTGTAAACGGACTCATGTTTGAGATTTATGTTCGTGTTTCGATGCAAATGTGCACAGTTGATTTTTCTTGTTTGCTCGTAAAGTAAAGTGTTATCGTGACCTTTGTAAGAAGAACAATCAAGTGAATGTTTTAATGTCCTAGCTGTGTAATCGCTAGTTGTTGGGATCCGTTTTTTGGTAGCTCTTTGAACAATGTTTTCTGAGTCTCATATGCTTATTTTTGTACCTACTAGTCCTTAAGTATATGTATCGTGAAATGGACGAGGCAGTTTGTTAATTGATATCTTGTAGAATATGCAGTTATGAAACTAATAGAAGACTTTTAACTGTGTTTATACTATCTTTTCGTTTTAACTGTGTTGTTCTCTGGGCTAAAAATCCCTTGATGTATTTTAAAAGGGTGATTCTTGTTTCCTCTCTCAGCTTATTACAGTGACATATGTGTTGGAGCTATTGCTTGTCGGCTGGAGAAGAAAGAAGGCGGCGCCATGAGAGTGTATATAATGACACTTGGTGTTCTTGCACCATACCGCGGCATTGGCATTGGTGAGTCTTAAATCTGCTATACCTAACTTGAATCTGTACACCAAAAAAAAAACAGGAATGATATGTCAAGCTTGCGTGATTTCATAGTTCTCCTTATTTTCTGATCTATAGCAATAGATCTATGCCACTTTAAACTTGGCTTTTCTTGTTGCAGGTTCAAAGCTATTGAATCATGTTCTTGAGATGTGCACCAAGCAGAACATTTCTGAAATATACTTGCATGTTCAGACAAACAACGAAGATGCGATCAAGTTCTACAAGAAATTTGGGTTTGAGATCACAGATACCATACAAGACTACTACGTCAACATCGAGCCTAGAGATTGCTATGTTGTCACCAAGTCCTTTGCTCAATCTGAAGCCAGCAAATGATGACAATATGCCACTTGGGGGAAGCCATTCTTTCCCCAGTTTGTTTGTTCAATTAAGGATCTATATTCTTAATGTTATGATGTTTTGGTTTCCTGAGTTTTGCTTGTTTTGACGAGACTAAAGTTTCTTATCGACCCCCGAAGTTATAGATTCATGGTTATCTAGTGACCCCTTGGTTTTTGAATCTCTTAGTTGGGGAAGTTTAACTTCGCAGCTCAGTTATTATTATCACTCAGAAATAAGGTGTTTGTAATCTTGCTCGGCTCGCAAGTTTGATCAGATGCTAGACAGATATTGAGGTTTCATGTATAAGATGTTGTTCTATCAATTTGTAAAGGTAAAGGTAAATCAAATTAACTAATTGATTTAAGCTGAACAGAAGTGTCGCAGGCGTCTGTAGTCCAACGGTTAGGATAATTGCCTTCCAAGCAATAGACCCGGGTTCGACTCCCGGCAGACGCAACTCCCGTTTTTTTCCTATTTATATTTTCAAAAGTGAAATCATCTTTTTGTTTTGGACCTGCTGATGGGGGAAGTTTTACCTTTGCTATAGGTTCCTGGTTATACACTTACATGTTTCTCTACACGTAGTTACCCCCTTGCCCCTTGGTTTTTGGACCTGTTGATGGGGGGAAGTTTTAACTTTGCTACTCAATCGTCATTACAACTCAATTGTAATCTAGCCTCGCGTGTTTGATTCAAATGAGATGATGCTGAGCAGTGATTGAGAATACTGTATAATGAGGTACCAAGATTTTTGTTATATTTACTGAACTAGAAAGCCTTTTTTTTTGTCAACATTTTGAATTGAAGTAGAAAGCCTAGCATTCGTGTGTATCGCTTTTTGCTTGCGTGCCACTTATCTAAAGTGATAACAGGGAGCTGTGTACAGCTAGTCTTACTAAACGGCACAATTGTCTATAAGTCTCCGTTCATCGAATTGATTCGTCTCTTCCAAGCATAGTTCACCGCTCACTTTCTCACTCCGTCGATTCATCGATGCGGCGCTGTCATTTAGTCGCCCAAGTTTTCTCCGACGCCGCAATCTCCAACGCCTCCACTAACTGTGCTCCCATCATCGCCATGTCTAGTCATCCTCTGGTAAATTTCCCTTCAGCCATTCTCCTCCTAATGCGATTTCATCTTTCTAAGCTTAATAGAAGATTGGTTTGTCACTGACGTAGCAGTACAGAGGTGGACGAGCGAGAGGCCGTGGCCGTGGCCGAGGCGGGAGAAGTTTCTCCGATCGTCCCTACAACGACGCGGGAGGAGGAAGAGGTCAGTTCGTCACCGGAGACTCGCATTTCCAGTCAGTCCACGACGCCAATCTCGAATTCCGCCTCGGGAACAGAGGCTCCTCCTCCTCCTCCTCGAATCTCGATCCTCGCCGTTTCAATCATGTGCAGCAGCAACCGCCTTTCAATCATAACTACCAATTTCGGCCTCCGCCTCCTCGAGGCCAATGGCAACCGTCAGGTCAAAACTATTCAGCTTGCCCTCCCCCTCCTCAGCTCTATCAAAACCAGATGCCTCGGCCACCTCCGCAGCGTAGCAGCTTCCGTCAACGGCCAAGGTCAAAACCCTCGGATTACCGTGAATGGGAATATGCCAAAACGGCGCCGTCTCCTGGTTCCGGTAATTTCTGTTTAGTAAAAGATTTTGACCATCTATCACTGTACTTACTATGCTTCAGTGTTTTGATATGTTTTTCTTTTTTCTCACTGCAGAGAAGTTTGTTGTTCTATCGTATAACATCTTGGCGGATTACCTTGCGAATGATCACTGGAGAAATCTTTACTTTCACATACCGAGGAATATGTTGAGTTGGGGATGGAGGAAGAGCAAGATTGTGTTCGAGCTTGGCTTATGGTCTGCAGATATAATGTGCCTCCAGGTTATACTTATCTTCTTGCGATGGTCTATTAATGAGAGACTATGAAAGACAAAGTTGTTCTCTTTTTCATCATCTATCTTTCATGTGTACAGTAATCTAATATTGCTTTTGCATATATCAGGAAGTTGATAAATTTCAGGACTTGGAGGAGGATTTAAAGCATCGGGGATATAGTGGCATCTGGAAGGTACGTATAAGTTCTTATTTTGTTCGAAGGTGCCATCTATCTTTCTTTAGAATTGCATTATCCGCATTGACAGTCTTGACTGAGTTTGACTCTATTGGACTAAATATTAAATGGTATGTGTCAAAGGTTTTGAGAATGAGGTTTAAAATGTGAGGATAACTCTGTTTTATACAAAACTGTAGATGCGTACGGGTAATGCTGTTGACGGGTGTGCAATATTTTGGCGGTCAAATAGGTTTGATTTCCCTTATCCTTCCTCGTGTCTATATTATGGAATTTGGTTTGGGTTTCTCATTGTCATTGTATTAGGTTTAAGTTGGTTCACGAGGAAAGTATCCAGTTTAATCAGCTTGGTCTCCGAGATAATGTTGCTCAGATATGTGTGCTTGAGGTAATATGGACACATTATGGTGATAGTGACTTCCGTACCTTTACCCTAAATTAAAAACTTTACTCATGTAGGTGCTACTGAATTCGCATGCCAAAGAAAATGAGGCCTCTCCATCTGAAAGGTAACCTAATAATATCTGTAAATATAACTATCATATTATTTTATGGATGGATGATTGCCATTCACTTGGAAACGTGGTTGATTTTTTTTCCAGTCTTCATGGGATTTGCGTATTGTCTGGTTTGAAATGAACTGCCATTTACTTTTGCAGCTGTTCCCGCCGGGTTGTCGTTTGTAATATTCACGTGCTATATAATCCTAAAAGAGGAGACTTTAAACTTGGTCAGGTACTTTCCCTACATGTATTGCCAAACGACAATTCGATACTCAGATTTTACTCTGTCTAGAAGCTATGACCATGTTAATTTTCTGAGTGAGTTCGTACTATCTGAAGGGTTTACATGTTGCCCCTTCCTTAACTTTGCTTGTTTAATCATTGTCAGTCACCATCTTTTTATTCATCTCTACTGCATAGGTCAGAACACTCTTAGAGAGAGCTCATGCTGTTTCTAAACTCTGGGATGATGCGCCTGTTGTCCTATGTGGGGATTTCAATTGTACACCAAAGGTATAGGACATTCTTACCTTATACCCAAAACCACTTGCTTTGAACATGGATGATAACATTCTTTTATCTGGTTTCAGAGTCATTTGTACAACTTTATTTCGGAGGGCAAGGTAAACGCAATTCCGTCACCTATTGCAACGATATGTACATGGTTCACAATCACATTCGATTTTGTGCTGCTCTCTGCAGTTGGATTTGTCTGGTGTGGCCAGAAACAAAGTTTCGGGGCAAGAGTCTGCTGAAATTCGTCCACAACGGCCAGAAATCTATACGAGGTAGCATGAACTCACCAAGTTCTGGAACATCAGTATGCATTTTGTTGGCAATTTAACATCCTTTATGTTTATACTAGAATTTAGCAGCTTGCAATCTGCTTTGTTTGTTTTTACTCTACGTATGATTAATAGGCCTTTTCAATTTTCTAGGTCTCAGTCCGCCAATAACTCGCCACAAGGTCAAGTTCAACCTCAGGATTCGATTGCCAATGTCCGTATGGAAAATAACTCCAACATTGATGTTGGAAAAGCCCACTCCATAAGAAACACATCTGAGCTTCCATGTGATGATACTGTTTTTGCTGGTAGCAAAGCCAACTCCAGCTCTGAAATAGTATCACCAGGCGAGGATCTGGCCTCAGGTTGTAATATAGAAGGACAAAACAGCAGACAAGATGACGCTGGGGATCTCTCGATAGCTGAATGTCTCTCTTCAGTAACCATAACAGATCCAGAACCTCCACATACTTCCAATGTTAAAGACGAATCGCTAGAAAAACTTTCAGCAAGTTCTGTTATATCAGAGACAGAGCATTTTCCTGAGGAAATTGTGTCTAATGCTCAAAATGATTCATCTAGTCTCTCCTCCAAGGTTGACACTTCATCCGAGATGAAACTAGATGACTTAACATTGGACAAAGCAGCTGTACCCGCACAAGAAGAAGAAGGTATAGGTGAGGCTGGGGAAACTTTTTTGGCTAAGCTACACGATAATAATGAAGACTTGAGTCAAGCAGGGGAACTTGGGAATGAATTTTCACGGGAATCGGGTTCTGCAGCATTTGATTATGGGAAAATAACTTATAATCCGGCCTCTTGGACCCCAATGGAGATGGCAGCTGCAACAGGTGACCCAGAAAGAAGTACAGTTGAACACGCTCTGGAGCTTAAGAGCACTTACTCGGAAATTGAGGTATTGTAGTATATTCTCTCTCCCTACACCTTTGTATATTCTTGGGAAACCATATCATTTTTAAGAAGCTGAGGATCATTACTTTTGTTTAGGGTAAAGCGAACACAAGAGATGAAAACGGAGAACCTGTAGTAACCAGTTACCACAGATGTTTCATGGGGACAGTTGACTACATATGGTAACCAATAGTATTCGAACCTTAAAAAAACAAAACCATTTTGACAAGCCTTGAGATTATGTTACATTATCACGAGTTCGGGGTTTTGATAGATTTTTTTCATGTTAATTTGTGGTTTGGGGCTAGGCGGTCGGAAGGTCTGGAAACGGTGCGTGTGCTTGCTCCAATACCGAAACAAGCAATGCAGTGGACACCAGGCTTCCCAACTCCTGTAACAATCCCTATTCATGATCCTTAAAAGTTTATCATTTACCCTCACTTATTATCAGCTAAATATAAATTTCTTATTCTTTTTTTGCATTATCTGGTTTGTTACAGAAATGGGGGAGCGATCACATTGCATTGGTTTCAGAGTTGGCCTTCTGCAGCAGCAAGGGTCAGCCTAAAAGCTGAATAGTAAACATGTTGTTACCTTGACCTAAGAAAATGTTCCAAAGAAGAAGATAGACGTTTCTGTCTCAACATTTAAAATAAGCTCAATAATCATGGGTGTGATTTGTTGTCTGGATATTAAATGTAAGCTTAACATTCATTCTCTGCCTTCATCATGGTGACTTGCACGATTGATTACTTAGAAAATTTGCTTTCAAGGGTTCTAGATCGAATAAGGCCCATCAAAAAGTAATGGGCTAATCCAAAGCCGATATATCTTTCAGGCCTCAATGCAGCTCAAATGTTCTTCTTCTTCTTCCTCCCCTGCTCAGCATTGTGCGTTCGGATTGGCATATGATGACTGTGTAGAATTTTTTCAAATTTTCTTCAGAATTGATCGGCCTACTTTGATTCACGAAGCTTTCTTTCTCTTCATGGGTTCGGCTTCGATTGTTTATCAATCCGGAATCTCAGCTCGATTTGACAGGAATCTTGATTTGAGGAGGTCAGATATTACCGTCTCTTCGCTTCCATGTAAAGTTGATTTTTCCAGAAAGAGCTTCTTGTCAGCTCCAACCTCCTCCACTCACAACAAGGTTAAACCAGTCTGATCATTTTTCTCTTAATCTCACAAAAGTGCCAAGCTTTTTAACCCGGGTCTCATGCAAGTCTGTATATTTTGCTTCATATTCTTGTTGATGGAATCTCCTAAATGTAGGCTTTTTAATATCCAGAAAATTTCAAATCGAGCTCGGATATGTTCTTTGCCAAATACTGATGAGAAACTTGAGACGCCATTACTAGACAGCATTGAGACACCATCTCAGTTGAGGAATTTGACTGTAAAGGTAAAGTCTTGATGTTTCATATCCCATATGACGACTCCAAAAGGGATTTGAGGTTCATGACGACGATGGTTTCTTTCTCGTAGGAGTTGAAGGTATTAGCTGATGAAATCCGCACCGAGCTTCTTTCTGTAGTGTGGAAGACCCGAAAGTCTGTGAAACCTAGCTTGGCTGCCATAGAGCTTACCCTTGCTCTGCATTATGTGTTCCGCGCCCCCGTTGACAAAATACTGTGGGATGCTGTTGAACAAGTAAGCCCAATGTTTTGAGATTTCAGGGGGATAGAGGAATTGGTTTTCTTGTGGTTGGTAATAGATTGTTTTTGTCCTTTGTAGACATATGCACATAAAGTTTTAACAAGACGTTGGTCTTCGATACCATCCAGACAACAGAATGGTGTTTCTGGTGCCACTTCTAGATTAGAGAGTGAATTTGATTCTTTTGGGAGCGGCCATGGTTGCAACAGTATTTCTGCTGGGCTAGGTTAATCTTTCTATCACCCTTTGTTAGTTTATTACCTTCTTTCTTTGCCTTCTTTCATTTAGTTGCTGTGCTGAACCTTTAGTTTCTGCTTCCTTAGGCTTAGCAGTTGCTCGAGATATAAAAGGGAAGAGGGACAGGGTTGTTGCTGTGATAGACAGTGTGACAATCACTGCAGGTCAAGCATATGAGGCAATGAGCAATGCGGGTTACTTGGACTCTAATATGATTGTTATACTTAACGATAACCGTCACTCTCTGCATCCAAATATGGCGGATGGATCCAAGGCTTCCATCAGTGCACTATCTAGCTTCATGAGCAAAATCCAGTCTAGCCAATTCTTTCGTAAATTTAGAGAACTAGCCAAAGTATGCTTTCTTCATACTCTCTTTAGAAACCCTTAGCTTCTTTACAACGACTGGAGATTAGTGTTCAACAGTTATGGTTATTGACAGGCTATGACAAAGAAAATTGGAAAGGGGATGTATGAATGGGCAGCCAAAGTGGATGAATATGCGCGTGGTATGGTGGGACCAACAGGATCAACTCTCTTTGAAGAACTTGGTTTGTACTACATTGGTCCTGTTGATGGACACAACATTGAAGATTTAGTTTGTGTTCTCCGAGAAGTAGCTTCTCTAGATTCGATGGGTCCTGTGTTGGTCCATGTGATCACAGAGGAAAAGCGAAATGCAGATACCGCAAGCATCGTGGTCAAAGGTATATCTCTCTCTCTGCTTATATTAGTTTGTGCTTATCCAATTCTTGACTCGGTTTTCCTTTTTGTGTCTCAGATAGACGCACTTACAGTGATTGCTTTGTTGAGGCTTTGGTGATGGAAGCCGAAAAGGATAGAGATATTGTTGTAGTCCATGCAGGAAATGAGATGGATCCATCGCTTGTTACGTTTCAGGAGAGGTTTCCAGACAGGTTTTTCAATGTCGGTATGGCTGAGCAGCACGCTGTCACATTCTCTGCTGGTCTTTCTTCTGGAGGTCTCAAGCCCTTTTGCATTATCCCCTCTGCTTTTCTACAAAGAGCTTATGACCAGGTTTCACTTCTCTCTCACATTCGAAAACCATTTTTTTTTTTAAATCATAGCAAAGGGTCTTAGTGTGTTTTGAATCGTTTGATTTAGGTGGTCCATGATGTAGATAGGCAGAGAATGGCGGTGAGGTTTGTTATTACAAGCGCAGGACTTGTTGGATCCGATGGTGCTGTGCAGTGTGGAGCTTTTGACATAGCTTTCATGTCATGCTTACCAAACATGATAGCCATGGCTCCAGCCAATGAGGATGAGCTTGTGAATATGGTTGCAACTGCAGCTAACGTCACTGACCGCCCGGTTTGTTTCCGGTTCCCCAGAGGCGCCATCATCAACAAGAACTATCTCGTACCCGCTGGATTACCAATTGAAGTAAGTTCCAATCTAATCTTCAAAGTCTTCTTCAAAAACAGGCCATGCTGACACAAGAACCCGTTTTATCATATTAGAGTAGATCGGAAGAGGAAGAGTTCTGTTAGAAGGGCAAGAAGTGGCTTTGCTCGGGTATGGAGCCATGGTTCAGAACTGTGTTAATGCTCACTCGCTTCTCTCGAAACTCGGCTTAAACGTGACTGTAGCTGATGCGAGATTCTGCAAACCTCTGGACATAAAGCTCGTGCGTGATCTTTGCCAGAACCACAAGTTCCTTATCACTGTAGAAGAAGGCGTTGTTGGAGGGTTTGGATCTCATGTGGCTCAGTTCATAGCCCTTGATGGCCAGCTCGATGGGAAAATCAAGGTACGCACACACACACACAACAAACCGAAACCACATGTATTCAAAGTATTCATCTTTCTATAAACTTGGGTTGTAACTTCTCTTGTGTGGACTAAAACATTGATAGTGGAGACCGATTGTGTTACCGGATGGGTACATAGAAGAAGCTTCTCCTAACGAGCAGCTTGCACTTGCGGGGCTAACGGGACATCACATAGCAGCAACCGCTCTGAGTCTTTTGGGTCGAACTCGTGAAGCATTGCTCCTCATGAGCTAAAGCTTGGCTGCCAGAAGATTAGAGACTTAATGGAGGTATCACACACATTATTTGATTTCTTTTTAGCTCATGAGGAGTGAATGATTGATGAGTGTAATTATTAAGTTTCAAAAGTAAGAAAAAAAAATGTAAATATATGTATACATTCTGAATTCAAGAACCTTTTGGAAGAGCTTAAAAGAAGAATCTGATGTTTATGTTGCAAGTTATAACTGTATAGAGAGCCATAGAGGTGATAAATTTAGTGAATAAAGAAATTGATTCTGCATTAAAACTTAATCTAGCTTAATCTTTTATAAGTGGAAAGAAAGTAAATTTGCATTTTTTTTTGTTTACTTAAATTTGCATTGAAAACATAGAATTCAATGCGGTTTGGTTTTTTTTTTTTTTTGAGCAACTGATATATTAGAGAAAAGAGAGTACGGGCTTCAGGCCCAAGATGAAACATGGTGAAAGAGACAGGCTTTTGCAAGACCATCTGCAAGCCCATTCTCATCTCTTGAAACAAAGAAAATACATCAGAAATTGAAAGAAGCAGAGATGGATTCGATGTCCGATATAACTCCATAGAGAGACATCGGCTTTGTAATCGAATTTATCGCCTTGACAAGCGATAGTGAGTCTGATCTGAGTCAGATTTTGGTGATGCCGACGTGACGGGCGTGTGAGAGAGCTTCTCGAATCGCGAGGCCTTCAGCCACAATGCGGTTTGGTTGCATTTCTCTATTTCTGTTGTGTTGTCACTTGTGAATGTAGGACAGTTATCGTACCATGGGGGGGGGGGGGGGGGGTGTTACATGTCCGAAATCTGGGTAACAACAAAAATAGAACAGACGTGTATTTTCGCACTGCGAGAGATTATTAATAAAAGCTTTTTTAAATAATTACTGTAAACAAATACGTAAAAGAGAATCCTTTTCGTTCATCTTTCTTCTTTTTCTCGATCTTCTCTCACATTCGTCTCTCTCTCTCTCTCGATCATTTCCTCCCAAAGGAAGTTTCTTTTGATCTGAATCGTATCGTGTCGTTTCGTTTCTAACTGTAAGTTTTCTCCTTTTACGTTGTGTCCTTTCTCAAACTCGATCGGAATATAAAGTAAAAACATATACTTTGATTTCTCGAGAATCGAAACCCAGGATCGTTGCATCTAATAGGAACCCTAATTATTCAATTTCTTGACGAAAGATTGATACTTTATTTTTTTTCTCTTACCCTGACAGATGGAAATAGAAACGGAACATCATAGAACTGTCTCTATCGATGATAACGACAGCCTCGTACCAGAGCCAAGCTCAACAAAGGAAAGCCTTTTAGAAGATATCTCCCTTACTTCCCAAGTTATGAATCATCACCATCGTCATCCAGAACTATCGAGTGCAAGCCAAGTTCTGATCAAAGTCGAATTGGATTTTGCTTTCGTCTCTGAAAAATTAGTGAATCTCAGTCTTCTCACTATGCAACTCGGTTCTAGGGAACACGACTTTGAGTCTTTTGTTTCTCACCAAGAAGATGAAGAGGATGATGATTTGGCTGAGAAGGCACTGGAGTTTGATCTGCTGTCTTCGTTTCTCAACTCAGAGGTGAAAGAAGTTGAGTCGCTCGTTGGTTTTCTTCAGAAGGAAGTTCAAAGCGCTCGTGTCGTGATATCTCAGTTTCAAGATGATGCTGGAGACGCTTTCTCGGAGTTGGAAGGGAAGTTTCTTGATGCTGAACAGTCTTTGGACCAGTTAAAGGATCAAGTGGTGGAGATGAAGAAGCAATCTTCTAGCTTTCACAAGTTATTTTCTGGTGTGGATGAACTTGGAAGCTGTGAGTCCTAAATTTAACATTCTTGTTTATTACTCTCTCATATTGATAACTTAGATGTTTTTGGTTTAGGGTCTGGAGGGGGTGCTGAAGAATTTCAAAATGATGGTGAGTTTGGTGATCTGAGCGCTAAGATCAAAATGCAGACTGCTGATCAGCAGAGGAACGTTTTGAGGATGCTTGAGAAATCTTTAGCCAAGGAGATGGAACTGGAGAAGAAACTAAGCGAGTCAAGAAACGCTGAGTACCAACTAGAGATCAAACTGTACTCTTCCGAGCAGGATGTTCTCTACATGGAAGAAGTAATTGAAGATGCGTATTCCAGGTGGCTCGAGGCAGATAACGCTTCTGAAGTATTCAAGGGGATGTTAAAGGAGATGTCTGGAAAACTGCAGGTTCTTAAGTTCAGTTTAAGCGGGTCTTTTAAGAGGGAAAACAACTTGAAGTCTGAGCTCGTTGATTCGAACGAACGTTTAGAAGCTAGGGAATCTGCTTTGCACAAGCTTGATAGCAGCAACGGGAGGCTTGGCGACTTTCTTATGGCGCAGACGGAAGGGTTGAAGGAGAGTTTGAGAGAAGCTGAGGAGAAACTGATTCTGTTGAACACTGAAAATTCTGAATTAAGTGAAAAAGTTAGCTCTCTTGAGGAACAACTGAATGAAGATGCTCAGGTAACAGAGCTTGAACGTATCAACGAGGATCTGAAAGATAAGTTAGCCAAAACTGAGGCGAGGGCTGAGGAAGCAGAATCCAAATGCCAAAAGCTAGAAGAAAGCCAAAAGGAGGTTCAAGAGGAATTGGGGAGTTTCAGAGCAAAAGGCTACACTCCGGAGAAGTTAGAATCGCTTGAGAAACACTTGAGGGACTTAGATCACCAGCTAGAACTTGCAGTTGCAGCTGTCGAAGCGAGTAAAGAGAAGCAGAGCTTGTTATACTCGACCGTCTCTGACATGGAGGATGTGATTGAGGATCTGAAATCGAAAGTTTCCAAGGCTGAAAACAGGGCTGACTATACTGAAGACAAGTTGATCACTGTTTCTGAGTCTAACGCAGATCTCAACGATGAACTGAAGTCCTGTAGAGGGAGATTGAAAGAAGCGGAGAGGTATATACAGCAAGCTGAGGAGAGAAAGTTGCAGACTGCTAAGGATATCGCACAGCATAACAAGATCATGAAGAAACTGGTCTTGCAACTAGCTTCTGAACGAGAACGTCTTCATAAACAGGTATCAAGACATTACCTTAGTAGCTTCATCATCATCATAGTTGATGCTTATATATAGTTAATTTTTTTTTGCAGATAGCTAACTTGTCAAGAGAGAATCGTGTGCTGATGGTGAAGTTGAAGAAGGTTGGAAAGACAGGAGGATTAATGGAGAGTGAAAACGGAAGTGAAGTTTCACCTAAGTCTGAGCAGAGTTCTCTTCCTTGTCATCAAGAAAGCAAAACTCAAGCCACCGTTACTTCACTAACTGATCAAGAGGTAAATCAATACTAAAAGTCTGTATATGTATGCATCTAAGTGAACTCTAGGAATCAAATACTGACTCTGTTCTTTAAGACCTTATAGAAAGTGATGTTTGCACCGTTTTGTAGGAGGAGGAGGAAACAGAGTCGAGATCAGATATCGGAAGTGTAAGGAGATTAGATGCTGGAGCTCTTGGGTTCAAGCACATTTTCGTTGCAATCTTGGTCATCTTCATGTCTTCAATGGCTTACTTGATATCCCAGCAAAACATCTAAGAGTCTTTAACCTTTTTCAGAGTTTCATAAACTCTAGTTTTGTTTTTTTGTTTGTCTCGATGCAATAATTTACAATGTCAGAATATATATTCTAGTTTTTTTGTGCGGCTAATCTTCAATGAAAGATTACTAACTTCTTCAGAATCTCATAGGCTTTTAGTTTTGTTATCATCCCTCTTTGACATAGTTTAGCTTGACAGATTATATTTTTTTTTGTGTGTGGCTAATCTCTATTACATAAACTCTGGTAAACAGTAACAAAACATGCTTCTTTTTGTTTTTAATTATCATCAATGTCAAGTAAATACTAAACTCTTTTAATCAAATACCCTCTACAAACTAATCAAACAGAATTAAGAACATCCACAACTTGTTGCATCAACGGTCGTTTCTTCCAGTGCTCCGTGGTGCATATTTGGATGAGTGTGCCCATCTTTGTGGCTGCATCCACAGGATAGTGGCTCCCAAGTCTGGGATCAATTATCTCCGTAAACAAGAATGGTCTAGTTCTTAAGCGTTTCAGTTTTATTAGTATCTCTTTCAAACCAGTAAAGAGTGTAAGCAAGATCACACCAAATGTGTATACATCTGTCTCCATTCTCACAATAACTATATATATTATTACACAATTGTTGTCTTCAGATAAAAGAACAATAAGAATTAGTAAACATAAAGTTTTGAAGATTTTGGTTGTACCTGCTTCTAGAAATTCAGGAGACATGTATTTAGTTCCCGCAAATGTCCAATCTTCTGGCCAGCATTGCTTTTTCGAGTCAATGTATAACAATTTTGCATTGTATTGCTGATTTGATCAAAACTTGAGTACTAGTACGTTCTAAGATCATAAACCAAAAACAAAAGATGAAGAAAAATGCAAAAGGTGATGACCTCGTCAAGAAAAATGTTGTGCATTCTGAGTTCTTGATGTAATGGGCTGTTCTTGATCGAGTGGATAAATGCAACACCTTGTGCTATTCCAGTGGCTATCTTAACTCGTGTTTCCCATGGCAGTGCCTCCTCTTCTGCTTGAGAGAAACATGAAACTGTAAGTTTATTAAGCACAAGTACCTAAGGTACTATGAACAGATTTAGAAGAGATCTTAACTTTCGAAAATGTGATGATCCAAACTTTGTTTTTGCAAGTACTCGAAAACCAAGAGTGTTCTGTTATCTTCACAACAGTAACCCAAGAGTTTGACCAAGTTGGGATGAGATATCTCTCCTAGAGACTCAGCTTCTTCCTGCAACTTATAGATTTTTTTTTACCCACAATAATAAGTAACACAACACGTATATAGAACAAACCAAGTGTAACAAAAAATGGACAGACTTTGCTTATTTTCCAATCTTGTAGACGATGACTATGTAGAAGACCTTCCATGACAGAAACATGAAGTTTTGATGTGGTCTCATCATCTATGTAACCTTTGTAGAATGTTTGAACGTAGGAATCCTCCCCTTCTACGACCCTCTCTATTTTGAAATCCTCCGTTGCTTTCTTTAGTTCCTTGACGCTGAAGATTCTGACATTCTCGACTTCTTCCTCCTCTTTTCATATATATTCACACACACACACACACGTTTAAACTTGAATCACATAATTTAGAGATTTAATATATGTTAACAACAGTAAGAAGAGAGATGTACCCAACAAAGGAGTATTGATGAGAGGCAAAGTATGTTGTTGTTTACAAGACTTTAAGCCGTTTCCCATCCTTGAAGGTAATCTGTAGATTTTGTAGTTTTTCAGATTCTTTTTTTTTTTTTTTTGAACTTAGTTTTTCAGATTCTTTAACACATTAATTTGGGTGTTTATAAAGAGGTTGATGAGAAAGCCTCAACAAATATAAAAGACAAGACAGAGAAAAAGAAGCTACCACACTATATGTATATCCATTTTAATTAATAACTACACTTTGACACAAACTCTATTTGCTCATTTAGGCAAAGACAGAAAAATAAGCAACCACACTACATGATCCATTTTCAAGTAACAATGATGAGACATGTGAACTATAACAGAAACGCGTTTGTTTAATATTATGTTCTTGACTTATTTCCTCTCGCTTTCATTAATTTCTTGAAGAAAGAACAAACAGTCACGGAATCAAGTCCAAGCCCTTTAACTTAAAACGCTAATATATTTTCAGAAAGAAAAATAACAAACCATATTTATTGGCATATACTTTCATTTTTTCTTATAAATTGTTATACAAAATCGTAAATCGGTAAACCATATTTTTGCGTTATCTTTTTTTTTTATACAACTGAACGATCATATTGATACTATTTAATCTCTGCAATATGATTCAGAACATCTAAAACTTGTTGCATGGACGGTCGTGTATGCTTGTACTCGTTACATCGTTGGATGAGTGTGCCCATCTGCATTGCTGCATGCATAGGATAATCGCTCCCAAGTCGGGGATCAATTATTTCCGTAAACAAGAGAGGTCTAGTCGTAATGTCTAAGCTTTTATTCTTCAGCTTTTTTGCTCTAATTTTCAAAGCAATTATATGTGGAAGCAAGGCTCTATCTTTCAAACCAGTAAAAAGCTCAAGCAAGATCACACCAAATGCGAAAACATCGTTTTCCACTTCAAAACAATCTACATATATACATTACACAAATGTCTTAAGATTTGAAAATGAAAATATCGATCAGAATCAGAATCATTAAAACAAGAGCTAAGATGTTGGTGCACCTGTCCATTGACATTCAGGAGAAATGTATTCAAATCCTCTAACAACTGTCAATCCACTTAGCAGACCTTTTTGGTTTGTTTTAAGGTAAAACAGTTTTGCATTGTATTCCTGGTGAGATCCAAACTTAGGTATTAGTTTCCAAGATCATTAACAAAAAGAAGAAAAAAATGTTATACATCAAAAAGGTCATTGCCTCGTCAAGCATAATATTATGCATTCTGAGTTCAAAATATAACGAGGAGTTATTGATTGAGTGGATAAATGCAACGCCTTGTGCTATTCCAACGGCTATCTTAACCCGGGTTGCCCATGACAAGACCTCTTTCTCTGTTGAGGGAAACATCAAACATGAAGTTGTAGATAAAGCAAAAAACACTATATACATGTCGATTTATAGAATGGATGCATTGATTAGAAGAGATCTTAACTTCCGTAGATGTGATGATCCAAAGTTCCTTTGTGCAAGTATTCGAATACCAATAGTGATTTGGTATCTTCACAACAGTAACCCAAAAATTTGACCAAGTTTGGATGATAATGTTTTCCTAGAGACTTCACCTCTTCCTGCAAACTCATATATCTATTTTAATATACTACACAGCACATAAAGAATCAAATGTCAACAATGGACAGTCTTTGCTTACCTTCCAGGCTTCTATAGCCTCTAAACTATCTTTACGACATTCCATGACAGAAACAGAGATTCTAGTTTTAGTTCTTGATGAGGTGTCATCGATGGAGCCCTTGTAGAATGTTCGAACACAGCCATCCCCCCCTTTTGCGACCCTGTCTTTTTTTGAAGTTCTTCGTTGCTTTCTTCAATTCCGTGACGCTGAAGACTCTCAGATCCTCGTTTTCTTGATCCCCTTTTCATAAATACATATTGAATCGCATACTTATTATCATTATATGTAAGCAAAACAAAAAAAAGCTATAAAACAGAGATGTAGACGAGCAATACATGGTGGGCTGAGGAGAGGCTCGTAAGCAAATGAAAGAGGATCTTCTGTGAGAGGCTTTAGAACATTTCCCATTGTTGATGGAGATGTTTTTTTTTTTTTTTTTTTTTTTTTTTTTTTTTTTTTTTTTTTTTTTTTTTTTTTTTTTGTTGATGGAGATGTTGTTAATCTGTAGGTTTTTTGGTTTCAAGATTTTAACACATCTTATCTATGTTCTTATAAGAAGTTGAAAAAATTTAATCAATAGGTATTAATAATTCGCTGGACTGCCTAAGGATTCAACACGCCACCAATGAGTCAACTACTCACTTAGGCAAAAACAAAGGAGATGAAGAAACCACAAATATTAACTAGGATTATATCCATATGGCAAATATGGGGGGAAATGATGAGATCTACGTAAATAATAACAGAAACGCGTTTTATTCATTTTTAGTTAGTTATTGACTTATGGAACTACTAGGCTGAGAAAGTGATGTTGATGTTGATTTTCTTGGGGGAAATTAAGATCTACAAATGAAAAATGTAAAAGCGCTGCCCACCTAATTTTTGCCTGCAACTCTTAGTTTTTTTTGTGCTCACCATATACATAAAGTACAAGTGTAATAAAATGATACATATAGTTTTTTTTTGAAAAAGGTTTGCTATTAAATACTAGAAAAATACAAGATACTGGCTTAGCCATAGAGTTTAGGTTGAGTAGAACAAAATGAAAAGATACATATAGTTGCATGAAATGGACAGATCTTGGTTACCTTTCACTCTTCTAGAGCCTAGGAACTATCTTGTAAGACATTCCATGACATAAACATATAGTCCAGTTCTGGTTTTGGATTGAGAAAATGTGGTCTCGACGATGTAGCCTTTGTAGAATGTTCGATCAAAGCTATTGCTTGTAGATATACCCTACGTACATTCGTCTATCCTTTAAAAATTTTAATACGTACGTAAAATTATTTGATTTTAGCACTAGCAGAAATTTTGGCTTTAACCACTAAATAGCTGCGAAATTAATGAAGAATGTGGCAATCCATATTTATATCATGGCAAAAAGCCACAAATGTTTTTTTTGGAAAGTAGTTATGATTTTTTCATAAATATTTTGTGGGCAACATGGTTATGAAATAAAACTTGACAAAATCGTGGCTAATCCACGACAAAACTGCTGGAAGAGTTACAAAACATGCTTTATTATTTTAATTATCTTCAATGTAAAATATTAGTACCACCTCTATGCATTAATACTGAATCTAGAATTCATAACATCCAAAACTTGTTGCATTAACGGTCGTTTCTTCCAGTCAACCTTGGTGCATCTTTGGATGAGTACGCCTATCTTTGTGGCTGCATCCACAGGATAATGGCTCCCAACTCCGGGGTCAATTATTTCCATAAACAAGATGGGTCTAGTTCTTAAGCGTTTCAGATATATTGATATTTCTTTCGAACCAGTAAAAAGTTCAAGCAAGATCACACCAAATGTGTATACATCAGTCTCCATTCCCAAAGTAGCTACATATTTTGCAGCATAAAGATTTAAACACTGAAAGGTTAATCAGAATTGTAAATACAAATGTTAAGATTATGTTGTACTGCATCTAGATATTCAGGAGACATGTATATAGTTCCCAGAAATGTCCAACCAGTTGGCCAACATTGCTTTTTTGAGTCAAGGTACAACAATTTTTCATTGTATTGCTGATGTGGTCAAAACGTTATATTAACTTCTAAGGTCATAAACAAACAAAAAAAGATGATGAAAAGTGATAACCTCATCAAGCAAAATGTTATGCATTCTGAGTTCTTGATGTAGTGGGCTATTCTTGATCGAGTGGAGAAATGTAACACCTTGGGCTATTCCTGTAGCTATCTTAACCCGTGTTTCCCATGGCAATGCCTCATTTTCTGTTGAGAGTTACATGAAACTGTACGTAAAGCACAAGTATCCAATACCTAATTTATAGAATGGATACATTTAGAGGAGATATTAACTTTAATATGATGCTCCAAACTTTCTTTATGCAAGTACTCTAAAACCAAGAGTGATCTGTTATCTTCACAGCAGTAACCCAAAAGTTTGACCAAGTTGGGATGAGAAATCTGTCCTAGAGACTCAGCTTCTTCCTGCAACTCATAGATTTTTTTTTTGCCAATCATGTACTTACAAATACACACAGCACGTATATAAACAAGTGTACACAAAAAAATAGACAGTTTGAAGAAGACCTTCCATGACAGAAACAGCGATTCTGGTTTTAGTTCTTGATGTGGTCTCACTGATGTAACCCTTGTAGAATGTTTGAACATAGGTATCCTCCCCTTCTACGACCCTCTCTAATTTGACGCTAAAGACTCTTAGATTTATATGTCTTTTTTTTCAAAAAAAAAAAAGACTCTTAGATTCTCGTTTTCTGCCTCCTCTTTTCACACGTATATATATACAGTGATCCAAAAAGATATATATACACATTTAATTTCAGATAACGTATTTCAAGATAGTATATATGTACAGTATACATATTTTTAAAGAGAGATGTACCCAAAAGTGGAGTGTTGGTGAGAGGCTCGTAAAGATGGAAAGGATGTTGCTAACAAGACTTTAAACCGTTTCCCATTGTTGAGGGCTATGGTATTGGTTGATCTGTGGATTTTGGTTTCATTTGCTTTTTTTTTTAACTACAGGTTTCATATGCTTAACACATCTTCTTTTGTAGTTTTATAATAAACAGGTTGAGAAATCATTCAACACTTTTTAATCACTTAGGCAGAGACAAATAAAAACAAGGAACCACAGTACTAATTACGAGTATATCAATTTAACTATTTAAGTAACAATGCTGAGACTTATACGTACGTACACAATAGCAGAAACGCGTACATTTTAATACGTTCTTGACTTATTGCCTTGTTAGTGAGAAATTGATGTCGTTTATGTTTTTCTGAGTAAAGGACGGTCGCAAATTAAAGTCAAAGCCTTCAGCTTAAAAGCTAGCTAGGATATGCTTCTACGGCCTCATATATTTCAGAAAAGAAAAAAAACAGAGCAAAACACTTTTTCAAATATAACAAACTTTTTTTGACAAAAGAATAAGCATACACTTTCAGTTTCGCATAAGCTATTTTACAAGATCGTAGATAGGTAAGCTTTCAAAACAAAAGCAAGACAAGGACAAATAAAATGGATACTAGTTAATCTCTGCAATATGAATCAGAAGATCCAATACTTGTTGCATCAACGGTCGTGTCTCCCTCTTCCTTTCGGTGCATTTTTTGATGAGTGTGCCCATCTGCATTGCCGCATTGGCAGGATAATCACCCTCAAGTCGAGGATCAATTAATTCCGTAAACAAGAAAGGTGTAGTTCTAACATCTAAGCTTTTATTCTTCAACTTTTTTGCTTCATTTCTCAAAGCAGCTAAACGCTCAAGCAAGTCTCCATCTTTCGAATCAGTAAAAAGCTCAAGCAAAATCACACCAAATGCGAAAACATCGCTATCCATTTTAAACCAACCTAACATACATCAAACAATTGTCTTAAGATTTGAAAATGAAAAGATTGATCAGAATGACTAAAACAAGAGTTGAGATTTTGGTGCACCTGACAGGAGACATTCATAAGGCATGTGTTGCATCTGTGTGTCTTAAATCTCTGTGCACCAGTAAAAGCCCAGCACCGGTATGCCTTTTCGGTTTAGGAAATTTACTTTTTCTGTTGTATTTTTCTTATTGGGAAAAGGAAATCGGGTTTTTGAGGCATGTATAAATATGGGTCTAAGGGTTTGTAAATTATTTATTCGCACAATAATAAGAAACCCTAAACGGGTATTTGCCTCAATTCGTTTTGCTCTCTGTTCTTCTCTTATAATTCGCAGCCGTTCACAACAGCATGTATTTACGTCCTCTCTCAAGACTCAAGCAATTTCCCAGAAATCTTTTGTTTGTTTCAAGGTAAAACAGTTTTGCATTGTATTCCTGATGAGATCCAAATTTAGGTACTAGTTTCTAAGATCATCATTAACAAAAAGAAGAAAAATGGTATAAATAAAAAGGTCATTACCTCGTCAAGCATAATGTTATGCAATCTGAGTTCAAAATATAGCGAGGAGTTGTTGACTGAGTGGAGAAAAGCAACAGCTTGTGCTATTCCAATGGCTATCTTAACCCGTGTTGCCCATGACAAGACCTCATTTTCTGTTGAAGGAAACGTCAAATGTGAAGTTGTTTATAAAGCAAAAACTATATATTCCAATTTATAGTATGGATTGGATGCATTGATCAGAAGAGATCTTAACTTTCGTAGATGTGATGATCCAAAGTTTCTTTGTGAAAATATTCGAATACCAATAGTGATTTGGTATCTTCACAACAATAACCCAAAAATTTCACTATGTTTGGATGAGAATGTTCTCCTAGAAACTTCACCTCTTCCTGCAAACTCATGTACTTTTAATAAGTATAAAAACAAGTTTAATTAATGGATAATCTTTGCTTACCTCCCAAGCTTCTATAGCGTCTAGGCCCTCTACACTATATCGAAGACATTGAGTGACAGAAACAGCGGTTTTAGTTCTTGATGGTGCAAATGTGATGGAGCCCTTGTAGAATGTTCGAACAGAGCCATCCTCACCATCTATAACCTTATCTTGTCTGAAGTTCTTAGTTGCTTTCTTCAATTCCGTCAGACTGAAGACTCTCAGATTCTCGTTCTCTGGATCCACTTTTCATATATACATATCGAATCACGTATTATATATTTACTATTATTATTATTATTAAACAAAAAATGCTTTTAAAAACAGAGGTGTATACAAACCTGGTGGGCTGAGGAGAGGCTTGTAAGCAAATGAAAGAGGATCTTCTCTGAGAGGCTTTAAAACGTTTCCCATTGTTGGTCGAGATGATTAAATCTGTAGATTTTTGGTTTGAAATTTTTTTGTTTTGTTTTGTTTTACAGGTATGAAGATTTTAAAACATCTCATGTGGTTCTTATAAAGAGGTTGTAAATGATTAACGAATCTTTTTGAAAAAAAAAATTAGTTGGACTGCTTTAGGATTCAATGCTTTGGTCAGTCAATTGCTTGCTTATAAGACAAAAGGAAAGAAGAACAAGAAATTAAATTATTAACCGGGACAATATCCATGCAAGGCAAATCACGTAAACAAATACCAAAAAAACGTTTTGTTCATTTTGAATAGTTATGGCCTACTAGGTTAAAGTCAAGTTCATTTGATTTTCTTGGGGGAGAGATCTAAAAAAAACACGTAAACTCACCTAACTTCTGCCTGCAACATATTCTCTTGTTGCAATCTTGGCCATTTTCATGTCTTCAGTGGCTTATTTTGTATCCCAGCAAAACATATCTAAGAGTCCTTTTTAACCTTTTCATAGTCTCTCATATGCTCCAGTTGGGTTTTTTCTCTCTTTGCAATAATTTACAATGTCAGAATATAAAACATTTTAGTTTTTTTGTGTGGCTAATCTTCAATGAAGATTAATCAGATTATATTTTTTCGAAATAAGATTAATCAGAATTTGTAAAAAAATAATTACATACGAACTATTCCAGAATCTCATAGGCTTCGATTTCGTTTTCCTTTATAGTTTTTGTGTGTGTGGCTAAACTCAGTTACAGAAAATCTGCTAGAAGAGTTAAAAGCATGCTTCTTTGTTTTAAAAATATCTTCAATGTCAAATATAGCCTTAACTCTTTTAATCAAATATATATTAGTACCTCTACACATTAATACTGACTCTGTAGAATAGAATTCAGAACATTCACAACTTGTTGCATAAACGGTCGTTAATTTCTTCCAGTCAACCATGGTGCATCTTTGGATGAGTGTGCCCATCTTTGTGGCCACACTGACAGGATGGTCACTCCAAAGTCGAGAGTCAACTATTTCCGTAAACAATAACGATGTAGCTTTTAAGCGTTTCAGATTCATTACTTTTTTTTGGGCAAAACGTTTCAGATTCTTTACTATATTTATTATATCTTTCGAACCAGTAAAAAGTTCGAGCAGGATCACAACAACTGTGTATATATCGGTCTCCATTCGCATAATAGCTACATAAAATACACAACTGTCTTAGGATATGAGCAATCAAAGATCAATCAGAATTGTTAAGATTCTGTTTTACCTGCAGATACATATTCAGGAGACATGTATATAGCTCCCACAAATGCCCAATCTGTTGGCTAACATTGTTTTTTTTTTTCAAGGTAAAACAATTTTGCATTGTATTGCTGATGAGATCAAAACTTACGAATAAAGTTATAAATCAGAAACCACAAAAAAAAAAGATGAATATTAAAAAAGCCATTACCCGTCAAGCAAAATGTTATGCATTATGACTTAGTTCTTGATGTATTCTTGATTGAGTGGAGAAATGAACACCTTCTGCTATTCCAATGGCTATCTTAACCTGTGTTTCTGTTAAGAGAAAACATGAAGCTGTATGTAGAGCAGAATTATCTATAATACTTTATTTATAGAACAGATCTTAACTTTTGAAAATGTGTTGCTCCAAATTTTCTTTGTGCAAGTAGTCAAAAAACAAGAGGTTTTTTTTTTTGATCTTCACAACAATAACCCAAAAGCTTGACTAAATTGGGATGAGCAATCTCTCCTAGAGAATTAGCTTCTTCCTGCAACTCATTGTTTTTCCCCATCATGTTACTTAATAAGTATACAACACAGACATGTATAAAAATAAAACGGACAGACTTTGGTTATCTTCCACTCTTCTAGACCCTTGTAGAGTATCTTGAAAACCTTCCATGACAGAAACAGCGATTCTTTGTTAGTAGTTCTTGATGTGGTTTCGTTGATGTATCCCTTGTAAAATGTCCGAACGGATCCATCCTCGCCATCTACGACCCTCTCTTTTCTGAATTTCTCTGTTGCTTCCTTCAGTTCCTTGACGCTGAAGACTCTCAGATTCTCATTTTCTGCCTCTCTTTTCATAGATTTACATTTAAATTTAAACTGTGTTATAAAAATACATTTAAATTTAAATCACTTGTTTATATAAGTAAAAAAAGGAAAATGTGTATTTAAAAAAGAGAGATATACCCAACAGAGGAGAGGAGTATTGATGAGAGGCTCATAAAGATACGAATGCTGTTTACATGGCTTTAATCCGTTTCCCATTGTGAGGGTGATGGTTCATCTGTGGATTTTGGTTTCATATGCTTAATACAATCTTTTGTAGTTTTATGATAGACAGGTTGAGGAAAGCATCCACGAGTAAACACATTTGAAGGATTCAACACTTTTGCATGCTAACTTAGGCAAGACAAAGAAAAACAAGCAACCACAGTACATAAACATTTTTAAATAACAATGCTGAGACTTAGGTAGACAATAACGAAACGCGTTTACTCCATTTCAATACGTTCTTGACTTTATTGCCTAGTTTGTGAGAAATACATGTCGCTTTGTTTTTCTTGGGAGAAAAAGATCATATAGTCACAGATTCTAGTTGTGTTTCAAAAAAAAAAAGTCACAGATTCTAGTTCAAGCCATTAACTCTTATATATATGTATACATATCAACAAAAATATAAACCATATTTTTTAAATAGCATATACATTCGGATTTGTATATTTTTCAAATTCGTAAATAGGTAAATGAAAAAGTAATTTTCAAGTTCAAATCAGGTCAGAATTAATCAGTTTCGCCTAAGTGGTATGGGATGTAAGAGGCTATATTAGTATCCGTATATGTACTTGACTGAGAGTGATCTTGGAGGCAAAAGCAACAGTTGGAATGGTTACATATATATCAATTAATAAATCTGTGTAATATTACAGAAAGTTTCTGATGATCATACAAAATATAATTCAAATGTGAAAACAAACAAATGTTTGGATAATTATAACTTCTACACATCAAGTACTAATTAAATATCTGCAATGTGATTCAGAACATCTAAAACTTGTTGCATGGACGGTCGAGTATGCTTTTCCTCAGTGCATCTTTGAATGAGTGTGCTCATCTGCATTGCCGCGTTCACAGGATAATCTCTCTCAAGTCGAGGATCAATTATTTCCGTAAACGAGTAAGGTCTACTCCCAGTTACATCTAAGCTTTTATTCTTCAGTTTTTTTGCTCCTTCTTTCGAAGCCATTAAATGCGCAAGTAAGTCTCCGTCTTTCGAACCAGTAAAAAGCTCAAGCAAGATCACACCAAATGCGAAAACATCGGTATCCATGTCAAACCAACCTACATACACATTACATAACTGGCGTAACATTTGAACAATGAAAATATTGATCAGAATCATTACAAAAAAGAGTAACAATTTTGTTGTACCTGTCATCATACATTCAGGAGACATATATTTAAGTCCTTTCCCAAGTGTCCATTGATTTTTCAGACATTTTTTGTTTGTTTCAATGTAAAACAGTTTTGCGTTGTATTCCTTATGATATCCAAACTTAGGTATTAGTTTTTAAAATCATTAACATAATGTTATAAAAAAAAAAGTAATTACCTCGTCGAGCATGATGTTATACACTCTGAGCTCGAAATATACGGAGGAGTTGTTGATTGAGTGGAGAAACGCAAGACCTTGAGCTGTTCACTACAAGAAAACATCGATATTCCAAGAGAATTCTGAGGTCAAATGATTTTTCTCGGAATTTTCTGAGGAAAAACCGAGGACATTTCGAGGAAACCCGATTTCTGGGTTTCCTCGAAATGTCTTCGGAAATTTCTGAGGAAATTCCGAGGAAACACCATTTCCTCGGAAAATTGTGAGGACATTCCGAGAAAGTTATGTTCGTCGGAAAAAACCGACGGATATTTCTTCAATTCCGAGGACATTTTGTAGCCGTTAGAGAGCCGTTGGGAGAGCCGTTGTGTGATTTCAAAAATTCCGAGGAAATACCGAGGATATGTGAATTTTCCTCGGAATTCCGTCAGTATGTCGGCAGGAATTCTTCTATAAATACAGCCATCCCTCTTCCTCTTCATTCACCCCATTTCTTCTTCTTCTCTCCTAGTATCACGAAATTTAGATCAAAAAAACATGTCTTCTTCAAATTATTTTCGTTCTTGGATCGATCGACCTCATTTGGATCCGGAGACGAGATTGCTTACGGAAGAATACCAACAAGGTTTAACCGAATTCATGGCGTTATATCGCCGACAACCGGAAGCAGAAACAGGTAAGTTAAGATGTCCTTGCTCTAATTGTAAAAATAGAAAAGTTATTAAAGAGTGGGATGTTTGGACTCATTTATTTTTGAATGAGTTTACACGAAGTTACAAAATTTGATATTATCATGGAGAAACTGGTTATGAACTTGGTAGTACTAGCGAACCTCAGCCGGCGGTTAGATTAGAAGAACCAATTAGAACGGATTTAGACTATGGTGTAGGTACTGAGCAGATGGTAAATGATCATTTTAGAGGGGAAGATTTACCCAATGCAGAAGCTAGGAGATTTTATGATATGTTGGATGCTGGAAAGCAACCTTTGTATGAAGGCTGCAGAGATGGTCATTCAGCTTTATCATCTGCTACAAGACTGATGGGCATTAAGACCGATTATAACTTGGCTGAAGTCTGTGTGGATGCGATAGCTGATTTTGTAAAAGGTATTCTACCTGAGGATAATGTAGCTCCAGGTTCATACTACGAGGTGCAGAAACTCGTATCTGGTGTTAGTTTACCGTATGAAGTAATAGATGTATGCAGCGATAACTGCATGATTTATTGGAGGGCGGATGAGCAGCGGATTACATGCAAATTTTGTGGAAAGCCTCGTTACAAAGATACGAGTGGAAGAGTTCCAGTGCCATATAAGAGGATGTGGTATTTGCCTTTGAAGGAAAGGTTGCAGAGGTTGTATCTTTCGGAACGCACAGCGCAACGAATGAGATGACATGCGGAGCACTCAACAGATGGTGAGATTAGACATCCTTCAGATGCAAAAGCGTGGAAGCATTTCCAATCATTGTATCCCGACTTTGCATATGAGAGAAGAAATGTCTACCTTGGATTATGTACTGATGGTTTCAGCCCGTATGGGAAGAGTGGAAGACAATATTCTCTATGGCCAGTCATTGTTACACCATATAACTTACCCTCAAACTTGTGCTTGCGACGAGAGTTTTTGTTTCTCTCCATTCTCGTTCCCGGACCAGAGCATCCTAAGAGATCACTTGATGTGTTTCTTCAGCCACTAATATATGAGTTGCAACAACTATGGGCTCACGGTGTTGAAACATACGATATTTCGTGTAAAGAAAACTTTCAAATGCGGGCAGTACTAATGTGGACAATAAGTGATTTTCCAGCATATGGTATGTTATCTGGATGGACAACGCATGGGAGGCTATCATGTCCATATTGTCAAGATGACACATATGCTTTCCAACTAAAGAACGGAAGAAAAACGTGTTGGTTTGACTGTCACAGACGATTCCTACCACATGATCATCCATACCGTCGGAGTAAGAATTTGTTTAGGAAGAACAAACAGGTGTTTGATGGTCCACCTGAGGAAGTTAGTGGAGAAGGTTTGAAGACACAACTAAGAGATTATGGTGCAGAAAGGACGCCAGACGTTGATGGACATGGGCATTTTCCGGTAGATGCTGTTGGAGATCTACATAACTGGCACAAAAAAAAGTATTTTCTTTGATTTGCCATACTGGGAGCATCATCTGCTAAGGCATAATTTAGATGTCATGCATATTGAGAAGAACTTTTTTGACAATCTCATGAACACGATCCTTAACGTTAAAGGTAAAACAAAGGATAATTTGAAGTCAAGACTGGATTTAGTCGATATATGTGCTCGTCCAGAACTTCATGTTGATGAGAATGGTAGGGCTCCTTTTCCCATATACCGACTGGATGGAGAGGGAAAAGATGCTTTCTTTGATTGGATTTCAAACGATGTGGAGTTTCCGGATGGTTACGCATCTAATTTGCGTAATTGTATCGACAGAAAGGAAGAAAAGTTTATTGGCTTGAAAAGTCACGATTGCCATGTGATGATGCAGCGCCTCCTTCCGTTTGCCTTCAAAGAACTATTACCACGAAAAGTTCATGAAGCAGTTGCAGGGATAAGTGATTTCTTCCGCGATTTATGCAGCAGATCAGTGACTCTTGAAGGTATTACAAATTTGAAGACTAACATAGCCGTGATTCAGTGCAACCTTGATAAAATATTTCCTCCCTCATTTTTTGATGTTATGGAGCATCTTGCTATTCACCTGGCAAGAGAATTGGAACTTGGTGGTCCTGTGCAGTATAGATGGATGTATCTGTATGAACGGTATATGTTCCATTTGAAGGAGATGGTGAAAAATTTTAGTAGGGTGGAAGGTTCTATAGTCGCACAGATGATCAATGAAGAGATTTCAAACTTTGCCGAGTACTACTTTCCAGCAGAAGTTCATACCAAAAACAGAAGACCTGCTCGGCATGATGATAGAGGCGAACGGGCAACATATCATGTTAAGGTTCCAGACATTTTCACAGATGTTGGACGACTTAGCGGAAAACCAAAGGACCGTCGACTTACTGACCAGGAGCGTAGTCATTTGCAAACATATTTGCTCACCAACTGCGAAGATGTTCTTCCATATGAGAGGTAAGTTTATTATGTTAAAAAAAAATTATTTGAACAAATAGACATTTAAATTTTAATTAATTATATTATTGTTATCATATGTACAGGATTTTCATGGCAGAAAAGCGGTTCGAACATAGATACGCCACAGAGACGGAACTTGAAGAAATGAAGCAGAGAGAATTTGCTGGATGGATGTTTACTTATGTGAGTGCTTTAAACTTCATAAAATTTAATTTTTCACATATTTATACTAATTCATATTTATTGATATAACCTACATATGTGCTATTACACAGGTGTCTGCTGGTTTGGCCAGAGGTGAAATATTTGACGATTGGATACGCGATATGGTGGTTGGCCCAATATGTGTTGTGAAGTCATATCCGAGATTTTGTACTCGAGGATATGCATTCACAACTGAAAAGAGGAGACGTTCGCGTACGACCTATGATGCTGGTGTTTGTTCTGCATCAGGAGATGATGTATACTACGGACACATACAAGAGATTATGGAAATCAAGTATTTGGGCATGCTTGGATTGCGATGTACTGTTTTCTATTGTGATTGGCATGACAACACTCCAGATCGAGGTGTGACAACAGATGCATTTGGTGTTACATCAGTACATTCGAGGCGGAAGCTGCAATATTATGATCCTTTCATTCTTGCTTCTCAGGCCGATCAGGTAAGTCAATGTAAATTATTCAGAATGATTGATCATAATTTATACTTTTACTAATAATTTTTTTAATGTTACAGGTTTGTTATATCAAGTACCCCCGGGTAAGAAACAGAGATGATCCATGGGTTACTGTTACAAGAGTTAACCCGAGAGGCCGAGTTCAGAGAAGTTCTGAGCTGGAAGACCCACTACAACCAATCACAGCCGGCAACTTAAGTGCAGCAGAAGATGTAGCGGAAGGTGTTCTTGTAGTCGATTTGACCGACTTCGCAGAAGAAGCCGTCGTTCACGCAGAGGATGAACCGGTTATTGGAGAGTTTCACCAAGATCCAGATTCCGATTCATCTGGTGATGATGGCTCGGAATCAGTGTAGTCTTTTTTTTTTTTTTTTTTTTGAAAAACCGAGGAAATTTCGAGGGCCACTAGGGTTTCCTCGGTATTTACCTCTCGATTTAGGGATTTGATTATTTAGTGTTGTTCCTCGGTATTTCCTCAGAAAATTCCGAGGAAATACCGAGGAAACTGCTGATAATCAGTAGTTTCCTCGGTATTTCCTCGGAATTTTCCGAGGAAATACCGAGGAACTGGGTTTAGGGAACCGTAAACAACTTTTTACGGATTGAATAACACGTATATAGCCTTCATTAAGTGTCTTAACCATATTATGAAGTCCTACTTTGGTGTTTTACACAATAACAAACACTTTTTACGATTGCTTGAACGAAAACCACACAGCATAAGATAAACACTTATACACTTTAACAAACGTTAAACGAAATACTTATAATCATTTCTGATATTTTGTTTTTTTATGGTTTATGTTCATCTATACAAAGAATCTTCAATGGTATGCATTAAATTTGAATAAGAAATGAAATTCGGCAAAAAAAAATGGAATTTGAAACCCCAAATACTTGTTTCCTCGGAATTTCCTCAGTAATTACTGAGGAAATTCCGAGGAACTAGTGGTCGTCGGAATTTTTTTATTTACCCGGGAAACCCCTAGCCGCCAAACATTTCGTGAAATATCGGATATACCGATACCGATGGAATTCTGAGGACCCTTTAAAAAATACCGAGGGAATTCCGATGGAAAGTGTCCGTCGGACTCCTCATAAATTAGGGTAAATCGACTTCTTCTTCCCCATTTCTCTCTTCCTCTCCTCTCTTCCTCTACGCGGCTCCTCCTTCTCCTCCATCGATTTCCGGCGATTCCCACCGTTTCTTTCCTCCATTTCTTTGCCAAATCTCTCCCAAATCATGTAAGAACTCTATATCTCTCTCTTTTCTTCCAAAATTGTGATTGATTAGGAATGATGAGATTAGAATTTCGGATTTTAGGTTGTTAGATGATAGTTTAGGATTGCATGAGTAGTTTAAGCTAGGATTGTTGGTTTGATTGTTGTTTTTGATTGATTTGGAATGATTTTTTGTTTTGGTTAAAATTCAAAACGTTTTTCTATTTTTAAAATGTTTTTTGATTTCTTAAAAACAATTTTCTATTTTTAAAAACGTTTTTCAAGTTTCCAGTAATAATAAAACGTTTTTAAAATTTTTTTTTAAATTTTTTAAAACTTATTTCTCTATTTTTAAACAATTTATTAATTTTTTATACTCATATATATATATATATATATATATAATCTAATAAATTATAAATTTTTCTTAATTTTAAATATATTAAAACTATTTTTTAAAATTTTTAAACATATTTTGTTTATTTGAACTATTTTTTGTATTTTTATAACTTTTTTAAAATGTATACTAACAAATTATAAATTTTTTAAAATTTTAAATTTTAAATTTCAAATTATAAATCATGTATAAAACTATTTTTCTAATTATTAAACTATTATTTTAATTTTTAAAACTTATTTCTCTATTTTTAAACAATTTATAATTTTATATACTCATATATATATATATATATATATATATATATATATATAAATCATGTATACTAATAAATTTTTAATTTTTATTAATTTTTTATATATTAAAACTATTTTTCACATTATCAAACAATTTAAATATATTAAAACTATTTTTTAAAATTTTTAAACAAATTTTGTTTATTTGAACTATTTTTCTAATTATTATACTTATTTCTCTATTTTTAAACAATTTGTAATTTTATATACTTATATATATATATATATAAAATTTCTCAGGTCTTATGACGATGATCAGATCCGGCCTCCTCGACAGCGTCGTGGTCGTGGCTCGGGGAGCATCTCCGTTCAGGATTCCCAATCGCCCCGCAGCTCGTTCCAAACATCTCCCTCTCCATTTCCCGACGCTCCTACTGGCTCCGGTGCTGCACCCCCTATTCCTCCGACTTATCAGGGTCCTCCGGAACTGGTGAGGGTTGCGGAGTATGTTCGACAGCCGGGTCGTGAGCGTCTGCCGTTTCTCACTCCGTATCCATCTGGACCGCATCAAACATGGTTCAACCGATCCTCGAACGGGATAATCACATGGCTCAACGGTATGATGTACTCGTCTTTGGACGTGGGACATCCGACTTTCACGGACTTTCCTACCGAGAAAAAAAGTCCTGTGGTTTCAACAGTTTGCGGTAAATTTCCCAATTTTTTTTTATAATCTTATTCTTAATATAATTTTTCTACTAATTATGTATTTTTTGCAGCAAGAGTTCAACTGGAATCCCGATAGTACGTCGTTCATCTATTACCACTTCGTCCATAAAGTCATGACGAACTACTCGTATCAAATTCATGAGTGGAAGAAGAAGTGGCAAAAAGACAAGGTTTTTTAATATTTTAAAAATTTCTTAAATTTATTATTAAAATTTTTAACTTATCTAACAATTTTTTTTATAAAGGTCCCAAAGTCGATGAACCTGACGGTCTGGGCGGAGTTGTGTGTGCATTGGAGTAAGGATGAGACGAAAGCTACTTCTTCCACCAACTCCACGAACCGCAAAAACGAGCGTAAAGGGAAGGGCGTCTTCAAGCACAACTTGGGTGCTCAGTCTCAAGCAACTCTCAGGGATCGCATGGTAATTTCATTCGTTTCTTTTTCAAATTTTTATTCATTTCTTCTAATTACTAATTTTTGTTTAATTTATATTGATATCAAGGTGGAAGAAAATGAGGGTCAGCCGGTTGATGATTTCGCCCTAATGAAGAGGGCGTATACCAACAAGAAGACCGGCCAGATTGATGATGGTCTTGCGAGAGATGTGGTCGACCTCATCAACACTCAGTTGGAAGAAGCAGCGTCTCAGCTTCAAACCGACGACGACAAATCGACGGGTACCCAGTTGCCTCAGGCTCGGATCAACGAAATCGTTCAATCGGTAAGTTTTTTTTTTTTTTTCATTTCATCTTAGCTATTGTTTAACTTTGTCTATATTATTTTTCAGACGGTTCCAAAGAGGAAGGGACGTTTGTTTGGTTTGGCTCGTCGGTCCCAGTCAGTTGCATCTTCAGCCGCACCACCGCCCTATGTTGATCCTGAAGTACTCCTTGGTCAGCTGCAAGACAAGGATACTCGCATATCTGTGTTGGAGACCCAGATGGCGACTCAACAAGCGAGCTTCGAGGCACAGAGGAAGCTGAACGAGCAGATGATGGAGATGATGAGGACGTTGCACCCGAACGTGAACTTCCCGACTCTGCAGGACCCGAACACCCAAAACCCAAACCCCCACAACCCGTAGTTTTTTTTTTTTTAAAACCTTGGAATGTTTTTTTATTTGTACTAATTTGAATTTGAATTTTATAATTTCGAAATTAAATTTTAGAATTTTAATTTTCTATTTTCGAAATTTAATTTTTTAATTTTATATTTTCGATTTTAAATTTCTAATTTTTATTTTTTTTAAAAAAATATTTTTTTCCAAAATTCCGAGGAAACTGTCCATCGGAATATTCCGACGACGGCTTCCGTCGGACGTTTCCGAGGGACAGTTTCCGACGAAATATATCCTTGGAAACTTCCGACGACATGCGTTCCTCGGAATTTTCCGAGGACCAGTTTCTTCGGAATGTTTCTCGGTTTGTAATCCGTAATCCGATGATACATTTCCTCGGTATTGTCCTCGGTATATACCGACGGAAGCGTCTTCGGTATTTTTCGACGATCTGTCCGACGAAAGGTCGTACTCGGTATGTCCTCGGAATAATTGTTCCTCAGAATCTCTTCGGAAATTTCCGAGGAATTGCTAAATACCGAGGACTTTTTTCCGAGGGAAATAGTATTCGGTATGTCGTCGGAATACCGTTATTCCGACGACATTCCGACGATATTTGCCCTCGGTATTGGCCTGTTTTCTTGTAGTGGTTCCAGCGGCTATCTTAACCCGTGTTGCCCATGATAATATCTCTTTTTCTGTTGAGGGTAACATCAAACATGAAACTGTGTATGCTGATTTTATAGAATGGATACATTGATTAATTAGAAGAGATCTTAACTTCCATGAATGTGATGATCCAAAGTTCCTTTATGCAAGTATTCGAATACCAATAGTGATTTTTTATCTTCACAACAATAACCCAAAAATTTGACCAAGTTTGGATGAGAATGTTTTCCTAGAGACTCCACCTTTTCCTGCAAACTCATGTACTTTTAGTTAGTACACAAAAAGTATATAAACAGGTGTACACAATGACAATAATTTCCTTGCCTTCCACGCTTCTACCGCCTCTAAACTATCTTGAACACATTCCATGACAGAAACAGAGATTCTAGTTTTAGTTCTTGATGAGGTGTCGTCGATGGAGCCCTTGTAGAACTTTCGAACAGAGCCATCCTCGCCATCTACCACCCTGTCTATTCTGAAGTTATTCCTTGCTTTCTTCAATTCCGTGACGCTGAAGACTCTCAGATCCTCGTTTTTTCTATCCACTTTAAACATATTGAATGACCTATGAATATTATTTTATACTATATGAAAACTATAAAAGGATCTTAAAACAGAGATATGTACACCAACATGGTGGGCAGAGGAGAGGCTCATAAGCAAATGAAAGAAGATCTTCTGTCAGAGGCTTTAGAACGTTTCCCATTGTTGATGGAGAGATGATTTATTAATATATAGATTTTTAGTTTCAAGATTTTAACACATCTCATGTTTGTTCTTATAAAGAGGTTGAAAATGATTAATCAATATTTATAAATAAAAAAAATTAGTTGGCAATTACTAACTTAGGCAAAAAGAAAGGAGAACAAGAAACCACAATATTAACTAGGATTTATATCCATGTAAGGCAAATATGGGGAAACAAATGATGAGACTTATGTAAATAATAACTTAAACGCGTTTTGTTCATTTGCAGATAGTATTTGACTTATTTGGACTACTAGGTTAAGAAAGTGATGCTGATTTGATTTTATTGGAGGGAAGATGTACAAACGAAAAAACGTTAACACACTTAACTTCTGCCTGCAACTCTTAGTTTTTTTTGTGCTCACCATATACATAAGGACAAATGTATTAAAAAGATACATATATTTTTTTTTGTATGAATGTTAAATTCATTCAAACAAAAAAAAGCGTTTTTGCATCCTAAGATGCTGACAAGAAATTTGGATCTAATTTTTCATTTACATTAGAAATAAGCCAAAAAATCAGTTGCTTGGTCTTGAAGCTAGCCAATTGTGAAGCCCCTCTTCCAACCGAGCGTCTCCCAACCTTCTCAATGAACAGAATCTGTTTTTCATGGTCTTGTCAATGTCCTTGATAAGTTTCTGCGGTGTTGAAGGTAACCCCTCATGTTTCCGAGTGTTTCTTTCTCTCCATAGGTGATAAAGTGTCGTCTGGAACAAGTACTTGATGGTGTAACTTCGCAATTTGGACCAGCGCGAACTGGTTAGCAGAGCTAGGATCTCGTCCCATTCAGTGCTGAAAGCATCATCGAGCGAACCTGAAGCCAGATTTTGCCAGACCTGCTTAGAGTAAGGGCATAAGAAATAAAGATGGTCCCTTGTCTCAGTGTGATGATCACAGAGCACACAAGGGGCAGAGATATTTGCATTCCAGCTTTGCATTCTGGCACCGGTAGGTTGTCTGTCGAGAACCGTCACCCATGCGTTGAAAGAAAACTTAGGAGTGTTACGACTGAACCAGATACCCTGCGCCCAAGACACTTTAGGCTTGCTAGATCTTATCTGTTCCCAAGTATGTTTGCTTGAAAGTGGACATATAGTTGCATGAAAATGGACAGATCTTGGTTACCTTCCACTCTTCTAGAGCCTTTAAACTATCTTGTATGACATTCCAAGACAGAAACAGAAATTCCAATTCCGTTTTTTCGATGGAGAAAATGAGGTCTCACCGATGGCTTAGCCTTTGTGGAATGTTCGATCAGAGCTATATATTACTTCTAGATATAGCAATATGAAATATTCGTCTCTACCTTCAAAATTTTAAAATGTATAGTCATTTGGCCTTAAACTAATTAAGAATAATATTAAGCATTTGTTTCAAGAAAATGTATTGACTATTTAGCATTTAGCCGTAGTAATTGTTTTCAAGCCTCATAAATCTTAATTAGAACCGATCCTAATTAAACCTGATTACAAGCGTGTCTTTCTGAACTTCTTTGTTTGTTTTCTTCAGTTCTGCAAGGTATTGTTGACTTATTTGCTTAGCTAGTTTGATGAGGAAAAGAGGCAGATTTGATCCTCTTTGGAAAATTGTACGAGCCCAAATTCTAAGTGCAAGCCTTTTCGCTTTTTATTGACTTAGCAGTTTAAGGGATCAATGTAGAGTAAAGTTTCCAGAACAGGATAGGTATGAAATGAAGACGGTGAAAACCTTCCCATGTGATGTGAGTCCTAAATAAGTTCCCAACTAATATTGTTAATAATTTGATACCAAATTTTTTTTTTCTCTTAGATGCTAAGAGACTTCTTCAAGACACATGATTGCGATAGTTCCTTAGATGATGCAATGGATAATCATACAGACTCAATCTTCTAATAGTAACCACATTTTTTCATACTATTTGAACGTGTAACGATTTCAACTTTTCCAAAGGTTATATGCACAAGCGATGAGTGTGAAATTTTGTATATATCCAATTGAGTCGTTTATCATTATTTCATGTTATGTATCGGCCGGCCGGTCAGCTTGTCTATGAACGAGTTAGTCTATTATGGAGTAAATGTAGATCCGAGATACATAAATTATATCAAAGAAGCTTGACCGAGCTCTAGTTAATGACAACTGGCTTGGATCTTACCCCCAGTCCTATAGTGTTTTCGAGGCTGGCGGCTGCTCGGATCACCTACGGTGCAGGTTTCACCTCTCATCCGCGTTGACTCAGCCAAAAAGGCCTTTCAAATTTGTTAACGTAATTGCAGAATTAGAAGGGTTCAAGCCGACTGTGGAAAGCCACTGATAAACCACTGACCCTATTTTCTTGTCGACATCCTCGCTCTATCGTTTCTCTAAGAAGCTGAAAGCTCTCAAGCCAAAAATCCGAGTGCTAGCAAAGGACAGCATGGGAAACCTCACTGTTAAAGCTAAAGAAGCCTATGAGAAGCTCTGTATGCATCAAGAAGAGACATTTAGAAACCCAACACCAGGAAACTTGGACAGGGAGAACAATGCATATGCACGTTGGGAGCTTGTTGCTCGTCTGGAGGAGGGCTTTCTTAAGCAAAAATCCAAGATGCATTGGCTGAGGGTGGGGGACAAAAATAATAAAGTGTTCCATCGGGCAGCAACAGCAAGATTTATAAATAATTCGATCAAAGAAGTGAAGTGCAGAGATGGTTGCATTGCTAAACAACCTGAAGAAATAAAAGCAGAAGCTGAGGGTTTTTTTAAAGAATTTCTTCAGCATCAGCCAGAGGACTTTGAGGGCGTTGATGTCTGCAGGTTGCGTGAGTTTCTACCTTACAGGTGCTCAGTGACTGATCAGCATGAACTAACAAAAGAGGTAACAGCGGAAGAGATCACTAAAGTTCTTTTCAGTATGCCAAGTGATAAATCACCAGGGCCAGATGGTTTCACAGTGGAGTTCTTCAAGGCAGCATGGCCTATTATAGGAACAGAATTCATTACTTCGGTCCAGTCTTTCTTTGTGAAAGGATTCTTACCAAAAGGAGTAAACACAACAATTCTGGCTTTGATACCGAAGAAAACAGTGGCTCTCGAGATGAAGGACTACCGGCCAATATCATTGTGTAATGTCATATATAAAGTCATCTCCAAGATAATAGCTAACAGACTGAAGACCACACTGTCGGACTTCATTGCTTTGAATCAGTCTGCTTTTGTGAAGGGTCGACTGCTTATAGAGAATCTCCTGCTTGCTACGGAACTAGTGAAAGACTATCACAAAGACACTGTATCTTCTCGATGTGCTCTCAAGATCGACATCTCTAAAGCTTTCGATTCGGTTCAGTGGAGTTTTCTTACCAAAACACTGGAAGCTATGGATTTTCCCCCAACTTTCATTCACTGGATTTCTCTCTGTATCTCTACGGCATCCTTCTCTGTCCAAGTCAACGGCGAGCTTGCTGGCTATTTTCAAAGTACAAGAGGCTTGCGACAAGGATGTGCGTTGTCGCCTTACCTCTTTGTCATCTGTATGAACGTCTTGTCAAAGCTACTTGATAAATCGGCGAATGACAATAACATGGGATATCATCCTAGGTGCAAAAATTTGGGGCTAACTCACTTGAGTTTCGCTGATGATATCATGGTCTTCACAGATGGTAGAATCAGATCGATAGAGAGTATTGTGGACGTTTTTAATTACTTCGGGAGGATCTCAGGACTGAAAATCAGTATGGAGAAAACCACCATTTACTATGCAGGGTTATCTGATGCAGAAACAGGTCTTTTAGAACAACGTTTTGAGTTTACGTCTGCGAAACTCCCAGTTCGTTACTTGGGGTTGCCGTTGTTAACTAAAAGGATGGGGAAAGATGATTATGCAGCTCTCCTGGATAAGATAAGGAATCGTATCAATCACTGGACGAACCGTTTTCTATCCATGGCTGGCCGTTTGCAGTTGATCCGTTATGTTCTCTTGAGTATAGTGAACTTCTGGATGACAGGATTTGTATTGCCTGGAGCGTGCATCAATGAGATAAATAGCATATGTTCAGCTTTTCTCTGGTCAGGGCCTGCTCTGAGTACAAGGAAAGCTAAGGTCTCCTGGGAAATAGTTTGTCGAAGGAAGTGTGATGGGGGTCTTGGACTTCGGCCGCTGAAAGAGGCAAATCAAGTTTGTTGTTTAAAACTCATATGGCGTACAATATCTTCTCAAACATCCTTGTGGGCTCAGTGGACCAAGATGAATTTGTTCAAGAATGGCTCGTTTTGGTCGATTGAATCCACGTTTACGAGGGGTTCTTGGATGTGGCGTAAATTGGTGAAGCTTCGAGATAAGGCTAAGGATTTCCAGAAGATGCAAGTTGGAGATGGTTGCAATACTTTTTTCTGGTTTGACTCTTGGTCTAGTTTGGGAAGGCTACATGATTTATTTGGCTCGCGTGGTAGTATTGATATGGGAATACCATTGAACACAACTGTTGCTGATGCGCTGAGAAATCGGAGGAGGAGAAGACATAGAGTGGACATTTTTAACGAAGTTGAAAAAGCTCTGTGAGGATCAGAAGCTGAAACTCACGAGTGATACTGATATAACACTTTGGAAACAGAGTGAGGGACAGTTTAAAGGAGATTTCAAGACAAAGCAGACATGGGATCTCATTCGAAAAAAGAACCCTCCGGTTCAATGGTGGAAGAGCGTCTGGTTCCGACATCACATCCCAAAGTACGCTTTCCTCCATTGGTTAGCAATTCAAAATAGATTGGCCACAGGAGATCGCATGGTGACTTGGAATGCAGGGGTTAATCCATCATGTGCTCTCTGTCAACATACTATGGAATCAAGGGACCATCTCTTTTTTGAATGCAGCTACTCAACAGAAGTCTGGTCGAAACTGATGCAACATATGCTGCAGAACTCATTCACTACTCTTTGATCTGAGCTGAAGATGCTGATCATGGATACGAATGGAGGGTTGCTCAAAAGGTTCCTCACTCGATTCACTTTGCAAGTAACTATCTCATTCCTATGGCGGGAGCGAAATGAGAGAAGACATGGTGGCACACCCATTCTGGCAAGTACTATGGTGAAGCTAATTGATAAACAGGTCAGAAACATATGTCTCTTAGTGCGACAAATGGGAGACTTGAAGTATACGGAAGCCCTAACCTTGTGGTTTGCCACAAGATAGAAAACTTGGATTGTAGTTAAACTCAAAAATTTCTTTAAAAACAGAAGCACTTGTTGTAACCAAAGTAGTTTTCTTTGAATAAATTTAACATATATTCAAAAAAAAAAAATTATTGCTTTTTCAATGTAAATTGTCACTATTATTTTTAAAATAGTAGCTCATGTATTTCTTGACTTGGGAATTGGGAAATAAATACGATCGAACTTCATCAATAAACATGACTGGATCATTATTGTGACAATAAAAGGACGGAGGTTTGATTTTTCATACTTGATTTAACATTCTGAAGTTCCTCTTTGTTAAGAGAGTGCAGTGGCTATATGCATGTTGTTGGCACGTGATTCAGAAATTGAGCATGACGGGGTGGTTTTGTAATGTCGTGGGAAGGTCACGTGGGCCGTTTAAGCCGCCGTTAAATATGGATGGAAGACAATATTTTCATCCGTCACTGCCTGAGAAGTTTGACGTCAGCTCAAGTGGACGTTAACCGCCACGGGAAAGAAGCAGAAGACTCGGTCCACACTCACATGCCTCTACTCTTAACATTCGTAATCGCTTAATCTATGAGCTTAACGAGAACAAACTTAAAGAACGATAATATTCTGACAGTAGATATAACCCTCTTTGCTCTTCTCTTATGCAATATCGACAAAATCCCAAAAGAGTGAGTCACGGCCCCATGTGGATACGCAAACCGCATCAGTGGCATAAACCCGTAAATTGTAGCAAAACCTAGAGGTATTTTTCAAGTTGAAAATCTATATAAACAAATCACAGCTCCTCTCATAATCTCCCATAATTATCAAAATCTATCTCCTTTTCCCTAGTCTTTCTACTTTGGTCGTTCAAGATGAAAGGCGGCAGTGTTACGTTTCTCTTCGTTCTTCTCATCTCCACCGTCACCTTTGTCTTCTGCTTCCGCGACGGTAATCATTAGTTACATCCGCACACTCTTTCATGTATTATGGCTGCATCTCAGTGGCTTGTTTCTTCTTATGATATAGAGTGATTTGTTGTTTAAAGCTTAATTGTTGTTTTAACCTTTTGACCAAAGTCTATCTGTGACACTTTTACAAAAACCACTATACAAAACAATTCTGGTCGAGGAATTTTTTAATTTTTGCAAGTCGGTTTAGTTTTTTTTACTTTTTTGCCCCTTTCTGACACACACACCCAGGTCATATTAAATCAAGTACATAAAGTGGGTTCAATTACAAAATCATTTCTTTGCCGTTTGCAAATCATATCCCAGTTTTTGTTTCTTTTGGATATAATAGTGTTTTTATTTGACCAAAATCAAGTTAACCAAAAAAAAATGTAACAAATCATTTTCAGGAATGCTACCAAATGGCGGTTTCGAGCGAGGACCAAAACCATCGGACATGAAAGGAACACGAGTGATAAACAAGAACGCGATACCAAACTGGGAGCTCACTGGCTTCATCGAATACATTAAATCCGGGCAAAAGCAAGGAGACATGCTCCTCGTGGTACCTGCCGGAAAATTCGCAGTCCGGCTTGGCAACGAGGCCTCGATCAAACAAAGACTTAACGTGACGAAAGGAATGTACTACTCGCTCACTTTCAGTGCCGCAAGGACTTGTGCTCAAGACGAACGGCTCAACATATCCGTGGCACCTGACTCGGGCGTTATTCCTATTCAGACGGTTTACAGTAGCAACGGGTGGGACCTTTACGCTTGGGCGTTTCAGGCCGAGAGTGACGTGGCAGAGATCGTGATTCATAATCCTGGCGAGGAAGAACATCCTGCTTGTGGACCACTTATTGATGGTGTGGCAATCAAGGCTCTGTACCCTCCTAGACCTACCAATAGTAAGTTTGTTTTATAGTGTTTTAAGAAATGAATTGTTTTATATATCTATAAAATTCTATAATTATTAGATATTGTTTAAACAATTGAAGATATTGTTTAGCCAATTGAACAATGCAGGTTTTTTTTTTGCTGGTTGAATTATATCAAATTTATGTATATTATGTGATATTTTTTAAAAAAGGTAGCCAATTTTAAATCTGTGTATATACATGTGGTATGTGGCATGTTTTGGCCAAGACCAAAATAGGAACAAATCAGATGACATTTTTCTATTTAAATGAAGCAGAGAATATATTGAAAAACGGAGGATTTGAAGTAGGTCCCTATATAATCCCAAACGCAACAACCGGCGTTCTGATACCTCCCTTCATAGAAGATGACCACTCTCCTCTACCCGCTTGGATTATAGAATCACTCAAAGCCGTCAAATACGTTGACGTTGAACACTTCTCAGTCCCACAAGGCCGTCGAGCCGTCGAGCTGGTCGCGGGGAAAGAAAGTGCAATCGCTCAGGTTGCTAGAACCATCGTAGGGAAGACTTACGTGCTTTCGTTTGCGGTTGGAGATGCCAACAATGCATGCAAAGGTTCGATGATAGTCGAGGCTTTTGCGGGAAGAGACACTTTGAAGGTTGCTTATGAGTCGAAAGGGAAAGGAGGTTTTAAACGTGCTTCTTTGAAATTCGTGGCGGTTTCGAACCGCACCAGGGTTATGTTTTACAGCACGTTTTACGCGATGAGAAGCGATGATTTCTCGTCGCTGTGTGGTCCTGTCATCGACGATGTTAAGCTCCTCAGCGTTAGTAAGCCCTGAAACGGTTATATGCCGAAAGAGTGGTTGTGGTGTAGGGTTTTATGTAAGACAGAAAGGTCATGCTTATATCTATTTTCTTGTATGAGAAGGCTGAAGAAATGTTGTCTTTTTCATTAGTATTGTTATGTTAGGGTTTAAAGGAGATCAGGTGATTTTCGAGATTAATAAAGGTGTAATACATGAGATATCAGATATCTATAGGATACAGACGAATCATGATAAACATTTGCCTTTTATAATTTGATATTTTAATTGTTTACGAACGTGGATATATTACAATTTGTGTGTACTAGTAATTGTATTATCAAAATAGATATATCCATGTTATAAAAAGGTATAAAAGTTAACTAACTCCCATCTCTCCCTGACTGCTGATGTGATTTTTTTGGTCAGAGACTGCTGATGTGATTACTAGGAGTAAAATCTATATTGTGAAAGACAAAATTTAGCTGTAAATGTAATTAATTTGAGTAAGAACATATATTTTTGTGCTTCACAATATACTTAAAATCTTTAGTTAATTATATTAAAATAACATAATTTTCATATGCTTTTACAAAAAAAAAAAATATTTAAGGCCACAAATATTTAAAAAAAAATTTATATATATATATATATTTAAGGCCACAAATATTCTGATTATTGTCCCTGGTTTGGAGATATTAGTCTAAAGAACAACCTGAGAGGTAGTAAAATCTAAAGGTCTTTTTAATAAATTATATATGGGCTTTAATAAAGCCCATTATCCCACTATATATAGTCACACGTGCGATCCACGAGCGAGGAGAGGAGCACACAGTTTTATCACCAAGTAAAAGAAGAAGAAGAAGCCGATAATCCGCCTCATCCGGATTTGTTCTTTAGGGTTTCATCCTTATCTCTTCCCAACCGCCGAATCTCTTCATCTTCAAGCTCCTTGTTGATTCGAGCCGCTAACTTTCTGTTATTCAGGTAAATCTATTTGATATCTATTGGTTTTCGATTGATTGGATCTTATTTAGAATTGAAACCTTAGGATCAGTGATCTTTTGTTTAGATTCATGTCGTTGGGATCCTGATTTTTTGGATTCGAATCATACCTTGCATGCTGTTGAATCAAACGATCTTCTGTATCAGCTTATTGCCTACACATGTTTCTGGCGAATTTTCGATTTTTTTTCTTCTCTTTCGATTTCGATTTTGTCATATGAATATCGGATTTAGTTGATTCTGCTGTGTAATTGAGGTCGTGATATCAGCTAAAGATGTGTTTTTTTCGTGCGTTCCTCTTATCTTAACGCATTAAAATTGATATTGAATCTTCTGTTTGTTTGTTTGTAACCTCCCAGCTGTTGGGGTGAATGTTAAAGCTATCTGGAAGCTCTAGCTCTCTCTGCGGATCAAGAAACTTTTAAAGAATCAAACTTTTGATGGAGATGGCGGAGTTAGGCAGGTCCATGCAGCTAGCTGGGAAGCGAGGCTCACCATCTGAAACCACTTTAAGCGGTGCTGCGTCGGAGGCACCAAACAAGCAGTGTAGACCATGGTTACAGTCTCCAGCAAGCAATGGGATTCTGCATATTCCCACCAGTGCGGTTTCTCAGAAGACCCTTAATTTGCTCAAACATGGACAGAATGTGACGCTTATGGACTCTGCTCCCCAGAAACCTGGGAACCATCTGAATCCGCCCATGCAGGGCAAGAATGCGTCGCTTGTGGACTCTGCTCTCCAGAAACCTGGGAACCATGCTGTGAACAAGAAACAGCAAATCCCACCACCTCGAGGGTCAGTGAAACCGATGCATGATGTAAATGAGACTGTGAGGTCTAAAATGAGGGAGTCATTGGCTTCTGCGTTGGCTTTGGTTCAGCAACATGATGAATCCCCGAAAGGGGAAGAACATGTGAAGAGTGGAGAAACCACTGTGGTGAATCCGGAGAGTACTCAAAGTTTTCAACCTGCCTCATCTGCTAGCTTCAGTGTCCCTGCAGGCGAAGGAACCATGTCGGAGTTCCCCACCGACGTTGAAAGATCTGTGCAGAAGGACGGTGAGATTCCTGTCGACCTCAGGATGGAAGATGTTAATCAGTCTGATGAACTTAAGTCTCAATTTGACGAGGTTTTCCCTCGAGATGAAGTTCCTTTTACAGATAATTTTTTTTCCAACGATGACCTTTTACAGGGTAATGAACTCTCATGGGTTCTGGACAATGTTTCAGATCTTGGCGAGACAAATGATTTTGGAACCGATGTTGAAAAGTCGTTTCAGGATCCAGAACTTTTGGCTTCTAAAATTGAAATGGAATTGTTTAAGCTGTTTGGAGGTGTGAACAAAAAGTATAGAGAGAAGGGAAGGTCCCTCTTATTCAATTTGAAAGATAAGAACAATCCTGAGCTAAGGGAAAGAGTTATGTCTGGAGCGATCTCTGCTGAGAGGTTGTGTTCAATGACAGCCGAAGAACTGGCTTCTAAGGAGCTTTCTGAGTGGCGACAAGCCAAAGCAGAAAAGATGGCAGAGATGGTTGTCCTGAGGGATACAGATATTGATGTCAGGAGTCTGGTGAGGAAAACGCATAAGGGTGAGTTCCAGGTTGAAATTGATCACGTTGACACTGGCATGGTAGATGTCTCTGCTGGCACCACATCACGTAGCAGACGTCGACCCAAACCCAAAACTCAGTCTGCCGAAACTACTCCCAAAGATCAAACGACATCACGTGATACTCCTCCGTCAACTGAAGAGATCGATCCCATGCAAGGGTTGGCCATGGATGATGAGTTGAAGGACGTGGAGTTTCTTCCTCCAATTGTATCGCTTGATGAGTTCATGGAATCTCTTGACTCGGAGCCTCCATTTGAAAGTCCACATGGTGATTCTGAAATGCAGGTGACTCCGACCGAGAAAAGTGACTCCGAAGTTGGACCACATTCAAAATCCCCTAAAGGGTCTCCGAAGGAACTAAGTGACAAAGATTCTCCCAAACCGAACCCCGAGAAGATTGATGAAGTTTCTCCAAAATCTAACGTCAGTGTTAAAGTTGATGATGATGTCTCTGGTCTTGAGAAAACGCCTTCCCCTGTTGATATTAAGGGAGAAAAAGTATGGAATGGATTAGTGCAACTGAGCATGTCTTCCGTAGTCCCTGTCACTGGAATTTTCAGAAGGTAAGTTCTTATCACGTAATCTATTAGCAGCTCACTATTATTTTATTTCTTTGATACTGTTTTCTTTGCGCATGGACGATTACTTGCCTTTTTTATGCTAATAGTATATATTCCTTTGAAAATTGAGAATTGTTAAACCGTTTCTTGGATTTTGGTTCTGTTACCAATTTTAATCTCTTTTCTTATTCGACTGTAATGGTATTTGAATTAGTGTAAGTATTTTCTTGCTAACGTACTTAAAAAGACGCTCAGTGTCAGATACTGATAAGAATGCTTAGGATCAGCATAAATAGGAGATATTTTGAGCAGATTAGGGAATGCTCTAGAATCCATGCCTAGGTTTAATGTTCTCCTTTGTATCAGTTTGTTAGAGAAATCAGTTGCTGTTCTTATCAGATAAACATGTACAAAACCACCTTGCATGATTTTTTTTAGTTCCTTGTTTTAAGAATCTAAGATTATCCTCAATTCCTCATCTTTGAATCTTTAGTACAGGCATTTACGACGTTTGATTTGTGCTGATATTTGGTTTAGCCTAATAATATTGAAGTGAGAAGTCTCTGACTGGGTGTTTCTTTGGCAGTGGTGAGAAAGCAGACATGAGAGAGTGGCCGGCAATGTTGGAAGTTAAGGGTAGAGTTAGGCTGAGTGGGTTTGGGAAGTTTATTCAAGAGCTTCCCAAGTCTCGATCCCGTACCCTAATGGTATACGTCTTTTGTTATCACTGTAGTAGCATTATTACACTCAATAATCTCTTGCTTCAGACAACAATAGAATTAATAACCCTTTTGCTTGTTGTTATATATATAGTCCTTAAGTTCATACTCCTGTCTTATATCTCAAAACTCTTCTGTCTTCTCTTTCATGGAAACCAGAAAGCAAAGAGATTACAATCACACTGTTCATTTCACAGGAATGCGACATGTTTGAGCTGAGAATCAACGAGATATTGATTGGGTCAAATGTTGTATATATTTCATCCAAAAGAAACTTGGATGCAAGATCCTTTCTTGTTGTCTCTTATCTGAGTTAATGTGTCTGCGTGGGAGATTTGTATAGAATAATCAGGAAATCTTACAAAAAAATCTTTCGACCCCGTCACATGCAAAACACAGTCAATAAACTTTCCAGATGAACTTTGTCTTTTTTACCCAGACCCAAAGCTTAGTCACAACCTCACGTCATATATACATCAAAATGATAATCAGATCTTTTTTTTAGTCATGTATTGATGGATACTTTTTTCTTTCTTCTTTGCATTGCAGATAATGTACTTGGCTTGTAAAGACGGCATTTCTAAGAGCCAGCGTGGCAGCCTTTTTGAGGTAAAGAAATCAAATATCATTATTTAATAGTCTTTAACTTGTAGTTTCATACAACGCATTAGATAACGGTCTAAACCTTTTTCTTTCTTTTGGTTTTAAGGTTGTTGATTCCTACGTTGCTGATAAAAGAGTTGGCTACGCAGAGCCAGCCTCAGGCGTGGAGCTTTACCTTTGCCCAACACGTGGCGAGACTCTAGATTTGCTGACAAAAGTCATCTCTAAAGACCAGTTCGATGAAATCAAGTCTTTGGACAGTGGTCTCCTTGGTGTTGTTGTGTGGAGACGACCCGCCGTTCCCAAGCCCAGTTTGAAACGTCAGCATTCTTACGCTTCTTCTGGCTCTAGAGCTTCTGCTTTGTCTGAAAACAAGAAGCAGAGAGTTCATGTCACAGAGAAACCTCTTGTTGTTTCATCAGTGGGGAACAATCACCATGTCTATGGAGGCAAAGCCGTGGAAGAAGAAGATGACGATGATGCGCCACCTGGGTTTGGTGGTCCTGTTGCTTCGAGGGATGATGATGATTTACCGGAATTTAACTTCAGTTCATCGGTCGTGCCAGTTTCTTCTCGTCAGCCATTACCAGCCCAATCAAAGTCCTTGGATCAAGTAAGACAGCTCATCCACATGTATGGAAACTCTGCAAGGAGCTACAATGACAATGATGATGACGACATACCGGAATGGCAGCCAAATGTCCCTAACCACCAGCTTCCACCACCCCCACCTCCACCCCCCGGGTTCAGGCCCGAGATGGGTGTTCAGGATCAAAGCAGGACGACGGTTAGACCGTCTCAAGATGGTTGGTGGGATAATCAAAATGGTGGCTCAGGGCAACACTATGATCAGAGCGGGTCAAGAAACAGAGGATTTCGAAATCTCTGTTGATAATAGTGTGTTTCTCTGTAATGTAGTGTTTTTTTTTTTTAAATTGTTTTGCTAAATCTCTCTCTTTAGCTTTTTGAAAAACTTGTTTACCTTCGTTTTGTAGCCATCGTAGAGTACAAAGCTCGAAGTAGTTTAACTTCGAAAATAAGATTTCATAAAACATTTGTGCCTTTTTCCATAAAAAGGAAAACCACTTCTTCTCTGCTTTACAACATTTGACTTTGAAGAGTTTTTCAGTATATTACTTATATGAGATCAAGGTTCCTAGAGAAAAAAATACAGAAACTGAAAACGGATTGTTTCGTTCTCTTAGGTCAATAGTTTATTGCTATGTGAAGAAGAACACATCTATCACTTGAAGAAACGTCTCTAAACAGATTGTATTTGCGAGAGTAGGATAATTATGATACGGCCCATTTTAAGCACTAAAGCCCGTCCCTGATTTTGGATTTTGGCATTAACCGAACCGCAATCGCAATCCGGAAAAGATAATAACCGGTTCCATGACCTCCATACATAAGCTGATGTACTTGTATCCAAGAAACCAAGACCGTTGGCGTTTTTGGTGAATCTTCTTATTATAAATTATCGACATTAACGTAGCAAACAAAGGGTGCAAAGAGACCAGACTATTCTCCCAAACAACACATCACTCAGATCATTTGCACTTGCAAAAAAAAAATGAAAAAACTATACACTAAACCATATCACTTAACCACTCACATAACATGGATTACATCAATTTCATTAAATACTACAACCCCCATTAGTTACTGTACTTATTATGGGATGTGCAAACAAAAATAAATAAAATGAAAAAGCTTCACAACCAAGGATTCATGAGATCAGGCCGATACAGGTGCAGTGGGGATAACCGATGATGATGACGATACAGCGACTTCAGTAGGTACCTTCTTTTGTGTTGAACCTTTTGAAGTCGAAGACCCTGATTCACACATATCCCCAATATCCAGCGTCTCTGGGAGGTTTTCTTGAGTTTCATTGCTATATATCTACAAAAAGGTAGATCAGAATCACTACATTAAACTTAAAAAAGAAAAAAAAAAGTGACAACCTATGACGTTACAAGTGAATGAAATAGGAGACATGACTAATGAATTCATTCTACCTCAAGCTGATTGAGCATCTCAATGGTTGCTTCAAGATCGCCGCTATTGGCGAGGTATACATCGGTAATAGACTCTTGAGAGAGACCAGAGAATGTGACTAAAAGGTATTCAATATCCATGTCTATCTCCATCTGATCCATCTCAGAATCCAAATCATCATCATCCCGTATCAGCTTGTACGCCACTTGTGATGAATTCTTGGGCACCGACACTTGAACGCCTCCAAAACCTATCTCTTCCGTGGTGGGGTTGTCAAACAGCAAACCGTCCATATCAGCATGATCCACTCTTTTGTAGAGTGGTACGTATGATGTTGCATGGGGATTCAATGCAAATGCTCCTCCTGCTGTCTTCATTGCTCCTTTCTTGGTACGAAAGATACTGCCAAGTTCGAAAATGTATATCCATTAACAAACAAGAGACATAAGATAGCTATAATAACACGCAAAAAGACACACATTAGCGAACCTGGTCACAAGAGTCGCGTTAGTGTATGAATGAACAAATACGATGAGGAGAAAAAACAAATGACAATCAAATGAAGATTTTGTAAAAAATGATGGGAAGACGAGAGAGATTATATGGAAAATTCGAGAACGAAGAGGAATGGTGTATTTGACCTGGTCAACAATCGAAGTAAAAGGAGAAGAAGAAACGAAACATGAGGTTGAGAAAATGAGCTTACCAGAGAAACAAAGAAAACTAGCGTTGACGAGGTCAAGAAACGTATTATTCGTATAACCCATGATATAAAAAGGAAGGGCTCTGACTGGACACACGGTTATCATTATCCTTGCCCAGGATAGGGGCCGAATCTTTCGGTTAATACTGACTTGCGAACCGGAAATTAGAATTAAAAAAAAATTCGGTTTAGTGTTTGGTTATGCGTATCAGATGATATCTCAAAACAAAAGAGTGGATGAAGCTAGAAGGCGGAAGAAGGTAAAAAAGCTCCAAGAAACAACAAAGCCATATCCATGGCTCTTCTCTCTCCGTCTTTCTCTTCTCCATGCTATCGTCTTCACAGGTAAACTCATTTATCTCCACTATTAGGTTCTTTTTCACTCCAAAGATTTTGTAAAATTGTCAATGTGATGATTCACTTCTCAGGTGCAGGAGGAGCAACAACATTACGAGCAAGTATCATAATCATGGAGGAGGAGAATCAAATGAGCTGATGGTTTCTCCTTGTCGTGTTTCTACGAGATCGGAAGAAGGACTTTCCCGTAGGAATTTAGTGTTGATTGGTCTCTCTTCTCCCTTGTCTACGCTCTTGCCACTGTCTTCTTCTTCTCCTGGTAAAAAAAGTTTTTATCTTTACTATCTTATTTAACTTGGGTAGATATATTTTTTTTTTTACTTTGTAGCTAAGATATTTTTTGGCTTTATGGAGATTCGTTAGTGATTTGTTAGTAGAATAGAGAATGTTTTAGGCTATTACTTATGTTACATATCTTCTGTAATCCTATAAACGTTTGTGTTTTCTGTTCTTTTTTTTTGCAGTCACTTTTGCTGCAGAAGAAGCAGTGAAAATGGGTGGGGAAGAAATTAAAATGGGTTCCATGGTGGATGATCTCAATGCTTATTCTTATTCTTACCCACTCGAGCTTCCATCCGAGAAGCTTGTCTTCAAATGGTATTCTTATATGTCTTCAGTCACGAAAGACTGAATCTTTTGATGAATATGCTTCCTAATAGTTCAAGTTTACATCTCACACTTAAACTAAACATTGATATTATTATGCAGGGTTGAATCAAGAAAGCCTGAACGTTACTCTTCAGCTGCCCCACTCTCTCGTAACTATCCCTTCCTTTTAACTCCATTGATTTCTTGATGCTTTTGTCCATATATCTTTTCCTGTATTAACCACCATTCTAAGTTTTGAGACTGATTCTATTTCAAATGGTTCCAGCTGATGCGCGTCTAAGGATTGTTTCTGAACGACTTGACCTCATCGACAACCTAGTGATTTCTATTTCGGTTAGTTTATGGTTGTTTGCCTACTCACCAGAAGGACTACTTCTCTTTCTCAGCCTGATGGCTTTTTAAATTTGGTTCTTTGATCCAGATAGGTCCCCCAAACCCAACCTTCCTAACATCAAAAGACAAGAAAACATGGACTGCCAAAGACGTTGCTGACTCTGTTCTCTCTGATAAATCAGCACTGGTAAACCCCTATCTTACATGACACACATATCACAACGTTCTCAAACTTTAATCAGATTGTTTGAATGAGTTTGTGTGTGTGTACTTTCCTGCAGCGTGTCACTTCAAGTCAGCGTCTAGAAGAGAGCTCGGTTCTTGATGCACATTCTGCTGATGTAAGTATCATCTTCTATACCAAAGTTAAAAAGAATAAAAGCTATAAAACTCATGAGCCTCAAATGGTTTATATGCAGATTGATGGGGAGCCTTACTGGTACTACGAGTACCTTGTCCGCAAATCACCTACCAAAATCGTAACCCTCTCTATTTCTCAGTAGTTCCTTCTTGTTTAAAGACATAATGGGTTTGATTACTCTCTTGACTGTTATGTTATTTGGGCAGGCTGAAGCATCAAAGATGTACAGACACTACATTTCTTCAACAGCTGAACGGGATGGTAAACAAAACTTTTTCACGAGAGATTGTTAACGCTCATATAAGCTCATAACATTTTCCTGAATCTCACACTTTGCAGGTTACTTGTACACCATGAATGCCTCAACCCTTGGCAAGCAATGGGACATGGTACGAAACCTGTAATAACTACTTTCTGTTATTCTGTTGTTTTTAAGTGTGAAGATATCTGATTTTTGAGCTGTTTGTATAAAATGCTCAGATGGGACCGGTGTTAGAAAGAGCAGTTGAGTCCTTTAGGCTTCTTCCTCCTACTGATAGTTATGTTCCTCCATTCAAGGATCCGTGGAGGTTTTGGTGATTCGTCCATCTACCGTACCTCAAAGCTTTTCTTCATCACAATTGCTTCTTCTTCTTTTTTGAAACTGTAGTTAAATTTTATAGGAGAGGTTCAAAATCTTCATAGCATTCTCACTCTCAGTTATGGAAGTTGTATTAAAAGAGCCAAGGGGACTAATTTCCCCAACTTTGAAAGATCTTGTTTACTCCCCAATGTATTGAGAGATGTATATTTGCATGACTTGCCTTGAATTTTCATGCATTTTAGAACTAAGATACTCAAAACAAAGCATAGATGTTATTACGTAATATACAAAGAAAAAAAAACAGAGAAACACTTCATGGTTCCTCTGTTCATGGGACTTCCTTAATACACTGACTCCTTCGAAACTTGTCTCTGGGTAACATCAAAGAGATAACTGAAGGGGGAGCCACAAAAAACGGCTTACTCTACCCTTTTCTTATATATATTTTAAGATTGTCATCTCTTAATACAAGAACCATATACTTATAATTAGGATCCATAACATTAAACATTGCCTCAAATGGCAATCACCTCCACCAAAACCATGAAAAGATTGAGACCATATAATGTATTGTCAGGTAGCAGAAGCACAAAGCAATATACAAAAAAATGATCATCCATGGCCTCTTTGATTTAGAGAAACCAGCAGCTCCCTTTTTTTAGACAGATGATCAGCTCAAGCTTCTACTCTTCCCTTTTTTCATGGACTCAAACCGATCATGGAAATGGTGGGTGCATTAGACGTCAGCCAACGGTGAAGATCACACCGTTGCTCTTCTTCTTGGAGAGATCTTTGTCTGAAGATGAGTCAGACTTGGCTTCTTCTTCCTCCTCTTCCCTTTCTTCATCCAGAAGAATCACCTCTGAACGGCACTCACTGCTGCAGAAAGCTTTGTATCCTCTGAAAACAAAACAAAGACGACAAAACTTAACAACATTTCAATCGTGTACTATTTGCTTACACTTTAAAGAGCCAAATGCATTATCTAGATAATTAAAGAACCTAACTTTCAATGTCTAAGTGCACGAAATGAGGAAGAGAAAGAGGAAGGAGAGTACCTGTACATGTATATATCTTTTCCCACCCCCAACTTCTTGCTGCATAAGGAGCAGAAGCTCAAGAAGTCACTGGGAGGTAACTCATCAGCTATTGTTGTCAAATCAAGAGGAGCAATAACAAAAATGCTCTCTTTCTTGTCTTCACTACAACCTTTCTTCATCCCATCCTGCTCTACCGACTCCAGAACCTGACTCCCGTAAATATGAGTGGTTTTGGGGTTAGGACCATGTGAAATAACACAAGTATAGTCCTCTGAGATCTCAACTTCACTTCCAATAGGCTCATTAAATGATCCTTGTTGACAAGCATCATTGTTGTTGACACTGATGTTAGGTTTATCATCCTTGTGGATGGGAGGAGATTTGGCAAAGGGGTTCATCAACCCAAAGATCATGTTTTTACTGTCAGGCGATGGAAGAAGGATCCTTGATGAATCAGTGTGATGATGATCGAGAGAATCCACAATCCTCAAGCCTACTTTTCCAGAATCCCAGCTCCTTTGATGCATCCTCGGGAATGACCAGAGAGAAGAAGACCCACCAAAAGGATTCCCAAAACTCGAGAACAATCTGAACTCCAGAGGAGATGTTGGGCTCCAAGCTGTTTCGTAATCTGATGACAGAGACTTGGAGTTTGGTTGTTGAGACATGATTTGATCTGTGTCGGGAAAACACAAGAGGGTAATTAGTGTTCGTTCAGATGATGATCGGACAAAATGAAAACGTTGTTCTAGACAAATCGAATAAATGACAGTTTCAATTTGACAAGAGTTTGGTTACAATGTCGGATACAAAAAGCAAAAAGCTTTGATCTTTTTTTTGAGCATAAGAAAAAGCTTTGATCTTTCAATAAGCCAAGGAGCAAACTTTATGAAACAGAAGGGAACCCAGATGAGAGCAGGAACATTCAAAACAAAGTATAAGGATCATCGAACAAATTTATATTAAAAAAACAAAGATAATAGAGAACTTTAAACTCTATAGCAGCAATCTGGAGAAGAGACTATAAAAGCAAAGAATCTTATCAAACAAGAAGAAGAAAGGCACCTGGGTTTTAACAGGACTTTCAACTCTATTTGACGAGGAATGTTGTGTTGTCTGATGAAGAGGAGGAAGAAAGACAAATGCGAAGTCTTCGTTTAATATCTGTGCAAAGTCTTGTGAGGTACTCTTCTCTCTCTCTTTCCTCAAAATCAGCGAAGCAGTGAGCTTCTCAGATTCTCTCTCTCTAGTACTCACGTTTTAAGTTAAGTTCTCTCACAAATGCAAGTTAGTAGGGTCTATGTAGCTGATAAAAAAGAAATTAACAACAAAAAAAATAGTTACCTTTCTTATCGTATTTAATTAATGTAATAGTAGTATTAATTAATGAAAATAGTATTTTTATATTTAATCGGCGGAAAAAGTGGCTGAAGTGACAGAATAAAAATGATAGCACATCTCTGTCGAAATTCTTTGGTTTGGCAGATTTCCCTGTCTTGCTTTTAGCCTATTTTATTTGCTTGCCTGTTCTTTTCTCTACTCTTTTTTTTGTGAAATATTAAATTTATATTAAGATGAGAAAAAAGGTTTAGTTAAGAATTTTTTTTCTACTCTTTCCATGTAAGAAAAAAGAAAGAGGTTAGTTAAGTGTTCAACATGTTGTTTATATAAGCTTAGGAAAGTGATAAAGTTTTATTTTTTCTCAAATAGATGTCTTAGGTATTTATCAATTATTTTTGTATATATTCTAATAATTCTTACGATCTTTTGGTCGGTTATTATTCTTTTTTTAAAAAAATAGTGATATACAAAATTTATATCATTTATGATTTTTTTTTTCATTTTTATGTAACAAAACGTTAAATCGGAATGGTTGATATAATAATTGAAGAAAATCACTAAAATGTAGATTAAACATGTATCTAGAATTTAAAATATAATGATGGATACTGTGCACGTGGTATTCGAATTCAATTGTTATTTGTCCATTTAGCTATAGAATTTTCAGTTTGATTAACAAAATCTTATCAAATCTAATTAAATTGATGTCAAAGCAAAAAAATTGTCGTGTTTGAAAAATATAAAAAAACTCAGTTAAAATGTTATCTTACGATATTTATAGTTTTTCAATGTTCTAATTATTTTGTTTTGATACGATTTGTCGTGTTGAGAAATATATTTAAATATTTTTAAATAATGTCACTATGTAAGATTAAAGCACATCTCTTAATATTTTATTTTTCAAAGTTAATGGTTAAAATTATCATTAAAAATTATTGTTAAGGTTTTCAGACTAAGGTAATTTTACAAGGTTTCTAAGAAATAATATTTTTGAGAAGTACCCAAAAGAACAAGTGTGTTGATTTCTTTAACTAAATATTACCACCTTCCAAAAACTTCAATATTCTCCTTTCATACTTAGCCTGTAAGTCATTTCATCGGCATACATTAAATTTGACAATAGTGTAAGTTAATTAAATTTCATAGGCCTGTTTGAAGAATATATGTATGTCTTTAACATTATGTATTCTTATGGATAGTAATATTTTATATATATAATATTTATTCCAACGTATATTTTTCACAGGTTAAAATATACAATATGTGGTGGTTATTTTTGTTTACGTTTAATGTAATTTCTTTTTCTCTCTCTTAAAGTCCCAGTTATGTCGACATTTTATAATTACTATGGTGTCAGAATCTACAAGAAATGCTGAAATTACAGTTGGTTTTTAAATACAAGTAAAAAGAATCCCTACAGAGCAATTATATTTTTTTGTCCTTTTTCTTTTGGTACTCTACTTTTGCTTTATACATTTTGTCATAACAGATAATTATTTTGCTTTCTTCATTTCAATTACGCTGTCGCCACATAATCACCCAATAACAATATTATAAGACAAAAGGGTATCGTTTGTTTCTAGTTTATTGCTGAGTTTACTAACACCACTTTATATTTGTAGTAATGGTTAAAACAATTTATTAGAAAGTTCTAGCAATCCTTGATCAATTTTTTTTTTTTATAGAAATCACTGAAACAGCAGGCAAGAAGACAATACAACCATGGAAAGAACACATATTATTTATTCAAGACATAACTTCAGAAAGGCATACTTACATAAATGTATATGGACTTATTTAATTTGTGTAACGAAATGTAAGATCTTTAAATCAGGGTCTTAAGCTACAACTTTGTGGTTTGATCTGGTGGGGTATATAATCCAATCCAGTAAAAATCGAATCAGGCTGGATTGATGTGAACAAAAAAACAGGATCATGTCCGCGTTGATCCATACATGTGTGTATATATATTATGATCATCTACCCTGCCAAAATCACACTTGGAGGTGACAATTATGTATTTACTTTTATCTGGTGGTAAACAGAGAAAAAAATTACTGCAATTGCCGGGTAATGGATCGGATATCCGGATTTTTGAAGGTATTTTTGATTTGTTTCGTACGTTACGGATATCTAATTTTTGTATTTGCTTTGGTTCGGAGAAATACGAATATTCGGAAAAACGGATATTCGAAAAATAACTAGATATTTGCGGATATTTGCGAATACTTACGGATATCTCATATATTTTGATTAATACAAATAATCTTAAAATTTCGATGCAGATTTGTTTTGTATAATATATTTTTACATGATATATAAGATAAAATTTTTAAAAAATTAGTAAATCTACATATTTTGTAAAAAAATTAAACTTAGTTACCAATTATAATAACACAAAATTTAAGAAAAAATAGAATTGTCATAAAATATTATTCTTCCTTTTATGTACTACTTTTATATAAGTAATAATGTAAATAAAATTGTCAAATCATATGTCAGAATATTAATTATATAATTTTATACATATAGAACTTTAAATATAATCAAGATATACATGCATTTATATATTGTCGGATCAGATCGGATATCCGCTTCTCAAAATTTTAATATTTGTGATTTGTTCCGTTTTTGACAGATATTGAATTTTAGTATTTGCTTCGATTTGTAAAGTTATGGATATTCGGATTTTTCGGATCGGATCGAAACGAACAACGAATCGAATCAAAATTTACGGATATTTTACCCACCCCCTATGCATAACCAGTATGTACAGAATTATCAGGCGTTAAACTGTCCATTTGTATACCAAATCTATACAGGAAAGTGTAAAAGACTAGTACTCCAAATTTCCCGTTTTTCATATAGATGACAAAAAACAAACATACATTTACAGTCGATATTTTATTTATTCATTGCAATTTGTTAAAAGTGGAGTCCTTGTAAGAAATTGATAATCTTATAGGTTGAATTGATTTGAGCTAACTTATAGATCCCCAAATCTGCTAAGAGTTACGTTAATTATGCTAATCAGCATCTTACATCAAAATATCATCTTATGTTCTAATTATTGATATGCATATTTTAACAGTGGATGTTCATGTATGAATATAATATATATGATATGTCTGGTGCACGAAAAAAAAAGAATATATGATATGTCCTAATTTTTTTTAAAAATGAATGATGCACAAATCGAAAATACCACACACTAGCATTTATAGAGTGATGACATAATCCTATATGAAAATAGTAACCTAAGAACAGAAAAGAAAAGGAAAAAGAAAAACATGCAAGACGTTGACGGTCCGGCCTGCAAGGAAACGGCCTGGAATAAGATCAGCTATCGTCATCATCGATTGACCGTCGAGATCTTTCAACTGCGTGGAAGCTCATCTTTACGCCGCGTGGACCCGAGTCACCTTTAACCTGACCAAGTGAATCATATAGTTAACACACATTTTTTACAGTTTTACTACAACCATCATTCATTTCTTTTCTTGTCGTCTTCTGTTCTTCTATTACACGAAGACACGTGTACCCGTCCGTGTCAGACTGTCAGGTTTTTAGTCTTTAAAACGTTGCGTTTGGCCTCACGCCCTTATTTTTAAAAAAAATAACAGTAAAGCTTTAATACGCCTTTCGAAAAATTCCTTTCGTTATATTTTATTAGGACGCAAATTCGATAATACTCCCATTTTTAAACTCTTTTTAAACACAGCTAGGCGGGTTATGTAAGAGGTGCGTCTGATTATTCCCTATTTATTTTAATACAATATTTAGTTTTAAGATCGTTTTATAATTAATTAATGACTTGATTAGTGTGATTAGGCCTTTGTGGTTGATGCTAGAGATGTAACAGGCAACGGATTGAGAACGTCGTGGAGAACGTACGTTCATATGATGTGTTGTCGGTGATAACCTTTTTCACCACAAACATATCTTTCTTTTCTTCACCAAAAATCAACGTTTTACCTTTAATATTACTTTGCACAGAAATATAGATTTGATTCAATATTCTGCTAATATTTCCTACTTCGAAAAAGGCTGACAAGAGTTCAATTTCTTGTACCTTTTAAACCCCTACAACTTGTCTGCAGAATAGTATAATGCAACCACAATATAGAAGTTAACACATGTCAAGGACAAATATTGAGGTTGCATATCATTTAAAACATTTTATGTCATCAATGCAAATGTTTTAAGCATTATATATAATATATAATATATTAATGTAAATGACAACAAGACTTTTTTTTTGTAACACTGACAACATGACCACCTATTTTCTATAATTCTGGCAAAAAATTATGATCTCACAGATCACTGATATGTATGCGGTAAAATAAACTTAGTCAAATGAAATAAGTTAGTAATCACGAGCAATCTTACATGGAACTTGTGTAAGAAACCTACCGGTCACAAGAATTCTGAATTTTACAACTCAAAATTAACTCCCTCAAACTATATCCAAGGGGGTAGTCCGATTGAGAAAAGAAGCCCCGTCAGCATGTTTCCTACACATAAGGGAGGAAGAAGAAGCAAAAATAAGAAACTGATCATATTTTCCCGCAGGTTTTCATTTGGATAAACTCAAGAAAACAAGGTGCTTACGGTGTCGAAGTTGGTGGATCCGATGGCAAGATATTCTTTCTTAGTACCGTAGCAAAGATTCTCTTTAGTCACTGTCTTTAAGAAAAGACGAGATCATTGAATGAAGAAGCTAAGGGAGTTTAGGCTTGAAGTTAATCCGCTGCGACTTTCTCTCGTCCAATTGCCGCTACAAGGGTTTAAAAGATTTTAGTTATTCTACAACATAACAAGTTCATGGTCCACCATGGCCATAGAATAAGTGCAACAACTGTCTTATCAAATATAATACCTTGGATACTGTTTCAAGGGCCTGGTCAAATCTGGCTCGGTGCAGCCGCCACTCCATTGCCATTTCAAATTCAAGGGTATTCGGCTGAGAGCCGCGCGATGTAGACACAGAATCTCTCTGCAAACAAATTTAAATACCAAATGAACAGGAAACTTGTTAAAAGGAAAGATGCATTTCAATTTCTGTCTGAAACGGCAGTGAACACAGTACCGTATCTCGTCGCGTTTGAGATTTCTGTAGTTTTGATATGACCGCAGAATGGTAAGGACGGCTTCCCTGGAGGATTGACCTTAGCAAACGCAGCAACAAGAGGCCTGTTAAATAAACAGAAAAAGAGATGATTATTCTATCTGCAGCATCACCAACATAAGTTTTCAGAGATGTTGAATCTTAAGATACCCGAAGCTTCATGGTTTCTTGCCTAAACTCGTATGTATGTATTCAACTGATGCTAAAATCACGTTCACTGAGATGATAAGAGATCAATCAATGGTACAGCAAGATTTAAGCGATTTTTTACCTCCCATTTGATAGTAACAAGCATCCTTCATCAAGTCTCCTTATCGCTCTTACTGCAGCTTGTCTTGAATTGAATATGACCAAAGCTTCACCTGTACATCAACCGATGTGAGATGCCATCGTTAGGCTTTTCATTCTATTTCTATTAAGTGAGGGCCATAAATCGAAGCTTGCCAATATGAGAAAAAGAGACTGATGTACGCTCTATCATCCTCGCTGTGCATTGCTCATTCAAAGCAGAATAGACTATATCCTGAAATATGATTCATAAATTTCTTAGGTAAATATATAAGGAGAGAGACAGAAGGGAGGTTTCCATGAGGTAAACCAGCAAACAGCTGCACTGTTTAATGTAACATTGATTAAGAAAGTACAAAATACGTGAAGGAGACTCCTAATTAAGCTCTTTAGAAGATTCGCTTATACCTGCACTTCCTCAGATGTATAAGTAGGATCCAAGTTTTGAAGGAGAACCAGTTTCTCTTCCTTCTCTGCCTCCCTCATACTTTCTTCCCAAGGCTGTCCATGGTTTATAAAATATAAAAGAGTCAGCCGAGATTCAACCTAAATAGATAACTTCTGATGACTATCTAGAAGAGCCTGAAATGGCCAGGCAAGAACAGTTGCAGATATCAAAGAAACAATTGAGTCTCTCGATCACAGAAACGTCAAGAAAATATATACTTTCTGACTAGCATATGGATGAATCATTATACGATTAATAGAAATGAAATACCACGTCACCCTATTAACATAAAAGAACAAGCATGTAAACACACAGAAATGGAGGCAACCAAAAATGAAGGATTCACAGAACTGGCACGCAAAAGGAAGGAAGGGAAAAAAATACTTACAAGAGGTCGAAACCATTTGCTGTTTACCTGAGATCAATAAGAAGGAAACACAAATTTATTAGATATACCTCCATGTTTACAAGGACTGTGGTAACAAGTAATAGGAAGAGAAGAATGACAGAACATCACTACCACCCAACAAAAACACAAAGTGAGACTGTAAAATAGAACTGCTCCATTTCTATTGGACATCTAGGACTGCTATTTTTCGAATCAACTTCTTGCAAAACAATATCCTTGCATCTAAAGGCTTTACATTCAACAAATAGTCTGACCGAAACCAATGTAATCATAGCATGAATAAAATACAAACTTACAGCATCCGGCTTTCGGCTCACTTCAGTTACTTGATAATTTCTTTTGTAATCTATTTCCATCATCTTGTCCTCAACGCGTTTCAATAGCTTCCCATCAAAGCTGGATTTCTTTAATAAACCTTTTTCAGTTCTAGTTTTTGCATCTTTTCCTTCAGAAACTGACACCCCAAGATCTCGCTTCTTCTTAACAAAACTGGGCTCCTCGGTAGGGTCTTCTCCTCCTGTCACTTTCTCTCTAGGTCTCCTAAAAACATCTGTATCTCTTTTACCATCAGGACTAACGTTACGCTGCAAAATGTCTGTACTGCGTCCATTTGATACTGTAACAGAACCATCTAGTTTCTGTTTCTTTTGAGGCCTGTCATCCAATCCATTCGACTCTCTACTATCTCTCTCTCCAGCGGGCATAGATGTTTGTTTAGCCAATGGTTTCTTAGAGCCAGAAGCTTCACAACTGCTGCTATATCTTTCTTCTGCTGGCAAAGATTTTTGTTTAGTAAACTGTTTCCTAACTTCGCTTTCTTGAGCTTTACCGTCAAAGCGATCTCCCCTAGAGCCAGAAGCTTCACAAGAGACATGTTCACTAGTGGTTTGCTGCACACTAGAAACCTTGTTAGAACTGCTTTCTCTACAGTCAGAAGATTCAGTAGAGTTATCTTCAGTACTCCGAACTGAACCAGAAGCTGAAAGACCATTTGGTGTCAAACTAACTGGACTTCCATTTACGTCTGCTTGAATTTTCTGTACAGGAGCTGCTTCTTTCTTACTACCCGCTCTGTTAAAGATACATTTAACTGCAAATGATGTAGACAAATAATCAATATAGCTATTGACCACATAAGGGAATACAGAAGCTAGCAAATGAGATGAAAACAAAAAGGTACCATCAACTCCAGCGATTTTATCATCTATCGTATCCAAAACTTTACAGCTTCCAACATCAAATGCTCGGCGAAATACAAAGTCTGTTGACTTGATTTCTTCATCCGAGGGTTGTGGATTCCTTTCGTCCTTTGAAACGCATACAACAGTGCACTTTCCACAAATTGCTTCCTAGTGGAATAAAGTTTATCAGTACAGATGCAGGTCCACATAGAAACATGTTATCTAATCCAAATAAGGACAATCAGTTACCAATGGGTTAACACTAGCGAGGCCTGGACCTTCACCCGAAGCCAAAAACAGTTCGTTTGCAAGTACATCCGGGACTCCTTCAACAACACCTGGCGGCATCTCAGAAGGTTTAAAGAACCAGAGAAGCTTGACTTGCCTAGGATGTTTCGCACGCTTGTTAGTGTGTTCCCAGATTTTGATGATCTTGCCAACAAAGAGTTCGTCAGAGTCTGGCTCATTGGGATCGGAGACTAAGACAGAGTCGTAGAGACAGTATTCATCACCGTCAAAGGTGAAAGATTCATAGAACCGGACGTCTTTCTTTTTCCCACCAACTCCTTTCTGTTTCCCCCACTTGAATTCTAAGCCTTCATCTACTGATGCTGATGCTTCTTCCATTTCTCTTAAGTAATAGTTATATTAACCTGTGACAAGCAGTAGGATAGTGTTAACCAAATCAGAATTGCAAAGGAAGTGATTAGAAGTCATAAACACTATAGTAGCATCTGTTTTCACAAGGATAACTACATTTGTCCCGATCTAACTACATTCTAATAACCAACAGATAGATAAAAGAGGAAGTCACATAAAAGATCTCAAACCAATCATTCCCATGAATAAAGCTTTTTTACCTTCTTCAGTGGCCAAATCAAAGTTTGGGATAGCTTCCCTAGAAGATGATCGGAACCCTAGAAGAAACCAAATGCTCGATAATCAGAGCAATTTGAGTTCGGTTTAGCCAAGGAAAACAGGAAGTAGCGAGGCCCCAGTTATCGCGGGAGAGAGAGAACCAAACAATAAACCCTAATTTCTCGTTCTGCAGTTTCGCAACTTCATCCTACCCATCTCTCGCTCAGTTTTAGGAATATAAATATAATTCAATTCAAAATCGTATCTTTCTGTGGAGAAAAACTCTCCTCTTGGTATACAATTCTGTCGAAGAGAACTGTTGAAGGAGACGCAGTTTGTGTAATTGATGAAAGCGCTCCCACCCTTTCTTTTGTGACTGGGGATTTTTCATGTACTTATGTTTGTAAACGAGTTGTATCAAAATAATTAGGTTAATCAAAAATTTCCGTTTCTGAATGATTAAATCCTTGAAAGCTGATACGTGAAAACGGAAGCGGATGAAAATATTTAATCGAGATTTTTTTAGAAAAAAATTATAAGAAATTTTATAAAAACCTATAAACGAGATTATTTTAAAATTAGGAAATGAGATTTGTTGGAAGCGTATATTTCATATATATATATATATATATATATATATATATATATATATATATATATATATTTATATGAAAATTGTATAAAATCTAGAACTAAAAATGACATGATTTAAAATTTAAAATAAACAATTTGCTTATTTATAATAATTTTGAAATGATTTCATATTTAAACTGTGAAAATCTATATAGAATAAGTTTAAAATAAATTATTATATTACTTATTTTAATACTTCATAAATAACTGATACAATATATTTAATAAGAAACTTCAATACAGAAAGATAATTTGTAGTATTAGTTTTAATATTCAGATATTTCTATTTTCTGTATATCATTACTAATAGATTTTGGATTGTATATCAATTAAAAATTAGAATTTTATATTTTTATTGATTTATAATATTGTGTCTTAGAAAATGAAAGCTAATTCTAAAACGGAATTATAAATTTCCAACATAGTTTAAAAAATTGTATATTTCAGAAGCGTTTTGAAAGCTAGATTCCATAAATTAATACGAAGTTTCGATTCCAAAGAGGATCTAGATCCTAAATCTGAAACAGTTTGATCGATCGGAAAGCATATAACTTTAGCAGAGTTGGGTTTAGATATGTTGCGCTTTCGTGATATGGGCTGTGCAACTAATATCGTTAAATACCGTTTGAATGTTACGAAATTTAAAAAGAATGTGCGGTGAGCGTGGATCGAACACGCGACCTTCAGATCTTCAGTCTGACGCTCTCCCAACTGAGCTATCCCCGCAAGTTATTATTATGTGATATATTAAGTTACATATACTTCAATTTTAATAATTGAATTTTAAAAACAAGGAAGATAGCACCTGATGAATTGTGGTACAGCAAATAGAAAAACACAAGTATTACAATTGCATTACTAGAAAACATTGACAAATAATTGTTACTGTCTTTCGTTATTGTTCTTTTAACATAGATGTCTCCTTTCTAATAAAGATGATATGAAGAAGTGTGATTGGGTTCTTCTTAGTGTTTGAGCCAGTAGTTTCTTAGCTGAGCCATATGCAACAATATCTCGTCCCGACCTTGATTTGTCACACTGCTTGTCATAATCCATGGTGGTGTTGTCTCAAAGAATCCTTGGATCAAATCTTGAAACTCCTTTATATTCTCCTCTGGTCTCCTCCCTCCGTTTTTCTTCTTCTTCCTCTTGTCGCATTTCGTGAATACCATAGTCATTGGAACCTGAGATTACAGTAATTCAGTCCACAGAGACATGCCAAAACTAGTAGATATCTTCAACTAATGGGTTTCTTTCATTCCTTTTTATACCTGGTTTTGACCAAGCCAGCTAGCGTAGTCGAGATCGATTTGCTTTGGAGGAATGCTGGCATCAACTAGTAAAAACACTGAGACTAATGTCGATCGATTGAGGAAATAGTCTTTGGTGAATTTGTTCCAGTCATGTTTGAGTTCATGCGGTGCTGATGCATACCTGCGAATACCAAAATGCATCAACTTCGTTTTCTAATAGCGTACAGAAACTAATAGACAATAATGAAGGAACTCGATTGAAACGTGACATGACTGAGAGATACTTTCAAAACATTTCTCATATTTAGATTCTGATAGCCAGAGCCAGTTTAAGGGACAAATGGCAATGGTTTTCATAAGCAAATGAAATCAAAAGGATATAACTTTAACATACCCGTAGCCAGGCAAATCTACAAGGTACCAATTGTCGTTAATCCGGAAATGATTAATACATTGCGTCTTTCCTGCGTGAAGGAAAAAAAAACACAAAGAATTATAATGGGAACCAATGTCTGCTTATTTATAAGGTTTAAAGAACCTATAGAAAGCTTCAATTTTTATAGATACTCTAAGAGCAAAAGAAAATAATTTTCTTGCAAGAATATCTTCTAGAGGGATGATTATAAGAATATATTGACTCGGAATAGTTTCTACTTCATCCTGAAATTTTGCTTATAGCAAAATATAAACTCAAAATGCTTGTAGAAATACTTCCACAAATGACAACATATTTTACCCACTCAAGGCAAAGTGAGAAGATCTTAGCATAAGCATAAAAGCACAAGCACGAGATAAATGAACCATCACTTCCACTATTATAATTTGCTTCAACAGATGCTTCTAAAAAATTCCCAGGTCATGGTATACCGAGATCCTAACATGATTATATTTTTATTCCAGTGGTAGGATTGCTTTACGGTCCACTCTTGTACAAGCATCATCCAATCTAAAAGGTGGTACGCTACAAGCTACGTCTCCGCATCACAGAGATAGTTCATTTAAATAAACTACTCAAACCCCATTGGCATGAAACTGATACAGCAAGATGGAAACATCTCATATTATACAGACCAAAATGGACAACAATGCAGTACCACGTGTTTCTAAAGAAACGGCTTGAAAGCTTTTTAATCCCGACCAAAATAAAAACCTTTTTTTTTATCCCGACAAAAATTCTAACTCTATGAGAATCAAAACACACACTACTAGCAGAATAATAGCGGAAAGCTCAGATTATTACCAGGTTTCTTAGATGTCAAGGCAAGTCGTTTCCTCCTCACCAACGAATTGAGGAGCGAAGATTTCCCGACATTAGATCTCCCGACAAGCGCAAACTCCGGAAGCCCATCAGCGGGACAATCCTCCGTCCGGACGCTGCTCTTCACGTAGTCGGCCTGAGCCACCTGCGCGTCCCTCGCGTACTTGCTGAGCACTATGTTCGATCCCTTCAGTATCCTCGCCGTCAGGCTCGACGGGTCGTCCCCGGAGATGTCCGTCTCCGGCGGAACGAAGAGCTTGTCGAGCGAAATCTCCACGGGAGCATCTTCGTCAAGATCGGATGAATCGTCGGAGACGGGGAGTGGGATTGGCTCGACCGTGGCGAGATTGGTTTTGGGCGCGAAGGAGAAGACGGTTCTGGCTGGGTTAGACCGGCGGTTTATGAAATTGAAATGCGACGGAGAAGAGAGAGGTAGAGGTGGTTTCGCGAGGATGGAGAGATGGAATCTCGGAAGCTGAGATAAAATCATATCTGAGATTGGTTCTCTTGTGACTTATCTTATATCGGTATAGTTGTATGTGCAGCTTTTTCTCCTAGATGTTTAGAGGGAGAAAGCTTACGGATGCTGATGAAAGTGAGAAGATTTAGAGGAGGTTGAAGAAGAAAATATCCACAGCTAAACGCACCGTTTTGGCAATTCACCCACGCTGCTGACTCTAAAGGATATTGGCCCTGTTCGTTTGGTTGCCGCAGGTTTCTGCGTCGGCGTCAGCGTCGGCGTCGATGTCAGCGGCTGCGTCAAACACGTGTGATTGTTGTTCGTTTAGCAGACGCTGACTCCGACGCCGACGCTGACGCTGCCGCAAATTGTTGTTCGTTTTGAAGACGCAAGTAGTTGACGCTGACGCAGACGCCGACGCCGAAAACATATATTACTGATGTTCGTTTGGTAGACGCTGCGGCTATTTTTATTTATTCATTATTTTATTTTTAAAAAATTGAAAAATATACAAATATAACAATACTTTTTGTCATAAAACTAAATCATACATTCACATGAATTAATATATTAAAATAATAAAATAAAATTTAACTGAATAATTAATCACAGTTTATATATTAATATTTTGAGTATTAAACTAAATCATTTTAATCCTAAAAATATGAAATTTAATTTGGGTAAAAATCCATATACTATATATTTAATGTTAAAATTTTAACTGATTTTATTTAATTTAGTTTAGGGATTTTACATAAACCAAACTTAGTTCAAAGATTTTAGCACTAAATAAAACGAGATATGATAATAACAATTATAATTTTTGAATTTAACACTTCAACGCAAATATGTGTTACAGATAAAAGAAACATTAAATTAAGTTGGTTTATCAAAAAAAATTACATCTAGTCTTAAATAAATGATTTGCTGGTGACAAAAAAAAATCACATATAAATGATAAACAAAACCAAGTCATTAACTAAATGATAATCAAAGTTATAATCTTGAGACTGTGAGCCTCCAAAAATGAGTGAGCTTGGAGAGGGTCTGAGTGTGAGATGACAGAGCCTCAGACCTGCAAAGAAGACAAAGAATAAGCTATGAGCATTGAGCAAAAAAGACACGAGACCTGAAGTACCATTAAGCTAATGCAATATCAAGAACATGTCTTCTCCAATTTACCAATACTAGTTATATGAATTTTTGTAAACTGAAAAAACGTATCAGCAATGCTTATTCACAACTAAAAAGGGTTATGTTTTAAAGCATAACAAGCAAGAAGAAACATAGCAGATTCCAAGTACAAAAGCATTCGCTCAAGCTCCAATTCTCTTAAGCATTCTACAAAACAAGCGGTAGAATGTAGAGGAACAGCGGTAGTGCGAGCAAGCGTGGAGAGGGTTTGACTTATATACAAGCAACAACAACAACAAGAGATCAAAGGTACTACTTTCTATTCATTTTAAAAATTACAAAGCTTATGATCAATGAATCATAAGTCTACAACAGAAACAAACATACAAGCTGGACAATCCCCTTTGATTATCATCAAACCAGAGTTTCAGAAAACAATCCTCAAGGATACATCAGTGAAACAAGCACACAGAGTAAAAAAGAAGAAAATAAAAGCTAAGTGTTTTCAAAGCTGATCTTAAGACCTTACAAGTTCAACAGCAGCAGTGTGAGCAAGCTGGAGAATTCTCTGAGAAAAAAAATCATTTGAGCTATCAAGAAACAAAAGATGATCATGGAACACAGAACCAGTCAATGATCTTACAAAGTTCATCACTTCCTACAAAACAACAGACCTCAACGGCTTTACACAAACCTAAAAATAAGACTTACAAGTTCAACAAATCAAAGAAACCCATCAAGCAACATACCTGAAGACTCGAGAGAGAGAGAGAGAGAGAGAGAGAGAGAGAGAGAGAGAGAGAGAGAGAGAGAGAGAGAGAGAGAGAGAGAGAGAGAGAGAGAGAGAGTGTGAGCTTGAAACCCAAATTAGAGGAGATGAGAGAGCTCGTGGTCAGCGTCAGAGATGAGAGCTAGAGGTCTTCGATGGAGAAGAGCGAGCTCGATCCGGAGATGAGAGATCTCGTGGTCGGCGTCAGAGAAGAGAGAGCTCGAGTCGGAGAAGAGAGATATCGAGCCGGAGATGAGAGATCTCGAGGTCTGTGTCGGAGATGGAGATGAGAGAGCTCGAGTTGGAGAAGATGGAGCTGCTTCTTGCCTGAGATGGAGCTGCGTCGGCGTCAAATTAGGTTAGGTATTATTGTAAATAATCAAAAACATTAAGGGCAAGTGTGTAAAATAAACCTCTAAACGCAGCTTTTTTATCGCAGACGCTGATATTTTCCGCGTTCACATTTTATTGATGCGTTCGACGCAGCGTCATGACGCAGACGCAGCCGCAATGACAGCGTCAACGAAACGAACAAGAGTTTTTTAAAAAATCGCCGCAGACGCAGACGCAATAACCTGCGGCGACCAAACGAACAGCACCATTGTTGATGAGTTTTCTTGTTAAAAATTTTCATATTTTATTTTTTTGTTTAAAATAGAAATCACAAACTCATTTCATGTGTGATTTTTAAGGTGGTCAATTATTAATTTTTTTTATTAAATGTATTTTTATAAAAATAATAATATAGAAAATCTTTGAACTACTTTAATAATGTATAAAATTTTATATGTAAACATTTTTACCAATTTAGTTATTATTTTTGAAATATTATTATTCATTAATATATTCAGTTGTTTTTTTATAAAAATGATAAATAAATATTATATCTTATTTTTATCTATTATATGATCACAATCAATCATGTTAAATTTTTTTATTATATTAAACTTGATATGATAAAATTGTATTAAATTTATAAATTTTATTTTCATAAATATAAAATATTTATATTAAAATATAATATGATGACATAACGACTTAGCATTAATAGACTATATACTACATATATATAAATTAACATATCTTTCACTTTTGTATATATAATAATATATTGTATAAATAAATAAACATAAAAAATACTGCTACAAAAAACTCTAGTTTTAAAGGACGGGTAAAAATTTAACATAAATTAAATACAAAATAGGTTTTAAATATGTTTTTCATGCACCTATTAAAATATTTAATAACTAAATGCAATTACAATAAGGTAAATACATAATAAAAAGAAACAAATACATATAACTGTTTAAACAGTTGTTTATTTACAACACATAAATTATACATTATTGTATTTAAAATAGCTTTATAAATTATTAAATATATGATTATAGTTAAAGATGTATACTACTTATACCGTTAGTCGCCGGAGGTTTTTCCCTCCAAACGTCTCTTCTTGATGGCCATGTTACTAAGAATCAGGCCAATAAAAACTATCTCCCCTTTATGGTAAAATGTGATTCCGATATGTTTTGGCTGGGGGGTTTTCGAGCCACAAGATACCCACAATTTTCATCAACGTTCCTGTGACAACAAAAACCTGCATTGGAGTGTGAAACGTCAGAGAATTAGCTTTGCAAGTAACACTAACATAAACATTGTAAGTTGAGTATGCATGAGATGCTACGGCAACGAACTTGAATCAGAATCAGAGGTAGAAACGTAGCATGTAAGGCGTGTGTACCTGTGTGAAACCGCAAAATTACTATGTTCTGTAACCAAGCATCAAGTGCTTGTAATAACGATGCCGAATGATTCTCTGCCACCAATATTTGGTTGAGCTCCAACAACTCATCTTCATTCGTTCTTGGATGAGCCTGCAATGCAAATCACGCAGGTGTTTAAGGATTGAAAAGTACAGAGATTTAAAGGAGAAAGTCCAAGGGAGAAGGGAAAAGGTTTGATCACCATCATCTTTTAATGCCTTGGGATATAGGACGGAAGAATGACGGATCTCGCTGAGTATGTAGTATCCTAGCCTGGAACAGAACCAGCCCTTCTTTAGTAAAATGGCTCTTCAAACTAATTAATGTCAACCGAGATCACAAGAAGATAGAAATTTTACCTCAACCAATGCCATAGGTCTTCAAAGATCTTAAGGCTGTAGTCACCCAAATAGTTTACCTATAGACCATTGATGCTTGTAATTATTCATTTGATTCGGAATAATGTAACATATTTTATACAAATTTTTACTTCATTCCCATTAAGATTCTAGAAAAGTGGGTACATTAAGATTCTAGAAGAGTAGGTACCGCAAATTCTGTATTGACAAGAGCCTGAACAAAGTCCATCAGCTGAATTTTAGCCCATTCGGAGCAGAGTGTAGGATCCTCGCTACTCGGAGGATGTCTCCATGCAACACCAAAGCGTAATTTCTCATCTGGAATGCTTCCCTTTTGCCGTTGAAGTGGTAGTAAAGCTTTTTCCATTGCAGGATTAACCACAGCAACCTATACAAGAACAAAGTAAACATCATTTTCATGTATACAAGAAGAAGTCTTTGAGAGTAGCAGCAAGTAATGAATTTAAGCGACCTTACTTGTAAATATGCCAAGTATGCATTAACATAAAGAACCCATTGTAAAGCTCTACATAGATGCTACACAACTTGATACCCTAACGATAGCCTGAAAAAGAGTCAAAAGGTTACATACGGTTCAATCAGGAGGCGGACCACAACTCTGATGGTTGCTGCATTGTTCTTGAGATCGAACCCCTGCACAGAGCGTATTTCACCCACAACATCTGCGAGACGGAAACAACGGGTCCACCGTGGTGTTAAAATGATGAAAATAAAATTGCGATAAGAAAGAAAATACACATGATATTAATGTTACACTGTGGCATAATTTTTTGTTTTCTCTCTCCTCTTATGCGATTGGCGATTTTGGGATTTCTAGGGTTTTCCTTGCTCTGCCGCTTCCGATGTCTCCTGATCCTCCGGATGAGGGAGATTTTCCACCGCTCTCTCCCGCTCAAATCCTCTCCTCTCCTCAGAACCACTCCTCGATTCCTCCGGCAATCCCATCGTCGAAGGCTCCTACCTATGCTCAGCGGTTCAAATCGTCTCTTCGAAACCTCAGAAAAATCTCCTCCCCTACTTTTGACGGAGAAGGTACTCCGATAGTTGAAGCCCCTCACTCGATTCTCCTCTCAGCCTCAGAAACGTGGAAGGACCATATTCTCGCTAAGTTCCACGGCTCCGTCCCTCCGATTAAGAAGATTTACTCAGATCTTAACCCCGTCTGGGGGAAGCAAGGGAACATCACCATTCATGTCATTTCCAAGTCGGCGTGTCTGATTTATGTTCCTTCGATTCCTCTCCGCGATTGGATACTCGATGTGGGTTATTGGCAGGTCGCAAACTGTGCATTGTCAGTCGCCTTGTGGTCTCCGGAGGCCTCCCTCGAGCCAGAGGACCTAATATCAGCTCCAACATGGGTCATTTTGAAGAGTGTTCCCCCTCAGTTGTACTCCTTGGACGGTATCAGTGTCATAGCCAGCGGTATCGGCGACCCCCTCCATACCGAGAAATCTCGCCTTCCTCCTTTCCATCTGGGTGAAACTAAGGTGAAGGTTGAGATCAACCTAGAGCACCAGCCTCCTTCTGCAGTCATTGTTAGAGATTCATTGGGCTTCACAGTCCGTATTGACGTCTCCTACCCCCGTCTTCCGCCCAAATGTTGTAACTGTGGGAAGTTTGGCCATCTCCTTAACTGTTGCCCTGTTCCCCTTCAGAAGCAAAAGTTTAAGGATAGGGTCTCCCATCAGGAGTCAGCCTCAGCTGAAGTGGTAGTCTCTGATCCCGAAGTATCCCTCAGGAACGAAGAGCATGTCGCTGTTGACCCTTCCCCTCCTACTGTTACCCCCCCTACCCCCAAGCCTGAGTCTCCATCATCTCTCGTTCCTCAGGAGACGACCTCTAAGGATCAACAAAAGGGTACCAGTGCTAGTTCTTCTGAATCGGAAACACCGATGAACATTCAAAAAATCAGAATAGCCTCTCATCGCTCGGATCCTTCTAAGAAGCTTATACTATCATCTGTCTCAGAGTCTGTTGACCCAGCACCGGGCTCACAAGCTGTCATAGTTGGTCCTCCCATCGATTCCCTTGAGCCTCCAGGTCTAGAGGAGGGGGAGATTCCCTTCCAACCTTCTCCAGCTGCAGTCAGAAAGGCTAGAAAGAAGCTCCGTCGAGAAGCATTGTTAAAATGTTCGTCATCCTCAGCTGTGGTACCTCAGTTGTTTTCTTCTATCCGAGGAATTTCCTTGGGCAGAGGAAACCAGCATCACTAACCTCTACCTCCATCCCTTGTAAATAAATAATGAAGTTATTCTCCTGGAACGTTAGAGGTTTCAACCATTCTTCTCGACAGCTTTGTGTTAAAAATTGGATTTCCAGTAATCGTCCTCTCATTGGTGGCATCTTAGAGACGCGGGTAACGGTTGAGAACGCGTCTGGTATTCTGAATTCCACCTTCCCTGGCTGGAACTACGAATGCAATTATGAGTTTGCTGAGTTGGGTCGCATTTGGGTTGTCTGGGATCCGGCCCTATCAGTATTTATCTACAAGAAGTCTGCTCAATATATTCTCTGCGGGGTGTTTGACCCTGCATCTGCCTCTTACTTCACTGCTGCATTCATCTATGCTCTCAACACAGAAGGTGAGCGGAGAGACCTTTGGCGTGATTTAGCTACACTATGTTCTAACCCTCTTCTGAGAAACTCACCGTTTGCTGTGGCTGGTGATTTCAACCAAATTATCAATGCTAACGAGCATTATTCCATCGCGCCATACGACTTACCACTCCGAGGGATGGAGGAGTTTCGCTCTTGCCTGGAGTCGAATGGTCTGTCAGACTTAAGCTCTAGGGGTTGCTTCTATACTTGGTCTAACCGCAGACCAGAAGATCCTATTTTGAGGAAGCTGGACAGAGTTTTGGTTAATCAATCTTGGATTTCTTCCTTTCCGGAATCATCTGCGGTCTTTGATCCCCCAGGAGAATCAGACCACTCTCCAGCTTTGATCTCATTGGAGGATTCTATTCAGAGGGGGAAGAAGAGCTTCAAGTATTTCTCCTTCATCTCTACCCATGGTGATTTCTCTTCTCAGTTGAAATTAGCTTGGGAAAATCAGACCACAGTTGGCTCCAAATCGTTTATGTTGAGTCAGAAATTGTCCAGGGCTAAAGAGTGCTGCAAGTCCCTTAATCGTCAAGGGTTTAGCGACATCCAACAGAGGACTAAAGATGCTCTCTTGGTTATGGAAGAAGCTCAATCCGCCTTGCTTACTGATCCTAATGAAGACTTGGTTCTTGCAGAGCAAGAGGCTCGTGAATCTTGGGCCTTCTTTGCTTCGGCTCTTCAATCCTACTTCAGAGTCAAATCTCGTATCCGATGGCTTCGTGATGGTGATGCAAACACTCGCTTTTTTCATAAAGCAGTGATAGCTCATCATTCTTGGAACGTCATTCGTTACCTCCGTAATGCTGAGGGGCTTCGAATTCATAATGTTGAGCAGATTAAGGGGATGACAGTGGCGTACTTCAAGTGCCTCTTGGGTTCTGATAACCGTGGCCTATCTCCTATGTCAGTGGAGGAAATTCAAGCACTTCATTCGTTTCGTTGTTCCTCTGAACTTGCTTCTAAACTCACCCAGATTCCTTCTGATGATGAAATTAGAGAGTCCTTCTTCAAGATGCCAAAGTCCAAAGCCCCTGGCCCGGACGGTTTCTCGGTTGAGTTTTTTCTAGATGCTTGGGAAATAGTAGGCGGTGATGATATTTCGGCAGTGAAGGAATTTTTTGTTTCTGGTAGAATGCTTCCTAAGTTCAACACCACTACCATTGTCCTCATTCCGAAGATTAAGGGAGCTGATGAGCTCTCTAAGTTCAGGCCCATCTCCTGTTGCTCTACAATCTACAAGGTTATCGCTCGTATCATTAAGAAGCGCCTCAAGCTCTTTGTCCCTGCAGCTGTCCAAATGAATCAGGTAGGGTTTCTTAAAGGGCGCTTTCTTTGTGAAAACGTGTTGTTGGCGTCTGAGCTAGTCTCTGGGTTTCACAAGAGGGGTCCTACTACCAGAGGGTGTCTCCAAATTGACTTGACAAAAGCTTACGACAATCTTAATTGGGATTTTCTCTTCAACATCCTACAAGCTCTGGAGCTCCCTGAAGTTTTTATCAACTGGCTTGTTCAATGCATTACTACCTCCTCCTTCTCAGTTGCTTTTAACGGTGAGTTGATTGATCGGTTTCCTGGGAAGAAAGGACTACGACAGGGGGATCCCATCTCCTCATTGCTCTTTGTTCTTGCCATGGATATTCTATCCAAATCTCTTGATAGAGCAGCAGTGGATAACAGATTTCAGCTGCATCCTCAGTGCGAAGCCCCTCTCATTACACATATCAGCTTTGCTGATGATGTCTTATTATTCTTTGACGGCACAGAATCCTCCCTTCAAGGTTTACTTTCAGTCCTCGATGAATTTCAACTGGTCTCTGGTTTGGGAATTAATCGTAGTAAGACGGCTGTCTTTTTTGATGGAGGCAATCTTAACTACAACAGGGAAGTGGCCTCCCGGTTTGGCCTCAAGCAGGGTTCATTTCCTGTTCGCTATCTAGGCGTGCCCCTCACCACGAAGAAACTGTCAAAGCATGATTACCAGCCCCTTATTGATAAGCTCCACTCTCGCTTTTCCTCATGGACGGTCCGCCACTTATCCTTTGCCGGTCGACTCCAATTGCTTAAATCTGTAATCTACTCAACAATTACCTTTTGGGCATCTATATTCCTGTTGCCAAGCTCTTGCTTGAGGAAGCTTGAACAAATGTGCAGTGGGTTTCTCTGGAAAGGTGTTCCAACTGATGCAAGGGGTGCTAAAGTTGCTTGGGACTCAGTGTGTAAGTCTCGGGAGAGTGGTGGCCTGGGATTAAAAAAGATTGGCCTGTGGAATAGGGTTCTTGGCCTCAAGCTAATTTGGCTTCTTTTCTCTGCAGCCGGTTCACTATGGGTTTCCTGGGTGAAGATCCACCTAATGCGCTCAGAGAACTTTTGGACCCTTGTTCCTGACCGCGGTAGCTGGATTTGGAAGTTCCTTTGTAAGCTCAGAGGTCTGGCTCGTGGCTTTGTAGTTTGTGATTTGCATAATGGCATGACTGCTAGCTTCTGGCTCGACAACTGGTCGACTCTTGGTCCTCTCATTGAGATCACAGGCCCTGACGGTCCGCGTATTTCTGGTCTTCCCTTAGAAGCGGTTGTGAATGAGGCTTTTGTCAATGGTTCTTGGTGGTTAGACAACTCAAGAAGCAGGAACCCAACCATCCTGCTCCTTAGACAGTGTCTGATTGGTCATGCTCCTAATGATAACCCTGAGGATGATGATCGTTATCTTTGGAAGATAGGTGATGCGCCTCCTAAGGAGTCTTTCTCCACAAAAGCTCTCTGGTCTCATCTCTATGATAATGATCCACCGGTTGATTGGCATAAATCTGTTTGGTTCAATGGACACATTCCTAAACATGCGTTTATGACCTGGTTGACAGTAAGGAATAGGCTCAGCACTCGTGACAGGATGCAGTCTTGGGGCATACAGGTCCCTCCGCTGTGCCTCATGTGTGGTCTTGAACCTGAGACAAAGCAGCATCTTTTCTTCAATTGCGTTTTTAGCAGTGAGGTTTGGTCTCCCTACTTTGCTCCTATTTCTCCAGCTCCTCCATCTGATTTCGATGCGCTAATCCGTTGGATCAGAGCTCCGACTAGAGACTCTAATGATGCTATGGTCTTGAGACTGGTTTTCCAAGCGTGTCTCTACTCGATATGGAAAGAAAGGAATTCTAGACTGCACTCGGCTTCTTCCCGCTCCTCAGCTTCTGTTAGAGAAGAGATAAACAGAACCGTTAGAGCCAAACTCGACTCCTTATCTCGACTTCAAAGAGGTCCCCCCGGCTCTCCATCTTACCTTTCCTCTTGGTTTAAACTCTATAGTCCGTAATCTCTTGTATATTTTTCCTTTCCGTTTGTTCTTGGGTTTTTCCCTTAATAAAAGTGAAGTAGTTTAAAAAAAAAAAAAAAAAAAAAAAAGAAAATACACATGGGTCCACCGTGTCAAGCCTTGTGACGCCAAAAACCTCCAATGTGACAAATTTTAACATCTTCTTGTTTGAATGTTGCAAATTCACTTTTGTTGCATATATGTAGTAAAATTAGCAAGGAATTGAGTGGTTGCTAAAATTGTCATATTATTGCAACATTTTTTTCATAACAACTCTGTTGTATATTTGCAACTTGTTTCCGCAACCATGAATAGTGATAAATCATTGTTACGAAAAGTTTATAGCAAAAAACATTGCAAATGTGCAAAATATTTTGCGATATAATCTTCTAAATGTAACAATAAAAATATATACATTTGTTATAATTAAGATGTATGGTTGCACCTGATACATTGTTGTAAAATATTTGTTAAATAAAAGATACAAAGATATCATTTCAAATTTTTTGATAATATATATTTGGTGCGAGATGGGTTTCGTGGTCAACCATTTATATTTCAATAAAATTAGTAGTTTTTATATTAGTAACAGATACATAATAACACAAAAATCAAAAGACCAACTTTATTAAATAAAATAACATATTAAAAAGTGCAACAAGCATTCATAAATAAACATTGATAATTTGAAAACTAGACAGATGATCCATCAATGATCTCGATGAAAAAAAATTTACAGCTACATGTTCTCAAATCCAACACTAAGTTGCCTTGCCCTTTCATACACAAATAAACCATCTGATATCTTGGGTGGCTCACGAAGAATATTAATGTAAATTCATCTCTGTTCTTTTCCTTCTGCAAAATAGAAATGTTAAAAATAAAATTTAAAGTGGTATCCGTAAAACCAAAGTGTCTTACGAAAATATTGCAACACTAGCATATAAACGTTTGAATCTGTAAAAAATGATCTTCATTTGCCATATGATTCATCTAAAGGAAAAAAATATACAAAAACAAAGTTAACACTTAAAGAAAACTGATAAGAGAGAAGTAAAACACACAAAAACTGGAGATGAGTAGCTTAGGAAAAACTGATGTGCGCATAAGTGTGACGAGAAAGAAAAAATCGACACACATATAATCTATATATATGTAAACAATGAAATCTAAACGTATCTTGATATTAGATATCTCCATATATTTTATATAATATTCTCTTAACAAACTAAAATCAAACACGAAACAAATATAAATATCTTTTGATATGATATTTCTCAACAAACTAAATCAAGAGAGAAGCAAATATAAGGTGGAAACAAAAGATGAATTTTTTTTTGACTTATATAACTACTTGTCTTGTTTGTTAAAGTAAACACTTATATATTGTATTAGTAATTTTATAATTATCTTTGAAGAATATGTAAATGATTTTAAAATTAATTTATTTTTATTTTGAATATGAATTCGTAAACCACAACATCCTAGACCGAAACAAAACAAAATAAGATCCATAACATAAAATTATTTCCATAATCAATACTGAAACCTTAAAACTATAGTGTGCGTGTTTAAATATATATATATATATTTATAAAATATTTCTTGTGCTTAACATAAAAAAAATATTTAACTTTTTTGAAAATATATAATTATTTTCACGTTTTTGTCATGTATTTATAGTATTTTATTTTTGCAAATTACCAATGGTTTAGAATTGTTGAATTTTTATTGCAAATTTGCAAGATATTTACTTTTTTTTGCAAGATATTTGCTTATGTTGCAAAAAGTTGCAAATTAGTAATGAAAATATGCAACATGTACTAGGTTGTAGTTTTGCAATAAATTTGTAATGAAATTGGGATGAATATTCACTATTGCAAGTATATTGCAATAATCATAGAAAATTATTAAACATAAATGAAGGTTGCAATTTTTCTGTTGCAATAGTGCTAATTTCTTGTAGTGCGAGTACTGCTACGACAGGACACGAATACGGAGGCACGATGGTTTTGAGCCTATAACCAAAAACATGTCTTTCGTGTTTTGTTGAAACAACAAACTTATAAAATTGCGGTCAGAACAAATAAAACTTTTATAATAATAAGCAGTAAAAACATCTAAAATTGGTTGTTACAAAGGAGAAGTTGATTCATAAACAAGGAAACTGAGACGTTTGCATTGCATTATTAACTTTTGTTTGTCGTATATGTAAAAGTAGATAAGGAGCAAGTAAAAAAAAGTGACAGCTCTTTGTTTTAACCGTAAGGGAATCATTGACGTCAGCCTCTTGCATTGAATTAATGATCTTTCTGTAAAAAAAAAGGAAGTTTGAAAAAAGTGTGAGAGACGAGAGGTTGCTTGCTTCTCCTCGTTTCACTGTTTTGTCGCATTCAAAAGGACACTGGAGGAGAGCTAAATAAAAGAGATGGACAGCTAGCTCTCGATAGTACTAGCCTCCGGTTCTTTACCACGGTAACAATTTCAAAAGAAGGAAAGCAAACTCTTTTTTATTTTAACAGTGGTTAAAAAGGGTGAGGTAACATTAACATCCGAGTAAAGCGTTGACCAGTCAACAAGCCTCCTATTTCCTCTTCTTATATTTGTATAGCAAACAACAAAATCATAATCCAATATCACGCAACCGAGAGAGAGAGAGAGAATACAGAGAAAGAAGAAGAGAAGAGATGGCTTCAATGATTGACATGTCGAGGATTCCTTTCATCCCTGGTCTGTGTCTCTTCCTTTCTCCTTTTAACATGAAACTTTGATTTACTCTTTTCGACCCTCCATGAACGTAAAGTTTCATTCTTTATTGCATCTTAGTTTCGATACTCTCTCTTAGTTGGCTCTGTTTAAGAGTGTTTAACATGAAACTTTGTTGCAAGGATTTACTCTTTTTCGACCCTCCATGAACATTATAAAGTTTCATTCTTTATTGCATCTTAGTTTTGATACTCTCTTATTTGGCTATGTTTAAGTGTTTGACATAGAAACTTTTGTCCCAAAGATTTACTCTTTTTCTCCCCTCCATGAACGTAAAGTTTCATTCTTTATATATTGCATCTTAGTTTTGATACTCTCTTTATTTGGCTCTGTTTATAATAGTCTTTAACATGAAACTTTGTTGCAAACATTTCATCTTTTTTTTATCGATCTCCTCCTTGAAGAATATAAAGTTTCAGTCTTTACTGACTCTATTGTGTCTACGTTCTCTTTTGTGTAATGAAACAGGGTTGATGCACGCGACTAACAACCCGTACCAGAGATACGGTCCAAAGGGTTTCATGGAAATCAAGGTCCTTCCCAACGAGAGCCTCTACGTCCGCGTCGACTTGCCAGGAGTTCCTGACGACGCCATCCGCTACAGAGTCGACGCCGTGAGACAAAAGCTCGTCTTTTTCTCCGGCGAAGAAACTCTCCGCGACGGCCTCAAGGCTGAGAACGTTCGTGAGTACTCTGGATCCGCCGGCCTCGGGTGTGACTGCTGCGAGATCACCGGGGTGGATGCCAAGATGAAAGATGGAGTCTTGAGGATGATTGTGTCGAGGGTCAAAGTCAAAGACCACGACAACAAGTGTACCCACTTTGTGCCTCCTAACGCAGGTTCGAATCCCCCACCCCACACACACCGTTTTGTTTTTGCGTAATTAATCCATTATTGTAAAATGTTTAAAACGATACCGTTTTGTTGTGTGTGTTAAAAGGCAAGTCTGCAAGATACGATTACCAGCTATCATCTGACGAGAGATACATATACGATCTGAAGTCGTTTAAACTGGATGACGTGAAGGAGGATCATCCGTTTGTGGTGAGAGGTCGTAAGGATGTCCTCGCTCGCAAGCGAACATCTGACGGATGTTTCCACTTTTCGGTGGATATACCAGGTGTCTGCGGTGACGACATGTTGGTGCTTCCTAACGAGAATCAGATCAAGTTCTACGGTGAGAACAAGGAGGTTTACGAGCACGACGAGAGCTGCCGCATTTTCCTTGGAGCTATCGACAAGGGTTCGTGTTGTGCCTATGGGGTTCCGCTTTTGAACCACGACATCGCTTGGGATGCTGAGTTTGGTGTTCTCAAAGTGCGTGTTTCACCACCTCGTCGCAGCAACAACTGAGTGATCATATCACTCTTAAGATATCTCTATCCATTATGTTTTTCATTTTAATGTTTTCTGAGACCTTAGTTATGATTGAACTACTACGTGTTGTGTGTTTTTAAGTTGAGACTATTGTGTTATATGTGTGTGTGTTCTGCTTTTGTGTTTCTTATGGAATCATGTGACCAGTCATTTGCATTGCTTTCCTATTGTCTATTTTTTCTTTTAACTTAACCGATTGAACTTGAATTCGTTGAAGATAAGAAGATGAAAACATAAAATTTTGAGAAGGAAAAGTTATAGGATAGGAACATAATGAGAAGTGACTCATGAAGCATTTATCTTTGGAAGACATGGGCAGTTGAATCCTTGAATTTTGTTAAAACTCGAACCACTATATACACATTCAACACGTTTTAACCTCACAAGTCTTGTGCTCAGTGTTCTATGGTGGTTTGAGCACCATTCCTCCCTAAAGGAAGAGCAAGTCCAAGACCTAAAAAAAATGTTCCAAACAGACTTAGGAATGAAAAGCTTACATGTTATGAAAATATGGTATCAACGCAGCAGCCAAGGAGAGCATGTGACATGAAATAGAGCCTTTAATATTCAAAATTGCTGGACAATGTTGACAAAATGAGACACGGATTAGTATATCATTTGATCCATAGTGAAACACAGAACAGAAAAGTTCGAATATGCAATGGCAGAGCTTATCATAGGGCAAACACGCACACGCCAGCTTTAGACGGCCACCCCACACAAACGTTCAAAGATGCTATACTATTATATATGCAGTTTCGGCCACCTTGAATCATGTTACTTATGGAATGGTACTTTATTATCCTTAGATGTGGAACTTTCAAAGACAGTTGTAATGTAATTTCAAAGACAATTTTAATGAAATAAAATGTTATGGGTCTCATTTGTTATATTTAAACAAAGAAGGTTACTTTTGCAAATTTAGTTTTTATAGAGACGATTGAGAAGAAAGAGATTCTTTTTTTGCGCTTTTATTTTCTCTCGAGTGGTTTGGATTGGATTCTTTCATTTGTTGTAGGGAAGAGAGGGGAGATTGGGAATTGAGAGAGAGGGGGAAACCCTAGATTCGATTTGGTCTCGTTTCTGGAATCGAAAGCGAGATGGTGTTCTACTTCAAGGCACGACCAGATGCTGGGGACTACACCATCTTCATGGGTCTCGATAAGTTCGAGAACGAGGAGCTCATCAAGTACGGCTTCCCCGAAGACGTCTGGTAACCCATAACATCCTTTAATAGATTATTCACGGTGTTAATTTTAGCTGATTTGATCTAATTCCGAGCTTGATCAGATGTGTCATGATCTACTGTAGATTGAATTATAAAAAAATGGAATCTTTGGGGAAGAAAATGTTTTTTTTAAATTAATTTGATAGTTTTCATTTGATGCAAGGTTTCACGTTGATAAGATGTCGTCAGCTCACGTTTACTTGAGGCTTCATAAAGGCCAAGGCTTTGATGATATTAGTGAAGGTGTGCTCGAGGACTGTGCTCAGCTTGTGAAAGCTAATTCCATTCAAGGTACTAATATCTGAAGCCCATTACTACTACTTGTTGTGAGCTTAACATTTATGTAACGATAAGTCTTGGAGTATCAGTTTGTTGCTCTCATTTCACCGTCTCGTTTAGAAGGAGGGGCACTTATATATATACTATTTCTTACCGCCTGGTTTGTTTGGGAATATGTGGCAGGCAACAAGGTGAACAACGTCGATGTTGTGTACACTCCGTGGTCTAATTTGAAGAAGACTGCCTCCATGGATGTTGGTCAAGTTGGCTTCCACAATTCAAAGATGGTAAAGCTTTCTTTTATCTCTCTCGGAATTAAAAAGAAAATGATTTTGCATACAAGAACACAGCTCAAGGCGTGGTTAAATGACAGCTAAATGGTATTGTGTTTTCTTTAAGGTTCGGACTATCAGAGTGGAGAAGCGAGTCAATGACATAGTTAACAGGTTGAACAAAACAAAAGTTGAGAGAACTCCTGATCTGAGAGGTAAGTCCTCTTTGGTTCATTGTGGCATCTTCCTTGAATTTCAATGGATAGAGGTCGTGCATACATTTTTTTTCTCCTTCTAACAATTTTGTAGCGTATAATTTGACTATAGCTTTTTCCAGCTAGTGTAACTTCAAAATTTTGTTAAAATGTGTGGTTGTTTTATAATGAAAGCCGAGAGAGAAGCAGTGAGTGCTGCAGAACGAGCTGAGAGGAAACAACACCTCAGGGAGAAGGTCAGTTTCTGTTTTGGTCATTGTCATCTTTTCTTAATCTGTGGAAAGTCAAATTGATCAGGATTTTGACTCAAATCCTTGTTGTTTATGGGTTTTTGCAGAAGAAACGTGAAGACATTGAGAGGCTTGAGAAGGAGAGGCAAGCAGATATGAGGAGTTACAAGGGGTTAATGGTAACTGATAAGATGACGTCCAACAAAGACATTGCTTCAAGCAACAAATCGATTCAGGAACTCGAAGATGATTTCATGTAAGAAATGTGGGAAAGAAAACCAAGTCGGTAACATTCTGGTGGTGCTGTCCTTCAAAGAAGGGTTTATCATGTTGTTCTACTAGCCTTATAGATATAATGATTGATTGATTTCATCTTTTTGTTTCAAAGTCTTTGATGAACCTAAAACCCTTCTTAGACTCTCTCCAGTCCAATGAAATGTTTCAGAGGATTGAATCTGAGTTGGGAGAAAACAGAGAGCATTGTATGATGTATGACGTATAACGCATCTGGTGGGATCATGGTTTACTCTATCTTACTGTGTTTCTCGGAAATCATTTTTTTACCACCCTAATAGTTTTTACTTTTTACTAAAATCCCAAAATTAATTTACCAGATTGGAAAATACGAGGTATTTTATTGATTAGTTTTGACTTTTATGGAATTTTTCTAGTTTTTTGTTCAACATTAAAAGGCTTGCATATTTTTCTGAACATATGTATAATCGCCAGCTTTTCATATTAATTTTGGTTTTGGATTCGATTAATTAATTTGACCACACCTTTGACTGTTTTAAAATTATCGTCAAATTAGTTTTAAGCAACGATTTTTACATCAGGGCAGCTATTGTCTCACATTTGTTTGAAATTTTATTATATATGTAAGATTAGTCGGCTATCAGCGTTTAGTCCATGATTTAAAACAATTCCAGAAGGTGGCCCCAAAGTTAATGGGTACTTTAATTAAATATAGGGGTAAAATTCGGAATAAAGGAAAAAGAAAGGGGGAAAAAGAAGAGAAACAAATAATGACAATCCCGTTGAGTACTTTGAAAAAGATAGGACACACCTGGCCAATAATATTTAAAACGAACGGCTGAGATTAACGTAGATCACACAGATTTGATAGGAAAAGAGAGAGAAAAAAACGTTTAATTGAGAGTGTGTGGTGGTAGGGTTTGTGGAAGAAAAATTCAAAATTTCTTTTGAAATAGCTCTGCCGACCGTTTAGATTTCCTTTCATTCAATTCAAACATTGTTTTTTCTTTTCAATCTGTGTGTGTGAGCTGACAGTGTAGTTTTTGTATTTGTAACCAATCTGAGATTTGATTCGGTGTGTCGGACAATTAACGACGCTTCGAGATCTGATCAAACTTGAAGCTCGCGTGGGGGGTTTCATATAAATCCTTCGGGTTTCTTTCATAAGAAGGTTTATTATTCTCTTAATGGAAAGTGGTGAGTGTACAACAACGAGCTCAACCCCTCCTCAGGGGATTACTCATGAAGGGAACTCCAAATCGCGTCAAGGGTACTATGCTTCACTCTTTCTTTTCTTTTCTTATTTTTTTAATGAACTCCCTTTATGTAATTGCGACGAAGAATAAGGTAAAGAAACCGTATTGAGTTGCGTGACACGTCTTGTGTTTGATCTTCCCAGGAGGACTAGTGGCCCCGCAAGACGTTCTACTCGAGGTCAATGGACTGCCGAGGAGGTAGACCAATTCTATGTTTCTTTTTTATCAGCTCTTTCGCTTTTTACAATCCATATGATTGATTAAATCTGGTTTTGTGTTTATGATATCATTAATCATCATACATGTAATCAGCTCTCTTCTATATGCTTAAATTGCATTTGCTTAGCTTATATATTAGTCCCACTAAATCAGAGATACAAAAGACGTCAACTTTTGGACATTTGCATTTCTTTACTCTTCCATTTTCCATAATCTCATGATTCGTTGACCAACCATATATACATTTATTTTGCAGGATGAGATTTTGACAAAAGCTGTCCATAGTTTCAAAGGGAAAAACTGGAAGAAGATTGGTAAAAGTTTACAAAAGCTGGCCTTCTTGTCTATTTCAAAGTCAAGTCTTTTTGTCTGATCGTCTTTTCTTTAACTTCCAGCTGAGTTTTTCAAGGATCGAACTGATGTCCAGTGCCTCCACAGGTGGCAGAAGGTCCTTAATCCTGAACTTGTTAAAGGTCCATGGACCAAGGAGGTCTGTGACATCACTTTTCTTCCACTACTTTTTTTTTATATCTGCATCTTTGCAGGCTGTTAATCTGCTTTCATTTGAGGATGGTATGTAGGAAGATGACATGATCGTTCAGTTAATCCAAAAATATGGGCCCAAGAAGTGGTCCACTATTGCTCGTTTTTTGCCTGGCCGTATTGGAAAACAATGTAGAGAGAGGTATTTATATTTCTCTAGCAACAACAGTATCTCACTTAGCACTTGAAGGCATTCATCCTCGTTACTAGATTATTTTGCATTAAGTGTATATAAGCATTCACAATGATATTGTAATTGATACAGGTGGCACAATCATCTCAATCCTGCCATAAACAAAGAAGCGTGGACTCAAGAAGAAGAGCTGGTTCTCATTCGTGCTCACCAAATATACGGTAATAGATGGGCAGAGTTAACAAAGTTCTTGCCTGGAAGGTACTACTACTAATTACTCTCATCTTTATTGCTATTCCTTTTTTGTTCTTAGCAACATACATAGTTATCGATGGTTTATGTTATCAAACAGGTCGGATAATGGAATTAAAAACCATTGGCACAGCGCAGTTAAGAAGAAACTCGATTCCTATCTGTCCTCTGGCCTTCTGGATCAGTACCAAGCCATGCCTCTAGCTCCTTATGATAGAAGTTCCGCGTTACAATCTGCTTTTATGCAGAGTGCTATGGATGGTACTGGCTGCTCTGTATCTGCAAGAGACTATCAAAATGGAATAATGAATATGAATGAGGGAGCAGCATATCATTCGGATCAGAATTATTATCCGGAACTGGAAGATATCTCAGTCTCCATCTCAGAAGGCTCTTATGAGATGGAAGACGGTTCACAGTTTCCTGATCATAGTGTCTCAGCTTCTACGAGCCAGGATTATCAATTTGACTTTCAGGAGCTGTCGGATATTTCGCTGGAGATGAGTCATAATATGTCAGAGTTACCAACCAAGGAGAGGAAGGAAGCCTCTCTAGTAGCTCCGAACTCCACCTCAGATATAGATGCGGCTACTTACACCAACCCGGCAAACGTTCTTACATCTGAAACGGAATGTTGCAGGGTTCTTTTCCTTGATCAAGAGAGTGAAGGGCTCAGTGTTTCTAGATCTTCAACCCAAGAGCCAAACGAGGTTAACAAGGAAGACTATCAAGATCCTGCTTTGTGTGCATCAGCTTCAGAAGCTACAAAATCTCCTATGAAGAGCTCTTCTTCAACGTCCATTGCAACACCTGCCTCAGGCAAAGAAACTCTTCGGCCGTCTCCCTTAATCATAACACCCGAAAAGTATTCCAAGAAGCTATCCGGATTGATATGTCATCCTTTCGAGGCAGAACCAAACAGCAGAACAAATGAAAACGGTAGCTTCATATGCATCAATGATCCTCCTTCAAGCCCTACTTGTGTTGATGAAGGGCCTAACAACACCAGCGAAGAAGATCAATCTTATCATTTGAATGACTCCAAGAAGCTGGTTCCAGTGAACGATTTTGCTTCTCTAGCAGAAGCTAAGCCACACTCTCTTCCTAAGCATGAACCAAACATGTCAAGCGACCAGCATCATGATGATATGGGAGCACCATCATCATCAACTCTATGCTTTCCAAGCCTGGACCTACCTGCTTTCAACGATCCGCTGCACGATTATAGCCCTCTTGGTATACGCAAGCTACTGATGTCCAGCATGGCGTGCATGAGCCCCCTTAGACTGTGGGAGTCTCCTACTGGAAAAAAGACGTTGGTTGGTGGTGCAAAGTCAATCCTGAGGAAACGCACCCGTGATCTGCTGACACCGCTGTCTGAGAAGAGAAGTGATAAAAAGCTTGAAACTGATATAGCAGCTAGTCTGGCAAAAGATTTTTCGCGCCTGGATGTGATGTTTGATGAGAGTGAGAGTCGAGAATCTATCTCTGGAACAAACACTGGTGTCAATCATGGAGACAAAGAAAACCATTTCCAAGTATTAAATGGAGGAGAAGAGAACTTGAGGGCTGAGCATACTTCACTAGTTAGTCACAGAATGTCAGAAGAAACCATGGATGTCAGTACATCATTTGTAGAACAACATCCTTGCTTGGAGGTAAATGTTAGCCTCGTCTTTCCTTTAAGCATTTAAACATCTGTTGAGTTATCTATGTTAACATATTTGAAACTTAGTACTGAGGATGAAGTTTGCTTAGTTGTGAATCTGATATATTACATGTCATGGTCATCTAACAGTACTACCTAACAGAATTGGGCGGTTTCTCACTTTAACTTATAGTATGTCATAGGAACCATCATTTGTTTTGTATGCATTATTACTTATCGTCAAGTTATGAACAGTGAACGGATAAAATCTTATGCAGGATGAAAGTTTCTCCGGTGTTCTTTCTGAGAGCAATACCAACAAGCAAGTTCTGTCTCCTCCTGGTCAATCAGTAACCAAAACAGAGAAGGCACAAGTCTCAACCCCAAGAAATCATTTGCAGAGAACTCTCATGGTTACTTCTAACAAAGAACAACATTCTTCTGCAAGTCTTTGTTTGGTCATTAACTCGCCTTCTCGAGCCAGAAACACCGAGGGTCATCTTGCTAACAACGAGACAAACAATGAGAATTTCAGCATGTACATCTATGCCCCAACAACCTTAACTATATTTATTTTTGTTTTTATAATTCTTGCTACAATGAGCTTGCCTCTCCTCCATTTACAGATTCTGTGGAACTCCATTCAGGAGAGGTCTTGAATCTCCCTCAGCCTGGAAATCTCCGTTTTACGTCAACTCTCTCTTGCCCAGCCCAAGGTTTGACACAGACATAACTATTGAGGTATTTCAACAAGCAATGTCACATTCTTTTAGCCCGTATAGACATAACTTTCTAAGGCAAATTGTGTTTTTTATCCAGGACATGGGCTACATTTTCAGTCCTGGGGAGAGAAGCTACGAGAGACACGAGCATACAAGTGCATTCGCAGTATTCAATGCAATGGAAATTTCGCTTTCCCCAAGTACTGGTGATGCAAGGAAGATGAAGGACTTGGATAAAGAGAATAATGATCCTCTACTGGTAAGATAAATATACTCTACCAATAACCACTGACTCTCTAAGTTGGAGATTTTGAAATAATGAATATTTTGCATCTTTATAGGCGGAGGGTCGAGTGCTGGACTTCAACGATTGCGAGTCTCCCTCCAAGTAACAGAAGAAGTCTCATCCTACCTCTTGAAGCAATGTAGGTAAAAAGGCTAGAGAATCTCCTCAATACATAATATTCACTGCACATACATGAACATGTACAAACATGTATGTGCATCTTCTATAAACAGAGCTTCTCCCTGTCTGCTTGGATCTAATTCTCTCTAGTAAATGAACTTGAATGAATTTACGTACTTTCTGTGTCCAATATAGTATATATACATCATATTGCCTGCAATGGGTATTGTACTACATCTATCTATCTATATATAAATAATAGTGTTTGCTTCTCTCACATGAGCATCACCTGTCCTATAAAACCAAAACGCTGCGCTTCATTAAGAGAATGGCGATGGGATGGGCTATGGGACTTTTGTGGGCTTTACGCTTAGCTTGATGAACCCAGCCCGCCCTAATTCTCTCTGTCCGTCGAATCGATTGGTGGAGTTCCTCCCATTCTTTAATCTCCTCCATTTGATTAATTGATTGCTGAAGTCGGTGTGGTGGTTTTGAAGGTAGATTTTCAATCGCGCCCTTTGATTTCCTTTTTCGTTAAGGGCAACGAGCCAGTCATTAAACATCTTCTTATCTCCTTTGTCACGATCTACATTTCAATGTGAGATTCTCTTCTCTGAGGCGGTGTAGGTACGAGTATAAAAGTATATGTTATCGAGGCCAAACCAATACAAAAGTTGCTTTCTTGAGCTAAGAGTTTAAGGGCTTCACTGCTTGAGCTTCGATAATGATGGGTTGGTTTGCGTCTTAGCCATAACCGGTGCGTCCAAAGCTACGCTTTCGACGACGAAGAAACCAATGAGAAGAGGATAGCTGCCAAGGCTACTCACGAAGGTAGTAGCTTTGTGTGTTTGTCTTCGATATGCAGAGATGATCGAGTGAGCTGGTGGTTTTTAAATAAGAAGGGAAAGGAGGGTTCTGTGGTTTTGGGTGTGGGAGATGAGATTTTGATGTCGTATCCGAAGAAAAGTGACGAAAAGAGAGAGCTTGAAGCTGTGGACGCCATTGGAACTCTGCCTCCTCTTCTTTGTGAAAGAGAGAGATATTGAATAGAAATAGGGAAGAACAAATGCATCATTAGATGCAACATTCATAAATAAGGTAAACAAAGTATAGAAAGGAAAAAAAAAAATCAAGTGTTGGGGTCAAAATCGGTCAAGACGAAATCGATGCGCGAAAGTCTCGGAAAGACAAAAACAATCATTAAAGAAACCTCGAGAGACTAAGTGTCGATCGAGAAACCTCGGAAAAAAATGTCGAGGTCGAGATCAATCATCTCGAAATCAACGGCTAAGTATGTTTGTCGCGTAAAAAATCCTCCGGAAAATAAACGCGAACACGCACAGGCCGAGGGCACCGGGCGGCCCGCTCCCGTCGTGGTTTTGGCCGCCGGGCGGCTAGCCCCAGTACTGGCCCTGGCCGCCGGGCGGCTAGCCCCCGCGTGCTGGTCCTTGCCGCCGGGTGCCTAGCCCCCGTGCTGGTCCTGGCCGCCGGACGGCTAGCCTCCGTGCTGGTCCTGGCCGTCGGGCGGCTAGCCCCCGTGCTGGTACTGACCGCCGGACGCCTAACCCCCGTGCTGGTCCTGGGCGCCGGGCGCCTAGCCCTCGTGCTGGTCCTGACCGCCGGGCGGCTAGCTCCTGTGCTGGCTCTGGCCGCCGGGCTAGCCCCCGTGCTGGCTCTGGTCGCCGAGCGTTTAGTCTCCATGCGTAAGTTCTGGGCTCCGGGTCGTTAGGAATCCGTACTTTGCGTTTTTCCAAATTCTCGCGGAACGAATCGTTAAGATTCCGCGTACAAAACTTCTGTTCTTACTCCAAACCAAGATCGTCGAAAAGACTTCGGAAAACCCGTAAGATGCCAACTGATGAAAAGATATTAAATTCTTCGTATAAAACGATGATGATTATCTTAAAACACCATTCGTCTCAACTATATGAAAGATTGGAGATCTTCCGAAAAACTCGACATCGAAGCAGAAATATTTTTCGAGGAAAAACGTAGAAAACAACGGAAGTCTGAAAGACGGCCCAAAAGGGATCAAACACGATCGGACAGTCCGTTTACGGTTTTCTAAGATAGATACGACGGTTTATGTTTATCTTCACATAATAAGATAAATGTTAAGATTCTAAAAGGATAAATGTCAAGTTTCCTGAAAATAATGTCAAGTTTCCCGATAAATACAAAGGCCGACGAAAATGGAAAAAGCCAAGCTCGCGGCAGATTCAGCCAGTCAAGATTAGACCGTCATATGAAGAGTATATAAGCAAAGCTAGGGACAGAGAAAAAAGATCAAAAGAAAAAAACTACTCTCGAGAGCAACTTAGAACTTAGGCATTTAATTTTTTTTAGCGAGCTGCGACTCAACTAGGTTAGATCTAGGTTTTGAGACTAGCGGCGATCAATAGCTCTTGTAGCCGAGATCCAGATCTTTTGTTCAAACGCTCCGAGCAAATTCGGAAAAAATATCCTTTTTTCTTTCTTTATTTTTACGCTATTTTAAACTCGCCTTTCTTAACTTTGTCGTGCGTGGCCCATCAGATAATCCGGGATCTTCAGCGAAAACTAGATTAGCTTAGTTTTCCTCCGTTTTATTTAACAAAAATCGACAGTATGAATTTCGGTTCCCACATCGAGTTTGATTGTAATAAGTACCAACCCGAGTAAACTTTTGATGTTGGAAACTGTACTGAGAGCTATTCAAGAGTTTTTAAATTTCTGGTTTTAATATATTTGCTTGGATTGATCATCCCTACGTACACAAAATATGAGTTGTTATATGCTTTCGATTTAACCTCTGTGTTTCTTATTTTCCTTTTTTTTTGGACAAACGATTATATTAAAGATTAGTAACCGAAGTTACTTTTCTTTGTTTCCTTTTCAATACGACTGTTTGCTATAATGTATCAAGTTAATTTATTGGATATGTTGTTAGTTTGACAGTGATTTGTAACCATGATATGCTTATGGGTTCATCATATAGTGTGTCATTGAGATTTTAACAAATTCGATAAAACCTTGTCAGCCAGAAAAAAAAGCTTGCTAGAAACACCATAAATCAGATAAATAAACAAGAACTCTACTCATATAAAAATGAAAATATTACAATGACAATCCACTACCTCAACTGGTTGATGCAGTGGTTAATATAAGAGATAATAACCAATTAGATATTCAACCTCCTTATTTTTGATTCCATTATTCAAAATTTTGAGTATACATCATATGTTAAAAGGTCATTTCAGTATCTGTTATAGTTTGGATCCATAAAATAATAATTAATGTTTGGATCCATAAAATAACCAGTATACACACTACAAATAGTTTTTTTTTCTATAGTTTAATGCAATATTCTAATTGAAAATTTATTTTCATGAAATCATTTGTTAAGTAAAAATCATCTTACTGTATGGTAATCAAGTATCCATAATTTAAATTAATCATCTTAATGAAACAACAAATATTCAAATATGGAATTAATTTTGTTTTTATATTTATATAATTAAAGTCACAAATTTATATATATATATATATATATATATATATATATATATATATATATATATATATAATTATAATTATATATATATATATATAATTATATAATAGTCAAAATAGGATAGTTCATCTATTAAATATGTCTCACATTGATTTTAAAATTTTAGATGCTCTATAATAAAAGGGTTAATACATACTTTACAATTTTAGAGTTTCAGTGTTTTGAAAACAAAATAAATTGCAGGACCACTTCTAAAATATAAAATCAATTATTACAAAGTCTTAACAAAACAACATAAACATACCTAAAGTTATAAAAAAAATTATGTGAAGATTAATACGGTTTTCATGCATATATTTAACTTTAACTAACTATTTCAAATATTTTAATAATTTTGATAAATACTTTTTAAAAAAGATAAAAATTGATAAATATACTAAACTACATCTTAATATATTAACTATATATTTAAATTACGGAAAACCACCAGGATCAATGATGCTTACACTTATTCATGAGGTGTGGCATAAATGACTGAATTCAGTTAAAAAAAACTTGATTACTTGAATTCAGTTTTTAAAAAACTCAACTGATTGAATATCTGACATGACTAAAACCTCGAACAGATCCCCAATAACTGATTTTTTAACCATTAATATGAATCTTAAACTATATATAGAGTGTGATTGGTTAAAATTAATAGAGTAATTTGGAATAAATAAATTAGATGAAATGAGAAGAAAAATAAAAAGATGCATAGAGTAAAAATGTAAAATAAAATACTTACATTCAATGCAAATATATTTTCTGTATGTTTTTGTAACTTCAATCACAACGTTTCAGTCAGAATTTTAACAGTTTATTAGTTTATAATTATTTTAAAAGTTCAAAACATAAAATATAAAAATCATGAGCTGAAAAGTATATTTAGAAAGGATAGCATAAGAAAATAAAATATGAGCTTTCTTATTTATTTCCGGAGAAACATGAGTTGTTTTTAACGGTATCTATAGAATGTATAAGAATCATTCTATGCTAGGAATTCTCTGTTGGTGGTAAGTTAGCCGTGAAATGGTTTTTTGTTTACATGACTAATAATTTCCCGTCCTAATAAGAAAATTTTCTCATCTATTTCTAATCTATAGTTACAAGTTTGTTTATTTCCTCAAAAGTTTTTTTATATTCACCCAACTCCAGAAAATTACAAAAAATGAAGTAATGTCACATCCAATTCTTAATGTATAATTGAAGCATAGATTACTTAACAAAAGAAAATCATCTTAAGCCTTTTATAATGAAAAAATAACTAATTTTCCAGATAACATGATTTATTTAGCCTTCAAGTAAAATAAAATATACAAAATTTAATAAATAAGTATAATTCAAAATAATAATAAAAATATATTAAATATTTATTCTAATTATTTAGATTATTTTAAATATTAATCTCGTCCGTAATGCGGGTCGGTCCTAGTATTTTATATATTTGGGAAAGCAACTTAAACAGTGCATCTGGGAGTTAAATACCAACTTTATTTTACATACTCCTGTTCTGATATAAATCAGATTTTTTTTGGGAATCCAGTGAAGCTATACAAGCCTACAACCCTATGATCTCGATTATTCTATGAATTGTATTCTACTCACAAGCTTATATCTCAATTTGTGTGACCGGTAATCTGAAAAACATGAACAAGATAACTAATATTGTTACTAGGTCTGAGTATTTTACGCGGACCCGAAGACTCGACCCAAAACCGACCCGAAAAAATCTGGCACGGGTAGGAACCGATCCAATGAAATTATCTTATTGGATCCTGTTGCAGAGGATCTGCGGGTTTTGGACCCGACCGACCCGACCCGACCGACCCGACCCGACCTGACCCGAACCAGACGGTTACCCGAATTAATAATATAATATAAATTAAATAAATTCTATTGAGGGGCAATCGAAGACAGATTATTGGTTTAGAGAGTAAAGAGGTCAACCACTAGAAGACAACAAATTGTTGTTATATCTCGCATAGTTTAATATATATATACCCACTTTAATATAATAAAAGCACAAATCTTGAATAAAATTTCAAATATTTTCGGATATTTAAATATTTTCATTTTTTTGTATTTTTAAGTATTTTTTAGGTCGAATCCGAACCAAACCCGATCCGAAACCTAACCGAATCTGAACCGATAAATTCTACTTACCCGAATGGGTCCAACTATCTAAGATCTGACCCGACCTAGACCTGGGACAACCTGGAACCAGAAACTTGAAATTACCCTGTCGGATCCTAAATTCCTAAACACGAAAGATTCGGACCCGAAAGAATCCGGCCCGAATTCAACCCGACAATCCGAATGCCGAGGCCTAACTTATATCTTGCCCTTAACGTTGCTAACAATACTAATCAAAAGATCAATCTAAACTATTAAGAGATAAGTACAAATAGTACTTATCCCTAAGAGTTGCACCGAAATTATATTCCAATGCTACGGACATTAAAACTATGTCGTTTAATTATGTTTTTTTTCTTTTGTGCCACCAATTATAACCTCGGTCGTTGACTTCGTTTTTTTTTTCCTTCAATTTCGTGCTACCCAATATATTTACATTGTTTTGGACTTGCAAACTGTTACCGGCCCAGATCAATTTTAAATTTTGTATTTTACCAACCGAACAAGATCTCAATCGTTTTCTAAAGAAGATTTTACTGGTGTCAAACATTTACCCATATAATATTGTTTGGATATCATTTCTCCAATTGGTCAAGCAAATATTCCATTCAAATCGTTGATATATCATTATTCAATTGAGGTAATGTGAAACGTGTTTAATTAGCCATCTTTTCCACTTAGAATAAATATTCTTTTTGATATAACATAGCATAAATGTACATATAATTATATATTTATATCTTACTTTTATTTTTAGGTGTATACATTATACATCTATTTAACAGGTTCATGCTTAAATTTGAGATCATTGGAAATCTACCATTTTTTTTGTCGGCTACCCATAATAACTAGATCAAGTGGTGACAGTCGAGCCGATTCTCCGAGGAGCATCTCCGTCTGTCCGGATCTGATCTATATGGGAAAAATGCATCTACCATCTATATACAATTAGTTTTAAAATTGTTTATGAAAAAACAAAAAAAAAACTGTGTGTGTCGACGCACGGGTCAAAATCTAGTTTTTCTATTAATCAAAAGGATTATCCGTTGTATTATTCTGATTTATACCAGATTTATTACTTTTCTTGTTGTAATGAATCGTGCAATATTTTTTTTTCCTTCTAATTACTGTGTTATCTAATTCTAATTTCCATCAATTCTTTCTTTTAGCGATTGCTAACATTTTTATCTCTTTTGACTTTGTAATGATTTTACCGATCATAAGTCACAACATATTCGTAATTATTTCATATGACTTTTAATTATTTTTTTGAGCAAAAACTCTAATTCAAAGATTAAAAATAGACAAAACAAATAGTTTTGACTTAATGTTACCGCTTAAGTGATACTCCCTCTGTTTTATATTAGAAGTCATTTTAGTTTTTTTTCTTCTTATTTCACAAAAAATGTCATTCTACAATATTAATGAAATTTATATTTAACTTCAGCTTAAAATTTATTGTAAAATGTATTAATTATAAAGTAATCTATTTATCTAAAATACTATTGATTAAATATGTGATATTAATGAAAACATAAATATATTTTAATCAGTTTGTTAATATGTGTGAAAAGTGTCTTAGTAACACCTTGTGTGAAATAGAGAGAGTATTAAATCTATCTATCTATACTATTATTTATGAAGTGATTTTGCTGATTTGTCAAACACTCCATAATTTTAGCTATTATTGCTTATTTGTCATATTTTTTTTTAGTTTTTAACTTGAATCATTAATCTATTCATTTATTTTCCTATTTCTCATATTTTTATTAGTTTTTTTATTTTGAATCATTAATCTAGTAATTTAAATAATATAACTATTTTGAACTTTATAATTGGAATTATAACTATACTTATTTTCACTTTGACAAGTTAAAACCAATTCTTATTACTTTTTAATAAATAGTAGATTTATCATTATATAATTAATCATAAATTAACTATAATAATAAAAGTATCATTATATATTTTTCTTCTGGTAAAGATAAAGTTATGAAATATTAAGTATGTATATTAAGTATTTTTCTTTTATTTGCTGAGTTGTCATGCTCCCCATAATTTTAGGTTCAGTTATATTTTATACTTAATTATTAATTTTAATATGTAATTTTAGTGATTTAGCTGATAATTTATCATTATCTTGAAAATAATTAATAAATTTCAACGATAATATCAAAGTAAAATTTATATTTATTTACTTTAGTCATATTAAAATGTTATATATATATATATGTTTATATTATATTTTGTCATAATTCATGTGTGATTTCTAATAAAATGGACTATAAATAGAATTAATCACATGACATTTTCAATCACCACTAATTTTTATACTAAATAGAATATACTAATTATTCCACCATTAATAATCTTAATATTATATAAAAACAATAACTTCCCAATATTTTAGGGATTTCATAAATAAAAATAACAATATATGAAATTCAACTTATATTTAAATCACATATATATATATGTATCAAAATTTCAAAAAAAACTGTTTATAAATATTTTAACACAACTTAATTTTCAAAAATTATACGTAAATATTTTAACTAATTTCGTTATTAGTTTTGAAATATTATTATACACTAATATATTCAATTGTTGTATACAAAATGAAAAAAAAATTATATATTTTTTTATCAATTATACAATCCAAATAAATTATATTAAAATAAAATTAATATGTCTATCTAAATAATTTTAACAATATATTAATTTAAAAAATATATATATGTGTGTAAATATTTCACTAATTTTGTAATTAGCAATGAAATATTATTATGCAATATTTAAAGGGCAGATAAAAATTTAACATAAATTAAATACAAAATAATTATCAAATATGTTTTTTCATGCACATATTAATTGGTTTAAAAACTAAAGACAAATACAATAATATAAATATATAATAATAAGAATCAAATACATGTGATGGTTTTCGACATTTTACAACATGTAAACTATAAATTATTTTATTTGAAATATTTAAAGAAACATTAAAATATATGACTAAAATTAAGTCTAGTATATATATATATATATATAACTAAAACATTAATTAAATTCTTTATAATATTTATATATGAAGTTATAATTTTAAATTTTTTAACTATCTTATTTAGTGAAAAATTACATTATCTTTGCGGATGATAATATTTTAATATTCTACCAAATTCTATTTCTATTTATTATTTATTTATTCAGTAATAAAATACTAATATAACAAATAAAATAAATAAATAATTGAATAAATGTGAAAGTTTGAAACAATCTATGTGATGAAAAAAAGTATACTCTAATATTATCATGTGTAGTTTTTTTTAAAATCAATTAACAACATTTATTATTAATAATAATATATATAACTTATATATACACCAATGTAGAGTATAGTGTATACCTAATGCTTTACCCGTACATTTGAACAAAAGTAGTTTATGCAATTTCAACCGTATGTAACTTTACGGTAAAATCAAAGTAGTATATATATATATATATCACATATAATTTAAACGATAAAGCAATCTTTTTATAAGCAAATTTTGTCTTGCAAATAAATTTTACATTCAGTCATATAATGTAGTCTCTAATACAATTTTAATCATAATTTCAATTAGCCGGCTAAGTTGTTTTTCGTTTGTTTCTTAGACCGGTTATGCAGAATCTAAAACTATGGACAAGTGCATTAAAAATCGGAGGAGATCAGAGGTTCACAAATAAAACTTTTGATTATTTTATTTTTTTGTTTTTCAGTTTTCTTAAAAAAAAAAATAATATTAATCGTACCAATCGCGGGCCGCCACGTGTCGTAGGGCCTGCAAAATAGTTGTGAATCGGTATCACTGGGAAGACCTCGCAATGCGGGTTCACCAGATTTGGAATACTTTAATATTTTTCTTTTTCGAAAAGCGTGCGAACTCTCTCTCTCTCATCTCTCGATGTATATGGCCTAACATCAACACAACTTCTTAATGCTGCTCTTATCCAAAAATAATAATTTAAAACCATGCGAGTTCCATTAGAACACTAAAATCGACCTCTTTTGACTTTACCGTAAAGGGTGAAACGGCAGACCTCTTAAAATTTTTTGTGTACTCCATTTCATGTGATCTGCGATTGGTTAATTTTAAATTTTTTTTTATAATCTGACAAAAAAAATTTAAAACCTTTAAAAAGCTCTTAGCGTTAACTGTTAACGGTGCTCTAAGATTACTTCTTCTTAGGCAGTAGTCACCCCAGACTTGGAGCAAACAGGTAGATCCCAAGTTGGATATTAACTCTCTCGTCCCAATTCGTGGTTGGTTACGTTTGTTATTATTTTACATGCGTGGAGAACAATTTTGGATAAGCATGAGTTATGAATAAAAATTAAGCACTAGTTTGTACCATTGACGTTACGGTATGAACACAATTTATATTATTATAGTAATGATCGGATACAGATGTAATCTTGTTGAGGATACAAATACATAAGGATAATATTCCAAAATATTTTTGGCAAACAAAAAATATTCCAAAATATATGAATCTTAACTTAAACGGTCTAGATAAATTGTTTGGTTAGCTGAAGATAGGTTCCTTTAATCATCCCAAAAAGGTGTATAGTTACAAAAAAAAAAAAAAGCTGTATCATCACGTATATGTGTTTCATTCCTTTTCCACAAGTTTTGTAGTTTCACTTAAAAATTACCCAGAAACTTAAGAGGGTTATGTAATGTGCAGTTTTCGTAATAAAATACTGCTTCAAAAATTCAAGCTAGATCACTACCATGTTTTCGTCACAGTTTTCAAACCCTAATTAATCGCGTCAAACAAGAGAAGTTGATATTTGTGTCGGCAAACGTAAGTTACATATACGTTACTGGGAAGAAAAGGAGATTATATATTTCCCTTTTTTGTCTACCAATTATATACTTCCCTAAATAGAATACAGTAATAGACCTAAATTTCTACGGGAGGAATATTATTATAAAAGCTTTAGCCAAAAAAAAAAATTATTATAAAACCCCCAAAGGTGATAAAAACTAGCAAGATTTTACCAAAAAAAAACTAGCAAGACAAATTAAAGAAAAAAATAATTTATCGGAGAAAGAATTATATAAGAATGAGAGAAAGTTTATTTCATCTTTGGGGTTTTTTTTTTGCCAAGGATGTGAATATCATATATGAAAGATTTTTGTAAACTATAAATTAAAACCAGACAGGGTGCACTTTGGCAAAAAAAAAAAAAAAGTGAAATCCATACGAGAAGAAGATTTCCTAAATGTTTCTTAGCCATGATAGCATACATGTTTTGAATTTCTTCTTGATTTTTTGCTTTGCCAAGATCATGTCTCTGATGTTACGGTCGATGAGCTTGTAGATCGTTGGAGGAGTTTAAGATTTTCCGTCGTGCAGGCATTTATTCCACTCTGCCCACATGTTGTATATAGTTGCATGAGCGACCAGCTTCTTGAGAATCAAAGGAGTAGTGGAGTCCTTTACAGAAATGCATTCAATAAAAGAAGTCCAAGTCATGAACGCTGAATGTGTATAGTCCAACCGGTTGTGCCCAGGTTTGGTCCTGACTCGGTCTCTAATATTTGCATCGTTAGAAAAATAAACCACCGTATCTTTATAGATTTTAAATAACAAAGATAAACAGTAAAAATTATGTATAAGCACGTGTTTACACATGAGATAGAAAAAAAATTAAAGAAAGAAATTGTGACAGTGGATTTTTTTTTACTATTTGTTGTTTGATTTCAATGAAAACATTTTCAAATTTCTCGATTATCGACGTTTAAAAATTCAAATGAATTTTTAGAATATATTTTATAAAGAAAATAGGAAATAATATTTTCCATAATTTAAGACCAAAGTCAATGTTTTAACAGGTTGTATCTAAGTCCGGTCATGACTCAGTCTCTACTATTTACATCGTTAGAAAAATAAACTACCGTATCTTTATAAATGTTAAATAATAAAGAGAAATAGTAATAAATCATGTATAAACACGCGTTTACACATGACATTAAAAAATTAAAGAAAGAAATCGTGACAACTAATCCATGATTCTTTCACTATTTTGTTGTTTGATTTTAATGAAAACATTTGCAAATTTCTCGTATAGACGTTTAGAAATTCAAATGAGTTTTTAGAGTATATTTTACTATTAAAGAAGACAATTCTACTAGATTGGTTTATGAATTAATTATTGGACACTTACAGTATGACAAATGCATGTAGAATTATAAATACAATACAAATACAAACAATTACAGGAAACAGTTAACTCTATACTACATTTTTCACATTACATACAATGCAAATACATTTAGTACTAATGATGAGATTGACATATCGTTATATAAAAAAAATTAAAGAATAAGAGACTGTTTTAGGTGAACCAAATCTTTGTGATCTTTACGGTGGTAAATTTTGAGAAAATGCGAAGAAAGCTTTTAGGGTTTTTACATATTATAGACGAAATTGGCTCATCTAGGTTAAATATTATTCTGGTTTTAGGGCTTTTTTCTGTGCAACCAATGGTTGTGACCAGAATCGCAGATAAGTCTACGTGGAGGTCTCTCATTGGGTATTCTATCACACAGTAACGTAGTCATGATGTTTTATTTTTTTCTAAAGTAGGTGAGTTGGGTTTCCTTTTAAGAAAGCAACCAAATCTTATAAAATAATTATTTTATATTCTTATTTAACTTTTGGATACACCCTAATAAAGCTTTTTACATTAATGCTGAAAAATTTTCCACTAAAAGTAACAAATATTACACACAGAGAAATGTATCTTTCCTTTTTTAATACGCCTATGACAATCGAGAAAACGTATACACATTATACAGAATAGCACGTCTAATAGAAATATGAAGACCAATGGTGAATGGCAGCAGTAGCGGCCCTGAAGGGAAGCATTACAAGCACCTGTTTCCAGTTTACAAAAAATATTTGCACAAATCAACCTTTTTAAAAAAAAATTATCTACAAAATTTATAGAAATGATCATTTTTTTTTTAAAATTGCTTGTGGTCTTTCATATATCAGGACCGGTACAGCGCCATATGTTCAACATATGAGCTGTTTTTGGTCAAGAAAATGAGTAACTTTATATCAATAATAATTATTTTTGTTGTAATAAACTTTCATTCTGGCACAGAAACCCCTCATTTCAAAGATAAGAAGAGAGCCACATATTCTCTATCTCTTTCTCATCAACAGCCTCTCTATATAAGCCAAACAAGAAAGGGTCTTTCCTCTCTCTCTCGTTTCACTAGAAAAAGTTGTCCTAGGGTTTCTCGAACCGCACTCAAATTCTACTCATCCCCAAACAAATCAGTACTTACAAATTTCAATATTCCAGAACGTTTTTCTGCTTGCTGCTTAAGATCTATTGCTTAAATCTTGCATCAACCTTTTCCTCGTCTCTAGTTGGATTTCGACGAGGTTCGTGTTTTCCTACATAGATCTACGATTCCTTGGATATATGTTTTGAATCTTGTGGTATGAGATCCAGCTTGACTCGTAGCTGACTTCGTGTTTTCTTTCTCTCTCTTTCATTTAGGGCTTTTTGCTGTTTGTTTACACGTCCCTTCGAAACTCGTTGTTCTTATTTTGTTTTTTTTTCCATGTCTTTACGTACGACTATTCACATGTGTATAGATCTGACCCGTATTTGGTGGGTCTTTGTTTTCTTTTGTATGATCGTTTATCTTTCTTAACCACAAGCATACGGCTAATCAATCGTAAGTGTCTTATCATCTGTTAATATGTTCTAAATAATTTGATAGAAACCCTAAACTACCAGATCTAATTATCTTGATCCGTGTTGGAGTTTGTGATATTATATTGAAATGGGTCCGTTATAATACTTTGCTTTTCCTTGTTATTTAGAAAATGTTTACGACTTTGGGGGTTATTTTGTATGCAAACCCTAATTTCATGTCGATGTTCAAAAACAAGTTAATGTTGAATGTTGAATGTTAAATATTCACGGTCTAAACTTCACATGAATTGAATGATTATATAATGATAGTGAAGAATTTCGTTCTTTATTTTATGTAGACCTTAAGGTTTCAAAATTTTATTTTCATGGAATTGTAATGACATTCATGTACGAAATTTTATAATGTTATTTCATGTGGATGTTCATGGAATATGATTGAACATAATGGTGTAAATTCGTATTGCTTCTTTAATTAATTTAGAGTTATATTGGGTGTCAGACATATGTGAAGTAACGATTTTGAAGCATTGTCTCTTTTTAAGCAACAGCGATTTGACATCATGCACAGCTATACCGTGTTGTAAATATAAGACTTTTCATTTGTGATCCTAAAAATATAATCATACACTATTTTGCAGCTCTAATTGAGGGGAGATCGTATAATGGTGGAAGTTAATCACCATGAAGACATAAAATCTCCTTCAAAGCAAACCAATGGGATCCCCCAATAAGATCGACTCAATAGACATAAATCTCACAGACGCTAACAACGAGGTTGGTATGGTAGCATGTGATATGTTCTCCTTAAGGTGAGCCTTCAATATTGATTATATTTTCAACGTTCCTTGTTAGCGTATGGTTATATTTCCGTTTACTTTGATAATTAATGGATATATATGATGTGACCACTTCAAATTCAAATTCATATACATATATATATATATATATATATATAACGAGTATATAGACGATGAAATGACATGATTATATCGAGTTTTCTTCTTAATTTAATGCAGAGGACTCATTAGCGAACAACGAGACACGTATCGTACAACATGTTGGCCATTTCCAGAGGAGAGTGCTAGTTTGGGATGCTGGTCTAGCTTGAGCTGCACCAGAAATATCGATGCTGATGGGACAAATGGTATATTTAAATCTCATTTGGTTTTATATATGTTCTATACTATTATACTAGCTGGATGAGATTGTTTGAACGTATGCACGTGAATGATTGTTTTTTACTGAACTGTCTTAAGATTCAAGAAGTATAATTAGCACGAACGGGCTCAATGGCAGCTCTTCGATTATCCCTAGTCAAAGCGCACTGAATTCACTAACTGCCATTGATCAGGAGAGAGAAAGGAATACTGATATTGCAGGTATGCATCTGTGTTGAATTGATATCAAACTAACATGTCCCTAGATACTATCAAACAATCATATTTATTAAAGAAACTAGGTTGGCTAACCCTATATACTATCAGAAATTATCCTTAACAAAATTGGAAACTATACACATCTTTCTTAATACAATAAAATATAACAATATGATATATATGGATAAGTTGTCTGACATCTAAAACACATTTCCAGTTTTTAACATAAATAATGTTTTTACTTTTCCACATCAGCAATATTTTGGGAAACAAGTTTCGATGAAAAAATAGTAAAGATATCAATATACTCGAGCTTAATATTAAAAATGCGTAGCATATCCATTTAAGCCAAGTAGTTACAAGTTAAATTCGGTACTTGCTTAGTCGGTCATGGAAGACATGACTCACATAAATATAAATAAGTACTACTTTACTATCACGAAAGAATTTGCAAAAGGCATAAACTTCAAACAACAATTTAGATATTTAATCAGATCAATGTTATAATGATACCATGTGTAATTAATATCAAGCCGACTTGTCCCTTAAGATTTTATAATCAAACGTATTTGTACAATAATAGATTAACTAACCCTAGATATTTTTCGGAAAATATCCTTATCTAAATTAGAAACATAGTACAAAAAACAAATAGAAAAGGAAATATAACAACACGAAATATATCCTTCACTAATCTGCATGTTTTAGTTTCATAACTCAAATCAATCATAATCATTTCGTATTATCATTTTTTTTCTTGCAGGCAATGCTGTTGCGGTGAATGAGGATGTAAACTGCGAAAGATCCCAGGACGATGACAGGAGAGGTATAATTTTTTTCTCTAATCTAGCAAATTAAAGTGTGCAGATTGAAAAAAAAAGAATCATTTCGTATTATCATGTTCCCTTGTAAGACAATCCTGTTGTGGAGAACGAGGAAGTAAACTGCGAAAGATCTCAGCAGGATGATCATCAGCGAGGTATAAAGTTTTATCTGGTCTAGCAAATTAAAGTGTGCAGATGAAAAAAGAGAATCATTTCGTATTATCATTTTCGCTTGCAGATAATGCTGGTGAAGAGAATGAGGATGTAAACGGTGAAAGATCTCAGAAAAACGATCAGACATGTATAAAGATTTCTCTGGTCCAAACATATTTAGGTGCGCAGATGAATGAGACAATCATTTTGTATTAATCATTTTTTTCTTGCAGCCAATAATGCTCTTGTGGTGAATGAGGATGTAAACTGCGGAAGATCTCAGAGATATGATCAGAGAGGTACAACGTTTTCTCTGGTCTAACAAATTAAAGTGTGCTGATGAAAAAATCAAAAAACTAATTTTGTAAAGCTCAAAATAATTGCAGTTACTAGGTCTAGCAAGAAAGTTCTTCCACCCCCGTTTAGAACTTATGCTCTTCGGAACAAGAGCACAAAGAACGCAGTTGTAGAACCTATAGGAAACAAGAGAGCTGGGAAACAACCAAGTGTGGAGCAGCTGGCTGCGACTGAGATAGCTGGTTGTGTTGAAGACACGGAACCTGAGGACTCTGAGCGTAAAGAACTTTACATTGCTGGGGCGCCCAGTTGGAGCGCTCGGTCGTCACGTACGCGGAGACTCGCTGAACTTTATGGTAAGCATAAAACCAGAAGTGAAGAAAATATTTCGAGAAACGCATCGTTAAGAGGTCGAACGAGACAGTCCCCACCTGCAAGCAGGAAAGTAAGCACAGCTGGTGAAGCTTCAGGAAATGCCTCCAAAACCGTTGAATCTGCTCATGGTAGTACTGAACCAACTGAAAGTGGGTTTGACATTAATCCGATTAGGGGTAAGAGGAAGAATGTAAGCTTCCAGGTTGATGACGATCTTGATACAGATCCTGAGGTTGATGACGAGGATGATTGGGATCCTTATCCTCCGAGGGCTAAGAGAACTAAGAAGGTCAAAGTATCCAAAAAGAAGAGCGCTACAACCGTAATAGATCAAAGTAACGAGGCTTCTTCAAGCGTGCAACCGTCATCGAATGAAAACGAGACGGTTCCTTCTCCTCCAAGGGAACAGAGAACAGAGGAAAGAGTGGGCAATTCACTTGACGATCAGCTGGCTTCGGAAGGAAATGTCAGAAAACCTAACGTTCCTCCGGTTAACGAAAGGCAAGACAGTAATTGTATGAGGTCAAGGTATGTTCCAGTGTCTGGTAACCCTTCTATACCAAACACGGGTGGAGGAATTGGTACTGGACCGGGTGCTACTTCTACAGTAGTTGCAGCTCAATCTACCGTGCCGCAAAAGGTACCTACTTTGCATTTTTTTTTTAATAATAATAAATATTCAGTTTATGGGATGAATTTTCTTTCACATGTCAACTTATTAGCCACAGTTACTTGATTATGTTTTCATACTCTAGAATCAGTTTCTCATTGCACACGTATGGTTTGTATGATTAAGTAAATGGATAGCTAGAATTATAACGTGATTGGTTTACTTGTCAGGATGCTACTACACCAAACACAGGTAGACGGCTGGGAACTGGACAGGGTGCTATTTTCTTAGGTAGGAGAACCAGCAACACCAACGGAGATCTAAGAAGCACCCCTCCTTCTGCAGTAGTTGCAGCTCAATCTTCCGTTCCGCAGAAGGTACCATTTTTTTTTCGCATCTATATATAGCTTTATCGTTCTAAATCTGTCTTTTTACTATAAAAATATTCAGTTTGTGGGATGAGTTTTTTTTTCACATGACAACTTATTCGCCACAGTTAGTTGATTAGGTTTTCATACTCTATAACCAGTTTCTTATTGCACACGTAAGGTTACTTTGATTAAGTAAATGACTAGGATTGTAACGTGATTGGTTTACTTTTCAGGATGCTTCTATACCAAACACAGGTATAGGTCTGGGAAATGGACAGGGTGCTATTTACTTCGGTAGCCGCAGCAACAACAATCTAAGAATCACCCCTCCTTCTACAGTAGTTGCAGCTCATTCTTCCGTGCCGCAAAAGGTACCTATATTGCTTTTATAATACCGTTCTAAATCAGTTCTTTTAGTTTAAAATATTCAGTTTGTGGGATGAGTTTTTTTTTCGACATATGAGAGAGTCTAACAAACTCAAACATGTCAATTAGTTCGCCACAGTTATAAGTTGATTAGGATTTTGTACTCTATAAATTATAATCAGTATCTTATTGCACACGTGTAGTTACTTTGATTAAGTAATTGTACCAGGATTATAACCGAATTGGTTTACTTTTCAGGATGCTTCTATTCCAGACAGAAAAGGAAAGGGAATTATGGTCCAAAGCCAAGATGAAACGGTGAACACTCTCGACATGAGCAACAGCCAGATGCTACCTCAAGAGGTACCACAAAGGCCAAAAACACCGTTTCTGTTCGACCTCAATGAGACGTATGAGGATGTTACCTCGCTGGAGGAAAACACCAATGCAGCAAGGGAAGAAGACCGTGTCCCGTTTATATCAGATCAGACACCAAGGCAGAACTCTTACAGGGCTTATTCATCAGTGATGCCTCCGGTGCAAGAAAGCCGACGTAGCTCAGACCGTGTCCCGGTTAGATCAAATCAGACACCAAGGCAGAACTCTTTCATGGCTTATCCATCAGTGATGTCTCCTGCGGTGCAAGAAAGCCGACGTAGCTCAGACCGTGGCCCGGTTAGAACAAATCAGACACCAAGGCAGAACTCTTACATGGCTTATCCATCAGTGATGTCTCCTCCGATGCAAGAAAGCCAACGTAGCTCAGACCGTGGCCCGGTTAGATCAAATCAGACACCAAGGCAGAACTCTTACATGGCTTATCCATCATTGATGTCTCCTCCGGTGCAAGAAAGCCAACGTAGCTCAGACCGTGGCCCGGTTAGATCAGATCAGACACCAAGGCAGAACTCTTACATGGCTTATTCATCAGTGATGCGTCCTCCGGTGGAAGAAAGCCGACGTAGCTCAGACCATGTCCCGGTTACATCAGATCAGACACCAAGGCAGAACTCTTACATGGCTTATCCATCAGCGATGCGTCCTCCGGTGCAAGAAAGCCGACGTAGCTCAGACCGTGGCCCGGTTAGATCAAATCAGACACCAAGGCAGAATTCTTACATGGCTTATCCATCAGTGATGCGTCCTCTGGTGCAAGAAAGCCAACGTAGCTCAGACCATGTCCCGGTTAGATCAGATCAGACACCAAGGCAGAACTCTTACATGGCTTATTCATCAGTAATGCGTCCTTCGGTGCAAGAAAGCCCAATTAGCTCAGACCATGTCCCGGTTAGATCAGATCAGACACCAAGGCAGAACTCTTACATGGCTTCTTCATCATTAATGCGTCCTCTGGTGCAAGAAAGCAGACATAGCTCAAATCTGTTTCCTGGACACAACTCCCAGTGGATGGGGAATGTGCCAATGGCTAGTCCTTATCATCATCCCTCTTCATCCACGTATCCGGAAAGACATGTTCCTCCTCATCACAACAGAGAACCTTCTCCTCCAGTTTGGGCATCATCCATGATACCAGCAGAGTATCATCATCATCATCATGATCTCAGTCCTCCTGCTCCTTTCAACATGGACTATTCGAGAATGTTTGCACAAGCACCGAGCAGTGATACGTGGAACATGAGCTATTATGGGGCCAACTTGTTGAACCAAGCAATGATGAGCCGCATGGATCCTCGCTTTAGATCCAACAATCCCGTTGACCACCACGGGAACTTTGTTTTCACTACTCCAAGGCATGCTCACCCGAGTAACCAGTTTAACCGGCTTGTAGAGCTTCAACGTAGTCATGAAAGGTCGGTTTTTCCTAGAACCATCAGTAACCAAGGCAGATTCCAGCAAAGGAGAAACGTAGGGAGCTCCAGCATTGCCTCTACATCGTATGCAGTAAACAGTTCTGATTCCTCTGAGTGCATTGTCAGCCGTTACCCTGGTGAGATAACCGATATCGAGCCTTATATGGTAGGGGAAGAATATCTCCGTGTGCCTGAGCGCATGGCAGAGTTTGAGCAGGCTGAGGACCAAGTTGGTCCAGTTACAGAAAGTGGCTAAAGACAAGACAACGTGGAAGATGCTGGTGCAGGTATGTTGCTACAACTATATCTAATCCTTTATTAAAATTTTCTTGGTTCATCAATGACTTAGTAAAACCATCTTTCATTTAGTGCTGAAAACTGGAACTACTATTTGCACCTTACGTGATGTTTTGTCTGCATTCTATTTAGCTAGAACTGAGGTTTATTTCATGTTTAGTTAGTAGAACGTTAACAGACTTTAATCAGTCTCTTTCTCAGAATCTTTGTCTCTAGTTTCTAACAAAACATGTGTTTTCCTAAATGTGAAACAGGTACTGGGAGGAAGAGAGCTTCAGAAAGATGCCAGTCCTGCTGAAATCAAGAAAACAGTGAAGTCAAGCTTCCCAGTTCCTCCGGTTCTTGGATTTTTGAACTTTCACATTCTTATCTTTTTTTTTCTATATATTATGGTTGGTAACGCATAAAACATTCATCGTGTGCGTGGACCTCAAGTTACTATGCTACCCTTGTTGGCTTTGTTTTTTGTTTTTATTGGGATTACCTTTCAGACTTATTTATATTTATGCTGCTGGATTAATCTTTTTGGATCGACCTAAATGTTGCCGTTATAGCCGGCTTGAATTTCTTTAATTTACATTGTCAACTTTCTAAACTTGCAGGAAAACCTTTTAAAAAAACACTAGAAATAGTTTAAGTCTTTTGATTCCATTGTTTTGGATGATAATATGGAAGCAGCGGGTAAGAGTAGATTATGGTTCTTGAATGGGAACTAGAATTTGGAAGCGAGAATGAGGAGAAAATAATCCCTGCTTTCATCAAATGCAACAGGACAAGGAAGATGCACACAAACTCTAAACTTAAGCATTGATATATGATATATCTACAGTTGTTTGCGTTGTGTAACCTTAAGAAGCTCATTGATGTGGATCACAAAGCTAACTTGTGAGCGGTGAAACTACTTGATAGTAAGAAGATTGATCAAAACGGATTATAATACACAATTAATGTAAATGTTTTGAAAAGGTTAAAATAAGGATTATATCAGTACCGAACGGATTTTATCACACATTTTTTAACACAGATTTTATAACATGTAACCCAAAATTGTGGATCTGTTATATCACATTTATTTTAATGATACATTCATATGAGGAAAGAATGTTTTTTTTGTTTTTTTAGTTCTTATTATCTTTTCCTCACTGCATGAAATAGTTTTTCTACTTTGTGCTTAACAATAATTTTCTAAATCCACGTGACATAATTTAAACATAAAATTTGAGTTACCTCACTTAAACTTGAGCAGAGGAGAATCTGCAAACCCTAGCTTGTGTGTAAACGAGGCCTTGTCTACAAAAGTAACCTTCGGAAGGGCTACAATGTCTGTCTTCTGAACACACGCAGTTCCCTTCAAGTGCACATCCATCATACTTGGAATTTTCTCTTCCAAATAGAATCTCATCTGACCATTCACTAGAGAACATCCCCTTGGGATCTAACTTTTTCTCGACTTCCAAGAATTTGTCAAAGTTAGGTCCAAACTTTTGCTTCACGCCAAAGAAACCCACTTTCCTATTCTTCCCCCAATGAGGCTTTGCGCCATATTTGACAAACGCCATCTGCTCCATCTCCTCCATCACATCTTGGTTCAGTCTCGGGGTCAACGCATCCTCCGCTCGGTAATAATTAAAGTCAATGACCACAGAATCCTCTGTCTGACCAAGAAAAGCCTTAGAGCCTTTGATAAAACGTATGAGGATACCATTATAGATATCGATCCCGCAAAGCCTTTCGGGTTTCAAGTCTCGTAGCTTCTTTACGTCTAGGAGAAAGTCTCTAAACCTAGAAACAGGGAATATCGCAGTCGTTTCGTAGAATGAAAGACCGTTATATCTCGGGTCCCACGAGCAAGAAACATCAATTCTAAATGAAGATGAGTAAAGACAAGAACCAGAACTTTGGAGCTTGCCTTGGGTTCCAATAACCGGATATCCGGTAAAGAACAATCCATTGTTCTTTAGACCGTTCCCGGTTAATTTCTTGTAGGCCAACGTAGTATCCGCCGTCTTGCATTTCCCATCCTCGCTTTTACTAGTTTCAAGTGCCTTCTCTGCAATAATTTTTAAACCAATTTATTTATTTATTTTGAACAACTAAACCGGACCGAACCGAATATGGTATTGCATGTAAGTAAACTAATGCTCGAACTCCTTTGGAGATCAAGATTGTTTTGGACTGAAAACCAGTGAAGTCGTTGACTCCGTTGCCGGAGACATCGTCCGGTGATCTGAAATCGTAACGGTAAACCGCAGTTTTTCTAGAAGGATACCAAGTTATGTCTCCGAACTCGAACTTCTTCCCATGCTCCATGAATATGTCTTCAAGAGCCACGTCGGACGTGAAGTTATACGTTATACTTCTCTTGAATGCTTTCTCAATTGAAAGCGTCACCTACAAAATAATATTTGTAAACAAAAAAAAATGATATGAAATAAATATTTAATTAAAAGAACAGTTTGACCGAAAAGAGAATTATTGACGTTGAGTTATACCTTTGAGATGACTCCTAAAACACCCAATGATACTTTAACGGCGTCAAGAAGCTTATCGTCTCTCCCTTCTTCGATATTAATAACCTTTGCGTAACCTTCTGATGAAGTGGCAGGAACCACAAGGTTGATTCCGACAACATGGTCGTGAACCGAACCGCCTCGTCCCGACCACGAGCTTCCGTGGGACCCAGTACTAATCAGACCACCGATAGTTACTCCTTCCCAATACGGTGACGTTGCGATGCTAAACCCAGCTGCTTCCACTCTATCGATCAGCTCTCTCAACGAAACTCCCGAATCAGCCGTAACCGTTAACTGGTCCGGTTCGATTTCGATAGCAGAGTTGTATTTTGACGTGCTGATTAGCATTGCGTCTGAACCGGAAGGACAAGCGAGTTTAGGTATGGTGCTAGAAAATTTCGTGACGGTTTTGACCTTGAGATTGTGCTCAGACGCGTAAGCCACGGCTTTAATAAGCTCCTCCTCCGTCGTTGGGTATGTAACGTTTGCCGCGTTGCAGTTTTTCCGATCAGGCCACACGCCATACGCGTTAGAAACGGTGCAGCCGGTTTGGTCGCATCGAACCGGTGGTTCTGGTGGTACTGAACGGACGGTCCATATGATTACGAGGAAAAATAGAATTAAAAGCAATAGTGTATTAGAAAAACGCATGGTTATACGGAGAGATTATGTGGATCCCTGAAGTTTTTTTTTTTGAGATTATGGTACTTATTATGTACTTAATACTTATTTAGAAGCATGCGTTTGCAGATGGAGAATGGAGAATCATTGCTTTGAAGGAAATAAATATTTTGCCAGTTATCTTACATTATTATTTACTAAAATTTTATATTATTTCAGCTGTCGTAATAATATTTTTTAACAAAAAAAAATATTATTAACTTTCAAACTACTTATATGTTTTTCTATTAATACTTTGCTAAAATATTAATTTCGGATTTTTGTGTGAATAAATCTTATAGTATGATATTGGTTATTTATTTAACCATGATTTATCCTAAGAGGCTAAGAATTAAAAAAAAATCAATAATAGTACTCCCTCCGTCTCACTTTAAGTGGAGTTTTAGGGAAATTTTGTTTTCTCATTTTAAGTGATGTTTTCAAGTTTCTAGGTAAAAAGTAAATGTTTTTAATATTTTTAATTATTTATATTATGTAGTATGATTGTTTATTGGTTGAAATTACTTTAATCAATATTGTTTTTAGGCAAACGAAAAAAGATGAAATAAAAGTTTATATTTTTTTAATCAACGTGCAAAAACCTAAAAACCCACTTATTTTGGGACGGAGGGAGTATAAGATATGGATCAAGAGTCAAGACCTAGCTAGACTACGGTTAATTTACGGAAAGTATCATATGTTTAAATTTTGAACTGTACAACCATAATATTATGGATGTTGGTGTAACGGATGAAAATTAGTAAATTTTACTGTACTCTATTTACACGAATAACGTGAATAGATTCACTGAAAATAACCGATGTATTATACTAGAGTTATCTTATTATATAAAACTTAGTTTTCAAAATTACTAATTAACATGATCGTGACACATGTAAATTATATATTTTAGATTGCGACATGTCTTAAATTATAAAGACAAATTAATTATTTTTTTAAAAATAGTAATTATCCTTTTCTTACAAAACCTATGTACCAAAATAAATTAGTGTAATATTCAACATTGACTTTACCTATTTTCCTACTTTCATAATAACGAAAAGATAATTTAAAAAAAAAAAATCGGAAATATTTTTTTAAAATAGTAACTTTCATTTTATAAAAATCCTATATACTAAATTTAATTTATACAATATTTAACACTATTTTTCTATTTTTCTACTCTCATAATAAATAAAATATAATCTTACTCAAAAATTTTAATTATCCTTTTAAAAATATAAACCAGAAAAAATGTCAAAAACTGTTTAATGTTAATTTTTCTTTATAAACCAAAAAATTTCACATGATATAAAAATTTATTAAAAAGGTAATAGTAATTTTAGTTTTAACATAACCTATACCAAAACCAATTTGTATAACTAATTTACTTTTTAATTTATTAAAACTAACCAAAAGAGGCAAGTTAAACAAAAAATATCAAAGATTGTTTAATGTTATTTTTTCTTTTTACAGTCATAATTAAAAAGTACATAACCCAAGAGGAACTATGATTATTCACACATTTATATATAGAAGTAAAATCTCTCGTATTTGATCACAAACATAATTATTGATTCATGAAAAATATAAGATGATGATGCTCTGTATCTTATTTGCCGCATATTCTTTTCTTCATCGAAATGATTTTGGTTTGTTTTGTCCATATTATCATGTTTGTACATTAATTACATAGATCAATCGTTATTGTCACGTTAATTATTTGTACTCCTTCCTTACCGTCTAGTACATAATGATGAAAATGATCATTACTTTTCGTTTCATAATATTGCTATTATGATTGCTTATATGCGTTTGCTCTAATTATAATTTTCTAACTAAAATTGTAATTTATTTTGCTACCAGAAATAATCAAGAAACGATGACTTCAGCAAGTTATGTAACACTAGATCAGTTAAACAAAAAATGTTCTTACTGTCGTACTGTAGTTCGTCTTACTAGAAAGTGAGAAGCAAGAAATTTAAATAAGAACAATAAGCTTATATGAATGAATTTTCTTTTACGAGATGAGAAGGTAAATATTTTTTATTTTTTTTAAAAAAAATTACATAGTTTTATTATTAAATATATAATTTGTTTATTATGTAGGAAATATTTTTTAAGATTGTGTGCATCATTCTCTTAATGAAAATTTTGGAGATGGCTTACGCGAATGAGCGATTATTAAAATCTACAATTTTAATATGGAAAATTGCAATAAAATCTACTGAATTTGATGATGAACATGATACAAAAATTATATAGTTAATGAAAGAAGTGAAAAATTAGTATTGATACAAATTGTATAAAAGGTAATTTTAAAATTAATTATCAGTAACTATAAATAATTATTTGATAGCATTTTTAAAAAAAAATTTAAAGAGAAGATAAACTGTAAAAGTTTATAAAACAATTTTCTTTTTCTACATTCTAAACAAAAAGGTAAAATAGTATTTAATATTTTTTTTTAAATTGTAAATAAAAAGAAGATTTATAAAATAGAATGTGTTCATTTTAAAACAAATCCGAACATAATAAATTTTAAAATTTTATTCAATAAAATATTAAATTATTACATAAGAAAGTGTGTGATGATGTCATTGACTCGATTGTCGCTATTTGACTGTTATATTTTTTCATAAGAAGTGTATAGTTTTTTCTCTAATCCAATTACAAATTTGATAGCAATTCATATATAAACCGTGATTATAAAATACATGTATTAACTTAAATTTATATGTAGAAGCTATCTTTTAACTATAAAATAAATCTCACATAATATATATATGCAAAAATCAATCATACAACTACTGTATTTTTTATTAAATTAAAATATCAAACAAAACCTGTTGCATATTATAACTTAACTTTAACACTAACATAACTGAAATTTTGAGTGACGTTTATGATTACGAGTCCTTAACACTGGTGATTGCTTACCAAGAATGTGTGTTGCGACTATTTTAGTTGCGTTTTTTTTGTATAAAAAAATATAGTATTTTATTGGTACGAGTCCATAGAATCGGATCGGTACCATCATTATTATCATGGAGTAAAAGCCGAACAAACCAAAATTTTCTTATACTAAAAGCCTCATATTACATATTATCGTTCGCCCTAATACTCTCCTCTCTGTCCCGATAATCGAGGCGCCGTTTCAACCGTTTCCCTCCGACGCCGGTAGAGCCATGGCTCGCCGGCGTCGGACGCTTCAACCTCCGCGTCGTCCTCTCTCTTTCCATATCCGTTCAAGCTCAAGATCTCGTTCTCTGTTCGTCACTCGGGTGATTCTGTTCCCATCGAAGATGTCTTCGAAATTGTATTTTTCCGGGGGCTCCCGGCTACAGCTTTCACTTGCCTCCTCTGTTCAACGCCGTCAACGCCATACCTCCGCTGGTCCGGCTCCGGCAGGAATCAGATCTACGAGGCTCAATCTTCATCTCCTACTTACGGCTCCTCCTCGGCTGGAAAGCCCACTCCGACTTTCACCTTCCATGCCACCGCAAGACCAACATCAAGCTTCAGCTTCTGACGTCTGTAAATCCGGTGTCCGTGGGGCTCCACAATTAACTCGGGTTTTAGATCTGGTATTTTGTCGTTTGTTTCCGTTGTGCTCGCTTTATGTCTCCTCCATCACCACTGTCGCTGGCCTTCCTACGCCGCTCGCCCCTCCATTGTCAACAACTCCGCAATGTCGTAAAAGTCAGCTTATGGTAAAGGTCAGCCTTTTTACTAGTCAATCAAAAAACAGAGTCGTGGTGAGAGACACGATTATAGTATGTATGGTCTTAAACTGTTTGACTAGATTTGTAAAGATGCTCGGTGGGTTCACCGACGTCTATGATTGGAACGCCTTGCCGTATATCTACTTTATGAAGAAATTATTGGTGGGTTCACCAAGTCATGTTCCATGTTCGATTTCATTCCCATTCCTCATTTCTATGAAAGGAGAAGACTGCTCGGCTTCTACGTCGGGTAGGTGTTCCAGCTTTTACACCGTCTTGTTATCTTGCGTAGCGGTCTGTACGGGGCCTGAAGATGCAAGCGAGAGTACTTCGGTTTATCTCGTTGGTGAAAACTGGGTGTCAACGTCACTTGTGACTAACCTTCAGCTGTCCGACCTTGTCGCGAAGCTCTTATCGACGCATTCAAGCTTTGCTTTGAATCTGCTGTCATCTTCTCACGAAGACCTATCTATTGTAGTTTCGTTTGCTTATGTAGTTTATGCTTATAATCAAAGAGGATGTTTGTTTCCCTCCATTGAAGTTGTACGGTTGTACGGTTGTACGGTTGTACCCAAAACCATTGAAGTTTAATGAAATCAAGTTGTGTTCAAAAAAAAAAAAGCCGAACAAACCATCTAATGTCATTGTTCCACTTGGCCAACAATATTTATAACTATAGATATTAATTATTGGGAACGAACCGTCATCCATTCCGGTCCAGCTTTTGTAGGACCGAATTTTAAATTACGATGGTTTATGTAACTACCTGGCCTGATCCACACCTTGAATTTAATGGTTAGTTGCGCAAAAGCCAAAATAATTGAGACAGATATCAACACTAGAGAAGTGATATTACGCCTGTTGGCGATTAGATGTTTGGATGTTCTAGAGCTTAACGTAAGAATACATTCGTTGCTTGTCATGTTTGTATGTAGCTACCATTTTTTAATTGAACGTTACATTCGTCTATATTAGTTCTGATTTCTAAGAAATACCAAATGACTACGTACGTTGTCGGCATTCCTTTTGTTTTCTGGATATTTGAATCAGCAAATGATCTTCAATTTGAATAATAAGAAGGGTGAATTTGTGTAGTAGCCATATATGGAATGATAATTAAATAAATAGTATTGATTTTGACATAATGTAATGTCAGGTATTTACACCACTCTTTAACCGATTTTACCATTTTTCTTAACAAGTTTCCAGTCAATATGTAAAAGAAGAAACCTCCACGTATTATATTTATATACAACGTACATCTGCACAGATTAAATTATTCCATATATATTTTTTATCCATATATATATAAGTGTTCTATTCCATACGACCAAAATAATATACGATTATTACTCTAACCATAATCTGTAAATACTAAACATCACAACCCCCAATTCTTTTCAATACCATATGAAATAGTAGAAATTATTCCCTAACTAGTAAATGACAATCCCAATGCTAAAATTTTAACATTTCATCTGAAACATATACCATGTTATAACAGTATAGAATGTGGAACACTATACCCTAATTTGGGAAAATTGAACCCAAATCCATTTGATCAACAGTACTTCAACTATATAAATAGTCGTTGAGATAGTATACTATAATATCGTACTATTCCACATGGAAAGCTTTAGACAGTACAATTGACTCACTTATTATACTATCCCACACATGGTTCATTAATATACAATATAATTGGTTATATGATATTTCTATATGAAAGCGTCAATTACTAGGGTTAAGAGTAGAAAATGAAAGTTAAGTCATAACATTGTAGAATTTGGGAACATTATACCCTAATTTGGAAAAAGTGAACTCAAATACATTTTATCGACAGTATTACAACTACATAAACAGTTTTTGAGACAATATATTATAATATTGTACTATTTCACATGGAATAGTGGAGGTGAATTGGAATAGTATCAGCCGTTACAACTTTATTGCCAAATGATGGCGGACGATGTGACCAGAAAAAGAAAAAGACGCAAGAGACTATAGTGAAGAAGACAACATCGAAGCTTTGGAAATTAAACGGAGGCGACGATGTAGAGGAAATCAAAACCAGAGACAATTAAAAGTGAAGAAAGTTATCAAACGAAATAAAAAAGAAGATGTGAAGTTGAAGAAACCACATTTATTTTTTGAAATTAATAATTAAAAACAATTATTATTTTTTCAATCAGGTTTCTCCGGTTAAATAGAAAGCTAAAACTGTATTATTATATAAATGTAACAGTGTGTATAGAAATATTAGGTAAAGTAGCTACTCAATGAATTATGTTTTTTTCCCTAGCTATACAGCCTAATTTCTCTAATAAGAATATGTCAAACGGAGAGTTTTACATGGGATTCTCAAGAGAGTGCATTTTTAGCTCTAGTCTTTCCTTTAAGATTCTATAATTTGTATTTTCTTACTTGTTTTCTCTACTGCTTACCGAACTCCTCAGTTGTATTCAGACGTAGAAAAAAAGATTTATAAAAGAATTTACTTCAAAATATTTTATTTGAAATATTCTACCTAATTAACTACAATATCTTTATTTCACCATATTTTAAAAATTCATATGAGACATCTTAGTTGATTCTGGACTTGTCATGTAAAAAAAAATCCTTATGTATATGGATTATGTATTTTTTTTTGTGCAACATATGGATTATGTATATAACATATCTAATATGGGGGCTAATATATGATTGATCATGTTGAATATATAAATGAAGTTCCATATTTATTTGTGGAATGATCTATATATGAAGCAGCAACCATAACCACAAAAAAAGTCGTTCGAATTTTCAATTCGGTTGGTTGTTAATATATAAACATCACTCGAGCAAATAAATCTGGAACTTATATTCAGCAGTAAATTCTAGTAATTTGATTTCGTCATAAAAGTAAATTTATTTAGGAAAACCGATTCATGATTTTTATTATGCTGTTTGTTGCTCTTTATTATCATGTGTATTTCATATGTTTTTGTATCAACTTTCAACAGTTTAATTATTTTAATTGTTGATAAAAAAAAGAAATTAATAAATTTAAGTTGTTACAGAAAAAAAAAAAGGGGGAGACAGAGGCCAAGGCCCACGCTTCTTTAACAAAGAACAACGAGCCCGTGACATCAAACAACCTTTCAGAATTATTTTATCTGACATAATCTCAGCCGTTAGATCTTATTTTTCTCACGACCCATTCTGACTCACATCCAACCGTCCATATTCCTCAAGGGTCTTCAACAGGTGGGCCCCTTTCCTTCTCCCCCTCGCCGTACACTCTCCTTCAAGCGCCAGAGCCACCGCCCTCGCCACCTCCTCCGCCGGCGCCACCGCAATCTCTTCGTCGGAAACTCCTCCTCCTCCGTACACAACCCCAAGTATGCTTATGGCATTCTCTCTCCCCCTCCCGGCCAACCTCGCCATCACCGCCACCATCGCCGGCACCGTCATCGCGTGACCGCGAACCTCCGCCGCGCCTTCCTCCGTCGTGCACATGAGCTCAAGCGCAGCCAACGCCCGCTCCACCGCGGAAATCTCCAGCCCCGCCGCAGTCTCCACAACCGCTCGAGCGGCTCCAGCCTCGACCGCCACGTGGCGGTTACCTTCCGCGAGGCAGAGCGCGAGGAGGATCTTGGTGACGTATTTAGCGGTTACGACGTTGTTGCTACTGCGAAGGCAAGAGACGAGGCCTCGCATGAGAGACGGAGGACAGGTCGGATCCGACGGCGGGTCGGGTACGACGACCCGGTCGAGGAGCTGGAGAGCGAGGAGCTTGTCGGATTCGGAGACGGATGAGAGGTGAAGCTCAGCGATCTGGAAGGTTTCTTGGAGAGTGGTGGCGACCGGAAGAGGCTCCGGAGGAGTGACGGTGGATGGAGTTTGGTCAAGGTGGTGAGGGAAACGCCATTGAGTGAAGCTTTGTGAAGTGGAGGTTGATGAGGAGGAAGAGGAGGAAGGGGTGGTGGTTGGTTTACGGCGAGATTGCTGGTGAGAAGAGGTTGGACTGAGGACGGACTGTGTGCAACGGCGGAAGAAGCCGCATGAGAATAGAGGACGCGGTGGCGCGTGTGGTTTCGTTTTCTGGTTTGCTTTCATCATCGCTGGAATGATTGGGAGCAGTTAAAGTCAAGTGAACATGAAGTGTCTCTTTTAAAATAGCAAGAAAATAATTGTTTCGCACCAAATTTGTTAAGCGTTACACTTGTACTCTCCCTAACATTATCACTCGTATATTAAACCATGTAATTATATTATTACTAAAGTCATTTGCATGGATTACAAATTTATATACTATGCAAGTGATCTTGTAATATATAGTCCAAAAAAGACTCAAAATTGTAAATTTAAAATGAGTAAATCTATAAATTTCAAAAGGTTCTACAATGTTGACAAAAGTCACAAACAAGAGTCTGCAAAGTACTCAATTTCCAAAGCCTAACATCAAGAATTATTCAGTTAAGCCAATATGTTCTGTTCTTTTTCTTCATGAACATTCTACAACTGTGAAAAAACAAAGAGAGGGTTTTAAACCTTTAAAGGATCCAATCACCTCCATTTCTCACTTAGTTCCTTCTTCTCTGAAAGGGCCCAAGTGATGTAGATGGCTGCAACGAGTGCTACGATAGTGATCAAAAGAAGCGCGTAGCTGAAGTCGTCTGTAAGCGAGTCGTAGGTTTTGGAAGGAGCAAGCCTTGTGTAGAAGAGATCCACTCCATAGGCAAAGACGTGTGTCGTTGACTCTAGCTTTGCTGGAGCTGTTACTATGCCTCTTAGACCTTCTACTTTGAGGGAGTGTGTGATGTATGACTGTGAAACATGACAAAAAGCGCATAAGCCATGATACAGTGGGAGAAAAAACTAGGAACAGAAACCAAACAAGAGATTGAGTGAGAACCTGAGGAATAATGGGTAATGAATCAGTCAGAGGGATGATTCCTTCTTCTTTCTCAGCTTGTGAGGGGTTAAGTGTCCGGCGTGGATCCACAAATCGTTTATCAAGTGCCAATATCTAATCATTTCATTGGAACCGTCAGTTTGATAATCCATAAAGGTATATATAATTATGTGGTATGTAATCTACAAACCTGATCACCGATGGTACCAATGAGAAGCTGCTTTGAAGTGATACCCTTTGCTGTTGATGTCACCGCGATGGTTTTCACGGACTGAGGGAAGAAGTATGACTGTGACTTTGTGAACATCTCTGGTCTTGAGTATGAAGAGATTGGTGCTGTTAGATTGTGCTTTCCTAGAACAAGTTTCCACACATTTTTGTTCTCCTGCAGTTAAAAGGTTTACAATGTTGAGCAACGAACATTCAAATCAACTGATAGATGTTTTAGATATGAAGCCATACCGCCCGGGACTGATCATAGATCTCCACCACAGTAACCTCGTACTTGTGAGCTCGAAGATTGAAGTAGTGGTAAACAACCCAGTTCTCACTAAACACCTGCAAGCAATTTTTTAAGAGTTTAAGAAAGTTGCAGTGAATCCAATCACAAAGAGTTATGAGGACTTACAGCATGAACAGGCCCTTGGCAGCCTTGGTGTGACAAACGGTGCAGTATACGCCCTGTGATGGTGTCAATGAGGTACACTACAAGTGCTGACTCCTCTGGTGTAACCGAACCAATCTCACCAGCGCCTTTCGGTGACACGGTGGCAACAAACAGCAAGTTTCTTGATACGTATTTATACAACACGTCTTGGTCTGTGCTGACTTTGGCTTGCGTATGAACAACCTGTAAACACATAATCAAGTCACATTTAATAAAATGAAGCATTTGATGATTAGAAAAAAAAATCAATATTTATACCTCATTTGGTTTTCGTGTCAGCGTTGAAATGATCTTCTCTGATTCCGAAGGAAACACAACGGTCCAAAGCTCCCTGGTAGTAAAGCAGTACTCATCTGCTGTCTCACCAGAGCAACTGCTCTTCATACCATATCCTCTGATAATACCCTCACCAGCCTCAACATTGTACCAATACACATTTTGAAACTCCCGTTGGAAGATGCTGAGAGCCTCTGAAGTTTTCGGGTACAAGTGGACATGACCTTCAGTATCAGCTATCAGATGCAAACGTTGCTCAGTCGAATCGGTGAACGGAAGAGGCATGACTTGCACAACGGAGTGCCCAATATCTGATGAGCTAATCTCCTTTCCAGTGTACACATCTACGAACGAAAGCACACCGGGAGCACTTGACTCTGATCCGCATTTGCCAACTACAAGAACTGAGGGATTCTCGTCCATGGCGTGATGATGAGGGACCTGCCACTGGTACAAGCTGATACCGCTTGGGCGTGCACAGGATGGAGAGCTTAGCAGCACGGACCAGACAATCCTCCCATCTCCAGTGTGGAGAGCAAAAAGCTTTCCAGCTCGAGTAAGCGCTATGAATAACTTCCGGAAGCCGTTATGGTCACGGGTGAGTTTGCTCCTCCCAGAGCTCTTCATCCTCATTTCTTGAATTGCTACCACATCCTCTGGGCTTGCTAGCAACAAGGACCCCTTCAGCTTCAGGATGTGCCCCTACAGAACAAGACCAATTGATTAGGTGAGGAAACACACATAGGTTTATCGTTTAAGAACATTCATACCTTAAGCCAATCTACGAGAGTGTGTTCCACTTTTGCCACTGACACACCATCCTTCTCCACAGGGAGCTCTGCAGTTGTAACATCAGTAACTGAAGCCAATCCTTCTTCCCTGCTCCAAACAATCGCTCCTTGTTGCAGTAACAAGAGCGAGTGATCTTCCATCACGATAAGCGCCCTGAATCCATTACTCCTGTCTGTCTTGATATAGTTGTTTATGAACACTTTAGCCACACGCCCTCTATGCTGGTCCATCTGAATGCTCTCTCTAAGCAACACAGTCTCCAAGTCGTCAACAAGTTTCACCATGAGGTGAATCTTGCTCCCTTCGTGATGAACCGAGGCAAAGGCCACCTGGTCGTCTGCAACTGGAAGCGAATCGCTCATGGCTGTTTCGTCGGATAACGAGTCTACAACCTCCAGCTTTCCTTCACCACCAACCCTCACAAAAACTGTGCGTTTGTTTACTTTAACAGCAAGCATGTTGCTAAGACGAGGTGATAGAATCTCAGCCTCTCCAGATTCCTCAACGAGATTAGAAATAAGAGTCTTCTGGAAGCTAATCTCTCCATCAAGGAAGCTGATAGTAACCAAGATTGACCTTGTGGAGTCAAGAGCAACGACTTTATCGTTTGAAACCGATGAAACCTCGCCGGAGAATCCACCAGGGAACGCTTTAACTTTCTCTGCCACAACCTCTCCACTCTTGGAGTCAATCTGATAAACAACGGCCTCAGACGAATGAAAGAAGCCCAGCACATAAATGATACTGCTCTCGAGAGGTTGAAGAACCCGCTGAACTTCAAACCTGTAAACATAGTAAGTAAGCATTACAATAAGCATGACTGCACTTGAAGCAACCTCATTTAAACAAAATAAAAAAAAGGTGAAGGCTAACATACCCTTCCGCTGTGAAATCCTTTTTCCAGAGAACCTCACCATCTAGAGGAGAAACAGCATGAAGGTACCCACCACCGAACACAAGAATAGGGTAGTCCTTGTCAAACTTCAAATTGACCTGCAAGACACAGCTCTAATTCATAAACAAGAACCCAAGTAATATGATGACACAACGAAGATTTCAGATTACAGAACTCCTAGGCTTATATAACTAACCGGCACGGATAAGAGTGACTTTGAATGCTGTTCGCTATGCAGCGACGTTTCCCACACCATCTGGCCATCGGGTAGGTTCCATGCTCTTAGCATACTTCCTTCTGATGAAAGTGTGATAACATCTGAAATAATTTTGAAGCCAAGTAAATAGAGTTAAGATCTTGGTTTCATGAGAAAGCAAGTACAGTTACATCAAGACATGAGTCTTACATTTTCCCAAGGCAATATCAACCCCATCGATAGCATCCCTTGTACCGAGAACATGTCTCCAAACTGCAGCAAAATCAGAAAACAAGTTAAGAAAAGGAGACTTCAAGATTGAAAAACTATATAGAGAAGTAACTATACTTACAAATCTCCCCATGTCTGAGATCAAGTGAAGCAACAACATTCTCCTCGGTTGACACAATAACACGCTTTCTCCCAGTCTTCTGAGTGTGGAACACTGCGTGCTTCACTTTCCCAATGTACCTTTGGTGCCTACGCAAATACAACAGAGTGAGATTCTCAACTAAAGTTTGCAACTTTCAATCATATTCTTACAAAACAACATCCATATATATCCTAAAGGAAGTAGCTTTACCCGATCCCATCTCAAATTCACTACGCAAATCGAAATCATATATATCATTACTTAAATTAACTTAACTAATAAGATCTAAACTACTTATATTACAGATTATACGCGGCAGATTGGTTGAATCTAGGGAAGAGTTACCAGTCCATGAGGCCGACTTGATCTTCGTAAAGGGAGAAGGATACAATCGCAGATGATAAGAACACGAAAAGGAGGAGATAAAACCTAATCGCCATAGCCATGACGATTGCTAACTAGGTGGTAGTACCAACAGATCTGGAGATGGAAGAGAGAGCTTTGGTCTGGAGAGAAACAGATCGTGGGAGGAGCAAGCCAGAGTCTTCTCTTTTGTTTTTCTCGGTCGAATCTAATATAAGCGAATTTATTATCTTTTCATTTAAATTAAAGGCTAAGAACAAAATATCTTTTGCTTAATTAAATCAGAAAATAAACATAGTAATTATTTTCGTATAATTTAATTGATACTTACATTATTAATTTACTGCATTATCTTAGTAATTAATTGGTACTATAATAATTTATTTTGATACTTAGATAATTAATTTATTGAATTACTGCGTCACTTTTACATTTACCATAAGCTTTGCTACACCAAACAAAATACACAACATTGAGAAGAGATAATGCTGTCATGAGCCAATAGTAATGGTCCAAGTATCCCTCGTTAATATCCTCTGTGATCCAGCTCCCGCAGGTGGCGGTGTCTACAACGGTGACGATCCAGGACGAGACGAGGCTAGCGGCGGCCATGTTGAGACCGGAGAGTGTGGTGGCGACGCTTGACATTGACTTGGGAAGCTCAGAGTAGAAGAACTCGTTCTGTGCTATCGAAATAAGTGCCTCTGAAACGCCTCCTAGTAGCATGTATGGTAATAGCCACATCGCAGACAACATCGTACCTCCCTCTTCTCTCTAGTGAATCAACGACACAAAATAAAGAAAATAAAACATTGCAATGATGTTTGATTCCAGATACAATAGTACTCAAAAACAAATTTCCAAACAGTACTAAATAAATGGTAAACTCAAATTATTAAACTTTTAATCAGAATAAAAAAAAATATTTACTATTTTGGTGATTTTCCTACTTGTGTTCAACTTATTTAACAAATTTTTTTATGTATATTCATTAATAAAAATATAAATCTCGAAAGAATCAATATTTTTATTTAAAAATGATAAAACAATTTTAAGATGTTACATAGGTTTTAATAAAAAAAATTAGTTAGATTTATTTAAACTTTGATATCTTTAATGAATAATTATATAATCCATTATTAAACGCATTACAAATAAATATTATAAAAAACATTTCAAGAAAATAAATATAAAACCTGTTTGAAATAAGAAAAGATAATTCCATGTATTTATTTTGTGTTTATCTACATCATTAATTCTTATTTGTTAATTTTTATAATTAATAGTATATATGCACATATAATAATTTGATTGATCTTTATACTAAAAAATTTATGAAAATATTAATTTTTATTTATATTTTTGTAATTATAATATGTCATACGAAAGTATTTTTAAACTATTAAATTATTTTTGTATTAAAATAGTAAAAAGAGGTATAGTAGCAAAAATAATAAATTTGATGTATATTTGTTTGTTAATGTTTTTCGTGGTATTTTTTATATTATTATTACTCAGTTGCAAGAAAAAATATTTTTTATTTAACATGAAAATTTCAATATTTATTTGGTTTTATTTTTCGAAATAAATTTATTGGGAATGGAGTTCTCTTTTTAAAAATATTTTCAAACTATTAATTTTTTATTTACAACAAGTACCTTATATTTATAAAAAAAATTATGTACTTTCAATTTTTTCAATAGTTTCACAGAATTATAATTTTTTTTTCAATTAAAGTTTCTTAAAAAGAATATTATGTTAAAAATGTGATTCTATTTTTTTATGAAAAAATTATTTTCCAAAATGATTTTCTTAATTATCATTATTAAAATTTGAAAGTTTAAAGATCATTTCAAAAAAGATTACGATTTTATAATAAAGAAATACTATTTATAGAGAGAGTAGCAATCTCTATTTTAAAGTAAAAAATATATTTTGTCTATAGCTTATTATTCTTTATTACAGAATTTAGAAATATAAATTACAAAAGATAGGAAATGTTTTCTGTAATCTTATATGTTACATATTAATGTTTTTTTATTTGTCAACATGGTTGATCTATTTAAGTGTTTAACCATATACTATGAGAGATATTTCACAGTGTAATTAAACATATATCAATAATTTATCTACTTTGATTAATATAATACGTAAACTTGAGTTCGGTTTAACATTCTTGTGATTTTGATTTATATTGAGATTTTGTAAGTTTTAATAATATTAACAATTTATATATATATATATATATATATATATGTTTATCGTCCAATTAGATCATTGTTTATAAATTAATATAATAAAATTGGTTAAAGATAACAATATATTTTTAAGTAAAAAAATTGATGTTGTTATAAAAATAATGTTTCAATTCAGTAAAAGTTAAAAAATAATAAATTGAAAGATTCATAAAATTGTATAAATTTAGTCATTTATTTAATTTTTATCTTTAAATAAATAGTATATTTATTAATAAATATTTATAAAGGAATTATGTCTGCATGTGCGGGCAAATTACCTAGTTGTTTTGATAAACGAACAGGAATTCGACCAAAAAATCAGATCGAACACTTTGCACTTACAGCTCTCTTTCTTCTAATGTACTCTACGGTCGCTAGAGTCGAGATGCATAACACCGATATTGCAATCCCAGCTCCCATTCTTACCATAACTCCCAGTCTAAATGGCTTTCTTAGAGCCCAAGAGACGTACGGGACAACAACAAGATCGTAAATAACAAGGAAGAGCACGAATGAGATGATCATAAAAATGCCGTAACAGCCTGGAGGAATCTCGAAACCCTTAATGAAAGTGTGACGATCCATGGCCTTGGCTTGAAGAACTATGAAGGAGGCTTGACAAGCTGTGACAAGTGACAAGATGATTCCTGTTGACCAGATTGGTAGGACGTTGACTAGAGATTTAAGGTCTTCTACTTGTTGTACAGTACATTGCTTCCATGGATTCCGTGAGGTTTCTGTTAGGTCTTGCTTTGGGTTACTTGTGGCGCAGGCTTTATTGAAATACCTATAATCAGAAAATAATACAAAAATAGAAGGGTTCCTTACATAATTGTATTTTCATAATAATTATATATGTGTGAAAAATCACCACGTGAGATAAACTTTTAAAGAACACTATTACTGTACCACTATATCAAATTTAATATTTTGTATTTCTATCATCAAAACATCTCTGACTCTACAAAATATTTTAGAAAATTTTCTCAAAAAAAAAAAATTTAGTTACATATCAACAATAGTATACATATCTAAAAATGTATGTACACTACAAGAAAACACCCGGAATTCTGACGGCGGTTCCGACGGACACAAAAGTCGTCGGAATATTTTGACGACTTTCCGACGAATTTCTGACAAAAATGAAAAAAATGCAGTCGTCGGTATTCCGTCAATATTTTCTGACGGAATACCGACGAAAACATGTCCGTCGGAAATTTTCGACGACATTACGACGAACTTTTGATAATTTCCGGTTCGTCGGTATTCCGTCAGAAAATATTGACGGAATACCGACGACATTTCGATCAACATATATAACCGTTGTGGCCGTCGGAAATTCGTCAGTATTTTCTGACGGAATACCGACGAACCATGTTACCGTTGCCGACAAATGTATATGACCGTTTTATAGCCGTTTGAGATTTGAAAATACCGACGGAATTCTGACGAACTACTTTATGTCCGTCAGAATTTCGTCAGAAAGTCGTCGGATTGCCCAGAGCAATTTCTTATAAATTCAACCCCCCCCCCCCATTTCAACTCATTCACTCCTCATTCTCTCTTCAATCTCTTTAATCACAATAATTCCGTGGAAAACATGTCTTCAGAGTTTTATTATCGTTCGTGGATGGATAAACCTCATTTGGATCCCAACACCAATTTGCTTACGGAAGAATACGTTCAAGGGATTGGAGAATTCATGAAGCTTGTTCAACAGCAACCAGATTCAAATAATGGTATGTTAAGATGTCCCTGCTCTACTTGCAATAATAATAAGGTTATAAAAGAATTTGATGTTTGGATTCATTTATATAGAAACGGGTTTTCACGTAATTATAAAGTTTGGTACCTTCATGGGGAAACTGGTTATGAATATGGTACATTTGCTAAAAATGTGAAATCATGAAATTATGATTATATAGTTACATTTGCTAAAAATGTACAAATCAATGAGAAACATGTACATATTTGCTAACCTCCAGAAACGGCTAAGTGAATTTCAAAATGATATATTTAGTCTACACCATGACAATATTCTCTACTTATGAGTACTAAATAAAGTTACAACCATATTTAACGTAGGCAAACTATATGTCAATTGCAATAGTTTTCTACTTGTAAATAGTAAACTATACCTCAATTTCTGGCTAGGCACTGAAAATGAAGATCCTGTTTCGTGATGGTAAGATACAATCCGCTCCTCCGATGACAAATCAACGTGTCGGTTCCTAAAAGCAGCAACAAGAACCTGGAAAAGTCCAGAAACGAGGCCGGGCTCACACTTAAACTTGACATAAAACGGAGAAGCAACGAAGAACAAAGCGACCGATAGAGCCATGGCAGCGACACAAACTCCAAAACCGATTTGCCAACCATACTTTGTCTGAACGAAGACGAGCAGCGACTCGGAAAGAAAGTAAGCGAGCATGACGGAAAAGTAGTACCAGTTAAAGAGTGTTTCTAGTGCTGACGTGGAGATACGTGATGTGTTGTTGAGTTGGAGCTGATCGGCGGCAAAGGCTAAGCAGGAGGACCTTACGCCGCCGGCACCGATGGAAGTGAGGGTAAACAATGAATACAGCAGAAGAAGTTGGAGTAGTGTGGTTGGTTGGCATACGTGTATTGATTTGTCGCATTCTGGTTGGATCATTGTTGCCAACCATAATGAAAGCATTCCCTGGTTTACAAAATGGAAAGTGAATAAAATTAATTAAGGGGTCAGTTATAAGTTACTTACATATTCATTATGGAATATATGCAATCGTCATTTGTATATATTATGTAATTGATAGTTACATCATTAGGATAATTATATATTGCTAGTAAATGAAAAGATAGGACAAATTCTTAAAACAAAATATGGTGGTAGAATAAAAGATCAAGATGCAATTTTATTGAATACCTGTCATTGTAGAATAGTTACGTGACAACTTTATTGAACTATATTTTAAAACGAGGAATTTAAAACAGAAACTACATTGTCAAAAAAAAAGGGAAAGCTAGAGGGAAAAAACACATGGTTAAAAATTTGTAGACTACAAGTCATTTGCAATACTGAAACATGGTTAAATATGACTGCACGGAGTAAAAACAGATAAACCAGCCGTGAATACTCACTGGTTAAATATACTCAGAGAATAAAGATTAAAGACTAAGAAAGAGGAGATAAAAACGAATTGAATCAACTTACTGTGGGTTTTCATAATTTGTAAAATATTTACCAGAAGGCTAGTGAAGGATCCAAATCCGATAAGAGGAAAACGACCCGTGCAAGAATCAGCGATGAAAGCACCGACAAGAGGGAAGAAGTTGGTGGCGGCAGACCAGAGGAAGAGGATGTTGGCCGCTTCCGTCGTTCCCATGCCGAACTCCGCCGTCAAGTAAAGTATCATGTTCGGAACCAATCCGTAATATGCAAGTTTCTCCAAAGCCTGACTTGCTATCCAAATACGCTTAACAAATATTATATTTATATATATACTTCAACAGAACCTGTATATGTATATAGATGCATACGAGACTATACCAAGAATACACGAAATGATCGAAACACTGCGTTTTTCCGGGTGCTGGTCCGTAGCATTTCCGACGAGGAGAGCTTCTTGATCCATGTTGGTTTTGTGAAAGGAGAGAACTTTAGGGTTTTACTTGAACACGATTTTATTAACTTAAGAACATTACAATGAGTTAAGACAGAGCTTATATACAAAGCTTAAGAAAGATCTAGATACAAGGGCAAAACTGTAAAGGAGAGAAGGTGTTGTGGTGAAGGTGCAGCTGTCTCATGACCGTACTCTTATCCTCTGTTCTGCAAGAGGACAACGTATACGGAAGAGAAGAAGACCGTTGAGAGAAGTGGACTTCTTCTTTCTTTGTCTTGAACTGGGCCTGGGCCTGTATCCCACTAACATCCCCCCGCAAACTTAGCGTAGAAGTGTCTTCAACGCCAAGTTTGAGTCTCAATCTCTCAAACGCTTGACGAGGAAGAGCTTTCGTGAAGATATCTGCAACTTGTTGAGCAGCTGGGATGTGGCGCGTCTCAATAAGACCCAAAGCAACCTGCTCCCTGATGTAATGCCAATCACGAGCAAAGTGTTTCGATTTCTTATGCAGAGCAGGATTTGTAGTGAGGTACACAGCCGATAGATTATCACATAACATCACAGTAGCACGATCTTGAGAGATGGACAGATCACGCAACAACTGAGAAATCCAAGTAACTTCCTGGGCTGTCTCAGCCAAGGCACGATATTCAGCCTCCGTAGAAGACCGAGCCACCGTGTCTTGCCTCTTAGCAGACCACGAGACCAAGTTGTTGCCAAGAATAGTACAGAAACCAGTGGTCGAACGTTTAGTATCTTGGCATCCACCCCAATCACTGTCACAATATGCCATTAAAGACAGTTGATCATTCTTCTTAATATGAAGACCAAACGCCAAAGTACCTTTCAAATACCGCAGTATCCTCTTTAGCAAAGCAAAGTCAGTCATAGTCGGAGCATGCATTCGTTGACAAATAAGATTAACCGCGTATTGAATATCTGGTCTAGTAATTGTCAGGTACTGGAGCTTGCCCGCGAGACTTCTGAAGTAAGTTGGTTCCAAGAACAGAGTGGTGTCAGGCTTCTCAATACGTTGAGGCAATGGAGTAGGCATCGGATTGCAATCAGTCATCGAGGCAGCATGCAATATCTCCTTAATATATGCCTGTTGATGCAGATACAAACCACTCGAGTGACTTTCCATCTCAATACCCAAAAAGTACGAGGGCCTACCCATATCCTTCATAGAAAAACGCATAGAGAGAGACTTCACCAATTCTTCAAGAAGAGGTTGTTGACTTCCTGTGAGAAGAATATCATCCACATATAATAGGAGAACCATGAACTTACCATCTCTGTTGTAAGTGAATAAAGAAGGATCAGAAGTACTGCAAACAAATCCATAGTCAATCAAAAAATTGCTAAATGTATCAAACCAAGCCCGTGGAGCTTGCTTGAGCCCATACAAGGCTTTGGTTAGTTTGCAAACATAATCTGGCTTCTCTGGATCAACAAAACCCGCAGGCTGATACATATAGACAGGCTCCTGAAGATCACCATGAAGAAAAGCACTAGAGACATCTAGCTGCTTAATGATCCAATTCTTTGCAGTAGCAATGTTCAACATCAACCTGATGGTTGCAGTGCGCACCACCGGACTAAACGTTTCCAAATAATCTAACCCTTCTTCTTGAGCACAACCCTTAGCCACCAACCGAGATCGAAGTTTCTTTACTGTGCCATCTGGATTTAACTTTACAGTATGAACCCATCCACTACGAATCACATTCATATCCTCAGTATATGGAACAAGAGTCCAAGTGTGAAGCATATGAATAGTTCTCATTTCCTGAGACACCGCATCATTCCATCCTGGATGTTTCATGGCCTCCTCTATATTCTTTGGAATAGCCACAGAACACTTTGGAGCAAGCAGGGCATAACGAGTGTTTGGTTTGTGAATACCTCCTTTAGCTCGAGTCTGCATTGGATGAACATTCACCACCTGTTCAGGAACATGAGGAACCACCACTTCTGGCTCCCCTAGATCATGATCATTAATATTGTCATGACCATGATCCTCTGCTGGAGGAGTTATCAACGAACTTGGAACAGTGAAGAACCGGGAGACTTGAGGCTCTTCTCGTTCCAGACCATCTGCTCCTGTCATAAATTGCCATGCTTTCATCAAAGAGGTATCATAGCGAGGAACAAACTCTTTGTACTGCTCTTTGAACGGAAACAACTCTTCATCAAAGATAGCATGACGGGTAATATAGACCTTGCCCGTCGGAGGAAAGAGACATCTATAACCCTTATGAAGGCTGCTGTATCCCACCATTACACACTGCAGAGATTTTGGATCAAACTTATGATGTTGCAGATCTCTCAAACATGGGTAGCACGCCGATCCAAAAGCTCGTAAAGCCTTGTACAAAGGCTTCTTTTTAAATAAGAGTTCGTAAGGACTTTTATTCTTTAGAACCGGAGAAGGAAGAAGGTTGCTTATATAGCTTGCTGTTGTGAATGCTTCAACCCACAGATGCAAAGGAAGATGACCTTGAAACATCATTGACAAACCCAACTCCGTGAAATGACGATGTTTTCGTTCAGCTAAGCCGTTTTGCTCAGGTGTGTGGGGACAGGACACACGATGAATAATACCATGTTCTTGAAAGAAAAACCTTAACTGATTATTAACAAACTCACCTCCACCATCAGACTGAAAAACTTTGATCTTGGTTTCAAATTGAGTCTCCACAAGTTTCTTAAAGGAAACAAACACAGAGAAAAAGTCTGATTTATTTCGAAGAGGATACAGCCACGAGAAACGAGTACAATCATCAACCAAAACAGCATAATAACGGAACCCTTGACTAGACTCAATCGGAGAAGGACCCCACAAATCACAGTGGATCCTTTCCAGAGGGTTTAAAAGATGAGAATTAGACTGAAAAAACTGCAGTTTATGACTCTTTCCCATTTGACAGGGTTCACAGACACGACTGCTTCGACTTTTATTGATAACGATAGCTTTGGAGAGCTTAAGTTGTTGGAGAACTTGAAAGTTAGCATGACCCAAACGCAGATGCCATATATCTTCAGAAGCAGCAACATGACGATCAGCAAAGTGAGCAGCTACTTCATCATTCTTCAACTGATAAAGGCCTTTATTTCGAGGACCTTTGGCCACCACTTTCTCCTTAAGGAGATCAATCAGATAAACAAAATTAGCATCAAAGAAGACCCCATAAGGATGATCCTCACACAACCGAGACACAGACAATAAAGACTTCTGAATATCAGGGCAAACAAGAACCTCACTTAAAGAGATATTACCTGATGCAGAGGAGATCGTAGCAGAGCCAACATGCGTAATGGGAAGATAAGCACCGTCTCCAACCATTACCGCATCAGTTCCCTCATAAGGATGCACGCCCTGAAGATTTGCCGGGGAGGAAGTGATGTGAGCAGATGCACCAGAATCAGGAATCCAGTCTCTATCATCAGCTAAACGAAGAGAGTTGAAAGCAGCAGCAGGAGGTTGATAATTGTTATCAAACCTATTGTAGCACTTCAGTGCTGTGTGACCCACACGCCCACAGATTTGACAGATTGGACGACCACTCTGCTGAGCTGAAGCCGGAGCCTGAGTAGACGTCTGATGCTGAGGAAATCCTCTGCCACGACTTGAAAAACCTCCACGACCTCTGTAGTTACCAGACCTTCCTCTGCCTCTGTAGTTCGGATTGTACCCTGGGCCTGTGTTCTGAGTAGCGAACGCCATGTGCGGAGTGATAGATGGTGCCTCTTCATAAGACTTTAGCTTCATGTCAAAACCCTGCACCTCTGAGACCACATCATTGAAAGTTGGAGCCGGAATCTTTGTTAAAGAGCTTTGAATCACCGTAGTAATAGGATCAAACTCACGACCAAGACCGTTGAGAAACCCAAAAATTTTCATTGACTCATCAATGGGTTTCCCAATAGCACTCAACGCATCACACGCAGCTTTAAACTCACGACAGTAAACGGCTAAAGTCTTGTCCTTTTTCGTAAGAAGTTGAAGACTGCGACGAAGCGAGAACTCACGGGACACAGAGCTCTTGTTAAAGTTGTCAGCAAGAGAAATCCAAACCTCACGCGAAGTAGACAGAGTATGAACCGAGCCAAGCACCTCCTCTGATAACGTTCCGAACAACCAAGATCTGACCAGTTGGTCAGTGCAAAACCACGCTTCAAACTGAGGGTTGTTCTCTTCAACATTCTCTGCTCCGCGAAGAACAAGACGAGTTGTTGGAGGAGCTACAACCAAACCATTAACAAACCCCAAAAGCTTCTGACTTGACAAGAGAGATTCAAACTGAGTCTTCCATAGAAGGTAGTTGCTATCAGTGAGTTTGAGAGTTACACAACTCAAGACATGAACTTTGCTAGGAAAAGGATAGGTAACAGGATCCGCCATACCCGTTAAAGTGTTGACGGCTCTGATACCATGTGAAAGGAGAGAACTTTAGGGTTTTACTTGAACACGATTTTATTAACTTAAGAACATTACAATGAGTTAAGACAGAGCTTATATACAAAGCTTAAGAAAGATCTAGATACAAGGGCAAAACTGTAAAGGAGAGAAGGTGTTGTGGTGAAGGTGCAGCTGTCTCATGACCGTACTCTTATCCTCTGTTCTGCAAGAGGACAACGTATACGGAAGAGAAGAAGACCGTTGAGAGAAGTGGACTTCTTCTTTCTTTGTCTTGAACTGGGCCTGGGCCTGTATCCCACTAACAGGTTTCTATTGGGTGTTCAATGAGTCTTGATAGTGTATATGACTATTTACACATTTTATTGTGACAACTGACAACTTAGCAAAGGAATCTTTTTAAATAAATTCCGTCTTATATAAATACAAATCTGAGGGAAAGAAGCTAATCGCGTTTATCATTAAAAAGAGAGAGCTAATCAGGCATTCAGGGTTTAAGGAAGAAGGCCATACTCCAATCTTCGGGCCAGATTCTACTTAACGGGTCAGTTTATGCTAATGAGCCTAAGTAACTCAGGCCTATGCCAAGTAAGGCTACTACCCTTCTACGCAAGCACTGAGACTGAACGATTTGGAGTGCAACTTGGGCACGAATCTTATCCAGATCAATCGGCTGGAAACCAGGCTCGAATCGTTGTTATCGCAGAGAAAGATTCAGGATCAATCTTCAGACCCTAAAACACTAATAATATCCACCTGCTTGTTGTTGTGCTAATATCTAGCCTAATAATACCTTTCACTTGACCTGAAGCAGCGAACGTAGATACTTCATAAACCATTTCAAACAATTTACTAAAATTATGTTGATTCTTGAATAATAATTCAGCAATTTGTCTCCAAAGTTTTTTTTTTTTTCTTTTTTTTTGAAAAATCAAACTAAAAAGGTATTTTTGAGAGCTTTTCTCACAAAGACAATATTGCCTACTCCATCCTCAAGGAATACCGAATACCCCAAGAAAATACTTATCCATAATTAGTCCAAAATATTTATTTTATTTCTATGTTTATACGGTTGGCACTGTAGTATCACATCATCCAACAACCAATGCAGGACAAGAGAAAATCATCCAACAACCATTGCAATGTCCTTTCATATTAAATTTTCCAATAAAATAATGTCAATTTGATCATTTCATTGACAACTTACAATAATTGTATGTAAAGGAAAAAAACATAAATACATATAGACTCAGAAGTAGTTTTTTAATAATCCGGAGGTGGTCCGGCATGCCGAGAAATAGGATTTGGACGAAGAATGCATTATATATATCTGTTAATATCATCGACACTTATTAGTCTCTAATTACTTATAAATTGTATACCCAAGTACGAAGCTTTTTATTTAAATTAATTTAAATATGATTGATTATTAATGTCAGTATGCACACTATGAAGTATTTTATATACCCGTTTGTAGTATAATGTCATATGTACTCTTAGTTATGTAGTTTTAAAAATGATTTGTTAATTTAAATAAAATATGAAAAACGCTCATGAGAGTCTGAGGCAGACTTCCATTCAGCTTGGAATCACGTACTTCATGAATACGCACATGTTCAAACGTAATGACACACGGAAGCATATATGCGAGGTGTATAGATTTGATACATAGACTGAACGAATAATTTTTATGCTATATATATTTATATATATCAAACTCGAAAACAAGTAGATTTCATAACACTAATTTTTTTCTTTCCGACATTCTTAATTCCTAACACTAATCCATGATTGTCTACCAACTATTACATTCTATATTTGGCAAAAAAACTATTATATTCTAATCCCTATTTATAACCGGTTAGACATCACTGATCATGGATACTACGCTATTGTCTAGCACTTTATTCGACATAGGGTTACGAATATAATAATACCTAACGTTGCTAAATCAAGTAGCACTAACCCAAGATTTTTGTACAAAACAATACTTTAAAGCATCCTTGAAATGGCAAGCGGCAAAGAAAAAGCCCTCCACCAAAAATATTGTCTTTTGAAGGAAATCAATGCTTTAATACGGACGTATTCCATTCGAGTGCACCTGATCATTGCCATGTGTCTTTGTAGAATCCTCTTCTAATTATATATGTTTCAAAATACAATATATATTTATATCCATTCGTAATAATATATTAATTATAATGAAGAAAGATAATGGACAAAAGATTCGTAAACTTCTCAGAGGAGCCTAGTCATGAGGTAGAAATGATTTCTAATTAATGCACGTTTCTTTGTTTTTAGGTTGGTTGTGTCGTTCAAAAATTTACATTTTGTTTTCAGACGATAACTTTTTTGTTGCGTTTTTAGGACTAGTTTCTTAGAAAATAGAAACACATTTTAAGTTTTCATATAAATCCAAACTGCATAGCCGTTTGCAGTTATAATTCCCAATTTCGTTACTGAATATAAAGTGTGATTGGTAATGGCTGTAGATGCTCTCTAGGACATCATATATTTCTAAAGCACAAAATTTACAGTAATCAAGCTTTAGTATTTTTTTAAAAAATTACAATTTCTGAAATAACTTACATATATGTACAAGTGTTTTTTTAAACCAAATATTCAAAGCATTTTTTTTGAACTTTTCATAAAATCTACAGCAATAAAATCTAAAACTACAACAAAAAATCTAAAGCTTTTTCCTACGGCAAAAAATTTAAAGTTACATTCATTACCGATCAGACCGATAATTGGATTGATATATGCCAACTTATCTGCAGAGGTTAAAACAGATGTTTGGTATGCATTCTGATAATTTGTGCAAGTTCGAGATGCGAGGATTGATTAGTTGGGCCATAAAAACTGTTTTCCATTTTAATTTTTATTAAGTGTTTGACTGCACATGCAAACATGATCTTTATAAATATTTATTAATTTATGTTTTATTAATTTTAAAACTAAGATAATAAGTTATTATTTATGGTTTTAAGAAGTTTAAATTAAAATTAAACTATTTCTATGTTATATAAATTTTTCATTAATTTATATATATATATATTATTGAATTTTAAAACAAAATATTTTTTGAATAATATTTAATTATATATTGTTTAATATCTTAATTTTTATAATAAAATATATTACTTTGCGATAACAACACAATTTATAAGAATTATCTTATTTTTATAAATATAAATATCATTTCATGATAACAACACAATATATAAAAATTATCTTAACTTTTTTTTTAAAATCTAATATTACACAATATATCAAAATTATCTTATTTTTTAATAATCTAATATTATTAATATATTTTTTTAAAAAAATTATATAATAAATTATATACTATTTATTTTATTAAAAGTAACATCGGCTTTAACTGCTCTATTTGTTTAGCGAGAATTCTGTTACAAAGTAACTTTACAAATAATAATATAGATTTATATCTTTTAAAACTATTAATCATATTTTATATTAGTTTAAAACGTATAATAAAAAAACTAAGAAAATAACTGTAAAACCTAAAGTCTTTTATCAAAAAGGGGGTAAAAATACCTTATTTTAAAACATATTTTATAAGTTGTCGAAAAAACAATTGTTGTAGCAATATCTTTAAACTTTGTTTGTTTTTCATTTAAATTTTATAGGCTCACCAAATATAACTGCATCAAAATATATTTTTTTACAGTTACATTCTAACTAATCATCTTCATGTTCACAGTTAATAAAAGTTAATCGACTGAACGTGATTAATCTGCCGACTTAATTGATCCTTAGATATTTAGAACAAAGCACATTAGTGGAGAATATCAAGTGGTTCAGACACCCTTTAATTATTTATATGACAGTTTAAGCATTTCTTATAACTTTCTTTGACAATTTTGGTGGAATTCTAAAAAAGTTATAAAGGAGTCAATAATTCCTTTTCCGTTTTTGGAGTTATGCATAGTACCATCATTAGACAGATAAAATATGAATTAAGAAATTCAACACCTCGCAAAAGATATGCAAGAAAGTTATGTCGGATCCACTCTAGATTTGCGTAGATTGATGTCGGTTAATAAAGCTAATGAATATAAAATATGTTGATAAAAGACCGATCAAATGTTAGTGGGGGATAGGTAGGCTATGTTGATCTAAAATAAATATGAAACCGATCAAATGAACGCAAATTAACCAAAATCGTATCAAATGATAAATCAAAAGTAAGAAAACTGATACCAAATTTAATGACAACAACCAATAGAACACAATCTATACTAAACCACAATTACATTACCTAATTAAACCTACAAAAGCTCAAATACCACATATCCAGTTGGTTGAATACTTGAATTCATCTATAACCGTTAGTTTGAAATTTGTGCTTTTGAAGTTTAGGTGACAATTTTTTTTTATACAATAAGTACTATTATACGCATTTAAGATGCTTTCAGACAGTCGGTAAAAACGTTTGTCGGAGGAACCTCTTTTGACAATTACTTTTAATGAACAACAATGACCAGCTTTTACATTTGAATTCTAAGATTTAGTCATAATTCTGTTTAGAATGAAGATTCAGGCTATTAGGGTTTGATTAGAAGATAGAGAGAGGAGGTGATCACTGGAGTACTTGAAAACTGTAAAGCTAACAAATTGTTGATTTGTATTTGAAACATCAGTGTGGTATTGTTTTAAAATACGCACTAGTATGCGTTCAACACAACAATTTTATGCAATGGTTGCTTAGCTGCTGACTTATTTAGCGGTCTACTTCTAAGCCAGCCTTGACTTAGTTTGATATCTAGCGAGGTTAATTTATAAACTAGAAAACATAGATCGATTTGCTTATATACTACTTTTTGATTCGAAGTTATTACAGTCTTGTCCAGCATGTATTCAATCTTCAACAGTCACTTACGTTAGAAAAGAACGTTAATGCTATATTACGCTACTCCACCTTTTGTCAATTCATACAGAATATTGTTTTAAAATTTAGAATTTAGAACGAAATAGTTTAAAAATCATCACAACTCTCTTACTGGAATGTAAATTTTTAATGTTCTTAAAATAAGATCCTGGATATTGAAAAGACATACATGCGACAGGAAGACATGTCACATTCTCTATCTTCCTCATTTTAGGATGATTCTATCTTAGATTCAGATATAATAATGAGTATTATATTATTTAAGCCTATATAATTAACTTTTGGGATGAACAGTTATTTTTGGTTTGTAAACTGCTCCAATAGCATTCGTATTAATTTCTTAACAGAAACCATTCTCACTTTTTATTTTGTCAGAATCTTTCAAAATAAAATAGAAGCTCACATATGTTCTAAGAGCAAAATATAAAGCCAAACCCAAAAAAAGTTGAGCACAATTTAAATATCAAAATCTGTAATATAAACTCTAAATCTATTTAGTTTATTAAATTCATAAACGTGGTAGGTGTTAAAAAAACCGTGGTAATTTTTGCGTCAGCTTGGAGAAGTGTTGCTTTGTATTTTTCTTGTTTTACCCTAGCTCACATTCTCCAGTCTCCACTGCGTTCATTCCGACCAAACAAAAGTTAATGATAGTGAGACTCCAATTAGCAATTAATAGTAAAAGCTAGTACTCTTTTTCCCCGTTTTATCTGTAAGAAAAACACGCCACTTTTTTTTTGTCAACAGACGCCACAGTTTTGAACTCCCAATGATTTGTATTTGATTATTGCACCATCTTAAAGTTAGTGGACTTTTTATTTACTTGATGTTACTTAACAACAAAAAAACAGTTGTTTTCCTCTTCTTTTCCGACAAACCAAACCGAAATTTATATTTAGAAGAAAAAAACACAAACTGAGTTTTATACACGAATTCATTACGGAGCTCACACACGCACCAAAAAAAACCTTTCTTAACTAACACAAGAGGGTTCATAAAAACGGTAGTATTAAACACTACGTACATTACTTATAATAATGATACAAAAATCAAACTGATTACCTTGACAAAAAAAAGCAAATTGATTTAAAAGTACGTCGTTAAAGATCCCATGACAAGCCTTGGTTAAAACTAGGGCTGATTCCATAACTATCTTCCGACCACTGCCCCCACGGTGGAGGATACAAACAGTAGTCCACTGAGTCAGAGAACACGAACTCGTTCCCAAAGGTAGCTGAGTTTACATCGCAATTCGCCCCGAGACTTGGCAGCTCCACGATCTCATCGAGCTCCTCCGACTCAGTGTTCGAGAGGTCCATCACCATCACTAGAGACTCGAGTGAAGAAGTGGAAGACAATGAAGAAGATGTAAACGACGTCGTTGGTTCCATGTGTGCTGCTTTGAGAGCTGCTGTCTGAATATCTCGAGGGTTTAGCGAGGCTGGTCGAGGGAATGAGTCAGCTAGTTCAGGGAAGTTTAGTATAGCTGAGGTCCCTTTGATGCTCAAAGCTGCAACGTCGTGCGCACGCGCCGCCATTTCCGGAGTGGGGAAAGTTCCGAGCCAAATACGTGACTTCTTCCTCGGCTCACGAATCTCCGACACCCATTTTCCCCAGTTCCTCATCCGTACACCGCGATAAACCGGGTGCTTACCGGAGTCTTTAACACGTTTCGCCTTCTTCGAGTTCTCGTTTTGCGCTGCCTTGCTTGAGTCAACTACTAAGTGAGAAGCCGAGTTGGGTAGTTGAGTCACTGTCTCCACTTGGCGGCTGTAATATTCCTCCACAGACCTACTCTCTGAAGCTGATGCAACCATTGTCTTGTTTTGATGATTCGGATTCCCTGATTTATACAAAAAGAAAGGAAGAGTTTCAGGAGAAAAAATAAAGTTCGAGAACTTTTCAAAATGTAGAAAGAAAAACAGGGCAGTGAAATGATGAAGAAACGAGACAGAAGCTTTGATATGAGAAGAAGAAGAAGAAGAAAGGTTGGTAAAATGTTGCCTATCATTTTTCTCAGTCACTCAAAATATTTATATGCATTAATATTTTGGGCAAGTGTTAGAAGATGGGACCAAAACAACGCAATAAGTCTCTTTTTTTTTGTCAACAACAAGTCTCTATTCAATAAAGGAAATGGACCCAATCACAATATTTTATATAAATATATTTATTAGTATAAAACAACACACTTGATGCCACTATATGCTTTGATATCTTCCAGATTTCCAAAAAAAAAAACCAGTTTTTTTTTCCTAACAAAATCAGTATTTTTTTTGCTATAAAATATACTCCTTCTATATTATTTTATTTGGATTTTAAGGTCTTGATCCAATAATTAAGAAAGCATAAATTTATTAAGTTTACCTTTTTACATCAAAGTTCCATTGACTAAAACAAATTCAACCAGTAAAAATTACAATGCAGAATACAAATAGACAAAAAGCCAAATATTTTAAGCTATACATAGAAATTTGAAAATAACATTTAAACTGAAAAAAAGAAATCCTAAAACATCATTTATACCGAAAGACCACCACATTTAGAATGAAATTTTGAGGACCAACTACTTCGTCTCAGCCGCGTACGTAAAATTTATGAAGTTCTTTTATTTTGTAAACAGAAATTTATGATGTTTGTTAATTTCTGCGAAAAACACATGGTGAGACAAGCTTTTTCACTGTAATATTGAAGTGTATATACCAACTACTTCGTCCCAACCGCGTACGTAGAATTTATGAAGTTTGTTTTTTTTGTTTGTAAACAGAAATTTATGAAGTTTGTTTATGCGAAAAACACACGGTGAGAAAAGCTTTCTCACTATATTTATGTTATCTTTTATTTGTGTGATGATGAATTTTTCACCCAAGTTTTACTGTTTTAATATCTTTTACCCTGATCTCTGACTCAACCGATCATGGTGTTTTTTTCATGACAAGTTTATAATACATATTTACCAAAAAAAAGAGTTTGTAATGCATTCGCATTTACATACATATGTTTGCATATCATCATATGATATCTTCATGTGAAGCTAATTAATCATACATGATTTTGGTTTTCTATGAACATGTGACTAAAGCTGTACGGCAATGAGATTCTTAAAATGTAATTTCTTTTGACAATTAGTTTGCTATGGCCTCATATATAGTCTTAAATCAAATTCTTTACCCAGAGTTATGAATTTTGTTGGATACCTAAAAGTAATACTTAAGCAATTAGCTAGATATTCATCATAATAATCACGTACTAACTTATTGGTATGAGTTTTTTTGTATGTACATATCATTTTTTTAAGATAAACCATTAATTATACCGAAAACATGTTTAAGCATTTGTTTACTTCATAACCATAAGTCTCGGAAAGATATCGAGGGTTAAGGCCTTAAGGCATGTGTCCTAACCATATATCTTGAAATTTTAATTCCGTTATTAAAGAAATTTTGAAAATGAATTTTGTTCAGCTGAAGGTTAGGATATACACCAAAAATTATTAAAGAAAGACAAATGTCAACCAATCATCAATAGTCATTTCATTTGAAAATGTATAAAATTTATTATGGTATCGAAACTTAAATTTATTGATCCATGTAACATCCACGACTAGTTACATTTAAAAATTAAAATTTAATAAGGACCGTGTATCGATCTATTTATTATTTTAAATTAATAATGAAAATTTCATAAGAAAGAGTGTGATTTGGTTCTGATTTCATTTGAGATGACATATACCAATACCAATTCCTAAACATTTGAACAAGGTATGCTAGTTATATATGATTGTTAACACTAATAATTGAAATTTTAGTAAGACGCCTTTTTGTCCTGGCATTAGAAAATCTATGGGCAAGCTCCTTATTGGAATGATAAACTATCACCCAATGCATATTAGATTAAAGATGGTTGGTTCCAGACAAGCAGACAAATAAGTACAATTTGGTGTAATAATACAAATGAAGAAAAGAAACTGTAGAGAGAAACTTCAAGAAAATTTCCGAGGGACGTCAATTTGTTCAATCATGGGACCTTATCTGCGTACTTTTAAGGACTGACACACAATATATACGCATACTGACATACGTAATATATTAATCAAGTCTTCTATATTAATCTATTTATTCTTATGTGGGAAATCTTTTAACAAGCCTGGGCGATTTGTTTCCTTATCCCCTTCACAAGATCAACCAAGCTTCTCGTTTCTCATTTAGTTATTAATGGAGTTCTCTCGATAAATGAAGCAGGCCTACGTTGAAATAGAAAGCAGAATGCTTTTTGTAAGTCTAGTAATTTTTTGGTCAATTTATGAGTGTTTATTTAGGTAGACAAAAACAAATATCAATATCTTCCAAATATGGTTTTATTAGGCATTCAGATACTAAATTCAAAGTCGATATTTTTTTTTTTTTTAAAAAGGTCCAAAATAAGCCTTTTGGAAATGCCTTTTCTTCTTCTTTTGATACAGTAAACTCATTTTCGTGCTCTGTGTTCTTCTAGTGGGATTATATTCTTAAAAACAATTATAGGGTCAAAGTTCAATTACGACTGAAATGATAATTTCTCAGGTATTTATGATAAATTTTGTGAACTCATCAAAATGTTTGAAGATCTTCTATATATATATATATTCTTATAGGTTTGCAATGGAACTTTATTTCATTTTATAAATAAAATCAAGCCACATGTGTTAAACAAAACATGTGACAAAGCACATTTAGTTATTCTTATATGCTCTCCATATATTCTACGAATTTAATTTTGGATCTTGATGTAATCATATATTCTCCGAGTAAGCATACACTATAATTATATTGCAGTTGATATCGTATGGTGGGTAGTTTTTATTCCTTACTCAGAGCATATGTGTTCATAATATATATCACTATCCTGAGTATATCCATCAGAGAGCCATAGCAGACGATAGAAAAAAGGACAACTCGAGGGGTAGGACATTTAGTCTTGACATGCTTTTCTTTACAGTTTATATCGTCAACGATTCACGCAAATGATTGTCGTTTAGACCCGATAAAAATCCTTCTATATATGCGTCTAATATTGGGGATTAACATGAAGAATTCTGAAAAGTAGTTGACTGAAATGTAAATTAACAATGTTAATCTACTAGTTCAGTATACTCATCGATCCTAGCTATCCAGTTTAAGTTAGCATTATCTATGTTTATGCGGAAACAAAACGATACAGTTATATATATTTTCTTTGTAGCAATGCTGTTGTCATCTCCATATTATAATGGAAATTTAAATTAATACAATAGTTTGTAAACAGCAGCGGGGAAAACAAGTTATTTTATCATGTTTTCTTTTTCTGGAGAAAACTTTTGGATTAGAGAAACAAGAAAATTAAGATACATTTTTTGTAGATTTTTTTCGGTTTTATGAAAATGGATGATATTCTAAAAACGAGTCTTAAAAAGACCGACACGTCTGTGTGCATGGAGATGATAAGGAACAAGAACTCTAGCCAGAACACAACCAGGTGTCAAGTACGCGTACTAGCAAACGCGGTAAAGGATTGATAAAAAAAAGGGGATCATAACTGCAGTTGCTCGAGGTAGGCTCTACGAAACCTAAGTGCTTGCCTTTTCAAAAAAAAAAAATAATAACCTAAGTGCTTGATGGTTCTTCATTTAAATTTTCATTTATCTTTGTTCAAAAAAATCATTTATTTATAAAAACAGTTATATTGGGATCAACAATGTATGTACCATCGACTGATTGACGCTATTTATCTTCAGATTGTTGATAGATCAATGTGACCAGTCTAGGGAATTCATTTATATATTCTTACAAATAATTTATTAAGAGTTGACAAACAAATCATTTATTAAGATTGGACTTTTGATGTACGGATCGGATATCTGATTTTTAAAGATATTTGTGATTGTCTTGTTTGTCATGGGTGTCTAATTTTTTTATTTTCTTTGATTCTAAAAAATACGAATATCTAAAAAATAATTAAATATTTGCGGATATTTACGAATACTTACAGATATTTCATATGTTTTGATTAATATAAATAGTCTTAAAAATCTGATACTATTTGTTTTGTAAAAAAAATTGTTTGCATGATATATAACATATTTTTTTAGAAAAAAAAACAATGAATCTGCATATTTTGTAATTTTTTAAAATTTAATTAACAAATATAATAACACAAAATTTTTTAAAAAATTACAATTGTCATAAATGTTTACTCTTCCTTTTATGTATACTTTTATATAAGTAATAATGTAAATAAAATTTGTCAAATCATATGTTAGAATAATAATTATATATTTTTTTACATCTAAAAATTTAAATATAATCAAGATATACATGTATTTATATACTGTCGGATATGATATCCGCTTCCAAATATTTTGTATTGTGATTTGTTTCGATTTTGACGGATATTAATTTTTAATATTTGTTTTGCTTCGAAGGCTTACGGATATTCATAATTTCCGTATCAAATCGAAACAAATAACGAATCGAATCAAATTTAACGGATAAAATGTCCAGCCTTAATTAGATCAGTTTTCACTTATCTTTATATTTTCTTCATTTCTTCTTTTCCCCAAGCGTACTCGTTCATTTCGAATTCATCATAGACACATATATGTACATATATAATTATAAAAAGTAAAACATGATGAAAAGTTGGAAACCATCAAATTGTGTAAGAGACGGACAAAACATACAAAAGAAAACATGATTCTGACTCAATAGTACACAGACATCACTAGTCAAAAATCACCATCCCCCTTTAATGACATCATCTAGTTTTTTTTTACTCTCGGAAAACAAAACATATTTTTATTAATATTATTAATATAAATAAGATATTCAAGGAAAGAGAAAGACGACATTTACTATTGGGTGTCTGCATGCCTATGGCTATCACAGCTTCAGTCCTGCTGCTTGTTTGTCACATGCGATTGCGGATTGCCTGGCTCATGATATAACCACACAGTGTCTTTGATGAGCAACTTCCAAACGAGAAGTTTGTCGCCAAAAAGGTTCCGAATTACATTTGTTTTAGGTCGTCTAAGAGAAAAATAATTAAGATATGTTAAGTTGCTGAAAGAAATGTTTAACATTATGCTAAATTTGCATGTCTTAAAAATTCACTATTTGATTGGGAAATCGAAAAAGAAGATAATTTTATCTTGAGATTAAGCTTAAGTACTTAATGGACTCTTAGTTTTAGGGTTTGTACAATGGAAACTATTCTTGGTGGTCTATCGTTGTGTACAAAGTATCGGTTTAAACTGCTTGTTTGTGACTTGGATATTAGTTATTTTGAATTAAAAAATGATTGAACCAACTAACATCATAGACATATATCATTTTCTTTCTTTAAAAATATAAATCATTTTGTGTCTATATTATTAAAGTTGAAGTACATTTTGGAGATGTTTGGAAACAAGAATAGTAGAATAAATGAGATATGTTTGAAAACATGAAAAATAGAGATGCATATTTTCTTTTATTTACACATCTAACCATTGTATTTTCAATAAATTAATAATAAATGAGAATTGTTTAGAAACATGAATAACATATTTAATACTTCTTTTTATTTATACATTTAGCCATAGTTCTTACAATAAATTAAAAAATATCCTTTTTATATTTCTTTTTATTTACAATTCTGCCACTATATTTACAATCCTCTTTATTTACATTTTTTATGGTGAAAATAAAAACACAAACTGAAATATAAATAGTATATTATAACGACCTCTATATTATATAAAAAAGTTTTAAATATAAAATTATTACCTTATTTAGCTTAGTCAAATATAAAAATTTCAAGAGTTCAATTTTCAAAAACAAATATCAGAAAATTAATAACAATTCATAGAATACTAATGCTAAAAATTAAAAATTTTGAAACATGGATAAAAGTTTGCCAAGAAAAAAAGTAATGACTTATGTTATTAATAAAAATTAGAAATTCATTATATGATAAAAACTATCTACTTGGATCAGTTTTAAAATATACAAAAATGAGAAATTGTTAAAAATACCACAAGTTAAGTACCACTTTTCAAAAATACCCTCAATCAAAAATTTACTAACATTTGGGTTTATAGTTTAGTGATTAGTGTTTAGGGTTTAGTTTTAAGAGGTTGGAGTTGGGTTTATAAATGGTTTATGAATATTTGTAAAAAAATATTTTGGTGTAAATTTATCACAAATCTAGGATATTTATGAAAACAGTCATTCATTAATGGTAAATTTGAAAAGTGGTATTAAACATGTGGTAGAACTGAAATTTCCCCTACAAAAATGGACTAATCTAATTGCCTAAAAACATTTTTTTGTCTAAAATAATCATAAAATAAAATTTAAAATTTATATAAATATTTCAAATCAAAATAATAGCTTAAACTTGATTTATATCAAAAATTTATTTAACATATGCATATTTTCAAAAACTTATTTTTACCAAAATATTTTTCAATAACCATTATTAAAAAAAATGTTTTCGATATATATATATATATAAAATACAACAGGAAGACCGATTTCATATACCAACTTAAATTATGGTTTTTATATTTCACATTAAATTTTAAGAATATAATATATGTGATTATTTAAAAGATCTTTCACGTTATTAATTATTTGAAAGCATTTACTAAATGAAACCTCGAAATAAAATCAAGTTGAAATAACAAATGATTAAATAAACAAAATCAACAAAATCATGATAAGAGTCTGAATTATCTCAACTCTTTAAAAATAGTTTTTTTAAAATAAAAAATAAATCACATAAACTAAATTTAATCTAAAATTTAATAGAATTATATAATTTTATTTGAAATGCACAAATGAATGTTAAAGATATAAAATATTTTATTTGAATTAAAAAAATCAGTGTAAAATAAATTTAACTTTGGGTTAAATAAATAAAATTATATTACGGGTTAGAATTATATAGCGTTTTCAAAAATTTAGTCATATTTAAAATAAAAAAATAAGTCATAGAAGTATATTTAAGAAAATTTTCATAAAAAGTTTTAATATATAATTTATCAAAAATCATAACTTTTATTACGTAAAATAATTTTCCAACAAAAAATATATCCGCCCTTTTTAAGGGCGGATCAATATCTAGTCTTATATATTAAAACAGAAGTCACAACATTTTTCATGTGTGATTTTTTTTTAAATGGTCAATTCTTCAAAATTTTATTAATTGTATTTTGTATTAACCAATACAATCTTAACAGTAAATTTATAAAATCTTTAAAATATATTAACCAACTTGCTCGCTTAGTCACCGACTCTTATGATCATTGGTTTAATTAAATTACTACTTCAATTTTATAACAAAAATTGGGTTTAAGCGTTGAAATAATTGTCTGGTTTATATTATGGTTTGAATTTGACTGTACATTTGGTTGCTCAATATGTATGAATGCGGTGAAATTTTAATATAGTTTAAAGAATACTTTAAATAAGTGCAGTGCTATTTTTCTTTAATATACTAGGGTCGGTCCACCCTATGGGCGGGATGTAAAAAAAAAATTAAATAGTTAGATATAATATTTAATATAATTTGTTATATTTTTGACATTACATTTGTTGTTATATTTTGGAAGCATAACTCACATTTCAAACGACAGTTACATATCAAAAATACTTTCGTAAGTTGTAGCGATAAGAGATGAGACAAAAGTGGGTCTCTTCATATCTTAATACTCTTCCTTAAGTTTCTTTTGTTTTTGCTGCAGAAAATTTAACAAAACAAAACTATCTCGATAAGTATTAGCGCATAAAAAACATTCATAAGAAGAAGAGTCCTTGATCAAAAAAAAAAAAAGAAGAGTCCATTGGAATAGGCCCTTTAAGAAAATAAATGTTACACTGCAAAATCATCTCGTCTTCTTGTATAGTTACTCGGATTCTTTTTGCTTTTTGGAAGCAGACCCTTCTTCCTTGTTCTTCTTCAGCTTACCCTCTCTTCCCTCTTCGCTCTCTCTCTTCACTCCCTTGGATTTATCCGGCAATGGAATTTTATCAACCTGCACACAAAAATTGACTCAATCAGTTTGGCAACCTCTTGTCCACGTTACAATGCACTATCGTTCATTCTTTACCTCCTACTCAGAAATATGAACCCTCTTTGTCTCCCCTAGTACATCATCTTGATCAACATTCTTCACCTATAGAAGAAACAAATATTGTTTTATTCGTTGTTCGTCTCTATCAAACGTGACAGCAAAAGCTACGTAAATGTTAAGTACCTTCTTCTTGGGCTTATTTTCGATGACTTCATAGCTTCTTTCCATAGGCGTTCGTTGGGAAGACGATTGCGATGGATAACCAAGTCCATGGATCGACCTGACTTTTTTAGCTTAATTGCACAGTGAGTAACTGAGTAAGGAAAACCTTAGTTGGTGACATCGTCGAGCATATATATACGCACGGTCTAATCCAGTAAGATTTAGATTATCCACAACCTGCAGACAAAACAATTTAAATTCTTTCAGTTTCTATGCTAAGCGAAATACATCATCAAAATTACTGAAGTCATTGTCCTTTCTGTTAACTATGGAGTTAAGGGGGAAAATTAGTTCACCTCGTCTAGGAATAGATCAGTCAAGATTTCTTTAAGCTGCTTCAGCTCTGGTACATTCTCAAAACCTTCTCCAGTAAAGCAGATGAACGGCTTTGATCCTTCATGAGGTGCTATTCTCCTGTCGTAGGAAAATGACAGCAAAGATTTAAAGTTCTCAATCCCAACTTCTATAAGATCATAGACATAGTGACGTACATTGTTCCGAGCACAAGATTGTCAGGTTGTTTCTTTGTGTGAGAGGCATACAGCAACATAACTCTAAATTTCTAGAAAAAAACTAAAACATGAAGAGAGTCGCTGGAAAAAAAACATCAAAACTTAAATACCAAAACAAACAAACAGGAATGGTTCAAAAGTATTTCGCAAACTGAACAATCAAAAAGAGGATTTATTTCTAAAATCAAAACGTTTCAACTGATCTGAAGAAGCGCAAATGACATTAGGTCTCTGCCGCACGAAGGGGAAATAGGACCTTCGTTCCTTCTCCGCCGTATCAGGGTTCGTGAAAACATCATTGAGTTTATCCAAAACAATGAACTTCCCAGCCCAACACCAACTCAGAAGACAAAACCCACACAGTTAAAACTTAATGAAATGCGGCCCAATAGGACACATGTCACTTTGTTGCAGTTCGACTTTCCAGACTGTTTGCTGAGGTGGCTTCACATGAAAGATTTAAACACTACTTTATAATAGATAGATAGATGTGGTGTTATGGGTAATAAGAAAATCAGTTTACGTTAGTGAATCTCTAGATTTCTGTAAGTTTAATTTCTATCACAAAAGTAATATATATTCAACAGTCCAAATATTCTAAATGTTACAATATCAATAGACATAAAATAATTTTATATTTTACCAAACTTAGAAGAACTTATTGAGTTTAACAACTAAACATAAATCTAACAAACAAAATATTGTAAAGAGATAAAAATTAAATGTGATAGTTTGAAACAATTAATTTGATTAAGAACAAATTAAACATAACAATTTTGAATTTGAAAAAGTGATTTATATATTTCAAAATATGTGATAATTATAATATATATCATTTTGAAGTAAAAATTAATATTTATGTAAATATAAAATGAGAATAAACACATGCACGGTTGTGCGGGTCGAGATCTAGTAAGATATTAAGGTAAGAGAGTTGATTTACATTTTTTTTGTTCTGCCCATTTTAAACTTTTATTAATCAACTTGATGACAACCTGATACAGTATATACAAACTACTCTACAAGCTTTATTTGAAAGGCCTTAGTTATTTAGATACATATAGCCAAAACATGTAGATTGGTTTAACAACTCAACCCATAAGACCTGCCAAGCCGGATTATATCTCATCTGGCTAAAACGTTTGAAAAACCCGGTTATACCAAACGGAATGAAGGATCATATGAAACATATCATACCGAACCGGTTCACCATCATGCCACATGAAATGCTTTTGCACTTTCAACACCCGTTTATGCATCTCAACGTATCTCCTCACAGGAATCGATATCAGAATCTTCCTCAGATTAGGAATCTCCTTCTCTGGCACAAACACGGCAAAAGATTCCCAATCCAAAACCTCAAGAAACGGCGGCACAAAGTTATCAGAGATGATAACCGGAATGCAACCGTACAAAATTGACTCCACCACCCTTGGGCTATTCACCTCATACCCTTTAGCGCAAACGCAGAATCTGCTTTGTTTCATGAACCGGATGTACAATTTGTGATTGATCCGGTTAAAGATCTTCATATCCGGCTCAGGACTTGAAGACCAATGGTTAAGCAAGATGGGTCTGACATAACCGTGCATGTTACCTGCGAAGAAAGCGAGGATGTTTCGCTTAGAAGGACGGTTACCTCCAATGTTTCCGTTTGGGTTTTGTGCCGAAGAGATTTTTGTTTCCGGCAATGAGACGTCTTTTCCGACCACGAAATCTACTCCGACATCTGCGTTACAGAGTGATCTGATGCAGTTCATGTATGGTCCTCTAGTCTCAGCTGGAGCCTATAACAGATATGAACGTACCAATAAAAAATCAAATCATAATGAATCAATAATTGTATGAGTTGGAGCATTTTCAACACATTTCTACGTCTATATTGTATCTACAATAACATTTAAAAATAACTATATTCCAATTCACTTTTATGTTTTTTTAAAACAAAATTGTTATTTTCTTCTAAATTAAAGAAAATAAATATCATTCATCTATTTTTTTTACTTTACATTAGAATTATAATATTATTACAGAAAATAATACTAGTTAATTTCACCTTTACTATAGGATTCTTGTAAAATAAAGAAAAAACTAGTAAAATCAATTAGAAATGATTTTAGTCGTCGACCGTTTTAAGTTTAAATCACATACCCAATCATGGCAAGCGGTGAAGAAATGATCGGAGCCACGGGTTCTATTCCAGAAAGGGTAGCTGGAAATGATGAGATCAACGTAGTCTCTGAGATAGTTAACAAGATTCCTACGACTGTGAGAATCACGAACGTAGAGTTTCTGTTGAAGAATTCTTGAACTGAAAGCCAGGTAGAATAGATGAGCTTTGGTGGGATCTTTTGTCAAGAATCTATGACTACTCTCCATTAGTTTCATAAACCATCCTTCTGATGCGTAAACACCTTCCATTATTGCCTCAGGCTGATGAAAGATTGGCCTGTCCCCATCTGGGTAGATATAAACTTTCAAAGTCTGCTCCATTAGCTCGTAGCTCCTGCGCTAGATATCAACCATTTATGAATTATGATTCAGTTGTTTCAAACGTTAATTGTAAGGTTGTGGTAAACATGTGAATATAAAATTTATAGTAGACGCGACACAATAATTTTATTAATGTATAAACATTTGAAATAAGAATTAAGAATTAAGCCTTTACTAATTACTACCTTATATATGTTGTTTAGATCCGTTGAATATGTTTTGTCCAAAGAAAAAAATTGGTTATTAATATGTTAAACCTTTTGAAGATGGATAGGTTGTGGTAGAGAGGTGCGTAAAGAGTATCATCCTTCTTGACCAAAGCAGCGTTCTTGATCTGGTTTCTTGCATCTCTAAGCTCTTTGTCCACATTTGATTCCCAACGAGGTGCCTATGAAAATGAACACACAAAAAGTGGAACAAAGAGATGTGAGTGACATGATCACAAGGGAAAGGATCTTAGTTATGGTAAATTCACTTGCGTACAAGTGAATTACGAGGATCGCTATGCCGCTTCAATAGCATATTGTTCATTTGGGTTATTGATATGACAACTAAAGGTGGTTTTTTTGTGCTCCTCTCATGTTTCTTCTTGCTTTGAGGTATCTTGGGTTGAAGAAGGTGATGAGAACTTGCGGTTTCATTGCTTCTACTTTTTCGATTATAAGCTTTAGGAGAATTATTCAGAAACTTGTGTTCATAACTCGTCAGAACCTCTGTAGTGCTATTACGCGGCCTAGACTCAGAGGTTGCTTCTTGTGGCGCAAGAAACATTTCATTTTCATCACTTCTAGTGATATCACTGGGTTCTATGAATCCAGAAACGGTGCCGTTTCCAAGAGAGCCAGTAGATATTGGAGTGATCTCGAAATGCTGAAGGCCTAAAACAAAGGCGACAACCAGAGTCATGAGAAGAATAACTCTACATGTTTCTGCTTGGCCGAGAAACCGAAAACCTCGAGTTTGATCCATCACAACCTGATAAGTAGACTAGCTTAGACTTCTATATAGCTAAACGGGCCTCTTCTTCCTTAAAAACAGAGAAGACAATCTGTTTTAGTCAATCAGCGCATCAGATTCCAAAACTAGAGACACCAACCATTAGTGACGTAAAACTCTAGAAGAGGACTGATTCGAAAACAGAGCTTGACAACTTACATGGAGAAAAAGATAAGAGTTGAAGCGTTTGTCAGATCTGAGCGTTTCTTTCAAGTTTCTTGAAGTGATTATCATCAAAATAATTAAGAAGCAAAGAGATAAGACGAGGCAATCGATGGCTTTTAGTTTTGTTCAATCAAAAGTCTTGACTAATTAAGTATTGGAGAAAACACTTGTTTTGAATTGATAAGCCAACAAGATATGATAAAGACTTCTCTACTATTTTTTTAAATACACCTGCTTTTTTTTTTTGTTCAAATACACCTGCTTTTAAATACACCTGCTTTCCTACTATATTTCATGAGCTTTGGAATCTACACAAAGCAAGAAATACAATAACGACCGTATTATAATATTGAAGACGTTTTTTGTAACACAAAAAAGATCTTACAATTTTTTTGTTTTGGCACGAAAAGATCTTACAATTATAAATTATTATTGAAGACGTTATTTATGCAATTATGCATGGCTTTCGGTGTCAGCGTTAGCGTCCCGCACTCTCCTCAGGAACGTTATCCAAGCATCGGAAGTTGCGAATTTCACGTGATCCAAACATTAAAAAAATCGTTTTCATTATAGTACTGAAAAGACAAAAAAAAATGTGTTACTTGTGGTTTACTTCTTTTTAGGGTGCAAGCTTGTGATTTACCAAATAGCAAAATATGTGGACAATATATCACGGAATATTGGAGCTTCTAGCATAATCAAACCGAAATAGCACGATTAATTACTGAACCAACACTCACTAGATAAAATTAGAGTTATTTTTGGGTAATTTCTAGGTTCACCAACTAATAGAATTGTATTATTTCATTTTTAATATTGTTTAAATAAAGAAACAAAATATTATCCAATTATATTATGTTTTTACAATAACAAATAAAATAGATAACAAATAATAGTAGTTGAAAAAAGAAAATATTAAAAAACATTTCCAATACTATCAGATAAACACTAAATATAAACTCTAAATCTGAAATCATAAACCCTTAGGTGAACTCTAAACTTTATGATAAATCTTAAGATTTTCGAAATTTTTTAGAACTATTTTGAATACTGTCAACAAAATGCTAAATCATAAATCCTAAGTTCTAAACCCTAAATCCTAAACCCTAAACCCTTGAGTAATTTTGAATCTTTGGATAAATCAAAAATCCTAAACCCTAAACCTTTGGACAAATCCTAAATCCTTGGATAAATCCTAACCCTTAGGATTTATGATTTATCTAAGAGTTAAGGATTTACCCAAGGGTTTAGGAGTTTAGAATTTTAGGTTTATGATTTAGTGTTTTGTTGACATTATTAAATATATTTTATAGGAAATTTCAAAAATTTAAGATTTATCAAAAGGTTTAGAGTTTACATAAGAGTTTAGAGTTTAAGATTTATAGTTTAGGTTTAATGTGTTTCTGATGGTATTGAAAATATTTTTTTAAAAAAAAATTCTTTTTTTGCAACCAATATGAAATAGTGTAATCTTATTGGTTGGTGAACCTAAAAGTTCAGCCTAAAGGTGAACCAAAGAATAACTTATAAAATTATGGACAAGACTTGGGTGAACCCCTGCGGTGAATTCTATAATTCACATCAACCTTATACACCAATTAAAATGCCATGTAGGATTAGTGAAAAAAATAATTAAAGAAAGAAAAGGAAAATATGTGAAAAAAATAAAGACGTCGTCTCTTTTTTCTTCATCCCTCACAAAAAATATAAAGTTTCGTTTGTCAAACTTTTTGAATCTTCAGTTTTGTGCTTTCAAATACAATTATTATACCCTAAATCCAAATCCAATATCCTAAACCCAAACTGTAAACCCTAAACCCAAACCTGAAATTATAAACTATAAACCCAAATTGTAAACCCTAAACCTAAACCTAATACATCTAAATAAGATTTTTGTTTAGAGTTTACGAAGATTTAAAGTTTAAAAATTGATGCAAATTATTGTCTATCTATCTTGTAAAAGAATATGATTTGATTTGATTCCGAGAAGAAAAAGTCGAAACTGAATTTGAAATCATAGAATTGAAGACTTAAACTTGACGAACAAAACTTCATATCTTTTATGTGGGGATGAAGAAAACAAAGTTAGTGCAAATCACGTTTTTTAGTTTTTTTCACTTTTCCTTATTTTATTTTATAACTAATCTTACATGACATTTTAATTGGTGTAAATAGTTGATGTGAAGTAAAGAGTTCACTATTGCGAACCCAAGTTTTGTTCTAAAACTAATACATAAACATATATATCCACAATTTTGGTTTTCTTAAGTGTATCTTGTTTACAGAGTTAAAAAAAAAAGTGTATCTTGTTTACATGACATTGACAATTAACACATACATAACAATTAACCTTTTCAACTTTCTCAACTTGACCGTTGACTCGTGCCAACCCCATCCTCCTCCTGCTCATTAACATAAGGAGCAAGATTTAAGTAACAATTACCGTGGACGGTCTCGTTACTACCACCAACATTAGGAGTCCTGCTAGAACCACTGCTTCGCCGCCACCGTGAACGGCAAACCACGCAGATCGCCGGCCTCCGTCCCCGACTCGCCCTCCACTTCATCATGCATTCTTCGTGCACTTTGTTCTTGCAAACCCTGCATTTCACAACCGCTCTCTCTATTTCCTCGCCTCCGACATGTTCACCGTTTAAGCTTTTTGTGACGTTAATATCGTCTAGACATATTGGACATGTCGCTGCTTCGTCTTCTGTCTCATTTTCCTATACTTGGTACAAATAAATAATCTATGGATGTAAGATATTGTATGAGAGTATCACAAATAAAAATGGTATAACTAATCATTTTTCTGTTTTGAATGAATGTAAAATGGTACAATAATCTCAATAAAAAATATTTGATGATAAACAAGAACAATAACCTAATAGGCTAATTATAACCCTAGCTAATTATAACCCTAGCTCCAATATTATTCTCCCGTTTGTCACGTTATTCTTAAATTTTGGATCCTTTCACTTTCACAAAAAAAAGTTAAAAGAATAACCAAGGAAGAAAAATAGAGAGATATACCAGCTCACGGGTGGTGGAGGAGTTAGTAGTGTCTCCGATATGAGAATTAACGGTGGAGAAAAGCTGAAGAAACCGTTGCTGGAGGTGGAAACTGGCGAGGCAGTCAGGTCGTGTGGGAGCGGAGACGAGACGGTAAAGAAGACAAGGCCGGAGTCTCCGTTGCCGGAGACACTTGTCGTCGAGGGGAATACCAAGAACTCGGATCAAGACAAACAAGATGTGCTTGCACGGCTTCTTACGGTCGGGACAAGTACAAGCCGGCGTGGCCGTTAGCGTGACGGTGTAAACGTTACACGTGGCACCGAGGACGTGGAAAGTAGCGTCGTTTGGACGGCTGAGGAGACGTAGCCTGTGACGGAGAGCTCGAGTGATACGATCTTCCACCGACTTATTAGCCAAGAGGTGACGTTGGTCTCGGTTACTGACGTGCGGAGATATTTGATCGGAGTCATTGGACCCGACAGATTCCATAGTTTGTAAGAAATCCGTTACGGCAGTTGGAGTTTTTATGTGATGTTTTTAGGTTATAGGTACGGTTTACTTATACACGTCATGTAGAGATTCTTTGTATGAAACGATGACACACGTGTGGAATAACGGCGACGTGTAGGAGATACCAAAGACGGCGTTAGACGGAAGGCAAAGTTTTTATCTAGTTCGGTTTAACGTTAGCCTATACCAAATTAATTAATCTGAATTACACGCTGTGTTGTTTTCTGGATGTAGTGTTACACAGCAAGCCGTTTCATTTCATTGACTTTTGGTTATTACGGCGTCGTTTCTGGGTTAAATAAACCTCGTGAAAACCCCTCTTCTTAACCTAGAAATCAAAATCAAAATCAAACTCCTGCTTCCTTATCGGCAACAATGGCTTCTCGATGTCGATCGTTTTCCAAACCAGCGTTCTCTGCGTTTAGATCTGCAATGAACAAGCCCTCTCCTCGACCCAAATCGACTTCATCATTTCTCGGCGTCCCTCCTCCGGCGCCTGGACTTGCAAGGTTAACTATCTTTTCTTAAAATTTTCTGATTGATTCATTTTCAGAAATTTGAGTCTTGCTCAAGTATTTGTGTAGTTCTGATTAATGGGTTTTCTTCAATTTTGTATTTTTTGGCTTTGACAGGCCGATTGCTCAGCTAGGTTCGCTTCAGTCGCTGCTTCCATTATACAGTGCGGTGGCTTCTGCAAGGCTGACTTCGTGCCTCGGTATCGATTCGATGAATTCAAGGTCGCTGTCTCAGGGTATGCTCTGCTGTGCGAATCCAGGAGTTTGATATTCTCCATAATCTTGTGTTTTAGTTGTAAGCAACTTTTATTTTTTTACTCTCTGGTCTTCTTGCATTACATCTTGTCTACTCTCCAGTAGTATATTATTAGAGCTTTGATTTTACCATAAACCCACCAGAATCTGTAGTAGTCTATAACTGAATGGCCTCGGAGATGGGTTGAATTGGATAGGCTCTGTGCAACTTTGACGCCAATATTTGCGAAACTGTTTATTGACATTGAACTCAGAGCGTTATCACTGATATAGCGCTTGATGTATCAAACTTTTCGTGCTCCACATTGGTTTGATCTTACGATTTCCAGATTTTTTGTTTATTATTCTAGCTCTTTTGTTGGGGATTGATGGTGTTGCATAGACATAGATTCTATGGTAACATAGAGGTTCCACCATTTGAAAGAAAGGTTTTGCATATGACTACTGTATTGGATCAGAGATGAAAATGCCATCTTGTATGGTGCTGTTATATCGTCATGTTTTCTTCTATGAATTTTTTTTTGTAGGATTCGATTGAAAACAACTGAAACAATAATGTTTTGATGGCCATGTGCTAATCTCATACGGTGTTTAATTTTTGCAGAGCTTGGCTTAAGCGTGCCCCGATAAAGAGACAAGACTCAAAGACAATGTCTTCATTTGAGTTCAGATTCTCCTCAGTTTTTTACTTTGCTGGTCTAATTCAGCCACTCAGATCAGTTTTTGTTTTTTTTGGAAGTGATAAACAGTCTCCTTTTGTTTCATTCAATTACAATTTCTTGTCTGTGTCCATTGGTGTTCAAAACATGATTATATGGCAGAGTAAAAGTTTAATCCAACACATGAAATACCCTAAATTCTGTTATGTACAGACAGCAGTAGATTTAACGCCAGCACATGAAAAATGCCCAAAATTCTATGAGCAGTAGATAAATGCCTATGCGAAACAACGTGACGTTTGCTGTATTTTTGAACGAACCTTTACCTTCAAAATTCAGACTCGGAGCTAACTAGCAGCTCTGCAAATGGAGAAGAAGCGTGAAGGAGTAATGGAAGGAAAGAGTAGGATCGTATCAGATCCTTACTACTTCCTCCATCTCATGGCCTTCTTCTCTTACCTTCCGATTCGCAGCTCCACGGCACAGTACACTTCTCATCGACAGAGAAATCCAAGTATTTCTTACGTTTCTCATGTTCTCCGCTATCAAAGTTCGTGTTATCATCCCTCGTATCAGTCGAATTTGCATATGTGATCATACTTGCTCCGCTTCCTTCTTCATTGATTACTTGATATCGGTCGTAGATGGTTTAGGGAGGAAACATGGGAGGCCTCGTATAAACAAAATTGATCTGCAACATCTTAATCAGTAAATGAAAATTGAAACTTGATTAAAAGTCTATGATGATGTGCTTTTTACAACTTTGCAGATAGAAATACTATGCGTGTAGTTCATCCAAGCCGCTGCTTTCCCGAGCTCTCCATCACGTAAGTTTTGTGTAAGAAAACATATCCTCTCTCTTTGTTCGTCTTAGAATACACACATTTCTTCTGTTCTACAGGTACACGAATAATCCTTTGTCCTTTGGAACCATCGATCTTGGACTTCACGATCTCAAAAGCACATTTAGTCTCTGTTGTGCAAGTCACTGATATGTTATGTAACGTATACAGGTGGAATGTCTCAGCTTCCCACGTACATATTGTTTGAAAAGGGTGTAGAATTTTCTCGGTTCCCAGACTTTTATGTTGACGCTGCACCGTCTCTACCCATAACCAAGGTTACATGCTTCTACACGTATATGGAGACGGGGTTTTAGAAACTGTGATGTTGTTGATGTTGATGTTGATTCTCTTATTGTTGATGCTGCAGAAACTCCTGTGTCTTTCATAGATTGAGCTTGATCGGCTTCGGCTTGACTACATCAACGGATCATAGCCAGGGAAATGTTTTATATTCGACGACAACTCGTGGGAGAGCAGTCTATAGTAACGTGCCTATAAAAAGCAAACATTTCCTCCTCACTTTCATTTTTTCTATCTTTCTTAAAGTAGGCATTTATTAGTGAGGCTTCGCTTGAGGAAACCAAACCACATATACTACTTTTGTGTTATAGAGAGATAAAAGATTATGTTGAAAGTTTTATGGGGCTCTAATTCCGAGGAAAAATTCTTGATGTTGATGGTGATGAAATCTCAGTAATTTTTGACTTTTTAGTGCCTTTCGTTGTTGTGACTTTTAGTGGCAAGGCTTGTTGCGGGAGTCACCCGTCTCCTCTTTTCTGTTGTTTTCATGTGCCAAGTACAACCAATTATGCTTCCTATTTGCGTGTGTGGTCTAAAATTAACACCAGATAAGATAGAAAGAAAAACTACACAAGAAAGTCATCAGAAAATCACACATATAACATTTTAGATGAGAAGTGTAAATATACACTTCATATATCGATTCCTAACTGTATAAGAATGATCAAGATATTCATATCTTTTTTTTTTGTAAAGCTCAAGATATTAATATCAAATGTTAGTATTTTCACTTATGGAAAAGTATATTTGTAGCAAATATAATGAACCTTCATCTCTGGAAGGAAATAAAAATAGATCGTAACTATATTTGGAATACTAAAATATCTACTTTTCTAAACATTGCAAATACTATTATAGAGATATGAATGGCTCGTGCGGTGTTAAATTTTCTGAATATCGTGTGTATCATATTTTTATGTTGCTAAAACCATTACAAAATCCCGAAAGCAACAGCTAATATATGTGAAAAAGCATCGTTATCTTTAAAAGACGTGCGACTGTGAATTGCTTAACAAGAAAATGAAACACTTGGTAAATATTCGATGCCTAGTGGCATAGGCTATGCAACCTGTTCACAAAATTCAATGCTTCCAAAATCTCAATTAAGCCACTAATTAATAATTATTGATTGATTTACATTTGGATCATTTGCGACTTTGTAGCTCAACCGTTTTATTTACGTGCACTATACATAACACAAGAACATGTATATAATCGACTAATTAATTAGTTAACTAACTTACTTACTATGCCAGGCATACAATTCTAACGAGATGATGTGTATCAAATCAATTTTATTAATTTTAAATATATACTTTCAGATACTCAGAAATATAAATAAACAGCTTACCATAAAACGCGGGTAATCAATTAATCATTAAATGTTGGAAACGGACCAATCTTCCTTTCCATCCAACTCATCAACCGTTACTGACCGAACCCTCCCAGAAACACAGTATCTCCACCGTCCAAACCTTTGACTTATTCATCAAACCCCATCAAACCCATATCTATTCAGCTCAACAACCAATAAAACGTAGCCACGTAGTTTCCTCACACGATCTTGCGCCGCACTTGATTAATAAGAATTTGTCGTCTTTCGGTACATTGAAATATTCACCACTATAAATGGGAGTCCCACCATTTGTCCTAAACTTTTCTGACATTAAACTCTGTACACGCTTTCTCCTTCTCCATCCTCTCATTTTTTCTTTTCTCATCGAATTTTTTAATTTTAACCGGAGATGGCGTCAACGTCGGCTGAGATCGAGCAATTGACTTCCGGCGCTAGCAATCGGATAATCCCGATACTGAAAACGCTTCGCAAGTGCTTCATCTTCGTCCTCTCAATCTTCCTCTCTCTCCTCCTCCTTCTCCGTCCCCGCCGCGGCCGCGTTTCGCCTGTTCCTTCGTCGCCTGAGGAGGAGGAGGCGAGTCCCGCCGCTCCTTCGAGGCGATGGAGAAGGAAGATGGCGTGGAAGCTGGAGGAGGAAGACACGGCCAGGCGTCGTTCCTTGGCGGAAGGCGTTGAGATGAGGGATATCGATTCTCGTTGGAGCAGTTCGTTGTTTTACGGACGACGTGGTAACGCTCTGTTCTCTCGGTCGTGGTTGCCTCTTTCCGGCGAGCTTAGGTAAGCCTTTCGAGCCCTTGCATGCTTTGCTTGCACGTTTAGGGTTTCAAAACTCATCTTGGTGTCTTCATGTGTGTATGTTTCCAGGGGGATATTGATTATTATCCATGGATTGAATGAACACAGGTGAAAATGAAATTCAATTTATGTTTATTTCAGACACATGTCTTTGGTTCTTTGTCTGTATATAATTGGATTAATCTCTCGCTTTGTTTTCCAGTGGGAGATATTCTCAATTCGCTAGGCAGCTAAATTCGAGTAACTTTGGTGTATACGCTATGGATTGGATTGGTATGAACATGAGCTTGTCTTGTTCTTTTTTTTTTTACAAGTTTCTTTGTTCTGAAACTGTGAGTCTGAACAGGTTTTGGTCTCATAACGTTGTAATTAGGTCACGGTGGGAGCGATGGTTTGCACGGCTATGTTCCTTCTCTTGATTATGTTGTTTCCGACACCGTAAGTTCACAAACATTTCTTGTTTTTTCTTTTTTTTTTTTTTTGCTTTTTGGAGATGAAAGTAGAGAAATGTTCTATTTAAAAAAAATAAAAAAAAAGTTCTATTTGAAGTCGCTGTTGTGTTGATGATTTGGATTCTATAGGAAGCTTTCTTGGAGAAGATTAGGTCTGAGAATCCGGGAGTCCCATGTTTCCTCTTTGGTCACTCTACTGGTGGAGCTGTGGTCTTGAAGGTACCTGAACTTCGTACCTTTGAAGCTCTCTCTTCAAGATTTTACTGTTTCTTACAGTGTTTTTATTTTCCTTGTCCTAGGCTGCTTTATCTCCCTGTATTGAAGATATGTTAGCTGGTATTGTCCTAACATCGCCTGCACTTCGAGTCAAACCCGCTCATCCTATTGTCGGGGTAAGTCAAAGTTAGATGCTTTCTTACATTCTCGGTTGGAAAATATAGTAAGTGATCACTAAGTGATATGTGTCTTTGTAGGCGATAGCTCCAATCTTCTCGTTGGTGGCTCCAAGGTTCCAGTTCAAAGGAGCAAACAAGAGAGGCATTCCGGTCTCAAGAGACCCTGAAGCTCTCTTGGCCAAGTACTCTGACCCATTAGTCTACACCGGTCCTATAAGGGTCCGAACAGGCCACGAGATTCTTCGCATAACAGCTTACTTGACCCGGAACTTCAAATCCATTACAGTGCCGTTCTTTGTCCTCCATGGCACAGCGGACAAAGTCACTGATCCACTAGCGTCACAAGACTTGTATAACCAGGCACCATCAGTGTTTAAAGACATCAAGCTCTATGAAGGTTTCTTACACGACCTGCTCTTTGAACCTGAGCGTGAGGAAGTTGGTCGTGATATCATAGATTGGATGATGAAGAGGCTTGATGATGTTAATGGATCAGCCGCTGGCCTTTGGTGAAAGATCAGAGGAGGACATCAGATATGTCTTGTTGTTTAGATTGTTGTGATTCAAATGGTGTGATCGTAAAATCAGAAACCAAAGTGTAGGAGATACATATACTATCAATGAATTGTTTCATTTTGTTGTTTGCTTATTCAGTAACCAATTCTTGGTAGGAGGAGTTTTGGGCAACGAAGTTTCTTCTGTTTACTGAAAGGTCTAGTCTGTAGTTAGGATCCTTTGGACCTAGTTTGAACAGTGTTTTCATCCATTATATGTAATATATAGTTCCACACTAAAATTTTATACTATTATTTGCGAAATAAATTTTCGTAACGAAGTTCTGACGTTAAAAGTTAGAGCGGTTAAAGTCTATATCATTTTAATAAATAATTTGAATAATTAACCACAAAATAAAAACAAATTTTATTTTTTATTAAATATTTGATTAAAATCGACAATGATAAGAGTTATCCAGAATCAAAAAATATTTTGATAAAAAGTTAAAACATAAAAAAAACAGAATCAAATAATTAAATTAATTATTCATCAATTAAAATTCTGAATTTTAAATCAAAAAGATAATATATTTTTAAATTAAAAAGATAATTTCGGTTTGGTATCTGAGCCGGTGATTTCTTAGATTTGTAATTTTTTTTTTTAAAATAATACCTAAATATACAGTAATATATACAGAAATTTACAAAAAATATAAGACTTAATAATTTTTTAGATAAAAACATAAATAATATTTATATCATAGCTTTATTTATTAGTGAATGTATTAGTCAGTAGTTATAAAATATTTATGACCACATATGCGAGCCACACACCTAATATTGTATTATTTGTTGTATATTTACAACGAAATTCTGTTTCTTAACACTTTAATTATTTAGTAAAATTATATTTAAAACTATATTTAAAGTTTATTAAACATATTTTGTTACACTAAATAGTATAACAAAAAAGAAATATATGTCAAATTTAAAAAATTAACTAATACATAGACAAAAAATAATTATTTTCTTATTTTATAGAATAAAGTATTCTAAAAATAAAAGTTTGAAACTGAAAACATATAATCCAAAACTATAAAAAAATGTATTCATTTTGTTATCTTTTCTTTTATTATTTATTTATATATCTATAAAACAAGTGTTAAAAATATTTTTCCTCTTTACTTCTTCTGGTCACTTTCCTCTTTGAAGCTCTTTTAGTAAAAAAACTTAAAATAGACTTATTTTAAATAAACCAGATTGTTCTGGTTAATCCTAAGCAAGCAGTATTTTTAAAAGTTATAATAGTGTTTTAAAAAATTATAATAGTATATGAAATATTTGAAATACAGTAAGATGGAGAATATTACAATAAATTTTTTTTAATAATAATAATAATATTAACATAAAATCCAACCAAAGAACGGGCACCGGAACAAGCTTCCGGCTAACCGACGGAAAAACATTAAACCACTCAATAATAGACTAGGATTATCACAAGATTACAAAGAAAAGGTAAGAGAAAATAAAATGGGAGGGAATTGGCTGATCACCGGAACAAGCCTCCAGCTGTAACGTTGTTATAGTAATTTTTTTTGCAGAAATTTTTGATATAGTTTAATTTGTTGTAGCTGTAAACTATAGGCTGCATATATTTTTCATTAAAATATGTGATGTATATATAAAATATTTTTTAACCAGCTAAAATAATTTATATTTGTCAAAAAATTATGTTAATGATTTTTATAAATTATTAAAGTTTACTGTTTTAAAATATGATATGTGATAATATTTTTGTTATTTAAACATTTCATTAATTTTAAAAAGACCTAGAATTAATCCAAATTATTTAATATATTTTTATTATGATTATTTAATTTATTTGATATTATAGATAGTTTTTTTTTTCATTTTATAATTTCTACAGCCTATAAAATAAAGATGTAATTTTTTGCTTAAAATACATAGGAAAAAAATTTGCTTTAATTTTTGTTGTTGTAGCTTTAAAAATAAAGCTAAAACATAATTTGTAAAAATTAATAAAAATTTGTTGTAGACTTTAACTTTTGGTAAAGTTTAGTGTTTTACAAATAAATAAAACAAAAAAAAAGAAGATATAACCCAACCAATTACCCCCAAGATCTCGAGGGATTAATATTAATTAATAAAAATATAAAATATTTATTTAAGTGTACAAAAATTAAATTAATAAAAGTTTTTAAAATAATAATAAATAGGAAAAAAACAAAAAAAAAACAAATTAAGAAAACTTAAGTGTCAGTGATTTCTATCTTTTGATAAAAAAAAATATCCAAGTGAACTAATGCGTAATAAATACCTCGATGGAACCATATGGAAAATAATGATCTGAAAACCAGGACAGACCATAGATTTATCATCTTGAACTACTATAAATACTTAAACATTTGGAGGTGTATCTACCACCAAAAAAAATATTAAAACATTTTCCGAAACTTTTAATTTAGTTCATGAATATCTTTGTCAAACTCATTTCAGTCGTTTTCATAGTTTCCCTAGTACAATCTAGAGAAATTGTAAGAGATGCGAAACCATCCAAGGTAGATAAAAGAATAATAAGATTTATATATTAACACCCATTAAAAGTTTAAAACTGATACTATGCAAATTACTTTCTGTATATGTTTTTTATAGCTAAACGAGAAGATTATGTACGACTGTGTGGATATATATAAACAGCCTTCATTAAGTCATCCACTACTAAAAAATCATAAAATCCAGGTATCCATTCATCAAAATATTTTTTCTCATAGATGTTTGAAATTTAAATGGTACCTTTTTAATTTATTATTGTGGTACATAGACTAGTTATTATTTGCTTAGTTGACTTAAAAAATGATGACTGACTCTCGCAAAAAAAAAATGATGACTGACTGTGTGAGTACAATCAATCCAATGTTTTTTTGCTGACAATCCTTTTTGTTTATAGTTTTTTTTTTTGTTTTAATTTTCTCTCTTAAATTTACATTTAAAAAGTAATGAAATATAAAAAAGAAATTAATCGTCAACCATGTTTGTTATAGTTTTATTGAATTTTAACTTTTTCAAATGGGACGTTTAAAAATTGAATCAACAAACTAAATATATTAATTTAAGGTTTTCAAGCAATATTGAATTGTTATTTGGGAAAGTATATAAGGCAATATATAACACTACTTAATTCTCGCCTGATGCCATCGAGTAATTTTATAATTTAGAATAGATGGAGCCATCTTTTTCAAGCTTAAAACCTAAAAATCAAGTGAAGAATCAAACTGAAAACAGAATAAGAGTTGAGTGTCCAAACGGAACAGTACCTATATTGAAAAATACAAAAAAATATATCGCAAATGCTCAATATTGGGCTGAGAGACACTTCAACCCGCTCGCAGACGAAAGCCATGGGAAACATGTATGTCTTATGAATTATTTGAGTTATAAATATGTACATCTTAAAAAATTGTATGATTTGAGTATGGTAATTTGAAGATTGCTGGAGTTAGAGAACAAGGTCGAGGTCCTTACCGTGGTTTGGGAGCTTGGATGAGTGTGCATGATTTGAATATTAGTAGGGACCAAGCTTCATATGCTAACATATATGCTGGCAGTGTATTAAACAACAAAACTAATATTATCCAAGTCGGATGGATGGTAAATTTTAACTTAATTCAATTTTCTATTTTAATTTCATAGAAGTTTATATATTTATGTTTGAGTAATAGGTAAATCCAAGTTTATTTGGCGATGGACAAACATGGCGTTATGGTTTTTGGAAGGTGCATAATGAACATATAAAACACTCTTTGTTAATTTTTTAACAATATAAAAACTACAAACTATATGATAAACCATGGTTAAGAGTGTTACTAAAAATTCCAAATGTTAAATAAAGAAAAAGGTATAGGTTTTCACATAGATTTCAACAGTATTTAAGTGATTATTATGTTATCTGTATATATTCAAACTGAGATTTATTAACAGTAATCTTTTATTTTTAAAGTTATTATATTAAAAATGCTAAGTGATATTTAGAATATGAGAACTAAAACAATATGATTTATTTTTTCTTGTTCTTTAAATATTTAAAATTGACTGTTTTACACATAATTTCACATTTTCATAAATAATTTTTTGACATAACATTTTCATAAATTAAATTCATGTAGGCTGGCTAAAGAAACTTTACATGAAAGGTTTTAAGCTATATTTTAAATATAATTAATTACAAAATAAATTTATTCGGACATATATTAATACCGAATTAGATATTCTTTCAATATAATTTTACTTTAGATATATACTAATACTTTCTATTATTATCTAAAATATACTAATATATTAAAACTAAATTAATAGGGTGCTGATGGAAGAGGATGTTATACTACAACATGTTCTGGTTTTATTCAAGTGTCACAAACTGACCTTTTATCTGGCCCTATTCCTCGTCCCCGAAAAGGAGATAGAGCTATTTTTCCTAGTATTGTTCAGGTGTTGTTTATATTTTCCTAGTAACATTTTCTTTGGAGTAGTACAAATCTAATGTTTATAATGTTTTATTATCTAATTAAGGATGAAGTATCAGGAAATTGGTGGACACAACATGTGCGAGGTTTTAAGAAAGATATACCTATTGGTTATTGGCCAAAAGAACTATTCGATATAATAGGTCACAGTGTAAATATGGTTGGAGTTACGGGAGCAGTCCAAGTTTCTTCCTCGGGAATAAGTCCACCAATGGGTAATGGTCATCTACCAACTAAACATGAAGGTGAATCAGCGCGCGTTAGACACTTCATAGTTGTAACCTCGAAATCTAAAGGCCAATTTAAAGGCAAAGAGCTTGAGATGAAAGGGTTAGATAAGTTATTAGACAGTAACAAATGTTACGGATTAAAAGATGGAAAGTCAAGATTTTTTCGCTTACATGCTAATTTGTTCATGTATGGTGGACCCGGAGGAAAATCTTGTTGAATATGATATTATAAATAATATAATCGATTATCACTACTATATAAAAAGAGCTAATTTAGAGCTCATATAAAGGTGCCACATAGGATAAAATATTCTCAGCAAATCATTTGTCCATGTCATTGAGGATGTTTTGTTGTTGGGCAACAAATCTATGCTGGGTAAGAAGCCCATTTATTCTAATGATACAGATCCATTTATTTCAGTGATACATTTATTTTACTTTCCTCTTCCTCTAACATAATTTGTTACGGCGCCTACTAAACTCACCGTCTTCCCATCTCTTCGTTATACGCCTGCGACTGAAACAATGACGAATCAAAGCTACTTTATTACTCCTCCAGAAAAATCAGCGTGTAACTCTCCACATCCCTCCTCTTACTCAATAATACTGATACCTCTCGAAGCCTCTTGAAGAGTGGCTGATGAGAATATGAAGATTGAAGAGAAGACGCTGGAGAAAATTAAGCATGCAAATACACTTGGACTTATCTTTACTGACAAATCCCCGTTAAAGCAAACCAGCTTCAATGCAGATTTATGGCAGGGCGTTTCTTCGTCTGAGTCTAGCTCAAGGCATCAATCAGAAACTGTAATTAAATTGGGTGTATTGAAGAAATGAAGCTTTACTTTTTTTTTTGATTTTTAACAGATAAGATAGTTCTGTTAGGATTTGAAGACATATATTGTGTTTCTTTCTTAGTGAAATTAAATCTCTATGATTTTTTCCTCGATTCTATAATTTCACATAAACTGAATCCAAAGTTACATTGTTGTCAGTACAACAGACAGATACAACCAATACAATTTCACCTTACTTTTTCGGTAAGATATGTATGTACACAAAAAAACATATACAGTTAGTATGTTATGTGATTTACCAGTGAGTCGCCATTTTCAGTCCAATCGATAGGCAAAGCAATCTGTGGATACGTATAGGGTTCTGATGAGGCATCTAATAAATCTGAGGTTATAGGAAAATATGGATGAGATGACATGATGACGAGTTTTGCTCAAATTTGTGGGATCAAAACAACTTCTATAAGCACACATACCTATTATACAAATATGGAAAAATGTCAGCATACAAAAGAAAATACTGTTAAAATTCTGAGATAAAAAATCTTATTAATATGCCTATGATCAATGAGCAAAAATAATAATAAAATTTGTACGTATACAAGAGAAAAAAAAACAAAATATACATTTAATCCTTCAAATTAAAAGTCATCAACTTGAATAGTATTGTTTTTTACATGAAAGCTCAAATATTGGAATAACACCACATATATACACTTACCAAATATAATAGTATACATTACTATGAACTGGAAAACACAATCAAATAAATCTATTAACTATGTCCATGAGCAATAAATCAATCAATTTAGTATTATCCAAAAAATCACAAAGAAAACTCATAAGCTCATCTTATTTCTTGGCTATATTTATTACTAGAGGTGTGTCCGCGCTTCGCGCAGAATATTATTCAAGTGTAGTTAACTACTGCCTTTGTTCTATAATATAAGATTTTTGGCATGAATGCACAAGAACTAAGAAAATTTACTTTCTAGAAAATAATATTATTAAATAATCTAAATTAAATATAAAGTAACAAATCACAAATAAAGTAGTATACTACTATTGGTTAATCAATTCTCAATAAAGTTAAAGTACCTTACAAATATCAAAACATCTTATATTTTGAAACACCAAAACATCTCCAAAACATCTTATATTATGGAACGGAGGGAATATGATTTTTTAGATCATGTAATTATGTGATTGTTTTTATTAATTAAGTGTACTATTTGATGTTTTAAATGTGCTATGTAGTAATAGGTAATTAGTTAATATATATTCAGTGTTTGGCTTTTCAATAATGTGTTGTTGTATGTATAGTAGTACTTATTAGTGGAGAATTGAGGTTATGATGTAAAGCATATTAAAGCCTCTGATGTAAAGCATATTGAATTTCAATAAATTTGTTTAATTGATCTAAGATTAACAGTTTTAACAATAAAAGTTGTATTTTAAGTTTTTTTTTTAAAAAAAAATATTTAAACATTCAAGATGTTTTGTGTCATCTCCCTATATTTTTATATTGAACGGTCACCATCAATGTATTTTGTTTACCATTTTGGTGTGATGTATTTCTCACCTTCACTGGAAAAAGACTCACCACCATACTCTTGTTCTTCTTCACCTTTTTTCATGTGAGATTACCTGATATTTGTTACAGATCAGATTTATAAGTTTCTAGTTGTGTCGTTGTTTATAACGGCATTGTAAGTTGTTCTAGTCAATATTGGCTACTCCTCCTCTTCCTTAATTTTCAATGGATGTTAGGAACTGCATCTCATTAGATTGGGTATGAGCTTAGTCGTCTTTGATGTTGTTATTCTCGTCGTTGGTTTACTTTCAATAGTCTATGCTTGTCTTAGTTTTCAAGATTTGGATTCTAGTGATCTAACTTTTATGTTCTCGTTCGTAGCTCCAGGAAGGCTCGACGGTTTATCGATTTCATTTCATCTACCATTCCCTATCTGTTTTTTCATCTCGTTGCAGCTTTCATCGTTACCCGCGTCTCTTGTGGCTCTCTCTTTCGCCATGCTTATCACTCTAGTTTGGATAGTGTTTTTGTACGTGTATGCTTTGTAGGTTTCGATGATTGTTTCTGGTATCAAGCTTGCGATTTGTTTTCGCGGTAATTGGCTTCCATTCTTTCTCTCTCAGGTTGTTTATTTTTTTCTCATGCTTCCTTTAGTATAAATGTGCGGAGTTAGTCTACTGGAGCTTTGGTCCCTTCTATCCAGAGCTTTGTGGTTCTTTGTTGGCATGGACTTTTTGTTTGTGTTTGTTTAGTTTGTGAGGTGCTTCTTACTTTTTAGCTGGTAGTTGTGCTTATGGTGCGTTACGAAAGTGTCTTCCTGCTTCGTAGCAATTTTGGTCTTCTGTTATTATTCTTTATGTATCATGTTTTTTTTGTTGGTCTTTGATCGTACTTCTTTGTGCTCGAGAGATTGCTTTGTTCTAAAGTTAGGAATTGCCCTTGAATTGGATCTGAGTTTAGTCGTCTTTGATGTTGTTATCCTCGTCGTTGGTTTACTATCAATAGTCCATACTTATCCTAGTTTTCAAGATTTGGATTATGGTGATCTAACTTGTATGTTCTCTTACGTAGCTCAAAGAAGGCTCCACGGTTTATCGATTTCATTTCGTCACCGTTCCCCCTCTGTTTTTTCATCTCTTTGCAGCTTTCATCGCTGCCGCATCTCTTGTGACTCTCTCTTTCGTCATCTGTTCGCATCTCTTGTGTGGTTCTGTCTTTCGCCATGCTTGCCAATCTAGGTTTGGATATGTGTATGCTTTGTAGGTTTCAAAGGTTTGGATATATGTTTTCTTATTTTTTGTGTTAGTCTTTGATCGCACTTCTTGGTGTTCGAGAGTTTGCTTTGCTTCAAAGTTTATTTTTCAACCATTTTCTGACTTTTGTTTGTTATGGCTGTGACACTCTATCTTAAACCGAGGTAAATTAGTCTTTATTCTTGATTTTCTTTCAGGTTTAGACTTTTATTGAGTTAGTGCTACTTCGGCAGTTTGATTTTATTTGTGATTATGGAGGTTTTGTTTCAATTATGTGTTGTGATTTAGTTTATTTCTTTTTAGTTTAGTTAATATTAAAATTAAATATATAATGTGTAAATAAGTAAATCGAAAATAAAATAATAAAATAGTGAAGGTTTATGTTATTTTTACTTGTGAATGAATTAAATAGTTAAAATATATTTATATTACTTTACTTATTTTTTAATTCATCATGTATTTTTGAGATTGATAAAATAAATTTTAACACTTGAAATGATAATGATTATTCTGAAAAGGATTTAATTGTGCATAATTAGAAAGTGGTGAACCAAATTGTAGTAATATAAAAAATGAATGAGCTAAAATGAAAGAAAAATAAAAAATGGACACATGTCACCAAACCCCCCTTCCACATGTCACATGAAGAGAGAAAAGTCTATTTTATATATATAGATTTTTGACATAAAATAATATAAATCAAATTTGAAATATTTTAAGAAGTTTAAAAATTAAAAATTTATAAGACACTATCTGCGCGTAGTGCGGAAAAATAATCTAGTCTATCTAGTCTATCTATAATAATATTATCCAAAAATCTAGTCTATCTATAATAATAAAACAGATTTTTATCTCTTCTCCTTATGCAGCAAGAGAATATAAATTGTGCCACGTGGGCTCATAAGATTCTGAAACCACTTTGATGTTGACTTCACATATTATTCTACTGGGCTGTATAACTTAATTGTCCACTTTATCTGTTATTATTATTTTGTTATCGAGCCATGACCCGTTTTTCTACGATTCCACCGTCGTTTTGCTAACTCTACCTCGTACACATTGATTTTTCAACTAATTAACCTCTTCGTAAATATCATTTATGGTCTCCAGACCTCCCAGAAAATCTAACTTTAAGTGTTCTTCATCTCTGCTTTCTAATGGAATCTCTTTCTAATCAACTATTCTCCATGTGATAGTGGTCGGGTGGTAGCATGGCGTTCCAGCGTTGCATGGCAAGCTGAGTTCGAATCCGCCTACACTCAGATATCCCTATCACGTGACCACCAGACAATTTAACATTCCCTCGCCGGGGAGCGTTTTATCGTTTTATCTTAACATTTACACCAAAAAAAACTATTCTCCGTACATGACTTTTGACAATTTCTTTACGAAAGACCAACAAAGACAAAGCGACAACAATAACCAAATCTGGCTATTTTCTCATTATTATAGATTTCTTCATCTGTTTTTGTATTTAATCTTAGATGTTATTGAGAACAGTTCTAACTATTGTATTTTTAGATTAGCACTAGAAATCGAACAAGAAGAAATGGAGGACTCCAGAATTGCATCTTTTAATAATCTGTAGTGGATCATATCTTTAGTTTGGCGTGACAACGAAGAGGGAAATGCTATTAAAGGAGACGGAATGAGCTTTGATACAATTGAGAATAAATAAAATTTACATTGCTCAAATTCTCATAGAATTGAGAGCTTACAGACCAGACCCTAAGTTGTTTATGTTAATTTTCCTGCATTTACTGAAGTTTGAGAAGTAAGGCGCTAATTAACTGGGCTAGAGACAAAGCAGTTGTGTATGTTGCAGCTTAACTTTTAAGGAACAAGAGCTTACAGAGCTTTGTATATTGATGGGAACGGGTTCCGGAGCGTGGGCCAAGAGGTTGCTACGAGGCATTATCATTGTAATTTGTAAGGAAGAAGCTGTCTTGATAACTATTGGCACTTGGCAGTACATGCTACTACAAGCAGATGAGAAAGTTATGGGCCTTCAATCTGAACACAACATAGCTACACCATTTCCCTGCAACACTCACATAACTGTTTTAACATTTTTAGTTTTATTAATTTCAAATAAACTAAATTTCTTCAGCTTCAAGTCGAGTAAGAAATAGTATTAGATTATTAGTTAACTTCGCAACAAATTACTGACCGAAATTCTGAGACGAAGTGATCTTTAGTCATAAATACACTTTGAGATGAAGACGCATCGAAAAAAGGAAACACAATATCATTCCAGTAGACTACAGCTTTCTCTGACTAATCCACGTTCAAAACCTTCCATTCCACAAGTTTTTTCATGTTTTCCTATTGGGACCTTTGGTTTTAGTTGACATTGCTAATTTAACATTTAGACCAACTGATCGAGCTGACAAACCATTGGTTTCCTTCTAATTGCCTCCATCGGTTTAACATTGTCATTGCCCCTATGGCTAAATCTAGACTTTACCACCTTAATGGCAATCTGAATTACGTCGATTGAATGATCTTATAGTTAAACGTATGATTGATAAGAAAGCCAGTTTCTGCATCCCAAGGGTCGGGTGACTCATCACCATCATTCCCTTACTTTCTTGAACTAAAATGCTTCATGATATCTGATACTAAAGACTGTTGCAGATAGAATAAGCTGGTCTGTTTGAATGCACATAGTGGCTTTGATAGTTTCTGCCTTCGAGTTATCGTCCCTTAAGTGTCATTACTGTGTCTGTCCTTCAGTGTCAATTTATATCGTTTGGAGATAGCTTCTAACTTTAACGTTCAGTCTCCTAATTTTCATTCACGTTCTTAGTAAGACCTTATTGTGTCCAATTAATGATCTTCTTACTGGGGCCTTTCTAGACTTTAAGCTAATGATGAATCTCACGTGTATTTGTGCTCCTAAAATTGGGATGTATTCCTCTATTGAGTTTTTGTGAATCTATTTAAATGTTATTGGTCATAATTGGAAAAGATGAGGAAGATAATGATGAAAAGCATAATCCATCAACTCAGGCTCTCAGCTATCACATTGCTTCTCAGGTCTTTCTCTAACTTTCTCTTTCTATATATTTCTAATTGTCCCAAAATTTTTAGGTCTATAGAAAGTTCACTAATTCTTGGTGCATCTTTGAAGAATCTTCTGAACACATGTGTCCTTATATACTTCTACAATGTTTAGTCTAATGATTGTCCTAAGCGAAAATACTCCTAAAATCTATCTTCACTCTAAACTTGTGAAGAGTATCACTCTGAACAGCCTATTTTATTTATGTATGTAGTACATGGGATATCCGTTACGTCTGGTTTCAATCCTCTCTTTCTACTTGATCCAGCATATATCTGTCGTAGCTGTAATGTATTGTATGATCTCTCAAATTTTTCTGTAGCAATGGACTTCACATATGGAAGAGAATGTTGTTATTAGATGAGAACATGTTAGTGTAAATTTGGTTTCACCTGTTTCACCATTCCGTCTTAATTTCATTGTGTACAAGCTCCATGCTATTAACTATTTTCATTTGGTTTTAATTTCAATCCGTTCATTCATTGCAGGTAAGAGTAGTTATACCAAGACCTAAGCTTTTACCAGGCTTACATGTTCAAAGCACCTACAATTACAGCCAAAAATGGTTCTTCCTCTCAGTATGGTCTCATGCTCAACTGACATTGGCCTCCCACTGTGTCCTGTGAGTCTCATTACCCAAGCATCTGATATATTAGTGGTGGCTCTGAACCGTTGCTGCTGAAGTCTCTCCGTCTTCTTCTTTGACCACCAGCCTCAGCCATTCTGATCCTACTGAGACCAGAAAGAAGAATCATTTAACATTGAGTCTAAGATTTCGACGTTAAAGATACAAAGCTCAAAGGAGAGAACCTCCCCCTACTTCTTCTATTGTTATCTCTCTATCGATCTTTTCTTTTTGTCAAACTTGCATAAACTATAAACATGTTTGGGACCACGTAAGATAGATTGAACTATAATGAGTTTTCTTTTTTGTATAGGAAAAAAGAAACTAAAAATATTTGTGGATTGCTTCGATAAAAAAAACTGATCACTGTAGTTTGTCCATGACTCTTGCATTTCTTTCATCATCAAAAACCCCTTTCAGCTTTGACATGAACATCTTTTTCAAAGCTATCAATCCTAATATATTGAGATGCCTTACTCTATTCTGTTTTATTTTATTTTTGAGTCTCGGTCTTTTCTTAGAAAACCATTACATTCATAATAACACAGAAGTCAAATTATTAGTTTCAAATACAAACTCCATTATATGTTTGTTGTGTTTCAAAAGTTTAATAATTCCATGTAATATTCCGTCCAACTTTATTCACACAGAAAGCAAAATAATTATATTTCAAATGAACCAGCACATCTGGTGCATGTCATAACCTCACACATATATATATATATATATATATATATATATATATATATATTACAACATAATTACAATCGCAAAAAAGTATAACCAAGTTGTACACCCATAATATTGATAGTGAAAAAGAATCATTCACATTTTATATTTAAACCAGTATTTATTAATAAACATTCAAATTTTATAATGTTTTAAGTAATGCATAGCTGTTATTAACATTGTAACGAAACTATTAAATTATATATTTAATAATTATTTACATATATATATATATATATATATATATATATATATATATATATATATATATATATATATATATATCCTAATAATACCGCAAGCGAATATTTTTCTGTTCGATTTTATTTAAAATATTAAGTAACTATTGAAGAATAAATTTCAAATATATATTTGTAACCTCTTTTTCATGAGAGGAAATGATGATTCAGAGAACTGACATATACACAAAAAAATTAAGCAATCAATCATTTATCATTAAACTATTTGCTTAATATCTACAATAGAACCTCTATAAATTAATACCCGATAAATTAATAATCTCTAAAAATTAATAAATTTCACCAGTTCCAACTTGGGCCGGTGTAAAATATGACACAAATCGATAAAATAATAAGATAATATTATTTTTAAAACTCTCATGTAAATATATAATCCCATTAAAATCATAAATTAATAATCCATCTATATTTATTTATATATATTCAAACTAAACATTATATTGTTGGTTTTCTATTTACAATGAAAATACTTATATTTTTCTTAATGTTTTAATATATTTTGCTTGTATTTAGTAAAAATATATCGGAAACCATGTAATACTTCTATGAAACATAAAATATAGACTACATAAGATAATTAAACACTATAAAAGTCAAATTTATAAAATTTATAATTTATATACAGTAAAATCAAATAATTTCTTATTTTATAAATAAAAATATTTAAAAATAGAAAAAATATAAAATGAAACTTTTGTAAATTAATATCTCTATAAATTAATAAAATTTTAGAGTCCCAACATTATTAATTTATAAAGGTTTTACTGTATATCAAATATTTACTTTAACCTGGTCACAAAATCTAATTACTATTTTATATAATTAAAAATATATAAACTCAAACAAAAATGTTGTATAAAGTAATTGAATAACCTTACCAAAAAAATAAAGTAATTGAATAAAATTTTATTTTCAACACATAATCCGCCTGTATCGCGGTATCGCGGAAACGAACCTAGTTATAATAATTATTAGACAAAGTTTCACATTACTCCTATTCAACATGTAGGATAAATGTCACCCACGTTAAACAGTGAGAAATGTTTGTTAAATCAAATAAACTCATCACCATGAGATTGAAATAACTAAAATAGACATTGTGAGGCCAAATGTTTATCCAGGAAGGAGCAAGATACTGCTGGAGTGGTGTTGTTTTTCGACTTCATGAATCTGTTCCAGTAAAAGCAAATCCCAGCTCCCACCGCCATCCCCACTAGGAGAAGTAACGCTATACCTGCAAGAAGAAGGATCGATTTCGCTGAGTAAAGAAATTCTAAACCGAAACCCATTTTGTTTTTTTTTTTTGTTTTGGTACTTCGATATCTTCTCTCGTATAACCCTCCTCTTTTATACTGCGTCTAACTTCCCTTTTATCATTTCTTGTGATCTTCTCCTAAGTTCTACCTTTTTGACTTTTAGGTTTAATCCCCTCTGTTTTTTCATTACCTTTTTTCTGTTGAGGAGCTCTAAATTGCAATGCATTTTGCCTTGCCTTTTCGTAACATCGACGTCTAAATTTAAAACGTGTATTAGATATTTATATTTTTTTGTTCAACGTTATTATTTGTTAATTTTGTGTGTTTAGATTCTATTTATTATCTAATATGAGTATGTTTTAAGACATTACTATTTATTGTAATTAAGTATTTTTTATTTATCTGCATTAATTTTACATGTAATTCTCATTTTTTCTGTAAAATAGTTATATTAATACATCCCGCTATATGTTCGGACACATTTGTTTTATTTGAATGTGATCTCCGTTTAGCTGATTTTTGTTAATACTATTGATCCGTAGTGAATTTTTACATCATATTTTTAGTATGTTTGCAGAATTGCAATTGAAATCTAAATAACACTAAAGAAATGGTTCCATTGTAATTTTGCTATAGCACTAAAGAAAGAGGGTACCAATGTGGCATGTGGGTATGTACAGCTGTGAATCTGTGGTCACTCTTCTCTTAATTATGTCTTTCGACTTTCTCCCTCTCTCTTATTGTCCTTATTTTTGTTTCCTCTTCATGATTTTCCAGACTGGGTGTGACTTTCAAAGATGAAAAGATTTCTACGATTTATCTTAGTTCCAAACCTCTCACCGTCGGATTCGAAGTAGTGGCTTCGTATCTCATGTCTCACCGGATTAGAGTATCTGTTTCTCCCAAACTCCCACATGGCCACATCAACGCGTCCATTTATGGTTTCGGGTTCTAAACCCACTTAATCGAACCTTGAGTCGTGTATTGGAAATCTCTTAGATTTTATAAGAAAATCTCCCGTTTCAGAAGCAAGAGATAGAAATTATTTGGATGAAGTGATGAGAATTATCAAAATCGATATTTTTATTTATAGGAGTAAATAATCGGAGGAGGCTTGGGTGAATTTATAGTAACGTAGTGGGGGTGTGAATTGGATTAAATGAGAAATAAATAATTTCATGCCAGAGCATGCTGGTTTGAGACTTTGAGTACGGCAGAAGTACATGTAAAGGACAGAGACGAATTGACATTGCAATCCTCTGGAGGATTCAGTAGTTCATAGGGGCAATCTTGCTGATCACAATAGAGCTTTGGTGTACCCTAAGAACGAATAAATTGCTAGCCTCAAGTGTGGAAGTCGAAAGAGTTGTATCTCCCCCTCCTCCATCTATATGCAATTCTGAATTTCACATCAAGAATGAAGTGTCTGTCGTCATATTGTAGTTGCTAACGAAAAGGCTTTTGGGAACAGCATCGTATAGGGTGCCAGCAGGACCTGAGTTATCTGGGAACCCGATACTGTATCCGCCTGCATGTAGGAGAATGAAATTAGTTAACATGATTGAAGATGTTAAGAAAGTGTTTTAAAATAACTCGGTTAAAACATATAGAAAAACTATAAGGAAACACAATATGTGCAGATGTTAGCAAAGTAACAAAGTAAAGATCAGGATGAAGAATTTTGCTGTGATAATTAAATCAGCTGAGAGAATGAAACTATACCATTGGATATATTGGTTCATACTTTAAGACCAAATCAATTTCGCAAGAGTTACAAGTTCTGAAAGTGTCGCTATCACTACTACCAGGGCCAAAGACCGTCTCTGTATATCACTTTTACCTATGAGGATGACACATCATGATATTTGATTCCATAGTGATTGTTCCCAAAACAAAACATTTTTTTTTTCACGATCCCAAAACAAAACAGCTAAAATCAATCTTTTACCACTTAATTCTAGATTCAACGCGCTTAGATTAAATTCTGTCATCAATCCTAGTCAGAGATTATCCATAATAGAGGATTGGAAAATAGTCTGTTCAAAAAAAAAAAAAGGATTGGAAAATAGAAAATTTAACAATCGATCCACCATAAATAAATTTCCTCTCAACAAGAGAGAAGTATAAAAGATAGAAAATACAGTATCTAGAGACTGATAATACTCTAATCCGATTAGAGTTTAATTGAAGATTTCTCCTTTTCTCCTTTAACATAGCAACTAGAGCTGGACCCGTCCGACCGGACGGATATTTATTTTTATTTTTATATAAATAAATATTATTTAAATGTTTGTCAGTTTATATTTTTAAATATTTACATATTTCTAAATTTTTATAAACACAACATTCGAATAGTTTATGTGCTATAAAAATAGTATTCCGTGCTTGTTATTAATCTTTTAAAAAAATAATATTGACCTATTGATAGTTTGAATAATATTTCTTGTAAGATGAAATTATTTGCCAGATGTAAAAAAAGAATTTAAATATTTTGATCAAATATGGATAATATGGTAAGATTTAGATACATTAGAAAAAAATGTATTTGGTTATAAACATTAAACATTGATTTACAAATAATTAAAATATATTTAAATTTCAGTATTATTTTTTTGCTGAAAATAATTAATAGCAACCAAAATAGTTAAACATATACTTTAAAAATTCTTGAAAAATATATAATCTTAGGTGATATTTAATTATATTAAAATAATATTGAGTTACAAATATTTTAGGGATAATTTGCAAAATACCCTATTTAAGATTTGAAATTTAAAAAATATACTGACTTCAATTATTTTTGAAAAATACACTTATTCATATGTAGTAAGACTTTTTCGCCCATGTTTTAATAACTAAACAAAAAAATTGAAATCAAATACTCCCTCTGTTTCTGAATAAGTGTCATTCTGACATTATTCACGCAGATTAAGAAATCATTTAATTTTGCATATTTTCCATATAAAAACACTATTACCCATACATTTACTCCAATTTCAACCAATAGAAAAATAATCTGCAGAATAAAATCAATAAATTCTGCATCGAAAACTTAAAACGACACTTATTTTGCAACGAAAAATTTCCTCTACAATGACACTTATTCTTAAATATTCAGAACACTTAATTATTATAAATTTAATATATGTACATAACTCTTAATTATGAGAAGCATTTAATAATGTACTTATTCTATTCATTTGTTTGAAGCTTCTAATTTATCAGAGCAGATCCACGAAAAGTAGACATGACGGTGACATCCTCTTCCTTGTCAGCTAAAATGACTTCAGACCATACACAACCAATCATCTCGTTACATAAATTCATGTGAAATAAAAGGTTATGATTGAATCATCAAAAACTGAGAATCAGGCAAAACAGAGCGTTGAAAAGAAGCCTTCTAACTCAAATGTTAAGACATAGCAGGAGAGAAAAATGGTTAAGTCCAGGCTGCCACATCATGTCGAAGCCATTAACTCTTTTTTTTTCATGTCCGGGACATGAATATTGCTTGATCATATCTCTATCAATTTTGACTCTCCAAAATATATTGATCAACTTTTAGAATCTCTTACGTATGGGTAACGGTATGTTCTGGTTTCATATTATTGATTTCTTTACAGCTGTGTGACTATGAAAATTTAACGTGGTAATATATGAATAAGACCACTGTGAATCAACCAGAGTAGATAGTTGCGAAGAAAAAGGAAACCCTAGGTTTCTTTTGATTGGGATGAGAAAGAGTTTTATACTAAATTTTAAAATATGTAAAAATTTGATTTTCAATATAAATTTCAGTTTGAGACTAAAAAGATTATAAATACCTGATTAGGTTATTTTAGTCATTTCACTTATAAATAAGTATAGTTTTCAAAAATAATAACTAATGGTGTATATTTCAAAATATAAACTCATCTGAATGTATTTTTCAAAATTTTCCCAATATTTTATCTTGTTTTATAAGTAGTTTAAAATATTTAAAATCTTAGCATATATAAATTTTATTATTCAAAATAATTAATGGTAAGTTAAACATATTTTTTAGGAATATTCAAAATATTGTTTAATGTCGAATTAAAACTTGAATTTTGTTCAAAATAATTAATCGTAACATTATCCAATTTTAATATTGTTAAAATAAATTTTAAATAAGAATATTCCTAAAAATCAGCTAATTTATTTTAGGAAATATATTAAATACGAAATTAAGTTAAACTGATTTAGGAAACTGTTTAATAAATAGAAAAATACAATAATTCCTTAAATATATGTTCATTTAATGGTTCATTTAATTACTTCAGTGACATATCATTGTAAATAACACTAAAAATTAATGGGTAATTTATAAGTGTACTTCTATTTTAATAGTAGAGATGAGAAATAACGCTTTTTAATTGGATTGTTATGGAAAGTGTAGAAAAACTGAACATAAATGTTTGAACAATAAAAAGAACTTAAATAACTAAACCAAAGTATATTTCAGAAATTATTGTGTATACTAAAATTCCTATTAAAACAACCTATAGATTAATATATTTTACTAAAAGGTAAAAAGCATATTTTGATGTTGTTGCATGTCAACAATGTAACATATACATTAAACAAATATACGCCTAAAACACATTAAACAAATAAATATGTATTTTAACTTTATTATAAATAATATTTCGATGGATTAATATTTTTTTATTAAAAAGGTAATAAACAGATAAAATATATGTTTAAGTATATAAAACTAAACACAATAAAGTTTTGAAAATTATAAATAAGAAAAAAACAAAAAATAAATCAAGAAAACTTAAGTGTGTGATACTGTGATTTGTAACTTTGATAAAAAAATATCCAAGTGAATTAATGCGCAATAAATACCACAACGGATTCATATAGAAAATAGTAATCTGAAAACTAAGATGGACCATAGATTTATCACCCTTAACTATTATAAATACCTAAACATTTGGAGTGTATCCACCACCAAAAATATATATTAAAACCTTTTCCGGAACTTTTATTTTAGTTCATGAATATTTTTGTCAAATTCGGTTTAGTCATTTTCATAGTTTCCCTAGCTCAGTCTAGAGAAATTCTAAGAAATGTGAAATCGTCCAAGGTAGATGAAAATAATAATAAGAAATATATATTAGCACCCATTCAAAATTTAACACTTATATTATGTAGATTCTGTATTGATTCCAAATATATATTTTATAGCTAAACGGGAAGATTCTATACGACTGTGTGGATATATATAAACAGCCTTCAATGAGTCATCCACTACTTAAAAACCATAAAATCCAGGTATTCATTCATCAAGATATTTTTTCCATAGATGTTCATCAATATAAAATTGTGCCTTTTTGGTTTATTATTTTGGTATATACACTAACCATTACTTGTTTAGTTGACTTAAAAATGGTGACTGATTGAGTACAATCAATCCAATATTTTTTTCTAACAATCCTTTTTGTTTATGGGTTTGGTTTTCTTTTACCTTACTCTCTTAAACCTACATTTATAAAGTAAATAAATATAAAAGCGAAATTAATCGTCAACAACGTTTATTATAGTGTTATTGAATTTTAACCTTTTCAAACAGGATACTTAAAAATCAACAAACTAAATATATTAATTTAAGTTTTTTAAAGCAGTATTGAATTGTTGTTTGGGAAAGTATAAGGCAGTATATAACACTACTTTATTCTTGCACTGCTGCTGTCGTGTAATTTTATAATTTGGACTAGATGGAGCCATCTTTTTCAAGCTTAAAACCTAAAAAGCAAGTGGAGAATGAAATTGAAAACAGAATAAGAGTCGAGTGTCCAAATGGAACAGTACCTATATTAAAAAATACAAAAAAATATGTCGCAAATGCTCAATATTGGGCTGAAAGACACTTCAACCCGCTCACAGACAAAAACCATGGGAAACATGTAAGTCTTATGAATTATTTGAGTTATAACTATGTACATCTTAAAAATGTATATGATTTGAGTACGGTAATTTGAAGATTGCTGGAGTTAGAGAACAAGGTCAAGGTCCTTACCATGGTGTGGCAGCTTGGATGACTGTGCATGATTTAAACGTTAGTAGAGATCAAGTTTCATATGCTAACATATATGCTGGCAGTGTATTAAACAACAAAACTAATTTTGTCCAAACCGGCTGGATGGTAAAATTTAATTTAATTTTTATTTTAATTAGTTATATATATATATATATTAAATGATATTTGAGTAATAGGTAAATCCAAGTTTATTTGGTGATGGGCAAACATGGCGTTATGGATTTTGGAAGGTACATAATTAACATATAAAATACTCTCTGTTAATTTCTTAACAAAATAAAAACTACAAACCATATGATAAACCATGGTGTGTTACTAAAAATTCCAAATGTTTAATAAAGAAAAATGTATTAAGGTATAGGATCTCACATACATCGCAGCAGTATTTAAGTCACTATAATTATGTATATACTTAAACTGAAATTTATTAATAGTCATCTTCTGTTCTTAAAGTTGTTATATTAAAATGCTAAATGATATTTAAAATGAAAACTAAAACTATATGATTTGTTTCTCGTTTTCTAAATATTAAACGTTTTACACATAATTTTACCTTTTATAAATATTATTCATCTAGTTTGGCTAAACAAACCATGGCTAAATAAATTTATTGGGACATATCTTAATACCGAATTAGTTATTCTTTCAATCAATATTTTGATTTTGTACTTTAGAAGTATAATAGTTTCAGTTATTATCTAAATTATATTAATATATTAAAACTAAATATTGATAGGGTGCCGATGGAGCAGGATGTTATAATACAATATGTCCTGGTTTTATTCAAGTGTCACAAACTGACCTTTTATCTGGCCCTATTCCTCGTCCTAGAAAAGGAGATAGAGCTATTTTTCCTAGTATTGTACAGGTGTTATTTATATTTTTCTAGTAACATTTTCTTTGGAGTATTACAAATCGCTTACAATGTTTTATCATCTAATTAAGGATGACGTCTCAGGACATTGGTGGACAACACATGTGCGAAATTTTAAGAAAGATTTAGCTATTGGTTATTGGCCAAAAGAACTATTTGATATAATAGGTCATAGTGTAAACATGGTTGGAGTTACGGGAGCAGTCCAAGCTTCTCCTTCAGATATAAGTCCACCAATGGGTAATGGTCATCTACCAACTAAAAATGAAGATGAATCAGCGCGCGTTAGACACCTCGTAATTGTAAACTCTAAATTTAAAGGCAAAGAGCCTGACATAAGTAATTTAGATAAGTTATTAGACAGCAACAAATGTTACGGGTTAAGAGATGGAAAGAAAAGATTTTTCCTCGTAGAATCTAATTTGTTCACATATGGTGGACCTGGAGGAAAATCTTGTTAAATGTGATATTATAAAATAACATAATTGGTTATTAAATAAATAATTTAAATATCATGTTTAATAACATTTATTATGTCTGTTGTAAATCTTTCTTTTTTGTTATATGTGATTTTCTCCTTCAGTTCCAAAATAATCCATGTTTTAGAGAAAAATGTTTGTTACAAAAATATACATTTTCACTTTTTCAATTTAACTTTTAGTAGATAATAAATTTGCAACCTTAATAAATTATGTTTCTTAAATTTTGATTTGTTAAAAGTTATGGAAAATAATTTTTCAATATATATATATATATATTTACTACTAAGATTTAATATGTTTTATTAATAAGAGTGAAAAACCTAAAACATGTAACATCATTAAACTGATGGATTATTATTTAATGTGGTGTCTAGAAATTTAGTGTATGCCAATATTTTTTTCAAATCGGACTGAAAAATCTTTTGGATCCTGGGTCATTGTAGTTCGACTATGTTCGACCTTCAATTGGTATTAACTGAATTTAATGGTATTTTGAAATAATATACATTTTCTTACAAAGATAGATCATACTATCAAATAAAATATTTCAGTAACTATAATATTTAGAAAAAATGAAAAATAATAAAATGAAAATTTAATAAAAGTAATAATAATAATTTAATAGTTCAAATAAAATCAATAATAAAATACATTTAAACTAAATTATGTTTTTAAATTTTGTAAAAGTTGAATTTCTGGATCATTTTATTCCATTGGTAAGTACATTGAAAAAAGTGAAGCTTAAACCACAAGAAAGAAAAAAACAGATTATGTAAACTATGTTTTGATTTGCTCCTAATGAGAAACAAGAATATCCTTTTTGCATCAAAAAAATATCAAAAAAAAAACCGAGAAGCCAGAATAAGTTAAGTGCTTTGTTGTTTATAAGTTATACAAATTTCACACAAGTAAATGTTTCAATTATTCAAGTATTCAACACAAGTGATCACGAAATAATATCTAAACAAAGTGAAAAGTAGATAAAAACAATACATTGAGGTGAAAATTTAAGTTTGTGAATCTTGTGACTTGTGAATTGCAGAGGCATCAAAATAAAAAGACAAGATGGCTTGATAAAAAAACGAGACATCTTAATTATCAATCCCCTTTCTATTATTTGAGGAGACCATTTTGAAACAAACATTAGCCTCATGTGTGATTTACAATCATGTCATTGCTTAGGTGTCATCTTCACACTCCACCTTAGAGCATTTATTCAAAATCCCATCATTGTCTAGAATATTTACATTTCATGCCATTCTAATGTTCACATATTATATACTTCATATTATTCACCAAACTTACATTATTCTTTGACTGAATTTTTCATTTTTTTCTGACAGTTACAATGATACACATATGGAAACAATAGTGTCAATTTTATGTAATACTTATCAATCATTAACTAATATAGAATCATTATTACCATGATAACAATACTACAATATTGTTATGGTTCGTATAGGTAAAGCATTGTGACTCCTTTTATGTAAATTAAGACGATCTATCTTATGGTTCGTTATGATTAAAAAAAGACTCATTTGATGAAAATTAAAACGATTTAATTTATGATTCGTATAGCTATGGCATATGTAATGTATCGAGTCCTTCAAGTTAGTGATTATAGTATATATATTTTTTTTATTAAACGTTTGATATCTACGAGTTTAGAATTAGAAAAATTTGTTACATTATAACAAATCGTATTTTTTTCATCATAATATAAAATTATAAAATTTTGTCACTAGGTGTTTGTTTAGCATATATATATACATATATATATATATATATATATATATATATATATATATATTTTTTTTTTTTTTTTTTTTTTCATTTGTCTAAACATATATATAACCTTATTTATACATTGTTCTTTTTGTTAGTTGAGTTTTTTGTCAGTATAATTATAAAAGCAAGTAAATATAATAAACATGTATATATAGTCTTATTATATATGACAAATAATTAGGAGATTTGCTGACGTCTTTTAATATCAAATTCAATAATTTGTTGTTTCTATATTTACTTGATTTTTTCTGCTAATTTTACCTATAATCATAATTAATGTTATTCCAAAATTAGGGAATCAACCTTATGATATATTAACATATATCATTTTTCTAAACATATAAATGTAATCTTTAATATATGAGAAAATTTATAAAAGCAAGTAAATAATATATATATATATATATATATATATATTAAGTAAATAAACATGTAATCAACCTTATAATAATTTAAATAAATATGAGATTTGGTGACGTCCTTTGATATTAAATCCAATAATGTTTTGTTTCTATATTTACTTGATTTTTTTCTTGCTAATTTTACGTTTAATCATAATTAATGCTATTTAAAAAATTAGGGAATCAAACTTATAATTTAAATAAATAGGAGATTTTGTGATGTCTTTTAATATAAAATCCAATTATGTTTTGTTTCTATATTTACTTGATTTCTTTTGCTAATTTTAGGTTTAATCAAAATTAATATTATTCCAAAATTAAGACATTAATGTACTATAGTGTTTCAAAAACAATTTACTATATAACTCATAACACATTCTGATTTTAATTTAAAATAGAAAAATTACGACTCATTTATTGAAATTCTTAAGCCCAATTAAAAATTATACATGAAATTGTATAGGTTTTCTACCATTATTGTCGCCATGTAATATATTTGATTGATTCAGTCATCATTGCCTAAACCCTGTTAGTTATTACTATGTATCATAATAAACTTCCATCTATTTTATCACAGCCTACAAACTTCAAAACACGCAAAGACAATGAGTGCTATCGATGTCTTTAGAAAGAATTATATCATTTCGTTTAATGATCAGTTTCGTAAATAATTGTGTGTAATTTGGTAAGCTGATACCTTTTTATTTCTCTTTATAAAATTGCAAACGAAGAATTTTGAAAACATTTTTTTTTATTTCTCTTTATAGGATTGCAAACGAAGAATTCTGAAAACATTTTTTTTATTTGTTTCTTTATAATTTGTTCTCTTCATGTTTTATTATTCCATTACCTATGTTTTGTTTTATCTTATATTCATAATTTATATTATGAAATCAGTAATTTAATTGCAAATGTTTTGTTTTATCTTAAATTCATAACTAATTTTACATAAATATTTTTTTACTCTTATAGAATTATTTCCACTAGAATATTCAGATATTTCATCTAATCAATTACGCAAGTTTTAAGAAAATTCAAAGTTTACCTTATATAAACATGCATAATTTTGATCAATCTTTATTATATAACATGTAATCTTTGTTACTATAACTTTTAGCTTTCTAATATCTATAGATTAAATTTTTTGATTTTTATTAGTCCATTCACTCTGCGCAGGGCGTAGGTACCAAATAGTCTTTTAAGAAACCTTATTTTCACTTTAAAAGAAGAAGAAGAATTATTTATTTTGATTAAGCAAAATTTTGGTTTATATATGAATTAGAACTTGAACGGGATTCATTAGATTACTGGTTCTTGTGTCTTTAACGGTTTAATATGAGTTTTTAACTGGTCCAACCTTATTTAGGTCTTAGTATTAATCTAACAAGGATTGATATCCGGTTCGCGGTTAACCCCAGTCCAACCACCGGTCTGGTTCAGGTTTAAGAACACAGGTGTATGGTTTTATTGTATTAGGTACTTAATCAGTCAGGGGATTTTGCACCATGTGCACGTTTATGAGTTTTAAAATCTAAATAGTTTATAAAATACTGTATGTAATTTCAATGAAGTTTAATATGAAGAAAAACTTATCAAAATTTAAAAATGTATATAGTTGACTTGATAAGGACATATGATCTAACGATTTGTAGATTAATATTTTTTTACGAAAGGTTCAATCACTTATACTAAGTGATTTGATGATCTAACGATTTTATGCTTGGGTCTAATGACATTATAAATGAATTATATAACCAAATAAATTAATTATGACGGGTCATGTGAACGATTAAGTGGGACACTATACATACTGAACCGGGTTTGAAACAAAAGTCTATGATAGGATACTAGAAGTCTGGAAGTCAAGCATGTGCTGAGGTGGCAAGTATGAGACACTAGACGACGTCAACCAAACCGCAAGTATCTCGCATGAAGGAGTCTAACGTTTCATTTATTTTCTAGTTTTATTAATAAGAGAAGTAGTCTTCCTTGACTATAGGAACCTATCTTTATGTCACGTTTCCCATTTCATGTTTGTTAGGAGTTGATGCTCCACTTTCCATTTCTTTGCTTCATGTATGTCTTCTATTTAAATCAATGAAAAACCTAAAAAGAGGTAGTCTTAACTACCCAAAAAAAAGTGTGTTCTTAGTTTGTTCTTGACAAATTCTCTTTGATTTGAAGAGGGACCTTAATTGGTATCAAATCACATGTTTCTAGATCAACATTTGATATCTCTTGGCAAGGGACCTATCAGTCTAAAATTCAGGAATATGATATAAGCTCATAGGTTGAGAGCTTACATGAAAGAGGGGAGGATCAAGGAAAAAGAAAGAAGTTGTACGGTGATGCATGCAAAAGGAAAAGGATGTATTTAAATTGTTGATGTATGCGCTTGAGCTTTCTCAACGGTTTATTGGACGGGCATCACTGTGCGATTCGGGGTGAGCTTCTTTCAATTCCTCGGTCCAGGGTTTCAGCTTTGCTTCCCGGTTTCTTCTTCTCTTTAGATCCCTTTGACCTTGAGGCTCTCGTGGTTTAAGTTATCAAAGGTTTCGTTCTTGGGATTTGTCACGTACAAAGTGTTGACGATGAAGGTCATATAAGCTTTACTTAACCCAATACAATAACCGATATAAACCAGAATAAACCAGATATATATATATATATAATAACCTCTAATACTTCCCCTCAAGATTGAAGGGGGACTTGAAAAGCTCCATGGAAAGTAGAGAGGCTTAAAATACACGTCTGGTAAGTGATAGAGAAAAACTGGAGGCTGACTCTGTTGCAACTCATGATACTCCAAAGAATGATTTCTAACTTCAGGATCACTACCTTGACACAAGCAAAAAAAGCTTGGTTCCACTTGATGATTAACTGAAGAAGTTAGGAGACCGTGTACAAGCAGCAAAACTCACGTGTTGCACACAAGGTAAACACAACACTCGTCGTTCTGCTACTTCCGATCAGAATAACCGGAGAAGACTCCAACCAGAGAATCATCATCTGTTTAGTGCTCATTCCTTTTCTATCAAAAATACAAGGAGCTTCATGAATGAAAGTAGCAAACCTTGGCCAACCCTCATCCTGTCTTGTCTTGAGACACAGCTTCGTGAACTAACTTTGACATGAAGGTCCAACCATTTGGAGGTAAAGCTACTCCCATTTAGCAAACATGATAGCATCTCATATGTGCTGAAACAAACTGTTTGAAAACTGCAACTATTGGAGATCTTGGCTGCATTAATCCCATATGCACTTCAACACAAGAGTGAAACTGAAGTAATCTCACATCAAAAACGCCTCAAAATCGGAAGCGTTTGTGTCGATGTTTCATTAATATCTTCACATCAACTTCAAAATCAGAGATACCAAACAAACAAACAAACCCTTCATCACAGCATAACCCTTAAACAATCTCAGATAGTGTGCTACCTTGATAAACATTTCCATAACTTAGAAAACACAACCATATCTCAACGGATTGAACAACTTGGAGCTGTGAAAGAGATTTGTAAGAGAGGATAAGCTCGGAGAAAGACAATCTCATGAAAACAGAGATCATCAAATCCTCAAAACAGTAACGCTTTGACAATGAGGTTTAAGTGCTGAACTAAAGCCACCAATTGGAGTGACATGAAAACCAGTGAACTAGTAGGACGCAAGAAAGGCATAGCAGCAATCAACATTCAAGCAGCATAAAACAGTAGCAAACTTAAAGATTCTCCCTCCCCCCTGTCTACAAAAGACGTTGATGCCTAAAAAGACCTTCTGAATCTGTACACGGTTCTTGAACAATACCAGTATATTCAATGCATGAAACAACAAAGAATCTGCAGAGGCTATAAATGAGAATCAGGCAATCTCTCTGATGTATTTTCCTGAATATGTGTTGTGAACATGAAATCAGAATCAGGATGATAGAGCATATCCTAGATTCTTTTGAGAATATTTTCTAATGTAATATTCATCTCTCTCCTATGAACACAGCTACGTTCAGTAGATCTCTATATCGTAACATCATCATCAAAGAAGGAGAGATAGAGAGATTAAGAAGATACTTCTTGATTGATAATTATAATTTCATAATCTGTTTACAAACACGACAACCTTAGATACACATAAAATATAACACGACAAACCTTAGATACACATAAAAAAAAAAAATATATATATATATATTCTAATTAAAACGCCATCACACTCACACTCATTAAACCTTAGAATAATATACTTAATTCTAATCAAACGCCATCACACTCACACTCACACTCCCACTCGCTGGAGTCGCTGGTAGTGGTAGATTCCTCCGCAGCCGCTTCTCTCTCGCGGCGAGGAACCACCGCCAAGCCGAAGAAGCAACAAAGTGTAGGAGGGGTCTCGTGATCCGTCTTCCCGAACCTCTTCCAGTAACAACAGCAGCAAACAGCTCCCACAACAATCCCCACTACGAGAATCAGCGCAGCACGATTGACTTTGTTGACTTTAGAATTTCTGTGTTGAAGATCATTTTGTTCGTTGTTTTTTTCTTTGAGTACTTCGACAATCCTTCTTAACACTTTTATATTGCGTTTTGCTGTAGTGGTTTGCGTTTCTTGCGTTCTTGTCCAATCCTTTACGACTTTTTAGTTGTTTGCGTCCGTACTTAATCAAAAAACAAATGGATACGTGACCAGACAAAGAGTCAGAATCAAAACATAAAACAGGGAGATAAAGGAATTTCGAATCACGATCAAAAGAATTAATAGGGAGCGTTTTTACCAAATGACCCACCCTATAGAATTTTGCAATTTATCAGAAAATGTATTATACTGTTAGAACAGAAAATTAATTTTTAGATTGCAACGAAAATTTTGATTTTATGGTTTTGCAGAAGATGTGATTTTGAGTTAATGGTAAAAATGTGATTATTATAATTTTGTGAAAAGTGAGATTCTGGTTTACAGATGATTCTTTTTTGCGATTTTAGTAGTTTATAAGGTTTTGGTCTGAAAAAAATGATTTTATAATTGGCAAAAAATATATTTTACTGGAAAAAAGTAATGTAATGGTTTTGGTGGTAAGTTAAAATCTTGTAGTTTGGGCATTAAAATGTGATTTGACGGTTTGGTGGAAAAAATAGTTTGTAGTTTTAAAGAGAAAATAAGATTCGATAGTTTGGCGAAAAATGAGATTTTAGCTAGGAAATGCGTTTAATAGTTTTTACAAAAATTGTGTTTGACAAGTTTTAGAGGAAAATGTATTTTGTGATTTTACTGAAAGTATATTTTCACGAAAAAATATGATTTTGGCAAGAAAATGAAATTTTACTATTTGAAGTAAGCTGAAAAATGAGATTCTGGCAAGAATTAAGTTTTGGTAAAAAACCTTACGGTGTGATTGTGGTTTAGTGGGGTTTTTAAAAAATGTAGTTTTATAGTTTTGACTAAAAATATAGTTTGCAGTCTAATGAAAAGATGTTTTGTATCATGATTATTTATTTATATAAAAGTTAAATTCAGAATAATGTTAAATTGTTATTTGCTATTTTAGACATATCCATTTCTATCTAGGTGCATCAGTAGATAAACATTTACACACGCAATTTGCATTACTAATCATACTGACGTGTATACACACTAGTTATCTTGGGCCTGAAACATATTTAAACTGGTCAAATACTCAAAGGACTAGTATTACTGCCTATGCACACTTTTTCAATATATGTTAACTCAAAAATAAAAACAATTAATTAATTTTCTAGTATATGAGTATTGTAAAATATATGTGTAATATGATTAGTAAGAAGTTAAGTATGATTAACCCGAATTTTATATTAAATAAAAGTTCAAAGATATTTTTAAAAATAAAAAGCATACACACGTTTTGAGAATCATGTAAATCATTTTCAAAATTAAGCCATTAAGCCATAAAGAAGGTATTTTTTTAATAAAAAAAAAGAGAACACCAGTATACTAATTATGGTTCTTACCAGTAAACCATATCAATAGCAACATGTATTACCAAAACAATGTAAAAATTAATTGGGAATCAAGTCTCTGTTTTTAATGCATATCATCTATGTGTTTTACGAACTTACTCTTGGAAAATGGAAAGCATAAGCTTCTTTTCTTTCTTCTGGAAAGCGTAAAATAGACCTGGATGTGAACATGATCATTGATTTTTTGTAAACGAGACCATTTACCAAGATGCCAGTTCATGAAAGCTAGTGTAAAGTCTTAAAGCTTGACATCTGCACACTGATTCTGAATTAGAAAACTGATATAACCATGTAAGAACATATACGAAACCAATGAATCATCTTCAACCTCTCATCGACTCCTTGTCAACTTTCCAAATCCTGCTTTTAGATGCTTTAGTTGGGGATAAGTGTGAAAGTAAGCTTTGTCTTGTAGACAATTACGCACAATGGCACTTGAAACCTTTAAAAATGGTTCTTAAGTTGTAGATCTACAAAGATCTACAAAACCCTTTGATAATAATTCAGAATAAAAAATATATAGTTTACCTATTCATAAATGTAATTGTTAAATCTAATTTTCCCTGATTCCATATTTATATATGAGGGTGATGGGTTGAAGATGATAGTGATGAAAGTAGGTAGTTAAAACCGGAGATCATGAAAAATAAAACTGTTTGATTTTTTTTTCTAAAATAAATTTAAAACTAATTTGAAAAACAGTTTTCATAAATAGTAAATGAATATATGAAAGGACACTTTCCATTTCAAAAATTGTTAATTTACTTCTGTTTTATATTATAAAAGATGTGATAGTACTGTTAGAACAGAAAATTAAATTTACGACTACAACAAAAACTTTTATTTTATGGTTTGCAGAAAATGTGATTTTTAGTTAATGATAAAAATAGGATTATTATAATTTGTGTGAAAAGTGAGATTCTGGTTTATAGAATAATTTTTGTGGTTTCAATGGTTTTGGTCCGAAAAAATGATATTATAATTTTGGCAAAAAAATATTTTACCTGAAACATGTTATGGTTTTGGTGGTAAATTAAAATCCTGTAGTTTGGGCATTAAAATGTGATTTGACGGTTTGGTGGAAAATATAATTTGTGGTTTTGAAGAGAAAATATGATTCGATGGTTTGGCGAAAAATGAGATTTTAGCTTGGAAATGTGTTTTACAGTTTTTGCAAATATGTGTGTTTAGCGAGTTTTATAGGAAAAGTATTTTTGTGATTTTACTGAAATGTTAACTCTTACATTCTATTATTTGCTGTAATAATTAAAGAAAACATTGTCTGTTACGCATCAGTTTACAATAGTTTGCCCGCGGTACATAAATCGTTTTATAATATTAAGCATCACTCAAAATTGTTTAAACTTAATATATTGTGTACACAGTTAGAAATAAATACTAAAGCAACAATACTATTAAAAACAAGCAATATTTATCTACTTACAAGTAGTTTATGTTGTACCATTAAATTTACTTAATTTGTTTATATTTTTGGTGTACTCTATATTGATTATTATTAAATATATGATTAAGCCTAAAGTAATGGGACTCACTAACCTAACAAATCGCATACAACAATTTACATAACTAGTTTTTTTTGTTTTCTTGTAAAACTTTACATAACTTATATCAATAACTTATAATTGTATTTGTATCCTACTATATGGACTTTCTTATCGAGTATATAATCTATTTATAAGTTATATAATTATAAACTTCAATTCATCAAATGTGTAAAACCGTACAATTCCTATATACCACTATACTATTACAAATTTTACTAACTATTATAAGGTGTATATTGTCTAATGTCTATTGTCTATTTATATTGATATTATAATTTGGTTATGTTAACATATTATTTTATTTTTTTCATCAACGTAATGTCAACATATAAAAAGTAACCAAAATGAAAGTTAAACAAAGAAGTATATTAAAAGTGAATATTTAAAAATGAACTTAGATAACTAAACCAAATGTATCTTTAAGAAGATCAGTATGAACAAAATTAAAGAAAGAAAAGAAGAAGATCAATATGTGTACAGTACATTTTATTAAGAAGATCAATATGTGATCAGTGTACTAAATTTCATATATATATATATATATATATATATATATATATATATTAGTATATTTTACTAAAAAGGTAAAATGCATCAATATACAGAAAGTATTTTCGTGTCAACAATACAACATACACACTTTAAAAATAAATAAATAATATGTATATTCAATCTATTATAATAAGATCTCAGAGTATTAATATTGTTTTTATTAAAAGGGTAAGATGGACTAATAAAGCGGGATATGTATTTATTTTAGCTGTATAAAAACACCCATAAATTATTGAAATTAGAATAAAACAGAAAAAAACTGACAATCCAAATTAGAACATTTAAGTGTCTGATATTTTTATCATTTAATAAGAATATCCAAGTGTCCAATGTGTATAATAAAAACCCCAGTAAAACAATATGGAAAACTGAAATTGTGTATCTATTTATAATGATTATTGATAAAAACCATTAAATAAAATAAAAATACTGGAAAAACAGGAAGGGACATATATAGATTTATCACCTTTACTATTATAAATACCTAAATATTTGGAGGTGTATTCAACAAAAGTAAAATATTATTAAAAAATAGGATTATTAATATGAATTTATTTTTCAAACTCGTCACATTCATATTCATAGTCTCTCTAGTTCAATCTATAGAAAGTGTCAGAAATGTGAAATCATTTAAGGTAGGTGGAAACAATAATAAGAAGTATGTATTTATACACATCCAAGTTTTAAACTGATATATGTAGATTGTTTTCTGGTAGTAATTCCAAATATGCTTTTACAGCTAAACGAGAAGATTATATATGATTGTGTGGATATATATAAACAACCTTCATTAAACCATCCACTACTCAAAAACCATATAATTCAGGTATTCATTCCTCAAGATTATATGATTTTTTAATTTTAAACAATATTTACTTTATTGATTTAGTGGAATAAATATTGATGAATGACTGTGAGACTACAATCAATTTTTTGTTGTTGCAACAGTCCAATTTTTCTTTGTTACTAGACTTATTTTCCTTTTACATTACTCTCTTGAATGTACATTTATAAAGTAGTTGAACATAAAATTGAAATTATTTATCAACTACTCTTACTACACCTTTGTTAAATTTTGACTTTCTATCTGAGTTTTTTTAAATCAATAAACTAAAGATGATTTTTTTCAAGTAAAATTTATCTTTTGTTTGGTATAGCGTTCGATAATATATACCCTCACTTTACCATTAATATGTAATCATATAATTTGAAATAGATGGAACCATCTTTTTCAAGCTGGAAACCAAAAAAGCAAATAGAAAATAATATTGAAAATAGAATAAGCATCAACTGTCCAAATGGAACAGTACCTATACTGAAAAATACAAAAGAATATGTCGCACATGCTAAGTATTGGGCTGAGGAACACTTCAACCCGCTCACAGAAGACAGTCCAGGGACACATGTAAGTCTTCGAATGATTTGAGTCATAAATATGATATCTTGAAAAATCATATGATGTAAGTTTCTGGATTTAAAGATTGCTGGGGTTATATCACAAGATGAAGGTCCTTACCATGGTTTGGCAGCTTGGATGAGTGTGCATGATCTGAACATTAGTAGAGACCAAGCTTCATATGCTAATATATATGTTGGCAGTGGATTCAACAACAATACTAATTTTATCCAAACTGGTTGGATGGTAAATTAACGTTGATGCATTTTTAATTTAGTTTTATATAGGTTTGCTTAACTTTTTTTGTAACATTATAGGTTTGTTTAACAAAATATAGTTTTGATAAATAGGTAAATCCAAGTTTATTTGGTGATGAACGCACATGGAGTTACGGGTTTTGGAAGGTACATTAGTTGACATATAAGATACCTAACCAGTTTCTTGATAAAAGGACGTCTAAATTTTTCATATTGCAAAAATGTTTAAGTGATAATTGTATTTTATATATAAACTATAAGTTAAAACATATAAATAGCCTTTTCTGAAACTCACATATAAATAGCCATCTTCTGTTGTTAGAGTTGTTTCATTAAAAATGTATAATGATAGGCAAAATAAGAACTCAAATAATACGATTTTTTCTCTTGTTATAAATAAATTTAATTGTCCAACCCAAAATCCAAAATTCTTACAATGTTAATCTTATTTTTTTTCTTAACGGACCATTTAAAATAATGTACATGCATTGTAAAATTACATAATTGTTTTAAATTGTTTCTCAAACTTATTGTAATACTTATTTTGTTATTCTCTTAATCTGTACTTATAATTTTGTCTTTTGATGCACATAAATTTTCAATTTTTATCTAGATTATAGTATTATACTAATATAATAAACTGAATATTGATAGGGTGCCAATGGAACAGGATGCTATAATACAATATGTCCTGGTTTTATTCAAGTTTCAAAAACTGATCCTTTATCCAGTCCTTTTCCTTATCCCCGGAAAGGAGATAGGGCTGTTAATCCTAGTATTTCACAGGTACTTTTCTAATAACATTTTACAGAGAAATATTATACAAACCTAATCTGCATATGCTTTTTGTCATCTATTTAAGGATTATGCAACCGGACATTGGTGGTTAATACACGTGAGATCCAATAAGAAGGATATAAATTTTGGCTATTGGCCAAAAGAATTATTTGATATTATAGGTCGTAGTGTGGATATTATTGGAGTCACAGGAGTAGTCCAAGCTTCTCCTTCTAGTACAAGTCCACCAATGGGCAATGGTCATCTACCAACTCAAAAAGAAGATGAATCTGCACGTGTTAAAAACCTCCTCATTGTAGATTCTAAATTTAATTTCATAGCTAGTCGCAAATATAAGCTAGAGAAGCTATTAGACAACAACAAATGTTATGGACTAAAAGATGGAAAGAAAAGAGCTTTCTACAAAGAATCTATTTTGTTCACATATGGTGGACCTGGAGGAGATTCTTGTGGGATATAATCTTATAAAACAATGTTTTGGCTATTAAAATAAATAATTGAGACTTTATGTTTCATGTTTAAGTATTATTTTTTTATTATATCTATTTATTAATGCAGTGTTTTAAAAGTTTACTAGACCATGACCCGCCCGACCGGGCGGGTGCTATCTTATTTTTAATTTTTTAATTTATATTAAGTGATCTATTTTAAAATAGTTACATGTAATACTTTAATTTTTGTGTGTTTTTAATAACAATTGAATGTGTGAAAAATGTTTGGTAGTATAGAATGAAAACATCAAATCAACAATGATAGAATATAACTGAAATATATATATATATATATATATATATATATATATATATATATATATATATATATATATATATATATATTTCTATATATATATGAATGTAGTTAATTTAAAATGTGTTTCAAAATAAACTACTCTGAGTTAGTAAAATATATTAAATAGATAAATAAATATAATTTTGTAACATCAATTTATTTGTCCATCTTGTATGGAAATATAACATATTAAAATGTCCATGTAATATTTATAAAAGAATTAATAAAAGTCATATGTATAAAAAAATAGTTTATTGATTTTTTTTTTTAAATTAGTTTTTAAAAATATGACTTGTATATCTGTAAAAATGTATTTTTATTTATATGGATCGAAATTGTATGAAAATGTATAACTAAATTGTTGTATTTACTATTTAAAATGTATGGTCCTATATATTTTCTACTTTTTAACATTTATTATACTGAATTTATATTGGACTAATATTTTTATTAAAATATATGTAACATAACATATTTATTTATCAATCTATATATTATATAAATGTTTCTTTTGTGATTTTTATTTTTAGTAATTACTTATAAATAATAAAAATATAATAATTATTTAAAGATAGGTAGATAATTAATCATAAAAATCCTAAAAGGTAGGTTAATTAGTATGAAATTAATTATTATGTATAATTTACGTTTATTACGAAATATATATATATATATATATATATATATATATATATATATATATGGAATTAATTATTTTCAGACACACATATATATAAAAAATAGGAAAAGACAAAGAATATTAAAAGATAGGCTTATTAATTATTATTTTCATAATATTTTAGCTAGAATTTGATTTTGGAAATGCATTAGTTAAAGAGAAAAGACAAAGAATCATATATGGTAGGCTAATTAATAGTTTAAGACAAGCATTTTTTAAGGAATGATAATTAATACTCTCAGTGGCATGCCATTGTAAATAAAACTAAAAACTAAGGGGTAATTTATATTTGTACTTCAATCTATTAATAATAGGAATCCTGATTAATTCGAAAATGTTTGTGTTTTTATAGGTATCTCAGATCTTGTGAAAAATTGTGATTGTTCGTTAAAAAGTTGTGTCTCTTCTTTACGAAAAGATACGACTACTTAAATGGTTGTGTCTCTTCATCGTTAAAAGTTGCAACTGTTTAAATTGAAAAATTGCGACTGTTCGTTAAAAAGTTGCGTCTCTTCTTTATGAAAAGATGCGACTAGCTTAAATGTTGTGAAAAATTGCGACTGTTCGTTAAAAAGTTGCGTCTCTTCTTTATGAAAAGATGTGACTAGCTTAAATATTGTGAAAAATTGCGACTGTTCGTTAAAAAGTTGCGTCTCTTCTTTATGAAAAGATGTGACTAGCTTAAATGTTGTGAAAAATTGCGACTGTTCGTTAAAAAGTTGTGTCTCTTCTTTATGAAAAGATGCGACTACTTAAATTGAAAATATGTGACTTTTCAAAGAGAGCTTTTCAAAATCTATAAATAGTCTATGTTTATACACTTCTGACACTAAAATTTTCGCAAATCTAATTGTTAGTAAAATGGTGAAAAAAATAGTTCTACATAGTTACTTGGTTACAAATTTTTTGAAGATGTTCAAATGAAACGTTGTCAACAAAAAATATTAGGAAGAGTTTTACGTGTTTGGATGGCAAAAAATCCTAAACGGAACAATGAAATTATTAGTCTTAATTTTCTTCTACTAGATGAAAATGTTTGATTTTATGTTTTTTTTTTATATTTTGAGAAGTAGATTGTTGTATAATTATATGTTTTTTTTGTTGCAGAATGATACAATTGTTGGTTCTATTAATAGTAAATATATCCAACAATTTGAAGAGTATCTAGATGAGGGAAACATTTTACTGATCACTGATTTTGAAGTTTGGAAATCATCAGATAATTATAAAATAACAAACCATCGGTTTCAATTACGAATCAATGATCAATCAAAAATTGAGATTATCAATGATCCACAAGTTTTGACTGATTTTGAGAAATTTGAATTTCTTAACTATGATCAATTTCGATTGTTAGCCAATTCAAATAAACAATTTAACGGTTGGTTTTATACATTTTTAATAAATATGTTTGTATTATTTTATTAAGTAATGTTTTTTTTATATAACATATGTAATATGTGTTATAGAAGAAGGAGGGCTCTTGAATATAGATGATATGGATATGAATTCAAAAGTAGTTATTGACATTATAATAGAATGATGAGTATTGACACTTTTTTAAGGAAATTAGTATCTTACAATAATATTGACATGAAAAATTAATGTTCTGACTAATAAATTGCAGTGGGAGTAAAATACGTCTCATTATCTGGGGTGAACAAGTTACTAATTATATTAAGGGAATAGACCAAAAAAATCCGAGATGTTTAATTATTATAGTAACGAGTATCAATCCTAAATTATATTCAGGTAAATTGAAATGTATTTTTGATTTTATTATAGTAAATACATCTGTTAAAGATTACTAACTAACAACACTGTAGGGTATTTATATCTGAATACAACATCCGCTTCGAAAATTAAATTTGATGACCCAATAAATGCCATCGATAATTTCAAACAAAGGTAAATTTATATTTTATTAATAATCACTAATTTTAACTTGTGGATATAACTAATACATATAAAAATAAATAAGAACACTCCCGAAAATAGAAGACAATATTCTTAATGGAATAAATTCTGTGAACTTAAGTCAACATACATTTATCACAATCTCCAAACTTATTGATATTCTTTCAGGAGAATTTGAACATGTATAAATAAATACAATTATATTGTAAAAAATACAATTACTAAATTAATTTATACGGTAAAAAAATATATTTATTAATATTTATAAATGATAGTTACTTAAATACTTTAAAATAATATATTAATTTAAAATACAATTATAAGGGCGTGTGTTTTTGTAAGTAGCTTAAATCTTGCAAAAAATTACGATTGTACGTTAAAAAGTTGTGTCTCTTCTTTATGAAAAGATGCGACTACTTAAAAGGTTGTGTCTCTTCTTCGATAAAAGTTGCAACTGTTTAAATTGAAAGAGTGTGTGTTTTTATAGGTAACTTAAATCTTGTGAAAAATTGCGATTGTTCATTAAAAATTTGTGTCTCTTCTTTATGAAAAGATGCGACTACGTAAAAGGCTGTGTCTCTTCTTTGATAAAAGTTGCAACTGTTTAAATTGAAAAGATGTGACTTTTCAAAGAGAGCTTTTCAAAATCTATAAATAGTCTATGTTTATACACTTCTGAAAGTAAAATTTTCGTTAATCTAATTGATAGTAAAATGATGAAAAAATAGTTCTATGAAGTTACTTGGTTACAAATTTTTTGAAGACGTTCAAATGAAACATTATCAACAAAAAAATAGTAGGAAGAGTTTTACGTGTTTGGATGGCCGAAAATCCTAAACAGAACAATTAAATTATTAGTCTTAATTTTCTTCTACTAGATGAAAATGTTTGTTTGTATGTCTTTTTTATCTTAAGAGGAGTAGATTGTTGTATAATAGCAATCTCAATTAATGTAAAGATTTGTATTTTTGTAATTTAAGAGTTGTGAAAAATGTCACAAGAAGTTGCATCATTTTGTTTGTATACAGTTGCAACTTTCTAAACTTGTAAATAATTGTTTTAACTGAATTGTGGATGTATTTGTTAGATTTTTATTTTAGAATTTTGTATTTATTTTTATTATGAAAAGGTGCATCTAATAGTTACGAACATTGATATGAAATGTTGTATCAATTACTTGTGTCTTTTCAGTATCTATATATAATATTTGTTTAAAACTCCATTATTTTTCTATTTCTTAAACAAGCATATCTTATATTTTCCATTTATCAAATAACGTTCGGTAAATGTAGATCAAAACTTTAATAATTCACTTTTAATTTTCAGTATAATATATCTATCTTCAAAAGTACGAAGAGTGTCTAATACATTTTTGCATCATCAAAGATCTATTATTCCATTATTCTTCAACAAAGAAGATTATTTTGCATAGTCTTATAATTTTTTACATTACTATATTAATTAGACTAGAAAAGAAAATTCAAATAGAGTTTTATGGGAACGACTTTCGTCTATTTAAAATATTTTTCATTATTTCTTTCGTCTATATATATACATCCATATATTAACATATTATAAAAAAAATTAAAAAATGATGGAATTATCTTTTAACAATCATAATTTTTTGTTCACCCATTTTGAAAAAGATACAAATGGAAATATATATCTATGTATTAATTATGAAATATTAGATACAAAATAACTTGGAAATAAATAATGTAAATACTTTAAAGACTCGAAAATGATTGAATATATTTTTAGGACCAAAATAAGTTGAATAATTTTTGATACATTTTATAAAGTTTTCTATTACAATTCGTAAATTTGTTTTTCATAAAATGAGTTCCCGTGCGACATCGCACGGGTTCCTTACCTAGTTTTAATAATAGAGATGAAGATCTTATTTTGTTACTTAGGGACCAGATCTTTGCATATATAAGTTGTAAAATCAAAATAATTTATGAAATATGTCGTTATAATGTAGTTTAACATGAAAAGAAAAATCTCATCAAAATAAACAATGTCATACTTGACAAGGATGTATAATCATAGCTGGTCATGATGTGAAACCAATAAAACATGAGATTCGGGCTAGAGAAGAGTTCATTCTTTTTTTTTCCGTCAAAGAGGATATATTAGATAAGGGCCAGGCCCAGTAAACGGCAAAAGCTCGATTACAACAAAAAACTACTACAGGCCCAACATACAACGAGCAAATTTAAAATCTAAACGGGCCCTCGGCCCACATTCAGAAACCAGGAACCGCACGACCCAGACTGGTAAGCGTGTCGAGGAGACCGACACACCACATGGCGAGATCTACACCATCAACGCGTCACACGTATTCACTGCCTCGACTCGACCGCTACCGCCTCACTGTCGCCGAGCAACACCACCTACGTCCTCGTTCGTCAGAGCTCAGGGTTTATTGTACTTAAAATATTACTTAATTCTACTGGTAACATAATAAATTGTAGATTGTTTTCTTGTTTGACCCATGATCTAACCATTCCTATCAAGTCACTGGAGAAGAAGGCTTTCGCTGAAGACAATCTGTCTGGGTTGTTTCACTTCTTTAATGGGCCCTTTGTAACTTTTGGATGAATATCGGGTGGAATGGATGACTTATAGGCAGATTACATATGCATTTAGTAATGGGCTATGGAAGACATCTTGCTCTTTGTCCTAACTCCCAACTTTTGCTCAGTTGTCAGTTCTATACACGGGACGGGACAGTTTATGTAGTGAAAGGTCTTAAAACTTTTGACTCGGATTTTCTTGGTGAGATCATTCTGCAGCAGGACTGATAACTTTCACTACAATACTTGCGTCTTTAATTACGTTTATTTCATTAACCTATCGGTGACACCCATTTTTAAGATATGTAAATTTCTAAGGAAAATTAATCATTGAGAGGAAAACCAACTTGGTGGACGACCATCTTATTATATAAAGCTTAGTTTTCAAAGTTACTAATTAACATAATCGCGACACATGTCAATAATATATTTAAGATTGTGACATGTGTCAAACAATTAAATAGTATTTTCTAGAATTTTTTCTTTTTAAAAATCTTATAAAAAAATATTTTTAAAACAATTAATTTAATACTAATTTTCTTTTTTTAAAATACTAAAGAGATGATAATTATAAAAAAATGATAGTAATAACGATTATTGTTTAAAAATTATTTAAAAGTAATTTTCTCGACATTTTCATTTAAAAAAATCATAATTGTAAAATAATTTATTTAATACTAATTTTCATTTTCTAAAATCCTAAATAAATGATAATTGTAAAAAAGTATTGATAGGATAATTTGATAATAACTGTTCTTTTCTAAAATCATAAAATAAGAATTTCTTTTAAAAACAATTAATTTAATGCTAATTTTCCTTTTTCAAAATCCTAAATAGATGATAATTATAAAATATTTTTTGATAGTAATAACGATTATTGTTTTAAAAAAAATTATTTAAAAATAATTTTCTCGACATTTTCATTTTATAAAAAATCAAAAGAAAAAATATTTGTAAAATAATTTATTTAATACTAATTTTCATTTTCTAAAATCCTAAATAAATGATAATTGTAAAAAATTATTGATAGAATTATTTGTTAGTAACTGTTCTTTTCTAAAATCATAAAATAAAAATTTCTTTTAAAAACAATTAATTTAATGCTAATCTTCCTTTTTCAAAATCCTAAATAGATGATAATTATAAAATATTTTTTAATAGTAATAACGATTATTGTTTTAAAAAATTAAAAATTATTTAAAAATAATTTTCTCGACAATTTCATTTTATAAAAAAATCAAAAGAAAAAATATTCTTAAAAGAATTTATTTAATACTAATTTTCATTTTCTAAAATCGTAAATAAATGATAATTGTAAAAAAATTATTGATAGATTTATTTGTTAGTAACTATTCTTTTCTAAAATCATAAAATAAGAATCATAAAAAAAAAAGAATTTCTTAAAAGGATTTTTATAAGTAGTTTTCCTTTCTTCAAATCCTAAACCAAAAAATGGATTTGTAGAATAATTATTCAAATAATCAATTTTCTTTTCTAAATTCCATTTTAAAATCCTAAACAAAAGGCAATTGGAAAATATTTTATTTGATAATAATTTCACTTTAGTAAAAGAAATTGTAGAATAATCATTTAAATAATCAACTTTCCAATCTAAATTGTTAATTTTCTGTTTAAAAACCATAAACCAAAGGGTAAGACAATTAGATACCAAATCAAGCTCCAGTCATTTCAACATATTAATTGTTAATATGTTGAAATTTTTATGGATTCTAAATCACAAACCTGATCTTTAAATAAACGTTCCAGTCATGCTACTAAGAAACTTTGCAATGGAAAAAATGTTACTAATAACTAGCTTAGGTAAAAAGATTTTTGAAACGGAAATTGTAATCAGTAATCATATGAGAAAAAAAGTTTTTTTTTTCTTTTTAGAAGAAGTTTCATGCTAATAAATGTGAGATGACCTTTAAAACTGAAAAATTTGCTATGCAATGACTATCAATAAAAATTAAGAGCAAAGTTTCAACAGAGTTGATCTATATTTGCCAAATCCAGTCTTTACTCATGAGTAATTGTATGTCACACTATTAAAATTCACTACAACTGCAAAGTTTCAGATTCTTAAAATAGGAACAAATAACAACAATAGTGTTCTACAAAATATTGTATATCAAAAAAATTTTGATACCATATAATCTATAGAAATAGAGGTTAAAGTCACAACATTATTGATAAAGTAAACAATATAGACGTTTATCTAGCAATATATTTAATATTTAGCTGGTTATCAATAATACATATTGATTGATGTCGTGTAATATTAATATTTTGAATTGCATTATTTTTTCTTTGTCTTAAACAATATACAAAATATTGAAAATTTATGATTATATATGTTTCAATAAAATTCGATTAATATTATTTAAAGAATAATTAAAAGTGAAATAGTTTAAAAAAAATTATATGCTTTTTAACATCATGACTATTTAAATAAAAATACAATCAAAAGAACACATTATTATTACTGTAATAAGTCTTACACCAATATATACTGAAAAATCCAAGAATTAGTGTGAAAAAAAAAAATCATTATTTTTATGATGTCGAGAAATTAAAACTTCAGATGAAATATGTGCAACGCACGGTCCTTATCTAGTATATATATACAACGAGCCTTCTGACTTCACAAAAGTATCTATGGTCCCATAAAGTCGTTGTAATCAGGTAACCGTGGGAGTGATCGTTTACTTGACTACGTTCATTCTCTCAGAAGTCAACGTCTCTCCAAATAAAATAAAAAAATAAGATAAATCCCAAAATCCATTTCTTTGTCAATATTACACCAAAAGAACAATAACTCAAGTGAAGAAGGGTAATCTGAGGCAGAAATAATAAACACAGTGCCAAGTTGATAGATCAATGGGTTTCTCACTTATTTACATACATAACCTTAAAGAAGAATCTTTCACCCATACGACCATCCGCTAGAAACAAAACCAAATCCCTCTAATTATAATCCACCATCATAATAAACTTGTTTTCTTTACTCTCTTTTTCCCCCTTGACAATCAGAGTTCCTTCTCTTTTGTATCCCTAATTCTACTCACCTATAGAGTAATAGAATTACAAGAAGAGAACCAAAAAAAAAAAAGAAAAAGCAAACTGGGACAAGGCCGTTTTCAATTGTTCTCATAAAAATTACCTGACAAGACACTTTGTCACGACTGCCAAAACAGCTCAAAATCCTTACTATACAAGGAGCGGTCTTGTATCTCCAGGTTTGCTACATGTCTATTTATGAGCTGCGACTGCATTATCTTACACACGACCAGTCCCGCTGGAAATATCCACCATTCACTTTCCCCCCTGCATCCCCACCAAAAAACCACAACACAGATCACACACCCAATAGAAAAAAACGTAAAGATTGCCACAAAGTATTACTTTCCATTGTAGTAAACTCACATGTTTATATTCCACGGCTGAAACGGGATTTTCTTGCTTGCTGATGATTCGCTGTGATAATGAACATATCCGCAGAGAAAAGCAACAAACTGCCACACAACCAAAACTTGTCAGGTAACGTGAGACAATGCAACATCTTCCAATAGAATCAATAGCCATAACGTCAACAAATACAGCTGTTAACAAAGAGTACTTACCACATTGACCAAGGACATGTAGTTCCACAGAGCGTAAACCCGTGCTAAGCCAGCAGAGCGTCTGGGTCCATGACTGAATAAGGCATTGATTCCAGCGGGGAATGGCAAAAGCAAGCCGAGAGGTAATATAAACAAAGCCAACAGTACATCGAGCAAAGAAATCGAATACAGCTGGAGCAGCGTGAGCAAGACTAGACTAAAATCTCCTAGAAGTAACATCGAAATAACTAACCCAACCATATCCTGCAATATCATCGAAGAAGTAACAGAGGGAAGAGTTATTGAAAAATTGGACAGCACAACATATAAGAAGACGACATTCATACTATTTAAGAATTTTGATTGGAGAGTACCTGGTGGCCCACAGGTTTTGTGTTGTGAACTAAGAAAGAGAGAATAAAAAACATGTCTCTCTTCTCTTTGAGACTCGGTAAGCTGTCAACGTCGATTATCCCTGCATAGTTCTTTCTGCGTGTAGCATAATCCTCAGTGTTTGTGCGGTTTTGGTTGTAGAGCATACTCTCTCTTAACTGTGACGGAGAATTCTCTTTATGTGCACTCACGCCAAAACTAGAAGTTACAAGAACAAGACATCATAACTCCGCATAGCTAAAAAATGAAGTGCATAACGAAAACATGCTGAAGTGTGAGATCAGAAAGAAAAAAACTAGATTGCTAGGTTATCTAGATTACTCAGTTCATCAGTTCATTATTTATGCCTATTGTCACTACGAATGAACCCAACAAAAGGATGCATTTTTTCATTTACGAACCGTGTCTGGATCTCAGTCCATGCTGTTTCACCCACACACTGAGGTGACGTTGGTTCACAATCCTCAGCAGCATGAATCAAAAGACCATATTGGCAGTAACCACAAGCTGTCGTCTGGAACCAGGCCAGATCGACCCGTATGCCATGTGTTTCTAGAGCGGGGTTCGCATGAGTTTCTAACCATCTCAGAACAGAATGAAACGTTGATCTCAGACGCCCACGGCGAACAAGGCGTAATTGAGCATTTACACCAGCCACCAGTCTGTACCAAGTAGTGGGAGCAACGAGCTGAGAAAATAAAAGAAAATGACGAAGATTAATATAACCTCAAAAATGGCTGCTGAAACTGCTTCTCATTAACCAAGGAACCAACCTGATTCATCAGACTAGTAAGAATGTTGTCATTTTGAAGTGAGAAAGGAGCCATGTAACTGCCATCACCACCAAACAATATGGGCATTGGAAACCTTTGGTGAAGCTGAGGTGGAAGGTCTGTCCTTTTCTCGTCCCCGCCAAGGAAGAAATCCAGATATGCAAGCATCAAATCGGAGGTGGCAGCGACCTATATTTAGAAATATATATATATACAAAAGCTTAAAACAGCAAATCCTTGTAGAACGAACACATAGTCTGAAACTATGTTGTCCGTTAAGCGATTATGAGATTAGATCATCAAGAAATCACCTTCAGACCCTCGTATAAAGCCCGGGAGCGACAGGAGCGTAAACAGGAATGATCATATTCTGAACGTACAAACTCACGCAATTTTTGCAATTTTAACTTCCGCCGCCATTGCTGCCATGACCACGCAAGCGGATATGCAACCACTGAAAGAATACTATATATTGCACCTTCCCACCACTGATATGCAGCTATAGAGTTGATTTCGTCGACAAACGTGTTAAATGCAGCCTCATATCTAAAGATTCCAAAATCATATAAGAACATTTCAGAGCCCAGACAACTTGTTAGATAACTATAGGCAAAACAATGGGACACAATTCCAATCAGCTTGGAGATAAAATAAGAAATAACTAACACTATCTCTTTTATTTCTTCTGGGGGAATATGCGAGAGATGCCATGGCTCACTGAATGTATTAGGACCCATAAAATACATTCTATGCACATGACTCTGCGATTGCTCTGCTCTATTTGTTTCCATGACCTAAAAAAGAAATAACATTATATACAACACAACACTGTAAACTCTGTAATATAAGGAGAAATTGGCAGCTTATTTCACTTAATCATGTATGCTAGCCATACATTGGTCCCATTTGGAGTGACAAATCCGAAAATACATACATTATTCTTCATTTGCTTCGCGGATAGTAAAGACAAACAAACAGTTTTTGGATCTAATGTTACAAGACAAAGAAAATCATCTAACCTCATTTAGTGATTCAAGGAAAGGGAAGGAATGATCAATTTGAGAGCCATGATGTGTGGGAGCTGGGCCAGGTAAATCATCAACTCCAACAAATTTCATTCTTGCAACACTAAGTACAATTGCTAAGAGGATGAGGAGACCCATCAGAAGAAGACCAAACAACCAAGGCCCACCAAATGTGTAAATTAACTCCTCCAGGGCGGTGTAACAGTGTGGCATATGATACCTTTCCGATATGCATCGATATGGACATGGTGTCTCAGAAACACCACCTGTTATTAAGCATAGAAGATTCCAAGGTTTATAGTTGATATGTGGACATTTCCAACACCAGTTTACAGGTAAATGAATAAGAAAAAAAGATCATAGCCGATTTGAACAAACAGTTTTTTATGAACTACAGATTTCGGGTTGGTAACTGAACCGGAAACAAAACTTTTAAACGAGGAAATTCATAGCATATATGTAATACACAAGAGCTCAAGATATATGCGACTGCTATTTGTACCTCGAACTGGAACATAGACAGCACGAGTTGGAAGCTCATCAACGGGACAAGGACGGCAAAGGGACGTGTCAGATCCAGTAACATTCTTGAATGTACCAGTTGGACACTCCTGGAGAAAAGTAGGAATTGGGAATATAATGAGCTTAGATGAACTACAAATACAATCCAATTGTGATACGGGAACAAAAGGCATATAGAAAAATTCCACCCGTGATAGTATAGAGCAGCAGGAAAATGTTGAACTAAGTTTCCTAACCTTGCAAAATATACCGTGGAGTCCCTTTGGACAAGGCCTTCCAGTTACTGTGCCATTTTTGCCAGAAAATCCATCATCTAATGCCGCTCCCCCCCTACAATTACAATAAGAAACAATAATAATTGGACAGTGTGAAAATAATATCAAACAATAGCATATAAATGGGTAATGTACAGGTATTTAAAGGCCAGACCGTGCATGGATTATCCCTTTCACACTAGCAATAGGCTGGTATATGTCTCCAGTGGGAATGTTTGACCAATGAAAATGAATCCTCCCACCTCCGCCACCACCACCACCAGCAGGACTGCCTGACCCACCGCCACTTGAGAGAAGAGACGACTCTCCCAGAATAAGAGAACGCAGGAACAAAATAACTGTTCCACCAGAACCACCACCAGGTGCTATAACAGAACCGTTTTCATCTCTGCCCAAACGTTTAACACTTTCTCCATCAGCCTTGATTGAGCCTTCAAGCGATAACCCAGATAGAGGCTGCTCCCTTGAACCAATCACTGACCAGATTCAACCGAAAGGAAAGAACAGGTTAAACAGTATCATCTTGAAAGCAATAAGCTTTCATGGCAATCACATGCATGCAACCTAATCTCATGTATTGGCTACAAATTTATTATAATAAAAGAAATATCATTAGTCAAATATTTGGTCCACGTACGAATAGTCAGTAGTCTAGATCATACATTCTGAATCAAGTCTTATGACGTCACAACCTAATCTCATATTAAATAGAACTCCAGAATCATCAAAAAACATTTCATACCTACAATACCACCACCAGCAGATGAATATTCCGGGCTGTAATCGCCGCTTCCACTGCCAAGCTCACAAGGAAGATCTGCATCTCCATACGTAATTCCACCTTCAACACAGCTGCCATTGTAACATACACTGCCCCCTTTACCGCCATGCCCACCACCACTACCAATGCCATTTCCAAGCAATTTACCTTCACCTACACCACCTCTACAACCTGTGGCATACACAAAACAATTGCATATGCATGTTGCTATTAAAACACATTACAAAAAAACATAAGAACATATCTTCTCTCTCCCTATGCAAAATAGTAGCACCTTAAACTTATAATGGGGGAGTAAGCCAAGGACATGACCATACGACATGTAGAAGTAGAATGAGCGATCAAAACAAAATCCAATAAGAAAATAGTTTATCGTTTACCCATTCCACTGGCACTAATCTCTCCAGAGGATTCAAGGGTTACTGTTTTTGCACGGTGGAAATGAACTACTGATCCTTTGATGAAACCTTCGACGATAATATCCTCAACTCGGCATATCTAGAAAGAAAAGTTATCAGAATTTCCATGCTGAAAGAAAGAAAAGTTATCGGAATGTTCATGCCAGAGCATGCTGGTTTAAGTACCTGTAGAGTAAAGGACAGAGACGAATTGACATTGCAATCCTCAGGCGGATTCAGGAGTTCATAGGGGCAATCTTGCCGATCACAATAGAGCTTTGGTGTACTGCAAAGGATGTGAACTCGATTATTTTTTAGCTGATTTTATCTCAGAAGAATATGGAATCAAACAAATATGGCATTTCCTTCACACTTACACAGCATCTCGGGATGCATTCTGCAGAGGACCACGCAAAATAGAACCAGGTCCAACCTTCAATTTCCAGGGGAAAAAAAAAAGAAAGAAGCCGTTATCTTCTGGACGGGCAAATCAAGTACCAATCTACATCTATCATTTAAAAGCCAATATGGCCGTTAAAGGAGACCAATTGTCAAATTATGCTGGTTTCATTACATTTACGAAGCTATAAACACCCCCTATCTTAGCATCAGCACAAAATAGTCATTAAATGCAGGAATGTCACCGAAACAACTACACACGGAAACCACTTACATAAATCTGGTAAAACAGTGACAAAACAAGCCGCTGTGCTTCAATTGAATCCCCTGGTCCAGTTAGATTCAAGAGACCTTGTCCATGGACAAAAAGATTTGCATTTGAGCGAATCACAGATGATTCCTATATTTCGAATGAGAGGTCATACAAACAAATTAGATGCAACGGCAGGTCACAAAATTACTAGGAGGAAAACAATGACATGGATTTGTGAGTACCCTAAGAACGAATAAATTGCTAGCCTCAAGAGTGGAAGTCGAAACAGTTGTATCTCCCCCTCCTCCATCTATATGCAATTCTGAATTCCACATCAAGAACATCTTGACAGTCATACGTAATGCCCCATAAACCTGGTCGTACCAATAAACATAAAGCATAACGAACAAATTCACATGAGTACCAAAATAAAATCTAGGATATGCAGAATGGCCAGGTAAACCAAGAATGAAACACATCGTAATAAAATTGAATTATACATATCTAGCACAGACAGACACAATGTTGTTGCATCCAAATTTCTGAAAAGGTGGAGCAGGAAGATAAGACTGACCTTGATAGTGGAATCACTCATTAAGAGTTCTTCGGCCAGTAACTCAAATTCTGATGTACCATAATGAGACAATCCGAAGCTCAAAACACCACCACACAACAAACTAATTTGTCCTTGAACCTACAAAATGAATTCTGCTTGAGTACTGTATCTTTAAGAATTGGGTTTAGCAGTAATGGCATAAGCCAAAGCAAAATAAATTGCTGACAGGTGGAAAATTCACTGGAACCCTAAATATACATATACAGAAGCAACACAAAAATGTATGAGAAGAGACACTTGAGTTGCAAAAAAAAAAAATTCATTTTTATATGAGATAACAAATAGTACTAGCATAAGAACTGCAGAAGTTAATCAAACAGTTGGCCTACAAAGCCCATGTACTGGAAATTCATTTTCTAAATACCTGGACACGACTCCATAGCAGAGGACAAGTTGCTCGCGCTTTGTCCTGAATATAAACATTGGTCCAACGAAGCTGGAAGGGGAATTCTAAGAGAAGCGTATAAGTGTCTGTCGTCAGATTGTAATTGCTAACGAAAAGGCTTTTGGGAACAGCATCGTATAGGGTGCCAGCAGCACCTGAGTTATCTGGGCACCCGATACTGTGTCCGCCTGCATGTAGGAGAACCAAATTAGTTCACATGATTGAAGATATTAAGAAAGTACGTATTAAAATAACTCGCTTAAAACATAAAGAAAAACTATAAGGATATACAATATGTGCAGATGTTAGCAAAGTAACAAAGTAAAGATCAGGATGAAGAATTTTGCTGTGACAATTAATCAGCTGGGAGAATGGAATTGTATCATTAAATTTACTCGCTCATACTTTAGGAGCCCATCAATTTCGCAAGGGATACAAGTTCTGGAAGTGTGGATATTATTAAAAGGGCCAGAAAGAAACAGTGGCCTCCTAAGGAAGAGAAACTAACCATGCACAAAGATCTTTGGGTCATCATGCCTGCTAAAAATATCGACAGATACTCTTCCACCACCCCCACCACCGTAACCACTCCCACCACATGCACTGATCTTTCCAACTCCAGTCCTGCACTCAAAAAGCATAAGATGCTAGCTGAGATCAATTTACCAGAGAAAGACTTTAAGATCCTTAGAACGGAAAAGAAATCTCATTACATCTTATACGCCGTGATGAAGACGCTGCCACCAGAGCCACCACCGCCTTTGGCTCCTCCATAACCTCCATCAGCCAAAAGACTCCCATTAACATCCAGAAACTGCGTAATATTCATCTTCACCCTCCCACCACCACCTCCTCCATAATCAATCTCCCTTGTCGTCGACCCGCCTTTACTCCCATAGCTCCACGGCTTACTCAAAGTCGACCACGAGTACGCATCACCTCCCCACACATCCTCCGGAAGCTTCCTCGTATCCGTCAAACAGCAAGCCCCTCTCCCACCATGCCCACCCCCAGCTCCATCAATCCCCTGCGGCGTCCCGCTGGTCTGCGACGGAGGACTCCCAGCTAAACCCGTCGTGTTCACCGCCGATCCACCTGCAAAGCTAGCGTTACCAGCCGTAAGCTCAAACGTCCCGGCTACGATCGTAGACACAGCGCCCAAAGAGAAGTTCCCAGAGACATTGATGGTTATGGAGCATCCAGGGATCGCACAGTGGAACTTAACACCAGGGAGGATGATGAAGTTCCCCTTCCCAGCTATATACACATCTTTCGTAAGATTCAAATCGGCTACGATCTTGCAAGTAGTATCCAAAAACCCGACCCCGCCTAGATCGTCGGTGCAAGATACGGACGGACCGTGCGGAGGAGGCGGCGGCGGAGCTGGGGGAGAGTAATCCTGGTGGAAAAGAAACGACTCCGAATCCGAATCGAGATCCGAACCCGAGTCGGAGCCCGAATCAGGTTCCACAATGGCGAATCGATAGCTTGAGCTAGGGTTTACGGCAAAAACCGCAAGAGCGACTAACGCGAAGAAGAAGAAGAATTGAAATCGAGCCATCCTTGAGTATCAATACTCATACCACAGACGAAGTCCAAGCCCTAATTCGAGTCATCGAGCTTAGTTGTGGAGTTGACGAAATTGAAAACCCGGAGACCCGATTAAACTATCCAACACGCACGCCTTATGCTTAAATCAACATACACATGGCTATGTGCATGTGCATGTAACTATGTATGGTCGATGAAGATTTTAAGAGAAAAGCGGATAAAACCCCACAGCGATAATGGATTCTTAGAGAGAGAAGCGTTGCTTTTTTTCCTTTCTCGGAAGTGAGAGAGAGCTTACAAGGAGAAGGAAAACAGGTTGGAACGGAGAGTAGTTACGATCTGGTGCGTGCGGCTTCACCGTAACCGCGAATTAATCAGCGAAATCTATCTTTTGGATATAACGAATCATATTACGACACGTCATTCTCAGATTAGTCTGTATCGTGGTTTACATGCAGGTGGAAGTGTCAGCTGAGTCTTAATTTATTCTTCGTCGAATAGGTGTATGACACTTGTCGTATTACGTTTTAATTACTTGCTTTGCTGTTCCAGGGGTTAAATACTTAATAATGACTGGTTTAAGAAAATAATTAAACGTCGAGAGCATATACGTTCGGACATTAAACGGTGTTTAGATTGGGCTTGGTGGGCCTTGTTTTCCAACACGTGCCCAGCTTGAATGTGAGTGTTCAATTGTCAGAAACAGAAAGGAAAGGCGTGTGACCTGGACTAAGTAAAAACAAACGTTAACAAATCTGGCTGCCCCAATAGAAATCTAGCAGCATTATCGTTCAGTATTTCAATTCCCTATACTTATTTATCAAAACCAATCCAAATAGTTGTTCAAAAAGAAACCAATCCAAATTTTTTATCAAAAGAAAAAACAATCCAAATTTGTACGTTCTCTAATCTCTATCATATTATATCCACTTGTTGAAATGAAACATGAGTTAATAACTATCTATATCTCCAAATACATGATTCAGCCGAAACCCGAAATGATAAGTTATTGGTGTGTAGCAGTGTATCTGTGTATGCTTAAACAATCTACAGCTTCAGAATATACGTCTATACAATTATACAAATTTAACCTTCGTGGTGCGGATATATTTTATTGGGAGTCATGGCTCATGGGACACGGCTTGTGGACTTTATGTTCAAAGTAAGAGGTTGTGGTCAACAGAAGTTAGCAATTAGAGATAATGGCATACGTGATGTAACATGATATTATGTAATTTATTTTACTGGTATCAGAATTTAAATAAATGCAGTTTGACTTGCGTACGACTCATCACGCTTGGCCAAAAAGGATTGACTCACCTTCTTCACTAGCTCTGTTTTCGGTATTGTCCTTCGTTAGAAATTTGCCTATTGTAGTGTCATTAGCTTTATCCAGTCGATCTGTTATTTTGAGTAGTGGTTCATATTTGGATACAAGTTCTCTTAACATATAAATAAGCATGTAGTGCCGTCTCAGCTTTTTTTCCTAGTTGACACCGAACTGGGACATCGATAGCTGAAACCACCCATACAGCATACATGTCAGGTCGATTTACCCACGAGTTATTTGCGCCTTAAAATTGCGCAAAAAAATAGATTTTAGGTGATACTTCTTATTTTTATTTGTTTTGCATCTGTCCACTTACAAAAAGAGAGAGGTGAATCTCAAAGTTTTGAAGGTTTCATTGATTGAGTGTTGAATGTGTTCATAGTTGATATATTAGACCCATCTCCAGGACTAAGAAGTCTCTAGTTTGAATCCAGTTGATTACAAGTTAACCTTGAGTTGAGGCTTGAGTTTTCTATTAGTGAAGTATAGAGTGAATATATTCGCTTTCAAGATTGTTCGTGTAATCGTTGCTTCTTATTCAGTTATTTCATCTCATGTTCTGCGATGATGTCTGTGTTTGGCACAGGCATATTGGATGCTATTGATAACGAGCCTTGGGGTCCACATGGTGTACTGCATTGGCTGAGATCACGAGTATTTTGCAAAATATGTTTTTAGTTCAGAGTGCCAAATGGTTATGAGTATTTTGTGGACTGGACTGACTGATATAGGAAAGGACTGGCGATGTCTACAAGGTGAGATTGTCATTGGTCATTATAAATTTTGTTTTGATTCATAGGACAAATATTTTTTCCAATAAATTGACATATTTGTCCAAACCAATATTTTTCCATTCATATGATATGAATCATATCGCCACAAATCATTTTTTCATCCATTATGGGATTCGATTAGATTTAACTCAAATTTCTAACAATAAAAAACATTAGAACCACGTGATTTTAAAATTTTATGATAAAATCGTTTAAACATGGAGAAAAAAATAGAGACAATGATCCGATTCCGATACTTCCCCAAAGACTACGCGAGAGAACAGACCAAGCGGTCAGCCAGAAAAAGAAACCGTTCACTTTAACTTTACTTTTCAAAGTTAAGTCTTTCTCGATTCATCATCACCACCACCTCTCTCCATCTCCAAAGCTTCGAGATCGATTCGTAAGCTCTCATTATTTTTTCCTGTAAAAATCTTCACACTATCTTATATCTCGTAAGCTCGACACGTGGATCACCCTCCGCTTCCACTTAGTTTCCTCAAGTAAAGCTACTAGCTCTGGATCCGCTTACGCTCTCAGATCAACTCTCCCGACGGTTACAAAAAGTCGATTCACTTCTCCGAGCTCCGATCTGATCTTCCGGTGAAGAAATATTAATCGAATCAACTAGAAATACTACTCGGTGCTAGATTCTGTTTTTTTTTGCGGATGAAGTAATCAAACTACTTCATTTACTTCTTGATTAGATTAGAGATGAGATCTTGTTTTCCACAAGCAAATTAGGATCTTACGAGCTATTCTAAGTGTTAGGCTACTTAGATTGATACTAGACATTGATATAGAGTCTCTTTATAGCGTTGAGGATGATGCAGAGTAGGGTTATACAGATGGAAGATGGAAAAGATAACGGAATCTTGATTAGATCAGGGAAGTCTAAGCCGTTTCCAGCGAAACTGCTACTTATACTAGGGCTGTTTCTTGCGTTTGCTCTCACTGTCTTCGTCATTAGTGTATCTTCAATCAAGTATACTGGACTTCAAAGTGTAGTAACCACGGTCACTTCCGGCTTCGTGACGTGTCGTGACGACGAGCCGAGTAGTTTGAGTAGATGGATACAGCCTCCTGGTGTGTTGATGCATAACATGAGCGATGAGGAGCTTCTTTGGCGTGCTTCTTTCTGGCCTCGGAGGAAAGAGTATCCGTTTAGAAGGGTTCCGAAGATTGCGTTTATGTTCTTGACTAAAGGTCCCTTGCCGCTTGCTTTGCTCTGGGAGAGGTTTTTGAAGGGTAATAAAGGGCTTTACTCGGTTTATGTTCATCCTCATCCGTCTTTTACTGCTAAGTTTCCAGCTAGTTCTGTTTTCCACCGGAGGCAGATACCTAGTCAGGTTTGGTTCTTTTGACCCATCTTTTTGTTTCTTATGAGATGCCATGTAGTCATTCTTTTTGACGTATAACTGATTAGTATGGGTTACCAATCACATAAAAGTATCATAAGTATGTAGCTTTTGAATCAGACTTGGTTTCTTTAGTGACCTTTTGTTCAAGCAGAGTTGTCTGGTTACTTTAGGCAGCTAGTTTCTTCTGTACTTGATCTGATTGTAATTTGGAAATCTACATCTTTGTGCAGGTTGCAGAATGGGGGAGAATGACCATGTGCGATGCAGAGAAGCGGCTACTCGCCAACGCACTGCTAGATATCTCCAACGAGTGGTTTGTTCTAGTCTCTGAATCATGCATTCCAGTCTATAACTTCACGACAATCTACAGCTACTTGAGCCGATCAAAACACAGCTTCATGGGCGCTTTTGATGACCCTGGACCGTTCGGGCGCGGCCGGTACAACGATAACATGGAACCTGAAGTTCCCATCACCAAATGGCGAAAAGGGTCTCAATGGTTTGAGATCAACCGAGAACTGGCAGCTACCATTGTCAAAGACACATTGTATTACCCGAAGTTCAAAGAGTTTTGTAGGCCTGCTTGCTATGTGGACGAGCATTATTTCCCCACTATGTTGACGATTGAGAAACCAATGGCGCTGGCTAACCGGAGCTTGACGTGGGTGGACTGGTCTAGGGGAGGGCCCCACCCGGCTACGTTTGGGAGATCGGACATTACGGAGAGGTTCTTTGAGAAGATCCTTGATGGGAAGAACTGCGCTTACAATGGTCGTAACACGTGTTATCTCTTTGCGAGGAAGTTTGCTCCAAGTGCTTTGGAGCCTTTGCTTCACATAGCTCCCAAGGTTCTGGGATATTGAGATAGAGAGGAGTGTCTCTGAACCTCTTGAAATCATATAGAGATAATGAAATGGATGTGATATGGATTCTGTCCAAGAAATTACTCCGATATTTTTTATATTTTGTTTGTTTTTATACTAGTTTGGAAGAAAATGAGATATTAGAGAAGACAAAGTTGCACACCAGGATCCACTGATATGCTTATAGCCTTATCTTTATACCTTTAAAAAAAATATGCACGAGCATCTTCAACCCATTGCTATTTTCATCTTTATAATAGCATTTAGAGATAAAATTGTTCCAATCCACCTCTATTTCTTTCTCTTTAATAGAGATTTCTATATTTACTTCTATTTATAGAAGAATAAATAGCATTCTTCTATTTTTTGTTATATATTTTAGAAATCTCTATTTTAGAAAAATACATTGGAACAAAACACATATTTAGAGAAATACATTGGAGATGGTCTATCAATGTAGGTTCCTACGGTTCACATGCCTGATGCCTTCAACCAGATAGAAAACATTAAGATACGGTCGTGCACATTTCTTCTGAATCTATTAGTCTGCTAGAGAGAGTATGATATGTTTTGAATCAAATGAAGTGACATATGGGGTAGGTAAATTCACAAGTCTGAATTCCCTCGTGAGTCGTCTCTAACTCGTTTTCTTTTGATTCTTAGAAGCTACTAGTAAATTGCTTACCGACCAAGTTTTTTTTTTTTTGCTTTGAATGGAAACAAACGACAACCAGGTGTAGTCACACTTTTACGCCTGTTGGAAACTTCTCGAATCTCTCAAGAGCCTGCCAACCGGCTACCATCTGTCTTTTTTATAGTATAAACAATTCAACAAAGCTAAACTCTTTATGGGCAATTCGTTAAAGTAGTTTAAAAGGCTGTCATAAAGCTAATGTTTTTTATTTGTACATAAAGAATATAATAACGGCATCTTTATTTATTTACTGTTTACCACATATAACCTATGTTTACCAGAGTGGAGAAAATTCCACAAAATCACCAGATTATCAAAACCAAATAATGAAAGTAGTTTTTTCTTGTTCAAGGTGATGCTTAACAATAAATATAGAGGATAAATGTTACATCCTTTCAACTAATTTTCTCATTTTGTTCAAATTGAAAATTTATTCTACATAAACAGTATTAAATGCTGTATTTAATTTGGCCAAACATGGCTTTTAGAATTTGTGACAACCCGTCCTGCGGACCTCACTGTCCTTAGACCCCAGGCTCACAGCGCTGCAGCGCACCGACCCCAACCCCTCCATTATGAGATCTCACTATCTCCATAATTAGGTTGTTGGTGGGACTCGAACCCAGGTCCCAACCCTTTAACAGCATTCCACAAGACAAGCTGCCACCATTTATTATTGTAACGACCGTGATCTGTGGGGAAGGCCCATTTGTTATTTTTTTTTTTTTTTTTTTTTTTTTTTTTTTTTTTAAGAAAACCAAAATCCTTCTTTTTATCTTTGTCCCACATTGGAAGTTTGAGCATTCAACCTCTTTTCTCTTCTCCTATATAAGAAATCCACCATTTCTTTTTATTCTGCTCAAGTCAAAGTATTTCTTTGCGTGACAAGTTGTTGTTGTATTATCCAACGACCAGTCACTAGTGCATTTTTCCGGTGGGATTTTTGGGCGAGCTTCCGGTGAGCTTTCGGCGAGATTTCAGCTTCCGGCGAGATTTCTGGCGAGCTCCAGCGGGTTTTCTTGTAAGTTTATCGCCTCCTTATTTCCAGTTATAGAAAGCTATTTAGGGAAGTTTATATTTTAGGAAAGCCGCCATTTTAGGAAAGTTCTATTTTAGGAAAGTTTCTATATTCGGAAAGTTTCTGTTTTGGGAAACTTTATTCTTTTCTGAGACTCTGAGCTGAAGTCGCCGATTCTCGTATTGCAGTTGACTTCAGTTGATCATCTTCCGTTGTTCATTCCAGCCAGTTGCTAAGGTGAGGGCTACTCCGTTAAATCCCGAGCTAGTTTAGTACTACTATTATGGAAAGTTTAGTTTCGAAACATGATAAGTTTGTGTGAATCGAGTCTGTTTGAGAGTCTTGTTTGATTACTGTTATTATTGATTGTTAAACCGGAAATAGGATAATAGAGGATTCAACGGTTGAATGAATTGAGTGATGTTAAAACTGTTATATATGTATATATATAAATATGTCTGTTTGTGTGGATTGCGGGTGCACAAAGACGTTTGTGTAAGCCGCCGACGAGCAGTGTGATTGCGGGTGCACAGAGACGTTTGTGTAAGCCGCCGACGAGCAGTGAGATTGCGGGGGTACAAAGACGTTTGTATCAGTCGCCGACGCGCAGATTGTGGGAGTGCAGAGATGGACTACTGTACGCCTGGAGATATACATATATCCTTATGAGGAAATGCGGGGTGCATTGAGTAGCATGTACTATCAGCGCATTGGATGTTTTATGTGGTGTATTAGACACTGTGTTTGTTTCATGCTAGAGCTAGGCCTACATGGTCGTAGTGCTATGTACTGAGTCAGTGGTTTTACGGTTTAGCATCCCATACCTTGCTGAGCGATTCCCCTGTCGTTCATCCCTCTTCTTTTCCTTTTTCAGGTGAGACCGACGGGCATGAGTGATTGCTATCGGATTGGTGCTTTTGGGAGTTTTACTTATCTATTTTCCAGACTTGTGGTTTTATGTTTTATCGATATTTTTGGGATTCATTTTATTACTTGGATTTAGTGCTATTTATTTATGGATTATGATATTGGAATTATTTACGCGGAGTAATAAATGGAGATTTTAAGACATTATTATTTATTATTTATTTTGAGAAATACGGGTGTTATATTTTATGTATTTCAATTGGTGACAGCTTGTCCTGTGGGAATGCTGTTAAAGGGTGAGGACCTGGGTTCGAGTCTCACCAACAACCTAATTATGGAGATAGTGAGATCTCATAATGGAGGGGTTGGGGTCGGTGCGCTGCAGCGCTGTGAGCCTAGGGGTCCATGGATGAGTGTTCCACGGGACGGGTTGTCACAGAATTATTCATCATTAGTTTTAAATTAAATGATGAATAATGCCTTAACCTCAATGGGGTATGCCTTAACCTCAAACTCATTTCAAATTAACCAGTGATTAGCATTTTGGTTTTCACGAATCTAGAAGGAAACATAAAGTAAAATATACCCACCAACTGGCAACTGTAACTTCTAGTTCTTGGAAACCAACATTAGTTTGTTTACCAAACAAAACAAAAAGAGAGAAAATAATGACAAGAGTTCCAACATTTGGATCTCGTCGGAAACAAAATCTCCGGCGTCATTCCGGCGAATATCAGGAAGCTGGTGAAGCTAAGCGTGCTGAATCTCGCCGATAATAAAATATCTGGTGTGATTCCTCCGTCGATCACGAGGTTGACGAGGCTATCGCATCTTGATCTGAGGAACAACTACGTAACCGGAGTCATACCGGGAGATATCGGCCGGTTAAATATGCTGAGCCGCGTGCTCTTAACCGGTAACAGAATCTCGGGTCGGATACCCGAGTCTCTGACCCGGATCTACCGGCTCGCGGATCTCGAGCTCGGGATGAACCGGATCACCGGCGTGATCCCGGCTTCGCTGGGGAAAATGTCGGTGCTCGCGACGCTCGATCTCCATGGGAATTTACTCTCTGGCGCCATTCCGGGGAGTTTGATGACTTCGTCGATCTCGAATTTGAATTTGCGTGGGAACCATCTTGGCGGGAGGATACCGAACACGTTTGGACCGAGGTCGTACTTCACGGTGTTAGATCTTTCGAACAATCGTCTGCAGGGAGGGATCCCAGCGAGTATCACGACGGCGTCGTTTATAGGACACATCGACGTGAGTCATAACCAATTGTGTGGGAAGATTCCGACGGGACCTCATTTCGGTCATCTCGAAGCGTCGTCGTTTGCTTACAACAAATGCCTCTGTGGAAAGCCTCTTGGGAACTGTCGCAGTTAGTTAATTAATCCTCATTAAGAAGTGAATTGGATCACTATTTACATTATTATCATGTTGTAAGTTGTAACTAGCCATTTGAAAGAGGCAAGGCTATATATATGTAAATTCTCATTTGGCGTTTTCTTCGTTATTAGTTATTCCTGTTAATCTTCTATGTCTGCCATTATTCTCGAACCCTCACTATTGAAAAGGAACAAGTAGAAAAATAAATATTTTTCAGTTCTAGATTTTAACTTGGATTGCATATTTCTCCAAGACGAGCCATTATGTATGTGATGAAACACAATGTTGATCGCCAATCCTGCTAACGGTGGGTTTTATGAGATTGTGGTAAAGTAATGGGCTTCCAATAACGAATTTGTATCGATAGGCGGGATCCAATTATACATAAAAACATACAAAAGGTAGTTTAGTTTAGCCTTAACTTGAAGTGATGTTCATTTTTCATTAATATTATCCCGGCCTAAGAAAGGTCCAACATAAAGCCCAAAAATAAGGGAACCCTTAGACACACACGATGGAAAGATAACTAAAATAAAATTAAAAAGCTAAACCGATCCCAAAAATTATTAAATCATCTCGTAGATATGTTCCTCGTTTCCTTGCACTTGCATGGTGGACACGGTGGAGAAATAGTCTTCCTCGTCTCCTTGCACTTGCACATCGGACACGGTGGACATGAGAAACACAGTGGAGAAATACTTGTTGTCTTTTGCTTCACTTGTGTTCTTCATACAGTAAAAATACAAAGACGAGTATAGTTTGTGTTTCCTTAAAGAAAAGCGAAACCGATTGGAGGGGAAATAAGAAAAATAATTATTTTTTAATCGGAAAGATAAAAATTCATGTTTTGTGCAGAAAAAAGTAACCAATTGAAAAAGAAAGTGTCAAGTGGGTATATTAGTAATGTTTTGCCGCCGGGAACCACATTTGTTTTCTAGTCATGGAAAGTCACATTCGCTATGCTAAGTAATCTTTGATGTATTTCTTAACAAATGCGTTATAATCTATACTATTAAAGCAGAATCCTTAATAGGATTTTGCCCTTAATTTTAAGATTTATTTACAAGAGAATGCCATTTCCTTTTTTGGATATTTTTAAAAACTCATATATAGAAAATAGAGATATTAGGTGTCATATACACAGTTTTAACTTAAATTAGGTAACTACCCTGTGAACTATTCAATTTTCCATAATCCATTAGTACCCCTATATCTATCCATATCTTAGTATGCTATAAGATTTTTCTCTTAGAAGATAGAAATGAAAGAGAAACAAATGAAAAAAAAACGAGAAAGAAAAATACTAAGGCTAAGACTAACCAATTAACGAAGATACAACTCAGTCAACACAGTTTTTTCTATGATGCTGATTAAACAGAATCCAACAAACTCTGTTCAGATCACAAGTTACAAAAAAAAAAAAACTTTGTTCGGATCATTGCTAAGAATGATGGTGGCTTGGAATTCAATTTGATGTCTCCTAATCTTGTACAAAAACTACGATTTATTAAAAACATATGTCGATTCATACATTCACGTGTAACCACCAAGAGAACGTCAACCTTCGTCACCACCGGCCCACCACCACCATAACCTCTATCATATTCCTCGCTACCGATATTGTTATCCACTAACATTACATGTATCTTCTAAGATATGTGTTATAAATTATTAGTTAGCTGAAAATATTATGTGTATCCTCTAAGATATTTATTATTCGTTAATAACCCTTTTTAATACCCATTAGATCGTTGAATTTAATCTGTTTTGCATTTTACTTTGTTAACATATATATCTATAAGAATTTTGTTACCTGCTAACATTACATGTATCTTCTAAGATATATGTTATACACTATTAGTTAGCCGAAACCATTATGTGTATCTTCTAAGTTGCATTTTACTTTGTTAACATATACATTATGAATATTGTTACCTGCTAACAGTACATGTATCTTGTTTTAACCTGCATGTATCTTCTAAAATATATTAGAAATATGTTCGGTAACCTTTATGATTGTCTTTACTTGTCTATTCCTCTTCTTTTCAAACTCAAGATTCACTCTCACCTTCTAATTATGAGAGCAAATGATTCTCCTAATAATTTTTTGGTTGTCAAATAAGAAAATGGTCACTAGAGAAGAATTATCAATACGCAGAGAAAGGGAGGAACAACTAAAAACATGTTGATGAAGAGTTGAAGAAAGAAGAGATATGATAAACATTGACGTTCATGAAACATAGGATAATGAAATAATGAATAAAAATCTAAAAGTTTTAGTAAAATTATGTGGTCTATAATCAATGTGCTGGAAAGCTAAGTAAGGAATAAAAAGCTATAATCTATAAGGCCAAATCTAATGAGTTCGTAGAAGAGAGGGCATTATGGGAAGACTACAACTAAAATGCTACAGGGAAATAGAGTTTCAGGCGCGTGAAGGCATCAAACTAATACTAAAAGGAGAATAAGATCAAAGGAGAGCTGTGCCACATAGGCAAATTAATTCCAACCAATAGGATCAGAGATTTTGTGTGATATCTGGTGGGCTTTAACCCACTTGTTTTTTTGAGTTTTGTCAATCATATTCCAACAGGCCCGTTAACCACAAAGCCCAACTGCTGTCTCTTCCAAATCTCTCTTCGTCGTTTACAAACCTGTGAAACGAGTAAACTTTTCCACATCTCTTCTCTTCGTCTTTCCACTTCAGAGATCGATCAATGGACACCGTATTCATGAGTGTGCAATGAATCCTATTCCCAGATTAGAATCGCCGTCTTCTTCGAGATCTTTCGTACGGGGGTGCTTCCTCTTCCACCGTTTTGTTTTTGATCACATGTCCTGGAGTCAATGTTCTAGACATATTTGCTGATTGAAGTTTGTGTGGGATTTTGTACCAGAGCGTGGCTGCGTCGCTTGCTACAGATAACCTAGATTTATTGAACCTTCTCTAAATGATACACTTTCCAATTCTGTAGCTCAAAGGGTTAAAAAAAAGCGGGGACAACATCACCTTTCTTTCTCAGCGAGGAAGCATATCATCCAGCCAGACTTTTGATTCTCAATCTGTTTCCAGAAACTCAAATCCCCCGCCTATGTTTGTAAACCAAGGTTAACTTTCTCCTCCTTTGAAGATGTCTGCACGAAACTTTTTTTTTAACAACTGAAGATGTCTTCCCCTTTTCCTCACCCACGAAACGTTTTTTTTACTGCAGGGAGAATGTGAAGAAGAAAGGAGAAAAATAAGTTACAGTCCATGAACTATTAGAAGTGATTTTATGATGAAATCTAGAACAGAGCAACCTGTTTGTATCTCCGTTAAATCACCTATATTCAAAATACTTTGAAAAAGGTAAGTTCTAAACTATATTTAAACTATTCCAGTTATAGAATTGAGCTATCTATATTGTTTGTGCTTGAGTTCACAGTTAATTATTATTCTACATCATCATTTCATAACTGAAAAAGAAGGGTAAGTCATCACGTCTCTGTTGTGCAGTTTCATTCTTCTTTGGAATATGCCAGCAAAAAAAAGAAATTTACCACAAAAAAAAGGAATTTACTCAGCTAATAAGAAGTTTATTCCATTCTTAATGATGGACGATTGGAGGTGTAACCCGGCGCGTAGCTGATAAGAGGTATTGTTAGCTTAATATGATGACTTTCAAATCAAATATCTCTTTTATTTATTTCTGGTAATAAGAAGTCTGAGAATGATGTCTCACTTGAAGTGATAGCGATGAGAACACCTGGATTTAGCAGAGCAGATCTTGCTAACCAGTTGAAAGAGGCTGCCATATTGGCTGGACGACGTGCCAAGACAGCGATATCATTGATGACTCTATTGAGAGAATCATTGCTGTCATGGAAGGAAATGTGATGACTGATAGCAGGAGCAAAAGCTTGGTTGCTTACAATGAAGTTGTTCATGCCGTGTGTGGGTAAGTGAGGATCAGATTTAAAAAAAGCATGTATTTTATATATCTATTACTATAATCAGGAGCATAGTTGGTTATTTGCAGAACATCGACTCCAGGACATGACGCTGTGCAAAAAGTAACATTAGTACCAAGAGGCCAAGCGAGAGGTCTTACTTGGTTCATTCCATCAGATGACCCTACTCTCATCTCCAAGCAACAACTATTTGCAAGAATTGTTGGTGGACTCGGTGGTAGAGCCGCTGAATAAATCATCTTCGGTGAGCCTGAGGTTACCACCGGCGCGATTGGTGACTTGCAACAGAACATTGGTTTGGCTAAGCAGGTAGCTTTAACACTTTCAGCTCCACGTTGTTCATACTCCTACATAATGAGACCGTTGGTTATTTACTTTGCAGATGGTAACAATATTGGAAATGTCTGTAATTGGACCGTGGTCGTTGATGGATTCATCGAATCATGAGGATGATGGCAAGAAACTCTATGTCTGACAAGCTTGCAGAAAACATTGATTCTGCGGTGAAGAAACTATCAGACAGTTTATATGAGATAGCTCTAAGCCACCATGATGCCATGGATAAGATCGTTGAAGTGCTTCTCGAGAAAGAAACTATTGGAGGCGATGAGTTCCAGTCTATTCTCTTCGAGTTCACTGAGATCCCGCCGGAAAACCGAGTTCCTGCATCAACCCCAACATCAACACCGACACCAGTTTCTGTTTAGGTAATGAAAATCTGTATACTTGATTTCTCTGTAAATTTGTACGGGCAAAACTTGACCATTAGAAATGCAGAAATGTCCTAATACTGTGTAATTATTTTTTAACTCAACTTCATCTCACTTCTGCACGTGAAGTGGAGCTCTTTCTCTCAGACTTTTCTGATTACAACGATTTACTTTCATCTGCATATAACTATAATTCACATCATATCTTAATTTTTTTTTAATCTTTCTTTTGCTTAATAGATCATGAATCTGTAGTTTGAATTTTCTTTGGTTATCCTTAGCTCGCACCCTTCGATCAAACCAAGAAGAAGAAGAAGAAATTGTCTCTCAGGATCTTATCGTGGAACCAACTGAGTCACAGGCGGAGACATCTGAACCATTGCCTGGTATGCTCAACAGTCTACCTGCTGTTAAACAACTTTGTTTCTCTTTATCCGTTCTTTCTCTGATTTTTTTTATATTGTTTTCCTGCAGCTAATGATGGTCTTGAGGGTACATCTTTTGGAACCAAGAAGAAAAAGAAAAAGAAGCCTGTGAGTTTTTGTGTCTTCTGAGTTTTTTTTTCCTTATTCATTGAACTTGCGTTTTTGATGATTGACGTGACTTACGTTCTTATTTTTTTGTTGGTCAGGTTGAATCAAAGGTCATTGGATGAAGAAAGTGTCGATCCTTCTGACGATGTGGAGGGTACTTTTAACTTCCTTTTCTTTTGGTAATTAACTGTTTCTAGCGACAAATATTTGAAGTTCACTGGGATATATTACAGAGCCTCCTTATGAAGAGGAAGAGGCGGAAGGAACTGATTTGCAGCAGCAACGTTATCCCTGGGAGGGAAGTGATAGCGATTACATTTATGATGAGGTCAGTATTCTTTAGCTGTATTTTTCCCCATTAGACCCTAGATGTTTGACGAATTTTCTTTGGTTATGAACAACTTAAAAATCTTTTGGAGGATTCTTTTTTAAGTCAGTGTATCATTCTCAGAATCCCCCTACTTGGTTTTTGATGATGGGGTCTTTCTTTGCAGCTTCTTGGTAGAGTCTTTAACATTCTCCGTGAGAACAATCTGGAGCTTGCTGGAGATAGGCGTCGTACGTACAGTTATGAGGCCTCCTTAAGTTCTTCGTGAAGGGACAAAGAAGACTGTGTTTGCAACTCCATGGACCTTTGCAAGACGTATAAATATACAAATAGTTCGGTAATTTATAAAGTTGGTTCGATTTCAGTTCAATTACAAATGACAAATTTTAGACAATTGCAAGTATCAGATAAAAGAAAAAGTAATTTTGTGCCGTAGAAAAATATGAAGAGAAAATTATAGACTTTAAAATTACAAATCATGATTTAATTCAAATTTTAAAGCTATAACCAAATAATAATAAATGGTTGTAAAACTCCGAACTAAAGCAATATTTTTTGTGCCATAGAAAATTATATGACTGCCAAAATATATTCACAGTTACAGTAGGTACATCGCTACAAAAATATTTTACAGATTAATTTTACGGCACATATTTTAATACTACACTCTAATAAATCACATTACCAAGTTTTATTGTTACTATTTAACTTTTTAAACAACACAAATTTATTACTCTCATCCCATGAGTAATATTTCACTCCACCTCTACATATGTTATTACAAAATGAATCATATTGAGCTACTCCAAAAGAAAGAAAACACCAAATACTATAGGACATTAACGTCAAATTTACAACAAAAAAAATTATAGAAAAAACCAAATTATTTACATAGACTTTACTGTTTTAGAAATTTTTAGTTCATTGACTGTAAATTATTAAAAATAAACAAAATAAATAACTGAAGTAACCTTACGAAGCATAATCTATGATTAACCCTTTTATGAGTCAAATTCCTACTTGATTAAGTGATTATATTACCTAAGATGAGTCACATTAAACCACTCAGAAATTAATAAAAACATATTATATGGAATACTAATGTCATATTCAAAAAGCAATAATTTATACCTTTGAAAAAAATCAACCTATTTACATTTGTTTTACTGTTTTAGACGTTTTCTGATCTATTAATTCTAAATTTATTAAAGTGTTTTTAAAATACAAAAAATATAAAAATTTTAGAGCAAATATCATTTGGTCTATCAATTAGCCGGAAATAATATGTAAAATCATTTTCCGCGCGTAGCGCGGACAGAGAGTCTAGTTTAGTTAATATTGACTCTTATTGTGTATATACAACAAATTGACTCTAGAAAATAATCAACCAATAACAATTCTCATTTTTAAACAACTTTCACTTTGAATACCACAATTGCCGGTATATTCCGTAACGTGAGCCTTTCACTTGACTATTGCCATAAACGTAACATGGGCCTTTCACTAACGGATCAAATAAACGAATTTGTATGCAAAAATCGTTTGTTACAAAAATATGATTACATGTATTTCCTTTTCAAACAAACATGTATTTTCTTTTATGTCTTTAGAGTTTAGAGTGGCCATTTATTTTATACACAACTTTGTATTTAATTACATTTTAGTGTTCCACATCTTATATATTAAAATAGAAATTACAACTTCTTTTCATTTGTGATTTGTCTTTTTAAATGGGACCTTTCCTTAAAAAATATTTTATTTATTTCTAATCAACATTTTGGCATTACTAAGATATGAAATCTTACATAATCAACACATATAAAAACTTCACCTATAAAACTATCATATTTTTATTTTTAATTATAAAAATCCTGCTGACAAAAAAATCTAACAAAACCTTTTTAAAAATTTAAATATTTTTTAAAAATTAAATATCTTTATAAATTAAGAATTCATTAATTTCGTTGTAGTATATTATTATGAAATTAGGGGATGTATTCAATCTAACATTTGAGTTGATTCGATTTTAATGAGGGGGGGGGGGGGGTTAGATGATTTCAATAAGTTGTAAAGAGTTAAGTGATTATTGTTAAACCACCATAGAATCTATTAAATTTATAAATATAATTATTAATACATTAAATGTTTATCGGAAAATAACTATTCATAAATATATTTTTTATGACCTTAAATATACAAAGTTTTAAATCATGTCTCCACGTCGATAAAAAATAGTCCTAACATAAAAATTAGCACAATTACAAAATATTAGTTATCAAATATTAAACACATTTCTTTGATAACCATGATATAATCGCAAAGGCTTTCTATGCTCAAGAAATAATCACCACGAAGCCGCATGATCCATGTTTTCTTACCACTTAAAGTGCTTCGGGTGACTAAGGAGAATCGAACCCAAGACGATACTCACTGGTGTGAGCTCTTTACTACTTGGTTAAAACTAATATTTTGAGGGTCCTTCGAGGTTTGAACTGGTGGCCTAAGCTAAAATATATTTATTTTAAAAAATTTAAAAGGAATAAAATCTTAGAATCTTAAAATAATTTCGGGTGACCAAACGGAATCGAACCCATGAAGATATTCAGAGTTGTGAACTCTTTACCACTTTGTTAAAACTAATATTTTGAGGGTCCTTCCGGATTCAAACCGATGACCTGTAGCTAACATATATTTATTTTAAAATATTTAAAAGAAAAAAAAATCCCGCGCTTTGAAAGCGTGGGTCAAATCTAGTTATATTATTAAAGTTGAAATACAAGTTGAAATTGTTTGGAAACTTGAATAATATTTTAATGAAATTTGTTTGGAAACATGAATAGTACTAGAAATTTATATTTGTATATTTTTAAATTATTTTTTCCAGATTTCATTTTATTTCTAATCAATTCTAACCATTTCATATAATATCTTTACTAATCTATATTATTAAAGTTGAAGTATCCGTTGAGATTGTTTGGAAACTTTAATAATACTTTTAATGAAATTTATTTAGAAACATGAATAGTAGTTGAAATTATTACTTGTCTATTTCAGAATGATTTTTTTCAGATTTTCATTTTAATTCTAATCAATTATAACCATTTCATATAATATCTTTACTAAATAAATTCACATTATTTAGTAATGAGTTTCTATGTAGTCATTGTTATTAAAGCACAACTGTTGATTGAGTGGATACCAGCCACCTAAAATTACCGGAAGTATCTAATTTTTGAACCAGACTCGGTGTCTTTAGTAACCTTTTGTTCAAGCAGTTCCTTCTGATCACTTTATGCAGCTAGTTGGTTGGTTCTGTATTTGATCTGATTGTAACCTTTTGTTAACTCTTGGATCTACGTCATTGTGCAGGTTGCAGAATGGGGGAGAATGACCATGTGTGATGCAGAGAAGCGGCTACTCGCCAACGCACTGCTAGATATCTCCAACGAGTGGTTTGTTCTCGTCTCAGAGTCATGCATTCCACTCTTCAACTTCACGACCATCTACAGCTACTTGAGCCGATCAAAACACAGCTTCATGGGCGCTTTTGATGACCCTGGACCGTTCGGCAGAGGCCGGTACAACGATAACATGGAACCTGAAGTTCCCATCACCAAATGGAGAAAAGGGTCTCAATGGTTTGAGATTAACCGGGAGCTCGCAGCTACCATTGTCAAAGACACATCGTATTACCCGAAGTTTAAAGAGTTTTGTAGGCCTGCTTGCTATGTGGACGAGCATTATTTCCCCACTATGTTGACGATTGAGAAACCAATGGCGCTGGCTAACCGGAGCTTGACGTGGGTGGACTGGTCTAGGGGCGGCCCCCACCCGGCTACGTTTGGGCGATCCGACATTACGGAGAAGTTCTTTGAGAAGATCCTTGATGGGAAAAACTGCGCTTACAATGGTCGTAACACTTCCATGTGTTATCTCTTCGCGAGGAAGTTTGCTCCAAGTGCTTTGGAGCCTTTGCTTCACATAGCTCCCAAGGTTCTGGGATATTGAGATAGAGAGCAGTGTCTCTGAACCTCTTGAAATCATATAGAGATAATGAAATGGATGTGATATGGATTCTGTCCAAGAAATTACTGCGATATTTTTTATATTTTGTTTTTTTTTTTATACTAGTTTGGAAGAAAATGAGATATTAGAAGAGACAACGTTGCACACCAGGATCCACTGACATGCTTGTAGCCTTATCTTTATACGTCCAAAGAAAAGCTATGTATAGAACAATGTGGGTTCCTAAGGTTCACATGCCTGATGCTTTCAACTACATAGGAAACGTTAAGATGCGGTCATGCACGTTTCTACTGAATCTATTCGTCTGCTAGAAAGAGTATGATATGTTTTGAACCAAATGAAGTGACATATGGGGTAGGTAATTCACAGGTCTGAATTCTCTCGTGAGTCGTCTCTAACTCGTTTTCTTTTGATTCTTAGAAGTTACTAGTAAATTGCTTACCGACTAAGTTTTTTTTCTTGCTTTGAATGGGAACAAAAGACAGCCAGGTGTAGTCACACTTTTACACCTATAGGAAACTTCTCGAATCCCTCAAGAGCCTGCCAACCGGCTACCATCTGTCTTTTTTATAGTATAAACAACTCAACAAAGCTAAACTCTTTATGGGCAATTCGTTAAAGTGGTTTAAAGGCTGTCATAAAGCTAATGTTTTTTATTTGTACATAAAGAATATAATAATGTCATCTTTATTTAGATACTGTTTACCACATAAAACATTTTTTTTTGCCAAAAGATTTTCTGTTATACTACATCTAACATTATAACCTATGTTTACTAGAATGGAGAAAATTCCACAAAATCACCAGATTATCAAAACTAAATAATGAAAGTAGTTTTTTTCTTTTCTTGTTCAAGGATCAAGGTGATGCTTAACAATAAATATCCAGGTTAAATGTTACATCCCTTCAACTAATTTTCTCATTTTATTCAAAAGGAAAATCTATTCTACATAAATAGTATTAAATATTGTATTTAATTTGACCAAACATGGCTTTTAGAATTTTTCATTATTAGTTTTAAATTAAATATTTACTTCGTTCATTAAATATGTATGTTTTGGTATTTTTACACTTGTCAAAAAAAAACCATTAATCATACATAGCTTTTAGAAATTATCAAATTCCAATAAATTTTAACCAATAATTTTTCAATAAATTCAATTAATTTTATTAAAATTTGCAAATTTTTAATAGAAAATAAAAAATATATCTTTGTGAAACAATTTATTTTTCTAAAACATATACACCTTGAAGGAACAGAAGGAGTAATCATTAATCTCCAACTCATTTCAAATTAACCAGTGATTAGCATTTTGGTTTTCACGAATCTAGAAGGAAACATGAAGTAAAATATACCCACCAACTATAACTTCTAAGTCTTGGAAACCAACATTAGTTTGTTTACCAAAACAAAACAGAAAGAGAGAAAATAATGACAAGAATTCTGATTTACCAAAAAAAAAATGACAAGAATTCCAGTAAAAGTAATGAAAAATCAACATTGTTTGGAGAAGTTTTTTTTTTTTTTTTTTTTTTGATCAAAAGTTTGGAGTAGTTAAAATCATAGGTATTCTCTTAAGCATTAGCCGTTACACCACCCCCACCATGTGGACCAAGTCTGCGCATCTTGGCCGTTTCCTTCACGGAACCCGCGTGAGCTGTAAAAAAAATAGACAGCTCATCATATTCTTCACGCGCCAAACCAACTATTCACCGACCGTTGTGCCTTTTTATGTTAGCAAGTTAGATGCACGCCCTTCTGTGAGCGTTCTGAAAAGATCGCAGAATAAATATCTTTCGAACGGCGCCGTAACGGAGAGATAGCCTGTCGAGATCTCAGTGAACACGCGTAGGAATATTAACCGTCGATGAACACGATTCGCGGGACCCGCAGGTGGTCCAGCTGTAATTGCAATTAGAAAAGCCGGTCAGCTAAACCGGGCAGCTCAGCGTCTTTATAAACGCTTCATCGCATTGATTCTCAACAACACTGTGAAAAGAAAACCTTTCAACAAGCTTTAGCATTTTCGAATCAATCCAAAACCCTAGCCTCTCCTCCTTTTGCTACTACCTTCTCTCTAACCACAAATGGCGATCTCTAAGGCTTCCGTTGTTGCTCTCGTAGCTGTCATCGTCTCCGTCGTAGTTACCGTCGCTTCTGCTCAGGTCGAAGCTCCAGCTCCAAGCCCTACTTCCGGATCTGCCGCGTTCTCTCCGTCGATCGTTGTTGCAGCCGTGGCGACTCTTGTGTTCGGCTCTGCTCTTCGGATCTAAGTCTATGCGATGGAGATTCGTACAGAGAAGAATGTTTTTTGAAAAAAAAAATTGATCGGGTATAGTGATATTCGTGTGTATTCCGGAGCTATAGATCTCTTTTTTATTTTACTGTAACTACCTTCATATCTGTATGAGGGTAGTATATTATCTAGAGTATTGTGGTTTGTGTGTGTTTCTTCTAGACTATGGTTTTTGATGTGACTCTTATTCTATTTATTTATGGATCTCTTGTTTCTCGGAGTTATCTTCTCGTTATTTGCTTTTAATTAGTTTATCGACCTTCCTCTGCTTACGATACGAGCCTGTTTCACAATTATCACATTATACTCCGAATCTAATCAATCAAGCTCAAATTTAACTAAAATTTAAATATAATTATGTTTGGTGAAATCTTAATCGAGATTGGTTTGCGGCGAGGTAGCAGTAGCTGCATGCGTGGTTCAATTTTTCGACCCGACAACATCTCCTGTTATGAAACGCAGTTCCAAATAGTTGTGTAAACGTCGACATTGTTGTGAAATTGCGATCGCGTTTGCGTGTAAAACATTAAATGGGAGAACGAGAGAGATCCGATAAAGGAATAAAAAGTTGAGCTTTTCGTTTGGAGTGTAGGTAGAAAATTTAGGTAACCACCACACTTTCACAAAGAGGTCCCTGAAGGAGATTTAATTTCTTCTATCACCACTCAGATGATTTACCAGTGTTTTGTTTTTTTTGTTCTTTAGCTTCGTAGACGTGTTTTTTTTTAGTCACACAAACGGCAAAGAACATTGTTGTTAACGAAGTCAAAGTTTTATTGATGAATGCCAGTTTTGGTCGGAATTGAGAAAATTAGTTGGGAATTTATTTGATGATAAGGAAAGTTGATGACTTCGTTCTGGCAGGAATTAAAAAGTTTGAAGCGTTTTTCGGACGGTGAGAATAATGGTCAACTGTTGTTGGTTAGTATCGAAATAGTTCGCATTTATGTTACAACATGTAACGTGTTGTGATAATAGAATGTGTGATTCTGCACCATAATCAATTTCAATTTCCCACGCTGTCCCACCCAGATCCTCCTGACTGGCTCCGCGCATCTCAGCCTATCGCATTTTTATGCCATTAATCAACAATTTAAATGCAAGAAAACTTATGTTCACATGATTCGCCGTTTGGTTTTTAGGTTTAGTTGAATGTATTTGCCTCATGATTGGTGCCTTTATTTTTTGTAGGTCACCCCTGTTGTTATTTTCAATGGAATAAAGTTATTCCTCTGAATAAAGATAACATTCCATCAACCAAAATACATACTAGTCGTTATGTTAACGCCTTAACGGTAGAAGACAAAGAGTCGTCGGTCATTCATACCATCTTTGACTGCTATTATGCTAAACTAATCAATGCCGAAGCCCCGGAAGAAAAAGTAAAATTCAAAAGAGAGACAACGCGACATGCAATGATACAATATGGTCACATGAATATGGTTGTCAAGTTTTCAAAAGAAACGTGTTAAAGCATGTTTGTCTGCAAAGCGGTTGATTAAGAGCATTCACATCAAGGGTTTTAACCTTGAGTTCACACACATACCAAGAAAACAAAATAATATAATATTGTGAAGACAGTGAACTCTGTTCGTTGGAGTTCTCGGTGGTGAACCGAGTTCATTGCTTTTTTGTGGGCCCTTCGCCACGTGACGGCCCACAATTGGTTAGTTTATTTTTTTTTATTTTTTTTTTATTTTTATAAATTAAACCAAAAAATAATTGAAAAAAATAATAAAAAATACCTTCATGAACCCCATCTTATGGGTTCGTTGGTGGGCTTGCTCAAAGTTACTTCAAACAATTTGTTACAGTGAGTTTGTTTTCTTTCTTGGTTGATTAAAGCAAAGTTTATTGTTTTACCCAGAACTTAGCAAGCTTCAGTTTTCTTTCGTAGTGTCTGGTGATACTCCAGAGTTTTTTTTTTCCTTGCTAGACAAAGGTTCTCTTTGGTTATACTCTATGAGATTGATATATAAGGATGCTTCTTTCAATAATATCAAGGCAATTTCGCTAAACATGTTGCTATTAAGTCAAGAAAATTTTAAGGATGTTTATACAAATTTGAATTTTATTTGATCACTCTATGGTTCTTTAATCACATCAAAAAAATCAAGAAAAAGTGCGAGGTTAAAAAATATACAGGGGTTTAATTTGATGTAAGCTTAAAACATCAGGGGGTTAATATGTAAATTACCAACAAAGAAAAGGAGGAAGGAAGCAAAGGGGTTTAAGAGCATCATTATCGCCATTTCTTAGCTAGGTTTTTAGTGTATTTAGAATTAAAAATAAATCAAAATTAGTTATTATCAGAAATAATGTTCCTTAATTAAGAAACAAAAGACTACGTTCCTTATGAGACAGGTGTCTCTCTCGCCTTCTTCTTCTCTTTGTATCTCTCTTGAATTATTCTGGTCCGAATCGATCGACAAAGATGAAGTTCGATTAATTACTCTGGTCCGATCGATCTAGACTCCGAAGACGATCCGCCGCAATTCGCCTCCATGAAGTCCGGAAACCAAAAACCTAACAACACATCGTCTCATATGGATTCCTTATCAGTCATCCACATCTCTTCCTTCTTCCCTTCCTCTCGCCTCCATCACCCATCATCTTCAGGGGAAAAGGTGATTTCGATGGGGTTTTTGAAGAAGTTGTGGGAGTGTTGGAGAGGCAGGGTATGGGAGGAGGAAGATGAGAATAGGGAGAGCCAAGCTTCTTTATACGGGAGCGTGGAACGATGAGGATGGTTGGATTGGCTGGGATATTCAGGATTTGAATGCTCTTATGGTACCAAAGGCTTAACCTTTTAGTATTCACTCTATGATTATTGGTTTCATGTTATAGCACTTTTATTGTGTTTGGAGAGTAAGGCTAAGGAGATGGTGAATCTAGCCGAGAAAATGCGGTAAAAGCTCTTGTATGCTCCTAGTAGTCAGCACAGATTGTTCTTTATGTCGTTATCATTAGCTTTATGTTCTTTGTGAATTGTGAAGTTTGAAACCTGAGATTGCACATACCTCAGTGATTGGGAAGGTGTTATTTATAGGTTGTTGAACTTGTTAAATTTCCAAAGTTGTCGGATTTTTTTTGTTATTAGGAACTGTTAGCTAATCCCATTCGTGTATTTGCTCTGTTTGTATGCTTATGTATGTACATGAACGGCTTCTCATTAACTTCGCTCTTCATTAATCAGTGTGATGTCAAGTCTGTTGAATCTCTTATCCTCTGAGCAGATTGACCACAAGAATTGATCTTTGCTAGTTGCATAACATATGATCATTTGCGTTGTGATGTTTCATTGAAATTGCGTGAAATATTGTGGCTTGTGGATAACCTTTTGCGTGTTTGTTAATGGTATTAAAAGGGCTAAACCTAAACGGTTTGTTTGGAAGGCAGTCTGGAACAACCGCTGGTTACTCTTACTCTGCTGCTAACAAGAAGGAAGCTACTGCTTAGTGAAATCAATTACTTTTGTGTCTTCTCAGATCTGATATTCTTTTGACAAATAAAATCTCCAAACATTTGTTTTTGGTTTTGGAAATGCTCTCTCCTTCAAATACGTTTTGGTGAGATCCTGTCTGTTTTTTTTTTTTCCAAATGTACTCGAGTCATTTGATTTTCTGAAGCTCACTCATATAAAATGCATTTATCTAGAATCACTTTTTTTTTCTGTTAACAAAAAAAGTTTCTACCAATAATCTTCAATTCTAACCAAGTTTTTTAACTTCATCTCTTAATCTATATTATTAATAAACTAATTTAAGAAACTTAAATTTTGTCCCGGCAATGCGGATGCTCTAAGGCTCAAAGTCTTGCCAATCTCTGTGCAAAACTTTCAAAGCCTAGATCGAGTGAGTGAGTCCTCTCTTGTCGGAGAAATGCAATCGATTCGTAGCAAAGCAAGTTTGCTTCAGAGGAGCCGTTACTCAATCTCCAACACTCTTCCTCGTTTCACTTCGTCTTCTTCTTCCACAAGCTGGTCTGATAACGAATCGAGGAGGCTAGGTGGAGGGTTTGATTCTTTGCATTCCACCAGAGCTTTCGATTCACCAGCGAAGTATCTCATCAGCTCGCTGACAAAGGCTGTTTCTTTCTCTTCCGCAGTACCTGTAAGCTAGCCAATCTTCAGCTTGTTTAATGTAGAGGATACCTTGTTGTCTTGTTCCAAGCTTAGGTTTTTGACAAAGTTTTGTGCTTTATAGATTTTCGTTGGGTGACAAATGACAAAGTTTAATCCTTTATAGATTATTAGGCTTCTTAGTGTTGGAGAGACACTCTCTGAATAGTATGGTGATTGATTTGGCATATGTTTCTCAGAGACAACAAAATATTACGTATGCATCGAGGTGCTTTTCCACCATTGGAGATTCTGTTCAGTCTACTCCTCAAGGACTCTCTGTTTCAGCTCCTGATGTGCCTCCTAGAATCAAGTTCAAGCGGCTTGATAAAACCGCCAAGCATATCATGCAGGTACCAACTCCCAACTCTGACGCTTGGTCTTTGATATATTAAATTAAGAAAGTGCCAAATCTTTCTGCAGATTGTAGACAAGGAGGCGGCTGAGGAAGTGAGAAATGGTAGGGAGATACCTGAGATAAGGCCTGGTTACATTGTTCAGCTTAAAGTGGTAAATATGCTATTTGAAGTTGGCCTCGATTAGATTGTATCTACTTCGCTTTCATAGGCTTTGTTGCATTTAACTTTGTTATGTTTTCCTTGTTTGAACACTACAGGAAGTGCCTGAGAACAAGAGGCGTGTTTCAATCGTTAAAGGCATTGTGATAGCAAGGCGTAATGCTGGTCTTAACTCTACCTTTAGGATTAGAAGGCTGGTGGCTGGAGTGGGAGTCGAATCAATGTTTCCCTTGTAAGTACTTTTATTTTGCTGTTTCTCTCTCCTTTGTGCTGATGGCAAAGAGACAATCCTAGAACCTCACAGCATGCTCAAAACGCTTCCGTTCCATTTACAAGGAAAAACTGCTGAATGGTGACAGGTATTCGCCAAACCTGAGGGAGATCAAGGTGTTGGACAAGAAGAGAGTAAGAAGAGCTAAACTTTATTACCTCAGGGACAAGATGAACGCTCTCAAGAAGCATTAGCAGCAGCTTTTTTTTTTGTCACAGGCATTAGAGCACCTTTAATATTTGAATCAATCATATAAAACAGGGTAGTCTACTCCCTTAACCAAAGTCTTGAGGGTTGTTTTTTTTTTGGTGACGTTTTGGCTTCGTTGCATATTGTGAAACTGTGTATTTGAATAATAATGATGGATCCACTTGGAAGTTATTGCTTCAATAAGTCTGGTTAGTTCATTATGAGTAATCTGTCTCCAGCTTAGTAAATTCTAGTCAATAAACAAATGATGTGTCTGTGTCTAGAACACTCGTTCAACTATGTTTAGCAAGCCGTGGACGTGTGAAGCAACATAGAACACATATCCTTTGATTGTTTGCGTATGATGTTTACATTTTGAGTAACTGCTTGAAACAATCAAGGGAACTAGTAAGTTTTCTGGTAATATACTATTCTATTTCTGGCTATTTATTCTTCTTTCTGTTTTTGTTCTTCTTCTTCTCGTTGTTTTTGTCACTCTCATACTCCCTCTTTTCCTGTGGCTCCATGTCCTTGTCCTTTTTGTCCTCACTCTTATTCTTATTCTTGTTCTTACTCTTCCTCGGAATGTCCATGGGAGCAGTATCTGTCTCTGAACCTGAAACAACCAATGCAAGATAAACAATAAGACTGAGAAGAAGAAAGCTTGATCTGGAACAGAAGAAGAAGAACGTGAACTACCTTTTAAGTAGATAGAGTTGTAATGGATCTCAGCCAAAAAGCTCAAGTAAATGGCTCTCTCGAGTTTAATAGACTTGGGAAGAATCTCAATGGAAGGTACTTCTTTGTTTGATGTAATGAGCACTATCTTCACCCCAAACTGCAAAGATTAATCTTTGTTAATCAAAGCTGATCATAGGAGTGAGTGAGTGAGGTAAAAAGTAAAAGAAAAAAAAAATGAAATTACCGTATCAGCAGCTGCCTTCAACGTGACGCTATCGCCCCACACGCCGTTCTTGGACATGTTGTTTACATACTCTGCGTAGTCTTTGGGAACATCCTTTGCTCTTCTCTTACTCGAGTCCATCTCAACATAACATTTGTAAGAATTCGGACAAGCTTTAAGCTGAGGAAAATTAGGGTTCAAATATCAATCAATCATGAGAGACAATACCTTGTTAAAGAAACAATCTGCGAAGTCGAAAAAGTTGAAAAAGATGACCTGTTTCACTACTCTTTCTCTAACTTTTTCGTGATGATCCGCGCATCTGAAGAGTTGATCAGCTAAGGAGCTAAACTGCAACAGAATTTAAAAAGATTTGTCAGAATATACGATCGAACAAATATGAAAGTTGATGATGAGTATATAACAAGGGATTTTGAAAACAATATGATAATGACCTGGCAGTTTCCATCACTTTTAATCTTGGTCTCGGAGAAACCTTCCCACTCTAATCTGAAAACCCAGGGAAAATAAATAAACATAGTTAAGACTCGAGAGTAATCGAGTAAGTTTTAATAATTGAACAAGTTTACGAGAGAAGAACTGATCGTTTACCTAGCCTGAAGTCTCTTGTGATCGTTAGACATTGCTTACTTTTTCTAATTGAAAACAAGGTTCGATCGTATCGCGGCAGGCGTCGAAGATGTCTCTCTCAACTCTCAATCTATTTATTTGTTAAAACTCGTTCGTCGCAGAAAAAGATTCAGGCGGTCACATTGGTATTTATAGATTTTACCCTATGATAAAACGAGCTCGTTCACATGTTATAGCTAGGATTATTGTGGGCCTTACAACGGGCCTTTACGCATCGGTAGCCTTACTAAAAAGATAAATCAAACGGTCTGCTCGTTTAGGCCCACTGGCTCGTATACGCTTAATTACACCGAGCACACAGATATACACACAAGATTTGACAAGAGTAGAATTCTATAGCTTACACTCATTCAGACAACAGAACTTTATGTTTATTTAAAGTTTCCACAAAACAAACTTAGAAGCGCAATCCTTTACATGGCATCTCCACCACAAACGAACATGCTTTGAAACGTCCACGTTTTATTAGCCCCAAACTTGGGTAAAAGAATTGTCTTAAAAAACTGCCTTCAACATAGGAAGAAGGATTTGATATTGTTTTTTGGAAACTTGATCACTTGTTCCACCAGTGCAAGAAATCCTTGCGCCTGTTGATTTTCTTCTGAAGCTGGAGGAGTCCATAGAGCAGAGCCTCAGCTGTTGGAGGGCACCCAGGGACGTAAATGTCGACAGGCACGATTCTGTCACAACCTCGAACCACCGAGTAGGAGTAGTGATAGTATCCACCTCCGTTGGCACAGCTTCCCATTGATATCACCCACCTTGGCTCCGGCATCTGGTCATAAACCCTGTTTCATTGTTCCCAGATATTAGAAAAACTAGCAACTTCTTCTAAATAGGATAAACAAAAACACAAACTTTTCAAAGCGTTTGAACTGGTCTACATAGACAGTTTCTCTCAATTCTGGCAGATCCAAGACTGGTTTTGTGCGAAGTTTGAAGAGTTAGTTTTATTAGTTATACATCTAAATGTTAGGTCGATCACTAGTAAATTTACTCGGCATAAAAGCTAATCTAGACAAGCAACTTATAAAGCTACCAACCATCTCTCAAAATGCATCTAAAACTTGCTCGTCTCCTTGTTTGGTGTTTTGAGAACCCATGGTTCATCTTCCCGATAAGATTCTATCTCTAGTATCTGGGCCTAACGACATCAAAAGTGTAGGCTAAGCACTATCACAGAAACCATAAACACACATTTCTTAATAACAAGATTCTCATTTAAAGAAAGATAAGCTCAGCAGTTGAATGAAGGCTTCACAACATAAAACAAGACAACGTAAGGAATCATATCACGTATCAATTTCCCCAAAACAACACACAAATCGCAATTCAATGGTCATTAGGCCTCAGAGACGACAAAGAAAAATCATCAAGAAGGTCCTAAAAAAGCCAGGAGAAAGGAGCTACAAAATTAGGTGATAGCTACGAATCTTCCAACCTAAGACCAAGTTAGCTAAATCCAACCACGATTGCTGATACTAACACACGTTTTTCCAGAGCTAGATAATCTGAGATCCTTATCTTCCCACAAAAGACAACAAACCTAAGCTCCTTCGTCCCTAGATTTCACTAAGTTCATGAATAGCGGATCCAAAAAAATTTCAAGAAATCTGCGCTAGACATTGAATACGAACGAGACAATTGCAAACCACAATCCTCAATTACAATCTCCTGAAACCCTAATTTTGAGGCTTCTATCAACAACGCAAACGAACAAATCAAGCTGAGAGTATAATTCGAGATCCAATTGCATAGGAAAGGGGGAGAGAGAGGGGCGTTACTTGCGAAGAGCGGGAGCCATCTTGTTAGTAAGCGTCCCGGCGACAATCATACAATCCGATTGGCGAGGACTCGGCCTGAAGATGATACCGAATCGGTCCAGATCGTAGCGAGCTGCGCCCGTATGCATCATCTCCACGGCGCAGCAGGCGAGTCCGAAAGTCATAGGCCAGATCGATCCCCTGCGAGCCCAGTTCATCAGATCGTCCACCTTCGAGATCACGAACTCCGCCGTCTTCGAGAGACCCGGCGGAGGAGCGGTGGTCGAGGGAGGACCTGGTCTTGTGTAGGATGTCGGTGTCGTCGCGGGGGAGAGAGCGGGGAGGGATGTGTGGAGGTGGGAGACGGCGGCGCGGTGAGATTGGAGGAGGAGAGGGAGGCGCGTGGCGGTGTTGCGCGTAATCATGGCCATTTTGATTGTATTGTTGTATCTCTCTCTGAGTTTTTTTTTTCTTCTCTAGGCGTGGAGTTGTGATAACCAGGCGAGGCTTATAACATTTACTAAATACAGGTATATGTAACTATCTTTATTATATACACCGCCTATTCTATTAGATATCACTCTTGGTCAGTCATTAATTGATTTCTTGTACGATTCTGCTATTTTTTTTCTACAAATGAAATTTGTTAATGTTATAAAGATTTTATACTATACAAACACAATTTCAATATAACCATTGATATTAACATATGAACTTTTTTTTTGACAAAAGGGCTATTCGTATGAACTTCGATGATGTATAAGTGAAGATTAACCATGTTTTTTTCTACAGAAATTTATAGGTTAACAAAAAAAATTATATTAGTCAAGAAGTTTTGGGCTTTTGGATTTAATATATTTTTGGATGAAGATCATTAGACTAAATACATTCCTAATCCATTGGTAAAATAGTAAAAATCATCTTGTTTTGGGTGATAAATATGATTTAATAACATTATCATTTGGTTAATTTTTCTACTGTTAAACCCAAACTACACTACAATATTTTATCCACAAGAAAACTATAATAAGTACTTAATCAGAGAATAATTTCAGAGGTTAAGAACTAAATTGCAATAAAACCCAAATTGTTAAAATAAACACTTTTCCCTTCCGATTCCCTCTCTTTATTCGCCTCTTTTTCCCTTTGAATTTCAAAACCTTTTTCTTTTCTTTTTCTATTTCCCTTCAACTCCCCAAAATTCAAACTCCGTCTCTCCCTCACCGTTAACGGAAATAAAAAAAAATGCAACCTCCGATTCGTAACCCTAACCCTCACCACGAGTTTCTCAAACCGCTTCTCGACGACTCAACCAAACAGTTCTTGACACAGCACCGGTCCGGCCGAACCGATTTCTCCGATTTCGAATCAATCTTCACTCGCCTCCTCAAACACCACCCCGATCCGCCTCTCGAGCTCCTCTGGTTCTACTCCGCCGTCGTCTTCCACTCCTCGAAGCCCGATTTCGGCTACGATTCCGTCAGGTTAACTCGTAGCCTCTTCCAGATGCTGGTCCCTCTCTCCGAGCCTTTCTCCGGCGCGAAGAGGGTGGCGATGCTGTCTCCTCTCGTCTACCATCTGATTCGGTTGTTCAAGATTGGGAGGAGGAGGGAGGACGTTTCGGAGTTGTTGGATGCGATTGTAGGTTACGTTAGCGTGTGTTGTAGAGACGAACAAGAAGATGGTTTGTTGATGGTGACTGGGTTTAGTTTCGCTGATTTGAGTCGGGTTTGGGTTGTGGATCAAGAAGAGGGAGAGAGTGATGATTGCTTGGAGATGTTTATGCCGTTTGTTGGTGAGAGATTGCGTAGAGAGGTTGGTTCTGAGTCTTGTAGTGTTGGTTGCTTAGCTGGAATCGTAGCTTCTCAGCTTCTTTTGCTCAATTTGTGCTTGAGATTTGATTCGGGAAAGGATCTGCGAGAATCTGTGGTTGGAATGATCTCTGGATTCCACAGTTGCTACTTCTTTGGTGAGTCTCTTATTTAGTTTCTATGGAGAGTTCTTGTAGTCTTTCAGTTTAACTGAGTGGATGTGATGTTTTCTTGATCTTCTTGCCTTCACAGATGGCATTCTCAAGATGCTTCTGGTGGAGCCAGATCTGCGACTGACTCCACTACTGGTAGGTTCTTTAGGCTAAACATTGTTTTGTTGAATCATATTGTCTATGGAAGGCTTTATTGCTGTATTGAATCATATTGATGCTCTTTCAGGTTCCAGAAGATGAAGCTGCTTTAATTGAAACCATAACAGAAGCTGTGATTGTATCGGCGGAGAGGCTATTCCTCAACACTGGAAGTGGAGATTCTCAAAGAAGTTTACAGTTGAAGAACATTGCTATCAACTGGTTGTTTCTTTTTGGCAAGGTTTCTCTTAGGTATGCATATAGTTATTTCGCTATTGAAAGTAGTTGCTTTCGGTTACTTGAGACTCCAAACGATCACACAGGAAAACTGAAGATCAGGAGGAAACCAGCAGGTACATGAACATGTTCTCCAAATCAAACATACCCTTCTACTTGGTCAACTGGGTGATTAGTCAAGGTGAAGTGATCAGAGATGCAGACACACTGCTTAACTCTACGCCTGCATCCTTCATCGGTAAATTGCATTCTTTATCTCCAAGATATAGGTCATGTTGTGGACTGTTCTTCTCGAGTCGTTTGTTCCGTAGAACCATTTCCATCTGTTCTTTGGAGCTTTTATGTCTCTCTTGACTAACCCATTGTGTAAAATTTGATCTCCAGAGTGGCTTGTATCGCTCGAGGAGCAAGGACTAAATGTTTTTGACTGTGACCATTCCAAGAATTACGCCAAAACAGTGATTCACTGGTCAGGACCAGATCTCAGTCTCGAAGCAACATTGATGAAACAGCATGAGGAGGTTGATCAAGATGCTGACATGGCTGATGATCACATTATGTCATTTATCTCAATCAACAACAGCAGCAGCAGCACAAGAAAACGTAAAGAAGAGAGGCCTGATATGGAGGGAGAGGCAAAAATGAAGTTCTTCAAATATAGACACAACAAGTGTGAGGAGAAGTCCAGGTTGCAACCTTTTGTATTCTCTGATCGTTTGGTGAATGGGACTGAGGTTGGAGTTTCAGACATGGAGCTTTGAGTGCTGAACCACCACTTGAAGATCGGCTTAGCATGAAACCCTACTACATATGTAAGAACGCTGCTGAAGTAATAATTGGTGTCTAGAGATTTTAACAAGTCACTTTGTAGCTTTTAGGATCTACTTAACCATAAGAAAACTACTGTTGTGGATCTTTAAATCGTAAACTCTTGAGGTCCTTTATAGATCAGCAGTCTTTTTGAATCCTCTTCCATCTCCAACATGGGAAAGTTCCAACATATTTGAGGTCTACTGTGATCTACAAAGAACATAGAGTAACACTTTCTACGTAGAAAAAAAGAAAGAAAAGGAAATACTGTCCCAAGAATACAGTTGTGTTGTTGGATTCAGTTTGTAGAGTACTAGTATTTTAAATTTCATTTTCTTTAAAATTTTAAATTTGAAAAAATAACAATTATTTGATATTAGAGAGTTATATGATTACAACAAACAACTGTCCCGTTTCTGCTATAGTGATAAGAAATGCTGATAGAATTTCTTTTTATCAGATTACAATCAAGGCCAGGGGCAAAAAAAAATCAAACAATACTAATTACAAGTGAGGGCAGCAGCAGGAAGCAAACAATACTTTTTGTGTTGTTGTCAAAATTGGTGGAGAAGCGTGACACCACTCTCCTCCACAAATCTTTTCTTCTCAGGAGTTGTGGGATTGGCGTGACATCAGTATCATTCTCTGTTTACCGCTTTCTGATCTTACTATTTCTCCTTTCTGCCCTAAACCAAAACCATCTCTTTTGTTACTTACTCCTTTATTATTACACAAACGATGGAAAAACTCTAGAGATCCAACTTACCTCTATAGCAGAATCTGGAGAAAACCATCTTAACAGTACTCCAAGATGCACAACGGCTGGTATCACTTTGAAAACCAGCGGTGTTGTAACCTGCACATACCAAACTGATTCAGCTACTTGAAACACATTAGAAAGACAATTCAAATCAAAATGATCTGATGATCATTACCAGGCTAAGAGCGGTTGTCCCCAGGAGAAGCAAGTAGAGTTTCCCCTGATAATGTTTTCAAAAGTTCTTTCTTTAGATCTCTAATAATTTCATTTCATATCCTAACAAGAAGCAGTTGCTTTACTTACCTCGATAAGGTGAAGATTGGAGGCACGGCTAAGTAGTACAAAGGCAAACTCTCCTATCTGAGCCAGAGATATTCCAACCTGCATCAATTTAACTAGGTCTTGTGAAGCAGAGTGTACACAAAAGCAAACATGACCACGAGTATAATTTGAGACGGAGTCTGTTTACCAGCAAAGCTGTCTTGTTGTTGTATCCAAATCCCTTGACAACGGTTGTAACTATCGTTGTCTTTATTATGATTACTAATATCACAGAGGCTAACAGTATATCCACATGGGTCCACAGAAAATGGACATTAACCAACATCCCAATGCTGGCTAGGAAAAGTGCAGCAAATAGGTTACGGATGGGTTCGATCTGCAGCAAAAATAGAAAGCATCTGAGTAATAGTACAATGGACACTTTCAGGAGTTAACATCGGATGCTTTTCAACTGATTACTTCCTCGCCATCACAATATCACATTCACGTTGCTATGAGAACCATACTATGACCAAACCATATCGGTAACACTAAGAACATTTACGGGAGAAGAAATAGACTCAAGCAGATGAAAATATTTCGGCTTCAATTAGCATAAACAGGGGAAACTGCAGAATCTTTTTGGAGATACATGATCAGAACTTACTTGCTCCAATGTATGTTCAGCGAGATCCGTAGTTGATATCATGACCCCTGCGGCAAAAGAACCTAGTTCAAGACTTAATCCCAGCTTATCACTACACTGGAAACGTAAAAAAGACCAGTCAAATAATAGTTCTCACATTATGTAAGAAGAGCATGAGGAAAAGGAAGGCTAAGTAGGACTCACCCAGGCTACGAGTAGACAAAACGCAACAGCGGCTAACTGATAGAGTTCATTTGTCTAATGGATGAAAAAGACATTAGGTTAGTCTACAAACTGGATCTCACTGGAACAGAAGATAGGAAAAATAGTCTTGGGAGGAAAATCATGAAACCTGTGATGATAAGCTGACCATTAACTTCAGCAACCAAGGAATACATGTCCTTGATAATATTGACAGAACAGCCAGAAACGATAGCAACATAACCGCCCTAAATAAAATATAGAAAATGCATTATTAGCATCGAGTCTTTAGAACACGACTTGGGAGGAAAACTCTACTAGTATTTCCTTACACTTTTGCCATTGACAACATTCCCTCAACAATGCCAGAATTTCCACCAAGAACTGGAAGCAAAGCAAACAACAAACCCACAGCACAGTCCTAGAAAAAGATGCTAAAAATCAAAACTCCAAATCATTTGAAATACGGTCAAGAAAGACAATGTTATAACATGTTGATAAAAATACAATCAGATACCTGAAGAATAAGGGTTCCAATTGTAACTTGGCCATGAAGAGAATTAGTTGCGTTTTTCTCCATGAGAAATTTCAACACCTGTAGTTTCAAAGCAGAAATGCATCATGAACGTAAAACCAAAAGTATAAAATGAGAGGTAATGGAAATGGATAGATTGAAATTATATAGTACACCGAAATTACCACTGCAGTTGATGACATTGACAAAAATGCTCCTACAAATACCCCCTCCGAACGTTTACCACCACATAACTGCAAACATGACCCATTGAAAACATATCACTCTCTGGAAACGATTCAGGGTTTATACGTCTTGTACAAGTGTCTAACTTTAAAAGACAACACTTTTAATACACAAACTAAATGTACAGAATAAAGTAAAAATTAACGCACCGACACTGTGATTCCGCACAAGAACATAAAAAGAAGAATTTGAAGAAGGCCTCCCAAAACAGCAACTGATCGAACAACTCGAAGCTACAAAGTAAGAGGAAAGGTGCCAACGAGCTTGTTATGCTAATATGTCAAGTCAATATTACGCAATCAAAGACGTTGATCTCACCTTAGCCGTGGAGAACTCTAGACCCAATGCAAAGAGCAAGAATACCACACCAAACTGGGCGACTGTTTCAACCTGCATAAATAACCATGCGCAAAAATAACGACGTATATGAATACATCATCTCCACAGCAGTCTAATGCTAAAATTAGACACTTGGAAAACTGAATTTGCCTTGAAAACGATCTAGAGTCTCTCTTATCCATCCACTATTACATGAGAAGAATCCAATTTACATTGACCCACAGAAGAAAAGGGTTCCTAGTAAAAAACAAACCAGTACTCCTATTTTGTATAACATCTTAGTCAAAGATCATCTGAATAAGAAAGTTCTTGAAATGATGCTTAACTAACTAAACATTCGAGACCTTAAAAGTAATCTGTCCAACATCTAGCATACCTGGACCATCTCACTGATTAAGTTCAATCCTCCAGGCCCAATGATAGACCCTGCTAGCAAATATCCAGTTATCACCTGCATAAGCATTTATAGAATGATCCACAATCAGAAAATCAATACATCATACTGAAACCTAAATTCACAATGATAAAGACTACGAGTAGAAAAAGTATCAGACCGGCTGTCCAGCACAAGCAAAGGCGATACCACCACAAGTTGCAGATACAATGACAACCACCAGGTCAGATATCAGTCTACATAAACCGAAGTAGTACAGATCAGATGAATAATTCATAACTGTTTTTTTTTTCAAAGAACCATCCCGAAACAGAAATTACTATCTCACCTCAAGTCTAGCTGCAGTACTGGATATTTCGATTTGAAATTGGATATGATGAAGACATTGTCCTGTAACAATTCCAAAATCTCAATATAAGACCAAAATCAAACAAAACCAGTCTCTGAGTCTTTCTAGATGAAAACTTTACTTTTCGATCAATCAGAGTAGGTGTGTCCTCAGCTCTGTTATCATTGTCCAGGTTGAAAACATCATGGAGTTGAAAATGCCTAAGGAAGATTAAAGGTATTCAATTCTAGAACATTATGGAAGGTCACATAAAGAAACTTTTAGAAAAGAAAAGAGTGTACTTGTCCTCTTTCGTTTCATTTTTCTTGGTTGTCTTCACTCTGGCTACAGTTTCCAGAACAGCCTGATCACCACAACGTACAAGAACAATATTCCAGATTCAGATTACTCAAATTATGCAACCAATGAGAGAAATAATCGAATCTAAAACAAGCCTTGACTATGACTCCAAACAAAATAGCTCTACAATGCATTATAACCAACCTGCTGTCCAGCTACACTGTTGTTGAAGCTTCCAGGATCAGCAACTGACATCAAAATATAAACCACAAAATAAAGATTATTTCACCCTTTTTTATAAGTAAAGAGTGATAAAAACAAGATCTAATACTACACGCACTATCCATTTCAGGAAACGAATCAGAAAACTAAATCTCGCTATTCATAAATCTCGATCCGGAAGAAGCATATACTATTCCACATTGTTAGATCGTGATCAATGCTAACATCCGAATCGTCTATAGATCACGGATCCAGTTTAGGATTTATCATCTAACTCTTGAATCGGATGAACGAATCTCACACACTAGTGGAGAGAAGCTTTTATACTACTTAATTAGTATCAACGGCCACTTCAACTTCCTAGATTCTCGGATAAGAGATAGATATATACTACCTTCAGCCTGATCGCTTTCGTTGAACTCCTTCTCGAGAGCGCGATCGATGATGTCGGCGAAGCTACCTTCCTTTGGTTTACCAAGAGAAGAAGCGTTGAGAGATGCGTCGGAGGAGTTTCCGACGGTTTCTTCCAACAGATCTGGATCGGGGAGAGCGCGGGGAGACGCGATGGAGAAGCAGCAGAGGAAGAGTGAGAGCAAGAGGAAAGCGAGTTCAAAGGAAGAGAGCAAGGATCTTCTTCTTCTTCTTCTTCTTCCTCCTTCCACCATGGCAGGATTGAATCTGGGATTTGATTAAACCGGTACCGGTTTAAACACCGTCGCGAGTGGTTAGGGGGGGAAAGGTTTCTCGTGGATCGACAGTGCGCACGCAAGTGGGGGAAAAAAGAGAGCAGATTTGCAGTTGCAATGGTCAACAACTTAGTCCATACATGTAAAGATGGGCTTTCTATATATATACCCCATGTGTTATTTGAAAAATTAATATGGGGTGTTTTTGTATTGTTTGTTTTGGATTATACAAACTGCAGCATGTGGCAGATGAATGATGGGTTTCATACTTTCATTGGCTACACACATTTTTAATTATTGATTTCGATTAGGACAACACATCTTACATATTTTCAACTATTTTTGGGAAATTCCACGTCATAATCAATGTGACTCTTTTTTAGGTTTTATATTTTTCTTTCGTATAAAATCTCGAATCTCATACTTTCAGATCTACACATTATTTTGTTTGTGGATAGGATGTGAACTAGTCTAGTCATCCACAATCTGTTAATGCATGTTTGTTCGGTTTTTAAAGAACTCTCATCAAAGGGTCAATTATCATAGACATTAGCAGATTTTTTCGAAACCCAATACATATTTGTTACAATAAAAAGCCCAATTAGTTAAAATTAATGTTCGAAAAACCGGACCGGAACGAACCGGAAAACAAAAAACCAGAGTATATATTATTATTTTTTTGATAAAAAACCAGAGTATATTATTCGGGGAAGATGATCAGATCACCATCAAATCAGTTTATTCCCATTTCTCTCCGACCAGACACCTTACCTTCGTGTGTGTCTGTCTACCTGTTGACAAGAATGGCGGACAAACCAAGCAGAGCACTTGTAATGTACGGAGACGGCTTGGCTCGATCCGTCGACCAGTCAAATACTCACATTCATTCTCTCGCTTCCGTCGGTACCTGTGGCTTCTTGAGCCTTCCTCATGCACCTCCAGGTCTCTCCTTACTCTCTTAATAAATAAATTTGATTACTTTCGTTGATTCGTCAAACAATCTCGATCATAATCGCTAGTTTCGATCATTTTTTGGGACTAGTGTTGATCAGAATCGAACCGGGTCAGACCTGAGAATTCTGTTAGTCAAATTACGATCTGTTGGTTTAAAAGACCGGAACTTTCCGACAAGAGTTGCGAGATTGCATTTTGGATTTTTTTTTCTTGCTTCACTTGAGTTTTCATTTTCTCTTGTATTGAGAGGTCAACATAGAATCAATGACTTTTTGAAATCACTTTGGTGTGTTGTTTAGCTGTTCTGCTACTACTCTGAATATTCACCCTGATGTGTTGTTGTTCCATTGCAGCAGAAACAGAGAACGAAAGGATAGTTCGAGAGTTCGCTCATTTGCTTGATGCATCAGAAGCTTATACTTTAGCTGTGAGATAGATTCTTCACTCTCTCATAAAATAATCACTTTTACACAGATAATCAACAGTATGAGTGTGTATTTATGGATACATGATTGGTTTGTTATTCTGTAACAGAGTGGATTAAAAACTAAGGGAAGTGAAAATGAAATCTCAACTTTGTCCGAAAGGTTTTGCCTTTTTCTCTGATCTACATTACGATGCTTGCTAGTTTCTTGCAGTAGTGTCACTGACACAAAGTTATTATGGTGCAGGTTTATGGGACTCAAGGCTGCTTTAGTAACGGACAGTTCCTCTCTGACTTCCTTCGGAAAACAGATTGGCTTAGACGTATTACAACTCAGTGGAATGTGCCAAAAGAGTGATGATTCTTTTCCTTTTGATGCCACAGCAACTGAATTACTGAGGCTTATTGGATTTGAAGGAGGAAAGTGCTTGGATGTGAGCCTATATGACTCGGTTTTTGTGCATATAGGTGGTGATAACGTGGGACTGATCGAGTCTTTGATTGGTGGTATTATGAGAATGGCTCAGCCTGGTTCAGAGATTGCACCTCGCTTGCATCTCTCTCTTGTTCTTAGCTATGGTTCCGTCACGGACAAGGATGTCTCCCTTTTCCCTGTCAAGACTCCACAAGATGGTATCAACCCGGCTTTTCAAGGACTTGTCCCGCGTCAGAGCTACACCATGCGAGGTGAAAAGACACGAGATGATGTTAGGTAAGAGGCTCATATTTTGGTCAAACAAACCCATTAAAACTTTTCTGAGGTTATGGTTTCGTTCGTGACATAACAGGGACTACTGCCCTATGTTAGTAGCTCAGTGGCAAGATGCAGTGACACGGAAAGACTTGGTTGATACATTATCTTTCGAAGCTCTTAAAAAGGTATGTGTATGGCTACTAACTTAATGCAAGTTAAGCTGTAATATATAGCTCGTCTCAACCTTTCTTTTGTTCATGATAGCTCTCTGGAAGTCTTGTTATACCGGCTGATCGGTTCATCCACGAAGTAGCTTTCAAACTTTGGAAGGCCCCAAAATATGGAGCTTAAACAAAAACGGTATTTTTATTGTGATCATCTTAAACCATGATGATGATGAATAATAACATGTTCATTCCGCTGTTGGAGTTAGATTGTGGATTGATCTCAACTTTACATAATAAAAAGGGAATAAATAATCTTTATTTTATTTTTCTTCTAATCTGCTCATCTTGTTATCCAGTTCCTGCACTAAAAAACAGAGTTTACACCCTGTTGGTCGTTGCTACTATGGATGGATCCGCGAGGTGTGACACAATAATATTCACATTTTGATGTCATCAGACCTTTTTACAGGCTGTGTAATGATTAATTTATATGCGAGGATAGTAAATAAACCAGAAAAAATAGAGGATTATAAATTATTCTGCAGTTAAAAACTGTTTACAGGCTATTCTTTGTATACCAAGTTCTTTAAACTAATAAGAAAACAACATTTAAGATATTTCTATATCTTCCAACTTCTGATCTCCTCCAAACTCAACCGGAAGAGAAACTTCCATTAAGCTTTTCAAAGCATCCTCCCAAAGAGCAAATCTTCTCCTCTTATGCCAGCTTCTAGCTTCTTTTTAGGGGGGGAGAGGGAGAGACTTTACCGTTCGAAAGGATCTCCTGCCTCAGCAGGATACTCAGGTGCAGCTACAGCTGCATCAATCTTTTCCTTTAAATTGAATTTCTTGGCTATCATCGGCCTTACATCTTCTGCTCCTATTAAGCTTTCTAGAAACGGCAGCAAGTGAAGGAGTTCTTTATCCGAGGGGTCATCAAACCAGCTCTCTATTGGCACCCCATTCTCCACTTGGAACCCAAATGCCTACAACATTGCACCACAAACAATAACCCAACAGAAGATTAGACTATGCAGTAACCTTGAGTACCTTCTTAAAAAAAGCATCTACCGGCTTCGGTTAAAAGCATAAAACTGATAAACAATATGTATTAGGCTCTAGGAATGAATGATAAAGAGTATAATACCTGTGGGGAGTTATCTACGATGATAACACGAGACAAATCACGCCCAAGGACAGACAAATCCTTTAAATAGTTACCGTCGAAGAAAACACACGAGTCACGGTACACTCTATGGCGAAAGAGCTTCCTCTTAGGGTCAATCACGTTCAGAAGCTGCTCAGCATAGATACTCTGACTAGCAGTAAATATAATGACCTCAAAGAGACGAGACACTCTCTCCATAAACTCTTTCAAGTGAGGACGGCACCTCACATACACCATATGCTGCTCTTCATTAAAATGTACAGGAAACGTGAAATCCACCTCACCACACGGTTCTAAACTAGAGTGCACAAGAGTCTCTGTGCATACCAAAAATAAATAAAACGTTACAGAGATAACAGAATAAACAAAAACAAACTCTTTTATTGAGCCTTATTACCATCGAGATCTAGGACGAGAGAGATAGGAGGACAGCTCCGGGTCTGTTTAGGAAGCAAGACTGGTCTGAAAGTAGGGACAACAGAGGACAATTGGGGTAGGTTCTTGATGAAGAGGTAAGGATCAAACTCATCGAACTCTTCATCCTCCTCATCCTCCATGTTGCATACAGAGGTAATGAGGGTATCTTGAGCACGCTCGTCTACGCACTCCAGCTTCGAGGTCTTCATCGCTAGATAAACGGCAGAAACTGAATCCAAGTTACAATTTGAATCAACGGGAGTTGGAGTTAGAGCAAGCAAACGATCATAAGGGCTCTGTGCATCCAAATCGTGAGAAGAAGCGTCTTCCATTAAAACACCCTATTATTAACATAATGCAATTACTCAAAGTAACCATTTTTCACCATTCATACTCAACACACAGTGCTAACGAACTACATATTCTAAAATTGGAGTTGTAAAGATGCAAACTTTAGAGAGCGGGAGATTGTGTTATGGTTCTTACCTTGTAGGAGAACTCTCTTTCACCCTGTAGCTACCGAGACGAGCCAGAGCCAAATCAGATCTCGAGTCCGGAGAAACAGCAGAAGCTAGCTCAAAACACACACACAAGGATAAACTGGAGAAAGAAAAAAAAAACAGATCTGGGATTAGCAAGCCCTAAGATGAAATAACACAAGCACATGAGATTTTTAAAAATTTAAACTTTGGAGCCCAAATGAAGCAAAAATTTGAAATCTTCCCGCTCGCGGAAAGCGACAGATATCAATATTTTTTTTTATCTACAGAACCGAACCGGAATCGCAAACCCACGAAATCGAGTTCAAATAAATTTTTGGGATTTGCTTAAAAAACAGATGACAGTTCAATTTCTGTTGAAGAAAGCAAAGGTTTTGACTGAAAAAACGATTCTTTTCCGCTTTCTCCGCAAAAAAACTCGGCAAAAACGAAGCAAATATTGGAAATTTTCCAACGAAGCTTCAACAATCAGATTCTATCATATAAAACTCGAGCTGAGACTGAGAGAGAAGAAGAAACGGAGAGGGAACCTAAAACCAACCCTAGAGACAGTAAACCGATAGGGAAAAGCTGTACCTCCCGATCGAAACGATTTCAGCTCTCTTCGTCTTCTCTCTCTCTTGGAAATATAAAGAGTATAATTTTTTCTGTAAATAATTGACTGAGAGACGACTAAAGTCTACTGTCTACACAATTGATTAAAATTTGCAACTTCGTACCCCTCGTATTTTTATATGTTCTTATTAGTACCTCATTAGTTTTCAATTGTAAAACAAAACCCATGCATTTGGTGAATAGGCCGGAAATTTGTAACTGAATTTTCCGGTTTACTAATAGAGAAGCTGTGCATACGTTATAGGTTATTGGGTATTAATCATGATTTTTCTAAATAAGATAATTCTTTTAAGAAAGTACAAGATTATGTTTAGTTTTCTATATATAGAGTTGCATTTATTTTCATGGGTTCTATATGTTGGAATAGTGGAATGTTGTTTCATGTCATTCATGATGCTGTAGATTTGTTACCAAACACAACACATCAACTAGTGTTGAGAAATTAAACTCTGTACACGCTTTCTCCTTTCTCTTTCTCAAAAAAAAAAAAAAAAAAAAAACTTTGTGTTGAGAAACTGCTACCAATCATTGAGACATTGGTTCGGAGAGATTGCTTTCACAACTATCGAGTAGTTTATAATAACATATTAGAAATACAAGGAGTTATATTGCAAATTACGCCGAAAACATTTAAGACGGCGACGTTTTGGAAGGTCATCGTCAACTTCGACAAACAACAATAGAAATTGATCGTCGTCAATCACGTCAGAATCAAGGAAAAAAAAAGAGAGATTCGCCGCACGTTGTTCAAATCGAAAGTTTGTAGAAAAGAAAGCGACACTTAGCAGATCTTACCTTTTCTTTCTTAACCTGGAAGATTAATCAATCAGACCGAGAGAACAAAAAAAAAGTTATCTAACACTTTCGTAAACAAACAAAAAAAAGGTTGGACCTTTAGAGAAAAAGAAAGAGAGAGAGATTTTTGATGGTGTGGTTGACGAATCAACAGATCGGGACATGGAAAAGGAATCGAATTGTGGTCGGATCGTTGTTCATATGTTGGTTAATCTTAATGTTCATCACTCCCAAAGTTCCTCTTCATTCGTTGCGCCATCATGTCTTCGCCGATAAGCGCAATTTCATGGGTAACCACTCTCTCTCTCTCTCTCTATGTCTATGTTTGCATGTGTGTAGTGTAATAAAGACAGGTGTTTTGTGTTGGGTTTATTGAACAGGAGTGCCAAACACATTGAATGTGATGACCAACTTTCCTTTTCTTATTATTGGAGTTCTTGGTTTCGTTCTTTGCATTGGAGGAAGTTTCTTTAATATCAGGTTCCCCCCCTCTCTCTCTCTCTTTCCTCTTTTACTATATTTGAGCATCTTCGTTTTTGATTGCTTATGATAGATCAATTATTATGGTAATAAATGCAGTTTGAAAGGTGAGATCTGGGGATGGACACTGTTCTACGCAGCCGTTTCGAGCTTGGCCTTTGGCTCTGCTTATTACCATCTCAAACCTGATGACAGCAGAATCGTCTGGGACACTTTGCCTGTTCGTTTTTCTCACTTATCACTCACTCTGTTTTAGTAGTTTTCTTGAAAATGATTGGAATGAGTCTCCTTTAAGTTATGCATAGCTGTTTCTTGATTAATGATTGTAGATACTAATTAAGAACACCATTGATAGAAGCTCTAAGAGTTGTCTTAACTCTAGCTTTGCAAGGAAGCTTATTAAATGATCGAAGATTCTATAAATAGTTTAGTTATATTGGAAAGAACGTCTAGAATCTTCTTATAGCTAGTGGAAAGAAGCCTAGGCAAAACTTTTTAGAGATTTCAGATGGAAAGTTATGGTTTTATAGTTGAATGATTAAATGGTTGGTTATGAACAGCTGTTTCTTGATTAATGACGCTACTTTGCAGATATTGATTGCGTATTCGTCGCTTTTCTCTAGTTTTTTGGTTGAGAGAGCGGGGGAGAAAGTAGGGTTGAGTTGCCTCGTCTTGCTTCTGTTCATGTCATTTTTAAGCGTTGCTTACGCCAGGTAACATCATAACCGGAAAAAAAAAAACATTACCTTCTTATATATACAGATATATAGTTTCATGATTTTAGGCAGGTTCAGATTGAAGTTTATTATATTTGTCTTAGTTGATGGCAGAGTGTTTAATGATCTCCGGTTATGCATGACGTTCCAGTTGATTCCTTGCCTGGCTATTCCCATCATGACCGTTTTACTACCTCCCAAATATACTCACTCTAGGTTCTGGCTCTTGGCAACAGGTTGTTTTTTTTTTTCTCAAAACCACTTTTGAGGTTGTCTTTGTTAGAGAATCCGCTCTCTTCTTATATACCTGATTCACTATGAATGCAGTTGCTCACTCTGTTTCCAAGATCGAAGGACTTGCAGATAGCAAAATATACAATGCCAATGGATATATTATCAGTGGCCATTCGCTTGGACATTTGTGTTCAGCACTGTCTATGCTTCTACTTACCGTTATGCTTTTGTATAGAAGCATTCGGTTTCAGAGGTAACCTTTTTCTAACTGTCTCCTTCGTTCTTTCTTTGACCTTTTGAGTTCTTGAAGATTTGAGACATTCTTTATTCATGTGTTGTGTTCGGTGGAACCAAAACAGATTAGCTGATCTCAAAGGCCATCCTTGACATAATGACACCATTGACGATTGCTCTTTTCCTCATTTTTTTGTTATTGTGATCATTGACAGCAGATTTTGTTTGATTTATTAAGTAAATTTTGTTGGCTTACTAATAAATTTGATTTAGCTTTTATGTTTAGTGTAAGACGATGAATTCACTTTTTTACTGTATTGAAATGTGTTTTTATTCATCACCTTATTGAAGACTTTAGGTTTAACACAGCAATAGGATTACAGTAGTGATTCCGAATAACCAACCAAATAGTTCTAAGCAACAAGAATGATAAATGGAAATCTATAGACCTTCGAAGAAACGCAGGTGGTCATCGAATGTCTCAGCATGCCTGATCTTAGTGATCGACCCATCATCTTCAACCTGCATAAAACAACACATTCATCACTCTAATGTCTAACATTCACATCAAGGAAGTTTCCCAATGGATGTTTCATTATGTTTTGGTTTCTCCAGAAAACAAGATTCAAGAAATGTGTGCTTACCCAGTATTCCGGAGGACGCATCTTCAGATTGTACGTGGAAGCCATGCTCATACAGTATGCACCAGCATCATGAACCACTAGACCAGCTCCCTGTTAACGAAATAGAATCAAATCATTAGATTCCACATCACTTCTTTAGCTGCTTTCAAACAGAATCAGATCCTTATCTATATCACCTTTGGAGGAGTGGGAAGCTCCCTGTCTTTGCCCAAGAAATCAGCAGATTCACAAACAGGACCCACTACGTCGAATTTGGAAACTTCTGCTTCAGGTGTTGTAGGAGAGACCAACTCAATGTGCTTTTGTATTACAAGAAACAAGAAGATGTTTAGCTATAACTCCAAGGGAGTAAAACTGTAACAAACATTATTTAATTTTATTACCTGATAGGCATCATAAAGACTGGGACGGATCAGCTCAGCCATACTTCCATCAATCACTATAAAATTTTTAGTACCATTCGTCTTCACACCTGTCACATGGTTGACGAAACAGCAAGTGTTTGCAATCAACGACCTCCCTGGCTCTATTATTAGATTCAGGTCTCGTGACAGAACTAGCTCTCTCACCTTAAAAAAAAGCATAAAAGATTGTAAAAATTCTACCAATGAAAGAAAGTGTTCTGAGATGTTGCTTCTTACGGTGTTGATGAGATCCATAGGTGTAGGAAGGACAGCACCAGCATGGTAATAATCAATCCCTAAACCACCACCGATGTTCAAGTAACTAACTTCAAAGCCTTGACGCCTGATTTCATCAATGTATTCCACCATAAGTACCGCAGCATCTCTGAATATATCCACCTGAAATCGACATAAGGTACAGAGAGCAATCCATGTTCATCAGATTAAAGCAAGAATATGTATCATATGAAGTACTATAATTGGACCAAACCTTTGTAATGGTAGAGCCTAGATGGCAATGAGCTCCAACAAGCTTGAGCTCATTGGGATGCGCCTTCACCTCATCCAGAAACCACTGAAGCTTCTCGTTCCTGATACCAAACTTTGAGTTCTTGTTCCCGGTTGCCACATATGGATGCACCTAAGAAATGTATGTACCAAAAAAAAAAGATAAGCTCACTCATATCCATATCACTGTAGAAGTATCTATAATGCTAACCATACCTGAGGATCGACATCAGGATTGATACGCAACAGAACATTGACCTGTTTACCAGAGATTCTTGAAGCTTCCACAATATTCTCCAAATCAAACTCACTATCAACATTTACAAATACTCCTTCTTGAGCAGCTAAAACTAAATCCTCCAACAACTTCCCGTTTCCATTAAAGATACACCTATTCACCCAACACAGCAAAGACACAACAGTCACTTAGGCCTTAATAAAACAGTTCATACTAATCTTCTCTTAACTCTATCAATGTGATAAAGTCAAAGGGAAGAAAGGCATTTACTTTGTGGGATCGAAACCAGCAAGAAGAGCAAGTCTGAGCTCGTTCCCACTGACTAGAACAGCACCACACCCTTTACTCCTCAAATGCTCCAAGATCTTGAGGTTGTTATTAGCTTTAATGGCGTAGCCGATGACGGAACTCACACCTTCCAAGGCTTCTTTGTACGCCTCGACGTTCCTCGTGATCTGCGGTTTGCTGTACAAGTAGAAAGGTCTCCTCTCGACGCTCTCCATGATATCTTCAACCTTGGTTCCCTCGCAGTAGAGGAATCCATCTGATGATTTCTTGAAACAGTGCTCGAACGCATCCTTCGTCGGTGTTTGGGATGCGGCGGCGGCTTTGACGGAGAGGCGGTTAAGTGGTTTCGAGGTGGACTTGAGAGACAGAACCGAGATTCTTGATTGGTTCGATTGGTGTCGGTTTAGGTTTACGCGGAGAGATGGAGGTTGGGAGAGGAGCTGAGTAGCTGACGCCATGGCTGGTGGAGAGATTGTCAGCGTTTGGAAGTGAGACTGAACAGTGGCGCTGGAACTAGGGTTTTGTCAAAGAATTAAGTTACACGTGGCCTTTGTCGGGTCCGGTTTAGCTAACCGCTGATAAGACTTGGAGTGGTGGTTAGTTGAACCGGTGGTCTCATGTAGTTTTGTACCGAGTCATTTAGACGGAACAAATGAGAAGAGTATGAACGAATCTTCTTTTAGCAGATATTTCAAATACAAAATTTTAGAGCCCAGCCCTTTGTTATATAAAATAAATTAATACAAAAAGAAAAGTGAAAGCCGCAAACTCATTTACTTGTTCGTTGAAACTTCATTGTTTAATGTTTCAATTGACTAAAAATGAATTACGTTATGTTTCATTTATTTTATTTTTTTGAAAGAGTTATGTTTCATTTATTGTCGCTTTCGAATAGGTGTCTGTATCATTGGAATTATATTATTCTAAATTTTCAACTTTTTAGTACGAATGCTTAACTGTATCGATGATAAAAAAACTATTGTAATGCAAGGTAAAGAGATGAGAGTTAATAAAGTTTGGATGGAAGCAGAATTTCGCACGATAGTTGCTTAGTCAACACGTTAACTAGCATTAAAATTGTTGATATGCGGCAGCATTAGAGTAAATTAGTCAGTTTTCTGTGTGCCAAAAGAAAGTTAGTGATTCATTTTGAATATCGAAATTTAATTAGGATAAGTAAACATTAAATTAAACTATAAGAACAAATTAATCTTATGAATTTGGATCAGTTGTCAAACCAACCATGTGAGTCGTCGTTACCAAAATGGAGAAAAGTCATACGAGTAATAATTTTGTGGTGGGGGTGAGAATGATTATGTAATAGAGTAATAGACCGGAGAAATATTTTGTGGTGAGGGTGAGATTATGTAATATATAAAAGGCGTGCATGAAAACATGTTCTTCAGAGTTTCCATTTTACCGTGTAAAGAATATGAAAGGCTCTGTGAAATCAGTTAGTCTCATTCCTGTTTCTATCTGTTTCCTCTTCTTGTTTCGTGATGAGTTTGCGGTTCCTGCTAGGCACTTGTGCCATCCTCAACAAAGGGAATCAATTCTGGAGTTGAAGAAGGAGTTCAAGATTCATAAGCCTTGTTTTGACCGGACGGTGTCATGGGCGAATAACATCGACTGCTGTTCTTGGGATGGTATCAGATGTGAAGCCAGTTTTGGGGATGTGATCGAGCTGAACCTTAGTGGCAACTGTATCTACGGCCAGCTCAATTCCCAAAATACTATTTTGAGGCTTCAAAGCCTTCTTTTTTTAACAACTCTCGACCTTTCAAACAATCATTTCAGTGGACATGTTCCATCTTCGCTTGGGAATCTTTCTAAGCTAACCACTCTTGATCTTTCAAATAATGATTTCAACGGTCAAATCCCATCTTCGCTTGGAAACCTTTTTCCTCTCACATTTCTTAGCCTCGCTGAGAATAATTTTGTTGGTGGAATCCCATGGTCGCTTGGAAGACTTTCTAACCTCACCACTCTCCGTCTCTCCCAGAATAGTCTTGTCGGTAAAATTCCATCTTCGCTTGGAAACTTTTCGTATCTCACCGATCTTACACTTTGTGATAACAACTTGGTTGGTGAAATACCATCCTCGCTTGAAAACCTTTCTCATCATCTCACCTTTTTTAGTATATGTGAAAACAATTTCTCCGGTGAAGTTCCATCATTTTTGGGAAACTTTTCACATCTGACCTTTCTCGATCTCTCAGCAAACAATTTTGTCGGCGAAATCCCATCTTCTTTCGGCAGATTGAAATATCTCACCGATTTAGCTGCTGAAGACAACATGCTCAGTGGTAACTTTCCTGTCACGCTATTAAATGTAACAAAATTGTTATATTTATCACTCTATGACAACCAGTTCACAGGCATGCTTTCCACCCAACATAGGCTCACTCTCTAACCTGGAGATCTTTTACATTAGCGGCAACACTTTTACTGGAGCTCTTCCTTCTTCCCTCTTTAGCATCCCTTCTTTGACTTACGCTGATTTGGAAGATAACCAACTCAACGGTACTATTGAGTTTGGGAATGTATCTTTACTCTCATCAAAGATAGTAGAATTACGCCTTGGGAATAACAACTTCATGGGACCGATTCCCAAACCTATCTCCAAATTAGTCAACCTTTATACACTTGACCTTTCTCATCTCAACACCCAAGGCTCAGCAGTGGACTTTAGCATTTTCTGGAATCTCAAGTCACTCGAAGAACTCGACATCTCAGAGTTGAACACCACCACTACAATTGACTTGAACGCTATCTTATCGTCTTTCAAGTCACTAAACACGTTGAATCTCACGGGAATCCACGTTACGTACGAAAACAGAAACTCTGTGTCGGATCATCCGTTACTAAGCGAGTTGTACTTGTCAGGATGCGGAATCACCACCGAGTTTCCAGAGCTCCTGCTACGAACCCAAAGCAACATGAGGATACTTGACATTTCAAACAACAAAATCAAAGGTCAAGTGCCTGGATGGTTATGGGAGCTATCAAATCTATATTACCTGAATCTCTCCAACAACACTTTAGTCAGTTTCGAAAGTCCGTAACAACTCCTGCAACCATCTTCTCTGAGTTACTTTTCCGGTGCCAACAACAATTTCACGGGCGAGATCCCTAGTTTTGTATGTGAGTTGCGATCTCTCACGGTTCTTGATTTGTCTAACAACAAATTCAACGGTTCGTTCCCAAGTTGTATCGGGAAGTTCAGTAGTGGTGTTCTTCAAGCTTTAAATCTTAAACAAAACTGTCTAAGCGGACGTCTTCCAGAGATGAATATATCCAGAGGTCTAAAGTCGTTTGACATTGGTCATAACAAACTTGTGGGAAAGCTGCCGAGATCGTTGATCGCCAGCTCTTTTCTCGAAGTTTTGAATGTGGAAAGCAACCTGTTCAACGACACATTTCCATCCTGGTTGAGTTCTCTTTCGGAACTACAAGTTATCGTCCTTCGCTCCAATGCGTTCCATGGACCGATACATCAAAATCTGTTTTCTAAACTGCGCATCATCGACATATCGCATAATCGGTTCAACGGTACGTTGCCACGGGACTTCTTTGCGAACTGGACAGCAATGCACTCTATTGGAAAAGAAGAAGGTCAATCTAACGGAAACTACATGGGTACAGGCTATTACTTTGATTCAATGGTTTTGATGAATAAAGGCGTAGAGATGGAGCTGGTACGCATCTTATATATCTACACCGCACTCGACTTTTCAGAGAACGAATTCGAAGGAACTATTCCATCGTCCATCGGTTTGTTGAAAGAGCTTCACGTGCTCAACTTATCGGGCAATGCTTTCACGGGCCATATCCCATCGTCTATGGGGAACCTCTCGTCTCTCGAGTCATTGGACCTTTCCAAAAACAAGCTCACAGGAGAAATTCCGCAAGAGCTAGGGAACCTCTCGTACCTTGCTTACATCATGAACTTCTCTAATAACCAGCTCGTGGGTCTAGTACCCGGGGGCACTCAGTTTCGAACGCAGCCCTGCAGTTCTTTCAAGGACAATCCGGGACTTTATGGACCTTCGGTTGACCAAGCTTGTGTAGATATCCACGGGAAAACATCACAACAGTTTGAAATTTCAGAGGAAGAAGAAGAAGAAGATGGCCAAGAGGTGATAAGTTGGATAGCAGCTGCAATTGGCTTCATACCTGGTATTGCATTTGGATTCACGATGGGTTACATTGTAGTTTCCTACAAACCAGAGTGGTTTATAAACCCTTTTGGACGAACCAAACGCAGAAACGAGGTAATCTTTCCAACTATTTTTTTTTTATAGTTTCTTTTTTGACTTATTTTTTTTTATAGTTTAAACTAGTACTAGGTGGCCGATCCGCACCCTGTGCGGGTATTAAAATATAGTATAATATCGATTGAGTTCAAATGTGGAAGAAATTGGAACAAGTGAAAGTTCTAATGCTGAGACATGATTTGCACAAATCTCCAGGATGCAGTAGGGGTGAAATTCGTTACTTTTTCGGTTTGGTTGGTTTGTTTAGTTTGATTTTTAATATATTTTTTTCAACTAAAGTAAACCATATGTCCAGTTCAGTTTATATTCGGTTCGGTTTACTTTTGGATCGGTTTAATTAGGCTCTTTGTCCCTTAATTTTTTTAAAAGAAAAATTATGTTTTTAATACATAAATTATGTACAAATAAACTATGTGAACTAAATTCAATATAAAACTGAAACAAAAACTAAAAAAAATCACAAAAGTATATAAGAATAAAACAAATGAAAGCTAACTAAAGTAAAAAAAAATCAACATCATTAGTATGTTTTTCATAAAAGTTAACTATTTAAAAAACAAATGTAAGAAAATATACAGGAGAAAGTGATCTATTAAAAGAAAATGTGATAAAAATCTCATAGGTATCAAAATTCCATAGAAACCTGCAAAGAAAATGTGATAAAAAATTTAAGTATAATTCATAAGTAATATAAAATAAGTAGAACAATTATGAATTAAGAAAATCCCATAAAAACCTGCAAAAAAATGTCAAATTTTGTTGGCAATTGTATAATATAAAATAATTTAATAGATTTCTAAATTTTATTGAGACTTATCTTACTATTAAATTTGCATATCGCTATTGAAACAAACTGAAAATGGTTTGTAGTCAACTACAATCGGTCTTTCGTCTGTGTTATTTATCTGTTGATAGAAAAAAAAATATATAAAAATTTATAAATTTAAAATTTTTTATCGAATAAAAATAGACTAATAAGGTAGTATTGAATGTACCTTTTTTTTCTTGTCTTATTAGGTGGATATTTTCATAATAAATGGTATTTAGAAATATAAAATAATGAAACAGTTCAAAGAAAGATATTAAAGTTATATTGTATTAAATGATTTCCAATAAATATGATATAAACTTTTGCAATTAAATCATATTCAAAATAAGGTAAGTTTTTAAAAAACGAATTAACAAATTAGAAACACTAAGGTAAATTGCATTAAAACAATGTAATAAATATGATTACTTGCACAAGTAATATGTGTTCAAAATAAGGTAGGTTACTAATAAACTAAAACATTAAATAATAATTATTAATTAATAATCATATTTTACAAAGACATTTTATCATTAAGTCTTATTTTTCCTGAAAATATTTTTTATAAAAATTTAGAATATATATATAATAAAAATATTTAGAATATTTCAAATTTAAAGAATAATTATGAATTAATAATCATATTTTATAAAGATATTTTACCATTAAGTCTTATAGTTCCTGAAATATTTGTTATAAAAATTCTTGTAAAGACATTTTTGAGATATATAAAGTCTTATGGGTCTTGTAATATTTGTTTCCCTTTAATAAGTCATGAAGCAATTTAAAGAAAGATATTAAAAATTGACTGTTATAAATTTGTAATAATTAACATCATTTAAGACAAATAATTGAACCCAAAATAAGGTAATCATCATATCAACTTGTGCAAGTAATTGATAACAAAATAAGGCAAGTTATTAATAAACGAATTAACTAATTAAAAGCCTTTACCAATAAGGTATATCTTTCTTAATACCATAATATGAATATAAAATTAAAGAATAATAATTAGTTTTGATTTTGATATATTGTAAAAAAGAATTATCAGTTTTAAAAAACTATAAATAAAAAAAAGGTTGAAATATAATACAAAAGAAAGACCAAATAGTTTGGGTTCTTCAGTCAACTATTCCCTTTTATCAAATTGATTATGTTGAAATATGCAACAAATATTTTACAACATAAACAAAATCAATGGCTTCGTTTCAATTCAGAATGTCTCGTTTATTAAAAATTGATATATATATATATATATATAATAAAGATAATAGTTTTGGGTTTTTCTAAATCTAAAATCACCATTATATTTGTGGTTTTCTAAATAGATAACAAGATATTTTACCATTAAGTCTTATGGTTCCTGAAATATTTGTTATAAAAATTCTTGTAAGGATATTTTTGAGATATATAAAGTCTTATGGGTCTTGTAATATTTCTTTCCCTTTAATAAGCCATGAAGCAATTTAAAGAAAGATATTAAAAATTGACTGTTATAAATTTATAATAATTAACATATAATTTAAGACAAATAATTGAACCCAAAATAAAGTAATCATCATATCAACTTGTGCATGTAATTGATAACAAAATAAGGCAAGTTATTAATAAACGAATTAACTAATTAAAAGTCTTTACCAATAAGGTATATCTTTCCTAATACCATAATATGAATATAAAATTAAAGAATAATAATTAGATTTGATTTTGATATATTGTAAAAAAGAATTATCAGTTTTAAAAAAACTATAAATAAAAAAAGGTTGAAATATAATACAAAAGAAAGACCAAATAGTTTGGGTTCTTCAGTCAACTATTCCCTTTTATCAAATTGATTATGTTGAAATATGCAACAAATATTTTACAACATAAACAAAATCAATGGTTTCGTTTCAATTCAGAATGTCTCGTTTATTAAAAATTGATATATATATATATATATATATATATATATATAAATATAATAAAGATAAGAGTTTTGGGTTTTTCTAAATCTAAAATCACCATTATATCGGTGGTTTTCTAAATAGATAATAGTTTTGGGCTTTTCTAAATCAAATCATCATTATCATATAAATTTGTACAAGTAATTGATAGCAAAATAAAGTAAGTTGCTAATAAACGAATTAACTAATTAGGAAAATAAAGAATATTTAAAAGTCGAATTAATATGATACCCTATTGTGTAATAAAGAAGATTATATTATTTGAAAATAAAGAACATTATATTATGTGAAAATAAAGAAGAATTAAAAGTCGAATTAATGTGATACTCCACTGTGCAAGAATAGCAGATTCTGAATAAATGTGATCAAAACTTTCGCAAGAATTATTTCAATTAAATAAGGCAACTTACATTTATATTAGATTCATAAGAGATCATATTAATTGTGCAAGAAAAGAATTAATAATCGATGCATGTTCTATCAAAAATGTGCAGATATGTGTTCCATATAACCGTACATTTTCTCAAACCGTATGGACTACATGTATCTACACTGCTCTCTTTGGAAGAGAATAGACATCACACAATATTCATATTCACAATCTAATTTCAGTGAAAAATAATTAAACTATATATTGAGTTACTCAAAACTGAAGTTCAAACCGTATTACTCATATTTTTCTTTCTTTGAACTAATATTATGAGTATACATTTATTTCACAATAACTAATTTGCTTAACTGCAATGATTAGAAAAGTTATCTTCAAGTATGAGTTCTTGTGAATATTACTAACCTCTACGAAGATGATGTCGAAGAATAGAGACAATGTCGATTTAACTCAACAGAGATGTGCCATATTTTTAGTTTTCCTGTCAAGAAAATAGTTGTGATAAATTAGAACAATGGAAATTTCAAATTGTATCAGACTCAAAAGTAAGCGTAAGACAGCTTCATATTATTCAAATTCACATATTGCAACAATATGAAAAATGATACACGGAAATAAATAAAAAATATGCAAACTTAATGTCCATTTTATTATATTGTCTTTAGAATAAAACCAAACTAATTCAGTGACATCTCACAAATTCACTTATGGTAGAAAGAATAATTATGTAATGATTAAGATGTTATATGAAACAATATAAAAATATCAAATACCATCTATTGCATTTAGCTATATGGATGTATAATAGATTCTAGTTTCTAAATCATTTGCAAATAACAAAATAATATAAATTAATAAGAACAAGAACCGAATCTTATAGCATGTCTCATCAAATTATATCAATCAAACGATAACAAATTCCAAAATAATAAATCATATCGCTAAAATAAAATTTGCCAAGAGTAGTATAAGTAGATCAAACATGCTTTTTTAAAAGGTAGATCAGTGACGAAACAATACTCGATGTATCAAAAAATAAAGCATGGCATAATAACTTATCTCGGTAAAAACCAGATTGAAGAACAAAGATGTTATCGAAATGATATACGCATCAATGTCAATCGTATCAGAATCAAAGAAGCTTTGATTAACGGTTATAAGTGTACAATCAAATCATATATAGCTTCAGTGGAAAATCGTCATAATAGAGTATCTGCATATAAATAAAAGAAAAATCAGCTCTCATGAAATATAAAAGCTTAATGTTCTAAAATAATAAGAAGAAAAAAATTCAGAACATTATTAACATAAAAAATTCAGAATACATTCGATGATTTCGTTTCTTCTACTGCGACTTCTTATTTATAGTAAATTGGTAGACGTTTGTCAATGATTTAGCTTGCAATATAAGCTAAGAAGTAGAATATTCTCTAATAAACTCTCAATAAATCAATATTAGCAAGGTAAGTTAATATTAGTAAGGTAAGTTAATAATAACAAATTACCTAATTAGATATTATTCGATAAATCACACCAAACAATGTAATAAATATGATATCAAAAGTGAATTGTTTTCCGTATTTGTAATAAGGTAAATTATTAATACATGTAATAATTAACATTCTTGCGCAAGTAATATCTAATAAGGAAAATTATGAATAATTAGTAATAAATTAGTAAATAATTAGTGATCGACCAATCAATTAAAAGTACTTATTTCCTTTTTAGTTTGTATGAATTGTTACTTTCCATTTTAATATTGTCGACTATTAAAATACATTTACATTTCAATCGAGAAAACACAAAAGATATGTAATTAATGTTCATTTCCTAATAAATATGCTCGTGAAATAAATAAATTAAAAATGAATTTATAAAAAGCAACCAATAAAATCATGTTAATTATTAATATTTGAATAGTAAAAAATTGGCATTAAAATCATAATGAAATCATAATATGTGTAAAAAATGAAACCATAATTAAAATCATAATGAAATCATAATATTTTTATTTTTAAACAATTATAATAATTATTATGTTTCATTTTTTACACATATTATGATTTCATTAGATTTCAATAACAATTTTTTTTACTATAATAATTATGATCTCGTGATTGGTTAATAATAAGATATTATGATTTTTTTCTAATTTCTTTTCTCATAATATTTGATACTCACTAATCAAATTTTATTAATAATTAACATGATTTCATTTTTTAACATGATTTCAGTACCTTATGTCTTACAATGATTTTCATGTCCGGAATTATAATAATTACTATGTTTCAATTTTTTCACATATTATGGTTTCTGAAACTTTTTTTTTAAATTGCCAATACTTTAAATTATAGTTTCTGAGACTTTTTATTTTAAAATTGCCAATACTCTAATATGATTGTCTTGCCACTTAAATATGTCATTATTAAGTTACCATAATTGTACCTTTGCAATATATATCGATTAGTTAAGCATGTATATTATATATTAATTACATAGGATGTATTTTTGGCAAGGTTTGGCCGATGGAAAAAAATAAATCAAAAAGAAATTAAAAAAAAATCGACCAATAAGATTATAAGAATTAATCCGAGAGTGGCTTGTATGATCGCCACGTAAGCAGAAATCACTAAAGTGACTTCTCTTTTAATGTAGGGCTTATTGCAAAAGTGACTCAAAACTTGGAGTCAAACAGAAAACTAACCTTTTCTTTTGACTCCTTTTTTTTTTGAGATTTTTACCCCACACTTGCATTTTATCTACGAAAATGCCATTATTTTTTTTTTTATCGAAAATGGCTTCTTTACTGTCTCAACCTCATCTTCTTCAAGTATTTACAATAGTGCCACTACCATGAATAGTTCCAACAACCTTGTACTAACTGTATGGAGCTTTTAATGCATTTTAATGCACGTAAATCTCTTTACACTCTCTCTGTTTCAATTGTTATGAACTAAAAACAATATTTCTTTCACTTTCTCTCCATATTCATCCAAAAAACTCAAGCTTTTGATTCAAAATATTTTATGGTTGAGAGAGCCATATTTGTTTCGTTTTGACTTACGGTTGCTTTCGTTTGAGGTTCTGGGTGGTTGGAGAAGACCTTGTGTGCAAACGAAGTCATCTCACCTAGTTTAAGGTACGAATTTGAATTTTTTTCAAGATCTGTTCGCGTAGAAGACTTACTAGTAAGTCATCTGTATGTAGAAGACTTACTGATAAGTCTTCTGGTCAAACGGACGACTTAAACTAAGTCGTCCAGCTTTGTTTGTTAAAAAAAAAAAACTCTAGACGACTTATATATAAGTCGTCTACGAGAAACGGGTTAGTTTTGCATTTGACCGAATCGTGTCAGATCTTTGACTATTTCTAGACGACTTATAATTCAGTCATCTCTGGGAAAGTTAAAATTTCAATATTTTATTAAACTAGACGACTTAAACGTAAGTCGTCCTAGGTTAGTTTTGTAATTGAAAAATAAAACTTGAAATTTAACTTTCTCCAGACGACTTAAATCAAAGTCGTCCCACCAGAAGACTTAATTTAAAGTCGTCCGGGGAAAGCAAAGTCGTCCAGAATATTTCCAAATTTTCTGGTCAAACCTTGCTTAAACCGGACGACCTTAAGTTAAGTCATCTATCTGGACGACTTTCATTTAAGTCGTCAAAAGATGGACGACTTAGTCTGGACGACTTTGCTTACCCCGGACGACTTTAAATTAAGTCTTCTGGTGGGACGATTTTCATTTAAGTCGTCTGGAGAAAGTTAAATTTCAAGTTTTATTTTTCAATTACAAAACTAACCTAGGACGACTTACGTTTAAGTCGTCTTGTTTGAATAAAATATTGAAATTTTAACTTTCCCAGAGACGACTAAATTATAAGTCGTCCAGAAAAGTCAAATATCTGTCACGATTCGGTCAAATGCAAAACTAACCCGTTTCTTGTAGACGACTTTTATATAAGTCGTCTGAAGTTTTTTTTTTTAACAAACAAAGCCGGACGACTTACTATTAAGTCGTCCCTTTTCATTTTCAATTGCAAAAGTGACCTCTTTAGACGACTTACCTTTACGTCGTCTGGACGACTTAATTCTAAGTCGTCTGAGGCAATGTTTATTGAACTTCTTCATTTTCTCTATGTTTACTAATGTGTTTTATTTTGAATATTTGCAGATGATTTTTCAGTTACATGCAGTGTATGGAGAATGGTTGTTGAGAGATTGCCGTTGGGATTTTGTGGTTGATGATCTCAAAGGAGCAAGATTTTTTTTATTGAATGAAGATTCAACACATGCTGAACTTGTTGCAATGGCTCAAGAAGATTATAACCTGGACATGAGAACAGTGACTGTGGAGATTAGCTACTCATTACCAGCAGAAATGATGATGGCTCCAGGCAGTCCTCCCATTCATGTTACAAGTGATAGACAAGTTCAAAACTTGCTCGAGATACTCAAAACGCATAGAGTATGTCTTTGTGTATCAAGCCGCAGCAAGGTGGAAACGGTTTCAGAGGAAAGGGATAATGATGAAGCTGGTGAATGGGAAGAAGATGTTGGTGATGATGAAGCTGGTGAATGGGAAGAAGATGTTGGTGATAATGATGAAGCTGATGAATGGGAAGAAAATGTTGGTGATAATGAGTTTGTTGAAGATGAAAATCAAGATGGAGAGGAAGAAAATGGGGAGGAGGAAAATGAGGAGGAAATTGTTGGTGAAACAGATCAGAATGGTGGGGATTACAGTCTTTATGGAAAGGTTCAAGATGAGGATGAGGAAGATGATGATAATGTTTGTTTTGAAGAAATCGAAAAGACATATGCTAAGTCAAAAGCTATTGAAGGAGGAAAATCGGATGGTAGTATCTATGTCAACCAGAGTTTTGATAGCAAGGATGCACTGCTTTCAGAGCTGCGGTTGGCAGCAGTGAGGGGTAGGTTTTCTTTCAGAATATACAAATCAACGAAAACTCTCCTTGTGGCAAGATGTCGGGTTAGCAGTTGTGGATGGAAGATCAGAGCGAGTGTGAAACATGGGACAAACACGTTTTGGGTAACAAAGTATGTGGAAAAACATTTATGCTCAGTGGGAGACCGAATCGCTCAGCGGAGACACTGTACTCCGAAGTATGTTGGTAGTCTTTTCATTGATCGTGTTGGGATCATTGATGGGATTACTCCGCAGCATATCACTGATGCAATGAAGAACATGTCTGGCATGGAGCTTGATTACACCACTTCATACAGAGCATTGTTATATGCACAAACATTGGTGAGAGGATCAGCAGAAGAAGGGTATTCGCGGCTGGCATCATATCTCGAGCAAATCTCCATTGCAAATCCTAATTCTGTCACGGCTATAGAACTTGATTCTGTTAAAAGATTCAAGTATCTATTTCTATCTTTTGGAGCTTCTATCACAGGTTTTAATTATCAGAGAAGGGTCATTGTGGTGGATGGAACTCACCTAAGTGGAAAGTATGGAGGTGTTATGTTAGTTGCAGCCGCACAAGATGGCAATTTTCAGATATTCCCATTGGCTTTTGGGATCGTGGATGCTGAAGATGATCCTTCTTGGGAATGGTTTTTCACAAAATTGGCTACTTGTATATCTCATGACAAGCCTCTGATGATAGTCTCCGACCGGCACTCGGCCATTAAAAGTGCGTGTGATAAGGTGTTTCCTTGGGTAAACCGAGGAATATGTTATTATCACCTTCAAGATAACATTGTCAAAAAGTTTAAAGGGAAACATCTCATGTACTTGGTGAAAGGGGCTGCTTATGCTCACACGGTTTACGATTTTGACCGGTACATGGCTGAGATACGGAGTGCAAACCCGGAACTTGCAAAGTATTTGGAGGATGCCGACGCCAGCCTATGGTCAAGGGTTCATTGTAAGGGGAACAGGTTCAACATAAAAACAAGCAACATCGCTGAATCTATTAATTCCGCACTGAAGAAAGCAAGAGGATTTCCGATTACGTTCCTGCTGGAGTTCATAAGAAAGAAGTTAGGAAAATGGTATGTGAAAAGGAGACAAGATGCTTTGAGTCTCACAACTCCACATAGCCGGGGTGTTGAATACTTGCTTGCTGTTCGAACAGAGATAGCGGATACGATGACGGTCGAACCAATTAATAGATGGAAGTACTTTGTCAAAGGTGGCAAAATGGACTGTGTGGTTGATTTGGAACATGCAAAGTGTGATTGTGGTGTCTATGGAGTGGAGAAAATACCTTGCTCTCATGCTATAGCTGCTGCAAATAAAGTTGGTTTGCATATCTCCTCACTTGTATGTCCAGTGTACTCAAAGAATTATCTGTATGCAGGATACTCAGAGAATATATATCCTATCGTGTCACAACATGTTGAGGAACGAGAATGCTTTCCTCCAGAAGTAAAGCGTGGTCCGGGAAGACTTAAGAAATCAAGATGGCAATCTTGGTTGGAGCTATCTAGGATGAGAGGACACAAACCCAGGAAGAAACACAGGGCACGGAGATGCTCAAACTGCAAGGAAACTGGCCATACGAAACCACAATGTAAGCAACCAGTTGACTAGTTGTCCAGACGACCTTAACTTTAGTCGTCCAGTCTTGATTACCCGTCTAGACGACCTTAATTTTAGTCGTCCAGTGTATTTTATTTTTAGACGACCTTCTTCTAAGTCGTCCAGTGTATTTTATTTTTAGACGACCTTCTTCTAAGTCGTCCAGTGTATTTTATTTTTAGACGACCTTCTTCTAAGTCGTCCAGTGTATTATATTTCGTTTCATTAGCAACTTATCAACTTATGTATTTTGGTTTGTACAACTTGAATGGTTTTCTATGTGAACTTTTATTCTAGATGTGCAAAATGTTAATTGTAAGTCGTCCAAACCTTCCAGACGACTTATTTGTAAGTCGTCCAGTTGGAAGACCTTCCAGACGACTTAACTGTAAGTCGTCCTAACCCTCCAGACGACTTATTTGTAAGTCGTCCAGTTGGCAGACCTTCCAGACGACTTATTTGTAAGTCGTCCAGCTGGAAGACCTTCCAGACGACTTATTTGTAAGTCGTCGAGACCTGAAAAACTTGCAGACGACTTATTTGTAAGTTGTTCAAAAAAAAAGACTTGTCAAATATATACAAGAGACAAGTTCAAATCTATACAAAAGACAAGTTCAAATATATACAAGAGAAAAGTTCAAAGCTATACAAGAGGAGTTCAAATCTATACAAGAGACAAGTTCAAATCTATACAGCTAATCATACATGCCCACAAATCTATCACCATCCACATTTTCTTGCAAATGCTGATTAAGAAGCTCCGTCCATATATCCACCGCCATACAATCCCTCATATTCTTCACGTTGGCCCTAGCAAAGTCTTTAGGGTTAAAGGGGACCCCAAGAGCATGACATTCAATGTACTTTAGAGCGTACACGCCACAATCACCACTGTTGGCCGTGGGTATTCCTTGCACCGGTCTCTCATAGGTGTATGGCTCTAACCCGCGTGCGACCCGTAACTCGTCGTTGGGAGCGCACTCAACAAGCAGATAAGGGAGCATCTCGAGAAATGGCTGCATTATCTCATCCCAATCTGCTGGTACCGACGATGTAGGTATGCTGTCCCAGACGACTATGTGCCTCTTAGGGATCGATATCCAAATAGCAACCCAATGCTTGTTGTTCAAGTTCACTGGCGCATAGATATCATCAACGTCCTCCCCCCACTTCTTCATTGATTGGCAAAATGAAGGTATTGATCCTTCATAAAAAGCCCACGCCCCACCAGGTAGAGCTCTCCCTAAACCGTGGTGATCAGGTTCCGAGGCTTTGAAGATGTGATACTGTTCTCTCCAAGACTGGGAAAAGTTGTGATCCAGGAATGCCATTCGCTCGCTCCTGAAAGCTTGTGGGTTCTCCTGATACCTCTGCCTCAGCACATTAATCCAAGCATCTATATGCTGCAGATGGCAATAATACAAGTTAGAAGATACCAGACGACTTATATTTAAGTCGTCTAAATGGTCGTCCAAGTAGACGACTTACCAGACGACTTATATTTAAGTCGTCTGGTAAATATAAGTCGTCTGGAAAGTAGTCTACTTGGACGATTTTCCAAACGACTTTCCAGACGACTTATATTTACCAGACGACTTAAATATAAGTCGTCTGGCAAGTCGTCTACTTGGACGTCCAAGTAGACGACTTGCCAGACGACTTATATTTAAGTCGTCTGGTAAATATAAGTCGTCTGGAAAGTAGTCTACTTGGACGATTTTCCAAACGACTTTCCAGAAGACTTATATTTACCAGACGACTTAAATATAAGTCGTCTGGCAAGTCGTCTACTTGGACGACTTTCCAGACGAGTTATATTTACCAGACGACTCAAATTTAAGAAGACTTACGCAGTCTTCCAGCCATTCAGTTTTGGTCCGGAGGATTTTATACCACCAAGTTGGTGATGTACGTGGTTTGTCCTCATGCTTAGTGTAATAATGACTGCAAACAAAAAAACATTCAGTTTTGGTACACTAAATCAAGCAAAAAAGCAATCAGTTTTGGGTAAAGCAATCACTTACGGATCAGTTTTCAACCAATCAGCGAGTTCCTTCAGCTTTTCTCTGTTTACTGGAGGAAATGGCTTATAGGCTGCCACTTTAGCTTTATTTTTCTCTGCCGTATAAGGAGATAACTGCGTGGGAGCAGGTTTCTTCGCTCGTTCACTCCTTCCACGCACAGCAGTAGCAGCAGGGGGAGCTGTTTTGTCCAATACAACCAGGCTCGGTTCTGTGGCTTGAACGCTTGATTCTCGTGCTGGAACGCTTGGATCAGTGGAAGCGACGCTCGGTTGGAAGGTGGAAGAGAGGCTAGGTTGTTGATCGGTGGAAGAGAGGCTCGGTTGTTGATCGGTGGAAGAGAGGCTCGGTTGTTGATCTGTGGAAGAGAGGCTCGGTTGTTGATCGGTGGAAGCGAGGCTCGGTTCGACAATCTGTTTGGAGGAGACACCATCTGCTTTATTTACCGAGAAACCCTCATCGAATGTATCCTCCGGCAAATATCTCTGCAATATAAAAGTTGCACATTAGTTAACAATGGACGACTTAAATAAAAGTTGTCTGGACGACTAATTGACCCTGGACGACTTAAAAAAAAGTTGTCCGGACGACTAGTTGACCCTGGACGACTTACAATTAAGTCGTCCAGGGTCAACTAGTGGTCCAGACAACTTACATTTAAGTCGTCCAGGGTCAACTAGTCGTCCAGAAAGCTTTTTTTTAAGTCGTCTGGACAACTAGTTAACCCTAGACGACTTACATCTTTGAGTTGAGGAATAGGAGGCTGTTGTTGTTTGGTAGGAGGAGGAGGAGGCTGTTTCCTTTGAGGAGAAGGCTGTTTGGTAGGAGGAGGAGGAGGCTGTTTCCTTTGAGGAGAAGGCTGTTTGGTAGGAGGAAGAGGCTGTTTGGTAGGAGCAGGAGGCTGTTTGGTAGGAGCAGGAGGCTGTTTGGTAGGAGCAGGAGGCTGTTTCTTAAGAGGAGTACGCTCTTTGGCAGGAGCAGGAGCCTGTTTATCTTGAGGGGTTGTCTGAATGGGTTGAGGAGTAGGCTGTTTATCTTGAGGGGTTGTTGTATTGGGTTGAGGTGTAGGCTGTTTGTCTTTAGGGGTAGCCTGATTGGTGATACCAACCTTCTTCTCCACAGCTTCCAACCTATCGGACACCTTCCTAATCTCCTTAATGCACTTCCTAAACCCTTCTTTCATGCACTCAGTTACGTCCTTGAACATTCTTTCCAACTCCTGTTTGGTCATCCAATCCTCTTCACTAGCCTCTTTAGGAGCCTCTTTATGAGCCTCTTTAGGAGCCTCTTTAGGAGCCTCTTTAGGAGCCTCTTTACGACCTTTCTTCAGAGGTCTTGGATTGTCTTCCTCCTCCTCCTCCTCCTCCACAACAACCATCTCTATCTCTTTGGCTTTCTTCGATGTAGCCTCCACAGGTTTTGTATAGACCTTAGTACCAGTGACTTCCCAGCAATCTAAGGTCCACTTCCACGGTCTCCGATCATACATGAGTTTGATGATGTTCTCCGCGGGCAGGTCCTCAACCTCAGAGTCCCATTTTGGCCACATTTCACTAATGTCCTTCTGGACAAAGTTGATCACGCGGGTCTGCAGTAAATAGAAGGATCGAGTTAGATATTTGAGCAAGACGACTATATAGACGACTTAATTATAAGTCGTCTACTAAGTCGTCCAGCTGGAAGACTTTCCAGACGACTTATTACAAGTCGTCTACTAAGTCGTCCAGCTGGAAGACTTTCCAGACGACTTATTACAAGTCGTCTGAAAGGTCGTCCAGCTGGAAGACTTTCCAGACGACTTTAATTAAGTCGTCTGAAAGGTCGTCTAGATGGACGACTTAAGAGATGACTTTAATATAAGTCGTCTGCGCAGTGTTTTGGATTGAAGTAAATACCTGACGCAAGATAGCAGCTTTCATTGATCTGCGGCCTCTGCTGCCTGCGTAAGCCAGTATCGGTGGAGACGGACTGTTTGCTCTGGGAGCACCAATACTAGCACCCAATTCCGGCATAGCTGTGTACACCCAGACCTGAAGAACTTGTATAAACCCATCCACGGTGTAGCAGCCAGTAATTTCTTTCTTCCACAAAGCGTCCATCAGCACCTTAAACGCGACTCTCCCCCATGGATAATTCTCAAACCGATCTAAATCCATCACTAGCCTTGCCAGAGAAGATCGTGTAGCGGTTGAAAACTTTCTCCCTTCAATGAATCCTGTGAAGATGGAAAGGTACGCGAGCCGCTTCCGATCTTCCGTGGACCAATCCCCGCATCTGTTCAGTGCTGCTATTATCTGATCTGTAGTTGGCTCAGCTTCCAGATGAACTCCCAGCATCCCCCAGAAAGAAACCATCTCTTTGGTAACTTCACATTTTGGTGTCTCAAGGTCCTCGATGTACTCACAGTTTAGACCAGTGAGGTTTTCAAACTCTAACAGTGAAAACCTCAAAGGTTCTGGACCAACCAGAGACCACATCTCATACTTCTTCTGAATGTCCAGCCTGAAACTGAGCATGTGGTGAACCAGCCTTGAAGCCCAACCAAATCCCTGCTCCTTGAACTTGATGAAAACTCCCAATCTCGACTCCTTGAGCTCTTCAAATTCGTCATCAGTAAGAGCTTCCTTAAGAGCAGTATGCAACCTCTTGTTATCTGTTTGATACGAAATGCTATTGTGGGCTGGTGGCTCAGAGCCTGGTGTGTATAACCTACGGGGGAGTTCTGGAATATCCATCCTTTTTGTCTGCAAAATAATCAAAGACAACAATAGAAGTCAGAACACAAGCTAAATCAATCACGCCTTAATTGTTACCCCAGACGACTTAGTAGACGACTTATAATTAAGTCGTCTGGAAAGTCGTCCAATTGGACGACTTAGTAGACGACTTAATTATAAGTCGTCTGGAAAGTCTTCCCAATGGACGACTTAGTAGTCGACCTGTAATAAGTCGTCTGGAAAGTCTTCCTGCTGGACGACTTAATTTAAGTCGTCTACTAAGTCGTCCAGTTGGAAGACTCTCCAGACGACTTATCTTACAAGTCTTCCAGTAGAAAAATGTAAAGCAGACCTGATTAGTCGCAGAAGGAGTTGGAGTACTCGTCATTGCGGTTGTTGTACTCGTCATTGCGGTTATAGATCTGAAAAAATAAAAGTGAAACGGTGAGAATGAGTACATTGATAGAGACAACGTTTAATTTTCATCTTTTCCTCGAGATTGATGACTTACCGGCGTTAGGGTTTACAGAGAAACGGCGCTACGGTTTACAGAGAAGAAGCGGCGGCGAAGCGGCGGCGCTAGGGTTTGGAGGAAGCGGCGGTGAGAACGTTGGTGAGCACGGTGGCGAGGTCGACGGTTTGTTCGGAAATAGTGGAACCGGCGGTGCTAGGGTTTAGAGGAAGCGGCGGCGCTAGGGTTTAGAGGAAGCGGCGGCGCTAGGGTTAGAAGACGCTGCGGCGAGAACGGTGAGAATGAAGTTAGATAGCCGACGTTGAGAACGATGGTTTGTTCGGAAATAGTGGGAATTCGAATCGCCTTTGATATCGCCGGTGAGAGAGAACTGTTAGGGTTTCTGAATTTCGCGAAAAAATGAACAAAAAAAAAATCACCTTATATATTGGGTAAATAATCCGGTTAGCTTTAAAAGTACATTGGTAAATTTTAAGGTTTGATCCGGTTAAGACGATTAATTCTCGCTGATAATGTACATCAGACGACTTAATATTTAATCGTCTGTCCACAGACGACTAAGTATTAAGTCGTCCAGACCCTAAAATGAAACCCTAAACTAAAATGACTAAATTAACTAACTAACCACGTTATAAAATCAAAGTATAGTTCAATAGTGTTTACTATACACAGAAATTAACACGCTTAGGTAATTTTTAAATTTTTCAAAAACGGTTTTAATGCTTTCCGAAATCTAACCCTGAGAACATATACAATACTACAACATATGTTGATGAAACCAAAACTAAAGAATATCATGACGACATACTTTCACTCATCTATGCTGAAAACAATTGAAATTTGTTATATCCTAATTTATATCTCTTAAGACATATGTTAATTACATAATTCTCATTTTTCACCTATCAAAATATTTTTTACAGAATTTTTAAATTATGTTTAAGAATAACTGTCCAGACGACTTTAAGTTAAGTCGTCTGGACGAGTTATTTTTAAGTCGTCTGCACAGACGACTTGCCGAGGGGTAAAAACGTAAAAAAAATCCCGTTTTTTTTGTTTGGTCACAAGGGTCCTAGTTGTAATTTCAATAGCCTTTTAGGTTACTTTTGCCTTTGACCCAAGTTGGGGTATTGTTTTGGGTTTGACTCCAAGTTTTGAGTCACAATTGGCAATTCTCCCTTTAATGTATAGGGGGATATACTAGATTTGTCTCAGTGAATCAATAAATGTATTTATGTATTGGTTATTTCCTATTTTGTGTAGCTTTCTCAAACCTAAGGGAAGAATCTCAAAAAAAAGAAAATCAACCAACCAAACTAGACAGCCTGCAAAGAAAGAAGGTTGGATAAATATCATTTCCGATAATTCAAAATATTTTTGTTTCGCATCAGACAGATTATGTCACATTATAATTAAGTTTTAGTTGTTGTTTGATCACTTGCATTGTGCGTATCTGTTTCACTATGTTATCTATCTCTCTAAAGAACCATGTTTTCAGTAAAACATAAGTAGTTGATTTCACAGTAACACATGTTTTTTTTTCTTCTTCCTTTTTATCATACTATATGAGCAGTGACACTGTATCAGTCAGATCATCACATGTATATTGTGCTGCCTTAGCACCTGCTCCAACTACCTTTAACAGTAACGGAACAGCAAACGGTATACAGAATTCAGCAAACGGTATACAGAATTTATAGCCCAGCCCATTGTTTCTTCTAAATCACATATGTGATCTCTTACTAATAGCTTTGATATGTACAGTTAGAACATCCGACTAGTAAACCCACACCACAATACTAAATGATACTCCCTCTATTTTATATCAAGTGTTACTTTAGCTGATTATTCTTATTTTATAAAAGTGTTATTCTATAATACCAATGTAATTTATATAATCTTTTATCTCAAAATTAATTACAAAATGCATTGATCTTACAAATAAATCTATTTATTTAAAATATTATTGATTAGATGTGTGATATTAATGAAAACATAAATATGTTTTAATGATTTTTTTAATATGTGTGAAAAGTGTTTAATTGACATTTTTTGTGAAACAGAAAGAGTATATGAATTTACTTTTTCAAAATGGATCTTGAACCGATTTAAGAAAACACATTATATCACCTTATAAACTTATTATTTTCTGTAGTTTTCAGTTTCCAACAATTTTTAGCCAATAATAATCTAATAAAACCATTTTTTTAAGTTTGTAGCTTTTTTCTAGAAACATAAAACAACTATCTTTTATAAACAATTTTTTTTCGGAACAACAATCTTTTAGGAACGGAGAAAATATTTGTTAACCGTACCTTGATTATAGACGTAAGTAGTTATAGTCATAAGTAGAAAATATTAATTAGAAATAAATGAAATTGAATTTTCTAGGAAAAGTCTATTCTAAAAAAATTACACATGAAAAAGATTTTGGCTTCTGTTTCCATAGGAATTAGATTAATCTTCATTTTTTGGTCAAAATTAGATTAATCTTCATATGAATTTGGATCATTTGTCAAGTCAACCATGCGAGTCGTCGACACTCGTCGTTGCCAAAAGGGAGAAAAGTCCTACCACGAAAATAATAATAAACCGGAGAAGAATTTTGTGGTGGGGGAGGAAGACTATGTATATAGTCTGATAAGGCGAGGATTCAAATATGTTCATCACAGTTTCCATTTTCCCGTCTAAAGAATATGAAAGGCTCTGTGAAATCAATTAGTCTCATTCCTATTTCTTTTTGTTTCCTCTTCTTATTTCGTGATGAGTTTGCGGTTCCAGCTAGGCACTTGTGCCATCCTCAACAAAGGGAAGCAATTCTGGAGCTGAAGAAGGAGTTCAAGATTCATAAGCCTTGTTTTGACCGGACGGTGTCATGGGTGAATAACAGCGACTGCTGTTCTTGGGATGGTATCAGATGTGATGCCAGTTTTGGGGATGTGATCGAGCTGAACCTCAGTGGCAACTGCATCTACGGCCAGCTTATTTCCCAAAATACTATTTTGAGGCTTCAAAGCTTTCCCTTTTTAGCAACTCTCGACCTTTCAAACAATCATTTCAGTGGTAATGTTCCATCTTTGCTTGGGAATCTTTCTAAGCTAACCACTCTTGATCTTTCAAATAATAGTTTCAACGGTGAAATCCCATCTTCACTTGGAAACCTTTTGCATCTCACATTTCTTAGCCTCGCTGAGAATAATTTTGTTGGTGGAATCCCATGGTCGCTTGGAAGACTTTCTAACCTCACCACTCTCCGTCTCTCCCAGAACAAACTTCTTGGTAAAATCCCATCTTCACTTGGAAATCTATCTTATCTCACCGATCTTACACTTTGTGCTAACAACCTCGTCGGTGAAATTATATCCTCGCTTGAAAACCTTTCTCATCATCTCACTCTTCTTAGTATATGTGAAAACAACTTTTCCGGTGAAATTCCATCATTTTTGGGAAACTTTTCACGTCTAGCATTTCTCGACCTCTCAGCAAACAATTTTGTCGGCGAAATCCCATCTTCTTTCGGCAGATTGAAACATCTCACCGAGTTAGCTGCTGAAGAGAACATGGTCAGTGGTAACTTTCCTGTTACGCTACTAAATCTAACAAAATTGTCCTTTTTATCACTCGATGACAACCAGTTCACAGGCATGCTTCCACCCAACATAAGCTCACTCTCCAACTTGGAGATGTTTTACATACGTGGGAACGCTTTTACTGGAACTCTTCCTTCTTCCCTCTTCAGCATCCCTTCTTTGATTTATGTTATTTTGGAAGATAACCAACTAAACGGTACTCTTGAGTTTGGGAATGTATCTTCATCATCAAAGCTAATGGAGCTACGCCTAGGGAATAACAACTTCATGGGATCGATTCCCAGATCTATCTCCAAATTAGTAAACCTTTATAGACTTGACCTTTCTCATCTCAACGCCCAAGGCTCAGCAGTTGACCTTAGCGTTCTCTGGAATCTCAAGTCACTCGAAGAGCTGGTTATCTCCGATTTAAACACCACGACTGCGATTGACTTGAACGCTGTCTTCTCGTCTTTCAAGTCTCTAAACACGTTGAATCTCTCGGGAAACCACGTTACGTATGAAAAGAGAAGCTCAGTTTCAGATCATCCGTTATTATGGGTGCTGTACTTGTCAGGATGCGGAATCATCACCGAGTTTCCGGAGCTCCTGCGAACCCAACACGACATGCGGATACTAGACATTTCCAACAACAAAATCAAAGGTCAAGTTCCTGGATGGTTATGGGAGCTATCAAATCTATCTTACCTGAATCTCTCCAACAACACTTTCGTCAGTTTCGAAAACCCCCGGCAACCACCAGACGTGGTTTACCTTTTTGCCGCCAACAACAATTTCACGGGCGGGATCCCCAGTTTCATTTGTGAGTTGCAATATCTCACCGTTCTCGATTTATCCAACAACAAATTAAACGGTTCATTCCCACGTTGTTTCGGAAAGTTCAATAATGTTCTCGAAGCTCTGAATCTTAGACAAAACCGTCTCAGTGGACGTCTTCCAAATATGATTATATCCAGGAGTCTAAAGTCGTTCGACATCGGTCATAACAAACTGGCGGGAAAGCTTCCGAGATCATTGGTCAATAGTTCTCTTGATGTTTTGAATGTTGAAAGCAACAGATTCAACGACACGTTTCCATCGTGGTTGAGTTCTCTCCCCGAGCTGCAAGTTCTCGTTCTCCGCTCCAATGCGTTCCACGGACCGATACATCAAACTCGGTTTCCTAAGCTGCGGATCATCGATATATCACATAATCACTTCAACGGAACGTTGCCACAGGACTTCTTTGTGAATTGGACAGCAATGCGCTCTATCGGAAAAGATGAAGATCAATCTTACGAAAACTACATGCGTGCAGGCTATTACTTTGATTCAGTGGTTTTGATGAATAAAGGCGTAGAGATGAAGCTGGCACGTATCTTAACAATCTACACCGCGCTAGACTTTTCGGAGAATAAATTTGAAGGAGGGATCCCACCATCTATCGGTCTGTTGAAAGAGCTTCACGTGCTCAACTTATCGAGCAACGCTTTCACTGGCCACATCCCATCATCTATGGGGAACCTCTCGTCTCTCGAGTCACTGGACCTTTCCAGAAACAAGCTCACAGGGGGAATTCCACAAGAGCTAGGGAACCTCTCCTACCTTGCTGTCATGAACTTCTCTCATAACCAGCTTGTGGGTCTAGTACCAGGAGGCACTCAGTTTCGAACTCAGCCATGCAGTTCTTTCAAGGACAACCCCGGACTTTATGGCCCTTCACTTGACCAAGCTTGTGCAGAAATCCACGGGGAAACATCGCAACAGTCTGAAATGCCAAAGGAAGAAGAAGAAGATGGCGAAGAGGTGGTGATAAGTTGGATAGCAGCTGCAATTGGTTTCATACCTGGTATTGCATTTGGATTCACGATGGGATACGTAGCGGTTTCCTACAGACCAGAGTGGTTTATAAACCCTTTTGGCCGAACCAAACGCAGAAGCATCACATGTCGTTAAAGAGGTAATCTTCTCACCTATTTTTTCTAGTTTGAAGTTTAAACTATCTACTAGACTTGTCTCAGTGAATCAGTAAATGTAATTATGTATTTGATTATTTCTATTTTGTATTGTTTTCTTAAACTTAAGGGAAGAATCTCAAAGAAGAAAATCAACCAACCAAACAACACGTACGGCTTGCAAAGAAAGAAGGTTGGAATAAATTCATTTCAGATAATTTGAAATATTTTTGTTTCGTATCAGTCATATTATCACGTTATAAGTTTTAGTTGTTGTTTTATCTTTTGCATTGTGCGTATGAGCGTATCTGATTCACTTTGTTCTGTCTCTCTATATAACTAAAGAACCATGTTTTCAGTAAAACAGAAGTAGCTGATTTCAGTCACACACGTCTTTCTTTTACTTCTTTCCATTATTCTGTAATATCATACGAACAACATGTATCTTGATTCTTGAGAATACATCATCACAGCGTAATAACATAAATATTTGACGTGAATACTCATCTTTTTGTAATCTATTGGTGGAAGAGATGCTTCGTAGTTCTCGTTAAACAGGAAAAGAGTAGTACGGTTTACAGAGCAAGATTTTTGAAAGGAGATTTTTATTGCATGTTGTGTAAAAGCGTTTATTGTGTGCAACAGATCAAACCGTATCTTAAGGTTCATCCAAGAGCCAACAAGAGAAAAAAGTAAATCTGAGATATTGTTTTTTACGGTGTTGATGAGATCCATAGGTGTAGGAAGGACAGCGTCGGTATGGTAATAATCTAACCCTAAACCACCACCAATGTTCAAGTAACTAACTTCAAAACCTCGACGACGTATCTCATCAATGTATTCCACCATGAGAACCGCAGCATCTCTGAATATATCCACCTGAAAATAAAACATATTGATCCCAATTTTATCAAAAATACAGCTTAAAGCAAAGAATACATGTCATAGTATATAATTGGAGCTACCTTTGTAATCGTAGAGCCTAGATGGCAATGCGCTCCAACAAGCTTGAGCTCATAAGGATGTGCCTTCACCTCATCGAGAAACCACCGAAGCTTCTCGTTCCTGATACCAAACTTTGAGTTCTTGTTCCCGGTAGCTACATATGGATGCACCTGATAGATATATGTAACAATCAGTAAGAAACGCTCACTCATATCCATATCTCTGTAGAAAGACCTAATATGTTAACAAGACATTGACCTTCTTACCAGAGATTCTCGAAGCTTCCACAATATTTTCCAAATCAAACTCACTATCAACGTTTACGAAAACTCCTTCTTGAGCAGGTAAAACTAAATCCTCCAACAGCTTCCCATTCCCGTTGAAAATACTCATTCATTCAACACAACAAGGACATAGTCAAAACAACTATCACAAACATTCTAACTCTATCAATGTGATAAAGTCAAAGGGGAAAGCATATTACTTAGTGGGATCGAAACCAGCGAGAAGAGCAAGCCTAAGCTCGTTCCCACTAACGAGCACAGCACCACAGCCTTTACAGAATCTCGAGGTTGTTATTGGCTTTGATAGCGTAGCCGATGACGGACCTCACACCTTCCAAGGCCTCTTTATACGCCTCGACGTTCCTCGTGATCTGCGGTTTGCTGTACAAGTAGAAGGGTCTTCTCTCGACGCTCTCCATGATACCTTCAACCTTAGTTCCTTCGCAGTATAGGAAACCATCTGAGGATTTCTTGAAACAGTGCTTGAACGCATTCTTCGTCGTCGGTTTTTTCACCGAGTTTTGGGATGCGGCGGCGGCTTTGACGGAGAGGCGGTTAAGTGGTTTCAAGGTGGATTTGAGAGACAGAACCGGGGTTCTTGATTGGTTCGATTGGTGTCGGTTTAGGTTTCCGCGGAGAGATGGAGGTTGGGAGAGTAGCTGAGTGGCTGATGACGCCATGGCTGGTGGAGAGAGACAGAGAGTATTGTTAGCGTTTGGAAGTGAGACTGAAACAGTGGCGCTGAAACTTGGGTTTTGTCAGAGAGTTAAGTTACACGTGGGATTTGTCGGGTTCGGTTTTGTATAACCGCTTATATGACTTGGAGTGGTGGTTAGTTGAACCGTTGGTCTGCTGTAATTTGTAACGAGTCAATTAAAGTGATGACCCAAGAAGAAACCCCAAAGAAAAGTCAAAGTCGTAAAGTTCACGACGTAAACTCATTTATTAATGCTACGTGTAACGTGGGCAAACTAATTTACATTCTTCTATTAATGTTTAGGTATCTTTGCAATACTATAGATTGACTAAAAGTTTGTTTCAAACTTTCAATGAATTACATTATTCAAAATTTCACTATTCTACTATGAATCTTTAATTATATTCAATAAAAAAACTATTGTAATGCAAGGTAAAGAGGAAATTAATGGAGTTTGGATGGAAACAGAATTTTGCACGATAATTGCGTTATAATTATTGACTAGATGGTGGTCCGCACATTTGTGCGGATTAATATATATCTAACTAATTCAATTTTTTAACAATTTTTTAAATTTCAATCTAAATTGTTTAATTAGTTTCAAATATTAAATTAATCAGAAGATATAACTTTTGTTATTACACATGTAAAACATATCATTATCATCATTATAATAATCTAATAAAATTTTATTAATACCTTAAAATAACATAAAAGATAATCTATAAAATAAACCATTAGCAATTATCAGTGAAGTTTATGAAAATCAAACAATTTTTCATCAAAATTTTAATTATATTTTATTTTCTCTTCATATGAGTTTATAGTGACACATATTAATAAAATTTATAATAATGAAAAGCATATTTCTGTTTAACTAAAAAATTTAAACTAAAATTAATAAATTATATATGTCTAGTAAAGCTAGATTTTCTTATAAAAAAAAATAATGGCAAGAAAATTGTATTTTTGACATCATCACCTTTCAATTCAAATTCACAAAAGCAATGTCTCCTGCATAATACAAATTCTAAAATCTTAATGTGAATGAATTACTTAGTTTTTATTATTGGTGAGATAATTTTATGGCATAAAAGTGAAGTGAATTTTCTTTGTAAAATATAAAAAACAATTTAATATTATTAAAGTAAACATCTTAATAAAGCTATAAATTATTTCCAAAATTTGATAAAAATCTTTAATAATAACTATCTCTGATATTGAAAATATTTATTAAATAATCACTAAAATGTTTAAAAACTAACAATTCAAAAAGTTATAGATTAAAGTTAATGACTAAACGTAAATAATGAAATATGACAAATAAGCTTCTAGAAATAGTAAAACATGAAAAACAAGCAAAATATTATAAAACATCATGAAAAATATGAAAAGTAAGCAAAACTAAAATTACCACCTAAAATTATTCAAAAATATGACAAATAAATAAAATTACCAATTACCAATTAAAGTTATTGAGAATATGAAAAATAAATAAAGAACTTAAATTATGGAGAATATCTTATTATATAAAGCTTAGTTTTCAAAGTTACTAATTAACATGATCGCGACACATGGCAATTAAAACTTTAAGATTGTGACATGTGTTAATCTATCCTATAATTAAAAAATCTTATTATAAATATTATTAATAGTAATTTTCCATTTAAAAAATCTAAACAGAATATAATTGTAAAAGATTATTTGTAGTAATTTTTCCTTCTATTTTTACATGTGTTTAAATATATAATGATTAAAATATATGTACTTCTATGGTAAAAACGAATTTTGAATAATCTAATGGTAAATATTATTTAATATATTTTTTCAGAAATTTTCCTTTTTGAGAATCCTAAATAAAAAAAATTACTTACAATTATTGTAATTTTCCTTCTAATATTTTTACATGTGTTTAAATATTATCATAAATAAAAAAAATTATTTACAATTATTGTAATTTTCCTTCTAATATTTTGACATGTGTTTAAATATATAATGATTAAAAATATATGTACTTATATAGTAAAAACGAATTTGAATAATCTAATTGCAAAATTATATATATAAAATATAATATTTATATAAATTATATATATGCATATAACATATCGGATCGGATATCCATTCTTAAAAGTATTAGTATTTGTGATTTGCTTCGTTTCTTACAGATATTTTATGTAAGTATTTAATTTGCTTCGTAAAGTTATGGATATTCATAATTTCAGTTCAAATCGAAACGGATAATGAATCAAATAAAAATTTACGGTTATTTTGTCCAGCTTTATATAAATATTATGTTGTTTTGACTAAGTTAATGTGACTATTATACTTATGTGTGTTGTTCTTATCGACATATAAAATTAGTTATGTTGTTATAGATCATGCTATTATGGAATTTAAATTAAAGAGAATGACTATGCAATAAAATGTTGTATGTCATGCTATTAAGAAATTTAAATCAAAGAGAAATTCTCTACAATAAAACAATGATATTGATAACTCGCTTAAGAAACATGATTATTGAAGTTGGAATCCTAATCGGAAGTTATGTGGAAAAGCGGATTGTTATTAAATTTGTATGTCGACAAAAAAAAGACAACTAAATTTGTATAAGATGTATGAGTATAATTTTCCTTTTAAAGAAATTATAATTTTCGATTTTTAAAATCAGGACAATGCAGAATTATGAAAGCAAATAATAGTTTAAATCTTTATAAATGGATTATAAAGACCTAATAAGATAACTGATTATTTTATTATACATCTAAGTATTTTTTCTTATTAAAATTCTAAGCAAAAGAGAGTTGTAAAAATAATATTTATTATTTTCCAATAATTAACTAATTTTCTACGGAAGTCCGAGTAGTCATGTTTGACTAAAGATTAATGTTTTTACACTGTGTGGTCTAGGTTTCGAGTTTCAGAGAAAGTGAATTATTTGTTTATTGGCAAAAATGATTATAGAATATGGTCATTATTATGTAAAGAATATTGTTTAGTGTGGATTTTATGAAACAACTCATGATAATGTAGTCAAAAGCACATCTTCATAAAACATATAGAATTGTTAACTGTAGATACGTCTATGCAATGTTTCTCATAATTTATATTAACATAATTAATCAGCGCTAACAAAAAGAGTTTTTCTTATATTATTGATACCTCAATAAGTTAAAACTAATAGTTAAAAAATATATTTAGCTTTGTTTTCTTTATTAAAAATCTTATATATGTATAATTACATAATTAATTTGCTCTATACAAGAAATTATAATTTAGGGTTATATGTATATTTATTTTTTGGAAAATTTTGTTACTATAACTGCAGATCCAAAGTGAGAAAAATTAAATAATCATTTAAAAAGAAAAAACAAGACTCCAAAATATATATTTGATATTTAATATCACATATCAGATATGAAATTACAAAAATTTCTTAATGATTGTATCTTCTTCATATCTATTACAACATGTACTACACATTATTTTTATAAACAGTTATTCACACAATTGAGATTTAGAAAATATGGTCTTTATCATACACATACCACAAGAATCAAAGCAGTATCAAACTACATAAAGTATAAATAGTTTCATTACCTCTAATTGCATGATACAAATGTTGATCCATAAAATTATCTATTGATAAAACATCAAAGTTTATTTCCAGTTCACTATTCATATCCTTATTCTCTTCTAAAATAGATAAATTATATTATAAAGATTGATTTGCTCCAATGTGTGATTATGCAATAGAATTCTTTTATTTTTAGAAGAAAATGTAGAGATGTGTTTTTTATAAATAAAAAGATGAAAATATCATTCCATCACATTTTTTCTTTAAAATATAGAAACTCTATATCAGAATCATACAATAGAGAGATTCACATTTATAATAGAATTATATTTTATGAGAAAAGATAGAGAAATATATAAAGCTGAGAACTAGAGATATTTAAAGATGAATAAACCATACAAATCAAATATATAAATGCTAACGAATGCACAAAAAAATTTTGAGATCCTACAATAACAACACAAAACATTACTAAATTGTCATGGAAGCATTAGAATATGTTTGAACAAGAAGAATAACATAGAAAATTAATCCAAACATACATTAAATTAAGATCTTAAGAAAGTGTATGATGTTGTCATCAACTCAGTTAGATTGATTCAACTTTTAAATTCTTTGTATTTTGCTTAATTTCGATTTTTTTTTTACGTTGAGTTCGATTTGAATTTTAGAGAATAGCTATTTTCTCTAACCTTATGTATATAGTTGACAAAAACTCACTTCAATTACGCCACATGAGTGTTAAAATAGGAGTACTAACCAAAACTGATTTGAGAAAAATAATTTTTATACCTTGAATAATTTTCACAAAACATATATAAAATTATACAATGAAATTTAAACATTAATCTAAACCCGTGCAACGCACGGGTCCATATCTAGTAACAAATAATCAAAACTAAAATTATTAAAACATAAAAAAATAAATAAATTACCTAAAATTATGGAATACATGACAAACAAGTAAAAAACCTTAAAATTATGGAAAAGCTGACACATAAGCCAAATCACTTCTCAAATAATAGTATAGATATGTGGCAGCCGAGAGTAAATTGGTGAGTCTTTTTTTTCAGAAAAGTTAGTGAGTTAGTACTATTTTGGCCATGACTAGACACAGATCAAATATCCAGATTTTGAAGATATTTGGGATTTGATTTGTATGCTACCGGTATCTAATATTTTTTTGGTTTTGTTTCGAAAAAACGAATATCCAGAAAATAAATAGATATTTGCAGATATTTACGAATACTAACAGATATTTCATTCGTTTTGATTAATACAAATAATTTTAAAAATTAGATACTTTTTTGTAAAATATTTTTGTATGATATATAAAATAAAAACTAAAAATAGCAAACCTATATATTTTGTAATTTTTTAAAACTTAGTTACCAATTATGATAGTACAAAACTTAAGAAAAAGTTATAAGATTATAATTTTTCTCTTTTCTTTTATCTAATATTTTTATATAATTAATGATGTGAATCAATTTGTCAAATGGTATATTAGAATAATAATTATATAATTTTATACATTTATAACTTTAAATATAATCAAGATATATATATATATATATATATATATATATATATTGCCGGATCGGAGTGGATATTCACTTTCTCAAATTTTAATATTTGTGACATACTTCGATTTTAACGGATATTAATTTTTATTATTTAGGTTTTTTCTTCAAAAGTTTACCAATATCTAAAATTTTCAGATCAAATAGAAACGAATATTGAATCAAATAAAATATAATGGAAAAAAATGTCTAACCCCAATCTTGATATAGAAATTTTGTTAGGATAAGTACAAACTAATTAAGCTATAAGAACAAAATTAATCTTCATATGAATTTGGATCAATTGTCAAGTCAACCATGTGAGTGGTCTACACCGGTCGTTACCAAAAGGGAGAAAAGTCATACGGAAAATAAAATAATTATAAATCGGAGAAAAAGTTGGAAAAAAATAACGCAGAAGAAATTTGTGGTGGGGGGAAGGGAACACTATGTGTATTTATATACAGTCTAATAAGGCTGGCATGCAAATATGTTCATCACAGTTTCCATTTTCCTGTGTAAAGAATATGAAAGGCTCTGCGGAATCAATAAGTCTCATTCCTATTTCTCTTTGTTTTCTCTTCTTATTTCGTGATGAGTTTGTGGTCCCTGCTAGACACTTGTGCCGTCCTGAACAAAGGGAAGCAATTCTGGAGTTGAAGAACAAGTTCCAGATTCAAGAGCCTTGTTCTGACCGGACGTTGTCATGGGTGAATAACAGCGATTGTTGTTCTTGGGATGGTATCAGATGCGATGCCACATTTGGGGATGTGATTGAGCTGAACCTTGCTTCCAACTGCATCGATGGCCAGCTCAATTCCAAAAGTACTATCCTGAGCCTTCAAAGCCTTCCTTTGTTAGTAACTCTCGACCTTTCAGGCAATCATTTCAGCGGTAAAGTTCCATCTTCGCTTGGAAATCTTTCTCAGCTGGCCACTCTTGATCTTTCAAATAATGCTTTCAACGGTGAAATCCCATCTTCACTGGGAAACCTTTTGCATCTCACATCTCTTAGCCTCGGGGGGAATAATTTTGTTGGCGGAATCCCATGGTCACTTGGAAACCTTACTAACCTCACCTCTCTCTATCTCTCCCACAACAATTTTCTTGGTAAAATCCCATCTTCACTTGGAAATCTATCTCATCTCACCGATCTTAGTATAGGTGAAAATGAATTTTCCGGTGAAATTCCATCATCGTTCGGAAACTTTTCACATCTGGACTATATCGACCTCTCACAAAACAGTTTCATCGGTGAAATCCCATCTTCTTTCGGCAGATTGAAACATCTCATCGTCTTATTTGCAGAGGACAACAATCTTAGTGGTAACTTTCCTGTTACGCTACTAAATCTAACAAAATTATTAGATTTATCACTCCATGACAACAAGTTCACAGGCATCCTTCCACCCAACATAAGCTCACTCTCCAACTTGAGGATGTTTTACGTAAGTAGCAACGGTTTTACTGGAACACTTCCCTCTTCCCTCTTTAGCATCCATTCTTTAACTCACGCTTATTTGGAAGATAACCAACTAAACGGTACACTTGAGTTTGGGAATGTATCTTCATCATCAAACCTAAAGGAACTAAGCCTTGGCAAAAACAACTTCATGGGATCAATTCCCAGATCCATCTCCAAATTAGTCAACCTTACTATATTTGACCTTTCTCATCCCAACACCCAAGGCTTAGTACTTGACCTTAGCATTTTCTGGAATCTCAAGTCACTAGATATACTGGATCTCTCGGGAAATCATGTTAGGTATGAAAAGAGAAACTCAATGTCACATCCTCTGTTATTGGGCGAGCTGTACTTGTCAGGATGCGGAATCACCGAGTTTCCGGAATTCCTGCGAACCACGCACGATATGGCGGTACTAGACATTTCGAACAACAAAATCAAAGGTAAAGTCCCTGGATGGTTATGGGAGCTATCAACTCTACAAAATCTGGCTCTTTCCAACAACACTTTCGCCAGTTTTGAAAGTCCAACAAACCTCCGGCAACCATCTCTAAAATACCTTTTTGGCGCCAACAACAATTTCACGGGCAGGATTCCCAGTTTCATTTGTGAGTTGCAATATCTCACCGTTCTCGATTTATCGAACAACAGATTCAACGGTCCATTCCCACGCTGTATCGGAAAGTTGAGTAGTATTCTCGAAGCTTTACATCTTAGACAAAACCGTCTCAGTGGACGTCTTCCAGAGATTATTATATCCAGAGCTCTAAAGTCGTTTGACATCGGTCATAACAGACTGGTGGGAAAGCTTCCAAGATCTTTGCTCGCTAGCTCTTTACTCGAAGTTTTGAATGTGGAAAGCAACAGATTTGACGACACGTTTCCGTCCTGGTTGAGTTCTCTTCCCGAGCTACAAGTTCTTGTTCTTCGCTCCAATGCGTTCCACGGACCAATACATCAAACTCGGTTTTCTAAACTGCGGATCATCGATATATCCCATAATCGGTTCAACGGAACGTTGCCATCAGACTTCTTCGTAAATTGGACAACAATGTGCTCTATCGGAAAAGATGTTATTCAATCTAACGGAAAGTACATGGGTACAAGCTATTATTTTGATTCGATGGTTTTGATGAGTAAAGGCGTAGAGATGGAGTTCGTACGTATCTTATACATCTACACAGCGCTAGACTTGTCGGAGAACGAATTCGAAGAAGTGATTCCATCGTCCATCGGTTTGTTGAAAGATCTTCACGTGCTCAACTTATCAGGCAATGCGTTCATCGGCCACATTCCATCATCTATGGGGAACCTCTCGTCTCTCGAGTCGCTGGACCTTTCCAGAAACAAGCTCACAGGGGGAATTCCACAAGAGCTAGGGAACCTCTCCTACCTTGCTGTCATGAACTTCTCTCATAACCAGCTTGTGGGTCTAGTACCAGGGGGCACCCAGTTTCGAACTCAGCCCTGCAGTTCGTTCAAGGACAATCCAGGACTTTATGGACCTTCGCTTGACGAAGCTTGCCTAGATATCCACAGGAAATCATCACACCAGTCTGAAGCGTCAAAGGAAGAAGGTGGACAAGAGGTGATAAGTTGGATAGCAGCTGCAATTGGCTTCATACCTGGTATTGCATTTGGATTCACGATGGGTTACATAGTGGTTTCCTACAAACCAGAGTGGTTTGTTTATAAACTCTTCTGGTCGAACTAAAAGCAGAAGCATCACTAGTCGTTAAAGAGGTAACCTTCCCAACTACTTTTTTATAGTCTAAACTAGTATATACTAGATTTGTCACAGTGAATCAATAAATGTAATTATGTATTTGGTTATTTCGTATAGCTTTCTTAAACCTAAGGGAAGAATCTCAAAGAAGGAAATCAACCAACCAAACTAGACGGCCTGCAAAAGAAAAGAGGGTTTGATTTAAATCATTTCAGATCATTCCATATATTTTTGTTTCGTATCAGTTAAGATTATCACATTATAAGTTTTTAGTTGTTGTTTGATCTTTTTGCTTTGTGTGTATCTGATCCACTATGTTATCTGTCTCTCTATATCCGAAGAACCATGTTTTCAGTAAAACATAGTTGATTTCACAGTCACACATGTCCTTTTTTTACTTCTTCCTTTGTTCTGTCATATCATACGAACAAAGATATGATCTTGAGAATCCATCATAACAGCGTACTATCACAGATATTTGCCGTGAATACTCATCTTTGGTAAACTTTTTTTGTGGTATAGATGCTTCTTAGTTCCCGTTAAAGAGGAACAGAGTAATACGATTTACAGTGGAAGTTTTTGAAAGGAGATTTTTTTTTTTTTACAAACCGTTTCAGTTCAAAAAGAAAAGAAAAAAAAAAACAGATCAAACCGTTTCAGGTTCATGTAAGACCTGAGAGAAAAAAAAAAGTAAATCGGTTGAAGGAACGGAAACAAAATATACACTGATAAACTCTCCTTGGCTGTTGTAACAGCAACACGAAAATTTAAACCGTATTTCTAGTCGTCTTGAAAAAGTTGGAGGTTAGCTCATTAATTATTTTTTACCGCCCGATGAAGACTTCACTGGCACGGAAGTCGTGAACATTCACAATGGAAAACAAAAAAAAACAACTAAAAATGCAAAATAATTCTATTACTTACTAGTTACTATAAAGATGCATAAAGAAAGAGACAATTTTGAAGAACACAATGGAAAAGGATGTGATGAATGTTAAAGAGAACATGCATATGAAAACATGATGAATTCACAGAATCACAAACTTTACCATATTTCGAAGAAAAAACCTATAATTGAAAAAGTTCAAAGAGAAAACGAAGAAAAGGCCAGGCCCAAGTCGAATCAATTCAACCAAATGATATTTAAGGCCCATCAAGCACATGTCCTAAGGCGTTTTCACTTCGGTTTCCGACACCATTGTCTTTGGTGGTTTTGTTCCGCCGTAGAAATTCCTCCCATATCACACTTTCGATTTAGCGAGAGTCTCATCTCATAATCTATGGCAGAGAAGCTAGAGCCGGCGAAGGTTTTGTACTGTGGAGTATGCTCTCTCCCAGCAGAATACTGCGAGTTCGGTCCCGATTTCGAGAGATGCAAGCCCTGGCTCGTTGAAAACGCCCCCGATCTCTATCCTGATCTCCTCAAAGGTTCCCCTCCCTACTTTTTATTATTTTATTTTAATTCAAAACCCCAATTTAAAAAGCTTCCACCACTTCCCTGAGCGCATTTGAGTCAGACTGTCCGCTAGTGATTCTTGATTGATTCCCGTTTTGATAATATTTAGATTTGTGTCCTTCTACTTAGTTTAATCTGTTATAACGACTTATTTGATATTGAACTATTTAATTGTGTATTTCAGAAGCTAATGAGAAGGCAGCAGATAATGTCTCTGACAAACTCCAGTCCGTGGGAATCTCCTCAGGTGGCGCTGATGGTGCTCCCTCTTCATCTCAGTCTGGTATGTAATCCATGGACCAATGCATGTGTGTGCACATTTATTTTGCAATTACACATATTTGTTTACTTTTCATTGCTTTATACAATTCAAACTATATATTGCTTAGTGTATGGAAGCTTCTGTAATTTTATCTTTTGTAATGTTTTTTTAGAGTTACTGATTTGTGTCTATGCGTATGTGGGAAGGATTCAGCTCTTTTCTTATTCTTCCGAATTTCTGAATTTGGTTTTTCAAATTTATATATAGGAGGAGGGACATCCAAGAAGGAGGAAGGGAAACGCCTTCCCGGGGGGAAACTGAAAAAGAAAGTGAGTAACCCTTCCTCTTGCCTTTCTGGAATGTTACCAAGTTTTTCATGGAACTTTATAAAACAGACATATGCTTGGAGATCCCCAAGCACTTTTCAATGGACTACATATTAGCGTTTCGGTTTCGTTTATCTTTTATTTATGTAAACCCTTTCGTCTGGTTGTCTAATACTTACGGATCCTGTGTAGGAGAGACTAGAAGTTATTATTGAGAAGGTTGTGCGCAACAAGCGCAAGAGTATCACCATTGTTAAAGGACTAGAACTGTTTGGTGAGTTGTTTATTTACTTCTTTAGTGAGACATCTTAGTATTCTTATTGCCTGGAACTGGAACGAACCTCATTCTTTCGACCCTTTAAACTTGTTCCATTAGGGATAAAACTCAGTGATGCGTCTAAAAAGCTTGGGAAGAAGTTTGCCACTGGAGCTTCAGTTGTCAAGGTATGTAGATTATGGATTGCAATACTAAATGTGAATTATGAGTTATGTGCTTATGGTATTGCAGAGTTTGTAACTGCTTTAGAGTTTAGACCTTTTGGGGTCAAGAGAAAAGTATCAAGTCTAACTCTCTATATACAACTTTTGACCTCTCATTGCATCAGCACTACTCGGTTTGTTGCTTTTTTGTTCCACGTATGCTTAGGATTGTCTATGTTTCTGCGTTTCAGGGACCAACTGAGAAGGAGCAGATTGATGTTCAAGGAGATATAATCTATGACATCGTCGAATTCATTACAGACACTTGGCCCGATGTAACATAACTTAATCCTTCTTTGTTTGTTTTTTTTCGTATGAATAAATTCTGTAACTCATTTTTTTTCCTAAAACCTCTTGGCTGATGCATTGACTATATCCAGGTACCTGAAAGATCTATCTTCTTCATTGAAGATGGGAAGAAGGTTCAAGCTGGTTGATGAGACCACCTCCTGTCCTGTTTTTTTTTTGGCATGGAGGTTGCGTAGACAAATTTCCGGTTCCTCCCATGTGTTTGGAGGAAACGCTACGCTATAATAACTTACAACATAACATATAGCTTTCTTTCTCGGGTTGTGATAATTCCTGTTGGTTTCTCCAAGCATCTCTGTTTGTTACACATTTAAAATTTGCTTTGAAATGAAGAATGTTTTTCTTGAATCCTTATCCATTTTTCAGCTTTCGCCATTACAGATTTACGGAAACTGTTGAGATGATATGATGAATGCTTTCTTGATTCTTGGCTTATCGTATATAAATTAAATCATCATCCATTAGAAGCCAACTTTAACCACCCCTATATTAACAAGTCATAGTACAACTCACACGAAAAATTTATTACTCATAAGAACCTTTGATGTGCTTAAACAGGCCACCTTGGACAGAACTTGGCAGCTTGTACTGAAAAAAAAAGCTATTTTAAATTCGCGACTTAATCGCAACAACTGATGTCATGTGGTTTCGGTTACTTGTACTGACATCACCTGAATCTTTCGGATCCAGTTTGAAGAATGCTAAAACAGTAGAAGCAAGTTGATGCTGGTGAGAAGTGAACTCATGATCAGCTCCTTCGATAAGACACAGTTTATGATTCTTTATGTGTTTGGCGAATTCTGATGCATCTGTTACATGCACTATACTATCGTTTGTTCCATGAACTGTTAACACCCTGCAAGAGAATCACTAGTTCAGCTAGCATACTGAAACCAAAAGAGACAAACCTTATAGAGACAGTTTATGGAGAATGATTTTTGAGAGTTTACCTGCAGTTTTCATGAATGGAGAGGCATGCTTCATGAGTGTTGGTTGTGAGACGGTCCATTAGACTCTCCTCCGTTACTCGATATTCAAACTTTCCTGCAGCGGAAAAAAGGCAACGTAAATGCCAAACTCCATGTTCTAACAAGCTTTTGAAGATTTTTACCTTTTCTGTTCCTAACATCAATGAACCCATTCTCCCTGATTCTTTTGAAGTAGTCCTTACCAAGGCGCCATTCCATTCCTCTCTCTAGAAAAAACCGTCCAGAGATATTCACAACAGCCTGCACATCCTTGTACTTTGCTACATACAAAAGCACCACGCTCCCACCTGCCAACAACAACAAAGCTCCAGTCTTCATATTATCTTCCCTTTTTTCTATTAAAATAAGACGATTATCCACCATAGTTTTACGTTTTTTAGACCTTTGCTATGTCCAACGATTGCAGAAATTACACGGTTTTCTCCACGTAAGTGTTGCAGAACAGAGCGCAGATCTTCAACTTCACGGCGATAGTTACCATACTGGAATGATCCTTCGCTTTCCCTGAAGAAAGCCCATTAACATGAGTAACATACACGTCAGGCACCATTCAAGAAAGAAAAAAAAGCTATATAGTTAGCTTCAAAATCAAGAAAGAATGCAAGAATGAATTCATCACCCGTTGCCAGCGAAATCAAACCGGAAGGAACTGATCTTTGCTCTTTCAAAGACATTGGCAATAGTCACCATTGGAATCCGATCCTACAAGATTGATAGATAGTATAAAGAGAAAAAAAAACTAGACAAAATCAAATGCTACAAAAGGAAAGAAGCAAACCTTTGATGAGTGAATGCCATGGCAGATGACAACAGTCTCGGTTGAGCCGGTATCTTGCAGAACTCCCACTAGTTTTTCACCATGACTGTTTTCTATGACAACTCTTCGGTGTTGAATCTCTGCAGACAAAAGACAAAAAGCATCATTTCGAAGCAGCTTCTATGATCAATCAAAAGAGACTCCAAACCAAACATTTAAAGACGAAGACAAAACCTCTATGAACAATTGAACGAACGTAAGAGATTGGTCTAAACGTATGGATGAAAACACAACGGTATAATTTTAGGGCTATGTTGATGGGGAGTCATGGATGAGATGAAACTACCGGAGGTGTCGATACGTTCGTGGATAGATTGATTCCAACGTGTCTCCGACATCGGCGCGTGGAAGCGTGACGTTTCGTTGCGGGTTCTCGTGGTGTGGTGACGATCGCAACTCCCTCGGTGACTGCAAATTAAAATATATTTTGTATTTTATAGGGGTGTCAAAATGAGTTATAGCTCATGAGCTGGCTCAGCTCATTTTTTCATGAGTATGATTTCTATAGTTTAAGATCATTTAATAAATGAGTTTAATGACGATCGAGCTTAAATTAGATCATGAATTATACTCCATAAACGATCTTAAATGAATATGAGCTCACTCATGAACTCGTCATTCTTATACTTAAAATTATATAACATATATATATATATACATACATACATATTATAGTTAAATAACTTCTATTTTCTTATATAAAAAGAGATAACTTCTATATTTAAAATATCAAACCAAATTTTTTTAAAAGATAAATTCTATACATATTCATCTTCTAAAATTAAAATGTAAAACATAAATATAAGTAATATGTAAATTAAACTTTTAAAAATTATCTATAACTTTTTCGAAGAAAGAAACAAGAAATTATACTGTTCAGGAATTTTCAAAATATTTTATAGAAACCCATGTTATCCATATCATTTCTCTCGCAAATTTTGTTGATCCCAAATTTGACATACGTCTCTCATTGGTTTTGCTTTAATTTATTTTATATTAGGTGTATTTTTTTTGTTTTTTTCATGGGTTGTTTTTTTATAAGATTTCATATTTATGTTTTGAATTTTAGTATTTAAATTTTGAACAATATTATAGAAGTTATTTACCACTATTTTATTTCATAGTTTTTTTATTGTTATTATATTTATATTAGATCACGAGTTAACTCATTTAACTCATGATCTAGATGGTCCGAGTACGAGTTTACATATTGAAACTCATATAATAAATGATCTGAACTGAGCTAGCTCATGAAATATAGGAGCTCATCGTGAACTGAGTTGAGTTGAGCGAGTTAGCTCATTTTGACATCCCTAGTATTTTACAGTTATATTGTATGAAGAAAACATTTACAAAAATGTATTTTTGGTACTTCTAGGAATTTTATTTACGGTATCTCAAAAACTCATGAGATCTAATTTCTCCTATTTAAAAAAGTTATCATTTTAACAAATTTTGCAAAATAAAAATTAAAACTCTTAATTCTAGAATATTTTATCTAGTAAATTACTAATTAAATAATATAATAATTTTTAAAATATGTTATGATGAAAAACTATTTTTTTATCATCATATAATATATTGAAAATGTAAATAGATATTTTTGTAAAAGAATCTAAATTTTTTTATTGAATAGATAAATAATTGAGAATTATTACTTAATGTATTTTGATTAATAGGGAAATGTTTTTTTTGGCACAAGTCACAAACTATCAGACATGTCACATATGTCTTTACGAAATATATTTTGTCCAAAACATCAAAGTAATATTAATATCAAGAACATGAGTATATGAAAATGTTTTCTCCTTGATTAAATCACAGCTTGTTTTGAGGCTTCATATGATTTTGTTGGAAAAAAAGAGAATTCCTTTTCATACATAAACAAAGAACATCGACCCAAGTTGGTTTAAAATATACTAGGACCGCCTGCCGAATTTCATCAATCATAGAAATGGCATTTGCTTATTAGCTAACTTATTTTCAGATATAACTGGGAATCAGCAGCCATTCAAACGTTAAGACACGATGACGAAGAGCGTCGACATCAAATATAAGTCAAAAAGTCGTAACTAACTCTCTGTGTACTCTCTGGCGCTTCAAATCCAATGACGGCTTTTTGTTGTTTTACTAATGATTAACAACTAATGGTGATTGTTCCCTCTTGATTCTCACAATTTTAAAATAAAACGAAGACTATATAACTTTTTTTCTTTGAAAAACTAAGACTATATAACTATATTACAATAGTTTATTATGTTTAGTAAGCGATATAAGATATCGTTTTACGTCATATGTAATTTATGCTTGAAGCATACCAACTATATATTCTATCGGATAATCATAAATGATAAAAATGCAACTCACCTTTTTGCAGATTGGTTATCTGAAAATAAGTGAGACCCACGCACGATTACATATCAATACTATTAAAACAGAATACTCTTTTTTGAGGTACCCTCCTGTTTTGAAAGTATTTACAGAACAATGCAACTCCTATATTTTAAACCTATGCTTTTTAAATTATTAAATGTATCATCGATAATTTTTTTTAAATCCAGCTACAATTGATTTTAAACTTTCCTTTCATTTCGGCACCAATAACGAACAGATATAGCTGAGATTTTAAATCTATAGGTGTGGATTTGAGAAAGAAAATCTCAGTTCTTTCACCGTATAAACATTAATTTTCTTTAGGTTTCATAGGAGAAGATGACCCTCACAGAGTGTTTGATCGTAGCCGGCGAAGAAATGTAGTGAAGACTATGGATCTCTCGACACATACCACGAGAGTTGTACACATGGATTCCACTTTTTCTAATCTTATTCTTTTGGTTTGTTTTGTGGCGTGATATAAATCAAATTGTACCAAAACCAGTTTATATCCTTTATGGATTTAATAAGAACAGTGTCGACTAGAGTTTACTTTTTTATTCGATTTCCTTTTTTTATAACAGATTTAGGATCTGTTTTCGTGATCTGTTCGTTGAGATTGTTAGTTAATGGAGACTTTAGTTTAAGTTTTCTGAGTTTTGAAGAAAATCTTTTGCAACAGGATAAGCATCGAAAGGGATACAGTTCAGAGCATGTATCAGTTTCAAAAAGGGAAGGATATATACAAATCATTGGGATTCAGGTTTGTTTAATTGGTGGAGGTTCGTTATGATCATCCTTTTGTTTTAGTTGTGTTTGTTGTTCTGTCTTGGGTGTAGTCTTCAGTTTGAGCATCAGAATATATGTCACACACTTATATATGTATAATTTGACTAGGAATGGACTATTGCTATAAAGTTCATGCGTTTTGCTGTGTTTCTGTACTTTTATTTGCATTTGGCTATGGTTCTTGCAAGTTTATGGTTTATACTTTGTTAAATAGTTTTTTTTAGTTTTCATTAAAATATCACAATAAATTGACATTGGTTATCCTTATATTGTAGAATATTTTTCATATAATATAATTTTGAGCAGAATGGTTACATAAAACATATTATATTGTTGTTTTCGAAAATGAATATACAAACATATTATAATTTCGAGCAGAGTGGTTAAAACATATTATATTGTCGTTTTCAAAATTTGATATACAACATATTATAAATCGTGGTTTTATTCAAAATATATGATCGTAAGAAATTGTTAAACCATTAAGTATGATGGTACATATTAGATCTTCGTGCTATACTTTCAACTCTTCAACTGAGATCATAAGATTATCATAGATATTTGGTTTATAGGGATGGATTTTCGGGTATCCATTCGGGTTCGGTTCGGGTCCATTCAGATTTCGGGTTTTCAGGTTCAAAAATTTAATAGATTATTCGATTAAAAACTATTTATTAAATGTTCTACGGGTGGACGTTCGGGCCTCCATTGAGTTTGGTTTGGTTCTATTCAGATTTTGAATTTTTGCGTTCAAAGATTTCAGCCCCATTAGGTATTTCTAAATTTTGGTTCGGGTTCGGTTCAGATATTTGCGGGTTCGGTTTGGGTTCAGATAACCCATTTAAATAATTTTTTTAATTCTTAAATTCCTGATATATTTTAATTTTCATAAAATCTATAAAAAAAAATAGATATTACATTTAAATTTGAATAGCATAGGTCAAAATACCTAAAATTAACATATAAGTTGGTTTGATTTGAATATTTGGATTGAGAATCAATAGATATTTTAAGTATTTTTACTGTCTTGAGTATACTTTAACTATTTTAGACATGTACTTTTGACTGTTCGTATATATTTTCAAGTATTTTGAACAACTAAAAAGTATCTTATTTATTTTGAATGTTTTTAATACACATTAAATCTAAAAATATGTATATTCGGCAACCCAAAATACTTCGGTTCAGGTCGGGTTCGGTTTCGATTCTTTAAATACCAAAAACTTGAACTCATTCGGATATTTAATCAATTTCAGTTCAGTTTGGTACTACTTCTTCGGATAGGGTTCGGTTCAGTTCTTCGGATCTAGGTTTTTTTCCCATCCCTAAAATGTCCTATTGATAAATGTTATATCTAATTTTTTTATAATTACATCAAACTATATAATACTCTAACCACTTTAAACACAAAGATGATTACAGATAACACAATGTAAAAATTAAATTATGTTATATATATATATATACTCGTCATTTTAAAGAAATCTATTAATATAGATTTAGTCCAACTATTTTAATTAAATAAATTAAAGTCTTTTACTCATCACTTTAAAAAAAAAATATTTTACACAAATATGATTACAAAGAAAAATAATAATTAAAAATATAAATATGAAAATTAAAATTTTTAAATAATATGCAAAACAAAAAGCATACCCGTCCTCTAAAGAGGACGGGTCAGAATCTAGTAAGACATTTAAAACTATATATAAAATATCTAGTTTCTTTTCATGTCTACAATACAGCACAATAGGGAAATGGCATGTCACATAGTATAATTTGAATATGAAACTGGAAACATCCATTAATTTGTGGGTATAAAGTATAAGAAATAAAATGATAAAATTTTATATTATTCTGGTGCTAGTTTGTAAATGGTTTCTACCGATGCTTTTTATATGGTTTTGTACTCCTTCCAAATAAAATTTGAATAGTGTTCGAGCTGTTTCCACCAAAAACATCGAATGCATAATTGTTAAGCCAGGTTAGACTTTTGTATAAATATTATGTTAAGATCCCAAACCCATATTCAAATGCACTTCAGGCTACAAAACAATTAAAATAGTGCACTTAAGGCCAAGTTAGTTGAGGAAAATTAGGTGTAAGTTTCTGTCAGAATTTTTTTGTAATTGACAAATAAGGTTTTCACATCTATAAATATGAAAAATGCCAACGTTATTTGATTTTTGTGCGTGTGTGGAAAATAACATTTGAACCATCACAAGTTTGAATATTCATTTGTTCAAACGTTTCTAGTATCATAAAAAAAAGAGAGAACTAGTGCCGTCAGTTGTGATATGAAAATTTAAATCATCATACCAAAAGAAAGCAGTGCTGAAAAAGTGATCAAAACTGGTTAGTAATGTTTATATGAAAACCGTGCTAAAGTTGATGAACCAAGCTAGAACAGGTGTAAATTGAAGGATCAGTCAAAAGTTATTATCATATTAGAACGGAAGAAGATTACCTTTATTTTGTAAACTAACAAGATTACTTTTTCATACTCATCTTTTGGATTAGTCTATCTTTTGTGTTTAACGACAATAATATTAGTTAGCGAAAATTTACATTTAATCAAGAAAAATATTATTATTATTATTATTATGTTTCCATGCAGATGACTGACCTAGTGAAGTTTGTTTAAATGTCACTCACAACAAAAAAACTCCCTACTCAAGAAATGCCCTAGCTTAAGTAAAAACTGAGAAGATCCCAGCTGTGAAATTCTGGCATTTATCTCTGAATGTGACTTTTTGTCCTTAACACACACAAAAACACTGTTATTCTATAAAATCTGCTATAGATATATCAGGTGGCATATCAGAGCGTCGACGAAACAGAGTGTTGTGGTTCCTTCATAGAGAGAGGATGAATCCCTCAAAGACTTTTCATTATTAACAAAGACCAAAGGACCCAAAATATAAAAATAAACAGCTATGATAATTACAACAAATTAAGTATCATCATAATTAATAACTTTCCTGACAGTTTATTCCACGATACTTCGAGCTTAAGACAATACATTAATAGACCATCAACTAAATTGATTAATATATGCTAACCCCGCCTGCTAGGCTGCTAAGTGCTTTCTCCGCATGCCGAAGTTTCCAAAAGAATTTTAGAAGTGACATATCATTAACAAAGACCAACGACTAAAAAGCTTAATAATCTTAATAAATTAAATTAACATATTAACAGCTAGTAATTTCACTTAGAAACAATTAACAACTATCTTGAGAGTTTCTTCCACGTTACTTCGAGGATAAGACAAAATAAGAAGAAGTAGTCAATGTCAACGCTATTGGCATTATAAATGGAACGACATTTCATAACGTTTCTATAATCATTTCTTGGGAAGATCTCGAGATCACTTATAAAAACCACACATACATACGTAAGGCACATTGTTTATAATCCTCGAGGATCAGTCCCCGTTACAGAGTAAGATCATCAATGGCGCACCATGGAAACGATGTGCTTAACAGGACTTCCTTCCATTTCCAACCTCATAGAAACTGGATCAACGGTTACATTCTCTTCTTTTCTCTTATTTATATTCTTCTATCATATACCAAGTTACCGAGAAAGATCTCTAATCATGTTATTTCACAAACCAATCTGTGGCCAATTTATACTGTATACTTCATATAACTGATCACTGAGTAGGTTTATTAGTTTTACACAACACGATGTGCATTATATTCATGTCGGAAACTATTAGCTTTGATGTTCTGAAGTAACTAATTAAGATAATTGTTCGTCTTATTTTTATGTCACTCCTGGTACTTGGATGCATCTTGGAATCTATGAAGATCCAAACGGTAAATAATAATTCTACAAACTCTTAACTTGTTATTCAAGGAACCTCTAAAAGTGTGCACATGATGAAATATTCATGTTATAAATTTTGTTTTCAGCGCCAATGTATTACAAAGGATTCTACCATATGTTCTACCAGCACAACAACTTGGCTCCCCGATTCAGTGAGATAATGATATGGGGACACTCTGTTTCACAAGACATGGTCAATTGGATCCAACTCGAACCAGCCTTTGTTCCTACTGATTCCTTTGACAGACACAGCTGCTGGTCTGGATCCGCAACTATCCTTGATGGCAAACCAGTAATTCTATACACTGGCCTTGAGGAACACCCGGAGCTTGACAGACGCCAGGTGACAGTTCTTGCCGAACCTAAGGATGCTTCCGACCCTCTGCTTCGTGAGTGGGTGAAGCCAAAGAACAATCCTGTGATGCTTCCGCCACACGACGTCCCTCACGATTGTTTCCGCGACCCTACCACCGGGTGGCAAGGACAAGATGGGATATGGAGAGTTCTCGTGGGAGCCAAGGAGATAAACACTGAAAGAGGAATGGCTGTTTTGTACAGAAGTAAAGACTTTGTGGAATGGACAAAGTATCCAACTCCTTTACTTGCGACACAAGACACCGGAATGTGGGAATGTCCTGATTTTTTCCCGGTTTCTCTGACCGGTAAAGAAGGTGTAGAGAATTCGGTGAACAATGCTAGTGTGAAGCATGTCTTGAAAGTGAGTTTTGGAGGCCATGATGGCTATGTTATTGGTACATACTCTTCTGAGAATGAAGACTTTGCCGCTGATTCTGAGTTCACCAACACCACTGCGGATTTGAGGTATGATCATGGAATGTTCTATGCCTCTAAGGCGTTCTTTGACAGTGTCAAGAATCGGAGGATCAACTTTGGATGGGTTATAGATACTGATAGCGTGGAAGATGATATCGAGAAGGGATGGTCTGGCCTTTTGGTAAATAAATACAAATGTTTTATTAAGTTTAAAAGTAGTTATAGAGATAAGTTTTCAATAAAGTTATTGAATTGGTTTGTTTTTTTTGGCTTTAGTCTCTGCCCAGGGAAATGTGGCTGGACACAAGTGGGAAGAGACTGATACAATGGCCAATAGAAGAAATCAACTATCTTAGGACTAAACAAGTTAGCTTGGATAACAAGCATCTTGCAGGCTGCTCGAAACTTGAAATATCTGGCATCACTGCTGCACAAGTGAGTTTGTGGATATATTTCTTGACAGGAATTAAGAATTTATATTTGTTTGTGTATCTTCTTATCTTTTTTTTTTGTTGTTGTTAAGGCTGATGTAGAAGTGACTTTTGATCTGCCTGTTCTGGAAGGCAACCCCGAAGACCTAGATTCTGATCAAGTTGATGATGCGGTTTTGTTCGACCGTGACAGCTCGGTTAGATGTGTGTATGGACCTTTTGGATTGCTAGCATTGGCTAGTAGTGACTTAACCGAACAAACCGCAATATTTTTCAAAATTATTCGTCGTGGAAATGGATATTCGGTTGTAATGGGCAGCGATGAGAAGAAGTAAGATTTTAACTATAAACCACAAATGTTTCTTTCTCTAATGTACATCTTATGTTTCATTTTAACAAATGGAAATTTATAGGTCTTCGTTGAGAGACAACACAAGGAAATCTGCTCATGGAACAGTCCTAGACATTGATCCACTACATGAGAAGATCTCACTGAGATGTTTGGTGAGTTGAATTCAGCCTTTTTGCAATGTCACTTCTTTTATTTTAAACAATTTAACCCTTGAATGGCATTTTTTTTTTGTTTTCATATAGATTGATCACTCGATTATTGAGAGCTATGGAGCAGGAGGAAGAAATGTGATAACGTCTAGGGTTTATCCCAAATTGGCAATTGGTGAAGCAGCTAAGCTTTACTTGTTCAATGATGGAACAAGTGGTGTGAACATACCGTCTCTGGAAGCTTGGAGCATGAGAAATGCTGAAGTCAATTTAAACGCACTTTAATTTATCAGTGATAACGCTGCTAATAATAATCTTTGGACTGCTTAAAGATGATTCCTTTACTTTTATGATGTTTTAAGATATATCCGTGTTTTGTGTTCAAGATATTGGTGTGTGTTCTTTTGTTTCCTCTTCTTTAAAATCTAAGTTATAGGTGTGTTTATCATAATATTGAATTTGCACGACTTTCGTTTTTCGCCAGGTATCACACTATTATGAAGTATATAAAATAGTTTAGATATTAGTGATAAATCGTGAATAATTCATTTCATGACAAAGACCATTGACCAAACAAATTAGAAGTACATTATCGCATTCCTATCTTCAAATGTTCCCACAATTTAAATTAAACAAAATGAATGCGACAAAAAGGTATACAAAATGAATAATATATATGAGCTACCTGGTCCGAGTAATATATTTAACAAAGACCGATGACCACAACCCTTAATAATTGAAACAAAAATACAATTAACAAATACCTCCAAAACTTCATTCTGCTTAAACCTTTGGACAGATCGAAGAGGTAGCAGACGGCACCAATGGCACTATAAATACACTGACCTTTCTCACAACCCTATATCATTTTCTTGACAAGATCAAAACTCTAGTATATACACTGTATAAAGAGAAACTAGAAACAATGGAAGCTGGTTCATTTGATAATCATGGAAACTTCCAGCCTCACCCAACTTCATTCCATTTTTCAAGCTACTAAAACATCGCTCAACGGTTATTATTCACTATGTTCTATTTTTTCTCTGATTCGATGTGCAACAATACTCTAACATATCTATTTCACCTAAATAAAGATTGTAAATATGATTTTACATGAACCCTAAGATCTTTAACATTTAGACTAATCACATAATAGAACTATAAAAAAGATTTTCGGAATACCTCAATTTATGGTTGCGGAAATCTTCTTGAACGGTTTCAGTTATAGAAGATGAGTGCTTGATCTTTAAGTTGGACTTAAGCTTGCTCTCCATAAGATGATATCTTGATCTTTAAGGTTGGAAGTTAGTACTTCTCTCCCCTTGTCTACAAACCTCTCTTTCTATGTGTTTCACTTTTAGATTTTCTTCATGATGCTTTAGGATGGAGCAAAGACATCTATTTATAGGTGGGGAGAGGGACCTAGCTTCCTCATCAAGTTTTGATTACTTCCTCACCAAGTTTTTCTTACTTTCTTGGCAAGTTTCATCCTCTAATCTCAACCATCCATCAAAGTTTTTTTTTTGGTAAAAATGTAAAGATATTATTGCCAGTTTTAAAGATTTTTGACAGAAATACAGGGATAACAAGAAACAGAACAAAGAAAAACAAAAATCTAAACACCAACTCGCACCAGAAAAACACAGGGACAGACACAACAAGCAAACCTGCAAACCGGAAGCCTCAACTAATCCGCACAACTTCTTGCCGCAAAAGGAAGAACCACAGTTATAACGAGAGTCAGAACCCGGTAATTTTGGCCCTCCCCGATGATCCGCTCTTAAAGATTGGCTCGGCCAAGAACAGCTCGACGACGACATCTTGAGCATCCGTCCACACGACCAGACAGGAACGCTAGAGGCCTGTACGCCCGCATCAACAAGATCGAGCATTTATTGGACGCAAAGCCCCGATGGAGCCAGCGACAAAGACCTGCACAAAATGGGGTTAGAAGAAGCTGCACCTCCCTTCATAACACTCCCGACCACCACAAACGAGTCGGATGAACACATCCACTAGAAACACAAAAACGCCCGGACGCTCGGTTCAGGTGCTGGGATGATGGGTTCAATCACATGGAAACACGAGACCCAACCTACCCGAATGACCAACCGGATAAGAGGGTGTCGACACGGACAGTCCCTGAGAACCAGAGAGCTGACCAACTCGATCGGAAACTCGAATAGGACGCTGAAGAACAGCCGAAGGATGGCACCGGAGGGTACTCGATGAGCTTCACAAGAGCCAACACGAGCGGAAGGAAAATGCCGTGAGGAGAGGAGGAGAAGTAAGTAACCGACGCAGAGGTTCCGAACCCTAGCCATAGACGACTACTCGTCGAAGACCCAGACGCTGAGGCACACGCCAAATCGAAGCCCACTGGATACGACACAACCAGAAAGACCTACAGACGCACCGATGAGAATAACCACACCGAACCTACTGAGCAGAGGACCAGAAGACCCGTCCTTCGACAAGACACCATGCGAAGGGTGAAGTCACGCGCCACCGCTCATCTCCGCCAGGACAACAAGAGGAGCCGGGAGACAGATAAAAGACCAGATCCGGAGCGGAGAGACCCCCCACAATGAACACGCGCCACCAACCAACCGGGATTCACGGTAGATCTAAGATTGAAAAACGACCACCGACAAATCCCAACCCCAAAATCCGACCCTAACCACCAACCACCGCTACACCTACCTCGCTGCATCACCAAGGACTCAAGACGACCACCGGTTTCAGCCTAGGTTCCTCAGCCGGCAAAGCTCGAAACCCCAAGGATGCAAGCATGTCGGAGGCAGCCAGAGGAGGAGAAGAGGGCAAAGGGGAAAACAAGAGAGATGAGGAGAGGAAGCCCTCCGCGCCGGCGAAAGGACAGCCGCGCCGGAGGCAAAACGAAGCTCACGGAGTTAAGTGACCAGAAGAGAGAAAAGGAGAGAGAAGAGAATTTTTTATTTATATTTATATTTGGTCATCCATCAAAGTTGAGCAATGACAAGTGTATTAGATTTCTAGAACATTTTTCCTTTGATGCATTGAACTTAATTCAAATGCTTTCTTACATTGACACATGTTTTTCATGAGTCACAATATGAAAATCCTTCTAGAACATGATTCACTTGTCCATTAGTTAAGTCATTAGGAAGTTAAACTCTTTTAGCTATCAATTTTATTGGTTATCAAGTGCCATTATGGTTTAACAATTTCAATAAGAAATAGATTAACATAAGACCACATTATAGGAAAGAAATATTAATGTATCATTCATATACATTCATACAAATATTTCTTACAAAGATAATTAATTTTCGTCTTTTTGTTTTTTGTCACCTCTGGTCCTTGGATTATTATAACCTACGTTGCATCTTTGGAACACATGTTACATTTGCCAGTATTTCACCCTTGAATGACGATCTATTTTTTTGGTTTATAGATCGATCACCCGGTTGCAGAGAGCTATGGGGGAGGATAAAGAAGTGTAATAACGTCTAGGGTTTATCCGAAAATGGCAATTGGTAAAGAAGCTAGGCTTTACGTATTCAATCATGGAGCAAAGTGTGTGACTATGCCGTCTTTAGAAGCTTGGAACATAAGAAAAGCCCAAATCAAGTCAAACGAAACTTTTTTTTGAAACACTCAGTTCAAACAACATCCTTTGGACTATCCAAACAAGTTATCATTATATTTCATCATGTCATGTGTCTTTGACCTAAAATTTCTGTGAGATAAAAATAAATAAGGCTAAACTAATATGTTTCCACGCTTTCTAGCGCTCTTTGGTACACCAAATCAACACCGATGTTAAATCCTATAGTTTCTGTTATCAACATGGGTTTGGGAAGAAAAATAAATATTTTCAGCTATGCGAATTAAATCAGTATCCCCTCTTAGAAGTTGTGGTGGAGATGTCTCGATTTATTAGAAAAGAGAAACCACATAGATTAATTAGACACTTGTCTTTTCTGTATACTTTAAACTGTGGCCATTGTAACCTCACCTTCACTTATATTGCCTTTAATCATATCGAATTCTTTCGGCAACTCACTTTCTAATATTGTCGCTATCATATATAATGTTTGTGCATTACATCATTCGACTCTCATTCGCTATTGCTACTCGAAATCATAGGTAATTCAAGTTGATCCGTTTATTTTTTATTTTCTTCCTTCCTATAGTGGTGATATGCCGTTACTGCCGTTGGAGCTGCAAATACCGTATTTCAAATAATAAATATATAAACTGTCATTTTAGGAAAGGAAAATTTGTGTTATTTTATACGATTATTTTAAACAAAGTAGATGAGAAATAATAATAAACTTGTTTTTTCCTAATGCCTAACCAAACCCCCCACCACCGAGGAGCTCCCATATCTAAGGGTGATATTTTTCTTATTGGCTAAGATGTAACATTTTGTTGTTCAACATAAAACAATGATATCTGTAAATATGATTTATGGCTAGGAGCAACCTTCTCAACTAGGTAAAGCTATTTGAGTGGTTGTCTCGTTGAGAGATAATTGTTGAGAATTTTACTTTGGATTCAAAACTAATGAACGAATTAACAAATAGTGTGTAAGTTGTGAATCCAATCAATCATAATCAAAACACATAGAGGAGGTTTCACGTATTAAAGAATCCAACGGCAGTGATTGTGCAATAGTTGTGAGTGACGCCTACTTTTAAAGTCTAAAGATTCTTGGGCCAAACTCTCTTATTGCACACAATATAGAATCTATTAGAAAAGTAGGGATTCCTAATACAGATAAATTCAAATACCTAAATTGTTCAAGGCAAAGATAGTAGTCAGGACGATTGGGCGTGGGCATAAGGGTCCCGTGTAATGAACTGATTCTATATAGATTTTCATAACTTCGGGTCACTATGTAATAAACCATTGTGCTAATGACCTACTGTGATCAGTTTTGCTTCCGCAAATTTACCAAAAAAAGGCTAATTTATTTTAATTCATAATGAACTACTTATTAAATTTTCGTAAAGGTAGATTCCTCAGTCATTCCTTTAAAGCTCTTTAGCATCAATAACAAAAAAAAACTTTTTTTTCAGAGGTGAGTTTGTGAACGAATATCCAAATTTTCGAAGGTATTCGTTTCGAATCATTCGGTCTGGATCATCAACTTTCCAATAAATATATATCCATTCCACAGCCATTGGAACGGAATAATTAAATCACACATAGAATCAATCTAAACAATACAAATCAAACTGGAAACATAAAAAATAAACGGAGGAAAAATATCACATTTCTTTTTTAACTTTGAGAATCAGAACCAAGAACACAAATAGTAGATCGTGAGATATACAATGGAGTTTATTACCAGATATGCATAACTAGTTATACTTTTTAAAAAGCACAATTATTCCCATAGGGCTCCAACCTCAACGAGTCTAGAGACTAGATGACCACTAAGGTGAAGTGCGACAAGAGACTCAAACCCACCGACACAAGCACCACCGATGAAGAGCACCGGAGTGGTTTGAACGGCGAGGCAAGCGATCTCTTCGTTGTCGACCTCTATCACCGTTGGGTGAACTCCAACTGTCGATAGAAGCTTTTTCATGACGTGACACATGCAGCAGGAGGAGGATCGAGTGAATATGATGACCGGATGCTCCGATATCAGCCGTTCGATCTTTGACTCTGAAGTCTCCTCCCCATCGAACGATAGGCTCCTCGAGGTAGTGGCGGAGGATACCGGTGCTGGTTCTATAGGAGGAACCATTAGGTCTAGTGAAACGTCGTCGTCAGTAAAGTTCCGTAAACCTTGCATCGTGAGAGAGAGAGAGAGCGAAAGTGGGAGTTTTCTTGATGTCAACGCGAAATGAGAAGGACCATAAATGGAAATATATATTGGGTGTCACTATAGCTATATGACGTAACCATTAGGTAATTTTATATATTTTTATTCTCTTTCTTTACTAATATTTCTTCACTTTTTAATTCCTTGAGGTCAGCTTGGTCGTTTCTGGATTTGAAAATTGAACACAACTTATGGCTTCTAAGAATGGGCATCATTTATAAAAATGTTTAAGAACATTCGAAAAGATGAAAACTATTGAGCTAAAATAATTTACGCAGCTGTCTGATGTTAAAATTCACACTCAGAACTGATTGCAACAACATATGTAAGTATGTATTGTGTACACAATATTACAGCTATATATATATATATATATATATATATGTATCATTGTATATCAATTGATTAAAAAAGGAATAGAAGCCAAAGAAGAAACGAATTCTTTTGAGTTTTCCATCTGGCGTACATGTTGGATGTAGGAGAGATTCGAAATATTTGTATATAGCTTGGTATATACGTTTTACGCCAGCATCATCGTCAGTCTTACGACTTGGTGCTGTTTATTGTTGAATCCCTCATGAGTCATGACGTAAAAAATATTGGTTTTAACAAATGCTGCTAATAGGACAAAACACAGATATTGAATATGAATCTCTGCTGGCAACAAAAAGTGGTTATATGCTATATTTTTTTCTTGTTGAAAATTTATGTTGGCACATGTGCGAACAAAAGTTTATAGGACCATCTCTGCAATTAACTAATAACATCATTTGAATCATTGTTTGAACAAAGGAAAAAAAAAATCATTGTTTGAACACAAAAAAAAATGTTCGGTCTATATAAAAAGTAGTTAAATGTTAGCACTTAAGATTTCATGAGGTATAATTAGTGAGATATGTATGGCAGATGTCATTGTCTACCTTACATAAATAAAAGTTTTGTTAATTGTTGCATGTTGTTTTTCTAATAGTAAACTTTTATCTTTCCAATCATAATTTTCTAGAAATTTACAGCTTTGGGCATAGTTATTTTGTACTAGCTAGTTGATAATTAAAAGAATTATTGCTCAATTATTGGCTTTTTAAGTGTTTGCGAAAATCGCACGTTGAGTGGGGACATAAAAGGAGCGTGTCGCACACGTAGAGGAGGCAACGTACAACTGAGAGAGTGAAAGAGTTAGAGGAGAAGGAAGTGGGTCACATGGAGGAGATATATGATAAGTAAATGACGCTGACGTCTTTTACTTGTTTTAACTCGGGGTAAATCGAAACCACTTGACGTCATCAGAATCAGATCATCAGACAATGTCTCTGCTAACGTCGACAACGGTATCTTACGAAAATACATTTGCTATATATATTTGATGGATAGATTGGCGATACGTATCGTATATATTAAACTAAGAACTTAGGAAAAATTAAACTTCCAACATTTTCAAGAACCAAATTATCAGATAGATTGCAGGAACCTAAACATAGGCAGCTTCGATCTTTTATTGATAATAGAGAAGATAGAGCAGGTCGAGGGATGTGTTCCGAACGAGGGTAATCTCTCTAGTTTTATCGCAGCCAACAAGAGATAATTCTTTCGGTTGATATTTTGAAGAGATCGCGCTTGTTCAATTTTTTTTTTGGAAAAACATCGTTTAAACAACCATTGAATAATTATTTTAATTTTTTTCTGACGAGAAAATCAAATGGTGGATTGATTCCATTTGAACCAGTTAAAAGCATGGATCAAAATTGTTAGTGTTTTTTTTTTCTTTCTAAGAAACCATATTACTCCCCTGTTTCAAATTACTTGTATTCTTGGTTTATGCACACGTATTAATAAAATATTTAATTTTATATATTTTCAAAATAAAAACACTATTATTAATATGCCTAACCATATTTCACTCAATAAAAAATATATTAGAGAATATTGCCAATCATTTTGCATTGAAAACTAAAAACGACACGTATTTTAAAACAATTTTTTTTTCTAAAATGACAAATAATTTGAAACGGAGAGAATATGATTGAACTAACAAATCTAAATGCTTTTTGGGATATATTCCATTACAGATTTTACAAATATATATATATATATATATATATATATATTTCATTACAGATTTCATAAAACTTATTTTACACCTATATTGATCTAAATCTGGTCAGAATGACCAGGGGCGGAGGCAAAAAAAGATATGTGGGGTCACATGAACCCTATACATTTAGGGATTTTTTCAGTATTTTTCTAAATTACTCTAATATTTTGGTAAATTTTGGCATTTGATCCCATTAATTTATGTTTATGTTTCGTATGCCCCTAATAAAATTTTTATTTATTATAGTATCATCTTTATCAAGTTTTAATATCAAATTATATATTATGATTCTAGTAAATTATTTTTAACTAAGTCGCTGAGAATGCCAGTCATTGTATTTAGCCTCTTTTTTCTGAAAGGCTCAGGTTGATACCAAGAGCAAAAAAACAGGTTTCTATATGTGATTATTAATTAGTTTTTACCCTACTTTCACGTCCAAAGCAACTTGGATCTATCGATACAAAATAAGTTTGTGGAATCTACTTCAACATTGGTTCAGAGCAAGTCATGAGCATAGCCAAATGAGATATTGGATTAGGGTCTCCGATTTTCTTTAAAAAAAAATACACTGGAAAGGACATCTGATTTTGTGAAAAAGAAAAATTAAAAACCCTTACTGAATTGTCTAGAGTCCCCAATATCTCAGAAATGCCCTTTGCGTAAGCTACGTTAATACTCAAAAGAAAAAAAAACACACAAAAGTTTTATCTTGGTTCTTACTTATTATTCTTTTATTTTTTAGTTTGTAAAAAAATATTTAACAGCCCAAGCAGCAACAACAGTCACAGTTGTATCAAGTAATAAGTAAGAATAATAACACGAGCCCAACACATTTGCTTTTTGGGCTTACTTTGTGTAGATTTATTGGGGTTTTATTCGAAATGGGCTCGTTTTCTCTATTCGAAGAACAGCACCGTTAGGAGAAGCAGAACCTCCTCCGTCTGTGTATTTGTAGCCTCGTGGTAATCTCACTGACAAAATACATTACCCCGTTGTTAGTACCACAACAGTAAAGAATTTCATCCATCTGTTTCAGTTGTGTCAAGTAATAAGTAAGCTTATGAAGCGAAATAAGTTTAAGTCCAAACGAACATAATGGTCCGTCCAACACTTGAACTTGGAGCTGTTCACAAGGGTATCGAATGAGGTTCTTTTGATCTATATGGTTTAAAAGATTTTTGAATGACACCGGATTAAAACCACCTGTCTTTTGTTAAAAAAAAAGAAGCGATGAAGACATCAACGACTACAAAATTTTGTCGGGTGTGACGTGTGAGAACATCAGTGCCCTGCCCTGTACAGTTTTAGGTTTAGGTCTCTTTGCTGTGAGAAATGAACCCATATAAAGTTGTGTGCAAATATGTGAATCAGCAGTTAGGACTTAGGGTACGTTTCAGTTATAAGAAAATTCTTGAGACACTGAGCCATCCATTAGTCAAACCAATTTTTCTTGGAGGAGGAAGAAGAAGAGTTAGTTTTAAAACTTCCAGTGCTAAATCGAGTGGAACACAGGCACAGAGAGGACAATCAATTTTGGGTAAGCCATGTTGGGAACATCACTTTCAAGTGTCTTTGAAAACAAATACAAATATCAAAGTTTAATGTCTTTTTCTATGTAACTTCATAATCTATATTTTATCTTCTTGCAATAATGAAATAAATTAAATAGAATTTTAATATTCAAAAAGAATTTTTCAATCGGATTTTAGATATCATGAGCAAAGATACGGTCACGTACGATTGGAACATATTAAAAATAACGATTTAGCATTCTAGGTGCGTGCATTTGCGTGCTTGCAATGATACATTATATACTCAGGTCAATGCTAACGAAAACACGTATTATTATTCTATATAAAACCATTTTAGATACCTAATACTATTTACTATGTCTAAAGAATGATAAATCTACAAATCTCTCTTGTTAAGAAGGCAAGAAAACTCATCATCAACAAGACAACAACAAAGGTAAAAACTGGTGACTGAAAACATTTACGATAAGCTTAGGCCGCCGGTGACTTTTAGTCTTTATTAAATGTGTGAATGTACTAGATGACATAGTCACGGATGACTCATCGAGTGAAAATATATTGTAAGAAACCAACGGAGTCAAAACTCGAAGAAAAAGACCTGATACTACGTTTACAATATAATTAATTAAGGACTTTGTTTTTTTTTTTTTTGAAAAGACTCTTAAAAGTTCTAAGATTATCAGTGAATTCAGAAAATGTTCTAAGCAACTTTTTTTCCGCATATATGTACAAATAAACAGACAACATAGTAAACGAAGACACACATACAAGATCAAGAAACCAGACTCAAAGAATAAAAATCTACTGAATTATCATACAAAATTATATGAGCGCCATTATACGAGCCAGATCCAACATGTTCCATATTAAGTAGTTAATTCATAGACACAATATAAAACCAAAAAATAGATCAAGGTTAGTCCCGTTTAATCATATTGAATACCAAGTGGATATATTCTAAAACAACAAAACACGTTAATTAGTGAATCGGATATTTCTATGTAAACTCTATAAGAAAACAAAAGGCGGCAGATTGGCGCTGGACGAGGGAAGGAGCGTTTTCCCGGGGGCTCATGTGGGCTTCATCTGTTCGCCATATCTATGCACGTCAACTATTTGAAAATAACATAAGCAAAATTTTACATTTAAATCATAATAATAACGAGATACATTACGTACACCTTATTATTTTAATAAAGTTACTAGTTTATAAGTTTTCCTTCAGAATATTTTGCTAATCCATTAAAGTTAAACTGTTGTTGTGATTTAGCCATATATTTTGCAAGATATTATACTAAACTGAGCCATTTAATATGTTCTAAAACGCTTTTCTTTTGTTCAACTAAATTTCCTAAAACGCTACAATCCATTATCCCCCAAAAGGCCAAAACTATTTTTTTTACCAAATTTACCAAAGCAATTATTTCATTTGTACCATTTACCAACACAGTGAAAAAAAAACCACAGTTTAAATACAGATACCTTCCGATACCTCCTCCTACACTCTGGATTAGAGTTTTGTTTTGTATTTGTTCTCATTCGATAGTTTACAATCTTGTTTGCATCCCCGTCCTATATAATAATATCGTCACACAACAAAGGTTTCGTCTTTGTCACTTTATCTCTTCCCCCTTCCTCCCTCTTGGGTTTCTTCTGCGTTTCGTTCGACAACGACTTTGATTGTTCTTTTTTGTAGATTTTTATTCATTGATGATGGATGAGAACCAGAGAAGAAGCAGGTTCAGGAAAGTTTGTGTCTTTTGCGGAAGCAACTCTGGTAATAGACAAGTTTTCAGTGATGCTGCCATCGAACTCGGCAATGAACTCGTTTGCTCTCTCTCCCTCCCTCTCTCTGTTTTTCTTCCTTCGTCTAATGATTGGTTTCGTGATAAAGACACCAACTTTTTCAAAAAACATTGAAGATACAACGATAAAAGTCAGAGCTTTTAAGTTTAACTTGTTCGTTCAACATATTGACTATTACAACAGTATTCCTCTGTTTTCTGAACGTGTTATCTATGTTTTGGTTGGTTGGATTTAGTTAATGTTTTCATTTTCAATGTATACTATATTGGATTTGATTGATTCATCTGGAAAACATTTGTGTAGGTGAAGAGGAAGATAGACTTGGTATATGGAGGAGGAAGTGTTGGGTTGATGGGCCTTATATCCAGGAGAGTCTATGAAGGTGGTTTCCATGTACTCGGGTTAGTCAGCTTTCTTACAACCTCCCTTCATCTCCAAACTTCTCTCTCTTAAGAGTTTCTGATTGTGGATTCTCTGTAACTACTGCAGGATCATTCCCAAAGCTTTGATGCCTATTGAGGTATGTTGTCTTCTTCTATCTAATGATGAATGCTTTTTTTTCAATGGGCTTTATATAGTTAATATGGGGTTTGTATGGTTTACACATTCATCAGATATCTGGTGAGACTGTTGGAGAAGTAAGGGTTGTTGCTGACATGCACGAACGAAAAGCTGCAATGGCACAAGAAGCTGAGGCTTTCATTGCCCTCCCTGGAGGTTATGGAACAATGGAGGAGCTGCTGGAGATGATAACATGGTCACAACTTGGTATCCATAAGAAGACGGTACAATACTCTCTCTCAAGAAGAAGTAGAAGTTACTAACTAATTCCAAATGTTTTGATCCGTTTGTGATTTGTTTTATGCAGGTTGGTATATTGAATACTGATGGGTACTATAACAATTTGCTTGCTTTGTTTGACACTGGCGTCCAAGAAGGTTTCATCAAACCAGGCGCACGTAATATTGTGGTTTCTGCCCCAACAGCCAAAGAACTCATGGAGAAGATGGAGGTACATTAACAACTTCCTCCTTTTTCTTGTTCTGTGATTATCACTTCCTCATAATTTGTTTGTTTTTCATATTATTGACAGGAATATACTCCTTCACACAAGCATGTTGCATCCCACGAAAGCTGGAATGTTGAGGAACTTGGAGCTTACCCGGGACAACAAAGCAAGCAGCAATAAAAGAAAATATACTTATTGATTACTTGATTAGCATATGCTACTTCATCCATTTCAAGTTTTAGTCTAATTTATTTTCACAATGTGTATAAGCAAACTCAAATCTTGTTGCAATTTGAAACATCACATTGGGGTCCCAAATACTTAAGTTTTTTTTTTGGGATGTTTTCTCTATAAAGAAAAACAAAAAGTCTCAACTTTATTGGCTTTGATTTTGGTTTCACCACCAAAGGAAGAAAGGAGGAATCTTTATGATTGTGGGTGATGCAGAAAAGTCCCTACCCACAAGTGTCGTATCATAGTGAATGTAACCATTAGAATAGGCAAATGTGGTCCCTTGTTTGTGGTTTCATTCGATGGCTCAAATAGAACACAAAAAATTGTGAATGATGTGTGACCAAGTTGGACACTGATTGATGAGGTTTCTTCTTTTTTTGCTAAGTGCCTTTCGTGGTGGGGAATGGTTGGATATGTCTTCCTCTTTCTCTTCTACGTTGGATCATTTTGATTAGTGCATTGACTTGTAGTTATAAAAATGATGATGATGACGTTCATGGTAATAAATGATTAGTTTAGGACTACAGAACATATTTTTTAGATTGTAATACAATGGTTTTACAATAGATCTGGTCAAAGTTTACCACCGTGTTAAATTTTTAATTAATAAAAAATTAAAAACTATTAATATACGTTTAAAACGAGTTCAATGGTCTCAGCTTCCCAACAACCACTAAGCATTCCGAAAGATAAAAATTAGAAACAAAACTACCTAGAGATTTGTTAGCGTAAGAAGAGATGTTATCGTCTTAACCCACTCTCTTGAGACCTTGATCAATAATTTGTCTCTGTCATCAACGCAATACCGCTAGAGATGGCAATTGAACTCTCCCGTTCCGTCTTGTTCTGTACTATAGCGGGCTTGTCGTCGAGCGGGTCACGGTGGACTTGTCTCGCGTGGACTGCGATCTTCTAAATGGCTGTCCAATCCTATACTGCATAACTTAAAAAACTTTCGTGGGTCGTTCTGCGGGACGTCTCCTTCAGCTTTCTTCATGAATATTAAAGTAAAAGAGTTGTGTAAGGGAGTTGAAGAGAGCTCAACAACATTGATCGCAATAAAATTCAATGTAATTCCTTGCCGGTTTAATAGTCTTGGAGTAAGTGAGAACCATTTAGATAGTGAAATTCAACTCTTTTAATTATACTTATTGTTTGATTCTTTGTAAAACAACATCTCTGCATAGAAACAGTAACTTAATACTAATGATTTCTTATTCTCTTTCAACCGAGCTGTAGATCTTAGAGTGTCAAGACAAGATTATGCAGCAACTCAAACTCTCAATTCGAACCGTTTAAAGAACAAGCGGTAGCTCTTTGACAACATCATTGTAACCAAATATTTCATTTTAAAACACCACTTGACAATACTGAAAAGAAAACTCATCAACGTAAATAAGAAAATCATATATAGTAATAAAGAAATTTATAGTACTGAAAACAAAACTAAACAGAAATGAGACTATGGTTGCAGGTCTTCAAAATTTCGCAGGTTAACATGTCCCGCATCCGACCCGTCCTGTTTTGAGTCCGTCCCGCATTCGGCCTGTTCCATTTTGAATCCGTCCCGCGAGACTCACAATTTTACGGATTTATCAAATGCAGGTTCAATTCCGCCCCGCAACAAATCATTATGGGTCAGATCCGGGTTCATGTCTTTGATTGCCATCCCTGAATACCGCAAACCACCAATACGTTCAAAATTTTGCTTGGGATTTTTTCTCTGAATTTTGTTCACATTGTGCATGAAGCATTTTTAGAAGTTGTATGGAAGTTGCCTTCGCATAGTGATATATGTAATGTAACCAACCTTCAATCAATACTAGTCCAACTACAAACTGGAGGAATAATCTATAGGACTTTTCTATTATTGTGCATGAAGCATTTTTAGAAGTTGTATGCAAGTTGTCTTCGCATAGTGTTATATGTAATGTAACCAACCTTCAATCAATACTAGTCCAACTACAAACTGGAGTAATAATCTATAGGACTTTTCTATTATATGTTTTGTTTTGTTTTATAATAGTCTTGAAACCCTAATTATTGACAAGTGATACTTGAGTTTTCTGTCAAGGTCCAGGGGTCCAAAGACAAAAGCTGAATGAGAGTATGGGGATTAGGACCCACAAAAAAATGAGGAAAAATAAGAGTGTGTCACTTCATTGTCATAACATATAATGTCTACCTCAGATTTGAAGTATGTCCTGATTTGGTACCCAATATATAGGTTAAGCCCCAACTTAACTGGTTGTTCGGTTTCTCTCTTCTATTATGCATCCCACTTTCTTCCATCTTTTCCCCCACATAAACGTTGGTTAACCGGTCTTTTTCACTTTTTAAGTACCGACGACCTAACTTGCACATCATTATCTAATGGGCCTATTGCACCATGAGTATGGATGGCTAAGCGACCATCACACACTAATGATGATGAAGTGTGCTCGTTAATCGTAATAATGATGCGTCTTATTTCGTTCTGGTATCGTATAAAGCGACTCTCCACCGGCACCAAAACTCAAAGAAAATCATTCAAATGTCTATTATTTGAGCAAAGAATAAAGAAGAAAAAATAATAACATTTGAACATAAAAAACAGATTGGACTACATGTCATGCGATCGTCGTGTACATCCCAAACTCACTGTTCGCACAAATAGAGCCACATAACAAAGGGAACTCATATTTTACAGTGCAGATACCAAAAGGTCAAGTCATGAATTTGATCACAAGCTCTATCTTGTAACTGTTCCCACAAACTGCAAATATCAATGAGATGAAATCTGAAAATCTTCTGACACTTAATAGTCATAAATTCTATGCTGTTTTCGAAGCCTTGTTTAGTCTTTCTCCTTTGAAGCGGATGATGATAAGAGATGGTGCAATGTTGCTGCTTGGATAACCGCACTTGGGTTTGTATCTTTTGGCGTGTGTGATGTTGTCCGTCTTATGTTGAAACCTCTCTCTACGCTGGTCTGTCTTGAACGCCGGAATGACCTTGGAAGATGTCTGATAAGCCGTGATGAAGTCACCAGTAATACAACACCTAGCATGATAAGTAACCTACAAAAAGGAGGTTTCAAGACTCTCCCATCATCCAAAAACTACACTTCTGTATATCTGTTCTGTTAATGCACATAGTGACTATGGTTAGTGGAACGTTACCATCCCAAGAGAAGTAAAAGTCGACCAGACGGTGAAGTGGGCAATTTCTCACCAAGAGCAAACATTCCCGCGACCACACCTGTTACAATTGATGCCACAGCAGCGCAAGTGGACACTACAATTGCTCTCCCGTGTTTTAGTCCCCGAGTCTGATAAAGCAAAGGGTAAAAACTAGAATCATGATCACATAAACTACCTGAATGTCAAACTACAGGAAGATAATCTGTTATGTTAGCAATCGGAAAGGGACTAAGCACAGGTAAAGTACCTGGTAGAAAAATCCTGTCCCGCTGCAGCATATACTAATGGAGATGCACATGGGAATGAACATTGTGGAAAACCCCTGCTCCACGAATACAAAACCCATCTTTGATACTACAGATGCCATCCTGTCATTAAATGAGTTATTAACTGTTGTCAGCTATGCAACATGCTGCAAATACAGTTCAACTACAGTTTTATTCTCTTTGGATATGTTCCTACAGACACTCCAGGACATTGGTGAGTAGGTGTTTTCAGAATCAACAGCACATGGTAATGCAAATATAGGAGATGGCAAATGGGAAACATCAGAGGCTCTTCACCTAGACCAAATTGGATGTTCTTTGATGTTTATGGATGGCAAAGAAAAAAAAAATACCCGAACAAAACACCAGATTCCAAGCCATATATGATTTCTTCCACCACTTCATATTCCATCTGCAAACCAAACACTAGGATTAGTGCATTTGGTAGGAGTAATACAAGGAAAATAACACGAGAGGATATCTTATAGCTCAAAAAGTCTAAGCAATTAGACGAAAAAGAGGAAAATATACCAGCTCCTGCTCCCTGCGCTGGCGTTTATAGATATGAAGCCACGCATTTAGTAGTACCTTGTTGCAAAAATTCAACACATGAGAGTGATCAGAAACTTTGACATTAACACACTAATTAAATGATACTGTTATCCGATATAATAGATGGAAAAAAAAACTATATTAAACCCAATTGTTCTAATGGCAAGACTTTGAAATAACATATACAGGTAACGGAGAAGCCTAACTGAACATAATATGGAAATGAGATGACGCCAAAAGAGACAGACTGTTGTTATTGAAATACCATAGATGAAAGGTACCTACAAACAAGAAGGCAACAACAAGAGCAAGCCAGAGCAACTGGAAGACAGATATCAAAGATGCTTTTTGCTCCTCACCACCAGCACCAACACCTAAGGAACAGCAGAATCCTCAAAATTATAAATAACATGAATTTTCTATACTGTCATACTATATTTTCTCGAAACGCTTACCTATGGTGCCAATGCCAGCGACGGTGATCCCAATCCAGTCAAAAACATTCATGACTTCCTTGAGATAAAAATGAGAAAAGATAGAAAGAATGGCTAGTCCACATCCAGAGACTGGCTGAACAACAGACACCTAAGGTAAAAGAAGTAGAGCCAATTATCAATACTTTGACATCTCAAAAGGCAAACAATGTTTTAACTTACAGGAGCAAGTGAAAGAGCTCTGAGCATTAACAAAGCCCCAAAAATGTCCATAAGGAAACCTAACGCCCAAGGTTTGTTAACAGCATATGCTCTTATCACCTGCAAAAAAAAAAAATCAACAAAATTGATCATAAAAAAGTGAGCTTTCCCATAGAAAAAGTGATCATCAACATCCAGAATCGATCAAGCTTCCGCTTTGAATCACAACACGGATCAAAATCGAGATAAGAACAAAGCAAAAAACAGAGACTGGAGACTAAAAGACAAGATTTTTAATCTCGAATTCGAATTTTTGAGATGTAGAATGTAAGAGATCTGTCAAATTGAGACTCGGAGATAGCATGCAATCGAAATCGAAAGCATTAGAGAGGGAGAGAGAGAGGAGACCTTGAGCTTGAGGGAGAGAGGAGGGAGGATGATAGTGCCCTTCTTCTGTAGAACCTTTCCGATATTGTTACCGGCGGTGGCCGCTAGCGTCAGGCATATTGATTCCCACATTATCCCCGATGCTATATTCTCCCTAAACTCCCGACGAGAAAGAGAATCGATAGTACTTGATAGTAGGAGAATTATTGTTTGCCGATGTCTTACGTTATTACACGCCACTCTCTCTGTCTCTCTTGTTTTTTTATTGTTGAAAATACAAGTAAATTACTCTGTTTATAACTTTATAGCAATTTGTATTATATAATAACGACACGACTATTATCACACCATAATTTGTTGTGTCAACAAAATTAATTTTTTTTGTGTTATACTTCTTCCGTCCCATTTTAATTGGTGTTTTAAATTTTCTTTTTTATCTCATTTTAAGCGATGTTCACATTATTCTATGTAAAATTTAATATCATTTGAACTTTTAGACCAATTACAAAATCCTTAGCTTTTTTTTTATAGGTTGAATTAGTTTCATTTAATGATATTTTTATATAACCAAGATAACTTGTATAAAAGTTAGTGTTTTTTTAATTCATGTGCAAAAACCTTAAAAACCACTTAAAATAGGACATAGTGAGTAATTTTTTGATACTTCGGAATAATTAAATCATTTGTTTTGGTATTTAGAAAAACATTTGTTTTGGTTGGTAAAGCTTTTTTTGTTGTAAATTGGTTGGTAAAGCTGTGCAGAACTGCTTAACCTCCACGGCTGATTGCGTTTCCGTAACTTATTACCAATTTCTTATAAGATACATTTCTGCAAATACAAATGACAAGTGCAAATATATACCTGATGTATCAAAACAAATGTGTGTAACTTGCAACACAAACAAACAAACGATACTAGAAACGTGTTTTGGCTAGGGAGATCAGATTGATCCGTCATTCACAGGATGTGACAAGGTTAAACACATAAACCTAACCATATGATCAAAGTCTAAATAATGAACTTGCAGCAACACAAGAGACCTTTCAATAATCTGGTTTGAACCATTTTTTACAGATGCAAAAGATTCATCCAAAGCTTTGTGAAACTCCATAAACTAGGTGAATTAGTGATTATATATAATTTTGTGGCCATCACACTTACATTGAAGAATACAACACAGAGAGAAATATAAGAGAACACAAGCATGATTAAATTACTCAAGGAAACCAAAAATAAAAAGAAGAAATCACCACCAGCCCTAGACGACCTGTGTGTACCTATGTTTTAAGCCATCTGAAGCTTTTTCGAAAAGAGCCCTTGACTTTGCCTTCAACACTATACATCTTGTAACTCGCCACCCTTTTCTTCCTCTGCAGCTCCGAGTCCGTTATACCCCACGACTTCGACCTCGCTACCGATTTTCCCTTCTTGATATCGTACATGTTGTTCTCCGTTCCCGTCCCGTAAGAAGTGCTATAGCTCCTGAAGTGGTTGGTTCCAGGACCGCCGTTGTAAGGCTGGATCTGCATCCCTCCGTACGGTCTTTGACGGTCGCAATCTTCCATTGCCGCCGGGAAGAGCTCGAGCGATTTTTTTTCTTCCTTTTCTCTCTTTGGTTACAGCTCAGAGAATAATAACGCGAGATCTGTGTCTTTTGAGCTGGTCTCGATTTGACACTGCGACGCGTTACGTAATCATTCATTTTTTAGTTCTTTTCTAGCCGATTTCAAAATTTGCGTAAAGCAAAATGGCATTACTATGGTACATATATAGTCGTTTATAAGTGCCTAGCTGTGCTAGATGAAATAGAGAAAGTGCTTTTGTCGTAGGCTCGAGAACTTGGAGTTTGATAAGTTTCTGCAATGGTGGAGTTTTTTTGTGTACATGTGTTATATTCGGAAAGAAATGTGTGATAAAGGCTTCGGAAAATAAAAAGAAACGTCAAGATACAATAGTGTGGGTTATTTCTTATGCCTAGTTGACAAAATAAGAATTAAAAGAAGAACCCAAGTATTTCTAAAATAAGGAAATAGGATTTAAACCTTAAACCCTAAACCTCTAGATTCACCAACCAATAGGATTTAGGCATTTAGATTTAGTATCCTTTAAATAAGGAAACCAAATAACTATAATTTTCTAAAATAAGATTATGTTTTAAAATAAATAAAAATAGTATTTAATTACCAAAAAATATTCTTTTTAATATTGATAAACCGTCAGCAAATACTAAACTCTAAACCATAAATTCTAAATACTAAACCCTAAATCCTAAATTCTAAATATTAAACCCTAAACCCCTGGATAAATCATGAACCCTTGGAAAAATACTAAAAACTAAACTCTTAATCATAAACCATAAACTAAACCCTAAATTATAAACCTTAAACCCTTAATCTTGAACCCTAATACTAAACCCTAAATTCTAAAATGGTTTATGATTTATGATTAATGTTTTAGAATTTAGGATCTGTGATGGAGTTTAGGTTTATTGTTTAGAATTTAGGATTTAGGGTTTAGATTTTAATATTATGGTTTAGTATGAAGGGTTTAGAGTTTAGGATTAAGGATTTGGTAATTTTTCGGATTTAGGATTAACGGTTTAGAGTTTAAGATTTTTCCAAGGGTTCAGGATTTACCCAAAGATTTAAGGTTTAGTATTTAGAATTTAGGGTTTAGGGTTTGATATTTGTTTACGGTTTACCAATATTAAAAAAAATATTTAATTTTCGTAATTAGATACTGTTTTTATTTATTTTAAAACATAAATCTTATTTTCAAAAATTATAGTTATTTGGTTTCCTTATTTAAAAGATACTAAATATAAATGCTTAAATTCTATTGGTTGGTGAACCTTGAACCCTAGGGGGTGAACACAAGTATTTCTCTTAAAAGAATGTTACTAAATCACATATTAGAAGATGTTGTGATGCTAAATAAAATAAATAATATATTAGATAATAGAAAAGTATTATTTAATATATATTTGGTTTTTACCTAGGGTTTGGGATCTGAACTTTCCATTGTAATTTATGGAGAGAAGCATAAATGGTTTTGGAGTTTCATAACCGAACGAACTGATAGACTTGATAAAAAAATATTGAGTCTTAGATGTATTAGAAATTAATCTGTATCGAGCCCTGTAGTTCAGATCAAATAAGTCTATAAAAATTATATGAAAGATTTCTACTAAAAGAGATACGTGTTCTTCGAATTACTTCGAACATTATATTTTTGCTGAATCTCGGTTTTACATCTCTGCTCTGCATAGATTACTCATAAATAAACAAGTTACTTATCTTTCTTTTTTCATAGTTGGCCATTGATTGAAGTGAAGAAACGGTCAATGAGCAAGTTGTGTGTAATAACTAATAATGTTCGTATTCACATATTCGTGTGGGAACATGACAACCAGGAAACATACAAAGGGCCATTTACACCCTTTAATCAATGTGCTTGATCTTCCACGAGCTATCATTTTCCCACATGAACAGTAGATTAATTTATAAAAAGTTGGGTCAAATTTTATAAATCATTATTATTAAGGTGATAGGGAAATCAATGACTAGTTTAACGTCTAACACATTAAAAAGCGAAATCATTGCTAAAGGTACGCACGGTCCGAAAGTAATATGAGCCCAAGCCCACAGACTCCTTAGCATTACCGGTAGACTAAACCATACTACCAAGAATCGAATCGAATTTTTATAAATAGATGTGAAGGAATAAATGATGACGATGACCAGCGTGGTTCTGTTGTCCACTTACGATGTGGGGGATGGTCGGAAAATTCCTTTCGACCACGTGTCTACGCAGGGGCTCCCCACGTGATTCCCACGCCGAAAGTGGTGAAAAACAGAGTTTAAGCACCGGAGGTAAGAATCTTAACAGTACTAATGCTAAACTATCCTTTAATTCTTTTTAATCGATAAAAAATATACATCTGTATCACCATACATCTGTATCACCGTACATTTATATGTCAAAAAGCTTTAATTGGTACTGTCATTTGTCGACCCACGAACATGCCTTCTTGATCTCTAATACTAGCTCAATACTTTATAAAATTATTAAACTAAAAACGGAGGTAATGCTGATATATATCTTATACATGTATGCATATTAGATCATACTACAGAATGTAATGCATGTTTAGTTTTTGACATTTGTAAGCTTTTCACTATATATGTGTTTTGAGAAAGAAAGAAAAACTTAATCTGAATGTGACTAATATGTGACTGGTAGTTAACTGGTAATCATTCTGATCAAACAGATGAATTCATTGCAAGACAGTCCCTTTGCTTATACTTGTATTAGTTGAATTATTTTTTTGGTCTAAAAAAAGGTGTTTTCACTTCTTTGCCGGGAACCCAAGCATTGTAAATAGTCTCTCCCACCGTGTATTGAACCCAAATTACAGCCGCAACCCCTTTATCACTAGGCCAACACAACGTTGGTTAGTTGAATTATTTTGTTACTCTTTGTCTTCTTTTCCACTCAGTTCAGGTCTCCATATGTTTTCGGTATCAGTCTGAAGTGTCGAAATGCATTTGATTCGAACTATCTATTAATTTAGGTTCTTTTTTCCCCTTATCTTGAGGCATCAACTTCAAGCAACACCGAATCTATAATGGTTCCAAACTAGAGTCAAAGTGAATATGTCCCTCAAAAGTCGATATCTTATCGTTTGATATAATGCATATTATCACATAGATTTGCCAATAGAGGGATATGGGAATGACCTATATAGGCGTTATTTAATATTAGTTTTGGAGAGTATATAAAACATTATATACACATCAGGTATTACATTTTTTAATATCTGCTTTACTATTCTAAAGTTGAAATACGCGTTTTAGCTTCCAAGATCTTAACCATGTAAACTGATAAAGTGAAAAAGAACCTTGTTTTTGCTTTAACGATGTAAATACACATCAACACATAAATATGTCTTCATAAAAAATTATGAGGTAAATCGACCGCAAGGGGTTTAGTAATTAAGCCTATCACTCACTTAAAGTGCGATGAAGATCACACGGCCATCTAGTCGGTAATCGACAAGTATAATACTATATAATTTTTTTTACTAAAATGCTTCACAAAACCTGAAAGTTGAAATAATTTATAATTTATGGGTTCTATATTGTGTGTGGTTTTCCCAAAAAGGAAACTTGCTAGGGAAGGAGGAATCATATGCGCATTTCCATATTCGGTATTATTATCTAAGATTTATTATTTTTAGTTTTTGACTAAAGATTTATTATATATCCTTCATCCTGACAGGAAAAAGACCAACTATCTCGTACTCTGGACATGGTTGTACTTGTACGCACCAATGCTTCACGCAGCAGGTCAGGTATCATCATTACATGTTCACATTCTCAGCAGGTCTCATCTCGCCGTGGTTTTGGATATAGAAAAGATTAAAATAAGATAGCAATTCCTGGGAATTCATTTAGTTAGAACATTAAGATTTAAGAACAAAAAGAAAATGTTTATAAAAAAAGAGAATTGTTATAAATAAGAAAATATGATAAAAAGAGCACAATATTCTAACTCAAAACTAATTTTAACACGATCATTATTTAGGACATCTCCAACCATAACACCAAATTTAGTGTTAAAATTACACCAAATTTGATGTTTTAGTGTCAATTTTTTTTATCATCTTCCACCATGATGCCAAAAATAATGTTATATATTATTTAATGCTTTCATTTTTAATAATTTTTATATTTTTATTATTTGATAAATAATTATTTTAGCACACTTAATTAACATATTTATTAAATATTCATAATTATATGTTTATAAAATTTGTTTGCATTTATAGTTTTTGGCTTACCAATATTGTACATGTATTTATTTCATATAAAATATTATATTAAAAATTACAAAATATAATAGTTATTAAAAGCACATAACAAAATAGTATATGTATTTTAATAAAATATGTATTTTGAAAAGAAATAATGTTTGGTGAATTTAATAGTATTGCATCAATTTTTAATTATTTACTACTTAATCTAACTTTACAATAATATAATATTATTAATTTTTCATTACTGATTAAATATAAATTAAATAAAAATTTATAATCAATAGTCTAAACTAAAAGTACATTACAAGATAAAGTAAATGATAATAATCATAATTTAGTGATTGCTTATTTGAAATAAAATAAAATATAAAAGTGCTATGATATTTTATTTTTTATAACATAAATAAATGATAATAATCACTTAGTGAACTTTTACTTGAAAATAAAATAAAACACATTTTAATTATGTAAAATAATTTAAAATATCGAAAATATATTATATTTATGTTTAGTTTTCACTTTTAAGTGACTAATAATAATAAATAATTTTTATTATTAAATGAGACATAATAAAATATGAATATTTACTATCTGGTGTGATGAATAATATTACACCAAATTTGGTATAACAATATTCACTCTACACCAAATTTGGTGGGATAGTGTCATTTTATTGTTCCATTAGATATGAAATCACATCGAATTTGGTATTTTGTTGGTGTCTTATTGGAAATGGTCTTAGATTTTGGGTTGACTTTAGTCTCCTTCTTTACTATAGAAATCTTGTAAAGAACTATTAGTGATACAAAACATGTGGTAAGTACTAATTAAGTTACATGTTTTTTTGTGTTAAATACATGTTGTATAACGCTGCACAAAAAAAATACATGTTGTATAACAAAGACATACAAACTATTTGGTTATATATGTTTCCATGGAAGATTATCAATATAATTTGTAATGTAATTAAATACGTTTTTGATTGAGGAAGTTTCATTGAAATAGAGCATATGTCATACAGTTTTTAAATGTTTTTGAAAAAGCATGCATGCTTTAAGATGCTTTAGCGCCGTATTGAATATTTGGGTGTGGCTGAACTTTTTCATGATGAGTCCCTGTTGATTTGTAATTGGCCGGTCCATTTTTATATTCTATTTAATCATTAAAAAAACAAAAGTCATATATGCTTTTCGTAGCTAAAATTCTCAAACTAATCTATACTATATAAAAGTTGAGGCTATAAGTCATTGAGAGTGTCCACATAGGATTTAAAACCACCAATCAAAATACTACAAATCGTTATTTTACATAATTATTTTTAAAAATGTCAATATTTCCAAAAAAATGGTTTATTTCATAATAAAATACAAATCAATATCGAATAAGGAAAACTAACAAAAATCAAAACATTATACATATATCAAATCAATATATATATATATATATATATATATAATTTCGAAATTTAAAATACATAATTAAGAATATAATAATTAATATGATAAGTCATCATTATAATTTATTAATTTTCAAAATATATATATTTCCAAAAACAACTAAAAGTAAAACAAAATAAGTATTATTTGACAAATTACTTTAAAATTTATAAAAATATTAAGATAAAGCTACACCTCAAAATTTTCGCTATATTCTATTGAAAATATTACAAATAACATACCTTATATATAAGTTGAGATTATAAATTAATAAAAGTTATAGTAAAGTATACATAAAAATGAATCTATAAGTCACAAAGTATACACAATGAAATTTAAAATATCAATTAATATATTACAAATGGTTATCTTAATTTTTTTTTTGAAATGTCAATATATCCATAATAATTTCATCTAAATATAAAATGTAAATTGCTATAGAACAAAGTACACTAAAAAGAAATATTAAAATTTGATAACTTACCTTATAAGTGGTAACTATTACAGAAAATGTAAAATTTAATATAATATAACTATATTAAACTACACCTCTTAATTATAATAAATACAAAGTATTTTTTTACTCCAAAAGAAAATGATAAATTATTATTAAAATAGTCAAAAAAACATAAAAATATATATTATACAGAAAGTGAGGCTATAGGTTATCAATAATATCTACTTAAGAATTAAAAACACTAATTACAATATGATAAATAATTTTACTAATTTAGTATTTTTAAAATGTCAATATTTTTATAATACATATTTTGAGTATAAAAAATGGTATAGAATAAGGAAAACTAAAAAATAAATATTAACACTTGAAAACTTACTTAACAAATGGTAACTTTTATAGTAAAATGTAATCATAAAAATTAAATAGTAATACTAACATGAAATTAGACACTTAATAATTACAAATCCAAAGTGCTTTTTCTTTCAAAATAAAATAGGAAATTAATATTAAAAAGTTATAATGACAAAACATCATAAAATTAACTTAGTATACACAACTAGATTAATAGATAAGAGAGTATAAACCTAGGTTTTTCTTGATGTCTTATTAAAAGACGGATTGGATTATGGCTATGAATGGTAACCAATGAATGAATATGAAAAATAAATTCATTAATATTCCTAAGAAATTTTTGCATTTATAAGGAATAATTTTCCTTTCCATTTTTTTCATTCATTTTATTGTAGAAATTACAGTACAAAATTGTTTCTTACTAAATTTGATAAAGAATAATCATTCATCATTCTCATAGTTTCATTCGTATCCATTTTTTTCTATTCGTTTTTATTTTTCCTATGATGGTTACCACTTAGAGTCTATATGATGATTCAGCTGTTTCACCATTCAATTTGTTGGTGACAATTTTGGTATCTTGGAATCATGTAATTCATAACCGATGCAATAGTGATATCTATTTTTATATCTGCAATTGCGACCACTTCAACCTATTCAGATCTATTGGCTACTGGTTAAAAGCTATATTAATTATATACAACTAGATTAATATATATGAGAGTATAAACCTAGGTTTTTCTTAATTTTTTATTGGAAGAAGAATTAGATTATATGACGATTCAGTAGCTTTGCCAATCAATTTTCCTGTGCTAATTTTGGTGTCTTGGGATCCAATAGTTTGAAACTGATGCAACAGTGATATCTACTTTGACATCTGTAATTGCGACCAATTTATACTATTCATATCAATTGGCTACCGTGAAAAAAACTAGCCAACTTTCTGAGCTTTCAAATTTAAATAAGTGGGACGAGATAAAGAAATTTAGCACTCCATAAAAAAAGAAAATTAGAAAAAAGAGTTATAAATTTATCATCATATCCTCTTCCCATGAGTTCTCATGATAATGCATGGACATGCAATGGTTATAGTTTCATATGAGTTAAAACGAGGTGTATAGTTTAAAGCCAGTCGATGCTATTCAACTTTTCCGCCGTGAGTACAAAACTATGAGAAAATTTGTTACATATCATGATGGTTAAAGGAAATAACAATTGAAAATACAAGTGAATAAGATGAAGAACAAAAACTCTTCCACCGATTTGGAAGTGGTGAAAACGTTATCATTCATATAAGTTGTGTATACTTCTAATCTTTTCATTTTAACTTATAAAATCTGATCCACTGATAAAAATTTACGTTTATAAAATATATTTTTAAAATAATTTTTATTTAAAAGAGTCCAAAAACGCGTCAAAACAGTTAGCAGAAATTTTAATAATACTTCTATGTTATATCAACCATAAATTGAAGCCTGAACGAAAACATAAAAGAACAACACGAAGAATATTTAATATCAATTAACCAACAAAATAATATAGTATCTAAGAATGTTAATCAACAAAATAAAAACTATAAAATTTACAAAATTATAAAAATTAAGAAAAATGTCAAGACTACAATAAAAAGTTTTGTTGACAGTTAGCAACTACAAAAGAAATTATCAAACTATGTGATAAAACCAAGACAAAAAAATATTATTTATCATCATAAATTAATATTTAATATGTTCTTATAATTTAAAAATCTTATATACTGGAATAAATTAAGAAATCTTATTTATCATATAAGTTTCACAACTCTAAATATTATATTTTAGAGTAAAAAAAATATTTTAAAATTCAATCATATATATATATATATTATGTTTTTCTATAATTTGAAAAACTATTTAAAAATGTTAGTTAAAGTTCATCAAAAATAAATTATCAATTTTTAAATATAAATTCCAAATTATCACTTGCATTTAAAAAAATAAAAATATTTCAAAGTACATTTATGCACAAAATAAATATACAACAATCACAAAACTGTTTTATAACATTGTTAAATACATTAAATATTACAGAGATAGAATATTGTTTTTATATTTTAGTACAAAAATTGTATAAATATAATATTTTTAGTACTGTATTAGCAGCTTATTATAAAAAAATATTTTATAAAATATTTAAAAGTAAAAGTTCATATTTAATGAATTTTTTTAACAAAGTTTATACATTCAAATATTCAAACTAATATAAAGCTAAAAAGTAATCATTTTAAGTAATGTGGTTTTATATTCATTATATGTGGTAAAAGTAAAATATATTATATATATTTTCACACAATATTAATTTATTTTGATTAATTTTATTATTTATTTAAATATTATTATAAAATTAAACTAAATTATTTAAACAAACTCGCGCGTAGCGCGAGTATAAAATCTAGTATACTCGTAATAAGAGAATTAAACTTCATCAATGTTTTTTTGTTTGACAAACTTCATCAATATTTTATTCCAAAGTTTTTGGACCACATTAGTTGTAAATAATCACGTTAATTGATTTGTTGTTCACACTAAACATTTTGGAAAATTGAGAGAAAAATATCTTCACTCTCATTTAATTTTTTTCTTTTACAATATAATTCGGAATAAAAAATCTCGAACTCTACACTTTTATTTTATGACAGAATACAAATAAATTACTCTAAAATAGAAACATATTTTGTTTTAATTTGTTCTTACATTTTTAATTCAAAATAAGAGTGAAACTGAATTATTTTTTCATTAAAAATTAAAGTAATATATGGAAGATGCTCTAACTCACCACTAGAAATGTGTATTATATTTGTATTGACAATACCTTATATATATATATATATATATACATATGTATGTGTATTGACAATAGCTTATCTATATAACTCAGAATTTTTAATGTATATATACCAATGAGATATCATAGTAAAATAATGATAAATTTTATAAAGGGTTTGCCTTTTAAGTTGATTAGCAAAAGAGAAGGTGACATCGAAAACATCAAGTAGTAAGTCGGCATCTTAGATAGCCCATTCACGTGGTTGGAAAACGGAACAATCTTTATCAATAATTCATGAGAGAGATTTGAGTTTTTCTTTTCTTTCTCCCTCTTTGTTTTTATACCATTCCATCTCTTCCATATGGCTATAAAAAGGCCCGACAGGTTTCATTTTCTTCCCACATCCAAAGACAGAAAGATGTAAGGTCTAGAGTCTTGCTCTTAAATCCCTAGCAGATATATGATATATAATTTTATGGTCTTAAAAATATATATATACTTATACTTATATATATGTATCGATTAGATATATGTATGTGCATATGATGAAGTAATTTTGTCAGTTGAATTGATTGTTTTCAACACGCCAAGGTTTTCGATTCTGGTGCTCTCTCTTCCATAGAAGGTAAGAGGAGGTGACAGAAGAGAGTGAGCACACATGGTGGCTTTCTTGCATGTTTTTTATTCAAAATTAGGGTTTCATGCTTGAAGCTATGTGTGCTTACTCTCTCTCTGTCACCCCTTCTCTCTCTTTTCTTTTGAAAATGGTTAATTATGGCTGTATTTGGTTTGATTATTTAAGGTTCTATGCTTATTTATACTAACATCAAATGGATAAAAGTAATTTGAGGTATCTAAGCGTTGGTAGCTCTTGTGGAAGGTTTAATTCTCCTCCGAAGCAGCAAACCTGGAACTTTGACGGGGAACTGGATTATCAATAACTGGTTCCTGACCAAAAGAGTGTGCAAAAGGTCGAAATTTTCTTATTAACAAAAGGAAAATGATATGAGAAGTTTGCACCTAGATCTGGATTTAATTATTTAACTATATTTGACATTATACAGATCAAATATATTTTTTTGTTTCATGATTATAATATATGCAGAATTTCCATTAATATAATACAGCTGGACTTGAACAAATGCCTCTGTTCGATCAAATCGGACACACACACTCACCTGGTACAAAAAGAAAGAAGGGACTGTGACAAGTTTGAGAAGAGAACCTTGTGTGTGACGATCGGGAAATGTCTTGCTGCGAATTTGTATTTCATTCTTCATAGACAATATGTATTAGTTAGCTAGTTATGTGAACGAAGATTTGAGATAGTTTATCGCTTGTAAGTAAATGATATTGTTTAAAAATTAGCTAGGGTTCGTCAGTTGTCATCCCCTATTCGTTCAAAAATACAAGATCATGTAACTATTTGGCTAATGTTTATTTCATGTGTGATTTACGCAAATTGCTACTAAAATTAAAAATATTCATATGATTTGAATTTAATGGTATTTTTAGTTTTTTTGTCACCATTAATTAACATCAAAATTGTGACCTTATAAACATATCATATAGACAACTTACTTTCAAACTGATTAACCAAGCTTAATTAAAACCAGCTATTTATGATAGATCTACATGGTACAAAACAGGGAGACGAAGAAGGAGTATAATATAAAAACATCATCATCTATTTAATCGATTCGTTTGAAAGTCATTACAATAAGTTTCTCGGGTGAACAAAGGCAAATAAAATTACTACAAGCGAAGACACGTTTTTCAAAAAGACACGTTTGTCCACCAACTTACATTCATGACAAAAACTAACTATATCTTCATTATGACTTTCAGGGATGTTCAGACGCCAGTCATATGTAAATTTATCTTCTCTCTTAAAATCAATTTGAGGACTTTGTGCAGAATTGGAAGAAGATGGTTTCTTTTTTGAATTAGATTTTCCCATAATATTTGATGCATCGATCTATACAAATTTTATCAAAAGATACAGTATAGTGAACAACACATCATGTTCATAATTAAAGCGTATATATATATATATATATATATATATATATATATATATATATCCTAAGTAAATGAGTATAATTTACATGACGAAAAGAAATTAGAAAAACGAAAAACAAAACTCTCTTCATTTGTTTTTTAAAATTTCGATATTCTTCAAAAAGAAATTGGATGCAATACTGTCTTTTTCTTGTAGTGATGGGTTGTTGACTTACTAAAGTTAGATAGTATCATACTTATAGGTTTCTTATTTGATACAAAACAGCTTGATGTTAACAGCAAAAGAAGTTACAAAAGAGTTACTATTCTTATCAACATTTTTGTTGTGATATTGGAGTTAGAAAACTAGACCTTATCAACTATTTAATGTGCAAGTGTCGTAACCGTGTCTAAATAATATGTATAAATAATGTATCGGTGTCTTGGAATACCATCCCAAACTGGATATGTAACTAAGAAGTTAGAAGGAACAGAGAGATAACGTTTGAATAAATCAATAGCTTCATCTTAGATAGGATACGAGAAGTGGAACATATGAACCATTGCTTTTTTATTCAATATATACTTTTAAACCGAGAGCCAGAAAGGTGGAAGTATTATGTTACAGATACATTTATAATATTGACAAATTTATATCTTTATTTAAACCATCTCTGGATGGCACTTCACTTACCACTTTCTTTCTTGAGAAGCAAGCAATCTCTCTTTTGGTTCCTCATAGAAGTCTTCAAATAATTAATAAAATGTATGATCTCCAGACCCAGCTGCTAATTCTGGCCTCCTAATGAATAATACAGCATATTCAAACCGTAAAAAATAAGATTTTAGTAAATTCAAACATTGTGTTTAGGGTTTTATTGAATGTATCATCATAATATACCTGATTCATTGTCCATGCCCAAGTTTCTTAACCTGACAAGCTCTGGAACTATATCTTTTCCAAGATCTGGTCTATCTTTCTTCCTTAGCTCTGCACATTTTAGACACAACTTAGCAAAATTTATAGCTTCTTCGACAGGCCAATCAGGCACGACCGGGTCAAGCATATCCTTGAAAGTTCCTTTATCAATAGCCCTCGACACATGATGAGCCAGACCCATAGGATTCTTGGCGGTGATGATCTGAAGCAGCATTATCCCTAACGAATATATGTCTGACTTCGTGGTTAACTTCCCTGTTTGCTGGTACTCAGGGTCTATGTAACAGAACGTTCCTGCTGCAGATGTCATGTGGTATTGCGTGACGTTATTAGCCACTGACGCAGGGACTAACCGAGCTAGTCCAACGTCACTGATCTTGCTCACGTAGTTTCTATCCAAGAGTATATTGGCAGGTTTTAGGTCACGGTGAACAAGAGGCTCTGGCTTTGTTTGGTGAAGGAAGGAGAGCGCAGTAGCGATCTCCGCTGCTATTTGGAACCTTTTCCTCCAAGAAAGAGGCGGCGAGTTTCCTCTACGGAAGAGTCTATCCTCTAAGCTCCCATTCTCCATGAACTCATACACCAAGCATCCATATTCAGGACAAGCGCCAAGGAGAAGAACCATGTGAGGATGTCTTATGCAACTCAGAACCTCAACTTCTTGTTGAAACTGTTTCTTTCCTTGAGCAGCATCAGGTCTCAAGACTTTAATAGCGACAGGAGTGTGATCAAGTGTGCCTTTATAGACCGGTCCGTATCCTCCTTCTCCTACTTTCATGTTGCTTGCGAATCTGTCAGTAGCTTCTTCAATCTCTTCTATAGAGTATTTTCTGTACCGGACATCGTTCTGTACCAAAGCATTAAGCGCACGGTCTTTCTCTTGAGACTCTTTTCTTGCTTTCATCTCTGCTTGCTTCCTTCTTTGTCCTTCAAGTTCAGCCATCCTCTGCGCTTTCTCAGCTGCTTCCATTGCAGCTTTGCACTTGGCCTTCTCCATCTCAGCAACAGCCAGAGCTGCCTCTTCAGCACTCCTAGCTTCCTCAAATCTTCTAGCTTCTTCTTTTTTCCACATATTTAGCTCATTTGCCTAGAGAAACATTAAAATATTAGATAGCAGCAAGACATCAACTAGCTCTGTTTTCACACCTATGTTTTTCTTACCGTCTTTTTTGCATTAAGTGCTTCTTTGCAAGCTGAGCTGTACATGTCCATGGTTTGCCTCAGTTCAAGCTTTAACCTTTTCATCTCAGCTTCAACATCTCTCTGCATATGACCAACCATCCAACCATTTAATTAGTGCATATACTAATCTTTCAACCTAAACAAATTATTGATTTACTGTTATCATACGGTTGATTGTGAAGCTGGTTCATCAGAAGAAGCAGATGCACCAATGAAATCATAATTCTGAGCACTTAGATCGATGGAACCCATCGTGAGAGACCCACCATCCGATTCATCAGAGAATGAGTTACGTCCCATAGGGTTCCTTTGACCATTTGGCTGCTTAAAATCATTACTAAAGTCCATTGATCCATAGGCAGCACTTTTGCGCCTTTCCCTCGCAGCATTGAAGCCATTAGCATTATGGTACCTCTCTGGGGTTGTGTTTCTTGAATTACGCTGCCCCCTAAAACGTTTTAAGAACTAACTTTTAAAGCCTCTGTCGATACAACATATAAGAGAAGACGTTATGTTGGTTTTGTTATAATACCTAGGTAAGGGTTCTTGGTCAGGGTCAGGTAGATTTTGGAGATGAAAAGTAGATGAAGGTGCACGAGGTGGGACAAGTGTATTGGTGATTGGCCTTTGAGCTGCTCGTGAAGACTGAATTTTCCCTTTGGAGATGACGTAGATGGAACAAAAGTCAGGGGTTGATTTGAGAACGGAAGCTGCAACGTCGTGGGATTTAGTGAACTTGAGAGATCTAGCGAACGGGTACTTTGAGGATGATGATGATCCCACCACGACGTTGTTCACAAGGTTGTTTTTAAGGTAATCCACTATTGCTCTCGCAACGTCCGTATCTTCTAGAATAACCTCCTTCATTGATATCTAATAAATATATGCATGCGCAACACAAAATCAACTACGTAACGTACGGTTTGAATGCATGGGAATGAGATAGAAGAAAATTGACATTTTGTTTTACCCCTTTTCGCGCGCAATAACCTCTGTACGGAACAAAAAGCTGATTCAATTCATCGTCCCCATCTGCAACAACGTTTCTTGATGAGTTATACAATTTAGAAGAATATGTATATTTTGTATATAAAATGAAGAGAAGATACCCTACGGTTTGAACTTTTAAGACGAACATGGACAAGAATCAGGTTGGGGTTGTTGTTGATGGTGTTGAAGAGATTATCCACGGCCCAACGAACAGCGTGATGACTGTTCTTGTCTTTGTCAATGGCGACCACCGTCGAGTTAGCTGGCGCGTGCCCATCTTCCGATGAGTAACGAGCCATTTTTTATCAATCGAACTACGGAGAAATAATCGTTGAAATTCTTATTAATAATTAAATAGAATAATAAATAATATGTCACCAGACGTAGTGTCTGGGAATGCAGGCAAGAAGAGAAGACGAGAGAAAGAAGATGTTCGCTATCTTTCTTTCTTCTCTGGTCTAACTTTCTCTCTTTCTCTTCTTTCCTTGTTTGTTTCAATGGCTGTGTTCCTGGAAGATTGATTAACAAACTTCTTCCTTGGAACAAAATCAGAGAAAATACCGGGAGTCAATGTTTATTATCAACCATTGTTTTTTCTTTTCTTTTGAAACACTATCAACCATTGTTTTTAAAGTTACTTTTCTAAAATGGTGGTTCTCTTTTTCTTCTTCAATTTTGTGGTTTTTAAAAAAAAAATCTCGAATGCATATTATTTTTATGAAAAAATATCTTTAATATTGGTTTTCAGTTCTTTTTGTTATTAAAATGTAACAAAAATTGTAAATTGTAAAAAATAAAGAAAATATTTTGTTTTATCTAGAAGTTTAAACAAACTCTTAAGATTTTAATAAAGACATTAAGAGAGGAAAATTAAATCTTAGCTCGCCCGTCGGTTTGCATCTGATTGGTGGATCCGAAAAGGAAAGGGCTATGATTGGTTAGCCTCTCGGCTCTCGCTGAGTATGAACCACTAGCAGACTGACCACTAAACAAATGAGTGATGCCACAAAACTAGCAACAATATGAACCTTTTGCAACGAAGTTAGCATTCATATTTTTGAAGCACTACCATAGCACAAAAGGGTAAAACCAACTTCGCTTACTGGCTCATCTAACATTCCAAAATACCATATAATGTAATCTTATAGTATGTAAATATAATGTATTATATAAGTTCCCCTCTATAGTTACATTTGTGATCTAAAAGGTGCAATACAATATGCATAAACCAAAGAATCAAAGTGAGTTTTGTTTAGCTTATTGGAGGAGAAACTGTAATAACAACATCTTCCATAATCATTTGTTGTTATAGGAAAGAAGTACCGGCGAGTCCATGATGCAATAGATTATGCGAGATAGTATCTCTCGCCTTCATTGCATTAACCGATCTCAACGCGTTTTCAGGCAAAACCTCATCGTCAACCACTTCAACCATCAGCTCCGGCTCCATCCTCTCCCCTCTGATCTCACATATATTGTGCAGCACACAGCACGCTCCCAAAACCGTAGGCAAATCTTGCAGTTTCACTTCAGTCCGCTTCTGAAGACACGCCCACCTTCCTTTCAACCTCCCAAACGCTTCCTTAGCCACTCTCTGCACCTCGCTCATCTTCTCGTTAAACGCGTGCTGCGTCCACGTCAAATTCTGCTGCGTGTAAGGAACCAAGACCCAGTCCAACAACGGATGACCCGATCCACCAGCGACCCACAACCCTTTCAAAAGACCTCCGTTGTTAGCTCTTTGATACAACAACGACTTCTCCAACACCTTATCATCAGACATTGACCCGGGCCATCCTATACACAAGTCAGTAAAAACACCGTTCGGATTCACAACGGCTTGAATCGTGATCGAGTACGAAGTCTTCTGGTTCCTCTCGGTATGCCTCTTGTTGAAATAAGAAGCCACACTAATCTTAGGAGCTATAATCGGAATGTGAGTCGTATACATCGACCCGACAATATTCGGAATACCCGAAACCGATTCGTACGTTTCTCTAATGTTTCTCAAAGACTCATCATCAGGCCACTGAAGATACTTAGGCATCAGAACTTCTTTAATCGCTTTACATACCTCGAGGACTAGCTTGTGGCAAGTCGATATCCCTAAACCGAACTTCTTGGATACGAGGCGTAGCGGCTCCCCCGTGGCCAACCTCCAAACGCAAACCGCGACTCTCTGCCGCACTGGAATCGCGTTTCGCAACGCGGTATCCTCTTTCGCGACCGCCGAATTTAATTCCTCGCAGATTAACTCAAACGTCGATTTCGACATCCGAAACGCTTTCTTGAAATCGTCTTCCGGATAATCCGAGCGGTTGCACTCTTCCCACCACGCTCGGCTTCGATCTTTCACCCATAACCGCCTCTGCTGACCCGAACCGGGAACCGATCCGGTTACCTCGCTGCTCTCCGTCGCCTCTGAAGCGGCGGAGACGGAAGCGGCGACGGCGACGGCGGCGCGTGAGGCGCGTGATTTCTTACGATCGATGTCTCCGTCTTCCTCGGCGTCGGCGTAGTAATCGGTGAGATCGGAGTAGTAATCGGACATGGTTCTCGCTCGTTTCCGGTAATTAGACTGGAGCTCGGACATTTCGCGGCGGGAGGCGGCGTTCTGAGCTTCCTGGTTATGCTTCTCGCTCTCGTCCATCAAGAGCAGGGAAGTGAAGAATCCCTTGAGGTTGTTTTTGGTGTCGCGGGACGACGTCGTTTTGGTATGGCTGTCTACCTCACCGTCGAAGACATTACAGACTTCTTCCTTTTCTTCTTCTTCCTCGTGGTGGTGGTGTCTGTCGTTATCGTCGATTCCTTTCAGGAAAGCGGCGGAGGAGGCGGCTTTCATCGACGTTTGTGTTCGTTTTAGTGAGGTTTGGGGTTCGGACAAAAGTGTGTTTAGTTTGGATTGGAAGAGAAGATAACTTTCCTTTGGTTCATAAATACTAGAGATATCTCAGACAGACAAGACTTTGAAACCTGTGGGATGTGTGTGTGAACACGCAAGTTTGACTTTACTAGGCCACCTCTTTTTTTCTTTTCCAATAATTATTTTATTTCTTTTTATTTATTAGTAGTATTACACATTTTTATTCTTCTTCTGTTACACATTCTTCATTTGTTTTAGATAAGTTTATACAGAAAAGGCAGGAGCAATGTATTTTTGGTGATTTAGATATTAGGTTTTACCAAAACAAGAAAAATTGGAAGCAATTACTTGCGGCGACTCGTAAGATAAAAATTGTAAATGATAAATTAAAAACTCCTCTGTGTATAGTTGATAGAATTAGGAAATACAAAATATAACATAATGAATAAATAAATATATGTATATATAGATCTATGTTTTTTTTTTCTCTTCGCTTCATGATCAATATATTGTGCTACTAGACAAAACTATAGAGAGGTTGATGCAATTATCATTTCATATGTTTTGCTACTTGCCCGGTGTGAACTAACTATTTCCGTGAATGATGGTGGTGCAATTTTTTATCTCTACCTAGCAATATTGTTTACGTTATTTCTAGATTCAGGTAGTTTGTGATATCAGTACACTGTGTTCCCAACTATCTCATATTTTGATAATCGATGTTGATATGAGGAACGATGAACGAATGAGTCTTCTCCCGTTCAGATGTAACATTCGGTTTGGGAAAAGGTGAGTCTTAGATATTATTTTTTTGTCCACCACTCTTATTATTATTGTTCTTTTCTTTAAACTTTTGTCAACAACATTTTATAAACGTTGTTATACACTTGTGGAGTGGATGTTCACACACATCTCTTATGGACGAACCGGATGATGTTTATTTATAATATTAAGATCTCAAATGATTGTACCGAGAAGCTAAGAAAGCAGTGTGAACACGCTGAGGAAGTATCGGACATTGGTGAGTGTTATATCTGGCGGTGCGGCACGTTAGGTGGCCGATGGAGACTTTTGGTCCATGCCTTTGTTTCTTTTTTTCTCTTTGTGTGTCTAATCTAGTTTCCAGATGAAGATACTAGTCATTACGGTTAGGGGTGGCAAAATATCCGTAAATTTTGATTCGATTCGTTATTCGTTTCGATCCGATCCGAAAAATCCGGATATCCGTAACTTTACAAATCGAATCAAATACTAAAATCTAATATCCGTCAAAAACGAAATAAATCACAAATCTTAAAATTTTGGGAAGCGGATATCCAATATGATCCGGCAATATATAAGTACATGTATATCTTGATTATATTTAAAGTTCTATATGTATAAAATTATATAATTATTATTCTGACATATGATTTGACAGATTTTATTTACATTATTACTTATATAAAAATAATACACAAAAGGAAAAAAAATATTTTATGATAATTATAATTTTTTTCTTAAGTTTTGTGTTATTATAATTGTTAACTAAGTTTAATTTTTTTTACAAAATATGTAGATTTACTAATTCTTTTAAATTTTATCTTATATATCACGTAAAAAGTATATTATACAATCTGCATCAAAATTTTAAAATTATTTGTATTAGTCAAAATTTATGAGATATCCGTAAGTATTCACAAATATCCGCAAATATCTAATTATTTTTCGGATATTCGTTTATCTGAATATCTGTATTTTTCTGAAGCAAAGCAAATACAAAAATTAGATATCCGTAATATAAAAAACAAATCACAAATACCTTCAAAAACCCGGATATCCTATCCGTACCCAAAGCTAATTACGGTATCCTCCTCAGTATTTAAATATTTGTTCAAAACTTACATAGTGGCCTTTTCCATCCTCGCCTATATTCACGTCACTTTTTTTATCAGGAAATCATATATTAGTTTTTTTTTTCCTTTAGAAAACTAATTAATCCTTTCAGTATACAATTGTTATCTGAATTTTACACTTATCAGAGTCAAAAGACTCGAACATCAATTCTTCCATCTTTATTCTCACAACGTTACAATAGTTGAGACTTCGCTCTTTTCAATATCCAAATCATGCAGAGAAAAAGAGTTTCGTAGATGTCAGTGAATTCAAATAGTAACGAAAATTGGAAAATGAATGTACGTGTAGTATAGAGTTGGCCTAGAATTCAATAAAGTGAAGAGAGTACATGAATCGTTTCATTGCAAACTGTTGGACCTGATTTATTTGATATGGACCAGAATTGTAACAAATTACATGGGGTAAGAATAACTGATGGGGTTTGTATCGGAGAACAAAAATTGGCCCTAAACCATGTATTCTGAGTGCAAATATGAATTGACTGACATCGCAATACTTCATGTCCTTTTTACACTCCTTCCTTAGTTTTTTTTTTGTGAGAAAGGCTTCACTCCTTCCTTAGTTCATAACCAGAAGGGCTTTTTTGCTTAATAACCAAAAAAAAAAAGAGAAAATAGATTTTAGGAAGAGAAAGTAGGAGAGAGAGAAGGGGATTTTGGTTAGATTTTTAATTTGTTTTTTTTTTCTTAGCTGCTTGGCCTAATTTAAAAAAAAAAAATATTTCAATAGCAAAACTAATTTGCGATTCAATACTTGCTGACATTTCTTGAATAATACCCAGTTTCCTTTTATGTTGGTCTTTATCGAGGTGGTGTACATGTATTTTGCAATCACTGATGATTTCAAAGTGGCAGAGGAAAAAAAACGGACAGGCATAGCAGAACTAATAGCTTTACAAAACTCGCTATATCACTGAAGGTAACAAACAAAAAATTTAAACATTTTTTCTCTCTCCAAGTATACTTCTATTTTGTTCAACTCTCCAAGTATACTTAATAATATACAAAAGCCCTTTAAGAAGAAAAACAAACCAGTGAATAATATTTTTCTCTTATAAAGGGATCAAATAAGTTCTTAGACCATCTCCAATGTTTTTTCCTATTTTTATCTCTATTTTAAAAGAACTATATAATAGAGATGTGTTTTGCTCTAATGTATTTCTCTAAAATAGAAATCTCTAAAATATAGAGCAAAATATAAAAAAATGTTATTTCTTCCTCTATAAATAGAGGTAAAAATAGAGATCTCTATTATAGAGGAAAAAATAGAAATGAGTTGGAACAATTTTACCTCTAAATACTATTATAGATGTGAAAATAGCAATAGGTTGGAAATGCTCTTATAACTATCATTGTTCTGTTTTTTCATTATAGTTATGAGCAAGATATTTACTTACTAAATATGCTTCGACATAATGTATTCTACTGGGTCAGGACTTTAAAATAGAGAGCTTTTCATAACTATGTGACCATGCCTTCTTCCGTTTCAAATACATGGATAGCTGCTGATCCAAAGGTTAGCTTCATACTTCCTAAGTAGTTGTGTAATAGTTTTGCTACTGATTCAAGGATACTTATTACTATAGTTTTCTCCACTAAAGCTCTTTTCACAGTTGCATGAATCTCGTCATCCTGTGTCACACAAAACAAAAATAATACTAATAAGATAACTTGAGATAACGTGAGTATTTTAAAACTCGTATAATTTAATACCATATTAAAACTCATATGTACCACACCGAACAATACATATTGTACGTATACCTCTAATATCAAAGGTCGGAGGCCAATCATGCCATCAATGATTAATTCAAAGAAAAATATTCAAAAATGGATCATAATATTTGACTGTATACACGAATTAACCTAGTTGTTAAGTAAGTTGCTGAGATTGCTTTAGGTAAATGTCGTCAGAAGCTTTATGTAATATGTATGTATACAGGTATGAGGCGGCAATAAAATTGCATCATTATCATTACCTTTTATTAAAAATTTCGAATAATCCAAATACAGAGCAAATTAATTTCATGATTCGAGTTACCTATTATAAGATTTGACCCTGAACTACACAATTTTTTTACATTAATACAGCCAGTTAAAGTGATCTATGGGATATGGTATAACTAAAGTAGGTCCATAAGTAAGTAACTAACTAAAAATGAACAAAACGCGTTTGCTGACACTGTTTAAGTACATCTCATCAATTTTTCCCATATTTGCCATACATGGATATAATCCAAGTTAATATTGTGGTTTCGTGTTCTCCTTTCTTTTTGCCTAAGTGAGCAGTTGACTGACCGTGGCGTGTTGAATCCTTAGGCAATGCAGCCATTTTGGATTATATCCTTAGGATCATTAACATATTGTGTTAAATCCCTGAAAACAAAATCTACAGATTAGCAACATCTTCGTCAACAATGGGAAATGTACTGAAGCTTCAAGATCCTCCTGCTGTTGCTTACGAGCGTCTCCTCTGCCCACCAGGTTCGTGTACATCTCTGTTTTAAAGCTTTTTTGTTTTGTTTTACATATAATGATATTAATAAGTATGTGATTCCATATATATGTTTATATGAAAAGTGGATCCAGAGAACGCGAATCTGAGAGTCTTCAGTGTCAAGGAATTGAAGAAAGCAACCAAGAACTTCAGAGAAGAGAGGGTTGTAAATGGTGAGGATAAATCTGTTCGAATATTCTACAAGGGCACCATCAATGGCACCACATCTGCACTATCAAGAACTAAAACCGCTGTTTCTGTGATGGAATATCGTCTTCAAGATATTTCACAGGCTTTACAAGCGTGGAAGGTAAACAAAGTCTGACCATCACTTACACTTGTTTCGATACGTGTTTTGTACTTTGTTAAAAGCACATGAATTTTGCAGGAAGAGGTGAAGTTTCTAGGAGAACATTCTCATCCAAACATAGTAAAATTTTTGGGTTACTGTTGTGAAGATAATAAATCACTATTGGTATTCGAATACCTGCACAAAGGAACTTTGGATCATCACATCTACGGAAGTTAAGATCTCTTCTAATCAATGCATCCATTCTATAAATCGACATCTATAGTGCTTTTTGCTTTATATACAACTTCACGTTTGATGTTTCCCTCAACAGAGAAAGAGGTCTTGTCATGGGCAACACGAGTTAAGATAGCCATTGGAATAGCAAAAGGTGTTGCTTTTCTCCACTTAATCAACAACTCCTCGCTATATTTTGAGCTCAGAATGCATAACATTATGCTTGACGAGGTAATGCTCTACCTATTTTGCAACATTTTTCTTTTTTTTTTTGTTAAGATCTTATTAAGGATCATTGTGGGAAAAGAAAAGAAGCCTAATACCTAAGTTTTGATCTCATCAGGAAAACAATGCAAAACTGTTTTACCTGGAAACAAACAAAAAATGTCTCGAAAATCCATCAGGCCTTGAGCCAGGACGTATATACATACCTTGTGAATGTGTGATGACAGGTACAACACATTCGTGACTCTTGTTTGTAATGATTCTGGTCAATATTTTCATTGTTCAACTCTTATAAGACGGTTAGGTGATGGTTGTAGGTCATTTTGAAAAGGTTACCGATGTTTACGCATTTGGTGTGATCCTTATTGAGCTTTTCACTGGTTCGAAAGATGGAGCAAAAACTTTATTCAAGAAAAAAAAGAAAGATGGAGCAAAAAGGTTGAAGGATGAAAGGTTGTTTAACGAAATAATCGATCCTCGACTTGAGGGTGATTATCCTGTGACTGCAGCAAAGCGGATGGGCACACTCATCCGAAGATGCACCGAGGAGAAGCATTCACGAGCGTCCATGCAACAAGTTTTGAATGTTCTGAAACATATTGCGAGAATTCATTAGTTTGGTTTTAAGATGTAAACATCTTATAACTCGATTTTCCTGTCACTTTCCTCTCCGTGCTTGCACGATCTTTTGTTTGGGCGGAAGTAACCTCAAACCGTCAAACCTATGTTACTAAGCACTCTGTTTTCTTGCTTTAGATATATTTATTATTAAAAGAAAAGAAAAAAACTAAGTACCAAATGTAGCACGTAGCACGTCGTTGATAGTAACTTCACTGATCAGAGGATCCAGCAAGGAGAAAATTTTATTTTATTTTATTTTGCATAAGAACACACGCCATGAGTATTCAACATCCCGCGACTACATCCAAACCGTGAACTAAACAAACATACGACACAACGTAAGAGAAAAACAGCAGCTCACTCAAGCGACTTGGACCTGAATAGTCTTCGGCTTCTTAGGTTCAGGAGGTGGAAGCTTCCCAACAGTGACTTTCAACACACCGTCGTTGTAAGCAGCAGAGATCTTCTCCAAATCTGCATTCTCTGGCAGCTGAAACTTCCTCATGAACTTCCCCATCCTCCTCTCCATCCTCACATACTTCACTCCTTCGTTCTCCTTGTTCTCCCTCTTCCTCTCCCCGCTCACCACGAGCACGTTGTCGCTCTCGACCTGAACCTTGATCTCGTCTCCTTTGATCCCAGGCATGTCCACCACGAAAGCGTACGCGTCAGGCTGCTCGATGACGTCAGCTGGCGTGGCAGCCATGGCCTTTTGGTCTCGCACGTAAGCTCTCGACGGATTGTTGCGGGTCTTCTCGTTGTGCTGCTCTTCGGGGACTTCGAGCATGTCTTCGAGGATTGAGATGATGGGAAACCTTGCGAAATCCATGGTGTGATTCGTCTTTGTTAGCTTTGATGATATTTTTGTTTGGCTTTTGACTGATGAGAGATGGTGAGATATTTGTGGGATTTAAATAGGAGGGAAGATGGATTGTTCTAGAGAGATGTAGACAAGAGTTTATCACTTTGTTGTCACTCGGTCTGATTTTTTCAGTTCGAAGCTGTTACGTACTGTTCGAGAAGCGTCTTGATCGTTCTTCTTTTTGAAAATGCAATTCGTTTTTCTTGGATATAGGATATGGGCTTTTACATCAGGATTCCTGAGGCCCTTCATTACTAAGGCCTACGGCCTACCCTTTCCTTGCTTCGAATATCTGGATATAGGTCTGGTGTGGTACGGTTCTCGAATCTAGTGTGGAAAATAGATTGGTTAATAACTTAATATTGTTGTATGAATTATGGTTGGAACCTTAACAAATTCTTTGGAAATTTTCAAACTTTGTTTTAAAAGTTCGAACTCTATACAGTGCCGTCTTAATAACTGTAACGACCTTAGGCAAAATATAAAATAAAGACCTTTTATAAGTTTTTTGCAACTTTTATTTGTTGCATTTCTTTAAATTAAAACAAAAATTGTGGTATTAAAAATGGTTTTTTGTGTGTAAATTAAGTTTTGTTAATGAAAAATTAAAAATGGTGTAGAGTAATTTTTTTTTCTATTATATTTAGTTTATCATAGAGTTTTTGTATAATTTCATCAACTAATTGATATTTAACAAACAAAAATTGACTTTTTAATTAGTAAAATAACACTACAAAATTTTTGGATCCATGACATTTATCTATGTTGCCATGGGTGAGAGCCGGCACTGATTCTATAATAGCCTAAAACCAGGGGGAGGGGAAGCCACGAGTTAGACGTACACCCATAAATATATGGATACTAGGTGATTTCCCGTGCTCATACACGGATATAAATATTTAAAAAGTATATATATTATAATATTATATTTTTCTTTATTTTTACGTTTAATTTTAAATTAATTTATAATTTGTATGCATAATTTATATTAATAATATTATATTACTTTATTAGACATATGTTTTTAAATATGTTATATTTAGTCGGTTTTGTTATTTTTATAGTCAATTTAGTTATCATTAGGGTATATTGTATTGCATATATTTCTCTGAATTCAACTAAAATATTTTAATATTTAAATATATTAAAATCATGATTAATTTTCTTATTTTTATTTACATTGTTTTTTATCTTAGATATGTAAATATATCTGACTAAGATTATGTATAACTTAATATATATTATGCTTAGAATAAAATAAAAATATATAAAAGTTTCTGATTCCAAATTAAATAAATTAACATAACGAAAAATGTTCTAAAAGAACAAAATTGAAACAGAACATTTGGTTAATACTATATTTTCATTTGTTAATATATTTTGAGTCATCCTATAATTTACATTTATTAAAGAAATTATTATTATAAAAATATATATTCTTATTATAGTTAAATCTGTGATTTTAGAAATAATTTGGATTAGTCGAGTCACTCAACTTGTGAGTATATTGAATCATATATTATTTCAGTTTCAAACAAGTATAATTACTTTTTATTATAATTAAGTAAAATAAAATTAACTTTACTTTTCGTTTAAATGTGCATGTATTTTCATAATATTTATCAAACTATATGTTTTTTTTTAAATATTAAAAAACAAAGCAATGATCAATAATAGGAAATTACATATATAAGTAAATAATACATTTTTGGAAGCTCATGAACACATATAATTATTTAAAATAATTAAAATATTCTATAACTTCTAAATAATATTATTTCTTAATTTTTTAATTGATAAAATGAAATTTATTTTAAATAATCTTAAGAATGAAAATTCAGATCTTCTTTGGTTATATTAAGTTCTGCAAAAATAATAACATGATATTTAAAAGCATAATTTACATTAAGAAAACAAATAATTTTAATAATTATAAAATATAATATTTCTACCTCATTATAGTATAGTGTTATGTTATTTTAAAATATTTTGTAATTATTTGATTAAAATATGTTTATTGTCAACTGTTTTCTTTAATATCTCTTAAAATTAGCAGTTTAAACAAATTGTGAACTTGTAAATTTGTGAATATTTTATTTTCTTGAACTTTCCTTTTTTTTAATGAAATCATATTATATATAAAATTATTTTCGATTTAAATTTTTCTTTAAACTATATCAATGTTTCTTTTATTATCAAAAAGGAAACTAAACAAAAAAAATTCAATCTTAGTATTTAAATATAATACTTTTAATTCATTAAGGGTATCAATGTAATCAATCATCCTGAGAGTCAACGTGAACACGACACATAGGAAACTGAATTCTCAAGTAATATTATAGAGATTAAAAAAAGTTGTAGGCAAAATCAGTATAGTGCACCCACTAATAACCCGGGTTCGATGCTTTGCATTATTACTTTTCTAATTTTAAACACTGTTTTAAAAATAATGTATTGGTCAATAAATTTTAGTACGATTTTTGGAAAGTTTTGGAATTCTTTTCTTTGTACTAAACGGTACCAATCACATTTTAGCTATGCGGTAAGGCTATTCGATGCTGATGTCTCTATATACAGTATATGTAAGGCCACAAATTGTGACCACAATCAATCCAGCCATGTTGATTAAGGAAAAAAAAAACTAACGAGAAACCGTTGTAATACTAGTATACGACTGAACCGCAACCGCGACTTTGTACAGCGATGAAGAAAATAAAAAGGTTTAATAAGCCGCAACCGCATATTTGGGAAGTAAGTAATACATCATCATCATCATCAAAGCTGACCATGAAGTCAGCAGTTTCATCGTCACTCCTCAATTTGAAGAATCTGTTACTGAGTTCGATCACCAATCACACCACCACCCTTAAACTCCTCCAATCTTCAGCAACAACCTCAGGTCTAAAATCAATCTGCTCTTTCATTGCGGCATCCTCTTTCAAACCGGAACAAGCCAGAGCTCCCTCTGCTGTTCCACTCCCGGCGCCTCCGTTGACCAAAGTCAGCTCCTTTTCTCTCTAAATTGATTTGGGTTTTGCAATTTAACTTCATCATCTGATAAAAGATCTTCCTTTCCTGGTGAAACTCTAGTTCAAAATCGGGTTGTGTCAGCTATCTGTGACGGCTGACAAAAACAGGAACATCTCTCACACGAAGAATGCCATCGAAGAAGCAGTTTCCAAGGGAGCTAAGCTTGTTCTCTTACCCGTCAGTTCCCTCTTAACATTCAACTGATTGTTAGTTGCGTGTAAATTTGTTTGCTTTGTAAATGATACCATTACATAGCTTTGCTAGTGATTCTATGTGAGTTTGCAACTAATGAGACAAAGTGTTAAAGCAAATGGATTTTTGTTTTCAGGAAATGTGGAACACTCCCTATGCCAGAGGTAGTTTCAGAGCTTTTGCGGAAGACATTGATGCAGGTGGTGATGCTTCTCCTTCAACCGCAATGCTTTCTCAAGTTTCCAAACGTCTCCAGATTACCATCGTCGGTGGCTCTATGCCTGAAAAATCCGGGGGTCGTTTTTATAACACTTGCTGTGTCTTTGGTTCCCATGGTGAGCTTAAAGCTAAGCATCGAAAGGTTAGAGATGGCTTTGAGCATAAGCTTGCTTATATTATATTATAAGTTCTTGATTGTTTGTTGTTGTTCCTACAGATACATTTATTTGACATTGACATTCCCGGGAAGATTACTTACATGGAATCTAGAACTTTTACTGCGGGAGAGTCACCAACTGTCGTTGAAACAGGTTTCACTCTGCTTCTCCCCAATACTTTTCCAGGCTATGCATAAACAATCATGTATCTTAAGATAAACATATCTAAAATAGAATCGGCTTAGGATTTGGCATCCTCCTGGAACAACGGTCCAAAAGAACTTGTTTACCAATAATATTAATACGCATTTTTGACTTTGGCAACTATTTTGACTAGGGAAAATGTATTTATTTGAGTAATGGTAGGACCATTCACATCACTTCTCATTTTGTAGTTTGTTAAGGGATAATCTCTAATGCGTGAGAATAAAGAGTTTTGTTGGGTTGTTGCAGATGTGGGGCGTATTGGAATAGGCATCTGCTATGACCTCCGGTTCCAGGAGTTAGCTATGATGTATGCTGCAAGAGGTGAAGTCTTTATATAAAAATTATCCAAATGCACTTTCAGGTCCAATCCATCAGCTTCTTAAATCATTATTGACATGTTTCTTCAGGGGCTCATTTGCTTTGCTATCCAGGAACCTTTAACATGACTACTGGACCGCTGCATTGGGAATTACTACAAAGGGCAAGGTACACAAATTCACAATCTCTGCTACCTCATGAAACTTTCTTGGCTTAGTTAATTATGAGTAGTAAATCACAAGGCTCAGTTTGATCTGTTTTTCCCCCATTTCAGGGCTACGGATAATCAGGTGAGAATACTTGTATTGATAGCCCAATGAAATAGAAGCTTCCAGAGATATCTTGGGAGTTTTACTGTATCGAACACTATAAAAGGTCACTGGAGAAGTTGAGTTAGTTTGTATGCTACTTTGTCCAGTTATATGTAGCTACATGCTCTCCTGCCAGAGATTACGGGTCTCTCTACGTTGCTTGGGGACACTCTTCACTCATCGGGCCTGTAAGCACTAAACTTTTTTGTCCGTGTTAGTTGATTGATAATAATGAAGCATTAGTTGAGCACTAAGCTCGTAAACATTTTGACAGTTTGGAGAAATCATAGCGACGACTGAACATGAAGAAGCAATTATCATAGCAGAGATTGATTACTCTTCCCTTGAACAACGAAGGTAATCACAGGAGTACTGTAACTTTCTTGCTTTTTGTTTCTGTTTTGATCTCGTTGTTGATCGTGTAATCTGCTAACTGAGTGTTGGTTTTTACCATATCTCTCAGGTCAAATCTTCCGTTGAATAAACAGCTGCGGGGAGATCTCTACCAGTTTGTAGACATACAGCGCCTGAACAAATAACTGAATGCAGCAGAAGTTGTACATGTTGAGTTGTTGTCTTAAGATTGTGCGAGTCTCGGCACAATTTGGTTACTTACAACTCATTAACCGGTCTGCAACTTTGCAGAGATAAATAAATGATATTAGATATTTATTCATTGAATTCATACAATGTTTTTTCAAATAAAAATCAAAGTGGAACAAAGAAAAGAAGATTTGAAAATGATAGAACGTAGAACTTTGTCAGGCTCTGCTTTGATTTTAGATGATCCGTTGCTGAATGATAAAAATGACCGGACGACATAATGTAGTTAGAGCTTATTAAAACATTCACAGAGTGCTCTCGTCTTTAGAGGGATTTCACGTGGTCCATGACCGTCCATCGTCCCCTTACACCTCTCTATGTGAAAGAACAAGTGCCGTACGCGTGTGGCGAAGAGGCCCGCACGTGCGAGGGTCCCATATGTGAGAAGAAGAGAACACACACAACAATGCTTCACGTGACAGTGTGGGACCTCACACAGACACAGTTGAGAGCTTCTTCACCGCGTGAATGAATCTTTCTTTTTTTGTGTGTCAGCTCTTATTGTCTCCCCCTGAGCAGCTGCATCTCTGACTCCCCCGTGCGATTTTCTCTCTTTAGTTTCTGTTTTTGTCGCACACATGATCCTTAAAACTAAATAGTTAGTTGTATCTATTTCAAGATTCATTTCCATTTCATGTGTATATAGTATTCCTTGGGGATCATGATTAATAAAATCTATACGGTATATTATACGAGATAACAGCAAAAGATGACAGTTGATCAAGAAAAAAAAAAAAACAGCAAAAGATGACAATATGGCTGAAGATGGTATCACATCTGTGTAGAATTTTTACCAACGATAACACTACAATAAAACAAAGAAGTCTTTTGTGTAATGAGTTTCTGTTTGTACTATTATTTCAAGGTTTTTTTGGTATTATTCTATCTTTGTAGAAGCATATAACTATGTATGGTCCAGCTTGAAACAATATTTACGGGGGACTCTTGGAAATTGGACGTGAGAAATGATGAGATATAAAATGAAAACATCGGCCGAAGTGTGACAAAGAAGTATAATAGGAACAAGAAAACATAAGTGTTGATGAAATGAGGAACAGTGAAGGAACAGGAAAGGAAGGAAGCATGTGAGATCTGAAAAAGACTCGAAACAAGCACAGATCCTTAACCTCTCCTTGTCGAGACAACCCAATGGGCAAATGTGGGTGCAAAAGAGGCTTTGCTTAAAGTAGTTTATAATATGATGACCATTTAATTAATCAAGGGTTTGCTTGCTTGATTCTAATCACATCCTTTTACCCAAAGCCAACCAACGCTCGAGAGATCTGTCTAGACAATTTGAGACATTCCGTTAAGGTAGGTTCGGACTGGGTACGGAGCAAACACTTTACAATTTTCAAGTACTACTTGGTTTGATTTGCTTAACTAGTTTGATTAAATATTTATTTTATATTCAGTGACAAAAAAGTAATTTGATTAAATATTTATATTTGAAATAAGTACTTGTTATATCAAGTACTTAGAGTTATTTGATTTGATTAATTACTTGTCAAAATATGTTATTTATCTATAAATCTTTTATTGTTTGTAATTATTTGCAAATAGTAAAATTTGTTGATTTGTTATTTGATTTTCTTAAGACTGCTATGGTCTTGTACATTCTTTTTTTTTTTTTTTTTTGCTAAAGTCTTGTACATTCTTACATTTTGAATTCATATGTTATTTTTTGTGAAGTAGGTGACTGCACTTCTTCTATTGCAACCGCAAGTCCACAACTGAATCCAATTTACGAACTTCAATCTAAACATCATTTGGGAGAATACTAATAGTGGTAAGATCTATAATCTATTGATCTACATGAAACATTTGAGACCAATTCAATACAGAAGGAGATCATGAGTTTACTCACATTATGATGAAAATGACGCAAAACGTAGGTACATGCATACATTGAAAAAAAAAACTGAAGAACGCACTCTTGTGTGGTCCATCTGGTAAGTATACGTAAACAACACGCGCCGAGATCGCAGCTTTCTATATAAACTCATCATCCTCCTCTTCTCTCACTCATTCGTCGTCTTCCTCTACAAGTCCCGAGAATAAAAGAAAGAACACCAAAACAGTTTAAGACATAATAATCACTTTCTTCTTTTGTCTCTTCTTCTTCATAAATTCCCCTTTTTTTGTCCAGTTTCTCAGAAAGAATCATGCATAATAGATCCAGAAACCCGTCATTCTCCTCCACACTCCTCGACGAAATCTACAATTCCACTGATCCAAAAACCCACAAAACGAAATCTGTTACCGGTTCTGTCAACACTACCAAGAAACAGAGCATCAGCGTAACCAGACCGGTTCCTGACCGGAAAATCCACAAAGATCGGTACTTCGGTTCCGTGTCGTCTTCCTCTGATTCCAACTCCAGTATCTTCTCATCTTCCGACACCGAACCATCATCACACGCTAAGAAGACATCTTCTTCGAGACCGTTATGTTTCGGCCCTTCTAAGACAACAACAAAACCAAGAAAAACAGAGCATAAAAAAACTCTGTTTCACCAAAACAGAGCATTCCGAGTTTCAGACCTTTGCGATTACGCCTCCGATGAGAAGATTGAACACACTAGAACTAGAAGATCTGCGAAGAGCTCTAGTAGTAATCAGAAGAAGCCTAAAACTCCAGCTTCACCTGGAGTTCGTATCGTTAACTTCATCAACTCATTGTTCAGCAACAACAACAGTTCCAAAGGTTATCCGAAAAAGATGAGCTGCGACGACTCAGCATTCGTTAGGAAGCCAGCTGATTATTACCATACATCAACAACGTGTTCTTCGGCTTCTTCCTTCTCCAGGTCTTGTCTGAACAGAAACTCTGAGAAATCATCTGACCGTACCAAACGAAGCGTTCGGTTTTCTCCGGTTAACGTGATCGTCCCCGAGAGCAGATCCTACGTCGAAGTAGAAGATTATTACATAAGAAAGTCGGTGACGAAAAACGTGGAAGATGGAGGGAGGAGGTCCGTGGAGGAGATTGCGAGAGAGTTTCTGAGAGATTATCACAAGAAACATGACAACGGTTTGGTCAAGAGTAATAATGCTTTCGAGGATTATGAAGATGATGATGATGATGTAGCAAGTGATTGTAGTTCGGATTTGTTTGAGCTGGATCTAGTTGGAACTCATCATCACAATCTGTACGGGGATGAACTTCCTGTGTATGAAACCACTTTTGCTGGTTTGATCTTGTGAAGCTTTCTTTTGTAGGTTATATCGTATTTTAAGTTTTAGTTCCATGTGATCTCCACATCTTTGTTTGATTTTGTAATTATAGTGTCGTGCTATAAATTTTGTGTTTATAAAATTTTGGTCCATCTCATATTTTCTCATGCCATCATTTTACCTTTTACTTGATTCATTAACTATTAAAAATAAGATATACTCCACAAGATAATAAATATCAGATACAGTAACTATTTCATGTTTTCCACTAAAATTTTTTTAGAGCTCGATATAGTCCAATCTTGATTGCTAGGTTATAACTTATAAGCCAAGGATTGGGTATGGTCCTTCCATGCTGATTGCTGAATGTAACATGTTGGTATGGGCTAGGTCAAATATACTTCAACAAATATCCAACGAATAGAATATTGACTATGATATTGTCGAGAGGTATCCGCAGTGCCGTCCCGAAATTTGACGTGGCCTAAAGCAAAATAAAAATTATGTGGCCTTTTATATAAAATACTAATGGAAAATAGTAATGCAAACAACACAAAAATGCTTAAAATGGTTGAATATAGCTGAATCGTCTGTAATACAAATGTGGCCTTAAAATTGGTTACATATCTTGTGGCCTAAAGCATGTGCTTTACTTGCCTTAAGGCAAGGACGGGCCTGGGTATCCGTTACGTGCAAAGTAAAATGATTTATGTGATAATTGATTAAAGTGGTTGAAGATCCCAAAGGAAACACAAAAATCAAGCTACCAACTTTCTCTTTTTCGATGTAACTATCACATGCTTTAGATCCAAATTTTCATGAATGCAGACACTTTATATATGAAGTAAGTTTTCCATCTCTATATATGTACATTTAACTTCTGTAAACAGCTCATAGATTAAGGTGTCTATATGCAGCAGAACGGTGTCTCAAATTGATACTGAATGTTCAGTAAAATCAAATAAACACGCTGCTTAACTGGTTTAGCAATTTTTCTTGTAGAATGATGAAATGAATGTACTTTCTTTTAAGTCAATGACTTCGAAATTTTTTTAAACACTAATGTCCAATAGAAACTGTTTAATAAATTTTAGTTGTCTAGAAAACGTTCTATATTGTTTGGCTAGATATATATAGTGCAGCTAGTTTAGCAATTTTTTTCATGTAGAATGTACTTTATTTCTTTTAAGTCGATGACTTCGAAAAATCTAAAAACACTAATGTCCCTTAGAAACTGCTAACTAAATTTTAGTTGTCTAGATAACGTTCTATATTGTTTGGATATATATAGTGCAGCTTCCAATATATTCTTTGTAAAAAAGAAGCACACGCATATACATGCATATGTGAAAATGGTTGGTGTACATGTATAAAAATTAAAAAGAAAAGAAAGAGAGTGAGAATCGAGAAATTCGATATCCAAGTGAGAAGCAAAGGGTGATTGAGCGGATCGTGAATGGACATATTAAAGTTTTATAAAATTGCAAAATAAATAAATAAAAAAGTGTAATTTTAAAATAAAGTGAAAGGATTTGTAAGCGATGTATGAACATGAAGTACTGATGCTTCCATGGGAACAGAGAAAGTGGGGGGAGAGCTTTTGCTTTACTTCTCTTTTTCACTTTGATCATCCTAAAAGAAAGTTTCGATTACAATCTTTCCCATTACTTCTCTCAACAATATTTTTATACATAACACAATTATATATCACACGCACGGTCGCACATATACATGGACCATTCTCAGTCCATGTCAAGTCATTTTAATTGAGACTCCATTTTAATTTAATTTTATTTCTACAAACTTTTATTTAGTTGAGGAACTTGATTCTACAAGACTAAAACTATTATAAAATTATCATTGATATTGTTATGTATGGGTGAGTTGCCAAGATATATAATACATATGATTGTTTTTATTAAATTACAAATGCTAATTTTGTCACATACAATACAACTAGTCAAACAAAAGAAATAGTTTGACGAGTATATAGCGGCGTATTTTTCTTCTTGTTGCCAAATCAACAACGAAGGATAGCTAACGAAGTAAATTATCGAATCAAAGATCGTGCAATGTATTTGCATACAACAATACGCCCTCTAACACCTAATGATTGCACATAATACGTACTGCATTTAAGTAAATTATGTTGTGTTGAGATCATTGAATCAGGGATACGTTAATTATATGCCTTAATTATGGACAGACGCGCATATTGCATTGATACCACATGCATGCGACACGTCGAGAATGCATGTTAGCGCTCTTCTTGTCTAGTTTTGAGCATGTCTAGCGGTTTAGAACAATATCCGTCCGTTCATCTCCAAAATAAGTTTCTGAAGATTTTTTTTTTCTTGTTCTACAAAAATAGATTTTTTTATATTATTAAATTACTTTTATATATTTCTAAGACACATAATTTAAAATATTTGAATTGGTTAAATATAATTGGTTTGGAATGAATATAGTAAAAGTAAATAATAGTAAAACTGTAAAAGTATCTATTACTATGACTAATCCATACTACTTAATACGTGATCATGCAAACAAGACTTTATATCAGCATGTAATATTGTAATTTGAACGGATATTGAAATTAATGTAACAGATTCTTACCATTATCTACTGAAATATCAAACCACTCTGATACTCGAGCCCGTATATGTTAAAATATGAAATTGAGTTGTGTCGGTTTAGGAGTTTTGGAATACTGATTTCATCTTCTACTCTAAAAGTCTATAGATAAATTAGATAAATCAGTACTGCAACATCTGATAATAATCCCTTAAACAACATTTCAGTAAAAAAACCTAACCGTTTTTTTTCTCAATTTTTGTCTAGCTTGGTGAGAAGGACTTGTTGAGGAAGGAGAGAGTAATCAATGTGAAGATCCTCCAACATTTTCTTAATCGCCAAAGACTGTTCGGTTCTTCTGATATTCCTCTCTCTGTATTCCTGAAACGTGATGGTGTGGTTGCTGTATAGAGCCATCTTCAGCTTGTTCATGTTCTCTATCTCCTTAACCACCACCGTGTGTATCGGTGACCAATGCTGCGGATTATTCTCCAAGTACCTAATCAGATTCCACACACAAACAAAATAAAGAACTCTTTCAAGATTTGATCAAACAGTTTCAAATGAGTGAAGGGTACTTACTCAGCGATTCTTTCTTTGAGATGTGCTATCTTAGAGACTGGTGTCGAAAAAGCGATCGAGAACTCCACAGTTTCTCCCATATCTGGACTTCTGAAGTAGTTGCTTATCGGTTTCGTAGCCAAAACACTGTTCGGATAGTAAACTTTCTCGTTGTCAAGTTTCAAGAACACCGTCGATAACAGATTCATTTCTTCAACCAGCATCTGTGAATAAACTTCAACCATGTAACAAACTATTTTCTTAAACGTATAATATATGAATGAAACGGATCTTTGGTGGAGAGTTTTTTTACCGGGACACCTTCGACAACGCAGCGATCACCGACATCAAAAGGATGCATGACGAAGACAAACACAATGGACTCAAAGAGGTTCTTGCAAGTGCTTCCGATTATAAAAGCAAGAGCCACGAGTTGAGTGGAGAAGAATAGCAAAACCTTGGTCGTTGCTACTTCTAGAAGCAGCAGCCAAATGACGATTGTGATAACAATCAAGATCGCTGTCACGAGTTTGTTTAACTGCTTAACCGCTGTTTTCGTGTCGTTTAAGGAATGCGCTAGAGCTTTCCTGCTAGTGTACACCTTAACCTGATCAAATAGCAAACACAACACAAATGGTTAACATCAAGATACAAAGAGCATGAACGTGTTTGTGGAGACTTACCACCCATTCTGTGAAAGCTTTTCTAGTGATTCTCCCGGTCTCAGCAGCTCCGTCAAACAGAGGGAACACGAGATCAACCTCTTCTTTAATCATGAACCTAAGCAAATCTTCTTCCTCTATGTAGCTGAGACAACAACCAAGACCAGAGATTTTCATTACAGAATGCACAGGAATTAGGCCTGGGATTTTTGTCCAAACCGAAACCATTAGGTTTGGTTACTTCGGTTAGAAGTTAGGTTCGATTTGGTAGGTCTTTTTAAATAATACGGTTCAGCAATAGGTTATTTCATCTAAGAAAATTATTACCAAATATAACTAACCAAAATTTTGAACCGAACTAAATCAAATTAACCAAAATTTTAACAAAATTACACCAAAATCCAACAAAAATAAGGATTTTCAAAAACTCTAGCTAACCGAATAACAAACTCTATTACGGATTAATTTGGTAAGATTTATGTTGAACCGAACTACTCGAACCAGCAGGCATAAGAGGAAAAGCATAGGAATATTGTTTTGTTATTCTCTTACCTGAAGCAAGGCTGAGCAACATTCCTAAAGACATGATAAGCAGCAGCCAAAGCCTCCATCTCACTAGTAATCTCTCCTCTCTCAGCCTGCTCTTTTGCATCTCCATATGCTGTTTCATCCAACGTGTCAGAGATCGTAGACAGACCAGAAGTCCTAACAGCTTCCACCAACACCCTCATCGTCCACGCAGAGACTTTCTCACGCTTCATCTTATGAACTTTCCCCATATCAATCACTTTCTTCCCTTTAACCGTTCCTTTCTTCCCAACACTCGTGAAACTCAAATGCCCCGTGCTCGGCACGGCCCCAACCCTCTCCGCCTCCTCCATAAGCGGAGGACCGGAAAGCGTCTGGAGCACGTACTGGTGAAACACAGATTCTTGAATCCTGTCGAAGAAGTTAACCACGTTGAAGTTCGCCGCTAGGATTTTTAGCAAGAGCGTTTTCACCAGCCAGAGGAATGCTCCCGTCAGAAGGGAGATGAGAGTCCGTGTGATAGCTGTGAGGATCTTCGTGGCCGTAGAGGATCGCTTCACGTCGCGGTTGAAGAGAAACACCCAAGCGATGAGGATCAAACTGAGCCATATGAAGACTTGTACGCTCTTCTTTAAGCCATGCACGAAGTAGAGCACTTTTCTTCTCAATAGAAAGTTCGTTTCTATGAGGAAGACAACCAGATGCATGAACCAGTTCGTCACCAGCATCCCGCTGAACGTGACCATCACGAGCACGCACCATTTCCATACTTCTAGCCCCCACAGGGTGTAAGTTTTCAGGACATCGACGGTTAAGCTAGCGACGAGAGCGCTTAAGACCGCTATAAAGAAAGCTAGCTCTATCAGTGTCAATACGCTTACTCTTCTCCGCATCTCTTTGCTCAGCTTCACCTTCTTGTAGATCTCTTCATCTTCGTCTTTCTCGACCTCGGCTGCTTTGCTCGGTGTTGCTGAACCGACGCTCCTTGTGGATTTGTTGTTCGGAGAGCCTCTACTGATAGAAATAACAGTACCGAGTGGTTCTTTAACTTCAGCTTCTAGGTTAGTGGTGTCTACAGGACAAGATGGTTCAACGAACCGGGACTTGGGTTTGGAGTAAACCGACCTAGCAAAAGATTTTCTCTGAGTTAGACCCTCGCTGCTCGGGTGGTTTGGAGCTCTAGGAGGCTTGTTTGGGCTACCAATAAGCTGCTTAGAGATTTCAGGAGAGGAGCTCTTGGTCTCTGGTGAATCCATCTTGAAAGAAACCCTTGATGCTTCTTCGCCTGAAACGTTGATAACAACTTCTCTAGTTCCTCCTCCATTAGTACTCTTCCTTTCTGCTATTCCATTGCTACTAGCATCCATTTGGCAACAGTATCTCTGGAAAAAAAGGAGTAAGAACACTGTGTGAGTGATAAAGTACTATTGTAACAAAAACTCTGGCTCCTGTGCTTAGTTTCTGAGGAAACTTATGGAATCTATACACTGAAGTTTTAAACAGAGATGAGATGAGTAATAAACAATGGATTTACACAACTTATCATTTATCGTTACTACATCTGTAAGAAAGATATACACTTACCCAGGAAACAAAAAGAATCTGTATTTCCCTAGAAAAACAATACATAACTCTTAAAGAGCTGGTAGTTTAAAAGGGGAGAAAACGTGGTTACCTACACCACTAGAGTGAGGTACAATGGATCTTCTCCTTCTTCTTCTGTGAGTAACAATCGATCAGCTCATTATTGTGGGGAATACCCTGAAAAAAGCAAAAAATAAACAGAGATCTTAGGGGAAAATAGTACACACCACGACCACGTTTAGAGAGAATAATTCAAACGTTTGGTAAAGGAGAAAGTCAGATAAAAAGAATAATGACCCTAAGAAAAAAGAGGCAAATACTAGCAGCTGGTAAGAAGAGAGGCGGTGGAAAAAGTTTGTCTGAGAAAAAAAATGGCTTAAACCCTGAAGTAGCCAAATATATAAATACAAAACATAGAAAAAGGGTTTTGAGAAGATCTTACATGAACAAAACACCTCAGGCGGGTCCAAAGAGATCTCGAGACTTTTATAAACCTAATCAATAAATTTTTTTTTTTTTTTTTTTTTTTTTGATCAAAAAAAAAAAAATCAATAAACTTTTCCTGGAAATTGGAAACTGTATTATAGTATAATTGAATAAGTTAATAAGCTGGTGGGAGTAGTTTATACAAGCATTTAAATACCGGAGTGTTTACATTAATTGGCCAAACTAATGTCCGGACCACAAAACTTGGTCTTTAGTCAAAGAATCTAACTAAAGTCCTCTTTAGTCTTTATTAGTATAAAATTATTCTTTTTAAATAACTCCTATGCACTATCTGACACAAAAAGACAAATGCTCTGTCCTAAAAATGTCAGAATATAATATGGAGAGTGCACGTCCACCACTATTTCAATTTCTTTTTACAGCAATAAATTTAAATTTCAAAAAGTTGCTAGATACTCGTGATAAGCAAACACAAAATAGATCGAATGGATGGCTAAGAGGCAACGTTGGAAGCTAAGCGAATCTCTCTTCTCAAAGTCTGGTCTCTATCGAGCTCTAACGAACTGTAAACTCGAAGACATTGTTAACAGATTCTTTTGCGAAAACTGCCTTATACAGATGGCTAAGAGGCAACGTTGGAAGCTAAGCGAATCTCTCTTCTCAAAGTCTGGTCTCTATCGAGCTCTAACGAACTGTAAACTCGAAGACATTGTTAACAGATTCTTTTGCGAAAACTGCCTTATACAGCTGCTTAAGAACTATTTTTTGAATTTTTAAATCAGTTTGTTGCCCAAAAATAAGGGATTGCTTAAACTAAAATTTGCAAATTTTTATGGAATACTTTTTTTTTATAAAGTTCTTTTGACGGTGACAAGTGAGGGTGCGGGACAGTGGCCATTATTTTACATATCACTTTCTCTGTCTCCATCAAGTATCAATTCCATTACGTCTTTTGCTTTTTTTTTTGAACACTTCATTACGTCTTTTGCTAAAAAGTGTTTTCAATCATCCCGGTTAATTAACGCGTTGATGGCATGTTAAATTCTTGTAAACTGGTGACTGCTATGTTATCTATCTTTTATGAGAGAGTTATATTTTTTGATTAATAAACTTATCACTATCATTGTCTAACGACTCTGCTGAGAGTTAGCTAAGATGACTAATTGTATAGTTCATCGACCATCAACTCCAAATGTTTTAAACCGCTCCGCACCATAGTTAACATTAACAAAATTCTTTGCATATACCATATATTTATATATTTTTATAACTGTAAAAACTGCACTACAGTTGACCACTTGTCCCGCAACGCTCAAACCAAAGTTACCTTTCGGAGCCATATATATCCCAAGTCGTTAAACCTGACATATATACTTCTAGCGTCATCGTAGCAAAGTTGCACAACCAGAGCAAAACAACTTGGTTTTTAGTTAAAGTATCTATACTTTGTGTCAAGAAAAAAGTTCCATCTGTACCATGTTAGAATTATTCTATTATTCCTCTGCACTGGATTGTCCAAATAATATACGTATCTTGTGAAAATTGTATCATGTGCACCAAAGTCGAATACTTATTCTTGACAAAAAAAAGTCGAATACTTATTCTTGACAAAGAAAAAGTCGAATACTTATTCAGAAAGAAATCAGCGTTAATGTAAAAGGTGAATGATAAAAAAAGTTCACACCAGTTTTCATTATTAACCTGTGTTAGCATGTCAACACCAAACAACCAGGATGTACGATTTAAATGGGCTAAGAGGAAAAGCCCATCTCAAGCCCACATCAAAAGACACCAAAACAACCAGCGTGTTCGCTTTCGATGGACAAGAAGAAAGACCCATCTCTCAAAAACTAATTAATCGAGGAATAAAATGGTTTTTAAGCATTTAACCTCCTAAATATTCGATTAATTTCAAAAGGATATTTAACGAAAACTTTAGTTGTCTTCACTCTCGCCGAGCGTCTCCGGCAACCACCCCTAAAGATGACAACTCCCTTTCGACTCGTTTCGAGATCTTCTCGTTACGCCGCCGTGAAGCTTTCCGAGTCTGCCTCCTTATGCTCATGTCGCCGTCTCTTCTCTACCTCCCCCGACACGACCCACCCAGAACCCGAATCTCAACCCCCGCCTCTGAATCCCGTCACCGGAGACGGAGATCGAGACGAAAATCTCCGGGATCTCCGAGTCCTTCTCCAGCAAAACCGAATCGAAACTGCGCGCGGAGCTCTCACCTCCCTCCTCCGATCAGGCTCTTCCTCATCGCCGAGAGAACTCTTCTCCGCCTTCTCTCTATCATCTCCGTCGCTGAAGAACGACTTCTCCTACCTGCTTTTCTCCGTCCTAATCCAATCGAACTTGATCCCCGAAGCCACGGACTTGTTCTTCGCCTTGAGGAACGAAGGCATCACCCCAAGCTCCGATTCGTTAACGCTCTTCTTCGATCATCTCGGGAAAACGAAGCAGTTCAGAGTAACGATCAATGTGTTTTTGAATCTTATTAATTCCGATTACCGTCCGAGCAAGTTCATGTACGGTAAAGCGGTTTACGCCGCGGTGAAACTGAGCGATTTAGGTAAAAGTTTAGAGCTTTTTAACCGCATGAAGCACGACAGAATCTCACCCACTGTGTTTGTTTACAACGTTCTTATCGATGGGTTGTGTAAAAATGGGAGGGTGAATGATGCGGAGAAGCTGTTCGACGAAATGCTTCAGAGGAGATTGGTGCCTACTTTGATAACGTATAATACGTTGATCGATGGGTATTGCAAAAGCGGGAGTCTTGAGAAGACTTTTAAGGTGAGAGAGCGGATGAGAAGGGATGGTGTTGAACCGAATCTTGTTACTTTCAATACGTTGCTTAAAGGGATGTTTAAGGAGAGAATGGTGGAGGATGCGGAGAAGGTTTTGAAGGAGATGAAAGATCGTGGCTTTGTGCCTGATGCGTTTACTTTAAGTATTCTGTTTGATGGGTATTCGAGTAACGGGAAAGCTGAGGGTGTTTTGGGTGTTTATGAGGATGCTGTTGATTCCGGTGTGAAGATGAATGCGTATACTTGTAGTATTTTGTTGAATGCGTTGTGCAAAGAAGGGAAGATGGAGAAGGCGGAGGAGATTCTGGGGAGGGAAATGGGTAAGGGGCTTGTACCGAACGAGGTTATTTATAACACGATGGTTGATGGATATTGTCGGAAAGGTGATTTGGTTGGAGCTCGAATGAAAATAGAAATGATGGAGAAACAAGGGATGAAGCCAAATCATTTGGCGTACAATTGTTTGGTTAAGAGGTTTTGTGAAGTAGGGGAGATGGAGAATGCTGAGCAAGAGGTTAACAAGATGAAACTAAAAGGAGTTTCTCCTAGCGTGGAGACATATAATATCTTGATCGGGGGATATGGGAGGAAGGGTGAGTTTGATAAGTGTTTCGACATTCTTAAAGAAATGGAAAACAACGGGACGATGCCGAATGTGGTTAGCTACGGGAATCTGGTTAATTGTTTGTGCAAAGGCTCTAAGCTTCTTGAAGCAGAGATTGTTAAGAGAGATATGGAAGACAGAGGGGTTTCACCTAATGTAAGGATATATAACATGTTGATCGATGGTTGTTGCTCAAAGGGGAAGATGGAAGATGCTTTTCGGTTTTCTGAGGAGATGCTTACAAAGGGAATAGAATTGAACTTGGTGACTTATAACACCCTCGTCAATGGGTTGTCTATGACCGGAAAATTAGTAGAAGCTGAAGAGTTGTTTCTCGAAATCTCAAGAAAGGGTTTTGTACCAGATATATTCACGTATAACTCGCTCATATCTGGATACGAACTTGCTGGAAACGTGCAGAGATGTATCGCCCTACACGAAATGATGAAACGATCGGGAGTAAAACCCAATTTGAAGACATATCATCTTTTGTTCAGCTTGTGCACCAAGGAGGGTGTAGAGCTCACAGAGAAAATATTTGGAGAGATGTCGTTGGAACCAGACTTGATAGTTTACAATGGAGTTCTTCACTGCTACGCCATGCATGGAGAAATGGATAAGGCTTTGAAAATACAGAATCTGATGATGGAGAAGGGAATCGATTTGGATAAGACGAGTTATAACAGCCTGATCATGGGACAGCTTAAAGTAGGAAAGCTCAGCGAGGCTAGAAGTTTGTTTGACGAGATGAATATCCGAGGACTGGATCCTGAAGCTGATACGTATAACATACTAGTGCAAGGGCATTGTGAGAAGAATGATTATATGGGAGCATATGATTGGTACAGGGAGATGCATGAAAAGGGTTTGCGATTGGATGCTTGTATAGGCGAGGATCTAGTAACTGGGCTTAGAGAAGAATGGAGGTCAAAGGAGGCAAAGGTTGTCAGTACTGGGATGAATGGTGGGAAGCTTGATGATGTAACAGAGGATGAGGCTCTATCTGCAACAGAGAAGCTGTGAAAAATATAAACGTGCTCTTCAAACCAACGTCATGACTCCATGAGTGACACGACTTTTTATTAATTGGATCCATGTCATGGGTGAGTTTAGAATAGAACAGACACTTTGGATGAGACAACGTTAAACTGTGGAGTAACACTATACTTTCTAAAGTATTTTTTTCATCAAAGAAAATTTGACAGGTTTTGTGAATATAGAACTAAAAGAGTGTTGATTGTAAATATGAATATGTATTCATGAAAGGATATACAAGTAAGAAGAAGTGAAAAACTGTGTACTGAAACGTTGAGTAGACTTTTGAAGCGTGCGAGTCGCACGGTGGGATGGATTCCTCTAGAAAGGAAGGAGGGCCCTCTTTGATTAGACTTCAAACCAGTTTATCTTCGCGTTGGATCGGTCCGACCGTGATACTGAGAATATTCGATTCCGGTTTAGGAGTTCTCTAGAGATTACACACTGCTTTTTTAAAGCGCCAAGTCTCTATCTCTCTGTCTTGCTACTCTTTGACACGCCTCACTTCCACAGAAGCATTAATTTGAGCATCAATGGCTATTACGTTTTCAGATCTCCACACAGAACAAGGCCTTAAAGCCGTTGAGGAACACCTCTCTGGAAAAACTTACATCTCCGGGTAAACTTGGATCTTCTTTTGTCACAAAGGTTTTATCATCCATTGATATCTAGAGTCTGAGTTGTTGTTCTCTTAATTTGTTTTTTTTTCAGTGACAAGCTTTCAGTGGATGACGTGAAGGTCTACGCTGCTGTAGTAGAGAAACCAGGTGATGGCTTCCCTAATGTTAGCAAGTGGTATGATAGCGTTGCTTCCCATCTCGCTACAAGGTTCGTATAGTATCACTCTCTTTTCTTCTTTTTTCTTGTTGATGTCAAGTAAAACTGTAACCTTTACTTAGTATCTGGTTAGGTTAGATTTACTCTTCTGACAGTGATTGATTTCTTCTTTTTTACTTATTCTGTACTGTACTAGTTTCCCCGGGAAAGCTGTTGGAGTGAAAGTTGGTGGCGGTGTTGCTCAATCTGAAGCTCCGAAAGCAGAGGTACTACCTATTTATGGAAAGTTCTTCTTGTTGACTTCTGTCATGTTTGGGTATTTAAAAGTAATCTTGAATAATTATTTGATATAACAGCGAAATTTGAATACTTATGTTAACTTATATTTTGAAATGGTTTCGTACATGTACTAGTTTTAACTTTCTTTCCGTGAACTCTTTGTGTAGGCACCTGCTGCTACTACTGGAGCTGATGATGATGACGACGATATTGACCTTTTCGCTGATGAGACTGAGGATGAGAAAAAGGCTGCAGAGGAGAGGGAAGCTGCTAAGAAGGATACGAAGAAACCTAAAGAGAGTATGTCTTTCTCCACAGACACCTTCTGATTTTATGCACTTAATGGAGACTTTATGTGGAATGAATGAAGAGACTCTCTTTACTTGTTCTGTTAGGTGGAAAGTCATCTGTGCTACTTGAAGTAAAGCCATGGGATGATGAAACCGATATGAAGAAGTTAGAAGAAGCTGTCCGTAGTGTTCAGATGCCTGGTCTCTATTGGGGAGCTTGTAAGTCAAAACGACATTTCAATATAAATCTGCATTTCCCACACAGTATATAGATTTGAAGTGTTTTTTTCTTCTCTGATGTGAGAAAAACTTGTTTGCAGCGAAACTGGTACCGGTTGGTTACGGGATAAAGAAACTCACGATTATGATGACAATTGATGATGACCTTGTCTCTGTCGACAACCTCATTGAAGACCATCTCACCTCAGAGCCTAACAACGAGTACATCCAAAGCGTCGACATTGTTGCTTTTAACAAAATCTAGAAGACTCTAAAAACCATTCCACGTGAAAAGAGGTCGCCCCGAGTTCACAGTTTGAGTGTCCTTCACGGTCTTCTTCCTGTCCTGTCCTTTATATGGTTTTCATGTGTTACTTAAGTCGTCTCCTTCATGTTGAAGGCTAACTTTGGTGCTTAAACTCTAGCTTTAGTTACCTCTTGTCTAAGACGATCTGCTGCAACAGCAGTACTATTAAATAAAGTTTTGGTTACCGTACGAATGAAACTCCGGTTAAAAACCTAAGATTATCATATCAAACTTGTTAACCGAGCTTTTACTTCCCCTTCACCTTTGTTACAACTTACAACACAAGAAAGCAAAGAATCCTTCAATAGTCAATTGTACGAGTTTTTTTATGGGGATTTTGAGACAATTCTCCATTTTATGTATGTTGGGATTAAAATATCAGGAAATTTGAAAGAACCATTTTGAGCAAACAAGCAAGAAACACTGGTAACCACAAACTCATACCATCCATCCATTATCTTTTTCTCTCTCTCTCTCCCATTGCATTTTTTTTCATTATTCTAGAAGCAACTTTCATATTCAAAGCGAAGGAGGTACATACTGTCTAGACAAACTAAACAGATCTTTACCCTCAAACGGTGAAGTCCATTCTCTCCCATTCCCTACTAAAGCAGCTTCCTGAGCTCCCATTGCCATGCTCATCCCATTCCCGTTCCCCATCATCCTTGTCCTTCCATTTATGTTTGTTTCATATGGTGATGCTTCCATGTACTGCTGTTGGGTTGGTCTAGGACAAGCTAGGCCTCTGTCTAAACTCCAATCAATGTTGTTGTAATCTGATTTGGCTGCTGACCCATCCGTACTCCACTCCAACCCAGATGAAGGTGTTGATCCATAGCCAGAGAAGAGACCAAGAGAAGCAGCTGGAGCCAAAGTATGCGGTGCAGAAGCCCCTGCCATTCTGTGTCCATTGTTCACTTGGCCTTGATATTGCTGATACTGAAGTTGCTGCTGGTACATCAGGTTTGGGTTAAGATCAGTAGGTGGCAGAGTTCTTGTGGGCAAGTACCCGTTAGATTGAGCCACCTCAGATCTATTTGCAGGGTACCAACCGTTCCCTCCTGCTGTTGCTGCTACGGTAAAAGATGGATTTATGGTAGAGACAGGCAACACATTCGTTTTAGCGGATTGAGACCGTTGTAGTTGCTGCATCACCGTAACTGGATCCCTCATTTCTTGCTGCTGTATTCTCTTGAAATGATGATCACCTAGAGCCGCCACATAATGGGGTTCTTCTGTTGGCCGTTGCAGTGGTGTCTGTTGATACGACATGCGTTTCTTCTCTTCAATGGCAGCATTCTGTTGCATTTTCATCAACTCCATTCTCATGTTAAATCTATCCATCGGATTTACACTTTGGTTTCCAGATTCTCCACTAATATAGCTGGATCCTCTCGGATAACCTATATTCTTTCTCTCTATATCGCCCCCTGCATGATAGTTAGGTTGCAACTGAGCGGCTACAGAGCTCTGACTTGTATGAACAGAAGGAACTTTGCTAGCAGAAGAAGTACTATTACTAGCATCCTCTACTTTTATAGAAGCAGCAGATTGCTCCTGCTTCTGTCTCCTTAATGATTCTTCTGCCTTCTCAATATCCCCTTCTGCTGTAACCACAGATTTCTCCACATCCTGCTTGGAGCATTTATACTTCGTTTCCAACTCCAAGATTCTACTCAACTCTTGCGAAATGTCAAGCTTCAAGTTCCCGGAGGTAGGAACCAGCTTCTTATCTGCTAAATTCGCCCCATCATTATCAAACAGCCAGTTAATAGACTCCTCCAGCTTCCCTTCATTCAACATGAGAGCGTAAGTTGCATTCTCATGAGCAATCCCCATAGCTATGATCTTCTGAGCAAGTACCTCAAGCTTCCTCGACATCAGAAACTGACAGCACCGCTCGTGCAGCTCCTGAGCTCGCTTCTCCTTCTGACGCTGGTGCTTTCTTTCATTCTTCAACCGCATCTTCTCCCTTTTGTCATTGTTATCAGCTCCTGGAATAGTCTCCTGTTTCGCGGTAGTAGTTGCTGCTGCTGCTGCTGGTTTCTCTTTGTGATGATCTTCCGAGTCGCCAGACCAGCTACCGTTATTAGAGGCGGAGTCACAGTTCGAATCCGACTCGTCAATGTTTTTGAAACGGCCGTTACTGTGAAGCGATGTTGATGACTCAAGGGGTTGGAATGTCCCTAAAAGAGGATTGTAAGCACCACCAGTAGTTGAGCCTATGGCTTTACTAGGTGTCTTCTGTGATTCATTCACAACCTTCTTGTCTCTAGATTTTGTGGTCTTGGATACGGTAGACATCTTCCTCAATTAACAAAGTTACCCTGCAGTTAATGAGAACAGTCAAAAACAAAGATTAAATGGTAATTTTCAATCAAAGCTAGAGACTTTCAATGTAAAAATTGAGAGGGACGATCGTTGGTGATATCAAAAACGTATAGATCGATTGCAAAAACGAACGAACGATATCTCCAGAGACATTTCGATCGAATAAGGTCAAAACGGTAAATTACAAGGCGGGGGAGAAGCTAAGGAGGCGAATCCAATCCATAAACAATAAGAAAAGATCATTTTTTTAGCTACGGAGGGAGAGAAATTGGATTGAATCGAGAAAACCTAAAGGAAATGCTAATCTGAATCGTCGTATAGATCAGTGATGAGAAGGAAGAGAGAGGGGGAGAGAGGGAACCTGATTGATTTTGATCGGAGTCGTTGACGGAGATGTAGATCCGGAGAAAGTTTTTTTAAGAAGACGAGAGCTTTCTAGGCGAAGACGATGAGAGGATGAGGAACGTGAGGAGTGCGTTGTTTGTTGTGAATATAACCAAACGTCTCGCCGTTTCGATTCCCCCAAATGTCAATTCCCAATTACAAATTAGGGTTTGGTTTAGTGACAAGAGAAAATTGATTTATTTTTCACAGACAAAACCAAAAAGAAGAGTGGCGAAAACCAAACCAAAGTCTTTGTTGTCATAAATTTATCTTTTTAATAATAGTTTCTGATTTCTGAGCCATTTGATTTATTTTCTTTTGTATTTTCAGTTACTTTTATTATATTCCACGCTCATTTCCAGTTGTGATTTAAATAATAAAATATATTTACATGACTCGGTACAGATGTATCCTAGTTTAGGTTTTCGAGCACTTTGGTAAACAGATTAAGGGGGTGTATTCAACTGAGAGTTTTAGGTGATTTGTATTTAAATTACAAATCCACTGTTATTGAAACATGAATTTCAAAAACTCATTTAAAATCCACTGTTATTGAACTTGACATTTCGTAAAGTACTCTGAAATCCAATGTTATTGAAAATATTTTAAGTTGTGGAGTTTTAAAGTTATTAGGTGATTCTAGGGTGTTTGGGTGAAATTTCTTAGTTAAAAAAGTTGAAACACAAATCTCATGGTTTTAGGTGATATTCTAGAGTGTTTTAACAAAAATCACCTAAATCTCTGCAACTTACTGAAATCATCTGAAATTCTATTAAAAATCAAATCACCTCAAATATTAATTTGAATACACCCCCTTAAATATTTTCTTTACTATTTCTTCTTTTACTTTACTGAAAAATACCGTTAGTTAAACGTACAGCTATTTCCTAGTATCAATTAACTGGAACTAACGGTTTCTAACTACATAGTTTTAAGTGAATAAACATTACTGAATTTATACGATTAGAACGAAACTAAATTAGATTTTACTTTGATTACTCAAAATACAGAAAACCGGTAAAAAATAACTTTAACCGTAACCAGACCGAAGCGAAGCGGCGAAACCCATCAATCACCCAAGCGAAAGAGTAGTAATATATCTGACCGGGGTTGGGTTGGGTCAGAGAAAGGTCCGGTAGTAGAATTCAAACGGCAGCGTTTTGATGGTATTCATCGATTGATAGTGGTTCACTCGCATAATTTGATTTTGGATTTGTACGCAAAAACGATATGAGCTTAGCTTCAGTTATCCACCACCACCACGGAGTTCTCGCTCCGGCGAAACCGGGTCGAATCTTTGTTAGCGTTCCGGTGATTCCGCCGAACTTCCGAGTTCGTGGATGGACCGAGTCTCGTTTCTCTCTCGTGTCAGGTTCTCTCCTTTCTCTTCAGTAAACATAACATTACATTTCATGTGTTTTGAATGGACGGATTCATCTAATGCTAATGTGCTTCTGGGCCACCATTGTTTCAGCTGCAAATCGTCGTCTTTCTCCTATTGCTTGCTCCCGAGGAACTGATCAGGAAGATGATGTTTCTTCTTCTTCTTCTTCAGGTGAATATGCTTCTTCTCCAAAGATTGCATTTTTTTTTTCGATTCAAATTCGTGGGATTGATAATGGGCTTGATTGCTCTGATCTGTATCATTCTTACATCATAAGTATGATCTAAATTTTGCTAGCAAGGCACAATTGAAACATGTTACATCTTAAAGAGAAAATAGAGAGAGAGAGAGAGGCTTTTGTGTTGTGGTGACAATAATTTGTGTGTGGCATGTTGTTAGTACAGAGAAGGAGAGCAGCGATCTTCTACCACACGACAAAGATGACGATAAAGGCCGCCTGAGAGATACTCTACAAGATGAGACGTATAAAACTTCCTTCAAGACTGTTGCCTTGTGTGTTAGTTTCTTCTTCCATCTGCTTTTTTCTTTTTCTTTTTGTGCTCTGTAAAAGAGAAACGTAAAATGTCATGTTTTATCTCTCAATAGGTAAGCGCTGCGGTGGCATTTGGAATCGGAATAGGTTTGAAGGAGGGTGTTGGCAAGGCATCTGAGTTTTTTGCTGGGTGCGTTGGTGCTTTTAGATATGATGTGGAGATTTCCTATAATGATTTTTTCAACCCTTTGCAGGTATTTATTGGAGCAAAGCTTGTCAGTGGACAACTTGTTTGTTTTTGTTCTCGTCTTCAAGTACTTCAAAGTGCCACTCATGTATCAGGTACCCAATTATCTGCTCACACAAGTTTAGTTCTTGGCCATCACATAGTAATCTGATTCTGTTTCCTTATCTATAGAATCGGGTGCTTTCCTATGGTGTAGCTGGTGCAATCATCTTTCGCTTCACCCTCATATTAATAGGAACAGCTACTCTTCAGGTGAGTCCTGTGCTTAATTCGAAAGGTGTGTTAGAATTTAGTTGTTAATTTAATTTTATTTCCGCCTCATTTGATTATAAATCCTCCCTACTATCTCTCTCAGAAATTTGAAGCAGTCAACCTACTGCTTGCAGCAGTTCTCTTATATTCTTCTTTCAAGGTGCATATTACCTTGTGTTACCATTTATACCCTATAATTACAACCGCAACTATTGGTATGGAATGTGAAGGGTGCTTGACACTTAACTTTTTCGTGTGTCTACTAATATCTTTATACAGTTATTTTCAAGTGAAGACGATGATACAGATCTGTCGGACAACTTCATCGTGAAGACATGCCAGAGATTTATTCCTGTCACATGTAATATACCCAGTATTTTTCTTCACGTTCCTGCTAGCTGCTTATGTTTGTCACCTTCAAAGTTTACTTGACTGGACTATGTGTAGTTATCTGTCTCAGTGCTAATACTGTTTAATGTTTCCATACTGATATATTTGATTTTTTCTTATTTTTTCAACTGTGGGCAGCAACTTACGATGGGAATCGTTTTTTTACAAAGCATGATGGCATTTGGAAAGTAAGTTTATGACTAAATTCATTGATATTTATGATTTTATGTTGCAGGCACTTTTAGCTCCTCTTGTATGAGGATTCCATAGTCAACATTCATCTTAGTATCTTTTGACTGGGTTCTAAATTATCTCTAAACATTTATGGCAGGCGACACCATTGCTTCTCACAGTAGCAGTGATCGAGCTCAGTGACATCGCATTTGCGGTATCCTCCATCAACACTTTGTGTATCTGTTGGGCTCTGTTAAAAAAATGAAGCAAATCACTGATACTGGTTTCTCATTCTATTAGGTTGACTCAATACCAGCTGTTTTTGGAGTCACAAGGGATCCTTTTATTGTCTTGACCTCTAACCTGTTTGCAATCCTAGGTAGACATACTTAATCTTGCTAGTGACAATCCTGCCTTGTACTATCCTTGGAAGTTTCAATAGAATTTCAGTGGAAGATGTGTGGTAAGTTCATCTATTTTTGCGTGCAGGACTAAGGTCTCTCTACACCCTGATATCTGAAGGAATGGACGATCTGGAATACTTGCAGGTATCATTTTAGCACGTGTTTTATACAGTAAGACAGTTTCTAAGTTAGGTACACATGAGACAAGTATGATTTGTATCTAATCTTGTCTTTTGTCATAACCAGCCATCAATAGCAGTGGTTCTTGGGTTCATCGGATGCAAGATGATCCTCGATTTCTTTGGTATGTATATTTTCATTCATCAACAATCCCTACTTGAACAAAACCTACCACAAAAACTAAGCGCTGTCAACATTTTGTTCCCTCCTTGCAGGCTTCCATGTATCAACAGAGGCATCACTTGGTATCGTGGCACTTTCTCTCAGCACCGGAGTTCTGTTGAGCCTCACAAATAAATCCGGTGACAGCTAACTAAGAACGTGGAGCAGATTACAGATGTAGTCAATCAAACAGTTTATAAGAACAAAATGGCAATGTTCATCAAATCATTTCACGGAAGTGTTGTTACTGTAGATATATATATATAAGTATAACAGGGAAAGGGCATGCTTTGTAAGACGTATTGTTCAAACGATTTCATTTTTTGATTGGTCGTTCAAACTGCAATTAACAAGATCGTTAAACCCAACCTTAATCTATTGGGCTGTAAGACTTCGGTTTTTCACTTATCGCAATTTCTGTTCAGAGCTGTGTTATGCTCCATACTTGACCATAGCTGTCCGCTTCTGGTATTGTGACAAAGTAATCTCTACGTTGCTCTGTTTCAGACCAAAAACAGAGGAAGCAGGTAAAGACTCTGGTCCCAGCTTGATCATGATCTTATTTAAGACCGTCATGTACAAGAAAATGAATGCACATCTTGAATCGAATTCAAGTTAAACATCTGATGTTGATAAGATGATTTTGTAACGTCATGGAGATACTAATTACCTCTAACTTTAATCATGAAACTACTACATACATCTAATATAGTTTTCATCATCAGGTCATGTAGAAGCATGGCAGATAAAAGAGATATAAAGTGAAAGTTTGCAACTTGAAATAATACACAAAACGACAAGTCACATAATAGATAAACACGAAACCGGTTCCATTACACATATCCATAAAATCAAACACATGGGAGTACAATTTCACATTCAATTATTTTTAACGAGTTTTACCCATTGGTTAAACCGGGACTCTTATCAGGTAGAATGTGAATGTGTTTTAACTCCGCATAGAAAGCTGAGCTACGATACTAAACATCGCGAACGTGGTTGAAGGCCTCCAACTTCTTGAGATTCTCCCATGCCTTCTCCAAAACCTTGGCCTCGTAGACCTTCTTGGTCTCCCCATCAGCCACCTCCACAGTCAGATGGTGCATCGTTCCAGCCACTACCTGCGTCTTCGCACCGATCAGCCTCTTGTACTCCAGACTCACGTTCTGCATACATAAACAAAGAGACAAAAAAAATTCATATAATTCTCCGAAGCGATTTCAAATATTCTCATTCGATTTACCATAAGATCGATGGGACCACAAACTCAAATGATTCGGATCAAACAGATTCAAGAAACGTGTACCTCCTTCTTGTTGTGCTCATCGACAGCGAAACGAGCGAGACTTTCGACTTGAAGATCGTTTGCATTTGGATCGACATCGCGAACTCCTCCCAAGACTGTTCCTCCTTGTTGATCCGCCATTTTCTCCTCTCTCTTTGATGATTGTATTTTTGCTTCGTTGATAAGTCTCTCTCTCACACCTCCTCTCCTTTATATATATAGAGAGGAGGATATTTAGTAAAGCGCGTTTTCTTTTTATCTTTAAGAATATTTCTTTCTTTTCCACCGAATAATTAAATATTGTGACTCACTATTGCACTACACCACATAACATATGTAGAGCATACTGTATTTTTTATACTTTTCACAATGTATAATTTTTTTTTTTTTAATTTTTGTCATAGCAAAATAGAGATACAGCAAAACTTATACAAAACCTCTATAATTCTTTAAAATCTTACATAAATCACACTAACAAAAACGTACGAGAAAACCAACTTCTCATCATTTTGGTCCATAGATAGATATAGTCGGTTTGGCTTTAAACCGGTCCATAGATAGATATAGTCGGTTTGGCTTTAAACCGGTGTTTTACAAGCATGCCTGCATGAGAGTCTGCAAAAGCTGAGAGTTTCTTTATACATATTTTTCTGATTACTTAGGATAAAAGAGAGGGGGGGAGGGGAAGAAACTGCTTTTTAAACAGCTTAGTTCCAAGGTGGAGAAGATGATCTATGCACAGAAGAAGAGGAGGAGGTTCCATAGTTGAGGTCGAGATTCTGAATCTGTTGCATGAGCTGTGACCGTCTTTCCTTGAAGAAATCCAGACGTGTTGTGAGCTCCATGAGAGCTGCAGATGCTGCAGGAGGAGGAGGATGGTTGTTATTATGCTCATGTCTTGCGTACTCCATCACCTACAAAGACCTTACAAATTAGTAGGAGGTTCTGCAAGATTTTGAGTTTTTACAACACAAGAAAAAGAGAAACCTCTTCCATTGGAATGCCTAAGGATGCTTCGTTTAGCCTCGGTGAGCCTGGTACTTGTCTGTTGTTTCCTCTACCGTTTCTCCATTCTGCTCTTAAGCTGCTCTCATCCTAATATGTTTCCAATACAAGTTGAATGTTACTAACAAATAGATGAAGAGATGTCAATGGTTAGTGAGATCTCTCTGATTAGTACCGTTCTCTGGTTTCTTTCTTGATTAACGAAAGCAAGAATGGAATCAAAGTCCTGCTGAAAAGACTTCCTGCAACATTGTTAAAAGTCAGAGTATTATATCTTTCTAGGAAAAGGTTACTTTTGAGTAATAAGATGGATTGCATATGAATCTAGAGCTAAACTCACAGTTGAGTATTGTGATTCTGGAGAAACTGATGATGGCTTTGAGCATCTGGGAGTGAGCTTAAGTGATGATGGCGCTGCTGACTAAGCTGATGATGTAACTCTGCAACTTTCTGCTTTAGTCTTGCCACATCAGCTTCTGCGAGAGCAATCTCCTCAAGCTCAGCCCTTGTCTTCGCATTGATAGCGATGTTAGAACCAGGGAGAGCAAGATATATAATCGTAAACATAAGGAACAAAAGTGTATACTTACTTTGGAGTCCGCAGCTTGTGAGCTAAAGTGTCCGCAAGAAATGGTAAGACCAACTTCAAGAGCTGATCTGAGGTCTCTCTCAGCTTGCAGTTGCTCTTGTAATCTGCCAACCTGGTGATTTCAAGGCAAGCTTGGTCAGCAAAGTAGACGTTTGGAGAATAGAAACAACAAAATCTCAAGAGATGGTTCATACATCTTGTTCAAGTGCCAACCGACGTTCGTGTAAAGCCTGCTTCCTTCTCTCCAAGCTAGCTTGTAATACTGCATTTCCCTTAGCCTGCAGTAGTCAGACTCAATCAATACAACAGTACTCAGCATATAGTACTTCTACTGCCAAAACAGTTACCTCCTTAGCGATTCGTTGCCGCAGCTCATCTTTCATGAGCTCCAGCCTTTGTATAAGAAGCCTACAAGCAGTGAAGCAGCATTCACATAAGCATAAGCAAAACTCACAAAAATTAGGAGTGTCATTGAACTACAATATTAAGGATTGAATATCTCACTCGTCATTTCCTGAACCATCAAATGATCCTTTAGCAGGAGTTTTTTGGCCCTGCACACAGTAAACAAAGAAAATAATTGGAAGCTGTGACAACAGAATTATCACTATTCATGCCAGCAATGGAAGAAAATTTACGCTGCTTCTTCCCCAGGGTGAAGAACGCTTAGCACTGCCTGTTGATAAACCAGAATTTTTGTTTGCAGGTTTCTCTGCTGAAGTTGTGTATCTAGGGGCAGTGAGAGGGGTACTGGGACTGACTGATGGCATAGCCTCTCTTCCTGATTGATAACAGTTTTCGGTAGGTGATACGCTTGCGATTTCTATATCTTTGAAAGGCTCTTCAATTTGTCTTTTCACTCTAGTGGGGAAGTCTGTACTTTCCACTGAACAATGGATGTCTTTAGGAGACTCAGCATCTGAATCTTCAACCCCATATTCCTGAGAGAAAGCACACTCAAAGGAAAGAATAATTTAGGATAGTAGTTAATGGTTGAAGAAATGAAGACAATAGGAAACGACTCCATATAGGGCAGTGGGATAAGATGGAAAGAACAAACCTTGTAGTCATACAGATCACTGCCAGCATAACCACTGCTTTCACTAGGCTTTCTGCTCAGCATTACACCATTATCATCATCTGTTTCGCCATCTTCTATCTCCACATTACGCAAGTCAGGACGTTTAACCTCTATGTCCTCTTCATCACTTGAGTTCTCAGGCCCACTCTCGCCAATATGAGAATCAGTAGAGGTGGAGCATCTTTGAAGACCTTCATCCTGCAAACAAATAGTTGAGCATTTAGTATTGTGTGACACCAGAATATGAATTAAATGACCGGATGGCATCTTACATTGATCATATTCCCATAGTCTTCCAAAAGAGCTGTGACAATGGCTTGAGCATTATTGGCAGCATTAGCGGCGGCAAGAAGCTGGGCAGAGTTATCTTCTAGAGCATCAAAACCTTCGAGATCACATTCTCCAGCCAGTAGAGGACGCAGAAGCAATGGGGACATACAAGCAGCTACAGCAGATGGAGTCATCCGGTTCTCAAAAGAGTGAGAGGTGATAGTATGCATCATCTTTAGAATCCTACAGAATAGAACCCATGCTGAGAATATAGCTGTCTGAAGCAACCAAAATAATAAACTTTCACATGCAACTGAGGATCTAAATATCCTCCTACGTTCAAGGCCTATGTATAAAAACCTAAGCAGCTTTAAAAATCATTTCAAAGACTCCATCTAAAAGCATACCGCAGTAGTAGTCGCCTGTTTGGTTCTGGAAATGTTTCAACTATGGCCGAGCGCAGTGACTTAACCCGAGCTTCGTTATGATCGATTTCTACAGAAAAAGGTTTTAAAAACTGAGTTATATGTACAAATAAACGACAGTGGAAACTTTAGTTTTCATATACAAAGTCTTACTATAAGCTTCTAACAAAGCAGTGCAGCACGAAGCAGGAACTGGAGAAGAAGGCAACTGCCGCAGAACATGCTGTTTACATACAAAAGCATTACACAAACGTTTCCAACAAAATGAATTTGAACTGGAAGGATAGTTGGCGCAATATATAGTACCTTAACACAGTCTCCAACAACATGTGGATCCTCTTCAGGACCAAAATCTGTTTTGCCTACATAAATTACATTTGGAAAACTAAGAGAAAGCCTTTCCGAAGTTTATAGCCAAAAGAAAAGTCCATATGTACAATATCAATACCTTGTTCGTACTCATAGACTCTGCGTTCTACCTCCTCAACATCTGCAGACTGCCTTAGGATTCCCTCTACATTGGTTCCTGTGTGGACAAAAAGAAGAAAACATTTATATGGATAATTAGAAGAAAAATAAAACATTTCAACAATTGCCTAAATAGCTTACAACAGATTTAATTAAACTAGGATGCAAAAACTGACCATTTGTCTCAAGAAACTGAAGTGCTTTTTCAAGAAACGAGGGACTTCCATCAATTTCTTCTAGAGCAAGCAGAATTGGCCTTCCGACAACAGAAGACTTCAATGGACGCTGATCCCTCCCTGCATGCCAGCATATTATACATAGGTAATATGAAAGGAGCCACAGCAAGAGGATCTGATCATAATAAATACAAGAGAACTAACATGCATTAAAGGACCCTTCAATTGTATTGTTTGCTTCTGTTCGGAATATTCCATTTTGACCAATTACCAATGCTGCGTTAGGAGCTTGTGCAAGGGCTTGCTCAAGAGCTGCCTTCCACTCATACAAGTCTTCTAACGACTCAGCCTATGTGAGCCAACATTAAGCATTTAATTAGACGCATAACACAGGAGTCAATAGCTCATTAGGGGGATGAAAAATGAAGTCAACTTCCTAAATATAAATAAATCACCTTGAGGGTGAAGGCTCGTCCATCACGCCCATCTGGGAATAATACAGTCAACAGCTTCTTATCCTCTCTCACCACGACACTGCAAAAGAAAAATGTTAACACGTGTTATAAAATTTGGAGGTGTTCTTATAAACAAGAATTACAGGCAATGCATACCTCCCGGAGCTGTTTAAGTCAATGCCTCCAAGAGTCAAATTTACTTCACCCCCTTTTTGTGGTGATACACTCTGCCAAAACAGTTGAAACAATGAGCTACGGGTGATTAATGGTTCAAGAAAATTGTGTAAATTAAGATCCTCTTAATCTGTTAAAACAGACTGAGAAATAACAAGCGTTAACTGTTAAGTGAACACAAGATCAAGAAATAGAAGAGCATCTGCAATTATAAGGACAATACTGACCGGGTCGGTTTTGAAGAACACCAGAGAGGTCCGAGTAAGGATAAACCAACGCTTCTTCCAGGATGTCCAACCAAGTCCTGCCAATCAGAAAGAAAAAAAATATTGCAGCCAACAAGATGGTGGTAGAGGTGCAGCGTAGATGATGCTGAAAGAAGGGAGAAATTATAGAAGGGGTCACCTTTTGATGAAATGAAGAGAGGACCACTCTTGTAAACCTGTCAAAAAGATTCATAGTGGAATACAAGAAAAAGATTATCATCCGTTCGAATTATTATATAGACCACCAACCACTCAAATACTACAGATTAGAAGAACAAACACATCTGAAAGATTCTTCCATTACCAACAAACCAGTAAGACTTATATAACTGTTTTCGCTTCAGTTGGTTGGCTAAGATCTATGCTAGTTTATTAATACCAAGCTAGTAACAGGAGATCCACAGAAGTGAAAAGTTAATGGGGATAAGAGGTAATGAATTTGAACCCCAGAAGTCCCCACAGAAGAATGCATATAATCACACTTCTTATCCACTGGTTCCAGTCATTTGAGCAAAAATCTAATCTTTCCAAAAAAAGTCTCATACTTTACTCTCAAGTATCGCTTATACCTTCAAACAAAAGAAGTATTCTTTGTTTACTTTATCAGCCTTCAACTATCCCACAAATCAAAACAGAATGACAAGAACCAAAATCGAAGTAGAGACTGAGTGATTACCGTATTCGAAGCTCCAATTTGTGGTCGCTGAATAGCAGCTAAAGAAGCCGCCATTGTAGAGAAAAAACACTGCTTAATATTAAAAAAGGATTTTGAAAAAAAACAAGAACAAAAGTCTGGATTGCTTTTTCTCTCTAAACCCTCTACTGACGAATCAAACGAGACACATTAGCCCGAGTCGATTGCCTTGTTTACTCCCATTTTTTCCTTTGCTTAATTCGCTACAGAGAGATCAAATTAAAACGAGGAAGAAGAAACTATTGGTTTTTCTGACCTACTGCAGCTGCTGCTACTGAGTGAAGGGGAAGAGACAGAAGAGAAAAGGGGGTAAATTTCGGACACAACACGGTCTAGTCTAATTCTATGCATCGGTCCAATCAAAAGTCGCCACGACAAAGACATTTCTTACGCTTTTTGTCTTTTTCTTGTCAGCGTTTCACATTACACATTTGACAAAATCACATTTCTAGTTTCTCATCAAAAGGTCCCATAAAAAAACATTAGTGTCAAATTTGATATCTAAAGTAGATAAAAATACAAAATATGAAATAACAAAAATTTATGGTAAAAGAAAATACGATGAATAAAGACATATACAAAAGTAAAAATTAGGATATATTATAATTAACTAGCTAAAATTAATTCTAAATTATAATTATATAAAAAGAATCAATCATTATTTTTATGGATAAACAAAATATAAGTATGCTCTATAAATTTTTACAAAAACTATGTGACAGTAACAAATGTTTCAAAATCTTTAGTATATGCATGACTCTAGAAGCGGATTGTGAATTTGATCTTGTGTTGTGCGTTTGTTTCAAGGAGTTATTTGTGAAATAACTCAAAAAAAATTGTTTATATAGAGAAGTTAGAGAGATATATGAAGAAAAAAGAGAAAAGAGGAAGTGAAATTTGTTAGCTAATCAATTTTGGGTTTTTGTTTGGTTATTAGGTGCAAATTTCCTTGTTCCAATAAGTAAATCAAAACATTATTTTTCTTTGCAAAGAATGTTATTTTGATAATTTTATACATATAAAAAAATAATTTTATATTATTATTAATCTTATCTAATTAACTAAATTATTTAAAATGAAAAAATTATTTATATAAATTAATGTATTTTATAATTCATAATAAACTTAACATTCAACAATAGAAAATGGTAAATGACATCTTTTATAAAACAAGTACAAATTATAAAAAAAATATATCTAATAAATATGTTTACTAGTACCGGTAACATTCCTTGATTGGTACAGCTGATGAAAAAACAGTAGTAGTATGAAGCATAAGCAGTATGCTACAAAAATTGTATATTTTCGTTAAAATTTTTAGTAAAGTGATTGGTGGAGCAATAGCATTATACAAATTTAAAATTATCATAAAATTTAGTATATGATATATTTATTTTAAAACAATATATATTAATAATATATTTGTTATTAAAAATAGTGAATCTTCTTTAATTATATAAACTAAATTAAATTTTAATGTGAATTATTATTTTTTAAATAAGTGCAAAATTTATTTATAAATACAAACAATTTGGATATAAAAATAATAATTGATATTATTAAATAAAATAAATTAATTATATATAATTTATATATAAATTATCATTATTTATTATTGGTATAGCAGTAAATGATTCATATATAAGATTATCATAAAATTAACAAATGAAATGTAATTTATTTATTTCTAAATGATATAGATATGATTATTTAATAATATATATATTTTTATGTTTTTATTAAAAATAATGAATGATATGTGTAATTATATATATTATCTTAAATTTTAAATGTGAAATGCTGTTCTTTTAAAAAAGTTAAAAAAATACTTAATCTCAAATTTCTTTTTAAAATATAAATTTATTATTTTGATTACAAACATATTTTTTATAATATTAGATAAAAATAAATAAATTATATATAATTATTTTTAAATTTTTATATATTCTAACTGCTAATGCTCTACTAAAAGTTCCACATGAGAGCATTAAGCATTTAGAAAACATTAACATCTTGTAAATATTGCTCAGAATTTATCATAAAATCATTTAAAAAAATATTTAAATGTAGTAATGAACATTAACCAATCAACCTCCTGAATATCATAGTAGATTTAAAGTTTCGAAGTACACGCAACATTATATATTCATACATACATACCCACCTCTGCTACAATACAGTCGTTAGCTATATAAAAATACTACAACCGACTCTGTTCTTTCAAAACTAATTTTTGTTCTGTAAGAATAGGAAACAAAACGGCCTCAGATCCTTCAAATCACAAGGAGAGTATATGCTCAAAATGTTGTTAGATAACATTTAAAGTAGATTTAAAGTTTCGAAGTACACGCAACATTATATATTCATACATATATACCCACCTCTGCTACAATACAGTCGTTAGCTATATAAAAATACTACAACCGACTTTGTTCTTTCAAAACTAATTTTTGTTATGTAAGAATAGGAAACAAAACGGCCTCAGATCCTTCAAATCACAAGGAGAGTATATGCTCAGAATGTTGTTAGATAACTTCTCATGAGTCTATTCATATATACGTACACACAGAGAGAGTTGATGAGATGCCGAACATTTGACCTTGATGGTGTTGAAGCAAATATTGCGTATGCCTGCAAACGATCAACATTAGTTCTTATATTCAAATACAAAACAGCATTTTACATACAAACCAGTAAGTAGTAACCACTTTACGTTGGTTTCGACCAAGATCATTCAATGACAACAAACGATAATCTCGAAAGGAAAAAAAAAAACACAGAAACAGGAGTCTCAACAGAGAAGAGGCAAACTCACATCACGTGCATGTGTCACATCTCCACCAATTTTAGGTCCTTGCAAAGCTTAAATAACAGCAGATCTGTCAATTAGCTGTAAGGGTGTTAGAATTCGGTTTGACCTATAAATAAGTTATTTGGTACACCTCGAAGGAATATCCAAACGATGCGGAGTCTATGAGATATACCATGACATGACTCTGCAATGGACGGAACTCGCATTTTTTAACTTTGATCCTGCAACCAAAATCGCCACCGTCTACATCTGAGAACTCAATTGAGAACCCCCTTGGATCTCGAGATGGTTCAGCCATTTCGATCAGCTTGACTATATATTAACAACAAGAGATATAGAGTCATGAACTAGAGAAACAGATATCCTCAAAATTAGATCCTCACTGAATCCTAATCCAGATAATATGAAGTAAAATAGAACGGATAAGGTTTTAAAATATGCGACCTGCAAGTGGTGCTGTCCCAAGATGTACATTCAAAATTTGAAGGCCTATAGGCAAGCCTGCGTTTTCACATTTTATAGTGATATAAACATATCCACCCTACAATGAAAATAAAATCTCTTTTGGTGAGATTGAACAATCGACAACCTTTGGAACAAAAGATGCACAAGCACAATATATGGAATAGTATCCGCAATGCTGAGATAGAACACAAGCTATGACTACACAGAATTTACCTGATGAACAACATTTACGTTTAAATCACCAAGAACACTCATGATGCCTAATGAGACTGCGTCATATAAGTCCAAATTTCGCAACACCTAAAACCAGAAACGTCTTGAGTTAAAACAATAAGATGGGCATTACAGTAGCATTATTACTATTAAAGGATGAACAGTTCACAAACCTTCTCAAGAAACCCTGCAAAACTGGTGGTCAATCCTTTGGTTATGTCCTGTCTGCTTAAGATTTTCGTCTGAGACTTGGTCTGCCAGTTAGCAAATATCAGAGCCAGGTAAATCCTCAACTATTCAATGTAAAACTTAAGGGAAAAAAAAGAAAAGCACGAAAAAGATAAATTGAACGCTGATTATATATGTATCATCGGCATACCATGTCACTGGTATAGAGTGGTTGGATTGCACACTTCTTCACCGTGCAAGAATCGATAGTATTCCCATCCTCATCAACGATGTAACACTGAAAAGTGGCTTTGACAAGATCTTCAGAATATCCAACAAACTGTTCGATTCCATTGGCCACACCAAATAGAATAGAAGAATCAAAACCCAAGAACAAATGATCCCCTTCAATAGCCGAAGGCTTTCCCTTTTTCCCATCCCATCCCCTCAAATATCCTTCTCCCTCACGAATGCCAAAAGATTTGGTACGGAAACGACATTCATATTTGATGCTGATACCCTTGTCATCATTGTAGCCGTCAAATGCAACGAGAACAGATATAGCAAATCCTGCCAAAGTAGAAATCTCATCTGAACGTTCGGGAGGCTGAACTATAACCGCAATAAATGACCCATTTCTATGGTGGCGAAACCATTCAGGAATGTCAGCACTTGGAAAGCAGAAATTGGTTGAAGGCTTTCCTTGGTAATACAAATATAGATGCGCGATCAAGGAGAAGAGGTGCAGCATGTCCTGAATACTTAGTCTATACCGTTCATGAAAATCATGGAGTATGCGACTAAGTAGCCTAGATGGATGCTCCTTTGATATCAGTTCATCACTGAAAAAAGCTGCATGTAATCCTATCAGTGCTTCATGGAGGCTCCCATATCCGTACATGCTAGAGAGTAAATACCGCAGTTGTTGTGGTTTCATCCAACTGTTGAGAGAAAGGTCGCCACCTCTAAAGTTTAAGGTAACACCCAAATGAGATGCCAGGACAAAGATTCTGCGTCTTGCAAATGCCTGGATATTTTCTATCGCATAATGGCTTAGTGATGGACAATCAGCAAACACAAAGGTTTCAACATTGTTTAAAGGATAAAGCTGAAGCTCAGAAGAGTTACCGAGTATAACCATTTCCAGCGATATGCAGTTTAGAACATTAAGCCTTGTCAGACCAGCTGGGACCCCTGATAGAGACTGAAGCTCCTGGCAATGGCTTAAATCGAGACTTTGGAGCTCTGGAAGATCCTTGATGCTTGGAGGTATTGCGCTGAAACAATTTTGGCTCAGATCTAGCTCCGTCAGGGTAGATATAAGTGTTAGGGCCTCGGGAAACTCCGTGATTCCACAGTCGCTTAAATCTGCAGTTTTTAGTGAGCTTAAGCCAGCTCCTAAACAATTCACAATATTGCTTTTGCATCCACTTGCTCTGACAGTAACCAAAGATCCATGATTCCGAATGCTTCCTGGAAAGTTATCCAAATTTGAGCAGCCAGAGATATTAAGGTCTTCCAGGAACTTTAATTTGGATAATTCGTCCGGAAGACTGAGGAGGTTGTTGCAATCCTCAAGATGTAGAGACGAAAGGCCAGTCAAGTTCTCAATTGAAGAATGTAACACCGTAATGGCCGTTCCGTTCAGAGAAAGATACTTTAGGCTGGCCATTATCTCTGTGATTTCAGGAAAGCTTGTGAAGTTTGGACATCCAGAAATATTAAGTTCCACTAGAGACTCCAACTCACATATACTGACCGGAAGACCCTCCAACCTTGGACAATTCTTTATCTCCAGTAACTCTAGTCTTCTCATGTACTTGATATGGGACGGGATCTCTTCTATGGCAGTCTCATCGAGAAGAAGTACTTCCACATTGTTAGAAATATCTGGAAAGCTTATAACACTAGAACAGCCTGAGAGATCCAAAAATTCTAGCTTCTCCAATTTGTGACCGATTTGTGCTACATTCTTGAGCTTTTTGCACCTTCTCATATCTAAGTAAACAAGCTGATGGAAATTTTCAATTGATGGTGGAATTTCTTCTATTCCAGTATCAGCCAGTAACAACCTTTTGATATTCCATGAAATCTCTGGAAAAACTTTTATCTTTGAGCATCCAGAGAGATCCAAGTGCTCAAGAGATTTCAACTTCTTTAGTGGAGTTGGGATGGTCACTAAATCTCCACATCCCTTGGCAACAATACGGTCAACCCTGGGAGCATTTGACAAGTCTGGCAACTCCTTCAGGAACCGAGAGTTGCTGAGATCAATCACTTTTAAACAAGGTAGATTCTGCACACAAGGAATCGAAATTAGTAGAGGGCTGAGATCCATCACTTTTAAGTTTCTTAATGCAACACAGTTACAGAAACGAAATTGCATAATATACAAATTACCTGCACCCCTTCCCACAAATGCTTAAGTTTGCTATTGAGCAGTCGAATTTCAACCAGGTGACATGGTTTTAATCTTGATGGAAGATTTGCTGAAGGATAGTGATCCCAATGCAGTAGACGCAGTTCATCAGGCAAAATAAGATCTTCTGGCATAGAGATTTTGTAGATTTCTGCAATTAACGACTTGGGCGAAGAAAGTTTTAGAAACTTCAGATTACGCATCTCTGCAAAAGCATGACGGCCAATCTGCATCTCTTCTTTTTCAGAAAAGTCCAGGGATATGCCTTCAGTTGATATAGTTCCCTGATGATGAGAGAAAAGTTAAAATGCATGCAATGCTCATAAATACCTTTTGTTATATTCAGGTGAAACATCTTAGTTATAGCAATTACCGTATTTTTTGTTAAGACTTCATGGACTTCATCAAATCTCCACAGCCGGCTGCGTTTGCCGGGATCCTGAAGTGACTCCTGCCTTACGATTTTTCTACCCATTTTTCGGAACAAGTCATGCATATGCAGCCTATCATCAGATAAGGTAATCATACACTTATCGACAAGTGCGCGTATCCCAATATCCACAGATATACCACAACCATCCAAAAGAGCAGTTAGGCGACTTCGTTGTTCCCCATTGAAGAAACACGCAATATGGAGAAACATCGTTTTCTCTTCATCATTGAGTCCGTCATAACTTATACGCAGTACACTGAAGATTTCTTCCTCAGGAGAACTTTCGAGTCTTCTTAATGCACTTTCCCACTCTAGCACAGATTTTTTTACAAAGAAAGGAACCCAAAGGGAGTCCCTTTGAATAAGCAGCTGCCCTCATCGACAATTGCAAATATTCTTCAGGAGGATAGCTCTGTTTGAAGGCGCAACGTGAAAACAGTTCAAGCGAATCACTGTTAGATAGTCCCTTCACCGAATATACTTTGCTAGCATTCTTGATTACATTCATGTCTCTTGTTGTAATTATTACTCTACTTCCAGGACCATAGTAAGTCGCTTGTTTGATTAAAAAATCCAGCTGAGTTATGCTGCTAACATCGTCGAGGACAACAAGAACTCTTTTCCGGCGTAGACGATTCCTTATATTGCTGGACCCAATGTCAGGTGCAGCAATGTTTATATCAGTCTGACCAAGGATTTGACGCAGTAGTTCATTTCTTAAGCCAAGACGTCCATGCTTTTCAAATTCTTCTCTTACATTTGCAAGAAAGCAGAAGCTATCAAAATTTTGATGCTGACGATTAAAAACAGCACCAGCAATGGCGGACTTTCCACTACCCCCAATTCCATGTATCCCTATCGTCTGCACTTCATCTGATCCATTATCCAACAACTCTTCCACTTCTTTTACCTGAGGATAAGCTCCCACCAAGCCCTCCTCTTCACGCAAGCTATTGCTGTCTAGGTTCTCCATAATGCGTGCAACAATTTTGTCCACAAGTTTAGAAGCAGGCCTGGAAACGCAAAACAAAAAAATCAAACAAATGAATATTCATCAACTTGGTTTCAAATATTTCAGTGTGATCAGATAACACAAGCTTGCCAAGTCAAACAAAGAGAAAGGCCAGGTTTTTCTAAGGTATTGGGACAAACTAGAGAGTAGAGATACAATTCGAGTGAATTTATGGAAACAGGGAGCAGCCACACAGATACAACTAAGCAGAATTCAGTCCAACTGAATGAAAGTTGAAAAAGAGACTTCGAAAATTAAACCTTAACTTAATGTTTTCTGGATAAATAATTCGCTACTAAGCTAACTCATAGGATCATCTGAGGCAGCTAACGCAGTTAACAACGAAATTGACAAAATCTAAAATGTGATTTTGAGCCAATCATGTCATTCTGGATCCAAACTTACCTCACAGCAGTAGAATCAAATCCAGAGAGATCGGCTGCATCGGTCATGGCTTGTCTCCAACGGTTTACTTCCTCAGCTAAAGGTGATCCCTCGGGAGCCTTATCATGCCTAGCAAAGGCCACATCGTAGCATCCCGTCTGCCACCTAACCTCCATGGGTTCTACGCCGAGGAAAACTGGTAAAACCAGCTGCACCTTGCTCCTCCTACACTCCATTATCTTTGCAAGCTCTCTCAAACACCACCTGGAAGAGGCATATTCCTTGGTGAAAACCACCACAGAGATACTCGATCGCTCAATCGCATCGGTTAGCGCCGTCTTGATCTTTTCGCCTGCAAGGAGCTTTTCGCTGTCTATAAACGTTTCGATTCCCTCTCGGCACAGATCGTCGTAGAGGTGGCTCACAAAACCGTCACGAGAATCTGGTCCTCGGAAACTTATAAACACATGGTATTTCAACTGATCAGTGTCAGCCGATGATGATCGATAATCAACATCTATGACGTGGCCATCGACAAGAGAAGTAACATAACGGGAGGGAGAGGATAATCGATATTTAGCATCGAGGTTATCGACAATCGAAGCAGCATCGGCCGACTGTGAATCGGAGGAAGTAGATGGCCGGCGGTAACCAGCGACGGAGCCATCAACACCAGCTGCGCCATCTGATGTAGAAGAAGAACAAGCATCGATGGAGGAGGAGCATTTGATACGATGAGGAAACCTGATGAAGGAAGGAGAAGATCCTCCGTTCAGCTTCAATTCCCGCTTCCGGGATAAGAGCGAAGACGGACGTTGCGGTTTCGTACCGGAACGCGGCGGCCTCCGCCATGGATGGCCTCTCGATGGGAAGTTCCTCCCGCCGCTGCTCATCGCGTCGATGTGAACACACTGGAGGCAGAGGCCAAATCAACGGAGTTCAAACACTCGCTCTTGTTGACGTGTGGCTATTTTCTTTCCCTTTTTTCCTTTTTATTCAAATTGATATTCAGGAGCGCGTTGAGTATATAGGAGGAGGCGTCTACTTTTCTCCTTCCTTTGCAATCGTGTCCTTTTTTCTTTTTCTTTTATTGGATCATCATTAATTAGCAAAATTCATAATTCTAAGTTTCTAATTAACTTAAAATACAATTTGCTACGTTGCTATTAGCAATCGAAAATATATACCATATAAGATGATGAAATGTAACTTCTAAGATAATATGAAGGAAATAGAAACTCATTTGCCGAAATGGATATTTACATAGATGTATGACATAATGAGAAAGCAAACTCACACGTTACCAAAAGGCCCAAAAACACGATGTTGCAGATAATGTTTAAACAGTTGACATAGGACGGAGTTGGTTACTTATTAGGACACATTTTGTCTTTTGTTTGCACTTGGGGGCACATTTTGCTTGGTAGACACTTTCTTTAGTGTGGAGCATGGAGAAAGACAATTCTGTCCCCATTATAATCAGCGGTTGGTTTGGTGTTTGGTTCAGTAACCGGTTTGGTTGCCTCCTTTAATTGGTTTTGCTGAGAGAAAGGAGATAAAGCAGTTCTTTTTCTGACCGTAGGATGGTGGATGTACTATTGTATCCAAGGGTTCATTTTGAACATAGCTTTAAAGACTGAAAATGATGTGCATTAAATTCATCCGGCGCTGGTTTTAGAACAGAGAAGCTCTGCTGTGTTGGTGAAGAGGGAGCAAACTAGGGTAAATTTTTGTTTTCTCGTTTTGTTTGATTTTTCTGAAAATAATTGGTACATATGTCTTCTTTATTCTTCTGTGTTAAAAATTTTGTCATTTGCAGGCGCTATGGAGGAGCAGTGCTTGGTGATGTGCGGGGAGTGGGTGTGTGGAAATGGTGGGAGGTGGGATTTTGTGGTCGACAAACGGCATATGGCACGTCTTGTTCCTGTTGGGGATAGTATTACACTGCGGGAGCTTCGTGCTAGGGTTTTGAAGGAGTTTGGTAGAGAAGAGAAGCTTTGGGAACCTGTCCTCAGCTACTGGCCGCCTAGTAGTATGGAGCTAGCGACGGGGATCCGAACACCTCCGGTACAAATCACAAGTGATGGGGCAATCAAGTATTTTGTGCAGCATTTTCGTGTTAAAGGGGCAATGAATCTATTCGTGATGTTTGATGAAAAGCTCCCAACGTTTAATGTGAGCCAAGATGTTGACGACTCTGGAATGGGTTTCGTAACGCCGGTTGCTGTTGGACCAAAGCGTTTTGCGAAGGTGGGGTCTGTATTGACTAGCTGTAGCAATGCTCCCTCCGCTGCTTCTAAGTCAAAAGCTGGTGACTTTGGTGATGTGGAGTTCATGAGAGATGTGGAGAGAGTGGAGTCTGAGATGAGAAGCGGAGGAAAGAGTGGCTCCTTTGACGTTGGTGGCGGCGAGGTTGGGGATGGTCAACAGAAATGTAGCTCATTTGAGGGTAGTGGTAGTAAGTGTGGTGTCGGAGAAGCATCGAAAGGGAAAAAAGGTGACTCCTTTGGGGCTAGTGGTGTTGGTGATAAGGTTAGTAGCCATGTGGAGGAAGGAGATGATATTAGTGATGGGGGGGAGGAGATTCCGAGAGAAGAAGTGAACGAGCTAGACGTTCGTCCTAGAGGGTACGATAGTGAGTTCTGGGACCCATTACTAACCAGTGAATTCCTAGGCTCCAATGCTGTGAATGTGGTGTACAATGAAGACGAGATTGTGGACGGTATAACAAGAGGTAAGGGTCCTCGACGTTATACGTGCACAAGTAACGGTGGCTTTGATCATGTAGCTGAGGTTGGTGCTAGCAGCAGTGGCGTTAAACTGAAGAAAGATCAAGACTTTCGTAAGCAAAATCCATGGGTCAATGGTGTGGATGGACATGCTAACGTTGACAGGGGTCGGAATGTGTCCACACGGAAATTAGCTGATGTGGATGATGAGGAGTTTGATATCCCTCCACTGTTTGATGATACAACCTATGCTGCACCAGAGATACCGGACATGGATTTGGATGAAAGGGATGGGAGGATTTATGTTGGGAAGATATTTGGTAACAAGCAAGATTGTCAGATATCTTTGGCCATATATGCTATTAAGAACCAGTTCCACTTCAAGCAGACAAGGACAAAAGTTGATTCTTTTGTTGTTCAGTGTGCGGATGTTCAATGTGACTGGAGGGTAACAGCTCATGAGATTAGAGGATGTGGTTACTATGAGATAAGGAAAGCTCAATTGGATCATCGTTGCCCCATTGAGTCAAGACATGGGTACAAGAGCAAAGCCACATCTAAGGTGATTGCAGCGGTTTACAAAAGTAAGTTTTGCCAACCAGGAAAAGGACCAGTACCTTCAGAGTTGCAAAGGCTAGTTTTAGAGGATCTCTGCGTCACAGCTTCATACATGAAGTGCTATCGCGCAGCAGAGAAAGCAGTGATTGACATTCGTGGATCGGATGAGGAATCTTACTTGAAGCTCCCTGAGTATTTACACATGTTGAAGCTTGCTAACCCCGGTACCGTAGCAGATTTGGAAACTGAGGTTGATGACGATGGAGATGAGCGGTTTCTGTATATGTTTCTTGCCTTTGGGGCATCCATAGAAGGGTTCAAGAAGCTACGTCGTGTGCTGGTTATTGATGGAACACACCTAGGGGGCAAGTACAAAGGCGTGCTATTGACGGCAAGTGGTCAAGATGCGAATTTCCAGATTTTTCCATTAGCTTTTGCTGTTGTGGACAGTGAGGACACGGATGCTTGGACGTGGTTTCTTCAGAAGGTTGAACGTATATAAGCTGATTCTCCAAGTCTGTATATTATATCCGATCGTGCGACATCAATCTATAATGCTGTTAGATGTGTATATCCATCTGCTCAACATGGCGCTTGCATTGTCCACTTGGCAAGGAATGTCAACTCGCGTTACTCAAGCAAGCACTTGGCTAAAATGGTGACTGAGGCTGCAATGGCATACAGAGTTGGTGATTACAGAGAGAAGTTCTCGAAGGTGAGAGCGACGAACAGTGCTTGCGGATTATATTTGGGGAAGATAGGAACGGCTCACTGGTCACGGGCGAACTTCCGTGGTGACCGCTACAATATTATGACCTCCAATATAGCTGAGCAGCTTAACAACGCTTTGGTGGAAGGGAGGTCGTCTCCGATAATGGAGTTGACTATATTTATTCAACGGATGATGACAAGGTGGTTTTCTGCTAGAAGGAAGAAAGCAGAGAAGCACAGAGGGGTTGTTAGTGTAGAGGTCGATAAAGAGATGACCAAAACGATGGGGACAATGACTGGTAGCAAAGTGAACTTGGTCTCTAATTGGACTTGTGAAGTGGAGGGAAAGTTTGGAAGAAAGGAGCGTGTGAATTTGTTGGATAAGAGATGTGATTGCAAGTATTTTGATAAGCTGCAAATACCCTGTGGTCATGCTATGATTGCTGCTGATAGTTTGGGTGTGACATATGGAACATTGGTTGGTCACTGGTACAAGACTTCAACTTGGAGGGAGACATATAGCGGGATAATTAGTCCGGAGGGGAACCCAAAAGATGTAGATGTTCCTGAACATGTTAAGGACATGGTTTTGATGCCTCCTTTGACGTCAAGGCCAGCAGGGCGTCGGAGGAAGAAGAGGATCCCGTCTACTGGTGACTTCCCGGTTAGTATAAGTTTTGCTTTCCTCTAATTCCATTAAAAGATTGATTTTAATTGTTGTTGTGAACTTTTTACAGGTGGGTAAGAAGACGAAGCTGATACCTAATAGGTGTACAAGATGTCGTAAGACAGGGCACAACAGGACCCGTTGCACCGAACCCATATAGTGATTAATGTGGGGTGAGAGGAAGAGGGTGTAAGAGTGTTGTGTGGTGAGAGGAAGAGGGTTTTAGAGTGTTGTTTTTTTTTGGCAGGAAAAATTAGTGTGAAAAGCACACGGTCGGATTTTGTTTGATTTGGTAAGGAAAACAATCTTGGTCATCGTTAAAACATGTATTTGGGATTATTATTGAATTATGTTTGTGTTTGGAGACTTATAATTTTGCAATTTGATAACTGATCTTAATTTGTTGTTGTCAATTTAGTGTCTTTGGTCCCCTGAAATTAAATGTCATATTGACCTCGAGGATTTGAATTTATGATCGTGGACGGTATGGAAAATTCCGAGCATAGTCAAAATTGAACGCAAGTGCAGCGAACACATGTACTGGGAACACAAGCGCAGCAAAAGCATAAAAGATGACCAATTCAGAGAAGAGATAACTAAAATTAGATAAGCGGAAGGATACATTAACATATTTCAAAGTTCTACAAAGCATCTTTTTCCTACAAAGGATTGGATTGTTGATAACTAAAAACGAGATGCAGTTCAGAGAAACTTCCAATAGAGGCAGGCGATAGCTCCTACAACGGCGACAGCAGCTGCGAAGTTGTGGTTGAGCTGCAGTGTGTTCATGGTTGTATTTATAGGAGCATCCACATCCATAGATCGGACCAACATCGTCATGCGTTCATTGATCTTGGAGATCATTTCGACCTCGAATTCCCGTAGCCAAGTTTGTTGTGATTCAATCTGCTCTTTGACGTTCTTGGAGAGTTTCTGGAAATCATGAGCGAGATCTAAGACTTTGGCATCGACCATACTAACTTCATCTAGTATTGCTTCGTCTTCCCATTTGAAGAGATGCGACTCGGATTTCCTCTGTTTGAAGTTAAGAAAAGAAGAACATTTAACAATGAAAAGGACTAAGTAAATGATAGATGATGTGATAATAGGAAACGTTCCACGAGCACCTGTAGGGCGATTTCGCAGCGGTAAAATCTCCGGAATGGGTTGTCTTTCGTTTCAGAAGCCCAAACGACGAGTCCTTTTCCACACCAACATCTCTTTGGGACGCCGTAGATGGTCCTGCGGGCATCAGATTTGTGGGATGAAACGGTGGAAGTTGACATTTGACGGACGGAGATCTATAGAGGAAAGAGGCAGAGAAGCTTTGAAGTTATGTAACCCTAATTGAGTGTTCGGTTTGGTTGAAGAAATATGAGTAAGTATATATCCATTCTATCAGCATGACAAAACCGGTTTGGTTAAGGTTGGTTTACACAAATTATGTCTGCTGGTTTGTAGTTTATGTTGTTGTATTTTACGAAACCAATGTTAATGGTGACCCAAATTTGTTAGGGTATGAAAAGACCAAAAAAGAGACAGAGGAAACAAAGTACTAGAGCTTAGAAAAATCTGGTGAGCCGTTAATTCTACAAAGGAAACAAAGTTCCACCGTTTTAAGAAGCCATCGCAGTGGCTTTACCGATAACTGACTTAAAGAAAGTTCTAACGTTTTTAAGACAAAATAAGGAGATGATCAAGGAAATGTTGGAGCGTGATATGCAGGAAGAACGAAGGTTTTGTAGACATCCATGGCGTATTGCTTGCGTAGATCATCAACAGCGCTGTCTGTGAATCCAGACATGTGTGGTGCTGGATCACCGTGGGCGTGGAACTCCATGAACTTGATGCTGATAGGTCCACAGTCACCGGAGCGCTTGTTTTTGTAGATGTCATCCATCCTCTGGTAATAGAAGGGTTTGAGACCGCGAAACTGAGTTTGCTGTGGTTTCGCCACCTTCTTCACAAGGTAGGGGAGTGCAGTGAGAACCGGCTCCATGAACGTTGCAACGGTCTTCTCTTTGTACAAATCGAAGTCGGGGTCCAAGATCTCCACACAACCCACATCGAGATTAATAGCAAGGCCAACCCAGTGTCTATCTCCCCATATCATTGGAGTGTATATCGTGGTCACATCCTCCATCCACTTCGCCCCAGGTTTGAGGACCAACTCCGTCAAACGCTTGTCCCATTGGAACAGGTCTTTCCTTCTCAAAGGTTTGAACCTCTTCCATATTTCCTGAATGAGCGAAGCCAGATAGGGGGTTGTGAAGGCAAGACCTTCTCGTTGAAGCAGTTCTCTGTGCCTTCCAGCTAGCATGAACATAAGGATCTCCATATGCTACAAAAAAAAAACCGAGAAATTCAATTACTGCATGTGGACGAGTAAAGAGAACAAACCCTATGTTTTAAATCTTGAAAACCCCAAAAAAAAACTGATGGAAGTGGAAATAAAATTACAAATGTGGAGATCCATTTCTGAGGCTCCGCTATGTCAAGGACGAATTGGTTGGAGAAGTCATATTTTGAGGGAGTGATGTGAAACCTGTAAAAGGGTAACGAATCTTGTAAATAATGTCTAGAAAGTTAGATTTGAAGAGTAAGATGATCCTTACACTCTTTTGTTTTTCTTTAGAGTGGTGTAGAAGAGGTTCCACATTGCTTTCCCGGTGATTAAGAGCGGAGGCAGTAGTGAGAAAGCTGGTACTGTAGGGCATTTGAACAGTTCTGCTGCAAGGTGGCATTCCTCATCTGATGGCTGATGCCTCGGAGTTGGTCTAGCCGGAGAGGAGTCACTTACGTCAACACAGTCCTCCTGTCCACAAAAAAAAACCCAAGCAGTGAATATGCGGAACACAGGTACACACATAATTAGTCAATGTAAAGACCGCTCTGTAGGGAGTAGCAGTACCTGACTCTGATCAAAACTCAAAATGGGGATGACGGTCCTATTCGATGTCGCTGTTGCAGCGAAGGCATTGGCCACCCCAGCATGTTCGGCGAATCCGCTGCTCTTTGTTGGAGTTGAATCTGGGGTGATGGGGTTTGTCTGATGGTGGTCATCACGGCGAGTAGAAGTGTCGTATCTAGGATTATTGAGTGAAGAGGGGTCAGGGTGGGGACTGATGGGCTCGAAGATTTGCAGCCCTTGGTGTAGTAGATGGTGAAAAGGGGGGCTGTTAGGATGAGCAGCAGCATTGTAGATGTAAGATCGATAAATGACAGGGGGAGATTCGGGAGTGTACAACCATGGAGGTGTGCCAGAAGGGGAAGCGCGTAGTGGTGAGTTTGGTAGGGGTATGTCTCGTGTCCCTCCTAGCGAAATAGGAGTTGGTGGTCGGTCTGAGGAATGGTTTGGGGTGTTCTGTTTTGGTGATCCGGTTGGAGGGGTGGAGGGCTCGTGGGAGGGGGAATGGTGGACAGAGGGACGGTGGATTGGAGACGTGTGTGTGGGGGTGGTGTGGGTGGGAGGATTGTGTTCGGGGGATGTGTGGACGGGGGATGTGTGGACGGGGGATGTGTGTACGGGGGATGTGTGTAAGGGGGATGTGTGTACGGTGGATGTGTGGACGGGGGAAGTGTGTGGGGGAGAAGTGACTGTGGGGAGTGTAGGAGAGTGTGATGGTACTGAGGTGGTGGTATCTTGTCCATAGCGCTGAGCTGCGTACTGGCTGACGACAGGGGAGTTGGAGATAGGCTGCTCTTCATCCATATCTGCTGGTCCCTGCAGTTGGTCGCGTATACAATTAAATAGGAACTATTTGTGGTGTATTTGAGGTCGCTATAATTTTTAAAAAATGTACCGTTAAAACATCATTAGTTGGAAGCGTCGGGTCAGTCTGGCTTCCTCTGTTTGATAGATGCGCAGTTTTTGTAGTGGATCGCTTGCTGTGTGTCCGAAACGTCCTTCGTTTGATCATCCGTTGAAGCACCTTGTTCTCTTCTCGTACTTTGGAAAGCTGGGTGGAAACTTGGTTGAACATTTCAAGAACCTGCTCATTTGAGACGCTGGTTGGACTGGCCCGGGTAAAGTAGTTGCTGATCCTCCTCTGTTTACGTGAGGATGACTTGTTTAGGGTCTTCCTGGCCTTGAGAGGTGCTTTACTCTTCGGTGGTGGTTGCTCTTCAGGAGGTACATGAATTAGGATGGGCCCCGACTTGTCGCCTCCAGGCCACAAATGCTTCTGGAAAGTGTTGAGCTCATGTATGAGGTTCTCCATGTAGGTAACCCTCTGATCGGCAACCTTTTCCGACCAAACTCCCCATCCCGGTTCTGATTTCCTTTGTATTTGTATGAGTGATGTAACTGCAAGCTGTTTCATGAAAAAGAAAGTATCAGACATGGGTTTTGGGAAGTATTTTATAAGATTAACTCAAAAAAAGTTTAAGATTTAGAGTTCCTTACATTCTCATCTGCTTCCACGCGTAGTATGTCGACGTAGTTAATGTTTGAGTGGAGAGGAAGATGAGGTTCATCCAGTTGGCTGATTGAGAGCGTGTCAAGAGGAGCTGGGATTATGGTCTGAAGTCGTGGAACGGCTTGGAAAGCAAGAAGTTGTAATGCTAGAGGGAAACCCTTGAGCCTGAAAGTCTCTTGCCTCAAAAGACGGACAAGCTCCGCGGCCGGGTCTACAAAGTCCCGTGGAGGTTTCATGCAACTGATGGTCTTGAGGAAAGACTCTCTGCCCCACGGGTGTTGGCAGAAGGCGTCGAGGTTCTGGACCATTTTGACATACTTCAGTGTAGGGCGTGTCTTCTGTTGATGAGCTATCAGTACTCCGTCGACAATTAAAATAAGAGCTAGTTGGAGCTTCTTCCACCCTGGCATCCCTGTGTCGGTCTGAAGCTTGTTGTGCACATCAGCAATGGTGACAATTTTTTTCTTCCCAAAAAGCTTGATCCAGTCAGGATCTTTTATGTTGTTGCTCTGATCTTCTAGCTCGATGTCGTAGCCAGCGGGGAGTCTCCACATGGTAAGCCTGTGATCGTGCCAAACTCTTGAATTCCAAAACGGATGGGGTCGCTACGGAAGACGGTCCACAGTGTGTGAATATCGTCACAGAGAAGTTGTCTAGTAAGGAAGGCGTGAATGAGTTTACACGAGACAGGGCATTGACGCGCTGGGAGCTCGAACAACTTCCCGAAACATGAGTCTTTGATGAACTTGAGCTCTTTTGTGTTCTTAAGGACATGCTGTATGAAAGGCAGTAAGTCTGGCTTGGAATAGATGTTGAGACGACCGGTGGGAAAGCGGTCTGTAGCAAATAGCCGGGGTGGGAGACGTTTGTCGGGTTTCTTGTTCTCTACAACAAAATGGCAAAAAAAAAACTGTCACTGTTGAGTATCGACCAGATTCAAAACACAGATTAAGGAAATCTTTTTGGAAATTCACAAAAAGTGAAAAAATTTTGAAGAAAGTTGGAGGATAATCAATCTCGAGCAGATTCAAAACCGAGAATAAAAAAAACCACTGAAACTTAACAAATACGAACTCCGACGAAATCACTAAATCTCGAGAACCGACACTCAAACTAGGGTTTCATCAACAAGATTCGGGAAATAGGTTTCTTAGGAATTTTTTAACCTCGCATGTCTGTAGATGTACACGCCGCCGAAGAAACAGGGGTTGGAGACACGGCTCCGGAGAACTCTAACCGTCTTTCGGATTTTCGCCGGATAAACTGGTGGGATTGTTGAGATGGTGACATTCACGATTGTGTGATGAGAAGTAGTGATAGCGGGTGAGATTGAGGAGGTGAAACAAGCAAGTGTCGAACTAGGGTTTCAGATCTCCGCCGCATACAAGGAGAGAGAATCTAGATCGTGAGAAAAGAAAAGAAATGAGAGAGACGGTTGGGTAGGGTAATGCTTGAGAATGGTTTGATATGAGGTACGGTACAATCGGGTTTGGTATGGAAATCGGCTCGGTTTGGTTTAGTTTAATATAAGGGCTTTAGAGTCTTTAAGTATGTAAAATGTGTCTACCAATTCAAATGTGTCTTATATTGTAATAGGAAAGTCGGAATGTGCTCTAGAAGGTAAAAAAATCCATAGGATGTCGACAACGTATTTTAAATTTTTAACAAAAGTTTTGTTACAAAATTTCACTGTCATCATCTTCTCAGTTATAATAAACTAGAGGTGGAGCTCCGCGTAAGCGCGGAATCGTTGACGTTTGTGTTGTTCTATTTCATTATGTTCATACGATGATTTGTTTATGATTTTTGTGTGTTTATTGTGGTTATTAATTTTCAAAGATATGTATTGTAATATGGTTGAGGGATAGTGATAAACTCTGATACATATTTTATGCCGTTGGTGTAGCGTATGCTTTGCTAGAAAACCACATTGTACTGTTTGGATCTTCGTTGAGGCTTAAGCCAATTTAAAAAAGAATCCTTCCGTCTTTTGTGGAGCTGGGAAAAGATTTTCTAATTTTTCATGAGGTGCATGTGTTTCATTGTGTTATTTTGGTTGATATATTAAGTTCGGGTGTAGCTGTATTGGTGATAATTGGTTATTTTTAGCTTGATAATCTCAAGCTCATCAAAAATTTGTTTTGATTGAGCTCTAGATTCAACATAACTTTTACCTACACTAACAAGCAAGTCTATTTAGGCAGAACATTCAAACAAATTAAATAATCCAATAGAACAACAAAATCTAGTTCAAATGTAATTTAGAAAAAAATATTTTCAATTGTTAGATGCAGAAAATAATAAGGAAAACAGTATAAGAAAGATTAACATCGAAGATGGTGAGAGATTCATCTTCAGTTTAGCAGCAATGTGTTGTCGTTCTTTGTCGCTGCTGTCTTTTCTTTGAATCCATCTTTGTTAAACTCATATGTATTTAGATGAAGCGTGAAACTGATTCATAACGCTTGAGGTGAGAAGAAAGAGATGTAGAGTTGCAGTCTAAAGTTATGAGAAGATAAAGCTGACACATCTACATGTAGTACTGCAAGTAGGAGAGTAGGGGCGTTTGTGTAAAGGAAAAATCTGATTTATGAGGATGGGTAAGTCTCAAATTGGAGCATCCAACATAGGCACTTATGCCAATTGTCTCTAGAATTTTCTACTAAGCATCACTTAGTCTTATTATATGCACGCAGCTGCCTTATATTTCAGTCCTACGAACAGCTCAGGAACGACACTGTTCTATGAGAATTTCTTTAATCTTTCTGGTACCTTTCTATTCTCATTATCATCAGTGATTCATATATAGCTTACTACACCATTATTTCTTTCATATGTGTCCAGACAAAATCAATCTCGATTTTCTGTAGTAGCATCCACCACATAGGAGCATATCTCCTTATAAACTGTTCTTTAGTCCTTGTGAGTATCCTTGTGTGATCAAGTCATTCCTTTGAATGCTTTTATGTAGGAACATGGACGACCTCTTGTCTATATACTCATGTTCCACATCTCATGATTTTCTACTTCTCACAAGACTCATTTGTTCACTGGTTAGATGGCGTCTATCTTATGTATTTGGCCAATACACCCATCTTATACAATCTTTACTATAACTCCACGTCCCATTCTTTTCTTTATGATGAGTACTCTTACGTGGGTTAGTGATCCTCGCATATTTCTCATGCTCAAGTGCTTTCTCTTATTACTTTTTCACTTATGAGTGTGTGTATGTGTCGACACCTTATATATTGTTCCCTCGCGTTCTAGACATGATACAATCGATTGAGATTTTATTCTTATCAGGATCATTGAATACTTTGTAGCTTGCAAGACTACATTGTATGATACCTGTACATTAGGGTCGGCCGACCTTTATCTCATTGTCTAGTATGGTTTCTCTTATGAACTCGGATCTATCATTATGAGCACCTATCTCTTTCTATCCGAAGTTCCTTATATATGGAACATACTGGTCTATCTTGTATAGACTTCTACATCAACTTGATTATGTCTCTACTAGGACATTTATATAGTGGTGCTAAGCTGGTATAACTTAGTCATTCTTTCGGGTCTGTCTGGCTATCTTTCTTTCTTTGGTTATGGACGTCCAGTACATATATCTGGTCCGAGGATCTTTGCCAAGACAAGGAAGGTTAAAACCATTCCATTTCTGTATTTACCATTTACTTTTACTATTCACCAGCTTATAGCTTTCTCCATGATGTTGGATAGTCGGATTCATCTTGTATGCAATCCTTGTACATTGGCCACAATATGATCACCTACGTTTGGCTCATGGTCTTATTGAATTCGTGGGAGAAAGATCATGTTTTCTTATCCAACATATATTCCCGATTTTCATCTCATCCTTATATGAGGTATTCCATCTTAGATGGCACATAGGTATGTGGTGGTTTATTCATAAACTCTTAGGATGGTCTATGTCTGGATTATGACCCTTTTATCATCTTTAGACGGGAATATCTATGCTCACTTTATATGGCCTGATGTATCTTATCTTTTATACATGTATACTTGTGATGTCCCCAAGCTTATAAACTTTTGAAGTCTGAACCTTAAAGGTTTTATTGCTTCTACAGCCAAGTTATAATGCCTTATGGCCTTCGGCCAGGCTTGTCATGTTCGGGTTTTATAGTATGGTCATGGACCACACGGAGTGACTATTCTCCCCCTCATGAACATGCTATAAAAACGTTTGTTTGTCCTCACTTAAACGTAATGCTTGGACGGCCAGCATGGTCATAGGCCATGGTACACGATTTTGTAGTCTGGTCATGATCACGGGTTTTGTTCTCACTTCCCTCATGATCAGATTATATTTTGTGTTTGCTTGGGACAATGAAGCCTACTGAGTTTCCCTTGTGTACATGTTTCACAACGTGAGATTTTTGGGATAACTCTTTGTGCCTTAATAATTTTAAAACTTTGCATCAAGTTTTGGACCAGGATGGCTAACCCGGTCATGCCATAAAGTGTTTAACTCTTTGGTGAACCATTCTGGTTACCTAGGCCTTTATGCCTTATTATACTGATCCTTAGCATAGTATTAGATCAGTAGGGAGAATGTAGTCTCGACCTCTTTTATTAATATATGCCTTTGGCGATTTTATAAGGAAAAGGAACATTTCCTTTTGCTTTGTCCATTGGTTTACTATTGAAACCATTTTGAAGTGGCTTGGAAATGCCATTACGACTTGTACACATTCCTCGGCCATGGCTGGACCCACGTCCACGGTTATTGTGGTATCCATGGCCAGTGGAGAATCGTTCTCATAACTCAATGGGTCTTAGGTGATAAATTTCATGCCCCCTTAAAGCCATGCTTTAGGCGTGATGGTCTAGACATACTTTTCTCGAGTTTTCATTCTCATTTGTCAATCAGAAAATATTTTTCAAGCAAATCAATCAATGAAAATAAAAGAAAACTTTTATTAATGCTATGAAGTTTCAAATGACAAATTAAATTTTAAAAACACCAAATCATAAGTATAAAATCAGAATGTCAAAAGGCTTAAACAATGGTCAAGCCGACCACTCCATATGTCACTTTGGACGTGGCTCCCATGGATTCTTCATCATCACTATCTGCCTCATAGCCGCTCATATTATCTTTCATCTGATTCATCTGTTCATTTTGAGATAAATATAAGAACAGATCGTTGTATGTGGTGAAACCTTTATCTCGATAGGTTAGTTGTATGAATAGATCTTTTGGAACTGCTGTGGAGAAAACTTTTCAAGTAATTCCTCCTCTGTCAATTTTTCACCACAAAACATCAGTGTATGAGCTACTTTGGATAGAGCATAATTGTATTTTTCCACGAACCCAAAGTCATGGAACCTGAGGCTCATCCACTCATGCCTTGCCTTTGGTAATATCACCTTAGTGTATCTGGACTTTAACTCTGTCCAAAGGCATTGAGAGCTTGTATATTTTGGTACTGATTTCTCAGTTCCACATTGAGATGATGACGCATTACTCTTGATGCCATATATTTATCATTCTAGGTTCCATGATCATCCTTGATGATACATTCACTAAGACCTTCTATCTTTAGTATAACCGAGATATTGATTGCCCATCTTTGATAGTTCTCTCCAGAGACATCTAGGATATCATAGTCCATGGGTTGGAATCTCAACATCTGAAATCATATCAAGATGATTTGTGTTAGTACATACAATTTCTGATGCCATTGGCTATCCAAGAAATAAAAGGCACTCGGCCTGTATGTGAACAATAAGCCATACGGCTTGTCTGTGTGATCAATGCCCTTAGGCCACTCATGATCACACGGCCATTTTTGCGTGATCAATGCCTTACGGCTATTATTCAATCAGGATCACACGGCCAGCAAACACATAAGAGGGCCACACGGCTAGTTTGCAATCAAGGCCACTCAGCTGAACAAGGCTCTTCGGCCAATTAATCAAACAAGAAGCCATACGGCTACTTATGTTCAGCAAATCACACTTATGTCAATGTATAAGGCCATACAGCTAATACAAACAAACTATACAATTTGGGGAGTTAAAAACAATTATGAAACTTAGTTCATATTCATATAGTTCTTATGTATTTCTCAAAATAGAAATTTCCTTTTATAAAATATTTCCTTTTATAAAATATTTCCTTTTATAAAATTTTTCCTTTTATAGTAAGTTTCTATAAATAGAAAGTTTCTTTATTAGGAAAGGTTCTTAAAATATAAAGTTTCTGAAAATATAACATTTCTAAAAATAGAAAGTTTCTAAAAATAGTAAGTTTCCAAATATGGAAATATTTCTAAAAATATAACATTTTTAAAAATAGAAAGTTTCTAAAAATAGTAAGTTTCCAAATATGGAAATATTTCTGACAATATAACATTTCTAAAAATAGAAAGTTTCTTTATTAGGAAAGTTTTAGAAAATGGAAAATTTCCTTATTTACTAAATTTGTAGAAATAGAAAGTTTCCTTATTTGGAAAGTTTTATAAAAATAAAAACTTTCCTTATTTAGTAACTTTCTAGAAATGGAAAGTTTCCTTGTTTAAGATTTTGGAAAATGGAAACTTTCCTTTTATAATGTTTCCTTTTATAATGTTTCCTTTTATAGAAATAATACTGAAAATATAAAGTGTTCTTTTTATAGAAAGTTTCTGAAAATAAAAGATTTCCTTTTATAAAAATAAGAAATCGATCATAATTAGATTTTAGGGAATGATCAACTTCAAGGCTAAAGGATTTGATTTGATCATTCAGATCAATAGGTTTTTCGAGATTCAACAAGCCAATGAGACTGTGATTTTAATTGATCAACAATCTCAAGATCAAACTTTTGGTTTAAGAGCTTTGATTTACTCATGGAAAGATTTGAACTTATTGATCTAGTGTTTAAGGGGTTTTGCATATTTTAAATGTCATATATTTTAATATTAAGTCCATGTTCGATCTGTAGCTTCTCTTTTAGGGTTCTAGAATAGTTTATCTTAGTTTTGAAGAGATCTGAACCGGACCACCAAGAGAAAAGGAGTTGCTGGTTGATTGGTGTTTCTGACGGCGCTTCGTAAAATTGTGATTGCGGACGCGTCTGAGCTCCGATCGATGAACGGCTTTCGGCGTTGGCTTCTACTCGTCAAGGGCTACAGATCGATAGGTGGCTCGTCGTCTGGTTCGTTGTGGTTTGTGAGTTACAGCGGTTTGAAGTCGGCGCCAAAGATTAGGGTTTTGAGGTAATTGACGGCGCGTACTAAAACAGAGCGTGACGGCGCGTCAAAGATCCGATCGGCGAGTGGTTTTCGGCCCTGGCTTCGTCTCGTCGAAATCTACAGATTGATAGGTGGCTCGCCATCTAGGTCGTCACGGTTAGGAAGATACGGCGGTTTGAAGTCGGCGGCCGGAATTAGGGTTTTCTAGTCTCGGGTTTGTTTTTGGTTTTTTTCAGGATAGAGACTATCGTGCTGATAACGTGTTGTGAAAGTAAGAGAATTTCGTCATTCTTATTGATAACAAGAGTGCTCTTTATATAGGGAGTTACAAGGTTGAAACCCTAATGGACCTAATACATATTGGACCATAAATGGGCCAAAACCTTAGACTATATACTAATGGAATTGAGTCTGGTTGCTGGACATCCACAACACGATATTCATAACAAATTTGAAATAAAAAAAAATATCTGATTGACTTGAGTTGTCTCTGATCTCATCTTCCTTCAGATGAAACCAAGCTATGCAACTTAATAGAAATCTTTCATTCGGCTTCCAAAGCCTTTGAGCAGTTCTGAAAAAAAATAAGCAAAACAAAACAACATGATCTTTTGACCCAAACAAGATCAGTTTATACTCATTATTACATGTTTGATTAACTCAGCGGTTTCTGCAGACTTAGCCTCTTCTTTTTTGGGTAACATCTGTTTTGATGTTTTCTCATGAAAATAAATCAAGATCCATTATAAACCATTTTTATATGAGATAGTAGGTACAAAGAACACACAGTCTCTACTAAGTAATACACGCGAACACCTTCACTTCTCTTTCAACTTCTGGTATTTTCTCTTTCTCATGAGTGTATACAAACAACAAGATTGAAAATCATATAAGCTAACTATTGCCAACAACCCCGCGCTTGCGCGGGGTCAAACCCCTAGTTTTATTAATTCCACAGTGTGATATGGATAACTCGTGGGCGTTAGGAATTCTCTTTACTATAGAAACGATCAAAGATATAAAGTCCGGCAGTTCCACTGATCACCGGAGATCAAAGCCGACCACACTTTGGGGATTAAGTTGAAACTACAAAAACCATCAATTTAACAATGCATAAGGAAGAAGAAGCTCTAAATCCCCTATAATTTTAATATACTGTCAAAAAATACTATGGTCATTTTTCCTTGTCGATAATAACAGACAGGTTTGCAACAAAATATTATCATCCCCAAAAAGGCTCTCGACCTTTGTCGTAAAATCCTAAATGTATTCTCTTACTTCAAATAACAAAATTAGAGTAATCTTTGGTCCTAAACTTCCTCCCTATCAACAAAACTCTATAACCGAAGGCCAGCGAAACGAAGGAAAAAAAAAACATTCTATTGATAGCCATTCACAACCAAAACACCTAAACTTTCCTTGCTAAAGAAGAAACAAAAAAAAACTGAGGAAGAAAAGGAATAAAACACACAAAAAAAGAAGAAAAACCTCCCAATTTTCTCTTCCTCCTTGAGCTTTTACCTCCTTCCTCTCCTCTCTTCACCCTTGAATGCAACAATGGGAAACTGCTGCTCTAACGGACGTGACTCAGGCGACAACGGAGACACACGCGGCATAACCGCCTCAAACGCTGGTCCAACTGCTGAAGCCTCCGTACCAACACAATCCAAACACGCCCCTCCTTCTCCTCCCCCTGGAACCAAACAAGGCCCTATAGGACCTGTCTTAGGCCGTCCCATGGAAGATGTAAAATCCTCGTATTCTCTTGGCAAAGAGCTAGGGAGAGGACAGTTTGGCGTCACGCATCTCTGCACACAGAAGGCAACAGGTCAGCAGTTCGCTTGCAAGACCATTGCCAAAAGGAAGCTCGTGAACAAAGAAGACATTGAAGACGTAAGAAGGGAAGTGCAGATAATGCATCACCTGACTGGTCAGCCAAACATTGTGGAGCTAAAAGGAGCTTATGAGGATAAGCATTCTGTTCATTTGGTCATGGAGCTTTGCGCAGGTGGAGAGCTGTTCGATAGGATTATTGCTAAAGGACATTACTCGGAGAGAGCAGCTGCTTCCTTGTTGAGAACCATCGTTCAGATTATCCATACTTGTCATTCCATGGGGGTTATTCACAGGGATTTGAAGCCTGAGAACTTTTTGTTGCTTAGCAAAGATGAGAAAGCTCCTCTCAAAGCCACTGACTTTGGGCTGTCTGTATTCTACAAGCCAGGAGAGGTGTTCAAGGATATTGTGGGTAGTGCTTATTACATTGCACCTGAGGTTTTGAAAAGGAAGTATGGACCGGAAGCTGATATTTGGAGTATTGGTGTCATGTTGTATATCCTCTTGTGTGGTGTACCACCCTTCTGGGCTGGTAAAGTCATTCCTCTTCCTTCTTGGTCTACAAAAGAAAACGTCAAATTATAAACATATCTAGAGATGATTTGTTTAAATATGTGTTGTAATTACCTGATGATCACAGAATCGGAGAATGGAATATTCAACGCCATCCTAAAGAGCCATGTTGATTTCTCAAGTGATCCATGGCCATCCATCTCACCTCAGGCGAAGGATCTTGTTAAGAAGATGCTCAACTCTGATCCAAAGCAAAGACTAACTGCTGCTCAAGTTCTGAGTAAGCATCTACAAAATACACCAAAAACATAACAATCTCTCTTCATGCCAATTAATGTTTTCTCTCTCTTTTTGTAAAGACCATCCATGGATCAAGGAGGATGGAGAAGCACCAGATGTTCCTCTTGACAATGCGGTGATGTCTAGGCTCAAACAATTCAAAGCAATGAACAATTTCAAGAAAGTTGCATTACGGGTAACAAATCACATCACTTGCCCAATAGTCAAATATTAAAGAATATGGCTCTCAGCACTAGAGTATGCTAACCTCAAAACCTGAAACCCTGGAACAGGTTATAGCAGGTTGCTTATCAGAGGAAGAGATAATGGGGTTGAAGGAGATGTTTAAAGGTATGGACACTGACAACAGTGGAACAATTACACTCGAGGAGCTAAGACAGGGACTCGCTAAACAAGGTACAAGGTTGTCAGAATACGAAGTCCAGCAGTTAATGGAAGCTGTAAGTTCTTTGCGTACTAACTACAGTTTTACCCTCTGTCATACGCTGAGCAACAAGGAGACTCACCACCGATTTTATGTGTAACCATGGTATTCTATAGGCCGATGCCGATGGTAATGGAACGATAGACTATGGTGAGTTTATCGCAGCCACAATGCATATCAACAGACTTGACAGAGAGGAACATCTATACTCAGCCTTCCAACATTTCGACAAAGACAACAGCGGGTAGGCACTTAACACTCTTGTAATATAGTTGATTCTTCAAACACCAGAAAACAAAAGTATGAATCCAAATGCTCACCTCAAACAATGCTTTCTGTTCCCAGATATATTACTATGGAAGAGCTAGAGCAAGCCCTCCGAGAGTTTGGCATGAGCGATGGCAGAGACATTAAAGAGATAATTTCAGAGGTTGACGGAGACAATGTAAGAAACAACAGTCCCCTTTCAAACTAAAACAAAGCATCTAACAACCTCATTATTAACATAACCAAATCTCTAATGCAGGATGGCCGGATAAACTACGACGAGTTTGTGGCAATGATGAGAAAAGGAAACCCTGATCCTATCCCAAAGAAGCGGCGTGACCTTTCATTCAAATAAAACCAAATGCTGAAAGTAGAGGAAGAGAGAAGATATCAAAAGAGAGCAGAACATGAGTCAGAACAACTCATCTTCCTTTTAACAATGAAAGACAAAGGCACATCAAAAAAAACAATTTAAAAGCATGCTCGGAGGACATCGTTTAAAGATGAGAAGGCTCAAGAAGGGAGAGGAAAAAAATATTAATTGGGGATTTGGGAGGGGAGGTGTTTGATCTATTGTACAATTTTTCTTTTCTGGTTTGTCTATTACTGCTTAAGATTCTTTTTGTCAATTCTATTGTATGTGTTAGTGATATATATGTTCTTACTTCTTAGCTAAAACCTAACCAATCCTGAGAACATACAAAGCTAAACAACCAACCCTAACCGTCTTCAAAACCTATAGTGTTGCAAGCACACATAAGATCATCAAAATTGCATCAAAGCACAATACTTTCGTAACATTAATAACCTACAAGGAGCTGAAAAGAGGTAACTTTCATTGCTATAATTCAACATACATACCAAAACTCAATACATATCAAGCAAAAAAAAGGTTTGACCTTTTCCCCCAAATTAAAAACCCTAAATCGCTGGACGAAGCAATCGAAACGGGGACACGTGTTCACTTATCTTTGGTGGAGACACCGTACTTCTCCTGCAGCTTAGCAACCTCTTCCTCGTTCTTCTTCTGATCGAACTTCTTGCTCATCTTCGCGTGCTGGTAGTACAGCACGATCAGGTACCGATTCGCGACGTTGAAACCGGAGAGATGGTCGACGGCGTTCTTGGCGTCGTAGATGTCCTCGTAGACGACGAAGGCCGTTCCTTTGGTGTCCTTGTTGCAGCCGATTCGAATCTGGCGGATCGCGCCGTACTTGCCGAAGATGTCGTACATCTCCTCGCTCGTTATGTTGAAGGGGAGGTTGCGGACGTAGAGCACGCGGTTTACTTCCGGTGGGAGCCTCGTGTTTTGCTTTCGCATGCTGATTGTCGTCATAGCTCTCTATCTCCTTCTCCTCTCTATCGCCGGTGATTTGTTATTACCGTCGTCTGTCGGAAAATAGAATTCTAGTACTTCAGGTTCGGTATATATTGACGGATTAAGTTAAGGGTAAAATCGTCTTTTAGTTCAATTATTGACGGTGTTATATCCATTTAGTCTTATAGTTACAAGCCCAATTAAAAGGCCCATTAGAAGTGAAGTTTGTGATTTGGATGCGTCTGTGCGTTTTGGGTTCACAATTTTCTCTTATGGAGGAGGATGCAGAGTACATGCTACAACCGTTTACATATTATCAATTCTACAGTATAGAAAATGCTTTTATTCTTTTGATATTGGTCATTGTTCTTGAGATAGAGAACAGATACAAGGCTCAAAACAGAAAAACGCTGAGTAGAGAACAGCTTTTATTCACAAACCTTCTTTGGATCTTGTTGATAAAAAAGAAAGTTATGTACAAATATTAGTATAGCAATCAAATGATGAATGTGCAGATGATGATACTTGCAACTTATGTAGTAGCTTCAGACCTGACACGCTTAACTGGAGCTCGAAGAGAGGATAGATAGTTAGCATCAGATTTCTCAATCCCATCGAAAAGGTAGCTGAAAGGAGGCATCTCTATATACTTTCCACTTCCTGGAACAACTTTTAGCTCATCGTTCTCCCATACGATTCGTCCTCCTGCTATTGTCACTTCAACTTTTCCCTGAGGTTTAACAAAATGTCATCATCAGAACTTTTGTTTTATACATATCAGTCACAGAGAGACTTTGCAAATTGCTAATGAATATTACCTGTCCTCTTCTGCCCTCATAGACATTAGTGTCTGATCTTGAGTGATGAGACTTTGAGCTAATCTCGTAGCTTGCGTTTGGATTCAGTATGATAATGTCTGCATCCGAGCCAGGAAGGATAGCTCCTTTCCGTGGATATATGTTGAAAATTTTAGCACTGGTAATCAAACCCATTAGTCAATAAGTGAAATCAAAAGCGTATCTCGATATCAAGAAAATCAGTGATTAATGGCAAACATACCACTCTGTGCTGGTTATTCTAACGTAATCAGTAGCAGAGATTTGGCCAGACCCCTGGATTATTATGATACAATAAAACGATTAAAAGTTCTGCAAAGAAAGAAGATTTTATAGCAGATGAATGAGTACTAACCACCATCGTGTCCCATGTTAGGTGCATCCGTTCTTCAAGACCTAAACATGGACAAGTCCAGAGTATTTTTATCCAAATTACAAAAGATTAGCACAAAAAGCAGAGATAAATGAGCCCAGAGAGAAAGAAACAAGTCATGTCAGCTGTTATACCATTAACACCATTAGGTATTTTGCGGAAATCGTCAAGTCCCAAAGCTTTTTGTGTAGAATTGAAAGTGCAGTGATCAGTCCCTACAAGCTGCAGAGATAATGCCAAGAAAGTGCAGTGATCAGTTCCTATAGCTCATGTTTCTCTACTTTATGCACATCACGGAGAGAAACCTGAAGGATTCCTGTTGAAAGAGCGTTTTGTAGGGCTTTCCCATGGCCTACTGGTCTAATTGGTGGACTCATGACGTACCTGAAATATTAAGAGAGAAAAAAACTTTGAATGAAAACCTGAAAGAATCAATGGGAAACTCTATGGCCACAGAGCTCAGATAATTTTCTTACTTGGATGCAATTGTGAAGTCAGGATCCCAAAGCCAATGATCATCCAGGATTAATCCAGACACAACAGGCTCTCCAATAACCTTCTGCCCTGAATTACATTTATAGAAAAAGGTAATTCTTTATAACAAGCTAGATGTTGACTAAATCTGTTGACAAGGACTCTAGAAATCAACCTATATGTTATACTAATGGTTGTTCCATACAAAGAGCAGAGTAAAAGAAAAATGAAAAGAGAACCTGCTTTCCGAGCTTTAGCAATCTCATCCATTGCGTCAACACTCATCACATGAACAACATAGAGAGGCGTGTTAACAAAACGAGCCAAACGAATTGCTCGCGAAGTGGCTTCTCCCTCAAGCTGCCACATGTCAAACAATCATCTTGGTTTTTAACTTGAACAAAGTTTACCAAGAGAGAAGCTTGTTATAAAATGGTAAAATACAAGGCTTAAAATTACCACAGGAGGTCTTGAAAGAGCATGACCCTCTGGACCAGTAATGCCCAGTTCAATCATTCTTTTCTGTCCTTCGAAAACCGCATCTCCATTTTCAGCATGAACCATAGCCAAGGCACCAAGGGATTTACATCTTTTAAGACCTTCCAGGAGGAGGTCATCAGTAACCATGAGCGATCCTTTATACGCTAGGAAGAATTTGAAAGAGTTGATACCTACAAGTTAAAGAGACAAAAAGCACTCAGTTTCATCATAGCATAGCAAACTAAGGCAAACTGAAAACACCAAAACTATTAGGCATGTACCCTTTTCCTTGACCATTATCTCCATGTCCTTGGAAACACCATCATCCCACTTTGTGATGGCCATATGAAAACCGTAATCCATGCAGGAGTTTCTGGATTTGTTTTCATAGGATTCAAAACCAGCTACCAGATTCCCATTAACCGGTATAACAAAGTCTATATGCATAGTTGTTCCACCAGCTAACGCTGCCGCTTGGCCACTGAAGAAATCATCAATAGTCTCTGTACCCATAAACTCCATGGCGAGGTGCGTGTGGGGGTCAATTCCTCCTGGTTACATTGAAGAATAAAAGAAGATAGGATATCAGATACATCTAACTGTGGAAACAAAACTTCCTACAAGATCATTTGCTTTATCTAATTCAAATGTCTGAGACTGAAACTATCTAGGCATACACTGCCATGTAGAAGAAGAATCAAAGAGTAAAAAACTGATAGATTTATCAACTAGTATGAATTGATTTAAACCTGGCATGACAAACTTTCCAGTAGCATCGAGTACAGTAACTTCATCCCCAACCTGATACAGAGTGACAACAGAATCTTCAAACAGATCAAAAAATAAGAAGGATACAAGATTACAATGGAATTAGCCAATACCTTAATGTTTGGCTGAACAGCGACAATAATACCATCTTCCACATAGACATCAGCAAGTTGTTGATGGTGTGCATTCACAACTGTACCTCCTTTGATCAAAATCCTCGTCGCTGAAGAAGAAGAAGATGGAACCCTACAAGACTCCACACCAGGTCCTCTCTCTGCACTACAGAACTGCAAAAATAAAATAAAAAAACATATTCAAATCCCATCAGACAGTTGATAATCAATTGTCAGATCGTGTGTCTGAATAAACTTCCTTTCAGAAACTACAAGTCAATGTAAAAAGTTTAGCTTTTTCAATTCCAATCTATTGGAAATTAGCAAATAACTTAAACTATATGTTTACTCTCTTATAACCAAGCTCAAGACTTGTTTGCTTATAACAAACCCAACTCGATACGATGAACAGTTCATAAGAGAGACAGATCAAAACAAAGAGACAAAACAGAAGCTGTTAACTGGCCTCAGTTCAAGGTTCAAAGGCGCCAAGAACAAGAGGTAGTGATGATCAAACACACACACACACACCTGAGTAGCAGTCGAATCTGAGAAGGACGGAGACGGAAACAGAAGAAGTAGAGAGATGAAGAAGAAGAAGATAGCATCATAGATAGGTCTTAGCGCCATTGATGAAGAAGCTCTGTCTGACAAAGGATCTCCCTCCACCTGTCTGTGTTATATAATTCACCTTTCCTTCCTAATAATTATTGTTCCATTCTCTTTTGCTATTGGCTGATTAAAATTTTCGTCAACGCTAAGCAAAAAATCAAAATGAATAATCGAACCGAACCGGGATCTGAAAAAGATATCCGGTACACTTCATGCACAACAAAACCAACAAGTTCATTTAATAAACCGATCGGTTCGTGGTTTCCACAGAACCCTTTGACTATAAAAGAACGCTCACTGTTAGAGAAAAAAAGGTTAAAGAAAAGTTCCCCAAATCGCGCGACTTGATCTTCTGATGAGTTCTTCGTCTTCTTCTTCCTTCCAGGTAACCAAATGCGAACTCCTCTCTCTTCCAATGTTCTTGTTCGATCTCTAGTTCAATTTGGTCCTTGCTTGGTTTGATTTTGATTATCTGGATCGGAGCTATTGGACGGTTGATCAATTTTATACGGGCTCGAGGTCTTTTTGGTTTAAAGACTTACACTTTTTGGGTAGTTGATCATCGAGCTTATAGTTCATTAACTTCTTAGTCATATACATGGCCCAAGTGGTGTTTAATGATACTTTTAGAGCTTAAAGTGTGTGATTTTTCCATTTGTGCAAAGTTACTGAATCTGCTGTGAATCATTTTGATAGGAGATGGGTGAGCTTGTAGCTGACAAGCATGTACGTTACATTCTCATGTCGGAAAAGGTACTAGAAACCATATCCCCCCTTTCCTCATTTCTCAATTTCATGTCACTGTGATTGGAACTTATTTCTTTTCGTTTTTCAATTGCTTTTTTGAATTGTATTTTTACCTGCTAGAAGAAAGAGAGTTTTGAGTCGGTGGTGATGGATCATTTAAGAATGAATGGTGCGTACTGGGGACTCACCACTCTTGACTTACTCGACAAGCTGGGATCTGTTTCCGTTGATGAAGTCGTCTCATGGCTCATGTCCTGCCTGCACGAATCTGGTGTGTACCATAGTGTTATTATATTTCTCTAACATACAGTTTGCAATCTGCTATATTTTGCTTACCAGTAGAATAACGATAAAAAAAATGATTAAGAGAGGGTTATGCACTGAAAGTAGGTGTCTTAGAAACTCATGTAAAAACAATTATTGGCTTTCATTGCTATGGATACCATTGGACTTGCTATAGGCTTTCTTTTTTTTAACCTCAGTATATACCATTGAAAAAAGTGGTGTTTCTCTGAGCAGGTGGCTTCGCTGGAAATACTGGGCATGATCCACATGTTTTATATACACTCAGTGCTGTTCAAATCTTGGCCCTCTTTGACAAACTGGACATTCTTGACGTTGGAAAAGTATCAAGTTGTATCCTTTACCACTTGGCTCTCTTTACTCATGGCGGAAACTTCATATTATTATGCAAAGAAAAATGCTCTGCAAATTTTTTATGATAGATATCATTGTGGTTTCCTATATACGATATTAGATATTGCTGGTTTGCAGAATGAAGATGGATCCTTCTCAGGAGATATGTGGGGAGAAATAGATACGAGGTAGTAGGAAGGAAGACATTTATATGTTCTTCTGTTGGTGATTTTCACTTTGTTGATTCTAACTGGGAAGACTGTTTATGCAGGTTTTCATACATAGCTATATGCTGTCTCTCTATATTAAAATGTCTTGACAAAATCAATGTTGAGAAGGCAGTTGATTACATTGTTAGCTGCAAAAACCTTGATGGTGGTTTTGGGTGTACACCCGGAGCAGAATCACATGCAGGACAGAGTATGTTACGCTTTCTTTCTGTTTCCATCCGTTTGTTACTTGCTATTGGTTTCTTAGATGACCTTACTGAATTAACTAGTCGTATCCCATCATTGCCATTAAACTATTCCACTGACTAGGATACTCAGATATACTGTGTTTCTGTAGTTGAGGTGTTATTGCTAAATCCCTGTGTAGACACTATCGGAAAGTTTCATGGTAGCAGGACGGTCATTATTTTGTTTATTCTGTTTTGCAGTTTTCTGCTGCGTGGGTGCTCTTGCTATCACCGGGAGTCTCCATCATGTCGATAAGGATTTACTCGGTTGGTGGTTATGTGAAAGACAAGTCAAGTCAGGGGGTTTAAATGGACGACCCGAGAAGCTCCCTGATGTATGCGTTTAGCTCATTTCTTGTTAAAGAGAGCTTTGTATACTTACTCTAGTTCTTAACGAACTTTTGATTGTTCTTATTGCCAGGTTTGCTATTCTTGGTGGGTCCTATCGAGCCTAATCATGATAGATAGAGTTCACTGGATCAACAAAGCAAAGCTTGTCAAGTTCATCTTGGACTGTCAGGTTCGTCTCTAACATGTCAAGGAGGGTCATATCTTTGCTAGTTTGCTTTAAAGCTCTCATCATTCCTGATTTGATTAGGATTTGGAGAACGGAGGCATCTCAGACAGACCCGACGATGCTGTTGATATCTTCCACACCTACTTTGGAGTTGCAGGTAACTAATTATTAACTTAGATGCGTCTCTATAAAACTCACCTTTGTTGATTTTGAAGTCAAACAAAGCGGACTCATTTCATGAAAACTTGGTGCAGGGCTTTCCCTCCTTGAGTATCCTGGAGTCAAAGCAATTGATCCAGCCTACGCTTTGCCTGTTGATGTCATCAATCGAATTCTCCTGACCAAATGAAGACAAAATGGTGTTTGACACTTGTAAGGTCAAATAACATATGACAGTTCTTTGCTTTATTCATTGGTTGGTCTACTTAGCCGGTTTTAGAAGTTTATTTGAATGCATACTCAACGAAGAGATTGTAATTTGGTAATATTAAAAGAACTAATAGAAGATAAGATGGCTTCTAAAGTTAAAATCTGTGTTTGATTGAAATTTTTGGAAACGTTCACAGGCATCTACTTAAACTGATATAACAACTTTTTGAGAAAATAGTCCACAAATCATTTTGATCAACTTTTACAAGGAAGCGAATACTGTGGCTTACAGATAGTGGAACACTAACAGTACCTTTATCAACAACAGTAATTGGATAACAAATTATTTTACATGAATAAGAGTAAACATTGCAAGTGTATATCGATTTTATAGACAGAACAGATATGGATTAAAAACACCCCCAAGACCAAAATGTTACAAAGCTGCCACACCAAATCAATTGTGTGATATGAATTCTTCCTCTTCTTCTTCACAAGTTTCCCCTTTCTTCCTCTTCTTAACGGAATGAATTTCACCATTTTAAGATTTTAACCTACAAAGCCAATTCCAGGACAAGAAGCAAACCAAATCCTCTTGTTCAAAACCAACACAATTTAAAATATAAGAAGAGGAACAAAAATGTTAGAAATTAGGAACCCTGATTTGTGTGTTAGCTGAAAATATCCCATTCCATTAAAAACATATTGTAACTATGATTATATCTGTTCTTTTTTAACAGGTTACCGATCTCTATAAGATGTGTATGAAGTGCAGCTTTCCTATACTAATATAAAAGTCACGCAGTTAGGATAGGTGCAATGTTCCCTAGAAAATAATATGCTATTTAGACTTTTGAGTAAACACACAAGACACTTGAGTATGTCAAAATTTGTAATGACAAACCATTTCCCCTAGAAAGGGATTAAGGAAACAGCGTCTGGTTTATGATGACAGACTCACAGATATATGTTCTATGAAGGAACCTCGAATATACCAAAACGAATTGTACTGAAATGAAACGATGGATAGCCAAGAACGCCAAGCTAACTAAACAAGTGAGAGAGAACGGTAGAGTTCGCAGATGCTTACCTAATATATTGTCTACAGTGAGTTGAAAAGTGATTCTAAACCTCCTCCGTGACACCTACTGGACTGCAGAACACAACAATTGGAAAATGTCTACCAATCTAGCCACCAACCCTTATTGCACCTATCTCATCCAGCTTTGAGCTCTTATGCTGCAACGAGATAAATCAAGAGCCTAATCAATAAATTTGCTAAAGACACAATACTACTTCTCTGAAACCTTATATATAAGGTGGGAAGTTCAAGTTGAGTACAAGTCCCCCCTGCACTACAATTACCTTGTTTTTCTTGTGCCTATGAATGTCATTTAGATCTTCATCCCCATCGTGTTTCCTTTTCTGAAATATCAGTATTCCATGTGATTTCCATAGGATCCAAAATTCAAAAATATACATGAAACTTTCTTACCTTATCATGATGTTTCATAGAGTGTTCACCCGACTCGTGATGTCCATTTTTCTCCTTTTTCCTGTCTCGGTCCTTGTCTTTATCTTTATCTTTACTCTTGTCTCTATGCCTGTGCTTGTGCTTCTTATGTTCTCTATCTTTTTCCTTACCCCTGTCCTTGTGTTTTTTATGTTTCCTGTCCTTATCTTTCGACTCACTTTTTGACTTGGGTGGAATTGTAGGAGCTCCCTTCTCTTCCTGAAAGAAACAAAAAAAAAAAAAAAACAAGACGTGTTCAGATACTAGTACCTTAGGTCAATCATCATCATAGAGACTGAGAGAAGATACGCACTAGAGGCAATTCAACAGGAGTCATATCACTGAGTTGGAAAGCCTCCATAAGCTCATCCATTTCAAACGGTTGGATGCGGGTGCTATTATGAGTCTCACGGCTCTGTGACATGTTCTGAATAAGCTGATCTAACTGCATTCCATCTCCCTTTCTGATCTCTGTGTCCCCAACCACGTTATGAAGATAATGGGAATCCGACAGAGACACGGCAAGTGATTTCTTGCAAAAGAACTCATGGTGCTGCAGTAGTTTGTATTGAGATATAAGATCCACGGCACCACACAGCTCTCTGGGACCTGCAACTCATACAACCAGCAGCAAATTGATGACCACACGATGATGATCCAAAGTAGGGATAAAAAAAGAGAAGAAACTGAGCCACACTAGTTGAAGAATCTCTTAAATTTAGAAACCAAACTTACCTCCAAATATGGTACGTTCAGGTTCCATCTTCTTTATCACGCTCTGGATTGGTTTTGCATGATCACTGGCAATACCGATCACTGTCTCAAAACAGAAAAAAATTACAAAGAAAGACTTAGTTTGCATAAACTAACAATTTAAAGCTCAGACAAATGAACAATACTAAACAAAAGAACATAATAACTAAAGCTAATCACCAGCTCATATTGCATAGTGATCGAAGTTGTTGGAGACTCAAAAACAAAACTAAGAAGAGCTAACAAATATCTGAAATTGCTATCAAAAACTCTCCTGGAAACAAAAACTTTTAGACATTGGAAAAGTATTGTATTGGGTAAAAAGAATGAATTTTTTGGTATCACCTAGTCAACAAGAAAATTTCTTTCTATCTTTGCTTTCTATACGAAAGGTCTCTATAATAATAATAATAATTAATAATACATTTTTAAGAGTCGATTAAAAAAAAGCAGCTCAACAGGAAATTCCGGAACACGAGAATGATCCAGGATTGAGAAATTTGACAACAGAACAAAACAGAAGCTAAGATACAATTGAGAGACGAAGCAGAAGGAGAAAGAAGGCGGAACATACAACGATTTTGACAAAGCCCCCAGATCTCGTTTGAGAAATCAAATCTAGTAGCTGCGGGGATTTTAATACAGCACTCTAACGGAGAGGAAAGGGTTGGTTTGGTTCGGTTTGGTTCCTGGGAATTTGATTTCCCGCGCAAATTTGATTAGGAAAAGGGGAAGTGAAGGGAGAAGAGGGGACAGAGATCGAGGGAAGGAAGGAGAGAGTACTTTAGGGTTTGAGACCAGACAGACAAAAGAGTTTCTGTTTCTTTCTTTTAACCAATCGGGGATAAACAGTTCGGTTCCCATGGTTCCTGTCTTTTTATTTATTTTTTTCCGTTGGTTTTTTTAATGGGTTCCCCGTGGGCTTCACGCGACCTGTGTACGGCCCAAATATACACATGACTTATCGATTCTAACTCGACCCTCCTTGTCAGAATCTTACAAGCTATACAAGCTTAAGCTGATAAACAAACAACACACTGTATTGTTTGTTACTAAAAAAAAAAACATTTTCTAATCGCATAATATACCCAATTGCCTTAATTTCTACATATATAAAAACCATGAACAACAACAACAAATCATAATTCCAATCATATTTGTGGTGGTACACTCACCTTCGCTAGTTACTAAGATATATTTAAGTAATAATACACTCAAAAGAAACTAATTTAAGAGTGGAAGATTATCATATATTCATATATTACTTTCAATATGTATTTATTTTATATATGGGACTTGATACGTGTTTCTCATGTTTAAGCATACAGTTTGTGAGACAATTTATTTTTTTGAGACTTGATATTTACAGGTAAGCCACAAATCGAAGAAATTAAAATATTAGGACTTTTATATCATATATTGTACTGATTAACTCACAGTTAATTTCAGATTCACACTTTGATGATAAACTATAGCATTTTTGTAGAGGTTAAAATCTTGTTTTAAAAAAAGAGGCAATCTAACTATTCCAGTTATTAGTGATAACGATTTAATTACATGTCTATGAGACCTCCCACGACCACGACGTGTTATCTTCTGGTGTCTTCCATCAGCTACTTAGTTGAAGATAAACAAATGCGTAGATGTGGCCTGTCCCAGTGCTATGTGAATGATGATTTGGTCTGATGTTTTAGTAAATGAGATATAACTGAACAATCAAATTAATCTAAGGTATTTCGTGACAAACATTGAAGGTAGACATGATATTGGCATACAGTTATTTCCTCTTAAGTCCTAATAACAACAAACTAACAAAAAAGCTACTAATATTCTAGAAAGACAAAATGAAAAAAAAATCATAAATAAGAGGGGACATTCAAGTGGAATCTGATTTTTTTCATGTGTGTGAGTGTCAATGTGGGTGAGGAATGAGGAAAAAGGTAGTGAAGACAGACAACATCATTTTCCTCAAAGAAAGCTAAGTCTTAGAATCATCACTCCAGTTCCCTTTTTTGGCCCCCTTTTCTGTTTCTTGCTTCTTTGACCCTTCACTTAATTACTCTTACCTACATGCTTTTTTGACACCCTCATTACTCTCAAAATTAACCTCTCTAATAAGTAATAACACCACTAACCAATTATTCCAGCTAACACCTTTAAACATCATTCAACCAAAGCTTAGTTAAGAAAATATAATGATACTTACAAAAACCTCTAATTTTCTTCTCTTTTATTATCTTTTTTTGGTTCAAAAAAATAAACTCTTTTATTCTTTATAAAGTAATAGATGAAGGAAAAAAGAAAGGGAGAGCAACAAACTTTTGGAGCAAGTCATAGGTTAAAAGCCCCCTAGCTTTTTCTTCCATCACTTCCATTCCTCTCTTCTCATTCTAAGTTAGACTTTCACAGAGAATTTAAGAGATCTTGTTCAGATCCTACAATTACCATTCCCTCTTTTTCCTCTAAAAAACGTTTATAGTTGTTGAGAAACTCTGTATACCTTGAACATTTTGAAAAGATGGGAAGTTACTACTCCAGAAGAAAATCTCGGAAACACATCACTATTGTTGCCTTCATCATCCTTCTTCTTTTGTTTCTGTTTCTTTACGCTAAAGCTTCATCCTCGTCCTCTCCTGCTGTTCATCCTCATCACTCAACTCATGGAAGCTTGAAAAACCCTGGAGCTTTGGATCCAAAGCTTCATGATCGTAGTTCCAATGAAGCGTCAAGAGAATCAAGATATACATATGAAGGTGGTGAGCTTGTTTTTGAAGATAACAAGAGGAGGGTCTTCACAGGTCCAAATCCTTTGCACAATAGATAAATCTTTTTTTAATAAATTTTGTGAAGTTTTGTCTGAATAAAACATATTTATTTACGTTTTCTTACACTGATATACATTACATCGTACGTGATCTCGGCCATGATTTGTAACTTATGTTATATGTTGAGGTATGAGATTTTAAGAGTGTTGAACAAAGAGTCTGAACGTAAATACTGCATCTTCATGTGATAATTAAGATGACAGTGTTCTAGTTAATTAATACTAACCATGATTATCTCTTATCTTTCATTTGGAAAGAGTATGAAGCTGGTGGAGATATCGTGTGGTACGAATATTTTGACGATGATGATGGAATGAGCATCATTGTTGATGCCAAAGAAAAAGAAAAGAATGAACATCATTGTTCAATTGAAATTAAGATAAAGCTAGTCTTTTACAGAGTTTGATGTGAAAGATAGGCTATTTCATGTCATGCTGCTGCAATATTAAACTACAATTGGGTTGTTCACCATATGACTTATTACTCTTACAGGAGCTTGTATAAAGACAACTTTTTTAATACGGGAAAGTCTTGTAATGCACTGATTAACATCAGGTTTAGGTCAGATATGATTACATACATACAAAATGTGAACTTCATCTGCAACAGAGACTACAGTTCTTAGATTTAACCTGAGAAAAGTTTGGTAGTATACAGTACAGCTTCATTTACCGCGTATGTATTTTTGATAGGCTTAAGATTTTACTAGACATTGTCAATATGTAAGAAGCAGAGAACTGTCGGAATAAGATGCGACCGGAAAAATAAAAGACAAAAAGAAACAAATCTAATTACGTTTTCTTTGAAAATTCGAGATGAAGTAGGACCAGGAAAATAGATTTTTTCCACAGCCATAATCAGGAATCAAAAACGAGAAATTAACAATCATAGACACATATAAAACAAAGAATGTTAAAGAAAGATATACTAAATTAATAAGAGATTCTGATTAATCATGTCCCGAACATAACTTTTTCTACCATATAAGATGAGAATCATCATTAGATGAACACGAGAAGAGAATGTATTGTTGACCACTCATACATAATTACGATAATCAAAAAGCAAAAAGAGAGTCGAAATCCACATAATATCAAACCTTTAGTTGCTTATTGTAATGAAGACATGAAGTTTAAGAGTTTAATAAATATCGCTTTGCAGCTTCAGGATCCAACTCTTCATACACCTGCAATAAATCAAGACACGTGAGACAAAAAAAAATATCTCCGGCATGAGTACCGACTTGCAATAAACGTCTTTAGAAGATAATGTGTGAGTGAGGGACAGACACATACAAGTTTGTTGTGGAGTTTCTCGAAAGCCTTGCAAAACCTCTCTGCTTCAACCTCACCAACCTGCAACAATGTGATGTTCATTAAGGTTTTGCAACAATTTAAATCCAGAACTGAAAGAAGTATGTAGTAGAATCAGAGGTGAAACAAGAATAATTTCTTTCAGTGGAAGTATCTAAGTTCGCAAGTCAAGAACGAACATGTCTCCTTTCCCATCAAATAACTATGGAAAAACTTTGATTGCTAGGACTACGATTATGAAGCCTTTAACTCTAAATCTTATACAACAACTTGAAACGTTTGAACAAAGTGGCTGGTGATAGTTACCTTCTTCGCAGCAGTCGCTCTGAGTTTATCCCAGAATGTAAACGTATCTATTCAAAAGAAGTCCACAAATCAGGATAAACGATAATGCACATGTATAACAATCTTTCTCATAATGATCATAAAACTGCATGCTTCTTTAAGATATAAGTTATGCAAAGATTTAAAACAGTAGCATCCAGATGCCAGATATGTGTTCAACAAATGCAATGAATAGGTTTATAGCTTTGTCTAAACTGAGCATGGGTGCTGCTTCATTTCATTGGTCATATCAGAATCGACCTAAGGAAACACACAACAAAAGCTAACAAGTAGGCAGTAAGAAACATCTAGCAATCTTCTTGATCCGAAAGATTTTTCTCTTTAATGAAAGAAACACAATATATATCTTAGCTTTCTCTCTGAAACTGATATAGTCACATCACATAATTCGACGGAGCTATTACACCTAGTTAGTAAAAAGATGCATACCTTGATCAGTCTTGCAATCTTTAAAGTCTTTCGGCTCATCAACACTTAGCTGCTTTGAATGATTCCAAGTTTCAATCACGCTTCAATTCAAGCGTATATAACATATATCTTTAGCAAATAAAAAAAAAAAGACTTTAGAAATGTACCTCACGCTCAACAATTGAGTGTGAAGTTGATTGATTTGGACTTACAGAATCTAAATCAACCTGAAACCAAAAGGAAAACCTCAAATGGAAATACATATAAAACACACAACAAGTAGTGAGTGAATTATGGTTCAGACGAAAAATCAAGCCTTAGACATTTTTAGAACGATCTTTTAGATGAACACCAGGTTGCTGGTAAAAGCCCTTTCGTATGCATAAACTAGTGAGCAAATTAGGGTTTTCAATAGAACCACAAATAAATTAACAGTAGCAGAAGCAGCAAAAAGGGAAGAGAGAGATTTACACGGTGGTCGCGAGAGCGTACGACGGGGAAGAGGTTGAGGACGCTACGAAACTCTTGCTCGTCCATCGCCTTCCTTCCTTTTCTCCTCCGATTAAATCTGAATCTTCTAATTTACTGCGTCTCTCTTTCTTTCAGGCTTTGTAAGAGTTTCATTAATATAAAAATATTTGCAAAATCAACCTTTTCATTTTCATCTGCTTTTAATTAACAAACCATGTGTTTTTTTTGCCTGCAAGTCAATAATTTTACATAAATTTGTAAATATATATATTTACCAATTCAAAAAACCATTACAATAAAGGGCAATTGCAGTGTATATACATAGAAACAAAGTTAATTAGCTGTCCGGTAAAATATTGTGGCATTTTAATATATACCGTTTATAACCCTATCCACAAAGCACGACCTGAAAACCTAATCCCTAACCCTTTCCCCTCTCTTCTCCTACCCTTCCCCCATCTCCTCCTTTACCAGCATCGCTTGCTCTAGTCTCTAGTCCTGCCGCCGCTTCCGGCAGCTCCGACGATACAATCCACCTCTACGACCTCCCCTCCGCCTCTTCCTTCGTCTCTCTCCTCGACCACAACCACACAACTTTCATCACCGCCCTCTCCTTCTACACCCCTCCCTCCTTCTCCTTCCCTCGCAACCTCATCTCCGCCGCAGCAGATGGCTCCGTCGCCATCTTCTACACCGACCCTTTTGTCCTCCTCAAGTCCTTTCGTCCTCACAAGAAGGCGGTCAACGATCTCGCGATTCACCACTTCGGGAAGCTCGCACTGGCTGTTACCGTGACGAGTGCTTTGCGATGTTGAATCTCGTGAGGGGGAAGACGAGTTTTTGTTGCAGGTTGGGGCACGAGGCGAGTCTTGTCAAGTTTGATCCGAGTAGGGAGAGGTTCTTCATGGTGGTGAATAGTAAAGTTGGTGTTCATCAGTCTGAGGATTTTAAGCTTCTTCTTGAGCTTGATAATGGTAGCCGTAAGCATATACTCTGTGCTTCTCCTGGTGATGTGAGATTATTTCATTTTACTTATTAGCTTGTGTCTGAGAATTTGTACATGTCTAGAGTAAAGTAAATAACTTTGAGATTCTTGGCTGAAAAAATTCTCATTTTTTATGTGGTTTTGATTTTGAAACAGAGCGGGACTCTGTTTACAGCTGGTGAGGATCGGGCAATAACAGCTGCGGACACAAATAGTGGGAAGCTTGCCTATTCTGAAGTCCGATGATGTGGCTCTCCTTGTCACCGTCTTTCTCTCCTTTGAATCTTCAAGCGTCTTTGGCTTCTGTTGGAAGTGGGTTGGGTCTGTGATGATGATTAAGAGTCAGCTCAGTAATCGACTTTCTTGTTTGATCGATGCCGTCGTTCTCTATAAGGGCTCTCGGGTTAAATGGGTATACACGGTCACGGGTTGGATTGATGGAGGCAGCAATCTTCATATCACCTCTCCGAACGACGGCATCGATCTCGGGATACTCCTCGTGCTGCTGGTTTGAGCTTCTTGGGTAAGTAAGTGAGCTTGTGGTTGTGATTCTTTGTAAATGTGGAGGCTTGTGGGTATTAAGGAAGCTGTAGGAGCCGGCTGCATCAGGGTTTGAGCCGCCCATCTCTCCGTCTCTCGTGGCAACCTGACGCTTGTTCTGCTTTCGCCTTGTCCTCTGGTTCTTCCCCGCTGCGTTGGCGTTTGGTTCAAAATTCAGTTCTCAGCTTTTTCAATTTGGTTATTGTGCGTGTCAATGTTCTTTGTTTGGTTTCAATTTTTGCATTCTGCTACTAGTCTCTGTGTATCTTATGTGGCAAACTCAAAAATTCTGGAATAATATTAACATTTTACCCAAAAAAAAAAATTGCTCACCCAGCTCGTATCAAAGGTGTCGACACGCTTACAACGTCTATTCTCCATTGGGCTTCGATCGTAACTTACTCACCTCTCGTTACACCGGGCAGCTAATTAATCTTTTTCTTGCATTGTTCTGCAAATATCTTTTGATTTTTAGTTTTGTAGCCAAATTGGCCTACAATAAAATACTTCCTGTTTTGAAATATTTCATAATTAATTAAATATTAATTTTTTTTACAATAGAGTTTTTTTTTAAATAAATATTCTTCATTACGTAAAATAAACTTGAAAACATTTAAATATACACATAAAACAATATACATGGGTTATAAAAATTATAAAATATATATATTTATACTTAAGAAAAATTGTATTTAACTTCATCTGCGTCGACGGCGTCGCCTCCTCCAGCCCCAACGACGGCAAGATTTCCAGCTCCGATCACGGCTTCATCGCCTCCTCCGTCGTGTTCTTGAACGGGAGCGTTCTCGACGACGGCGACGCCTCCTGCCCCAACTATCACGGCTTCACCGCTTCCTCCATCTGCGTCGACGACGACGGCGAGACCTCCAGCTCCGATCACGTTTAAATTCAGATTAGTAGCTAAACTAAAATTTTCAGTTAATGTTGTTCCTTCTTTATATTGTCCAGATGGTACCTAACAGTATAAATAAGTTCTTTAAATAAAACATCAACTTTATTTTATGTTTATATTTCAACTAAATTAACTTTGTTATCAGTATCAATTTCTTTTGTTTTACTTTTATAGAAATGATTAGTCACAACCACTTACACTATTTCACTTTGAACTAAACAACTCCAAAACAAAGTAATAAACTATAGTCGATAACCAGTATCAAATGTATCATAAAAATATCATTTTCTTTGAACATATTTTCATTTCCATTTTGTTAAGGCTATATTCTCTTTACTAAAACCATAAATAAAATGAATTGTAACTTCATTTAAAAATAAAATATATGAACCCGGCGTGTAGCGCCGAAATACCACTAGTAATGAATGAAATGGTAACAAATCTGAAAAATTGACCTAGCCTCACGTCTTCTTCTTTTGTTTTGTTTCTTCTTTTTTTCAATTTAAGTTGCTTGTCTGCTTGCTTCCAAGTTACAATCACAAGTTCATAACAAAACTCTAAATCAGACCGAGGTAACGAGTTATATATTAAATTATCATTGCTTTTTGAATCAAAAATGTTATTTTTTATCTGGTTTTAGTTTTAGTATTACAATTACAGTAGTTACAGTTCAATTAATCGGTTATATGCTACACTTTTTTCTTCCAAATTGGTAAACTGGATAAATGCTTGATAACTATAGAATTATTGTTTAGAAAAAACTAAAGAATTATGTTTTAAACGCGAGAAATATATAGAAATGTTTGTTAACAGTTTTTTTCTGCAGTTAAGTGACATTGTGATCCCGGTCAAAAATTGTTCTAGATCCGCCCATGTTCTTAATCACCGTGTCTGACTCGAGCTTTCTCTTCTTCAAAGATCGAGCTTTCCTCGCCTTCTCCGCAAATTCTCGATCATCCATGGTATGGTGACGCAAGAGAGAGGAACAAGATCGATAAATGATAAATTTTGGAGGTATAACGTGTTTCGTAAAAGAGAGGAAACTAAAAGAGAGCTTTCTCTCTATTGTATACAGATCGAGATCGTGTTATATAGGAGGAGGTTTAGTGATTTCTTTCCTCTCTGATAATGCAGTTACGTGAGCTATCCACGTAGGCAAGTACGTGGGTTCCACAATTTTCATCTACCTAATGAATTTTTGTGTGAATTTTTCAATCATATGTTGTTGGAACGGCGTGAAGCCATGACTTTTTTTTGGAATATCTTGTAATATGTATTAGGATCTATGGAGTTTGAACAAACATAAGGTTATTAAAATAGATAAAATTATGCACGTTAAATTTAATTTGAATTGATGGTTAAAATTGCATTTTTCTCTTTGTTTTTAAATTATAATTGTCTTTCAATCACTAATATTTCTCTGAATTCAGTTTTTATGCAGATTTTTTTTAATAAATAATTAAATAAATTGAAGATAATATTAGTTGTATATACAAGATTGCAGGTGGGACACTCGACAGCTTATTGTATTGATGATGAGTCCTTAGATTATTAGGATTAATATGAACAGGCAGCTTTAAATTGTTTCTTTCCGTTTCGTCATAAGGACATTAGAACCCATTAGTTGTAACAATTCTCTTGGAAGCTCTCCTAAAGAAGATTATCCGAGAGAGATCGATGTAGAAAAGGTGGGGAAGAGTTCCCAACCAACCAGGAACTGATCCTACGAGCTGGTTGTGGGACAAATCCACGACTGCTAAGCTCTTCAGTTTGATCAGCCAAGCTGGTAACTCACCTTTTAGTCCACATCCACCGCTGGCAAATGTTCGGAGATTATAGAATCCATCTGAGGATATCAATCTGTCGCTTGAAAATATTTCCTTGAAAAAGTTCTTTCCAATGAGGAGAGTGGACAGCTTCCTGCGACCCTTCAGAATGCTTAGAGCGCATGTGATGTTGTGCAGTTGATTGTCTGAAAGACACAGGAATGATAAGGACTGAAGCTCTAGATTGTTTATATGGGCTGCTCAGATTACGACCAAAATAACTCATCAGATATTAATCTGAATCTATACTATGTATTATGTAAGACTTATTCTCTTTTCATGTTATAAAAGAATGATTAACACCAATGGTATAAGAAAATTCACAAAAGTCTCGAGAGAAAAAACGATTGTATCAATAAGTCTCGAAGATGTTGACTATTTTTGCTTTGGTCACTGCTGGTGCGACCAGGTGTCTTATTTTGTTTTGTGTGTGTTTTTGGTCTTCTATAACGACTTTTCTTATCTTGTTGTTTGATAAAGAAAATGATTAGTTTGCAAGCCATAAGTTAAGAGGACAGGTATCTCCTCAAGTATCAACAAATATGGAGTTTGTAAGGGCAATGGACCGGGAAGTAATTTTTTTTTCCTCTGAAAGATGTTCAGATACATATTCTACTAAACTCTAATCCGGGGACTGATTATTTTAAGTAGCAAGAATAAAAAACACACACACAATAGACTTCATTTATAACACACCACAACAAAATAAAAATATTGAGCTCCAAACTCACTTTTACACACACAAGACGATCACAAAACAAGTACACATAAAGAAACTCAACAAAAACTACGGGTAGGGATAAAGAACATGAGATGGTGATACGGTGTTCTCAGCAGCATTCTCAGTCCTGATACTCCACTTCTTCCTCCTCCTCTTCTTCATACTCCCCTTCTTCATCTGCGGTTGCGTCTTGGTATTGCTGGTACTCAGAGACGAGATCGTTCATGTTGCTCTCAGCTTCGGTGAACTCCATCTCGTCCATTCCTTCCCCTGTGTACCAATGCAAGAAAGCTTTCCTCCTGAACATGGCTGTGAACTGCTCACTCACCCTCCTAAACATCTCTTGGATCGATGTGGAGTTCCCAATAAAAGTCGACGCCATGGACAGACCTCGAGGCGCTATGTCACAGACGCTTGACTTCACGTTGTTTGGGATCCATTCCACAAAGTAGGATGAGTTCTTGTTCTGCACGTTTATCATCTGCTCGTCCACTTCTTTTGTGCTCATTTTGCCACGGAACATAGCCGAGGCTGTCAAGTATCGGCCGTGACGCGGGTCTGCTGCACACATCATGTTCTTTGAATCCCACATCTGCTGGGTGAGCTCTGGGACGGTGAGTGCGCGGTACTGCTGGGAGCCACGGGAGGTGAGAGGAGCGAAACCGACCATGAAAAAGTGGAGACGAGGGAAAGGGATGAGGTTCACTGCAAGCTTCCTCAGATCAGAGTTGAGCTGACCAGGGAACCTAAGACAGCAAGTAACTCCACTCATGGTTGCAGAGATCAGATGATTCAGATCACCAACTGTTGCAGTCAAACCATCATCACAAGACATCAGCAAACAGATAAGACAGAAAGAATCATACATAACTGGAGACTGTCTCATAGACGCATCGATATATTAACAAACAATTCCACAAAAGAAAAAGAGCGTGGAAGGGACTTACAGCTAGGAGTAGTAAGCTTCAGAGTTCTGAAACAGATGTCATAAAGCGCTTCATTGTCCAGAACCATACACTCATCAGCGTTTTCAACCAACTGATGAACTGAAAGTGTCGCATTGTACGGCTCAACAACAGTGTCTGAGACCTTAGGTGATGGGAAGACAGAGAAAGTAAGCATCATTCGATCAGGATACTCTTCCCTGATCTTAGATATCAACAAAGTTCCCATCCCAGACCCAGTACCTCCACCAAGCGAGTGACACACTTGGAAACCTGAAGAAATCCAAATCACTTCAATAAGAAACGTTTAAAAAATTACAATCCAAAAACATAAAAGGTAATAGTTTACACACCCTGAAGACAATCACAATTCTCAGCCTCTTTACGCACAACATCGAGTACAGCGTCAATAAGCTCAGCTCCCTCAGTGTAATGCCCTTTAGCCCAGTTGTTTCCAGCACCAGACTGCCCAAAGACAAAGTTATCAGGCCTGAAGATCTGACCGTAAGGCCCAGTTCTAACACTGTCCATAGTACCAGGCTCAAGATCCATGAGAATAGCACGGGGGACATATCTTCCGCACGACGCCTCGTTATAGTAAACATTCACCCTCTCCAACTGCAGATCGGAGTTGCCAGTGTAACGACCAGTGGGATCAATCCCATGCTCGTCGCAAACGACTTCCCAGAACTTGGAACCGATCTGGTTCCCACATTGACCTCCTTGGATGTGAAGGATCTCTCTCATATTCTTCTATCGATCTGAAATCAAAATGCACAAACAAAAGGATCTCGATTACAAATCCGTATCAGATCCATTATTCACAATTAAGTTTCGAATGTCAACAAAGTAGATCTCGCGATCCGAGATCGAACCGATCCAAACAAATCAAACCGAGATCACTCAAAAACCGAATTCAAATTCTTCACGGAACTCAAACGGCGACACAATTTCTAGTGGATTGTGAATCGAATTGAAGTTAAGACGAAAACGATCTACAGATCTGGAGAAAAATGATTCGATCACGGTACTAGAGTGAGTAGGAGGTTGATTATCCGCTCAATTTCACTAGCGAGAAGAGATGGATCAATACATAACGAGATTTAAGAGAGTAAATGAGGAATTGACTTACGGTTAAGAAAATGCAGAGACTCCCGGCGAGATCGGAGACGATCACGGTGGGCTCGATGTAGTGAGTAGGGTAGTGAGTGAGAGAGAGAGGGGGGGAGTGAAGATGGTGGATTTATTTATCGGAAGAGTAAGAAGTGGGGAAAGGTAAGTTAATCTGACGGCTGTGATTAAATTCAATATATGAGAGGCTGGTGGCCGTTGGATGGTGAGAAATCAACGTTGCAGGTAGGGCGTTGGGTGAGATGTACATTGATGTGGGGACCACTTGCTTATGATTGGATTGTGATTGTCGGTTCTCCCACTATCAGTGTCACACGTCACAGAAAGTTAAAATATCTCTTGTAATTTACCATTTGACCCTTTGGTCTAGCATACAGAAGAAGATTAGTCTGGTTAACAGTAACACAACGTAAAATATTTGATTACGCATTTACTTTTTTTTTATAACACTTAGAAACAAAGTACAACAAATAGTAGCATGTAAAATAAAAATAGGATGTCATTAGACACCATACAGAAGGATCAAATAAACTCACCCCAATAACCAAAAGGTTACAGCAAGCTTACTATGTTGATGAATATTTTTGATGTCATTAGACACCATATTTTTGATTACGCATTTACTATGTTGATGAATATTTTTGAAAGGTAGATCATATATACTATAACTTTCTTGTATATGAAAGTTTTGGTCAAAAGAAAATGTTGGTTTTGGTCGACCTTTTCATTGCTTGCATAACACTGCAGTTATATTTCATATGGTTTCGCTTATAAATAATTAAAACTTTTAAGAAGCAGTCATGATTTTACTCTATCTTTGAAAACAAGTCACGATAACCTGAAATGTCATAGTCAGATACGTAAAAGAATAGTGTGAAACGAATATGAAGATTTGATCGAAGGTTCATTAATGTCTAATATCAATAGGTATGAACTTCAAGTTTGAAAATATGATCAGCATAAGTAGAAAAAAAATATAAGACGACTCAAGGTGATATAATCATACATAAATTTTCAGAAGACATTATTACTGGCTGTGAAGTATGTTATATTTTTAATAATTTTTAATAATACGAGTAATCGGTATTAAAAATCCGAGCATAGCTGTAATCTTTAAATGTAAGAAAGCACAGGACTACAAAACAATAATGGGGTTGTCTTGTAGAGCTTGTGGATCCGATTCGGATAGCAACAAAAGGAGGTGTGTAATTAAAAAAATGAAACAAAGCACGTGAATCACCATTGCGCCCCATGTGACCTAGATCCAACATCTCCTCCTTTTCTTTTATGAGTTTTGACTAGTACATGGTTTATTGTTTCATATATGTGTTGAGATGAATAATTAAATAGTAATCTTACCCCTAACTCAGTGAAGGAGACTCTAGCCAGTGCTCAACAGTTATGGAGCAATGAGCTTCAGCATAGCAACGCACCCTTTGCAACGAATAATCCACTGCCAAAACTAAGTCAGGATTTTATTCATCTAGTGAGAGAATATTAAGAAGGTGGAGATCATGGGGTACTGAAGAGAACACCGAAGGCGTAAACCACTGTTCGGAGATGTCAAACCGGTGATATATTATTGGTCACCATCTTTGGACAAGGCTAGAAGAGTTTATCAGTAGCACAATTTTATGAGTATATCTCTTGCAAAGTTGCATTTTAGAAATATGCACCTCGAAATGAACATGTTAATATTCAAACAATAGTAACTGATATCAAAATATTGAACGTGTGTGAGAGTCTGAGAGATGATAACGTTTTCACATAGGAGGTCATTTGACTTATTTTCACGCCAGCCATACTACATTGTTGATGGTGTGTTGGAAGACAATGAAAAATGACTACTTAATATGTCTACTAACTTTGTTTGATTTAACTAATGGATCTGAATAAGTGTCAAAACAACTCATAGCTGTAAATATCAGAAAGAGGATCAATCTAGTGCACATGCAGCCATGACCCCCTCTGGCCTCTGCGTCCCATCTGACCCAGCCAACAACCCACCTGACTTTAATCCTTGCTCGTCTTCTTCTTTTTTCCTATCAGTCTCTTTCTACTGTTTTTTTGCTAGTTCTAGTTTATAATTTTCAGTCAGTTTTCTTGTTTTCCCACCCTTTCAGTTCTATATTCTTCTAAATTAGGCTAAAACGTCATTCTCTTGGCGGATTAGATATTTTGGATTTCTACCAAACATGGTTTATGATAGGAAATACAACCTGATTCCATTTCAATATATTTCATTTATAAATTATACTAATTTTTCTTCTATTCCACCATAATATACATTCTGAATTCCACAGAAAGAAAAACTGCCATTAAGTTCCACCAAAATCTGCTACTATCAACACCATCCGAGTTTGTGAGTTTAAGATTAGCAACACTCTTTTGCAAACACACACACTTACTCTATAAGAAAAAAGAAAACAATTAACGCATTCAACAACCAATCCATTGTTTAGAGATCATACAACAACCATTCCACTGATTAAACAAAAATATATCGCAGATAAATTTGCAACCTGTCTCCCATAGTCCCATTCACATCTCCAAATGATTTGTTCCAACTTCCTCCCAACATGTAAAGATATGAATTGCTAAATTGAACGATTATAGTAAAAAATAAAATAATTTCACCTTTGCGCACGTGATGCGCGCGTGCTTTCACTTCGCTTTATTTTGCTAAAGCTTTCTTCCTTCTTTCTCAATTGAGAAGGGAGAAGAAACCTAAACTGTGATGATCAATGGCGACGATGGTATTCACCCAACCAAAGAAGAACCTCCTCCCTCTCCTCCTATTCCTCTTCTGCATCTCCGTCATCATCCTCCTCATCCTCCTCTCCGAGACCACACACTCCGTCTCCCAACGCGACACCACCACTTTCCACCTAAACCACAACAACAACAACAACAACAACGCCCCACCTTTCACTTTCCTCATCAAAGTCCTCACCTTTAACCGTCCCCACTCCCTCTCCCGCTGCCTCCTCTCCCTCTCCGCCGCAGACTACGGCCTCGCCGGCGACGCACACCGCATCCACCTCCACGTCTACGTCGACCACTTCACACTATCCCCCGATTCCAATTCAGTGGAAGATCAATTGAACAACGCGAAGGAGATCTTGGATCTCGTGGATAAGTTCGAGTGGAGATTCGGGGAGAAGCTGGTTCACTATCGGACCGGTAACGCCGGTTTACAGGGACAGTGGCTAGAAGCTTGGTGGCCGAGCTCAGATCACGAGTTCGCGTTTGTAGTTGAAGACGATCTCGAGGTTTCTCCGCTTTACTACAGCTTTCTTGAAAGCGTGATTCGTAATTACTATTACGATCGTTCCAATTACAATCCTTCTATCTATGGAGCTTCCCTTCAGAGACCAAGGTTCGTTCCAGGTAACATAAAGTTCGTCTCTTTAGGTTATATATATACATTCTAGTTACTATTAATTAAACACATTGTAGCTGCTTAGTGTTTAGTCAGTTAGGTATGTGATTAGTGACTTATTATGTGTAGGTAAGCATGGGAATAAACTACATTTAGATCCCAAAACGAATGTTTTCTTATACCAGTTGGTGGGGACTTGGGGGCAGCTTCTCTTTCCCAAACCGTGGAAAGAGTTCAGACTATGGTACGACGAGCATAAATCAAAGGACAAGAAGCCTTTCCTTGATGGCATGGTAACTTAGAAGCTGTTCTGTCTTCCTCATTATTTATAAAATTCCAAGGTTTATGTCGTTTGATGTTTTCTTAGGTGACGAATGGATGGTACAAGAGGCTGGGAGAAAGAATATGGACTCCTTGGTTCATCAAGTTTGTTCACTCTCGTGGCTATTTTAACATTTACACGAATTTTCAGAATGAGAGGGCGTTGAGTGTCTCTCACAGGGATGCTGGTGTTAACTATGGGAAAACCGCTGGGCCAGACTCGCAGCTGCTTAATAGAAGCACCATCGGTTCTGATTTTCTGAAACTCCGACCCTTGAGGGACCTTAAGTGGTACGATTACTGTTTTAGTGAAGTTGTTCCCGGTAGAGTTGTGAGGAGCCTGGATGAGCTTGGAACCATTCTTCCTTCTGTGCAGAGAGAGAAAACAATAGTTCTGGTCAGTCTATTTGCTGCAGACAAGATGTTTGTCAGGAACTTACTATGCCATTTCGAGAAGCTTGATACTCGAAACTATATATTTATAGGTCCTAGCTCTGATTTGTTCTATGATCTTTCGAGAAGGGGACACGTTGTGATTGATGCGGATATGTTTCTCGACAAGTTGGTGAAAAGCGAAGCTTCTTACTCAAACTCGGTAAAGGAGGCTCTGGGGAGTGCTTACGTTGTTAAGAAATGCTTAGAACTTGGTTATAGCACATGGGTGTTTTCAAGTAATGCGCTTCTGGTGGATAAAGGTCCACTCCTTGACAGAATCAGATCAGAATACGACTTCTATATCGGGGAAAGCTCTGGGATATTGATTGTTAAATCTTCACCAGTCACTCAAAAGTTATGGAGCACTGAGCTTCTGAATAGCATAGTATCTTCAGCAACGAAGAATCTAGATTTTATTCATGTAGTGAAAGAGCTAGTGGAGCGAAAGGGAAAGATGATCAAGACTATAGAGACGATGAGTATTGCAGAGAATACCAATGCCAACAGTATAAACCAGTCGTTGGGAGATGGCAAACCAGTGGCGTGCTGGTCACCTGAAGTTGATTCTACTATCATTCAGACAAAGCTTGCGGAACTGAACTTGTGGCTCATTGATGATGATCTCTCTTGCAAGGCTGTGATCTGTCATAGCTCATTACGTTAGATAAGAAAGGAAGCTATTGGCATTTTCTGGCGATGGCATCGCAATGATTCACGGGTGATATACAGGGCTGTGTGAGGGAACAGCTGTATACCTGGTAAGAGATGTGAAACTGATCGTGATTTAGAATCTAAAAGCGACAAGTACTGGTACTCGTTTTAGATCAATACCAAGAATATATTGTTTGTTTTGTTACCCTACAGGCTACAGTTAGAGATTTATCCTTTTCTTTTTTGTACAACGTTTTGTTGAGATTTTTTCTACTAAAATATTGAAACTCGATTACAGGAATATCATGTGAATGTAACATAATGAGATCGATTACCAAAGAAGCTAAAAATGTCACAACAAGACTTATTTGCAAATGAGTTCTTGGTTCCATAATTAGAAGAATGCTCTGCTTCCGTAAAAGACACGAGACCCTTCTTTCTTCTTCTCCGTGCCATTACTGTTATTACCACTATTACTGTTATTCCGATTCTGAATCTGAGTTTCATTGTTGTTGTTATTGTTGTTGTGATCCATGGGAAGCTTCAACTTTGCTAAAGACTCGGTGAACTGTTGCATACTTCTCATATACATCTCGGCTATCTGTTTCTGCATCGATGTTTCTTCTGTTTCCACATTCATTTTCTGTTCTCCTTCCTCAACTTCTTCTCCTTTGCTCCCTCTTAATATCTTTGCTACCTCTCTGTTCTCGTTTGAATCAGCTGTGTTCTTGTCGTCGCTTAAACTTGTTGTTGTTGAAGAAGAAGCCATAAAGCTTCCATTCCCATGAATCTCCTTGTCTTCCAAGCACACCATTGTTACGTCGGTTTCAGGCAAATGTGTTGAGCCGAGACAGAGAAAGGAAGCTGTTCCAGACCTGACACCCATTCCATTGAAGTACTCTGTAACCATCTGTTTGTTCTCGTTAACAACATTGATGTCAGGGAACTCAATCCTCGTGTAATCCACAGTTTCAGAGACTTGGGGGTTAAGCAACACGACCTCTGAAGAGATCGAAGTGTTAACTTTGGGATTGGATGATGAAGAAGAAGTAGCAGCAACAAGAGAAGGGTTGACGATGGAAAGCGTGAGCTTCACGGTACCAGCAGGTGAATGGAAGAGATCAGTGGAAGAGAGACTATAGTTTTGAGTAACACTGTCTTGACCTATGATGTCTGAAACTGGGACAAGCGCGAAACCAAGAAGCTGATCTTCCATGTAATGTCTGGCTCTGCTCATCATCCAGATCTCACATTTGAGAACCGCAGCATCGATCTGGTTCACATTGATCATAAGCTTCTGGTTGAACTCAGGGTTTTTACCAGCTCTGTGGATGATTCTGGTGGAGATGGTGTCGTCAGGGTTGTATGTGAGAGAGAACTTGGCGTAGACGTCTTGGTTGTCGTAGATGCAGATGTTGTGGATGTTTCTTGCGTTATGAACGAACACTTGTAGAACGCCCGAGAAGCCTTGATGGTAGCAGAACCTAGAGGAAGGAACTTGTTTCAGAGTTTCCATCGGAGAAAAAGGATAGAGATGACCAAAGAAATGGCTGGTTTGTTTCTTCTTCACAAGATCATCAAGAAAACCAAGGAAAAGCAATAGATAATGAGGTAACGTTTAAAGTGATGCTGAACAGTTGCATGACCTCAAAGGAAAGTCATGAGAAGAGTTAGAGGGAGAGAGAAGTGTTGGTGAAGCAAGGGGAGCTTTTGCTTTGAGGAAATTCAGGAGCATTGAATGGTTAATATGGTTGGTGGAGAATACAAAACAGTTCAATTTCAAGAAGATAAAAAAGCAGATTATGATGATAAACATGATCATTATCAAGACCTTGAAATCAATAGATTTCAGTATCACTCACAGCAAGAACAACAACAATTTATATTGGTCAACAAAGTTGACATGAACTAATCATTCCATGGTCTCAATGGGGTTGGTAAAGGATCGAGATGTCTTTGCTTTTTGCGAATCAGTTATATACTACTATAAAGAATGTAGCCTTGATATTGCTTTGGATTGCAGCCTGCACCACCCAAAATTTGGCCAAAGTCAATGGCAGTCCCCACCAAAACACACTCTTCATGATCATCATTACCACCACCACTTAATCCTCTTTCCATATGATCCAGTATCCACATCATAACCTATATAGTATGTCTCACTCACAACAGCAATCATCAATAAAGTTGTAAAAATTTAATAAACTAACAAAGCGAGTTTTGTCGTTTCAACCATTATTAGATTCTACTTGCTATACAGATTCTCAAGAAATGGATTGGAAGTCAAGTTGATTATGGGATTTGTTGTATTAATTACAGAGATACAACAACACTCACTCACTTCCTTCCCAACCTAACCAAAAGAGCCTCATGCTTTGCAGCTGCTACTGCTTCAGCAGCTTTGTTCGCAGCTTCACGCTTCATTGCCCTCTTCGCACGCCTTCCCGTTGCGGCACTGCTACTACTAGTCTTCTCCTTTGGCTCACGTGAGGAAGAAGAGCTGCTGGATCCAGAGGCAGCAGAAGCTTGGCCACCACCTCGGTGCTTATTATGCTGGGCGGGTCTTGCTTCTTGGCGGCCTGATCTGACAAAACCATTGTCACCCCACCTCCTGTTTCCTAAACGAAGATTCGAGCCGTGCAAAAACTCATCAAGGTCAGCATCATTATCATCTTCCTCCTCCTCGTACTCAGGAATGTACTCAGGTGGAATGTCGAAATCATAATTGTCAATGTCATTGCATGAAACCCGCTCCACTGCTTCAAGTGGCTTAAACCATGATGCTCTCAGGAGGAGACATACACTCTCCTCGAACATAAAATCTTCCACGCTGCAGTGAAATATAACATTTAAAGCTAGTTGCAGAGGAAGAAACATAGATAATGAACGATGGAACAAAATGTAAAATGAAGAATATTACCAGCCGTCAAGAGCGCGGTGGACATTGAGAAAATCAAAAGGATGCTTACACTGTGGGCAGGTGTGTATCTCTTTGTAACTTGCCCAGCGGAGGATGCACGTCACACTATTATATATATAGATAGACATGAATCATACCGCTTAAAAACGAAAAGAAAAATCTCTATGTCAGTCCTAGTCCAATACTAATCAAACATATTTTAGCTTCACACAGAATCAAATGAAGGAAACATAAAAAAAACACCGTAATAACAGGTTTTTTACTACATGAAGCAAAACTGAACTAACAAAGAGTAACTCAGTATGTACTATACATTGATAAGAAGTAGAACACGGAAAGATATCATATAGGCAAAGATTAAATTACTAAGAACCAAATCAACAAAGCTAGTAGACACTAGATTAACCAAAAAGAATCCAACAGACGTACCAGTAAGCATGCTCACAGCCTTTAACCATAGCAGTTTCTTGAAGAGGTATAGTATCCAAGCATATAGCACAACACCCGCCATGGTTCCCGAAACTCAGCTCATTGCTCATTATTTCAGCCTTCTTTCCATCCTAAACACACACACAGAAAACCACAGCTTGATGAACTAATACTAAGGGCAGATCAGATGAATATAAGTAACAAGATTCAACTAAAGTTTCAAAATTTAAGCTCAATTAGAACTCAGTAGTAACTAAGAGAATGACGGAATCGACCGTAACACAAACAAGAAACGCAAGAGATTTAATTAATCAATCAGGTCAAAAGAAACAGAACCTGATCAGCAAGAGACAAGCTTTCAACTTGCTTCTCATCAACGATCTGGACAAAGGAGGAGGAACTCATGGTTCGGACACCTAAAGAGAACAATAGAGAAGATCCTCCGCAGGAACAGACCAAAGAGATTGTAGATCAGAGAGACAATAATACCCTCCACTTCGGGCCCCACTTTTACATCCCCCAAACAAATAACCCTAGCGGTGTTAAATTATTAACGATTTTTTGGAGATCTCGCGGTGTTCAGGAGGTGCAGTGACGTTAGGTTTCCGTCAACACGTCTTCGTCTCCCACGTGTTGGACACGTGTGTTGTTATCATTAATCCTTATCTTTATTACATTTTACTAGTATTACCGTCCGGCTACGCCGGGTCAAATTAATGTTTTAGAAATGATTTGATCAATGTTCTAATAGTTCCATGTGATGAATAACAAAAGTTTTGAATGTGTGCAGAAAAATAAAAAATTTTGAAAAAAAAATAGAAAGAAATCAGGAGAAAAGAAATAATATGAGATTTTGATTCTTTGCTAATGTAAAAATAAAAAAACATACATAAGTAGTAGATCTAAAATGCAATTGAATGATAAAAGTTTGGAATGGGTGCAGGAAATAAAAACAATTGAAAAATATTTAAAAAAAAAATTAGGACAGAAGAAATAATTGTCGTTTTGATTCTTGGCTAAAGGAGAAAAATAGAAAACATACACTAAAGTAATAAATCTAAAATGCACTTGTTAAAAAAGAAAACAGTTATGTTATAGAAAAAAGGGAAGAAAACAGTTTAAAAACGTCGCCAGTTGATTTGTGCAGAGAAGTTTTAGGATATAATTGTTTTGCTTCCACGGATAAAATTGTTAAAATTGCAAGTTGAAAGAGAATTTTTTGTTGAGTCATTTGCATTAAAATACCTCAATAACATCAAAATTTGCAAATATGGAAAAAGAGCAAAAAATGGAGAGAGAAACGGATTAAAAAGACATTTTTAGCCCTATATCACTATATGTATCTGAAGAGAGAGAGAGACAAGAAATAACTATCGATACTTTTCTTCTGCTATTTTTTTCTTTAATCTGAACTTCATCCATTTTTTTAAAAAAAAGAGAATGAGACAACGAGAGATAAAGAACAAGCTTTGATTAATTGATATCTAATTAAATCATCCGTTGGAAGCTCCAATTCGAACCAAAAGATACAAGCTGTGATTCATGGTAGAGCAGTGATGAACAGAAGACAAAGATCTGGCGCAGCGGCGGTGGTACACCACCGGAGGATTACATATACCATGCTGGTGGTGGCCAACTATGCAAGGTTCTAGAAACCGGAGTTAGTGGCGGCGATGGTTCGCATGAAGGAGTAATTTGACTGAAGTAACCGGAGGCGAACAGTGACCAAAGAGTTGACTGAGACGAGCGTCATCTTCCTCTTCCTTTTGTGGCTTTTGTGAAACCATGTTTTCTGATACGGATTTATCCGGATACTTTACATTATAGCTGTTATTTAAGTTATATTTACCGGATATTTTGATTAGTAGTTGATGGTTGTTATTTCTTATTAGTTCGGATAAACAAAAAATTAACTCTCTAACAAATCACAATATGAATGATTAAAACGGTTGTTTAGTAATGAAGATTTTACTTTACTTTTTTTGTCATAGTTAGGAAGTAACATATACTAATTATCACGATATTGTTATAGTTAGCCGGTAATATATATTAATTAATGATGTAATTTGTGAAATAGCTGGTTAATTTTTTACTTGACTTTTTTGGTTATATATAGCCGGTAATATACACTAATTAACCGGTTCAGTTAGCTGGTTATTCATGCTGCCATCTTGATATGAAAATAATACTAAGTTTATGTATAGGAGTAAACATAAGTCTCGATGAAATTTGGAGTATCATATCGACAATTTTGTAAATATCCGGTAAACAAAAGTTAAATACGAGCTAAAATTCAAAATATACGTATAAGTCAAAGTATAACCCTGCTAACTTATAAATTAGCCAGTCGATTCAATTGCCTATAAGCCAACATCAGATTTAGGTATATACAAAACCATTTTAGCCGGATAATTCCATAGTCAATAATGTTTTCAGTTTTACATAATTAAACAGCTAATAATAAAGATATCCAGCATAAGCCCAACTCTCTCTTCTTTTCCAAACTGTTTTCTTCCTTGCATTGCCAATATGCAATGACCATTAGATTCCTCTGATTTCTCATCTACAACAGTCGTCAAGAGAAAAGTAGACAGAGCAACAAAAGCATAAGGAATCAGATCGACCGGAGCCTTGGATTAAAGGGAAGTAGCGGCAGACGTGGGTTTTTATTCACCGTGGACAGTCTGACTCCATGGAGAGGGATGTCGTGATTGTGCAGGGATGCCGCCGCCACACTAACGAAAGTGGCGAAAACGTCGTTTCACTTGATGGCGTCTCGGTGCTGTAGCTGTTTGTTCGTCAAAGAAGAAAAAAATATTTTAACTTTTGGATACAAAAACTGATTAAGATCCACATAACACAATAAGAAAACATTAAAAATGTGGAACTTGAAACAAGATCGGATTGAAAAGGAAAAAAAAAAGAGAAAACATTTTATTTCCCCCTGTCATAGAACAAACTAAATACGAACTATGGACTTACAAAAACCAGTTGAGACAGATTGAACGATTTTTTTCTGAAGGTGAAAACTTGAATTTTAGGAAGAAAATGAATTTCTTAGAGAGGAGTGAGAAGGATGTCGATAGACAAGAAGAAGAAAAAAGAAAAAATATCAATAAAATAGTTAAACTAGATATAGGAATATAGGGGCAGTTTTGCCATTATTGAAAGTGAATAGTAGAAATTCCATTTGTGCAAATTAAGCAGTTATGTGTGTATATGGATGCTAATTTCTCTTGTTTTCAGTTTTTTCTGTAAACCATTTTCCACTTGTCACAATTTGATTGATCGTGCGACTTGCAATTTATTATATAAAGGATATCGGGTTTTAAACGAATTGGGCTTTGTATTTAAACGAATTGGTGTTGGGTTTCACAAGCCCATGATAATTGGGCCTTTAATGAAAGTTAATTGTCAGATAAAGAATAAATATCGAAATTTATTTTATTTTTAATTCCCAGAAAACACAAGGTGACAATAACCCTAAACCCTGAGTGAAACCCTCAGGGATTGAAATTAGATTGTGTCCGGTGGAGAAGGATGGGAGCAGACACGGTCGTGGAAGCAGAGAAAGTTGACGACTTGCTCGAGGTCTGTCCTCTCTGTTCCTTTAAATCCCCCTTTTTTTAAAAAAAAAACATGATTCGTAAACGAATTGAGTTTTATTGTTGTGTAATTGATATAGGCAGCTAGATACAATGATATAGATGATCTCAAAAGCTTGGCTTTCGATGGTGTCTCTCTTAACTCTCGCGATTCCCAAGGCCGAACAGGTTTTTTTTAGCCCAACTCTCTAATCAAAAAAAAAAATAAAAAAATAAAGTTGTTAGCTTTATTCGTAACTTCTATAAATGCCACTGCTTTGATCATTTCAAAAACACACACAGCCTTTTACATTTGTTTGATCTTATATATATATAGATTGATTCATTCTTGGGACATTGGTTTTGTTTCATGTTTTTGTTTCTCTATTGACAGCGCTTCATATGGCGGCGGCGAATGGACATATGAGTATAGTGGAGTATCTCATCAGTCAAGGAGTGGTAATAATCATAACCAACTATCATTTTTTTTTTGAGATTGTCATTTTGTCTGAAAAAAGATAGATTTTGAGGATTTGTTTTTTTTTCTTGGTTAATTAGGATATTAACGCTCTTAACGAGGAGAACAATGCTCCTCTGCATTGGGCTTGTTTGAATGGCCATATCGAGGTTACATCACTCTCATTGTTTGTTTCTTGACAATAGTTTTGTTTCGGATCTCCCTAACTGGGAAAGCTACTTTACAGGTTGTGAAGAAAATGATCTTGGCAGGAGCCAGTCTTAGTCTTCTGAATCGGTTTGTCTCTTTAGTCTTTTTTTTTCTTTTCAGTCTTTTAAGGAGGAACTAAGCTGAAACAGTAGAAGCTTTGATCATTTTGTTAGGTACGAGCGGACTCCCATGGACGAAGCTATTGGTGCAGGGAAGATGGAGATTATTGATGCTATCAACACCACTGTTGCACAATTGGAACTTGAAAACACCCATGTCGCCTGACTTTAAATGGCCTGTCTTCATAATATGCTTGTTCTCTCTCTCTCCGTAGTCTTCAGCATAGTTCTTGTCATGTGGAAGTTTTGCGATGTTTATGTAGACTGATGGTTAGAATTGGAATCATCTGAATTCGAATTCTACCAAAAAGATCGTTGCTATAATTGATAATTCGAGTGGGCACAATTATAGCGTATCAAATACAGAACATTGTTTCCTTCTTTACCAATAAATTTTCAGCCCAAAAACGTTACTAACAATCAGGTGTAAAAGTACCTGCATCTGCATGTACTTCCCTACACAAGTGTTTGTTCAATTTTCGGTATACACAACACACGTCCTATTGGAAAAAAAATGTTCTTGTGTAGAACAAAACGCTTGTTGTTCTCTTTACCGTCTCCGAATCTTTTCAATGGTTTCCCACCAAATCTCATAGTTAAAACGTTGATGTCAAAGCTCTTAAAAAAATACTACATCAGTGTTACATTGTTTCCACGTGTTTGCTCAGTATACGAAACAACTACGAGCCATTTTCTCACAACATGATGATTTATAATCCATCCAGAAGATTAGAATAAGACGTAAAAGTGATCATCTTTCGGTGCACACATTCCTTCTTTTTTTTTAACATGTGCTCAGTGCACACCATTCATTCTCCTGGATGGTAGCAACTACTAAACAAAGTAAAAAGTTATAATTATCCAGTTTTGGTTTGTACGAAAGGGAATGAATCTCTCTTTAATTAGCAAATTCATGCACCTCTTAAGTCTTAATTTACTTACTTGCATCATTTGTTCCTCCCCATTGTCAAGTTGTCTTTGCACATGCCTTTCACTTTTCATCAAACATTTTCATAGTTCTCATCTTTATACACCAAAACTGTATATATTATGATAAATTATTATGAAACGTTTTCACAGTTGGCAAACAAAATCATTTTGTAAACCTTTCGGCAGAGACTCGTTCCTGATACAGACTGATGCTGACGACCTATCCATGTCTCTTTATGATATATATATAATATATATATATATATATACTTTATTGTCGGAATGATAAATAACTTGAAAATGGTTTTTATCGTCCACTAATTCCTCGCTCATTTTTTTATTGGCAATACAATTTGGGGAAAAAGTTGATGTAGCGGAAGCTTCTAGGGTTTGTGAATACTCTTCATAGTGCTTAATTAAAAGCTCTTAGGGTTGAGAATACTCTTCTCAGTGGTTCATAAGAACCTCTTTAGGGTTTGGAAATACTCTTTCCTGTGCTATAAAGCTCGTATCGAAATCTCTCTTTTATTAATTCATTATAAAACTGAATACAACTTTAGGCTTGAATGCCTATTTATAATAAATCACTAATCTTAGAAAACCCTAATCTAATTTATTATAGGAAAACCTTAAAAGAATAATAGTAAATATCCTATTAATAAATAATAATAATATTTAGAATATATCCAAATATTCTCTGCATCATTCTTTCCGGGTTGGAGAAGATTCGTCCTCGAATCTTGATCGTAGTCTTCGAATCCAGAACGTTTTCCAAGAAAAACTCTTCCTCGAATCTTCAATAGCTTGTATTGCACGATTTTTGCACGAATCCGATTGTAACTTGAATCTTCAAAAATCCGTGTTTGCATAAATTTGCACATAACAGATAATTAAGATTCTGCACAAAATCTTCATCAATACAATTTCGCCCTATTTTTGCACGAAAATCGTTCTGCACAGACTTTGCACAGATCTTGTCCCGTCCGAATTTTGCACAAACTTCATCTTTATAGACAGAGTCGACAACACATATATCTTCTTCGATAAAGCTCTCTTCGTCTTCATCATCATCCAATTGCACATCTTGAGCTCGTGCTGCTTCTCTTTTCTTTATTGCCTCATCAAACTTATTTAATGCCTTGCAGAAATCTTCTTCTAATTTCTTATGAATCTTGTTGAGATCTTGTTGAAACTTCTTAGGAATCTCGATGACATCTTGTTTAATTTTTTCCAAGATCTCAAGTAGTTGTTGTTGTTGCATCATGACATCCAGAATCGTCTTCGATTGAGAAATCAAAGGAACCTGGCTCTGATACCAACTGATGTAGCGGAAGCTTCTAGGGTTTGTGAATACTGTTCACAGTGCTTAATTAAAAGCTCTTAGGGTTGAGAATACTCTTCTCAGTGGTTCATAAGAACCTCTTTAGGGTTTGGAAATACTCTTTCCCGTGCTATAAAGCTCGTATCGAAATCTCTCTTTTATTAATTCATTATAAAACTGAATACAACTTTAGGCTTGAATGCCTATTTATAATAAATCACTAATCTTAGAAAACCCTAATCTAATTTATTATAGGAAAACCTTAAAAGAATAATAGTAAATATCCTATTAATAAATAATAATAATATTTAGAATATATCCAAATATTCTCTGCATCAAAAGTTATGAAATGTCTTATGTATTTAACTGATTACACATCTAACGGAAGTAAACAAAAATAGTCTCTCGTATCGCACGGGCTGCTTTGGCGAGGTCTCGCAATCCTTTTTCATGGACCTATACCAATTTGTTCGTGTGCGTTTGAACTATAGTCAACGGTTTTTGTGATTTATGAGTCTGGTGATCTAACTGAACAACTGTACTTTTTACTGTTGTTAATCTGTTTCAACCCCCCCCCCCCAACAAAAACATTGCGGTTGATAAATTAGTGATTATGTTTATGTAATGATTGACTAATTACTGTACTTTGTTGTTATGTTTGTACTATGTCATGTGTAGTGATTGTACTGGATGGAAAAAGACTTCCAAGATATCATTGTGGTGAATGCACGAATTATACGAGAGTAGTTTATGGTTTCTATATAACTTTTTATAAATTTTTATCTAGATAGTCGGTGGCTAGGTGTCATATACTATAGATTTGAATGATTTCACTTTCATGTAACACATGCCTGTACATAATGTCGTACTTTTTCTTAAAATTTTATATATTTATACTTATCATCTACAATCTATAGAACCCTTTATGGTTATGTGTGATGTTGTACAACCAGAGATGATGTTCATCACTCACCATAGTACAGTACTACTCCATAATTTTCCTTTTTAGCTTACTCCGTAACTGCCACAACAAGAAACTATATATATCTGCAGCATGAAGAACATATTTTTGGTTTTAGTTCTTATAAGATCCATCTCCCAGCGGTTTACAAACATGCTTGTCAATATTATACAAAGGTAACCCAAAGATACATACTACTAGAAAGATCTGCAATATATATTATTTGTTTTTTGACCAAAAAATAAGATATTATTTGTTTTGCGAGGGTGGACGAATATGGCTCGAAAGTTCAAAAAGCCTAAACCCTATAAAGCCTACGACGACACAGTTCGAATATATTAATATTTGTTTGTATGGTGGAGTTTTGAAGGAATATATTATAAATATTTTGGCTTTATTCGTACATAAAGTAAATCGTAAACATATGAGCGTTGAGTTAATTTAGGTTCGAAATATTCAAGTTCGCATTCAGTTTAGAAGTATATTTCAATGTAAAGTTCAATAATTGGTTTCACCAAGAGTCTTCATGACTAAGTGTTTTTTATCAAACAAAAACATGCAAGTTCTAGAAATTAGAAGTCTTCTTTTCGATTACAGTGACACGTGTATGATTATGGAAATGCATTTTGTATCCAAACAAGAGTAAATATGTTCTGATCTTAACAATTTAATGGGGGAACTAGCACAATGGGTGCATGCTCATATCATCGTTGTAAACTGCATAGGTTTTTTTTTGCTAAAGAAGATTACGTACGAGAAGACACTTGGTGAAACCAATTATTGTACTCTACATTCAAATATATTTCTAAACTGAATGTGCCCTTTTCAAGAAAAAATAAAACATTACGAGGACTTTTACAAAAAAAAAAGATTACGTACGAGATGTTTTTGTAAGATGTAAATGCAAAGCTAAAAAAATGTAATTGCGAAGTCTGTATAACTATGCTGCTCAGATATTTCATAATACAAATTTTGAATTCGAACAACCATCCCAGCGTCTAGATCTCCATAAAAGATGAGCCAGGGATCGAACACCTACATGCTATATATACAGTAAACAGTGCACCAACCTGCCTAGGTTGAGGCCACAAGATTACAAAAGTCTCCTGCGTAATTTAATCCAAGTCAGCGAGAAAAGTGCAGAGATAGGCTCAGTGAGTCAGTTTATAGCAAAAACAGCTTTTGAGCCCTAACAATTTGGATAATATAAAGGATGTAGAATTTAATCGGGAGTGGAAGAAAATCCGAATTTTAATTAAATAATAAAATAAAACTCTATGATGAAACAAATACCAACTAGAATTTATTTGAAATTACTGGTACAAAAACACAGGGAGGATGAAATATTATAATATTTGCCAAGTAGATTTTTTTTTTTTTTATCAACACCAAGTAGATTTATATTTGCTATACATCTTACTAAAATTTAGAACTACTTTATAAAATTCATGGAGAAATGCATTGATTCCGTCCGTGTCAGAAGAAATAGAAACAAAACAATTAAAAACATAAATAAACAACCTTTCTCCACCAATCAGGTAAAAAAAACATCTGCCAAGAATGTTTGTTGCAGCATTGGAAGTACTTCGTCCACATGAACAATTTGTTTATACCCAAAACCATTTGGAAAAGAAAAAAAAACATCAAAGAAGATCACATCTTCTTCCCTTTCAAATAATGAAACTGTTCAGATATGATTTAACCGTAAAACCCACTGCCCGAACCACCACCACCGTAAACATTCGGCGGGTCAAGAATAGGCTGTGAGGCAGACACTTCGTTACTGTTATTAGCTCCCCCACCTAAATGCAAGTCCGACATATTAGGAAAACTTTCTTTAGGTTCAAGCCCTTGATCATACAAGAAGCCTTTAAAGACATGGCCACCTATTTTCACCACCGCCTGGTATGCATACTCGTCGTCCCCGTCCTCCACTGCCGTCACTCTCACACACTTAAACACTGCCGCGGCCCTAACCTGGCCCGGCCAAGCTTCTCTTGTCCCTCCTCCGTCTTGCACATATAGAACATCATTATGGTTCATATTATTACCAAGGCAACATAATCATCAATCAAACACCCACTTTTCACCAAGACAACTGATTTAATGTAACGTTATAACATTAAAATGATAGTTGAAATAAATCAAATACCTTATAACCTAAACCGAAAATAAAAATGTATCAAACTGCACTAAGTTTTTTGGTTACCTCATTCAGAAACCAAAATTTTTGATCGATGGCATAAATAATCAAACACATGTTTAAAGCATATACATAAAAACATGAATTCATGTAGACATAATATGTAAGCAAGTGAATGAAATGTAAAACATACCTTGTCGGCTGGAGCTGGTTTCGAAACTTTGAGGAGGCGTGTTAGAAGTCGAAGTATGAGAAGTGGCTTGTTGTTGTTGTTGTTGAGACCCAACGATCCTCGGCTTCTTGGTCCCCGAGGAGGTCGACGCAGTGGTGGGCATGACCTGCCGTTCTCTCCTACGAGCCGCAGAGACCCACGTGCTCTTCACGTGAGTCGAGCACTCAAAGCCACGGCTCTTGCAGCACGTCCTGCACCGCCTCTGCTTACATTCCTTCTTCGCCTGGTTTCCACAGTCTTGACACGTGGCCGTTCCCGACGCTGCCGACCCAGACCCCGAGTTGTTCGAGCTAGACGCCACCGCTGTCTGGTGAGCACTCTTGAAGTGAAGATACTGCGTCTGGTTGCTGTTACTGTTCTGCCATCTCCGGCTGTCTCCGAGGAAATTAATGTCGGTGTCTTCCACGTTTTGCTGATGCGGCGGAGCCGCCGCGGTGAGAAGAGGAATCATCCCAACGCCGAGCGCTGCATTGCTGTTGATCTGGTCAGATCCAGTTACAACTCCGGCGTTCTGAAGGTGGTGGTGGTACGCCGGAGCAACAAGGTAGACGTCTCTTAGACCGGACATTCCCATCTCTGCTGCCGCCGCCGACGACTGGAGGCCATAACGGAGAGAGGATCCGAGAGGCCACGATGGGACGCCGGCGGCGGCGGAAGCTGAGGCTAAACCACCGTGGACGACAGCTGGACCACCAGCATTGAAACCAAGAGAAAGATCCTCGGTGGCGCGTGAAGATGTCGCCGTCGTAGCCGCCCAGTCGGTGAAGGCACCGGAATCAGACGTTGGTAGATTATGCCTCCTCGTCGTTGCCACAGCTGTTCAAATCAAAACCCTAACCCCACTAATTATATATATTTATAAAAAAAACAATCTGACTTCTTGCTAAGATTAAGCAAATAGGCCAGCACAAGAGCTCCAATGTACATAACCCATAAACCTTTAAACGCTTCTTACTTTCAGAAAATCTACAAACAGTAGAATCTGTGATGTAGAAGAAGTAGAATACTGCAATCTATTGTCACTAACTGTCTGATATGTTCTTGTACTCTCACTACTGGATCTTCTCTTGCCTCCCTTAAAAACAAACTCTGTGATGATGTATGTTTTGTTTCCTTCTTCTAGATTGTTTCTTCTTGTTCCTGTCTCTCTCTAATAATAATCATCATGGAGAAGTGCAGAAAGATAGAGAGGAAAGTGAAAAAATAAAATTTATGTTTTTTTGTTTACCCTTTTTGTTTATTAATTCTGGCTACTACTTAATTCATGTTTTGTTTTAAATAATAGTCACTCAAAGAAATAGCACATGATACCTTCTTTTCATTTTCTTTTGGATTCTAGCTGAAGTTTAATTTTTTTTAAGAAGAAAAAGAAAGTTAATCTTTAATATCTTAAATTGTTTCTCTGATTCTTGACAGATGAAAAAGTTCACCACCAGCGCTCGTGCGCGTGGCTCCACTTGCTTGTAAACCATTCTCGGATTCTGTTTCCTAAAGAACCGGGTGTACCGGTTCACTCACATCCGGCTCACTATTTCAGGTACATGGTTCGGCATACCACAAATAAGCAGAAAATCATGGTAACTTATAACCTTTATAGTACGTAAACCGTTTATGAGGCAAGGCATATCTTTTCTCGAATTATCTTGGATAGCCAAACAAAAACGATCTAGGCGTTAGTTCTCAATTGGTTAGACATTATATGCATATTTTTACGTACGTCTCAAAAAATAAGAAAGTCGCTTTATGTTTTTTTTATTAATATGAAAGTTTTAAAAGGAGAAAATTTGGTTTGAGTTATGCACGTGAAAGAAGAACACTTTCAATAAAAGGTTCGTCGGCTCCTCCCCACGCTTTGCGGCCGTCGAATCATTGCTTTTTCTTTTGAGCTCTTTGTGCTAAATTACATAAACCCACGGTCCTTTCTTTAACATGGCCCTAAACCCATATTGTCTTATAAAGTATACGTTTGTGATCTGCTTGATGAATTTGAAGACTTGTTTCTTCAAAATATAGTGTTACAAAATTATATGCACAAAAAAAAAATTATATGCACAATGGAGATAAGTTTCATCAGAGTAACTTGTCTCTTCACAATATGTAGTAGGAGTATTTGTTATTTGTTAATATCACTGAAAACTACGGTCGAATGTCCTAAGGTTATCAAACAAAGTACATTGCAAAATAGAGTAGAAAACAAATGGCTAATCAATCTTTTCCCCATCAGTCTAGTCTGTTTTCCACGCTTGCTCTCATTAATTAAAACCTTGGAGATTAAACTCCCTAGTACGAGATTATGAATGTAAATAACAGCATTTACAAAGCAGACCAAAAATTTTTCTCTTTCTAGTAAATTAGTTACTTTTTTTGTTATATCACAAATAAGTCAGAAATTATAAGGATTCTACGAAAATTAAAGCGAAACCTATAACAGTCTTTTTTTTTGCAGCACCAATAACACTATAACAGTCTCAAAATAATAAAAACAAGAAAAAATAAAAGCATGTAAACAGTAAATTCATGACAAAAGTAAAAGAAAAGTAGCAGAAGGCACGGGGCTCGAGAGAAGAAAATGTTTAACAAGAACCAATAATGGAGGGAAGTCGAGACAAAGACGAATGCTTCTTTGCCTAATCGGCGGAAGGTGGCGTGTTGTCTCACTTCTCTCCGACATGCGTTTTCCTCACGCGCCTAGTTTCACCCCTTTCCTTTAAGAGAAACCGGTACCCAAACTGGCCGCCGGTTCATGATTACGATGACTTGACGGTCAGGTTTTTGGTTTAACTTTTGGAAGCGAGCAAAATGTGCAGTCTACTTTGTTCTTGGTTGAGTTTGTTACCCGGCTCATTGTCATAGAGTCTATTAAGTCAACTATCTAATGAAATTTGAGTATTAACTTTGAAATGTTACTCTGCAATGCATCTGTTGTTGTATCTTAGACATCCATATACAAAAACAATAAAATCTTCCCTAAAACCTATCACATGTAGATATTGTGAGAGAATTATCATATATTAAAGTTGTATACGTGTATAGAGTAGGATTGAATCTTTTTTGGAAAGAGAGCAGGATTGAAAAATGCAGAATGCCAATTTAGAGGATTGCGTGATTTCTTGCGTCTCTAAATAAACAAGTGCTAAACCGATATTAAAATATACATCATTCCTTTCACAAAAAAATAGAACTATATATATCATTTCGAATTTCCGATATTACAAAGTCGCCTGAGCGGACAATAAAAATTCATTTTATTAGCAACAGAGAAAATTCAAAGTTGAAACAGTAGCCATAGTCATTTGGAGGCATTTGATTCGACCAAAAGAAAAGAAGAATAACTCGTTAATATTTTTCGTTTATCTTATCATTTATTCATTTTATAAGACTATCAAATGAACCCAAATAAAGTATATGACATAGCTCGAATTTATTGACACGCACGCAAATTTGAATTGTCAAGGATGAACCATATATCATATATGCATATCTACGTGTTGGAACTTGGAACACCTCGCAGATTAATATAAACACAGAAATTGAAATAGTATATTTTTTTCTTAACACATTGAAATATTAGAGAAACATGCAAATTGTCAACTTGTTCATGCATGACGACTAGTTTGTAACCAAACAATACAAATCAAATATCCAACTAACCACTCTAACTTTGTTTTCATCTTTCCAATTTTGACTAAACATATACAAAATAGCTGGAATAATAATAATAATATGTTTCATGACTTAATCAATTCACTTCTTGTTGCTTCCGAACAATCCCCAAGAACCTTAGTGGAGAAATCCTAATCTCATGCTCGGAGATCGTCTGCAACTTAGGTGACCATACGTGTTCTCTCGTTCCAACAAGCTGATCATAATGCTTTTTTAACTCGGGAGAATTACAAATGTCCTTGCTTTCACCACAATCTATCATCACCTCATCTTCACTGATGTTTCGCCTTTTACATATTAGACTCATGATAAAATGAGGGGAAACTTTTATCAGAATCTTCCCGTTTAGTCCCTTAGAATACTCGAACGGTGGTGGACTCGACGGGGCGGTGAAATTCAACGGTAGTCGTTTAGTCGAAAGGAGCGTTTTCAAGATTAGAGTTGAAGATCGAGAGACACGAAGTGGTTAAGATTCTGTAAGCGAAACGTTCGATTGGTAAGACGAAATAGGTTTGACCCTGGGACGAGATAGTCTTCCATTGCTAGCGCTGGAACCGGACGGCCGATGAAGAATGAATCTGCATGGCACACGATTTGATCAGGGAACTCAAACATGATTTCTCCCGCAACATGTTTCTTGGAGTCACGTAGGGTTTTGGTTGATCCACACTCAAAGAAAACTAGCGTAACAATTGCTTGGCGGCGTTTACGGATTATGGAAAAACAAGAAACGATTAAAGATTTTCCCATTTTGTTCTGCAGAGAAAGGTTTTGTTTTTGAGTTTGAAAGTTATAGGATTGTCGTGTTGTAAGAGAACGATATATAGGGGACTTGTCTTCATGGTCGCGTCTTTTGTGTGTTTGTTTATAGCTAAAAGGCAACCCACTTGAAGGAGTTGACTTTTTGAAGTGGTCAAATACTCTAGGATTTGCCTTCACTTTGCATATGATTTTAGAGTTGATTTTATAAGGCAGGTTCTTTGGTCAATCCTCTCGGCTTTTGATATCGTTGCACATTTGTTTAGTATTATAAGGTTTACATTTGTTTAGTATTATAAGGTTTTAATACACAGAGTCGTGGAAGCGGTTACACCGAATATTAGTCTTATTTTTAGAGTTTAATTTCATTATTACAACACGTTGAGCTCGTGATTTATTTCATGACAACCGTGTCTAAATGACGAATTAATATAATGGTCCAGATTCATACTCCCTTATCTCATCCGCTATCCATCATTTTCCTTGTTTACGTTGCCAGTAATCATTTGAACATATCGCCGGCGCCAGAAATATAGTCTAATTCAGTTAACCACACGAGCATTTGAAAAATATGGTCTTGTATTTTCACACTAAGTGCGATGGTTACCTTTTTGTAGCTAATGAAACATTATATATACAGTATTTTAACTTTTTTCTTTTTTTTTTAAAACTTTTTAATACAGTATTTTAACTTTTTGTTCGTTTATAAACCATAAGCATAAATTTGATTAAATGGAGAAAAAGGTGAGAAGCTGTTATTAGCTACTTAATTTTTTCTTTTAATTTTGGTATAGATTACAATTATTTTCATGAGTTCATAATTTTGAAGAAAAAACTTACAAATTAAAAGAATTTATAATAATCAAAAATATCACATATGTGTTTGACCAACTCAAAAGAGAAACAAATAATATAAATGGGCCTCCAAAATTATACCCAAAAGAATGATGTAGGCTGATGTTCCCAAATTTAATAATGAAGACACGGGCCTCCTGATTCAATCGCACACTCAAAAGTTAATAAACCCATTATCCTAAAACGCATGTTTCTGTCGACTGATACAATACTTTGACATGATGGTTGGTGCCTGGTGGTGCTTTTGGATGACAAATTGTGAATTAACTATTTTTCACTTTTCATCTTGTGACTGAATAAGCATGTTGAACATTTGTGTATCAGCACCGAAAGAAATTTTCATCTTGGGACAAACGTGCAATAAAATGTGTATGCTTGTTTTGCAAAATCTTGGGCCACCCCCAAATAAAAAGAGGAAGAGATAAACAAAGAGAAGAATAATATTATTGGCTACTCATAAATTTGACAGAGTGACATTCATGACTAGTAGCAGTAGTACACTTTTGTTATCTACATCATTATCACTATTACTTTCTTCCTTTCCTTTCGGTAACACCAGCTTTACATGTTGCGTATTAGCACCGGAAGAATTTCAATAGAGAAAACTACATTATTCACATACCTTTTCATATACCCTAGTAACATCAAAACTCCAATTTGCCTAGCTTAATATTTTGTATCATCACATTTCTATTTGTGTGTGTTTAGGTTCTTGATTGAAGGAGACACACAAATTTAGGGAACTAAAAAAACGAATTAGTAACAAAAATGTGATGACGAAATACTATACTAGTCTATGAGTTAGTCAGTCAAACTACTAAACAAAAACTTAGAATATCAATTAACATAAAATGATTATATTAGTGAAATTAATAAATAAATACCCAATGAAAATAAAATAAACTTCTCGTCTTTGCGTAGTAGTAGTAGATGAGAGAGAGAGAGAGAGATCATCATCCCCAAATATTGCCTCGCTCTCTAGATTCTCTCTCTGCCCTTATAGTGATTCAACGGCCGCTTCATCTTGTTCAGATCGAATTTGAGCTGAAAACAGTTGCTCTCTCTCTCTCTCTGTGTTAATCGGTGATGGAACTCGGAGTTCTGCTATCGAGATCGAAGACGATCACTGTAGCAGCAGCTGAGCACACTTGATTCCGCGAATGTAGTAGATTCACTCTTCCCCCAAATTTGAGTAAAGTGGATTTCTAGTTTCATGAATAATTTGTGGTGAATGTCTTCGAGAAACGGAAGTATGGCGTCGGATCTTAGCAGAGCTGTTCCTCCTGCTGTTGAGAGAGATATCGAGCAGGTTCGATAATCCCTTTTTTTTCGATTCACAACGAAAGTGTGATTTCAATTTGCTTTAAACAGTTATACAGTAATAAGATTGATGATTATCTGTTTATTGTTATGATGTATTTGTTTTGTTGTTTACTTGATGAGAACTGAAATCATAAGATTCTTTTATTGTTTTTTATATTTAACTCAGGCTATCATTGCCCTGAAAAAGGGTGCTTACTTGCTCAAGTATGGAAGAAGAGGGAAACCTAAGTTCTGCCCTTTTCGTCTCTCTACTGTAATCTCATCTTTCCTTCCTTGATTTTTTTGTTTCTTTCTTTCGCACTAACTTAGTTTTTGGTTGTTAAGAGGTAGTTTGCTTTTTTAACTTTCAGGATGAAACTGTTTTGATTTGGTTCTCCGGGAAGGAGGAGAAGCATCTCAAGCTTAGTCATGTTTCTAGGATCATATCTGGACAACGCACTGTAAGCTCACCCATCTTTCCCTCTTTTATGATCTTCTATGCAGCTTTTCATCTGAGCTCTATGATTCTGATATATAGAAATTGTGTCTCTCTTGTAGCCTATTTTCCAGAGGTATCCTCGTCCCGAGAAGGAATATCAGTCTTTTTCTCTAATATATAGCGAGAGGTCTTTGGATGTGGTGAGGTTTTCTTAAAACCATTTCCTTTATATATATATGTATATATATATTTGATTCCAGTATAAAATAATCACCAAGTCACTCGCAATGTCACTGTGGTCATTCAAGGTTGATTAATCTGGTGGTAGGATTTTATTTGGTAGATTTGCAAGGATAAAGACGAGGCTGAGGTGTGGTTTAGTGGTCTTAAAGCATTGGTCTCACGTTACCATCAAAGAAATAGGAGGACAGAATCAAGAAGTGATGGGACACCATCTGAAGCTAACAGCCCAAGGACTTATACCCGGAGAAGCTCTCCTTTGCACTCTCCATTTAGTAGCAATGACAGTTTGCAGAGGGTACTAAATCTTTTTTCCTTGTACGCTTTTGTGCATATTAACACTAAATACGTTTCATTAATCTTTCAGGATGGTTCTAACAACCTTCGTATTCACAGTCCATTTGAGAGCCCGCCTCAGCTTGACAAGGCGTTATCGGAAATGGCATTATACGCTGTTCCTCCAAAAGGATTTTATCCCTCAGATTCTGGAACTATATCTGTTCATTCCGGAGGCTCAGATAGCATGCACGGGCATATGAGGGGTACGGGCATGGACGCATTCAGAGTTAGTATGTCAAGTGCTGTTAGTGGCTCGAGCCATGGGTCTGGTCATGATGATGGAGATGCATTAGGAGATGTTTTTATCTGGGGAGAAGGCATAGGAGAAGGTGTTTTGGGTGGTGGAAACCGTAGAGTTGGAAGTTCGTTTGACATAAAGATGGATTCCTTATTGCCAAAAGCTTTAGAATCTACAGTAGTACTTGACGTCCAAAATATTGCTTGTGGTGGACAGCATGCTGTCCTTGTGACAAAACAAGGAGAAAGTTTTTCTTGGGGAGAGGAATCTGAAGGCAGGCTTGGCCATGGGGTTGATTCCAATATTCAACATCCAAAGCTCATCGATGCACTTAACACCACAAATGTTGAGCTTGTAGCATGTGGTGAGTTTCATAGTTGTGCTGTTACTCTATCGGGGGATTTGTATACCTGGGGCAAAGGAGATTTTGGTGTTCTTGGACATGGAAATGAAGTCAGTCACTGGGTCCCTAAAAGGGTTAATTTTCTGTTGGAAGGGATACATGTATCATCCATCGCTTGTGGACCTTACCACACAGCAGTCGTGACATCTGCCGGGCAGTTGTTTACTTTTGGTGATGGGACCTTTGGTGTTTTGGGCCACGGGGACAGGAAAAGTGTTTTCATACCTCGGGAGGTTGAATCTTTAAAAGGTCTCCGCACTGTCCGGGCAGCCTGTGGTGTATGGCACACGGCAGCAATTGTGGAAGTCATGGTTGGTAGCTCGAGCTCGAGCAATTGTTCTTCAGGAAAGCTCTTTACATGGGGTGATGGTGATAAGTGTCGTCTTGGTCACGGTAATAAAGAACCAAAACTTGTGCCTACCTGTGTTGCTGCTCTTGTTGAACCCAACTTTTGTCAAGTTGCTTGTGGGCATAGTTTAACTGTTGCACTTACAACATCAGGCCAAGTCTATACTATGGGCAGTCCTGTCTATGGTCAGCTTGGAAACTCTCATGCTGATGGAAAAGTTCCAAATCGTGTCGAAGGTAAACTTCACAAGAATTTTGTCGAAGAGATTGCATGCGGTGCTTATCATGTTGCAGTTTTAACTTCGAGAACAGAGGTTTACACTTGGGGAAAGGGGTCAAATGGTAGACTTGGTCATGGGGATGTAGATGATAGAAATTCTCCAACAGTGGTAGAGTCGCTGAAGGATAAACAGGTGAAAAGCATTGCCTGTGGCACTAACTTCACAGCAGCTGTCTGCATTCACAGGTGGGCAACAGGGATGGATCAGTCCATGTGTTCAGGTTGCCGTCAGCCCTTCAATTTTAAGAGAAAGAGGCACAATTGCTATAATTGTGGACTTGTGTTTTGCCACTCGTGCAGTAACAAAAAGTCGCTGAAGGCTTGTATGGCACCGAACCCGAACAAACCATACCGAGTGTGTGACAAGTGTTTTAACAAATTGAAAAAGACCATGGAAACTGATGCATCCTCTCACTCGTCTCTGAGTAGAAGAGGAAGCATAAACCAGGGATCAGATCCCATTGACAAAGATGACAAGTTGGATTCTAGATCCGATGGACAGTTAGCTAGATATTCATTGATGGACTCCATGAGACAAGTGGACAGTCGAAATAAGAAGAACAAGAAATACGAGTTCAGTAGTAGCCGTGTGTCACCTATACCAAGTCGTAGCTCTCAACGAGGTGCGCTTAACATAGCCAAGACCTTCAATCCAGTATTTGGAGCGTCAAAGAAGTTCTTCTCAGCTTCAGTTCCTGGTTCTCGAATTGTGTCTCGGGCAACTTCCCCAATTTCAAGACGTCCCAGTCCGCCTCGTTCAACTACACCAACTCCCACTCTTTCAGGACTAACCACACCAAGAATTGTGGTGGAAGATACTAAGAGAAGCAATGATAACATAAGCCAAGAGGTTGTTAAGCTACGATCTCAGGTGAGTTTAGTCTCCACCATCTTTGTTTCTCTTATTAACATAAAATTCGTCACACGTTACTTCGCTACAGAAAGACATAGTTAGTCAGACATGCTATTAGTTACTGCTTCAATTTCTCTTTATGATTGTTTCTTTGCTAACAAGTAAATGACCAGGTTGAAAGTCTTACAAGGAAGGCCCAGTTCCAAGAAGTTGAGCTGGAAAGAACAACCAAGCAGCTCAAAGAAGCATTGGCAATCGCTAGCGAAGAAACGAAAAGATGCACGGCAGCAAAAGAAGTAATCAAATCACTTACCGCTCAAGTAAAATTTCAAATCCCAAAATAATAATATGATTCATGCATTTACGGGTGAATTCTTATGACTGATTATAAACAACTAAACTATGCAGCTGAAAGACATGGCTGAAAGATTACCCGTTGGATCAGCTCAAACGGTGAAGTCTCCTTCGTCTCTTAACTCATTTGGTTCCAGCCCTGGCCGCGTTGACCCTTTCAATATCTTAAACCGACCAAATGGTCTAGATCCCGAGCCAAATGGCTCAGTGTTTTCTAATGGGACCAGTACACCTGTATTTGGAAATGGGGAAGCAACGAATGAAGCACAGACCGAGAAGGAATGGGTTGAACAAGATGAACCTGGTGTCTACATCACTCTTACAGCCTTAGCCGGAGGTGTTAGAGACCTCAAACGTGTCCGTTTCAGGTACAATCACATATCTTACTTACCCTAAAAAGAAACAATCAGTTGTAATTTTTTTTGCTGACGGTTCTGTTCTGTTTTATAACAGCCGAAAAAGGTTTAGTGAGAAACAAGCGGAACAGTGGTGGGCAGATAACAGAGGAAGAGTCTACGAACAATACAATGTACGAATGGTTGACAAAACAAATGAGGAAATGCCTCGTTGAAACTCTTTTAACTACCAACCACTTCTCTTATTTTTCCACGCCCGAGTCAGGTGAATGCAGAATCTCGGGATATAACAACAGATTTACTATATATAGAGAGAAAAATAGATGTTTTTAAAAGTGTTTAACGTGCTAGTTTCATAATAGTTTGGGGGCTTTGTGTGGTGTTTGTTGGGAGAAGGTTGTAAATGCTTTGTGATACACATACTGTAAATTCGACAAGTATACATTCTCTTTACTCTCTACAAACAAATAATGTGTAACTGGGGTTCGATCAGATCTGTAGATTCATTACAACATCGGGGAAGTAAAGAATTATTACTACAGATTATGATCCCAACAAGAATCAAAGGTAAAGTAAATATTGAACTCAGGTTGGTGTCTTCACTCTTCATCTTCCATGAGCTTGAATTCTACAGTTTCAAAATGCCATGGCAAAGGCGATGAAGGTAAAGAAGAGTGGTAATGGATGGGGGAGTCTGGTGGTGAGGGCCACTTATTTGAGCATTCCATCAAATTGGAAAACTCCTCCATTGGTATCTCTTTGAGTTCATCCCAAGGGTTGCTGCTGTTTTTGCCATCATCCACCTTAGGCACAAAGCAAGTGTTGATTATATAGACAGAGATAGAGAGATGGAAGGGGAAGCTAATCTCACCTCTGCTTCAGTATCGTATTCCTTGATGTCGTTATCTAAAAAACAGAACAAATAAGAATAAACCAAAGAGCTATGGAATCATAGAGAGAAAAATAGGGGTTGTTTCTCCACAATGACAAGTAATTATTACCATGTGAATGAAGGATGATGTGATCAGATAAGTAACTATCCCACTGGTTTTGTTGTTGTTGCTCAATGCATTTGCGGTGATCATGCAAGTAACCTTCCTTAGCTATGTCAAAGTCCACTCCTTGGGGACTCTTATTCGTCTTTAAAGAAGCTTGAGGTTGCAATTTCGACTTGTTTGTAATGTCATGAAGCGCCTTACGGCTTCCAAAACCGGCTCCGTATTTCTTTGGAGCTGCGAGAGAACTCTTACCTTTTCCGGTAGGAACAGCCTCTACAATGTTAAAAGCTTATTATATAAACCAAGACCAGGATTTAAATGCATAGTTGTTTAGTCAAGATGGGAAACCAAGTGATTTGGTTTCAGAACTAGATAAAACAAAACATACAAACATTGGAGATTTGCTTCCCTTCTCATATATAATATTTCAAAATAAACTAAAGTTCCATGGTTGATTGAGAAAACACTCTCAAGGTTGTGACTTCGACGCAGTTAAATGATGATAACATATACAAGAGGACACTTAACACTAACTGAGTTCAAGAATGTATTCTAAATATTCACAGCGACCCACAGATATCACGAGAAATAAACCGACAGAAACAAAAAAAAAGAGAGATGTAAGAAACATCATTACTCTTTCGATGGGCCAATGCATTCTCGTCCTGAAAAATCAACTGCCCACGAACAGTTGTGCTCGCCATACTCTTCTCACTACATACATACACATCCCAATTTGGGTATTAGATTGATTCACAATTAATAAGAGATAAATTAGACCAATATATTAACAGTAATCAAACAAAAATTTTAAGAGCTCACCAGATTTCGTTGAATGAATAAAGGAGGCCTCTCCCAAAAGAAGCGATTGAGAAAGAAAACAAGTGTTGCTCTAAAAGCAAGGATTATAGATTTGGAATCGCGGAGAAGATAATACACAAACGGGGGGCAAATGATGGGTTAGAATCAGATCTGGCGCGATTTGAGTTCTAGGGTTCTTGAGGATTTTTTTTTCAAACGAAGATAAGAGAGCGGAACACTTACTTCTAACGTTCAAATGTAAATTGGTTCTATAGAATCAATCCGGTTTAATTAGGGTTATGCATTCAGATTAGTATGTCCGGTTTAGTTCGAAAAATTGATAGCTTGGAAAATAAAATGCAGATGGTAATGGTATCGTTCTAAAGTCCTTCAACTTTTTTGAATGTTAAAGAGTTTATCATGCGATTAGGGTCGTTGTTTCACTCAATAATAGTATTGAAAAAAATATATAAACAAAATGTAAGGTAGGAGGATCGATCTCTCAACCAACCCACAACTTAAAAGCTATGCGGGACCATTACAATTTCTTCGACATAACAAAGCAGTGACTAATTCAAGAGTTTGATGCAATCAAAATAAGGATTCAGAATGAAAGAACAGAGAGTAAAGGGAAAGGATGAATAAAGAAGTATATACAATAAGATTATCTCTGGCAGTTTACTTAAAACATTGATATGACTTAATCATCAGCTCAAGCTTGGCCACAACGAGCTCAGTCTTGTTGCAAGCTTTGCACTCTTATAGTCTTCCCGCAGTTGAATAAACCTGTGAGTGATTCCATGTACATTGATTATCAACAAACATTGCTTTCTTTACTCTCTCTCTCTCATTTACAACTTTTCAAGTTATCTTAATGTTTCTTTCTCTTACCTTTGCGCGTCTTTGCGAATGCTTGGACTACCCTCGAACAAGGTCGACAGACTTTCTGGAGCAACGATAAATACGTTCGCCATTCTACACACACACACAAACAAGTAGCACCACGTTGTTACAATAACCATTTTCTATAAAAAGGAAAGAAGAATCGCTAGCATGACCAGGGCTAAAGAATGTTTATTACATGCCCAGAAGCTCAAATTTCTCTTCCACAGATGGAACACTAAATCTCTTGACAAAATCTCCATACTCGTTTATGTCACGCTTCAGCCGCAATCCTCCACTATTAAAACCACAAAACAGAACCAAGTTTTTATTCACACAGACCACTGATTTTCTTGTTCTGCAAAGGATTTGTTTGTTAAGTGATCTGAAAATAATTTATACCAAGTGGCGCAACTACATAAAACACTGCACTCATATCTGAACAGAGTGGAAAATCAGAGCTACCAAAGTCGGCATGGTTATCTGTGATTAGTTATTTAGGGCCCTAAATCTGAGTTTCTAGTTATCACTCATCTGGCGGAACGGGAGTTTGTACCTGGGATTGAATGTGAACTTCTGCCAGTGAGTTAGTAGTAGCTTGTCTAGCCTATTCCCCTGAAAATAACAAAGAAAATTCACTTAAACACCCTTCTTATGATAAAGACACCGGCCATATGATGAGAAAACAATTTATCTTTTAGGTATTAATTTTTGGTGATAAGAATCATACCAGTTCAGTAAGGAAGGCTTGCTTATTAAGACCTTCCAGTGCAGTGAAGGCTGACTCAAGTACCCGGGAGAGATAAGCCACGACTCTAAACAAGAGAGTGGAGTTGGAGATTAAAGTAACAGGTTCATTGGGAAAGATATTAAAAAGAGTAGGTGCTGAGCGATAACAAATAGATGTCACAGGAAATGGTTTCAGCAAACAAATTACACTAGGAACAAGACACTTTCACACCAAAAAACGAAGTACTCTATGAGCATTAGAGGAAGGTAGATTTTGAGATCGACCAACCTTATGCAGGCATTTGTTGGGCGGTGATCAGGAGCAATTCCATCATCAGGTGATCTATAATCGGTAGCCATCTGCTCAGCTGAAAGCAGTCTTTCAACCTGGGAAAAGGTCATGTCAAATATTTAATAGAACGGCAAGTTTAAGCATGATTTTTAGACTTGTTCCCCATTGATCCTCAATGATATGTTTTATAGCTTCCACAAAAAGTAACTAACCTCAGCCATCACAGTTTCAATGCACTGTTGGAGTCCTTTATAAGCAGCAGTCTCTGCTTTGGACAGAGCAGTCGACATTTCTTCACATGAAGCAGCATGTGCGCCATCCACTGGTAGGAGAAGCCGAGAGATAGAATTTGCAAAATACTGGAAAAATGGTAAAATTAGAATAGGGGACAAAATATAGAATATTTCAATAGTAAAACATTAAATTGTTGAATATTTGGATGGTTGAAGCAGAAGCCTTCTCATATGAAATAACTGAAACAAACAGATAACAATAAAAACATGCCTGCTGAACTATAGCCACACTGCTACCACAACGTTGCACAGCAACCATAAAGGCTTTGAAGCTACTTTCACCAGCAGCAGCAGCAGCTTCTGCCTGAGAAATAATCAAAGGTAATATAAATAAGCTCTACCTGATAAATGGAGTAATGAAAACCTGAAAGCGTGGTAAAGAGTAAAGTGAAGTAATTACAGCAGAAGCAGCTGCAGCAGCCACTCTTCTGCTAACACTTGTGCCCAAAACAAATCTCTCCCTCAATGATGCAGCTTCAGACAGGCCATCCCTTGCCCGTTCAAGTCCCTCAGTTATGTATAAGCTTACCTGCAAGAACTCATCATTGCATTAGCACAATGAATATGAATGATTCTAGAATCTTATTAAACAGCATACCTGGTCTAGCAGGCAAGTAAATATGGCTTTAACATTGGCTGCAAGTGTGGCTGGCTGCACAAAGAAATATTATATTGATCAAATACACAAATCTCAGATGACATCGTTTAGTCACTATCAGATATTCTGCCAAAAGCTTATTTCTTTGTCAATATCCTAATTGTTCTCATAAATGGAGAACAAGTAACCTGAGATGAAAACAGCGTGCATCTGGATATTGCTTCTTCACTCCACCGAACAAACTCCGTCACAACGGTAACTGATATCTGCTGCTGAGAAGATGATACTGAAGCACCCTTAGAGCGTCCTATTGTCCCAGATGATTCCGATACTTGACTCTCAGCACGTAATTCTTCCATCTGTAGGGAAACATTCATCTAAGGACTTCAAACTAATGAACAAAAAAAAACGAGGAAATGGAAAGAAAGTCTTAGTTAACCTTTGCTTGATATAGTTGTTTTAAGGAGGCCTGCTCATGCTCAGGGTTTTCATCTTTGTGCGAAGAAAACAAGGATTCTGTCAAATCTGCACGGTAAAAATAAAAACCGTCAGCACCTACGAGATTTTTTTGCATGAAGACACAAAAGTCCTATCACTCAGAATGACAAGAGACCCAAGAAATAACCTTCAACATCCAGGTCACCGCATCCAACAGCTCGGAGGTCTTTAGCAAGTTCTTGGGTTCTCTCGTATGCAACCGCTAACATTCTAAGGTACTACAGAAAAAAAAAACAAGAGTTAACATTCTTGTCACATTTATATTAGGCAGAGAGAGAAGAACAAAAGATGAGGAGGTATCTACACACTAGTAATAGTCCGCCTTCTTGCACAGGTGGTGGACTCATGAGAGAGGGCTTCACCAAAATTTTGTCAAGAATACCTGTGACACGCTGCTCGAGAACTCTCTGTAAAATAAAATAAAAAATAGTTGGTACAGCTTATCAGTTTGCCAGGGTCACGATACAGTGTCCAGACTATTAGTGCCCGTTACCTGAACTAAGATCGCCATAACTTCATTTGGAGCGGGGAAAACAGCTGTAATGGTTGCTGCTTCTTTGCGTACAGTGTCTACAGATGAGAAGTGACAAAAAATGAATCAGCATAGAAGCATGTTTCAAGTATTGCATCCAGATCAATGACAGTCCTTCATACCTGTAATTTCTTTGTATAAAGAAGAAAGTCCACGGGCAACATTGCTAGGACTAGGCTGAGAACCGTGGTCACCAAGCACCAACCTAATGTCTGAATTCATTACTTCCACATCAATAAACATTGGCCGGGTTGCCACATAATGTTGCATAGCACTCGTGCCCCTGTTAAACTGAAATCAAGAAAAAAATGAACATCAAGATGCATATCCAAGAACAGAACTCGATATCTTGTGTGACATCCTTATCTAGAGTTAACCAGAATGTAACCACTAGATAAGAAAGGCCTTCGTTTTGGAATCTAGAGTAAAATAACAGGTTTTCCTACTGAATTGTAAAGGCGCATGCTTCAGAATAAAGTATTCACCTGTGACAAAATCTTAGCACATTCTGACATGGAGGATAGATCTCTCCGCTGTGATGCAGCATCAAAACGAGATAAAAGTCTGTTCTCCAACTCTAAAAAATTGTATTCAAATGTCACAAAGGTTGAATTTGAAAATACACTAATATTCTTCAGTTAATATACAGAAAGCAAAGCATAAAAAAGTAGTTTACCGTTACAGTAATCCTGAAGATTAGCAACCGCAACTTCCAGTCCTCGGCCAGGGGTTGCATTTCCTGCAGCACCTTGCCTTCCAATGTCTTCCTCAGCAAAGGATCCTGATATCGACAAGGCGAGCATCAAAAATAAATTATAACCCAATATAACTGTAAACATTCATAAATAGAATATAGCTATCACATCATACGCAATTTCTGAGCGATAGAAGCAGCCTCAGCAACGCGGCTATCATCAGAAAACAAAGCGGAAAGCTCCATAAGATCCCCTGGACTGCCGTTGAACTCCATCAGGTACTGCATTGTTTGAACAAGGATTCTTTAAGCATTCATCTAACTAATTAAGCTACCAACCTTCCAACATAGATGCGGTCTTACCTTTATAAGCTCTATGGTCTGGCTAGCAGTTTCCCGCTGAGCATCTGCACTCTGACAATGGAAAAAAAGGTCAATACTGGACACATCACCAGATAGTTGGTTATATAGGGGACTATATTTGAACCTGCAAATGATCTCCTATTTTTGCAGCGGTCTGTCCAACACTAGAAATACGACCGTCCAGCCTTGCAAAGCTCTCAAACAGACCATCCACACCTTTCTCTATCTAAAAATGAGAATCAAATATATTAAATTGAAGAACTATAGACAGTGTCAATTAAAAACTACCCAAGAAAATCTATGAAAGAATAAGTATTTCTCTGCCGAACCTCAGTCAGTGTCTTCCGGTGTTTGGCATCTTGGGTTGAAACTTCTTTCTTTAGTGTGTTGAGTCTTCCATCAACCTTCCAGAACATATAACAAGAAACCTTAGACCTCATATTACAAGAAGAAGAAAGACAAAAAAGGACAGTATCCGATGCAGGCACACTCACCTGCTTTCGCAGATCAATCAACTCCTTGCAAGCATCTTTGAACAGAGACAAGAGACCATCAACTTCAGGGAAGAACGGAGCAGAAGACATCTGAGACAACCTGGACGCATCCCCACGTAAATGCCCATTTGTCAAACCATCAATGTTTCCATGACCATCCCCAGAATCAGCTTCTTCTTCCAGGAAAGAAGGCAAGAGATCGTTCACCAGGTTCCCAAATAACGCATCGAATGAGAAGTCACCCTGCCAGTGAGTGACCAAAAAACAAATCAGAAACTCCTAATGATTCCAAACATAAGCAAGCAACCCACCACAAGGTGAATCCTTTACCTTGAAGTCTTCAATGTCAAGTATCAGAGGATTGGAAGTTAACAGAGGATGATCTGGAACCTCTTGCTCCTCTCATTCCTTCTGCCATCTGATGACAATTTAACAGAAAAACAAACAAAAATTCCTAAAATGAAATTTTTTAAGTCTGATAGGATCATATGCACGGACAATTCAATAAGAGAACAAGAGAGAAATGCGTCGGATTCTGGATTTTTTTTTCCCAATTATAATCACAACGACTGTAGCATATAACATCCGCTGCTTTTTTTTTTCTCAGCTAAATGTTACAAAGTGAGAGCCTAAGGATGACGAGTCGAGCGGTTAACAATAGAAAAAGTTGATACGGAGCAACTTACCGGCGGTAAACAACGAGATCTAGCCGGCGGAGACCGGTAACTGTGGGAGGAGAGAAAGACGGAGAGACGGTGTGCAATGGCGGAGTTAAGTTGGAGATTTGTTTTCGCATCTCCGACCTCATTATGAGCTGTTAATTACTTTATTCTGTACCAATTTATTTTGGTTTAACCGGCCGGTTTAAGTTTCTGTTTCTGGTTTAGATTGTTTGTTATGTAGACTTCGGTCGCGCCAGATTTTTGTATAGGACGGTTTGCCTATGATTAATCTTTTAATCTTTGGACAACATGGTTTCAAAGTAGACAAGAGTTACCATGGGTTGTATGATTCACTTGCTTTATTACACGCTTTGTAAGTTTGTAAGGAAAGTACTGAAAACTCATGCTACACAGAGGCACTAGTAACCTCCGCCTTCGAAAAATAACGGCAAAGTCGTACATAAACGGTCTGCATTTAAAGAAGAAGAGAGTTTCGAATATACGTATTAATGCGGTTTGAACTAAACATAAGCTCTTTAATAACAACTCTTATATAAAGAGCTCAAGGTGCAATGGAAGCAATATCAAAAAAGTGATAAATCTGAGTCAGAGAGATATCTTATACGTAGAAGAAAAAGAATGGCAACCATTGTTTCTCCTCCACATTTCTCCCCTGTTGAAGATGCTGAGAACATCAAGAAGGCTTGCCAAGGTGCCTTACTCTTTCTCTTTTAGACTAGTAATTCAAGTTTCGTTTATTACCCTCCCTTCTTTCGTGGGTTTTGCAGGATGGGGAACCGATGAAAAGGCCATCATCTCGATCCTTGGACACCGGAACTTGTTCCAGAGGAAACTCATAAGACAAGCTTACCAGGAGATATACCATGAGGATCTCATTCATCAGCTCAAATCTGAGCTCTCTGGCGACTTTGAGGTCTATAGCTTTTATCCCACATGCTATAATACTCTGTTTCGATTAATTCGTAACAACTAGTTTCTCATGGAGAAATAATTTTTTACCTGTAGAAAGCCATATGCTTGTGGGTTTTGGACCCTCCAGAGAGAGATGCTCTCTTGGCCAACTTGGCTCTTCAAAAGCCTGTTCCTGACTGCAAGGTCCTCGTCGAGATTACCTGCATGAGATCCCCTGAAGATCTGTTAGCTACCAGGCGTGCTTACCGTTGCCTCTACAAGCGTTCTCTCGAGGAAGACTTGGCCTTCCCGTACTACCGGCGACATCAGGAAGGTAAGTAATTTTTTTTACTTTCAATATGTTCTCTTCTTGCTTTAACTGGATCTTGAACGTTTGAGAACGTTCTCATACAGCTCTTGGTAGCAACGGCGTCTGCTTACAAATATGATGGGGAAGAAATTGATGAGACTCTGGCGCATTCAGAGGCTGCGATTCTTCATGATGAAATCCTAGGTAAGGCTGTTGATCATGAAGAAACGATCAGGGTGATAAGTACAAGGAGCAGCGTTCAGCTCTGCGCAATCCTCAACCGCTACAAGGATATCTATGGAAGATCGTTCACTAAGGTAAACCAAAGAAACATGGACATCAAGTTATGTTATAATTGATGATTAAACTGTGAGAAAACAATCAACGGGAAATGTTAAGACACAAAGAATTAAAGAAACGACTTTTAATATCAATTTGAGGAAACAGAGCAACTCATACCAGTTTTTCTTCATGACAACATCCGTATTGAAACGTTTGATGATTCCCAGGATATCCTCAGCCACCCTACAAATGAGTACCTGAGTGCACTGCGTGCAGCAATCAGGTGCATCAAAAACCCTAACAGGTACTACGCAAAGGTAAGATACCACAATAGTATTTCAAAATGTTACACATGGTCTCTAACTTTTTTTCCCTAGACGATTAACAGGCGTTCATATATACTGTTTTTTTTTACATCTCTTCTGCACCTAGGTTTTGCGCAATGCAATCAATACAGTAGGGACTGATGAAGATGCTCTGACCCGTGTGATTGTCACACGAGCAGAGAAGGACCTGAAGAAGATCACTGAGCTGTATCACAAGAGGAACAATGAGAGTCTCGATCAAGCCATAGCAAAAGAGACATCAAGGGACTACAAGGCTTTTCTTCTAGCCTTGCTAGGACACGGAGGAATCTAAAAGAGTTCCCCCTCAAATCAAAAACCTCATAAAGAGTTACAATTTCTTCTAATTTTCTGCTTTTAAGTACTAATAATAAAGTTTCTGATTGTTGCTTCGTCAACTCAGTAATGCTTGTTTATCTATTCATAATAAGATTGGAATTACAACTTATTTGTTTTCCTTTAATAATAAAAAAAACATTCTTCCAAGCCCTTTAATAAATACATTCTTCCAACTAAACAAACTCACTGAAGATAGATCAGGGAAACATGCACATGTACGGGTTCTCTCCTTCTCAGCCTCTGCGTAATCAATGCTGCAGCTATACCAGCAACAACCCCAACAGCAGTAACAGCGATCCCAACGCCAATAACACCATCTGCGTACACAAATTGGAATTAAATTAATAGAAAGTAAATGGATAAACGGTTTTAAGTACCACCACCACGTGGTTTACCTTTCACAATACGGTCCTCTATAGCGGTTCTTAGCGTCTGAGCCTGTCTCCACTCCGGTTCAACCTAAAAAACCAAAAAGAGAGCGTACTTATAAATACATCAACAATCAACAATAAGAATATATTCTGGACTAATCACAATAAATAAGAGATGATCAAAACCTCAAGACACCGTTCAATATAATCCCTGCTTCTTGAGAAGTCACCGCTACGATAGTATCCAATAGCAAGGAGATATAGCTTCTCCCTTAGTGTCATTGGACTTGTATCACTAACCACCGAACCTGCAAAGCAAAGATCAAACAAGTAACATGGATCAATCATATCATCCACCATACACTCAATTTACGTATATAAGCTTGTTATATACCTTCAAGCATTGCTATCCCACGCTGTATATCAGCAGGTGTCTTCGAGTGAACAAGAGCCCATGATAACCGCATGATGGATTCCTTCTTAAACCCTTCGTCTTGGCCTTTCTGACTTGACCAGAAATCAAAAGTGTGGCGATTATCTGTTTGGGTTTGTTAAACCGGCTTAAAATCTACAACTGCTCTTTACTTTTTTTACCACCGTGTTACATCCCCGTATTAAAAAAAAAACAGATCTTAATATTTTTTATGGTCGAACACAAAAGAATCTAATTTTTTTTTAACAAAAAGACAACAAGAAAAAAATAGTTAAAAATATTTCATTAAATTTTGTTATCATTATTCTATAAACATTAATAAATAAGAAAATGATTATTTCTTTTTATTTTTAAAACTTATTCGATATTTGATTTTTTACTTTTTAAAAATTATTTTTCAAATTCTTATTTGAAATCCAAAAATTCTTTTAAGTTTTTTTTTTATATCATTATTCTAAATTTAATTATTAAATTTTAGATCTAAACTACAAAATACCACCACCAAAATGCACTCCAAAATTGTAGGATATAAATATTTTTTTAATAAAAATTATTTTGATTTATTGATTATTTTTATAATAAAAGCTATTTAGTGCTATCTTAAAGCATTTATCTAATTTTATTTTATGATACATAAACAAAGAAGTTCTTTTTTTATTACTACAGTGATACAACATAATTTTGTTTAGCAAAGTTCAAAATGCTAGTTTAATATCAAAACTAAAACTATAATGTTGCATCATTATAGCTTTGATTAGATGCATCATCACGAAAAAAAAATCAATACTATTAAAACACAAACATGACCAGTTAATAAATGTTAGGTCCAATATTTTTTTCTTTAGTTTACACACAATTTTTTTCACTAATCATAAGCAGTTATGTATTTGATTTTTCTTTATGTATTTGATTTTTACGTGCATTTTTATATAATCTATTATATTAAAACAGAAGTCTTGACTTCTAATTCATATGTGATTTTTAATAAAATGGACTATAACTAGAATTAGTCACATGACATTTTCAATCATCATTAATATTTATACTAAATAGAATATACTACATTATTCCATCATTAATAATCTTAATATTATATAAAACCAATAATTTCCCAATATTTTTGGGATTTTATAAATAAAAATAACAATATATGAAATTCAACTTATATTTAAATCATATATATATATATCAAAATTTCGAAAAACTGTTTATAAATATTTTAACACAACTTAATTTTCAAAAATTATATGTAAATATTTTAACTAATTTTGTTATTAGTTTTAAAATATTATTATACACTAATATATTCAATTTTTCTATACAAAATAAAAAAATATTATATCTTTTTTTATAAATTATACAATCCAAATAAATTATATTAAAATAAAATTATTATGTCTATCTAAATATTTTAACAATATATTAATTTTTTTAATAATATATATGTAAATATTTCACTAATTTTGTAATTAGCAATGAAGTATTATTATTGAATATTTAAAGGGCAGATAAAAATTCAATATAAATTAAATATAAAATAATTATCAAATATGCTTTTTCATGCACATATTAATTTATTTAAAACAAAAAGACAAATGCAAAAATATAAATATGTAATAATAAGAATCAAATACATGTGATGGTTTTAGACATTTTACAACATGTAAACTATAAATTATATTATTTGAAATATTTAAAGAAACATTAAAATATATGACTAAAATTAAATCTAAAATAAATAAATAAAATATATATATATATATATATATATAACTAAAACTTTAATTAAATTCTGTATAATATTAATATATGAAGTTATAAATTTAAATTTTTTTAACTAACTTATTTAGTGAAAAATTAAAATATATTTGCAGATGATAATATTTTAATATTTTACCAAATTCTATTTCTATTTATTATTTATTTATTCAGTAAAGAAATACTAATTTAACAAATAAAAATAAATAAATAAACGAATACATGTGAAAGTTTGAAACAATCTATTTGATGAAAAGAGTATACACTAATATTATTATGTGTGATTTGTTTTTTAAATGGACCCAATGAATCATCCCTAGAAATCAGTTAACATCATTTATTATTATTAATAATATAACTTATATATAACATGAATAATATAATTTGTTTCCTAATAAACCAAAAACATAACCACAATATCTTTTGATATATTTTCATTTCAAAAAAAAATCGAAAATTCTGCTTAAAAAGATTATAAAAAGATCTTAATTTTCAAAACTTATATGTAAATATTTACACTAATTTCGTAGTTAGTTTTGAAATATAATTTAACAGTAATATATTCAGTTATCATTTATAAAATGAAATATAAATATTCTATTATATTTTTATCTATTATATAATCACAATCAATCATATTAAAATTTATTATCTGATTTAAATATTTTAACAATATCATAATTTTCCCAAATTTTGTAATTAGAATTGAACTATATATTATTATGCATTAATAAGTATATTTTTATTGTTTACAATCCATCGCATATTAATTTGTTTAATAAATAAAAATAAATACAATAAGATAAATATATAATAAGATACAAAAAATACATGTAATAGTTTTAAACAATTGATTATTTACAATATGTAAAATATAAGTTATTATATTTGAAATAGTTATAAAACATTAAAACTAAAAATATATACCATTATCAATTTAAAATAAATATATATAATTAAAAATAACACTCGCACGGTTGTGCGGATCGAGATCGAGTTGTAACTAAAAAAAAACTACTTCTACGCCTTATATATTTTTTGTAACATCACCCCTTTCACTACTTTCATTTGACAAAAAATTGAACACCTTTAGTTCCAAAGTCTACTAAGTCTGATAGATGGATATTATGTTGTTTGAAAATAATAATATTGATACTATACGTTCATAAATATTATTTCCACTACAAAAATTAATGGGAACCTGGAGAATAATATATTATAAAAATATAAGATGTAAATATATTTTAATATATATATATATATATACACTAAATTATGATTCATTCTTTTAAAGGACGGCTATATTTTTTGTTTAAATTTTAGTTTTTATATTTAGGGTTTTCTGTAACTAAATCTGTATTTAATATGAATTTAATTTGATATTATAGTTCATTAAATAAATAAAATGCATTATTATACCAGACATTTATCAATTGGATATAATTCTATTTTAATAGAATAAACTAGAGTATATCCCGTCTTAGACAGATATACTTTTTATTTTACATTTTTTTAAAAACCTAATTTTTATATTTATGTTTTTAGTCATATTTATGTTTTTCTTTGTATTATATGTTCTTAAAATGGTTAATAAGTATTTTAATCTATTCTATTAAAATAGGTAAACCACACATTTATCAGTTGGACATGATCAAAATTTAGTAGTATTGATTAAAACCTCTTACAAATTATTTAGAAAAATATTTTACAAATAAAAACACAATTATAAAAATTAAATTTAGAAAAAAATAAAACAAAAATAATAACAAATATACAAATTGTTTTTTTTAAACATGTAGACCAAAAGATTTCAGAATCTAGTGACTAGTAATAAAGCTACTACCAACCACTTATAAAACACTATGACAGGATATACGCTTAAAAGAACACATTATTAAAGAGTTAATAATAGATCGGTTTTAAAATCTTAACCTAAAACAGTTATTTCCATCTCTCCATCCATATATTTTCCCCATTCTTCAAAGAGGACATTTTACTAGAAAAAATCGCCATAACTAACAAACTACATCCCAAACCATACCACCATCATTTCCACACGAGCACCACCAAAACAACAAAAAAACGAAAAAACTTTGAAGAAACAAAAATCTGAAATGTTTCTAATAATTATGGGACTGCACAAAAGACACTGCAATAAAAAAAACTACAAAACCAAAACATTCACGCTTATTTATAACAAAAGTTAACCACGGAGAAATTGCAAAGAAGAACAAGAAAAGAGAAAAAAATCAAACAATGTTAGGCACCTTCATTACTATCCCCAACCATACAAATAAAAACGATGAAGAAAATATTTTGGTTGAGAAAAAAAAAAAGAGAAACAACTTTTCTAATTTAACAGTCAAAACAAAGATGGACCACCACTGCTGAATGGGGAGGGGAGGGGAGGGATTTTATGGTACAGACGAGATTAGCTAGATGACTATGTGCTCTGGAGTTCTTTTAAGTAATGATATAATTTAGTTAGAGTTGCATGTAGAAACAGCAGACTAATTTAATATCTAATATACATTGTTTAGTTTAAAATATGGTAGTTTGTTTTTGATAATATCCGCCATTTTCAGTTTTATATAACTTTCCTTGTTAATTGATTAATTGATTTATATAAATTATAAGAGTAATAAACATATTAAAAATAGTCACAAAATATTTTAAGCAAATTAAAATTACACACATATATATATATATATATATATATATATATATATATATATGAACCTTAATATTTCACTATATGGCTGTGTTTTTTAGATAAATTAGTGTGATATATAGACTTCTAATAATTTATGTTATCGAGTAACGCACTGTATCTACAATGTAATATATAAATATAACTAGGTGTTCTCCTGCACTATGTGCAGTAAGAAATTTTTCAAAATTTAACTTATATTTAAACATAAAATTTATTAAATATTATATATTTTATTATTTTTACCAATATTTAAATATACATTGATTTAGTTAAATATTAAATTAAGATAAAATGATTTTGTTTATTTAAAAATATACTGAAGAATATATATGTATATATTTAAATTATAACCTTAGATGATATTTTCTATCTATTTATATTGTTAAATATATTAAATCAATTTGTATAAAACTAACAACATGATATAAAATTGTTTAATTATCAGAAAATTAAACTAAACAATATTTTATAAAATTTGTATAAGAAGCTAATGTTTTATTATTAGAAATCTATTTTTAAATTGTAGCAATTTTTGAAAGGTTTAGTAATATAAATTGTATAATTATTAAAAATAAAATAAAATAGTATCTCGAAATTGTTAATGTATATATGAATATATTTATTTTATAGATGATATATGAGATATTACCATATTTAAAACAAATTACCAAAAATAAATATCAATATTAAATGTAATGTATAAGTTATTACCTTATTTTTAAAAGTTTACCGAAATATAAATCAACATTAAATAGTATTATCCATGTCATATTTTTTTTTTGGTATCTATCGATGTTATATTTCAAAAGTATTATTTTTATATTTTAATTTCAGTATTTTTTTTAAAAACCATAAACATGTTTTTGTAATCATATTTCTTTTGATTTAGTATAAATTTTTCAACAAATATAAATGCCAATAAATTAGATATTTTATTTTCTTAGTTAAAATATGTCCAACTGGAAAATCAATTAGTTAATTAATATAATGAAGATGAACATATAAATTTAAATAAATTTTAAATACTTAACTATTAATATTTTTTTATGGATTAGAGTTACTTTAGTTTTGTATTTTTGATGCACATTTACGATTATATTTATACAAATATGATATAAAAATTGACGTTAATTTTAATATTTGTAATCGTATTTAGCTTATTTTCATTAATCCGAGATATATATATATATATATATATATATTATTTAATTAGTGATATATGAATTATTAATACATTATAATAATTTACCAAAAATAAATATTTATATGTAAAATTAACATTAATAATGATATATGAGCTATTAGTCATTACCATATTTAAAATTCCTGCAGAAAAATATAAGTTTTTATAAGAAAATTTTACATATCACAATTTATATGATGTTATATCACTATTTTTTAAAGCCATGTCATTTTTCTAGTGCCATGTCATCTTTTTTAGTGATATGTTATCATTCTTTTAGCAAAACTGATTGTAGTTACGACATGTGTACAAATCATTTCGCAAATAATATATAGATGATTTATAGAGATAAAATTAAAATCCAGTGTTATAAATATACCCAAAATCTTAGTAATAATTTAATAATTTTAAAATTTTAACCATTTGTAAGAGATAAAACATATAGTTTATACTACCACTCATATAATGTCTAAATAAAACACATGCAAGTAAAATAATTTATATTATTTTGTACCTTAATTTTTAAAATTCTATTATTTATTACTGGTAACATTATCTAAGGTTATTATGTTATCTTTGATCCCCTAATATTTAAAACATTTGAATTCAGCTAATAATTTTTTTTTCTAAAATGAAAGGTTCATGATTCAGATGGCGACTAATGAAACATTAGTGTTAGTCTCAACTAATAACCATTATATCACAAAATTATATTTTCTAAATATATGAAATAATTTAGCGCTATAAGTATGGGCTATCTTTAGTCGAGTGTTGATCCTAACATCATCTAATAAAAAGATTTTATATGGTCGACATATCTAACTAAATCAAGAATAAATAATCTATCCAAAAATCGAATCTCAGTAACCTATCGTTGTAAGCCAACGCATAAATCTTACACTAGGAGATTAGGAATATAATCTAGAAAGTAAGAAAGTAATATACTTTTTGAGTACTTATCCGAAATAAGACGTGGCAGAAAATTGGTGATTATAAGAAGATAACTATGCGTAAAAGATAACATTGTAAGTTTATATAACCACTCACACAGTGTGAAGAACACATTCAGAAGTTAAAACATAAATATTTTATACTTTAAAGAGAGATTGTTATGTGTTTATTGCCGGCTCGACTGATAATCGATATCTGACATCCGATATTGTAAGCATTTTTTAGTCTATGTGTTTTTTGTTGAAAGGGTTTGTTTCTTATATCTTTGTAGTTGGTATTGTTTTTTTGAGTTTAGTTAACAATTAGTTTTTCTCCATCTTGATTTGCATAGAATTTTAGATCACAAACTATGTATGAAATTGACTCGAAGAGTTGGTAATGATTTTGTTACTTTTTAATTTCTTATTTGATATTTTTTTCTCTTTTATTTTTTAATTTATTGTTAATATTTTGTTAAAATATTTGGTTTGCTGTTCATATATTATCAACAATATGTTAAATTATATCAATGATGATACATAAGCTTTTAAACTCTAAAACATTATATATGTCACAACATAAATGTAAAAAACATAGAAGCAAGTAAAGTGTTCTAAATATATGAGACATGACAAATGAATTGTGTGCTATAAATATTTCATTATTGAGAAAAAAACATAGCATACAAACAAATAAACAAATATATATTGTATCCACATATTAACTTAATATCTGGTAAAAATTAATATTACTAATTCCACTTTAAATTAGTTTTTAATAATATAGACTACATTTTTGGTTCCATATAATTTGTTTTAGTTATATATATATTTGTAAAATAAAAATCAATAAAAAATACATAAATTAAATGATCAAATGAATAAAAATATTTTAATATTTTATATACCTAATGTTTGAAACCATACCTAAATATGTCATCTATAAAAAAATATCAAATTTTAATAATATGTCTTTTTGAACCAAAACATCATAAACAAATTCTGTTAAAAAAATTAGCATGATCATTTTATTTAATTATTTAATGATGGATTGTTACTGATAATAAAATAACCTTTTTGATCAATAAAATTTTATTTTTAGAGAATTATTTTTGTTAGTGACTTTAATTTAATTGATGGCTAGATCATGATGTTTCACTAACTTTTTAATTTATTTTACAATTTTCTATTAAATTTATTTATGATTTAAAATACATAAATGCTTATATTTGTTTGCTGTTTGTAAATAACTCATAACAAAATAAAATAAAAATATAATGACTCATGTAAAAAAAAGATAGAGAAGTTAAATATAAAAAAGAGCTAATATATATCGTTAATTTATAAAATGCGAAAGAAAGAAAGAAACGTATGGCACTTTGACCAGAAAGAGTAGTCTGGGAGGGGGGACTGAGCTCTCCCTCCTGCAACTTGTAATCTTTTCTAGGAAGTTAAAACCGTTTTTCGCAGTCCCAAACTTTGGCTAATGGCTTCTCTCTTCTTCTTCGTTGGTTCACAGATTCGCTTTTCTGAGCAAGCTTCACAGCAATGGAGTTTGTGGGAAGAGTCGTTAGGAAAGTGATCGAAGGGGTCGGGTTCTGCTTCGGCACGGTGCAGTCTTACGATCCTCCGTCTGGATACTACGAGATCTTGTACGTTAATGGCGTTACGGAGACTTCGAAATTGGCCGAGGTCGCTGCTCTCGTGATGAGAGAAGAAGGGGAAACGCCGCCGTTTCAAGTGGACCGTCGTAAGAGGAACAAGAAGCGGCCTCGGGAGGGGATCAAGCGTAGGAAGCGGAAGTCGCGGAATGTGATGAGGGATTTCGATTTGAACGAAGGGATTCCGGAGGATTCTGGAGGGAATGTTGTTGATTTGAATCGTGGTCCTGTGGAAACTCTAGGTTTTGATTTGAATATGGCGGTGCCGGATCCTGATGAAGGTTGTTTAGGTTATGAGGAGGAGAGTACTAGTAACAAAAGGAGGAGATTGATTGATCTGAACATGGATGCGAGCTTTGATTTGGAGGAAGGATGCTGAGGTCTGTGATTTGAACGCGGACAAGAGGGAGGAGGGATGGTTTGATTTGAACGTGGCGGTGGACGTGGAGAACAGCAAGGATGATGAACTAGTTCAGATGAATGGAGATGGAGAAGTTCAAGAAACCAATATGCAGGATGGAAACGGTGTCCAGGATAATCTTGAGACTGGAGGATGTGACGAAGTCCATGTTGGTGAAGTCTCCAGTTGTCAGAGTTTGGAGCAGAACGGTGTTTCACTGCCAGATCTCAATGCTGCTGATTCTGAGGGGGATCATGATCTTCCTGAGCATGTTGCTAAGTCTGTTGATGAGTCTCTCTCTGATAGGGATCATGATCTTCCTGTCGGTAGCACTGTTTCAGCTTGCTTAGCTGATGAAGTATCGCCTTCTTCGTCAGTTAATTGTCTGACAGCCGAGCGGAATTGGATCGTTGATGGGGAAGCTGAGGATGTTTATGTGCTTCCGCCCAAGCCGCAGTTACCTCCATCGTCGGCGATTTTGAATTTAGACGGTCTTCCCGTCCTTTATGTCTTTGCTACTTACTCTTTTCTGCGGTCCTTCAGTACCGTGCTGTTTTTGAGTCCGTTTGAGTTGAAGGATTTTGTGGAAGCGCTGAGGTGTACGTCTCGTTGTCTACTATTCGACAGCATCCATGTTTCTGTCTTGCAAATAATAAGAAAAGGTTTGGAAAAACTCGCTGATGAAGGTGATCAGCCTGCGACTCGTTGCCTGAGGTATGCTTATTGTTTTGATCTTTAATAGTGAATACTTTAGATTTGTAGCTGTTTAATGGACATGAAGCTTCTCCTGTTTTTTTTTGTGCTCATGCTTTGCTGATCGTGTATTAAATGCAGGAGTCTTGATTGGGACATGTTGGATGTGGTTACTTATCCCCTTTATGTAGTCGAATACCTGCTATTTTCTGGTTCCAAGAACAGCCCTGGAGTGGATCTAACTCGGTTTAACTTTTTCAGAAATGAGTACTTCAGACTGCCCATGGATCTGAAAATTGAGATACTTACCTGTTTGTGTGGTGATACGATAGCTGCTGAAGTTGTGAAATCAGAGCTTAATAAAAGATCTTCGAATGATGGGGTCCTTGGTGGTTCCTTTGACATGAACAGTGCTGACTGTTGTATTTGTAAAATGGATGGTAACTTACTGTTCTGTGATGCTTGTCCTGCTGCCTATCATTCTAAGTGTGTCGGTGTTGCCTGTGACCTTTTGCCTGAGGGTGTCTGGTACTGCCCTGAATGTTCATTTGACCGGCGTGGACCAGGATGGAAGCCTGAAAAGAAAATTCGAGGATCGGAGTTTATAGAGATTGATCCCCATGGCCGAAAGTACTACAGCAGTTCTGGCTACTTATTGGTGTAAGTTACTTTCTTTAATTCTCTTGTCTAAGAAGGGCTAAATGCATGATCTCAATTGGATTAATTTTCTCATCACGATAGTTTTTTTCCTTTGTAGATAAACATAATTTTTAATGACTAATAGCTTGTCGTCTCACCTCAGTAGTACAACTTTATGATATTTATGGAAAAAACCTTAGACGCATACATACTGATCATGACATAGGCCATTGTTCGTAAGTGAAGGTTTTAGCTCTAAAAACATCACCCCTGTTTTAGCTGGAAGATTAACTAAAACTATGCAGGAAGCACCAAAATACATATAACATGATATAACATTAAAACTAGGTGTCGTTCATGTAATTTTCCAGTAAGTTGAGCATGCATATTTGGACATGTGAGTAGCCTCTTGTGCTTTTTTTAAGATGCAATTGTTGACCTTTGTTTTGATAACATTTTTTATCCTCAATGTATGCTGATGTGGAATTTTCCTTATCATCTACTTCAATGAATTTCGTTCATATGCTGATTGTAGGAGCTGCGATATCTCTTCATAGGTTTGCTGATGTTGTTCACTATGAATTTGCAGGATAGATACCGGCTCAGTGAACTACTACCATGTGAATGATGTGATCCTTGTGCTGGAGCAGCTCAAGTCATGCGGTAGGTTCTATGTTGGCGTGACAAGTGCAATAAAAAAACACTGGAATATCCCTGTTAAGGCTCCTCTATCAGCTCCGGAAAAACAGGCAACATCTGGAGTAAAGAACAGGCTGGAGGAAACATCAAGCAATGGAGGTTCACATCTTCGTTGTCATAGGACCCGTGAGAAGATATCAGGTTCAGTTACTACACCAGATATCCTTAATATGAGTTCTGAAGGATCTACCGAAACTGCACACAATGGTTTGGATGTCATGGACGAGCCAAATATGATGAACACAAGGAATGAAGTTAGACCTAATGCGCAGAGTGAATCGGGCTACAGAAACCAGTACATATTTGCTCAGATGACTACAGCAATTTCTGAAGATATGGCACGTAACTCACCTGATCCTACTAATGATATGAGATTTGATGAAGAGATAGCTTCGACCCAGGTGAAGACTATATTGACGAAAACCACCAAATTTCAGTGGCGAAGCATCCAAGGCCTCTACCTAGATGCGTGGAAAGAAAAATGTGGATGGTGTCATTCTTGCAAGTCTGAGGATGCCTGGAGCGAGAAAAGTTGTTTGCTTAATATGAGTCTCGGGGCTTTACGGGGTCCTTCGGAAAGTGAGATTGCCAATAGTCAACCCATTGATAACAAAAGTCATCTTATGACTATCACATGGCAGTTATTATCCATGGAAAGTCGACTGCAAGGTCTTTTGGTTGGTCCATGGTTGAATCCACAGCACTCTAGGATTTGGCGTGAACACATTCTGAAGGCATCAAGTATATCAAGCTTGAGACATTTATTGGTTGAAGTAAGTTCTCATCTACTTTCTTCCTCCTTCAAAATATTCATTTGCAATGGTAGTTTTTTCAAAGTTGAATCTTCATTTATGGTCTGCTGCTAAGACGTTAGTTTTGGTTTGCTTTCTTCCTATGATCATTACAAAAAGCTTGCAGTAATCATTTTCTATTCACTTTTATGGTGTTGCTAGGGATGTTGAATGTTTTGCTTCTTCTCCATTTGATACTGTCCTCAGAAGTCTTTAAATATGATTTCATGAGCACTTGATTGTTGTGTAGTACATTAGCGATTAATCTAGGCGTGCATCAACTTTTCGTTTCTTAATGAAGGTTTTGTGAATTACCTTTACAGTTTGAAGCGAATTTGCATCATCTTGTTCTTTCACCTCAGTGGCTAGACCATGTCGATTCTGCCGTAGAAATGGGCTCGTCAAACCATCTTCTCATTGCTTCCACACCATCATCGTCAAAGACTAGTATTAGTAAAAGAAGGGGGACAGCGTTGGAGTCAGGGGTTAACCCTACTGCAAAGAAATATTGTGGATTGACCATGTCTTGGTGGAGAGGCGGCCGACTTTCACGGCAGTTATTCAACTGGAAGGTTTTACCTCGCTCTTTGGTTTCGAACGCTGCTATACAAGGTTTACATTTTTTTCTATTTTGTTCTTGCTTTCGCGTTTGTTCTTCTACTGTCGTTAAATATTTCGCTCGCTTCCATTTAGTTGCTTCATTCGTCATGCACTCTTAACTATGCAGGTGGAAGTGTGAGTATTCCAGGGATAATGTATCCTGAGAATTCAGAGCTCGCTAAGAGAAGCCGACGTGTTGCCTGGGTAGCAGCTGTTGAGTCATCTACGACTGCAGAGCAGCTCGGTTTTCAGGTAATATACTTGACTGAATGTAATTTTTGTTTCGTTGGTATAGAAAAGAAATACCGATATTGAAGTTACCAAGGGTGTATTGGTTCATCCTGACAATAATTACCGTTTCCATTTGACCGATGCATGAATATACAGTAGATGGTATGAAGTAGATTTATTTATTTGAATTTGTCACTCACATGGTTATTTTACTAGCATTTGCAGTTTTACATCATTTCCTGTACCATTGTGTCCTATAACTTTGTCTTCTTGTAGGATACTTCTTAGACTTGGATGATCTCCAGCTAACAATTCAGTGATTTACAGGTGAGGACACTCCATTCTTACATAAAGTGGGATGATATTGAGAACAGTCATCTTCTTCTAGCATCAGACGAAGAATCCAGAAAATCTGCCAGGCAGTTCAAAAGAGCGAGTGTCCGTAGGAAGTGCATAGAGGAAGAGACTGTTGAGTATCTCCTTGACTTTGGTAAAAAGAGATCTATTCCTCGAAGGAGATATATTCCGGATGTTGTATCGAAGAATGGTCGGATGATTGAAGAATCCTCGGGTGAAAGAAGAAAGTACTGGCTGAATGAATCATATGTGCCTTTACATCTGCTGAAAGGATTTGAAGAGAGAACAGCTGTACAGAAAACTAGTAACCCAGGAGGCTCATCTAGACACCCTGATATAGAAAAAGTACGGAAAAGGTCCTCAGAGAGAAAAGGATTCTCATTCCTATTTGAAAGGGCAGAAAGATCCGAGTCTTTTTTGTGTGAGCAATGTAAGAAAGATGTGCCTTTGAGGTATGTTCTGATCACCACCCTTCTTTCCTTCACATTTTTTTTGTCTTGATTAGCATAACAATCATATCTTGACTAAGCTTAAAAACTGATTTTTCACTTGTCTTTATTGCATGAACATGTCTTGTAGTTTTTTTTTTGTTTGTCTGTTGAGTAATGACTTTCCTTAACTGATTTTTTTGTTACGTTTTTCTTCAATGACAGTGATGCTGCGTGCTGCTTCGTCTGCGAAAGTAAGTCTCTTTTAACATTTCTTTTTGTTAGATAGTTTCTTTCATTGTAGAGGCTATGCTTCTGTAGGTAAAATCTAATAAGAACCTAGCGCATACATAACACAAACGGAGCTACCCAAAACCTTCTTGAACTGAAAGTGATGTTTAAATTGCATATGAATGAATTAAAAAGTTTCGATGTATTGACCTGTGGTACAGCCTGTTTAAGACTAAGAACCTTTACTCTAAAAGGTAACTTGAGAGTGAGAGTGTCTATAGAACTGTAAGTAGTACTTAACATAGTCCTAACCAAGAGGTGACTTCTAACATGCTCTTTCGTAGAAAATATTTAATTAGTCAGAGCTTTTTATTGATATTAGCTATGATAAAAATTTCAGGATTGTTTCACAAAAGGCATATTTGGAGAGCGAATGAGGAAGGCATGTACATCTGTCTTCCATGCAAAAGCGAAGTGCTAGCAGAAGAACAAGCCATCGTATGGAACGAACCATTGCGACGTTCAGGCAGGAGAACGAAGCAGGTTATTCGGCTGCAAGATGAAATTCAAGTTCCTGGAGGGAGTGAGAAACGGAAACTGGAAACTAAAGGAGGCAGAGACAGAGCTAAGAAAGCAAGACGAGAGAATTCCATAAAAGATAAGAGAAGCGAAAGGTGCTCCAGCTATTGGTTGAATGGACTCCGCTTATCAAAAAAGCTTGCTGATGAACGGATCAATGAGTTCTGGAGATATGGATGTTCTAAACCTTTGAAGAGCTCTGGTTCTGATAGAGTTCGACGTATGTGTCGCTTATGCGGCTCGATTGACTCTGAATCCCGATCAATTCTCATCGCCTGCGAAACCTGTGAAAGTAATCTATTTTCTAAACTTCTTTTGGCTCATCATATGATTAAATTGCAGGAGTTGGTTTCTTTTGTTTCTCAGTCTTATTGTCTCTTTTTGCTGTAATGTTTGTAGAATGGTACCATGGAGATGCATGTGGGATTAACGATAGGAATTCAAGTATGGTGATTGGATTCCGGTGCCATCTCTGTCGAAAACTGTCACCACCCTCATGTCCATACATGTAATCTACTACATCCCTTGCCCCATCCTTAAGCTGTGAATTTGTTATGATAGAATATTCTTGGGCTGGGGATCAAGTTGGAAGAATCAGATAGGGTAAGGTGTAACTTGGAGATGTCTTTACAATTATGGGAGAAGAGTATTGCGTAGAGAGTCAAGAGATGAAGAAATTGTTGCGAGATAGTATGAAGGTAGTTTGGCTTGTTGGACTGCTAACTTGGATTAAGGTGCTAAAGTGAAGTGTTTGACTTGAGAGTTAGAGTGAACAAACAGGAGATTCAAGAACCAGAGATAATTTATATCCTATGATTTCTTTTTCTTTTTTTTTTTTTCTTTGGAGGGACTTGGTAAACAAGTGAAACTATGTATAACAAAGAATGTTGAATCCATTGGTAATTGTGTTTGTTAGCTTTTTCCAAAAGTATTTTTGCAACCTTTCTCACTGCATGTTGTTCTTGTAACTCTTTTGTCTTGAGATCATTAGGCAACTGTGGAAGCTCTCAACCTGATTTTTGCTAAAAGAGCATGAGGTAAACGACTAAAATTTAGCTCCTTAAAACTTACTCCCTCCGTTTCATATTAGATGATGTTTTAGAAGGTTTTTGTTGTTTCAAATTAAATGATGTTTTGTTATTTTAATGTTATTTTTAATTTTACTGGAAACTGTGTAACCAATTAAATGTTACAGTCATTTATATGTAATTGGTTGAATAAATTTTAAATTATATTTTTAAAAATGTTTTTTAAAAAAAAAAGACAAATTTCTTAATCTTTGTACAATGTGTCAAAACTTCAAATAATATGAAACATATGAAACAGAGGGAGTATGATTTTGTTTGATTCAACAAAATCAAATCCCATGTTTGATGCTAGAAAGTGGGCAGAAAGTCAACCAAAGAAGAATGTTTATTGATCAGACAATGTAGGATCTAAAGACAAACTTCAACCATTTGAAAATTTCAAAACTAGAAAACTCTGCGACTATAAATAAAAACACATAGCATCTTAGTCTTTTGAGTAACAAAACATAGCAGAAAATCAAAGTTGCATCACTTAGTTGACGTGAGCTGCCTGAGATTGTACTTTGCCAGCTCCTTGAACTTCTCCACCACTCCAATTAAGCACACCGTCTGTAAATTACAACACAAAATCCAATGCTGAGTTTATAAACCAACCAACCAGTTTGTTAATGCAAAAAACTTAAGACATCAACATTGTATCATAGTTCACCTTAACAATTTCAACCACGATAGACATATCCGGGTTGTTCAAATCAACTTTGTGAGGAGCAGGAACAGATTTCGCCACCGTGTCTATTATTTTCATCCTATCAAGGCCTGTGTTTGCACGTGCTCCATACAACACAGCAAACTGCAACAATGGTGAAGGAAGGAGAGATGTAATAAGCATTTCAGAAGCTAAGAAAGAAGGAATACACAAGAAGTTGATGATCGTATTTATTACTTTCCGAGGGTTATCAGTCTCAACGGGAAAATACTGTTCTACAAGAGGCTTGATGGCTCTTGAAATCTCTTCCTCTGAAGGATAACACGCCACTTCAATAGGTAAAATTCTTAGGATGAACCTAAACCATCACAAGGATCTATTAGCAACGGATCCATAACATTTAATTGTTATGATGGAGCTTAGTTAGGAATATCAAACCTTGACATATGTTTTTTTGTTGCAGCAGCAGAAGTCATTGCATGCTGTACAATATCTTTGGGACTTGGATCACCATCTCTCCTTTTCATTTGGATGAAGACAATACCGTTGCAACCAGGATCTAACTTCATAAACCGTCTCTGTCAGAATGTGGAAAATCAATATGAAATAATAAGACACTAATAATCCTCCACGAAGAGTTAAAAAACATACACGCTTAAAGATAACAGCTTACCTTACTCTTGTCTCCGAGCTCTTTTAGTTCAGCATCAATCAGCTTATCAATAGACTTCTCTGCACTTACGTTCACTTTTGCTTCTTCCACACACGGCTTCTTTTTTGGAGGTTCTTCAACAACGTTCTCTTGTTTCTCTTCTTCTTTTTTTTCTTCCTCCTTTTCAGTTTGTTTGACTTCACAAGAACCTTCGCTTGCTAATTCTTTCTCAGCCACTTGATCATTACCTCCTTCTTTCACTTCTTCCTTATCCCCATCCTCTTTGTTTCCCTCTTCTTTGTCATTATCACCCTCATCATCTTCCTCTTCATCCTCATCCTCATCCTCGCTATAGGAAAATGTAACCTTTTTGTTAATTGGGTTCTCAAGCACCCCAGAAGAATTCACTTTCAAGCCAGTCCCATGCACTAGCTCCTCAAAAAACTGTTACCATGAAAGAGATTTACAATTTAAAGAGCTACTCAAGCTCAGAAACGTGGAAAATAAATCAACTTTATGGAAAAAAAACAGTGAAACTAAGCAAGAGTATGAACAATAACTAGTCGGAGATTAGATCAATTAAAGGAACAAAAGACAGAAACTTTACGGAATCGATGACGTTAATAGCTTCCTGAGAAGCTTGGTATTCGCGTCCGCCATCGCAGGATATGAAGAAACCTTGTACACCAGGCTTCAAAGGGTAAGCTCCCTTCTTCTTCGCTGGTCTCTGCAACAACAAAATCAAGTTTTTTAAAAAAAAATTAGCCGCAGATTCATAGACAAGACGTAGTGTGGGAACATATGAAAGAGAGAGAGAGAGAGAGAGAGAGAGAGAGAGAGAGAGAGAGAGAGAGAGAGAAGGAATACATTCTGAGGGAGGTAACGCTGCTTTCTCTTCTTGCTCTGGTCACCGGTAGACATCGTCGGAGACGGAGAGAGAGAAAAGGTCTTTTCTGAGTTTCAGTCGAAACATCAACTGACAAGCAAACATTACTTAGGTCATGCCTTTGTGGGCCTATTGGGCTTTTCATCTTAAAGCTGTTGGGCTTTGAGTCTTGACCCATTAGTAATATATACTTCTTTTCAGGCTTCGGATACATGAAATAAATTATTAGATTTTTAAACAAAATTTTATATGAATTTTGCATGTATTATATGATAACTTTCAAAAATTATCTTTTCGTTAAGTTTCACAGTGTTGTTAAGAACATAATCTCCAGAACTTCAAAAACGTTTTGTTACACCCAAAACAAGATGAAGTTCGGAGGTGATATGAAATGCTATCTTTAACATTCATATGATTCAACTCAATTTACTCACTATCTTCACAGGTAAATAAAAAGTGTGTTTAAGAAAAATCCTCAACTGATATCACTCAAAATCAAATCTGTTCATTTTCTTAACAAGTCAATGAATTGAAAGAATCTACAATCAAAAGGATTAAATAAGAACTGCAAACAAGAGAGACCACCATCTAGTCTTTCTCACGACCCAATGACACACCATTTTGAACATCACCAAAGAAGAATAAAAGAAGACATAACATGAAATCTGTTATATGCAAGTCTCTTTCAATCACCCACTTTACGTTTCCCTTGACCTGTACAACGTTGCTCACAACAAAACACAAATAGAAAGAGACAGTTCTGCCTTTTCTCCACTGCCTGAGTAAATTCTCTTTGCATCCTCAAGTCTTTCCCATGCTTATCGTGTGATGTGTATCTACTCTCCATGAATCTGAGCATCTGCTAATATTTTTTCCACACCGTATCCGGCTGAGTATTTGCATAGGAGGCCACAAAAACATAATGCTGTTGATGAATTTTGGTCAAGAGATATCTCGAAGATGCTCTACAGTTACAACGGGTATCTGTTTGATCGGTTTTGTTCAAACCACCTCGGAGCTGATGGTTCCCTACGTGAACTCCATCCTTCTCTCCAGTTTCTTCTACTGTTACTGAAAGGATAATTACCATCTGGCTCTGCTCCAGATGTGCTGGCTCCATCACGTCTCCTTTGTGAATTTTGCATCTCTTCTTCAAGATCATACTGAGAACGCTGCAACAAGTAGGCACAGGAACATAAATACTTAGATATAATTTAGGAAACTCAAATCACAGGTTTTGTTTCCAAAACGAGAAAATGACTGTGTTATGAGTTGAGATGTTTCTTACCTTTGCCGGATCTGAAAGCACAGCATATGCTTCCCCAATCATTTTAAATAATTTATCAGTATCTCTGCGCACTTCTTCTCCTATCTCCTTCCATAACCTCTCATCTTTACTCTCGTTTCTTGTCAATGACTGACCAGCCTTCAACAAGTTTTTGTAAGAAAAGACAGTAAGAACTTATAATAGTCTGCAGCTGTTTGGTTTCCGCAATTGAGATGAATCCACACGCTCGCGAAAGTAAACAGTTTCAGCATATGAAGTACCTTGTCGGGATGATGTTTGAGTGCCGCCTTCCTATATGCCTTTCTGATATCTGATGCAGAGCATGATTGCACTACACCCCTGCCACAAAGTAAGTCCCATTCTAATTAGCAAAGCGTTGACGTTAAATGTTTCAACTCATATAAACTAGAGCACACATAAGGCAGATATTGGCGGAATAAAAAGCAAATAAGCAGGAGGTCTACTTACAAGACGAGGTACATATCCAAAGAAGTTTCTTTCCTTGATTTCTCTTCCAGTTCAGAAAGTCGCATACGAGCTTGTCTAATGTCATTGGCCATATTAGTGAATCTGTCCCCAGAGGTCCTGTCTTCCATTTGCTTGGTTAGAATATTAACATATCTATGCATGTCACTGGCAGCTTGTCCATAATCCCTTAGCATCTCGAACAATGTGGCCCGTCTTGAAATAGCCTAAGGAAAAATTAGAAAAGGTTAAACATATTAGGTGACATAATGGAGTACTTTTTTTCAGAAAATAGGGGAATTCATAAGAGACTTGCTGCCAAATCTTTCTGTGTACAACTGTTCTACTATGACACTGAGACCTTATAACTACATGTTGTGAGCAGTAGAAACGTAACAGAACAAACCAAATAAGAAAATTTGCCACGGAAAAAACCTTTGAGTAGTTTTGGTCAAGAGCAATGGCAAGACTGCAGTCTGCAATAGCGTCAGAGAGTTGTCCAAGAGCCTTATAAGCCGCAGAACGATTACAGAAACACACAGCTGTAAAAGAACGTGATTCCACGTTGCAAGACAAAGCTGCTGTGTAATGTTCAACTGCTTCAGTGTGTCGTCCAGACTTGAATGCTTCATTCCCTGCCGACTGCGATTTGGTAGGAATATCAAAACGGTATAAAAAGTGAGAAAACTGCAGAACTAATGTGATGCCTTTATATATACAGATAGTTCACAGGTCAAGGTGTTAAGTTGGATTCTGAAAAGGAGGGGTATGCTCAGAGCTATAACTGTCGCTAGAGGTAGAAAATACCTTAAGGCGCAACAGCTCACGTATGGTAGCAGCCAGCGGGATGAAGGATTCAAGAGGTTTGTTTCCATCTCTGTAGCGCAAAGAAGAGACCTGTTAGATTTCATCTCATCTACCAAACATAAATGTAAAAGAAGTGCATCTGACTCACCTTTTTATAGCAGATAATAATTGTTCTTGCTTCTCTAGAGAATTAATCGCCTCCTCAAGCTTTCCCATATGGAAATATGATTTAAGCATGAGACGACACCGCCAGATTCCGAAGTTTATATCCTTGGGAGTGTCATCAGAATCTGGGTATTTATTAGCATCTATGGGAAGAGAATTCTTTCCAGCCAAATCAATTGTCTGCTCACAAAGCTTTATTGATGCTTCATACTTCTCAAGCTGTAACAAAATATAAAGAAAGCAGATTTCTTAATATTTTCCTGTATGAATTTCATAGTTTCCTACTCAGAGTTCTCTGAGGATTTAAAATGAACACTTTCAAGTGATATTCTGACGATGAGTGAAACATACCATCATAAGCGCCTCTCCCTTCATCGTAAGTAAGTTTTCAGAGTATGGACTTATCAGCAGAGCTTCTTCCAATATTTCCAAAGCTTTCTCAACATCAGTTGATGTTTTGAGCTGCAAACGACAGCGCGCTTCATGCATGCATTCAGAAACTCTCTGCAAGACAAAAAAACAATATTGACTGGTGAGTAAGAAGAATGTGCAAATGCCAGTCTTCTATTTGAGAATATGAAGAAAATATTTAACTGGATATAATACTACAGAAAGAGATTCTGGACAGATATCAAATTCTACACAGCGATTAGAAGAATGATCAATCTCCATCATGTAACAAGAAACAACTAAACACCATAGCATCACGTAATTCTATAGCCACGCATCTCAATGAAAAACACCAGCCATACAATTAGTATGGTTTAGTCTAGATCCTAAATCAACTAATACAAATTATAAGATCCAATCTACGGTATAAGGCTTTTGGAAAAATAAGTGTCCGGCAGGTGTCCTGCTACCATATGCAATTTCATAAACAAGAAAAGTTTACAAATAACATTGGGTCCCTTCAAAAGAACGCAGAACTCTACCTGTGCCTTTTGTAGACCTTCAGAAGCCTCTACAATGATTTTGCGATCCACACATATGTCACTTCCGGATTGCAAGCATTTTTTAAAGTACCTGGATGCGTCTTCAATCTCCCCAAGTGAAAGATAACAACTACGAAGGAAAATTCCAAATCAGCCAATAAGACATCATAAGATTTCTAATTGCTAACTGAGGACGAGCATTGACTAGCAAGGTAACTCAGGCAGCTAATAGCAAGGTAACTCTCAGGCAGCTAAAGCTTATTAGAGAAAAGATCACATCATCCATTTCCCAGTTCAAGCTCTTGTATCAAAAACTAAAAGTTGCTAATGATGTTTTATCTTGGCTCGTTATGAAATATAAGAAGGTTTAAGGAAGGTCGATTCTTACTTTCCAGCTCTGACTTGAACTTTAAGGAAGTTGGAGTCTATTGAAGAAGCCATCGTACAATCTGCTATTGCGTCTCTCATTCTTCCAAGGGCCATGCGTGTTGCAGCACGGTTGCTGTAGCAAAGCATCAGTGCCCTGAGACAGTTTCTAGACGTCTCGACTTTAGGCACCGAATCTATCCCTTGTTTGTAAGATTCCTCAGCTTTGGAAAGATCTCCATTTTTGTAAGCATTGTTTCCTCTGGAGAAAAGGCATTCAAGAAAAGGTCAGTCGAACATAAAGATAGAAGCCAAGCAAGCAACGATAACAACTAGACAATCAGAACACTACAGGAACAATGAGTAGAAGAGTAAAATGGGCATTGAGATCGCTGACTTGTAAACAACCTTAATCGCCACTTTTCACATGCTTCTTGCGCTGCAGTAGACGCATCATTTTCGTCTCGTGCTTTGTCCATCACAGGATTATTAATAGGCTTTTGTAGACGAGTAAACGGATCCCTTTCACTAGGTTTACCCATGGACAGGTGTGACTGAACACCAGTTACTGGCGAATGTTGTGAAGATTTAAATGATGAAGCATTTGGAATCAAGATATATGGATCCTGCCCAAGTGGAACTGGATATTTCTTCCTGCTGATACGCTTAGACGTTGATTGTTGCCCTTGCACTCCGGAAAACGAGGAAGCCGAAAAGGTAAAGCTGGAGCTAGCAACATTCGAATTAAATGGGGACTGGTTGTCATTGTCTTGCCTATCAGGCCGAAAGCTTGAAGTAACCTCACTTTCGGAAGCCGAGGCGAAAGTATCACTACTAGTTTCCATCTCTTCCGCTGCTGTTACAAAACTTTCCGTTTCAGCCCCAGATACAGAATCTTCAGCAAGGTCCTCATGCTCATCACATTTGCCAGTATTATTAAGTTCCTCAGCTTGATAGTTATTAACTTCATCCTCCTCGTTTATGTCCATACGTTCGGTTGCAGCAGCTAGCTCAGCATCAAACGCATAATTAAAAGCAGCAGGAGGTATGTTGTCATCTGATCCAGCGGAGAAGTCTCTAGAATCTGCAGTCTCCTCGTACGGAGATACATCCATCGGTGAAAAAGAATCAGAAACCTCACTGGTGGCTCCCTGCGGAAACGCACTGTCTGAAAAAGCAAACTCATGTCCAACATTGAGCTGCACTTTCACAGGCTGCTTAACCCCTTTCCTTCTCCCTCTTGTGGCAACACCAACACTGTCCTTCTTTGCATTGAACCCAAGTTTCTGATCCAAGGTGGAAAAAGGATTCGGCTTCAAATTAGGTGTCTTAAACTCCATAAAACTCGTCCCACCACTCTTCCCATTACTCGAGAAACTGAACTCGGGAGTATTAACAGTAGAGGTCGTCGCATCAGCACCTACAAAACTAAAATTCATGGGACATGAACTACTAAAGTCACGAACTTTCTCCTCATTCACACTTCCACTTCCTTGAAGTGACTCTTCTGACATGTTACGAGCTGATGCATCATGCCCCACGTTTAACTTACGAGACAAATCATCAGAGAGTATCTTCTCCCCAACATAATCCAAAGAATCTTTGGATTTGACATTATTATTATTATTATTCATCACCTTCCCAGAGATATTCAACTTCTCCAAACCTTCATGGATCACGTGTCCTGCGGGATCAAGATTGAGTTTATTCTTCAAGAGAGATTGAAGCTCATCATCATCACCGTCCACGTGTCTACTACTCGCATTGTCCTCGATATTGAGATTCTGCATATCACCAGGAAGCCTAGAAGCGAAACGGCCATCTTCAACCTGAATATTCAACTTCCCCAAATCCTCCACGACTCGGTCGCCAGAGCTCGATCCGAATACAAGGCCTTGATTAATGCTGCTCCGAGTCTGATCGGGAGATCCGCGGTGGAGAAAGGGGTTGAATCCATGAGTCCCAGGCAAGGAAGAATCGGAGGAAGGTTTCATCGGCTTGACTTGTCTTCTGACCTTTGAGAATCTCGGCTTAGATAGACCGCGCGGGTCAGGGTTATTGCTGCTGGTTCGACCCGATGCAGAGAAGATGGGATGATTCAAGTCCCCGAAGTTGCTCATTGTTAATTAGACTCTCTCTTCTTCGATTACAATTTAGAGAAGAAAAAAAAAACGAAAAAATCGGCTAATCGGAAAAAGCGAATTCTTCAGGATATGTATCGATCAATCTGATGAAGAAGAGAAGACGAGACGATGAAAGTAATTTTTCAAAATTTAATTTCTCTGATTGAAGAAAAGAAAAGAAAAAAAAGAAATTTTATTAATTTTTTAAATGATTGCTTCGATGTCGCCGTCCTTCCCTTGTTGCCATTTTTCCTCATCTTCCGAAGAGTTCTTTTTCATGACCTAAACCATATTTGATTACCTTACCATACCACATGGTTTTCATATCTAACCACACACTTTCTTTTTCTTCAAAACTCAACCAACAGACAAACTTTTTTTTTTCAATTGAATCTCGACTTTACTTACACACGAGACTTCTGTTTCCTAGATAGATTAGGTCTTTATTATCAATGTAGTTGCGAACTTTGTACTGTATGTGTAACATCCCCAACTCGATTTGTACTAGTATGTAATAAAAGGTTTAACTAATTTGATTTGATTATCAAAATGCAGTTTATTTGTCTAGAAAAATTCTAGAGTTAAATGTGTTTAAGCTTAAAGTAATTGGATAGATGGATGATCTACTGATCAAAATCATATTAAAGAGGTCAAAACATGAAAATTGTGAATGCATGGTAATGGTTAGTAAATGGCGTACAGAATGAGACTCACTTACGGAATGAACGGGGTATAAGAGACGCCCATTGACATTACAGTATGGTTCTTTTGTCCGGTGCTCAAGATTCCACCCAAAAATTCGCGTTGTTAAGTCTTCGTGCAAATATTATGTCTACTACGAACCATATTGCATTGACTATATCCTGTCAATTACACGTCTTCGGTGGTTTTCGAAACATGTTCTTTTTGCGGAACTTATTATCATAACTAATCACGTTACTAAGTGAGCTGTGAAGAAATCCGTAAGAGCTTTCAACACTTTTAACTACACAACCAATAAGCCTTTAAAGTGATTTGATATTTTCTCCCTATTTTCTAACGCTAACTACTCTTAAATTTACAGATGCACATAAGGAGGAGCCGTAAACACTAGAATAGTATAAGAAACGGCTTAATGATATATATATATATATATATATATAAAGTTGCAAGAACCTTCTATTCTTCTTTGATACAATCAGAGACTCATGTGGTGTACTACCACCCTCCACACAAACAGGAACAACCACATGAGAAACCAAAGCAAAGTGAAAAATTAAAGCACAAAAGAAAGTTATCCATATAGATATTTGTCCTTTTTCTTAAGTATGTCTTACGCAAACGCTTGTTAGTAGTATAGTATCATCCTGATGAAACTTGCGATCTTCATACGATATTATCATCTCTCCTACCTTCTTTGTGTTCCCTCCCATTTATATAAATATATATAACTTACATATACATTATCCTACTCCCTTGTGTATGCTTTTTTACTGTCTGCACAAAAGATAATCAAACATTAAACACTCTGTATATGAACTCATTCCCAAGCTCTCTCTAATATCTAAAATCAAAGAAATGCTTACCTTTATTACATACACTTCTTGTAGCCCTCATCTTATCCATTAGAAGAAAAAGACCTGAGTCCAAAATAAAAGGAGTTTGTTATCTATATATAGAGCATTGGAGGAAGAGGTTTGAGAAGCACACTAACCCTTGGCATTTATGAGGTGAAAAGAGTCTACTGAATCAGGTTACTGGTAGTGGCTGGTGGCTCATGGTCAAATCCATTAGTAGAGGAGACGGAGACTCCAGCATTTGCATTATTATGTTCAGCAGAATCATCGGTTTTGTGATCATCATTAGATGTTGCAGAAGGGAAGAGGTTACTAGGAAGAACAAGCTCTATAGGGCTTCCAGTGTCGGTTTCAATCTCGTTGGTCCCTTCTTTTGCACCGTTTGAGTAGTTGTTGCTGTTAATACTCTTTGAGTTGATTACCGGGTAAGGAGTCAGCTCGGTGGTATCATCAACTCCTGCCACAAGACAAAACCAACAACAATAACGAGATTTCAGATCATCTTTTAACTTCTTCACATTTAAAAATAACAGTGTTCACTTCACCAAACCTTTGAAAGAATCTGCAACAGTGAGTTCAGATTGAATATCAGGGCTTTGGTTGATGGCCGGTGAGAAATAACCAGGAGACCCCACAGAGAAGCTACGGTGATGACTAGACACTCCTCCACTATTCTTGAACTCAGGAAGCTGCAAATTAACAACGCGTCTTCTTTCAAGTTCAATAGCCCTCTGCAGCTCAGCTTCCCCCATTTTCCTTCTCATCATCTCCCTCCTCTCATAGAACATCTTCGAACCTACCAAAACCAAATAGAAGACGAAACAAGTTAGTTAACAACAAATGCAGAAAGTAAGAGAAACAATGATGATAACTAACCAAGTTGCGGATCAGACTGTTCTCTAGGATCAATCCCAGATGGACTGGAGCATGGTGAGTAATTCCCTCGCTCAATCTGCTGCTGGAGAAGATACTGATGCTTCCTGCTATCACTTCATTTACAAATGACACATTGAAACACACACACACACAAAAAGAAAGACTAGAAGGAAATTTAAAGGGAATACAGAAAAAGAGAAAGCACCCATACCTGTCAAAGGCTTTGCCTTTTTCTTTGTAAGGTTTGACAAGAACACGTGAGTCACAAATGAAATGAGGATTCCCTCTGGCTAGAACAACCTTCACAGTCTCAGGCTGTGCAAATGAAACAAAGCCAAACATACGCTTCTGTTGGTATGGGATCCTCACATCTTGCACTGTTCCGAAAAGGCTTCATAGACAAAAAAAAAAAACAAATCAATAAGAGAAAAAGTGATATTTATCCAACAGAGATGGTTGTCAACACATACCTGAAGTATGTTGCAACGTCCTCATCCTTAAACGTGCTCTCCGCTGGGAATGTCAAGTAAATCTGTCTAGCTGCCGAGTTTGAGAGATCACCAAACTGCATTGCCATTAGTTCCATCCTCTCAAGCCTACCTGGGCTACTGCTCCAGTATCTCTCATCACCAAAAGGCAATGCACCCTCTCTGCATCAAGAAGAAAGCACAAAGCTTATAACAAAGCTGCATAAACACAACTCAAGCTGGACAATTGTTAACTCAGTTAACACGAAGGGATATAGTTATATGTTACCTAAGAGCCTGCTGATGCAAGAGAAAATCCATTCTTTTCTCGTAAGACATCTGAGGAGCCCTACCGAGTAGCTGAGAAGCCAACCTCTGCTGCTGATAAGCCATCTTCAACCTCATCATCTCCTCTTGCTGCCTACCAAAGCTCTCGACTTTCCTGGACGAATCAGCAGCCACAACGCCATTAGTACCATCAACATTCTCCTGAAACCCCACTCCATGGACAAACTTGCAGCTCTCTCCGTTCTTACACAACCCTCTACTGAAATACACACAAGGCTTGAATCCAGCACCAAACCCATCTTCCACAGACCCAAAAGACGCATCTGCCGAGAAACTCCTCCTGTGCAGATGGGTTTCTCCATTGTTGACAGTGGGATCTACAGCATCCTCTGTTTTCGAATCGTCTAGAAACGAAAGGTAATCATTCAGCTGCTGATCCTCCAGCAAATCAGATTCAGCACCAGCACCAGAGTCTCCGTTGCTGCTTTGGAGAGAGCTCAAGGGCTTCAAGAAGCTCCCATTAGCAAGGCTCGCACTGTTGTTGATTGACGACCACGGAGAGGAGGTGGAAGAAGGAGAAGAAGACGGAGAGTTTCTTCTGAAATCCATGAACCCATTAGAGAGAGCTCTGCCGTTAATGGGTGGTCGAGAGATGGGGTTGAACGGAGAAGGAGAGGTCGGAGTAGAAGAAGGAGAAGACAAGAAAAGACCCAACTGACTCTTCACTTTCGAGATAATGGACTGAAGAACAGGTTCAGGTCCAAGAGCGAGACGCATCAAGTCCTTCTCACTGAAGTCTTGTAAGAGAAGATACCCTATGATCTTGGGAGCGTAATCTGGCTCCAAGATCCTTATTTTCGTTAAAAGCAGAGTTGTCGGGTCGCCGGAATCCATTTCTCTTTCCCTTCCCTCCAAAGTTATCAGCTTTTAGGGTTTTCGAAACAGAGTAAACAAGAAACAGAGGAGGAGGAGGAGGAGGAAGAGAGAAAGATCAGAGCTTTTTTTGAAGCAGAGATGAAAAGAAAAATCTTCAAGTAGATAAGAAGAAGGGAGATCCTTCCTTCCTCTTTACTCGGCTTCTTGTTTTGATTTTTTTGTTTTTTTTTTTTATATAATTTTGAATCTCACTCTTCAGTCACTCCTATCTTTATCGCTCCAGTTGGTGCTCTCTCCTTACTGGTAAGACCACTTGGGGAAATGTTCTTCTTTTTATTATTATTTATTATTGATTATTACAACTTTCTAGGAAACTGTATTTTCCTTTATTTTTTTTAAATTACGGAAAATGGTTGATGCGCTTGCTTATTTTATACACACCTGTGTTTTAGACTTTTAGTAATATTATGTCGATTGTTTTTCTTATACGAAGATCTCTGTGTATATATATTCAGGTTTGACGGAGAAACAAAACCATTAGTTAAACGCAATTAAGGAAGTTAAGATTTCAGAAGATTTTCTCGGTACTTTGTATTCAATATTTTCGTAAATTAAAATTAAGTAATTTTTGTTTTAATATTAGCGCTTTGTAAGGAAAATTATGTTACCTTTTCAAAACGATGGGAATATATTGTTTTTAAGGAAAAAAAGGGAAAGAATTAAGAAAAGATAAATATTTTTAAGATTTATGTTAAAAAATCTACAGGTACTGTTAAATCAGTGTCAGAGAATGGCGCGTGTGGATACCAACTTTTTACTATTAGACAGGCTTTTCTTCTTTCTACCGGCTGTGTATGCTACGCGCGCGTGGGGTCAATCTCTCTTTTAAGGAATCACGAGGGGAGATTTTTTTTTTTTTTTCACTGTGCGTCGTAACGTTTTTTTTTGTTTGTTGGTGTGCATTATTGGATTGATCATGAGTCTTTTGTGATGTGAAATAATTAGACGGTCGTGATTAACGGAACAAGAAAATAATGTTGGGTGCGTTTTGTCTCGACGATTGTTTCCCATGTGGTGCGGTATGTGTCTTTTATGTTGAGTCAACTCGGTCCTGTAATAGGTTGGTTTGTATAGACTCTTCCCGCGGGGACCTTTTAAATGGTTTGGCAAATAACAATTGTGTCGGAGAATTTTCAACCTTGTCATTGTGTGTTTGAGGACCTCCCTAAACTACTATCGTTTGGATAATAAAAATAAGAAGATGTCACTATAATAAACGTAAAGAGCTTTATTGATCTCTGTTGGTTAATGTTTAAACTGATAACATGTGATTGGTTCAACTGATTTTTTGAATGAAAATCAAGATTCAACCCACAATGATTAAATTTTTAAGCCAGGTAGATTTGTTTAACTATACACCACAAATCAAAAATTTACATACGGGCAATAATCAAATCAAAAACTTCAAATGGTAGCGGACATAACCGCATCACACTACATAGATATCTATATTACATGTTACCATTCATAAAATTTTTTTTAAGAAGGGGACCAATCAGAAATTTTCTTCTTTTTCATATAGCTCTTCAGTCACATTTAAGACCCAAAAAGACTTTTACATGATTTAGTTTAATTGATCGTTTGATTTTTTATTTTTTCACTCATCTCAAATTGTTAAAACTGAAATGACAGCAAACGCATTTGATTCTAATACGAAGGGACTAGTTCCCAACACAGTTAGACTGGTTTTCTAGAATGGCACTAGAATTATCATCTAATCACATCGAACCACGAAATAAAAGTAGATAATGGTAATACTATATTATATGTATATTATATAAATACGTTGAACATACGCACTCACATGGATCCAGGAAGGACATATGCACTAGCATACGACTTCATGGATTAACCAACCACTCACCAATAAAATAATGAAGCCACAAAATATGAGACAAAAGAGTCCTTCAAAAGTTTAACCTTTATGCACATGACATGACCTTGAACCAGCTTTTTTTTTTAACCTTTTTATATTTTACCATTTCTCACTAACGATAAGTTTCAGAAACAAGAATATTCTGCGACTCTTGTCTGTTCTCGGATAAAATTTGTAACCAAGTTAGAAATGATCCTTCAACCACACAGTTTTCTTACGCTTGATAATTCCAACCTTAAGAGATATGTTTTCCAAATTACTACAAAAATGTGTCACTACAAGCTAGTTTTCTGCGACTATAAACTACTATTGAGCTTAAAAACAATTAGTTTGTAATTCGCCCAAAAAAATCAACCTAGTTTCCTCACTTTGTGTTAACTTATGCCACAAATAGATTCAAAATACGAAGGGAAACCGAAATCATACGATGATAAATCTCATGCGTGCTTGAACAGCTTCATGGTAAGCCAATGAAAGTAGACAGAAACAAGTAATGCTGGTAGAGTCAGTGGGGCTAAGAAGCAGTAGTACCTGTCGACAGATGTTTTTTGTAACGAAATATGATATTGCAACTAGAGAAACCAACCTGACAAGAGTGCGTACCAGTCATTCTGGATAGCTTGGATTATGGGATTTTCAGAGAGCGGAAGCAGTTTGGACACTAGAGCTGCAAACACAAACCCAACGAAGGAAATGGAACCAATGATTACTAAGAAGCATCCCCACAACTTCATCAAGTGTAAAGTGATGATTGAGAGAAATCTGAGGAAGAAGATCAATCAAGATATGAGTATAGGGTATAAGATATTGATCATCATGATTTTCCATAAAACCTAAACTAATAACGAAATCCCTAAAACTACGAGATAGAAACAAGATGAAGGAACACCAACTTACACTTACATCGTCGAGTGATTGATTCCTCTGGGTCGAAGAAGAGAAGCGTAATTAACCTAGCAGAAAACTTGGGGATGACCCGGAACATTATTTATTAGATGACGCAACTCACCTCTCAAACCCATATTATTTCATTGGGTAACAAGGGGAAAGCCCAACAATTATTTTTTGGATCTTAAATTTAGTTTTTATAAAACTTTCCAACAATATTATATAGTTTTTTTTTATCATCCGGCATAGTAACATACAGTATTCACCCACTAACCATAGTATTTTTTTGATAATCCGGCATAGTAACATACAGTATTCCCTAACACATAGGGATCGAACCAAGACATTTCCAACCCCTCCACAACAAGTCAGTAGTTTCATGTACGCCAACAACATGTAAGGCAAACCAATAAAAAACAAAATGCACGAACGAGAGAAGTAAAGAAGAAAGTATTGAATGCTGTAACATTTATTATAACAGAGGTCCACATACAATTTATTTTTTAATGGTTGACAAGATTGTTATAGTGTTTGCCAAGTAAAAGAGGAACAATTAAAAGTTTTTCCAGCTAAGTCACGTCTCTGATACACTTTAAAAACCTTCTCTAATATATTTAGATCACCAAGTTTTTTTGTTCAATTTCGATCTTACTATATCTCTGTATCATGCAATGTCGTCTCCGAGTTACCACACAAGCATCTTATGCAAATATCTTCTGATCATAGGCTTGGTCGCAACCTTCTTCACGCTTGTCTTCTTCAACCTAACCTACATCAGTTCACAATATGTCGATAGTAACATATCCACCATAAAATGTGAAGAGGGGCCTAAGGAGACAACGACGAACTTGAGCCACTTGATGTTTGTGTTGGTGGGGAGCTCACGTGCGTGGAAGCATCGAAGAACTTACATGGAATCATGGTGGAGACCAAACGTGACACGAGGCAATATCTTCTTGGACGTGGAGCCGTCGGAACAGTTCCGGCCTTGGTCTCCGACCTTCCCGCCGTTTAAAGTTAACGAAGACCTCAGGAAACTCAAAATTTACCCAAAGCTAGCAAACCGAATTCACATACGTATCTATAGATCAATTCTCGAGACTTACAGGCTCAAACAAGACTTCGGTGTGAGATGGTATGTCAAATAATATAAACTAGATCTTAACCCGCACTCCCGTGCGGGTGTTTTATTTAATTTATGTTCAATATAAAATTTTAAACCGTCAATTTAATTAATTTTATTAAAATATTATATTATTTTAATTCATGCGATTTAGTTAATAGTCGTACAATATTAATATTTAATAAAGATCAATATATGAATATCGATTTGATTAAATAAACTTTGGAAATATAACCAATTAATTTAAATTGATTATAAATGTAGTGGCTAAATATGTAAATAAAAAAAATATAAAAAAGAAATACTAAATTTATTGTAAATGCAGTGACTAAATGTGCAAATAATAGAAAGTACAAAAATACTACTATCCAATCTACCAAACAATTTTCATTTAAACTCATATCCTGGTTTCTAAACATTACTAAAGATACTTCAGTTTTAATAATATAGATACACATCAGTTAATTATCGTCTTATTAAACTGATATATATATTTTTATTTTCTCAATAGTTAATTTTTGAATTTAATATATATAGATATACAAATTTATATCATTATCTTAGATTATATTAAAATTTTTATAAAAAAAAATTACACAAAAAAAATTTGTACCTGATCTAAAAGAAAATGTTACAATTTAATTAAATTATTATATGAAAAAAGATATTCAAATAATTATAAACTTGTTTTTGTTTTACATTTCAGTCTTATCAAGTTTCTCTCCTCAAACTATGTACAACGGTGATGATTTTTCAACATCCTAAATTACACTTTTTACCTTCCACATCATATTCTTTTTCTTCCACATAATAATTCAACAACTATTTAATTTTTTTCCCTTACAATGGTTTTGTTTAATAAAATTCAACACCCTGTCCTACTATTTTATCTCTTTTATTTTTATTATTTGTAAACTATAAATTCAAATATATTTGAATTAAAAATATCTTTAACCTAAAACAACAAAACATTTTAATATTTTTTTAAAAAAATAATAAATATAAAAATATAAATCATCAGTTAAAAAATAAGATTACAAAATAGTGAAAGTGAATATTTTTTCTATATCCAAAAATAATGAGACTAATCTCTATGTATAGATCACAAGAAATGATGAATTTTAGTATAATTTCTGGTTTTTTTTAAAATAGATTACGATAATTATATAATTTAGGGGAGAAAAATTAATATGAATAAGATTATTATTTTTTATACAAAAAAATATTTTCAGTTTTGAGTTACAAAATTTAGTTTTGATCTATTTTTGTGTTTATTTATAAAAATAAGAGTCTATTTGTAAATAGCATCAATATTATAGTAAAAATATTTATGTATCCAAATCAAATAAACCAAAATAAACCAAGTTTCTATTTATAGAATATAAAAATAACAAATTTTGATAAAAAATAATTTATGAAAAATAAAATTTATTACAAAATAATTCATTTGAAACAGTGAGGATGAATATGAATAACTTCAACAACCAATAAAAATTTAATAGTTATATTATTATATACTTATTTTAATAAAAGAAAGAGATTGTCACATACCTTCATTCGAACGTGGAACACACCAATTCAGCTTATTGGTCTGTGTCTTCAATGTGGGTCCAATTTTCTTTTTTTTTTTCAACTAGTTGAAAAGATTCAACTAAGTTTAATCCACGTCTCATTTTTTCTCCTTTCAACAACATTACTGTGAGCATTCAATACTTGAATTATTTATAGTGTTTTATACTATAGAGCAGTTTTAAGTTTTTAATGACACTATAGGACAGTTATGACTACTGAGGTAGTTTTCTTTAACTAAAGTATACTTTTTATTCAAATCTAACTAAATAGATGTCCAATACACCAACTAATTTTCTAACTAAATATAAAAAAAATATAATATATATATTTCCTTGGTTAACAAACAAAATAAAGTGTAGATCTCATGTATCTTCTTCTTCGTTCCTCTCTCTTGAGTTCATTATTTCTTTTGTAAAATAAATGTTAGTTTTCCAGAACATTTTTTCCAAAAAATGTTTTCATAATCAATATCTTTATCATCCAATCTATCTTTTAAGATGTGTCAAACTATATTTCTGATGGTGCTATAATTATGATAGTGTACACGTGAATATCGTTACAATAGTGTACATGTGGACATCAGTAAAACATGTACATTCAAATATAGGAACACGTGGACACGTCGAGCATATCGATGTAGTTATCCAATATGCTCGCGTACATGAACATGATGTACATAACAAAAAAAATACAACTTGGAGTTTGTTACTTTATCAAAATGAATCAAAATTTAACATGAACATGATGTACATTTCCAACTAGATCTAAAAGAATTTGAATTTACACAATTAAAACAATTTAGACTTTGCTTTGAATTCTCATATGGCATAAATTTTGTGTACATATATTCACCATTTAAACATATAATTTTCGAAACATGTAAATTTATGTTACAAATTTACAATGTACATAAGATATTGTACACGTTGCTATGCTGTAATCATCACAATAATGTACATGTATATAACGAGACTTATGTACACTATTTATTTATTCCATTGTACATAACGCTAGTGTACACATGGATATCAAGACCTATGTGCACTACTCATGTATACAAATTAAAAATGTACATAAGGATATCAAGACCTATGGGCACTCTTTATAATATATTGAGATACAATTCATAATCAGATACATGTGGTTTACATGTGTACATGGTATATTGTTGTACATGGTACATTTTTGTACATGTGTGCTATTATACAATTCAGTGTACATATTTTTTTGATACTTCATATTTATCATCATAGTTTTACTTTGTGTAGAATAAAATTATTAAATATCATAATATGAGAAATGTACAAATGAGAATCGGTGTACATGTATCATTGCATATAATATTGTACATGTGAACATTAGAATACATGTGTACACTTTAAAGACATTTGACACATTGAATAGCTTTCAAGTATCATTCAATTCAAATGTGGTTTTGAGTTTTGCAGTTTTTAACTTCAAAGTGTACATGTGTACACTACATATGTTCTTTAGATATAAGCAAACTGCACCACAATTGTATACAAAATCACAACCAAAACAAAACTGTTTGGTTAGATCACAATTAGATATCATGTACAATAAATTCTAGTGTACACATACATGTACAACATTATGCAGTATTGGTGTACACATATACATGAATCATGTCTTTTCCTTCGTCTACAATATGTAAATATGGATTTAAAATATAATACAACATATATGTACATAAAATTATTAAATATCAAAATATGAGAAATGTACAAATGAGAATCGTTGTACATGTATCATTGCATATAATATTGTACGTGGACATTAGAATATATGTGTACACTTAAAGATATTTGACATATTGAATAGCTTTCAAGTATCATTCAATAAATTCAATATATGTGTATACTTGTTTACCACTATCGAGATGTACAATTTGAAATATTACAAGTAGCTCAATAAATTCGATTTGACACTTACGAATTTGCAACATAGATTTACAAGTTTCAACATTTTATGTTCAAATGGTGAATATATGTACACAAAATTTATGACACGTGAGACTTCAAACCAAAGTCTAAATTGCTTTAATTATGTAAATTTTGATTCTTTCGGACATAGTTGGAGATGTACATCAAAGTTCGCCTTAAATTTTAATTCATTCGGATAAACTAAACAAACTCCATGTTTCATTTTTGTTGTTATGTACATCATACTCATGTACACGGATATATTGAGTAACCGCATGGATACGATCTTGGTTTTTGTGAGCAGTTTGGTTTTGTACACCATATGATGGTCTTTGTGAGCAGTTTGGTTTTGTACACCATATGATTCGTACATGTGTAAATCAATGTACATCGATAGTGAATCAAAAAATAGTTGTTGTATGTGATAAATGATGAGGATAATGAATCAGAGGGAGGATAAGATGTTTCCGGTAGTCCAAAAACTCTCTCGCCGACGTCTCCACCATTGATGTTGCCATCAAATAGCCATCAATACACCATCATCAGCCATATATCTTGATATATCTCAAAAAATAGCTTATAAAAAGAGACAATGATTAAAGATAACTTCTCTAAAAAAAATGAATTTGGAATAATCAGATTTCGTTTACGAAAATTACAGAGAACTATAAAGGGAGAGAGGAAGAAGAAGGTTACAGTTTGTAGGGTCCCACTTTATTTTATATTGTCTCTTTTTGTTTTAGTTAGTGTAATGAATATTAGCTGTCAATATTTTTTAGTTAGTTTTCAAGTGAAAATAAGCTTTAGTTAGACAAAAGTGTGTGAGTAGTGATAAATGTCTTATTCAGTTAATAAAACTCATAAACTGTCTTTCAATGTAATTGTTTCAATTATTTATTCAACATGTTCATTGTACATAGTCTTATTTAGCTAAACTTTTTGCAAAAATGATCTCATGATTTTAGTGGACTTTAACAAAAAAATAGCACACTTTATTTTCATTAAACTCAAATTTTCTGTACTGCAAAAGAGAATTAAACATTCTTTTGGAGAAGAAACATAAACTAGAATATAAATAATTCTTCATAAGAAGTTGACAACAAATTCAATACAAGGTTTGAATGTCTCAATAGCTCGTGATTCCAAACACTCGTGTGATCTAACATCAATCTTGTCTAATTGACAAAAATAAAAAAAAAAGTCAGTAAAATTCAATCTTGTCCAAAAATAAACAGGTATGTAGTGGGTGATGATGATAGTCTTTTCTTCGTAGACAACACAGTGGATGTGTTGTCAAAATACGACCACACGGAAAAACTTTACATCGGAATGTTTTCGGAGTCGACAAAATCAAATTTTCGCATGGCATTTCAAATGGCATACAGAAGAGGAGGATATGCCCTAAGTTATCCTCTCGTCGAGGCTTTGGCGGCAAAACTAGATGAATGCGTTGAAAAGTATCATTTCATCTGGGCAGGAGATCAATTACAGAGTTTTTGTTTGGCTGATCTTGGCGCCGATCTTATCCCGGAGAAAGGGTTTCATCGGTATATCAACAATATAAATGATTTCAACAATATCAATTATTTTGGTAACTAGTCAAGCCTGAAAATATTCACAAAATAAGGTCCCTATTATGGAACGTTACAAAGAAGATTAGTATGGTTTTGGAAACGAAATTGTATCTCATAATAAGTATGGGACTACAATATGCAAACAGATGGATCTACGAGGTGACTTGTCCGGTTTGCTCTCGTCACATCCAACGGCTCCTCTTCTCAGCCTCCACCACTTCGGGGCCGTAGCACCACTTTTCCCTGGCATGGACCGTCACGGCTCAGTCCTTCATATCATGGAAGCGGCCAACGTGGACCAATCACGGATCGTACAACAGTCGATCTGCTACGTCAGAGCCAGTAACTGGACCTTCTCGGTCTCGTGGGGATACTCTGCTCATGTCTATGAGAATATATTCCCACGAAGCTACTTGAAGCTTCCCATCGAGACATTCTATCCCTGGCTCCGCGGATGGTTCCCGTTTTACATGTTTAACACGAGAAGGGTGTCTAGGAATCCATGTGAAGCTCCTCATTGGTTCTTCTTCGATTCGATTAAACAAGTGAACGGAGGAGTTGTTACTTCCTGCACAAGGAAGTTTATTAGAAACATGACTTCTTGTTCTGTCTCTGGTAATATATCTGCTGATCCTCTTGCTTCGATCCGAGTCTTCTCCCCCAAAACCCCCAAAGAGGTTAGTTCATCTCATCTACGAGCACTCGAGTTTACTAATAGGGGAAATTAACAGTGTAGAAAATATATGAAAATAACACTTCCCAGTGACTAGTGTTTTGTGTCCATCTAGCTAGGAAGTACAAAATTTTCTAGACAAAAATTCTGATGACGGAATATATATTTGATTTAGTATTGTATTGTTAATTACCATGAGTTTTCACTAGAAACACACTGTTTTTATTCCATCTCAATTACTATTGTTTTAGGGAAGAAAAGTGGAATGCTGCGACGTGGAATTTGAAGGTGCCGATATTGCAAACATAAGACTTAGAGATTGTAGGAGGGACGAAATGATCAGCTAAGATAATTGCTGAGGACAAATATTAGTTATATTGTAGTTTTGAATCTTTTTTTTTTGTAAAAAAACTTGTAATTTTGAATCTTGTAATTAATTAAGTTTTACGTTGCTTAAAACTCGTGCCTACAATTACTCTGATATCTCGACAAGAGAAGTTTACTGATATACATATATTTAGCTATATGTGGTAGAAAAGAATTGCTCGTACTAGCTAGATTTGCTAGAGCATGCGCATCGACGCATCAAGACGGGTTTGTGGACTCGGTATCATAGGACCTTTTATTAAAAAGAAATGAAAAATGGGTTTTAATCGGTGATCTGGTTCTTGTGAGTGAGCCCGTATGATACGGATTCAAACCACGTGTTGAACATGGAGTGGCCACGCAATAACGCGTGTACGCGGAGAAAATAAGGGTTTCCCGTGAAAAGATTCATTTTCTCTTCTCCTTTCAAAACCTAGGGTTCCTCCACCTCCGAGGCGATTTCTCTCTCGAAGCCGATTCCTGAAGATTTAGCGGTTCTAATCGACGTCGGACTCTCTCCTCGACGAGCTCAGGTGATTCTCGATCACTTTCACCGTTTGGTTGAACGAATTTAGGTCAAAAGGGTTCTCGATCTCAAAATTGAGAAGGGAGTTTCTTGCGATGGTTCGAATTCGATAAGGGGGTTTCGATTTATGGTTTGAAATAGTGGTCGAGTTTCGATTTATGGTTTGTTTTTCTTAGATTTGAAATCGTTTTGGGAGTTTTTAGTTAGGGTTCCTAATCGAGTTTGTTGTTGCGATTTAGTGGTTATTGTGTTCTAATAAAAGATGTTTCTGCTACAGATGGATCCCGCAGAAGAGAGAAGAGAGACAAAGAGATAAAAGGAGAACATCGAAATGGCATCCTATGTGGCTGATTCAAAATACGGGATTCCAACGCGGTGTCCCTGTGGTGGCTCAATCATTCACGAGGTTGTGGGAAGGACGACTACGACACTCTTCCTGGGAAGCGCTTCTTTACCTGCAAGAACTACGAGGTGATCTGAATCTCTTTTCACATTTATGTATTTTATTTGTCCTCCATTATCATAGTAGATTCTAATATGTGTTTTTTGTCCTCTACAAGGCTGATGGATTTCATTATCGTCAGCCTTGGGTTATTGGTGTGCAGGAGCAAATAGAACGGCTCACTAAGTGTGTGGAGGAGGTTGAGCTGCTGATCAACTGGATCCCGGAGGTCAATAGACAGATCGAGAAACTGGAGGTAAAGTGTTAAAGAAAATTATTAATTTTTTTTTTTGCTTCAGATTTTATTAATTCACCAACACAATGTCAATGTTGTTTTCATCTCCAGACAAAAGTGCAAGACCTCAATGGCCAGGTTTATAACCTATCTGTGAAGGTCGCTCACTTGGAGAAGCTCTGCTTCGACTAAAAATAAAAAGGTAACACCTAATCTACAATGCTTAACTACAAAGCTAGCTAGGTAGATTTAGAGTGTAATTGTTAGGTAGAGTTTAATGACAGTGGCTGTGCTTAATCGGTGTAGTTGTGTTTTAGTTGGTTGCATAATGAACGTTCTACTTTTTAAAATTGATTTGATGTTTATTGAATGCTATGTGTGTAGTACTTCTAGTGTATTAAACTGTAATCAATGTTTGGTTGTTAGAGTAAGTTTAATATTTTTGTCCTTGAATCACAAAACTAGTTTAAATACGTAGGCAATCCACACAATAAACATCTGAAAACACAAACCAAATTCACATCTAAACAAACACAACAAAACATTATTCGAAATGGAACCTTTTTCTCTTAACTCCCCTGTTTTGTTAACCTACTTGCTTCCCAGAGCAGTCAACCAATAGATTTAAGGTCTTATGAGCTTCCTAAACCTGCTGAAAGGCGTAAGTGGACAACCAAAGAAGATGTGGTGCTGATCAGTGCTTGGTTGAACACCAGCAAGAATCCAATGTGAGTAACGAGCATAAGGTAGGAGCATTTTGGAAGCGCATAGAGGAGTATGTCAATGCTAGCCCTCTGCTTGTTGGCTCCATTCCTAAGGAGTGGAGTCAATGTAAGCAGAGGTGGGGAAGGGTGAATGAGCAAGTGTGCAAGTACGTGGGAAGCCATGAAGCCGCTATGAAGATGCAATAGAGTGGAGAGAATGAGAATGATGTCATGAAGTCTGCACATGACATCTTCTTCAATGACTACCATGCAAAGTTCAAACTGGAACATTGTTGGAGAGAGCTTAGGTTTGATCAAAAATGGAGATCATTTTCTTTGTCGAGAGTGGGTGCAAAGGAGAAAAGGAAGGAATCTGCGGAGGAGGTGGGTGCAGAGGAAGATGTTTGGCCTGCTGGGGTTAAGGCTAGCAAAGCATCCAAACGCAACAAGCACGGGAATTCAGCAGCCTTTGATCAGATTGAGAGCATTTTAGCCATGAAAAATAGCATTTCCAAACGGAAAATTCTTGATAGGTTGCTAGCAAAGAATGAAGAGACACCTCTGATCTAGAAGTGTCTCTAAAAAATAAACTAATCTCTGAAATGCTTTGATTTGGTGAGTCTCATAATTTTTTTTAGTTGATTTGGTGATTTTGTGTGATGCTTTAAGTATGTGTAGCAAATGCTTGGAAGATGTATATATGTGTAGCAAATGCTTTAAGTATATTGATTATGTTTTCCTTTGTAGGCGGGTTGCAGCAGGTGAATGCGTGTGGAGATGGATGCGTGTGGAAGAGGATGCTTGTATGATAGTCACGGGTTGTAGTTGTAGGTTTGGTTCACGGAAAGTGTAGTATTTTATCTCATTCTACACTTGCTTAATGTTCATCAGATTCTATGGGTGTATGTACCCACATTCCTTTGTTGTAGTCACAGGTGTATGTACCCTAACCTCTCTTTTGTACTCATGGGTGTATGTACCCAAACATGATTCACTCATGTAAAACTATATATATATATATATATATATCAACTGGCTTTCACTTATGCATCAAAGTCAAAAGTGTTTCTTCTTTATGAAAATCGTGTTGCATCAAACTCTTTCTTCTTTATATCTACTGTCTTTCACTTGGTTTTATTCATCTCACCATCGATCACAACACTTGTTTGATTCATCTCACCCTTGATCACCACACTTGCTTCCATTCATCTCAACCTTGACTTGCTTCCATTCATCTCAAACTCGAGTTGCTTCCATTCATCTCAACCTCTTCTTACTTCCATTCATCTCAATCTCTACTTGTCATCAACCTCTACTTGTCATCATCCATAGTGGTATCATCAAAACTTGCCTTTAAAAGTTATGAAAATAAAGAAAAATAATAATAAAATGTTTTTTATAAGTTTAAGATTCTAAAATATTAAAAGATGAAATATATAGCATTTAGAGGGAAAAAAATAGTTATGAAAATAAATATAAAATTAAGAATTTTTTTTATAAGTTTAAAATACAAAAAAGATTATAAAGATGAAATACCTAGCATTTATAGTGAAAAAATTAGTTATGAAAATAAATATAAAATTAAGAAAAAAGAATTATAAGTTTAAAATACAAAAAAGATTATAAAGATGAAATACCTAGCATTTAGAGTGAAAAAAACAGTTATGAAAATAAAGAAAAAATTAAGAAAACAACATTTATAAGTTTAAAATACAAAAAAAATATTAAAAAGATGAAAGACTTAGCATTTAGAGGGGAAAAATAGTTATGAAAATAAAGAAAAAAATTAAGAAAACAACAAATTATAAGTTTAAAATAAATTATGAACCCCTCCCCCCTTTTCGCTTTTGTAGGAATAAAAATATCAATAAAATTAGATCAACAATATCTTCCTCATCAAGTGATGAAGCAGATGAACCTTTTGACGAAATGGTCGACAAAATTGTTGATAATTTCATCGACACAATAGTTGATGGTCAAACCAACAACCTGAAGAGACGAGCTTATATTGAAAGAGATCGAGAACGAGGACACAATCAACTATGGCAAGACTATTTCATGGAAAATCCTACATACCCACATGAAATGTTTAGGCGGCGTTTTCGAATGAACAAACCATTGTTCCTTCGCATTGTCGAGCGTCTAAGTAGTGAAAATCCATACTTTCAGCAAAGAAGAGATGCTGCCGGAAGGAACGGGCTTTCTCCACTTCAAAAGTGTACGAGAGCTATACGTATGCTCGCATATGGTCAGTCGGGAGATACAAATGACGAATATCTCCGACTTGGTGATAGTACATCACGTTTATGTTTGAAAATTTCACTGATGCGATTATACGATTGTTTGGAGATGAGTATTTAAGGAGACCTACAGTAGAAGATCTTCAACGATTACTCGATGCTGGAGCGGTACGCGGGTTTCCAGGGATGATAGGGAGCATCGATTGTATGCATTGGGAGTGAAAAAACTGCCCAACGGCTTGGAAAGGTCAGTACACATGTGGTTCAGGAAAGCCGACAATTGTCTTAGAAGCTGTGGCATCACAAGATCTCTGGATATGGCACACATTTTTTGGATTGCCATGTACCCTCAACGATATCAATGTTCTTGATCGGTCACCGGTTTTCGATGACATCTTACAAGGTCGAGCACCACAAGTCAAGTTCAAGGTCAACAACCACACTTATTGTATGGCCTATTATCTTACTGACGGAATTTATCCAAATTGGTCAACATTTATCCAATCCATCCCACTTCCTCAAGGTCCAAAAGCAGAGAAATTTGCAAAAATGCAAGAATCAGCCAGAAAAAATGTCGAATGGGCCTTTGGAGTATTGCAATTGTTAAAAACCGAGCTCGACTATGGGAGAAGGAAAAGATAAGAAAGATAATGAGAACTTGTGTCATATTGCACAATATGATAGTAGAGAACGAACGACGCGAATACGCTCAAATTAATACATTTGAGTTCGAGTCAGGAGAGTCAAGCAGAAGTTCTATGGTGACAAAGAGAGAAAGTATTCATGTCGGTGATATGTTAGGCATGCGCAGAAAAGTTCGAGATCCAGAAAAGCATGCTCGTTTAATGATGAAGATGAAGATGAATAAGCTTTGTATGTTCTTCAATTTCTCAATCTATGTAATCTATTCTTAATGTATTGAATAAAAAAATTTCAAAAATTTTATAATATATTTTAATATTTTATTCATGTATTCTGAATAATTTGAAATTTAATAAAAAATAAATAAATATTATTATTTTATCGGTACGAACTCCTTCTTCAGATTCACCAATATAAAAAACAACAAATACAAGTTCATAACTATTCATGGACCACCAATGCTCATGTTCTTACTTTTAAATCCGAAAGTTCTCCAAACACAAGTACACAACCATACAGTTTAGGAATGTACGTTAGTGTGGGTTTATTATAAATATTATTGTTTAGACTTACTGATAGCGTTTCAGAAAAAAAAAGACTTACTGATCATACATGTAATGGATTTTTATTGCATAAATTGTTATTTCAACTGATTTAAAAAAAAAGTTTCTGATTTCAGTTTCATTCTTACAAAATCTAGTTACGTATTAAATTATAATCTAACTGTAGTATCTTGATTACTTGCTTTAACGTGAATTTCATATCATTTTGTATGAGAGTTTTGCATATGTCATCTTAAAATGTTTACAAAATAGTCAGAGATTCAAAATAAGTGAAATTCATGCATGCATTCTATCATGATATCTCTTATCTAGATTTTTTTTTTTCAAATTACAGAAGCATTCATTGTAAAAAATGTTTTTTGGATGAATAAATTTAACACTTATTCAAAAAAAATCTTTCTAGATATATAGGTCATATTTGGATGGTACCCACGGACCATAATTGATGTATGAATTAGTAGTTTTTTTTGTCAACAAGTAGTTTTCTTAACATATATATTTACATGGCTACTTCATGAATTCTTATATTTTATAGTATCCTCTAATATCCCTTTTGCAATCAATATTGCTTTAAATGATTGCAAATAAAGAACACTTAGTTACGTATTTAATACATCGTTACATTGACCCGTGACCGAAACAAACCTACTAGTCTAGAACGTATGGCTGAATGTAAATGCTAAATTACCGATCAAAATGTATTATTATCCATAATTAAAGGATTGTGGGATCCAGTAAGTGATATTCGATAATATTGTAGATGTTTCAAGGGCAAAAATTGTCTGAAATTTTACGAAATATAGGAATTAATTAGTATGGATTTGGACTATTGTTTATTCATTTAAAAAGAATAAATATTATAGAACAAGACTTGGGTTTCACCTCCTGTGGTGAACTCTTAAATTCACCTCAAATCTTAGCACCAATCAAAGTGCCATGTAGGATTAATAAAAAAAAAACAAAAAAAAAGAGAAAGATGTAAAAGACGTCGACTAATTTTTTTTACGCCATCAATGGTTTCTTCTTCATCACCTTCTCAAAACATTGAAATTTTTTTCATCATCTACAGAGAATATTAAAAGTTTTATATGTCAAATTGGTGTTTACAATCTCTTGCCCTATAACATAAATCTAAAACCAAAACAATAAACCCTAAACCCAAAACACTAAACCCCAAACCCTTGGGTAAATCATAAACCCTTGGGTAAACCCTAAGATTTAAGATTTTGTGTTTTGGATTTAACAATTTGATAAACAGAGCTTTCAATTCTGTGTGGATGATGAAGAAGAAGACATTGATGGTTTTAAAAAAAATTTAGTCTGTGTCTTTTTCATCTTTCCCTTTTTTATTTCCTTTTTTTACTAATCCTACATGCACTTTGATTGGTGTTAAAACTTGAGGTGAATTTGAGAGTTCACCACAGGAGGTGAACCCAAGTTTTGTTCAATATTATATATCTGGTTTTCAAACTAGAGACTCCAAAACCTCCTCTGTAAGCCTTCAAATATTCATCTTGTCCATCTGAAATATCGATGACTATCTATGTATAATATGTAATGTCATCTCCAAGTTATCACACAAACATCTTATGCAAATATCGTGTGATCATAGGCGTGGCCGTGATCTTCTTCGTGTTCCTCTTATTCAGCCAAACATACCTCAATTCACAATCTTTAGACAGTAACATTTTCACCATAAAATACCGAGATAGACTCGTAGAGCCTAAAGAGACTGCCACAAACTTGAGCCATTTGATGTTCGTTCTGGTCGGGAGCTCACGTACGTGGAGGGATCGAAAAGCTTACATAGAATCATGGTGGCGACCAAATGTAACACGTGGTAATTTATTCTTTGACGTGGAGCCGTCAGAAGAGTTCCAGCCTTGGTCTCGGATCCTGCCGCCGTTAAAAGTCAACGACGACATCAAGAAACTGAAAATTTACCCGAAGCTTGTAAACCGAGTTCACACTCGGATCTATCGTTCAATTCTCGAGAATTACAGGCTTAAACAAGACCAGGATGTGAGATGGTATGATAATATACTACATAATTAGTCATTTCATCAAATCGAGATATAAAATAATTGATTTATAATTTATAGAATTACACATATATATCATATTATATATATGATATGATATAGTATCAATTATAGTCTTCTCATTATACCTAAATCTTTTGTAAAAAAGCTTCATGTCAAGATTTTACTGGATGAGCTTTGACAAATATTTTTTGTCTCTAATATTCTTTTTGTTTCTGAAGGAATAAAAATACATGTTTTTGTATGATATTATTACCTATAAATTTGTGATCTAACATAAAATCTTGTCAAAAACAAATAGGTATGTTACGGGCGATGATGACAGTGTTTTCTTCGTAGACAACATGGTGGATATGTTGTCAAAATACGATCACAGGGAAAAACATTACATAGGAATGTTCTCGGAGACGATAAGATCAAATTTTCAAATCTCATTTGACATGGCATTCGGAGGAGGAGGATATGCTCTAAGTTATCCTCTAGTTGAGGCTTTAGTGTTAGAATTGGATGAATGTATTGAGAGGCACCATTACATTTGGGGAGTGGATCATTTACAGAGTTTGTGTTTGGCTGATATGGGCGTTGATCTTATATATCCTCGGTAAAGGATTCCACCAGGTATGCCTTTCAGCTATATATACTATTTATCATTTCGTTCTACAAAATATTGTTCACAAATGTAAATAAAAATAGATATACATCACAAAACAGCATTTTCATATTTTTCAGTTTTTAAATCTACTTAAATACAGGTGAGTTAATTAATTTGTATCAATCAAATATTACCAACACATAATGAAATTGCTAACTAATATTAGATTGTCACTCAAATTCAATTCCTTGTAATCTGAGATTAGGGTTTACAAGGGAAGTTTAAAAAAAAAAAAATTCTAGAGATTCTTCGGCCGAAGGCCAATACATCACCTATGTCGAGGTCCAAACCATTTTAAATTAATTTTCTTTAGGAGAGTAGATCATTTCCAACAGAAATCGAGCCATGACCCCTTAGATCCGAACCATGCAATATTGTAGCTCCGAAATGTGTCACACAATAAAGTTTCCATATGGATCCAAATAGATTTGAAATGATATAAAGAAGATTAGCATGCGCAAGAGATTGCAGCACACTGTAAGTATTTGGTTAACATGCCACAGATGGACCTGCGCGGTGAGAGATGTCTATCTAAGTCCCACATTGGAGAATTAGACAAGAAGTGTCTAATATATAAAGAGATGTCCAACTCTAATAGTATGAGGTCTTTTGGGATGGAAACCAAAAGTAAATTCATGCGGGCTTGCCTATTAGGCTCAAAGTGGACAATATCGTACTAATGTGATAATATAGAGTTGGACATGAGATTTCACAATCCCAACAATTGGTATCAGAGCGGTTCGACGAAGATCTGCAAGAAGACCAAAATACCCTTCAAATAGGAATGGGACCCTTCAAGATGGAAGAGGAGGTCTGTGGCATAATCAAAGTCAGGAGATCCTGAGAGTTCCTTTGTGGAAAGGGAAAAACATCATCAAAGCACCTCAAAGTAACCGTGCGATTAGTACAAGATGGATACTGATTCGCTAGAGGAAAGGACACAAAGTGTGTGGTCCTTAGCTTGAGGGGGAGAATGAGAGATGTCTATCTAAGTCCCACATTGGAGAATTAGACAAGAAGTATCTAATATATAAAGAGATGTCCAACTCTAATAGTACGAGGCATTTTGGAAAGGAGTCCAAAAGTAAATCCATGCGGGCCAGCCTCTTAGGCCCAAAGTGGACAATATCGTATTAATTGGAGAATAGAGAGTTGGACAGAGGATTTCACAATCCCAACACGCGGTGACTTATCAGGCTTCCTCTCGTCCCATCCGACGGCTCCTCTTCTCAGCTTCCACCATTACGGATCCCTAGAACCAATTTTCCCTAGCATGGACCGTCCCGGCTCTGTACGTCACATCATGAAAGCGGCCAACGTGGACCAATCACGGATGGTACAACAGTCGGTATGCCACCTCAGAACCACAAACTGGACCTTCTCGGTCTCGTGGGGATACTCGGTTCACGTCTATGAGAAGATATTCCCACGCAGCCACTTGAAGCTTCCTATCGAGACATTCCGTCTTGGCTCCGAAGACGGCCTCCACTTTACATGTTTAGCACGAGACGGGTGTCTCGAAACCCATGTGAAGCTCCTCACTGGTTCTTCTTCAATTCGATTGAGCAAGAGAACGGAGGAGTTGTTACTTCCTACACAAGGAAGTCTCCTAGAAATATGACTTCTTGCTTCAACCGTGTCTTCTCTCCCAAAACTCCCAAACAGGTTAGGATATTTTGCTGTTAGTTACAATATTTTTTTTCATCACTATAAGCGGTATTTAATATTATATATTCAGCTGTTTCCAATGTTCTGTTTATAGGGGAGAAAAGTGGAATGTTGCGACGTGGAATATGAAGGTGCAGATGTTGCAAACGTAAGACTTCGAGATTGTAGAAGAAACGAAATCATCGCCTAAATGGAGAGGACAGATTAATGTTATTTTTTGTTTTGTTTTTTTTGTAACAGATTAATATTGGTATTTATATTGTAATTTTCAGTCTTTTATTTGATCAAAGTCTAAGTCGGTTTTTCGAAACTACTGTAGTTCTATCTTCATGTAATTTGATATATATATATATATACACATATTAATGTTCAATAATATAAATATTTGAACAAGAGAAGTATACAAGGTGTACTAGCTAAGTTTGTTACTTTTTACAACCGAAAATTTCCGAACTTTTCTTGCAGATGATGATTCTTCCACACGCTTCACTACCCAAGGGAAATCTCCCTCACCATTCAAGAAGCAAGCTTACTCCTATTGACCTACATCCGAGAAACTGTCCTCCATTAGTGTATTCTCAGATCGGAGCTTTAGGTGAGCTGCTGGTTGGCCGGAGCTGGAGCAAGAGGCTTCCGGAGGTCCTCTCTGACACCGGGCAGGGAAAGAACCGTCGGTTTAAGAAGAGATACGGTGAATATATAGGGGATAAAACTCAAAGGGGAAAGAATCTGAACAGAATTAATCTTTTGCAGAGGAATCTGTCTAAAAACGGTAAAACATCTGTTGGATAATAGACAGTGTTGGTTTTCAGTCACTGGGTAAAGAGTCTAAAGACTTATCTCTAGTTGAGAAAGCTGGCCTCCTAAATAAAAACACTGACTGTTGACCAAAATTAAAAAAAAAAAAAAAAAAAACACTGACTGATCTCCATGCATGCATTAACTATATTTTTTGTCAGCCATTAAGTATTTAACTGTCCAGATATATAGTTTACGTTTGCACCCACGAATCATAATTGATGTATGAATTAGTCGTATTCCTAACCGAATTATTATTTTGGTTACTTCAAGAATTCTTATACTCTCTCCGTTTCAAATTAGATGTTGTTTTAGAACAAAATTTCTGTTTCAAAATAAGTGTCGTTTTATGATTTAAATGCAAAATTTATTGACTTTTTATTTTAATCTATTTTTCTGTTGGTTGAATGAGAGATGTATTGGTAATGATGTTTTTATCTATTAAGTATACAAAATTAAATATTTTATTAATCTGCGTGTCGAAATCTAAAACAAGAAGTAAAATAAAACGGAGGGAGTAGTTTACAATAAGTTCCTCTAATACCATTTATAATCAATATTGTTTTAAATAGGGATGGAGAAAAAAACCGAACCCAAAAAACCGAATTGAACCTGGTCCAAAAAGTAGTACCAAATCTGAATCGAAATTGATTAAATATCTGAACGAATTCAAGTTTTCAGTATTTAAAGAACCGAAACAGAACGCGATCTTAATCGAAATATTTCAGGTACCCGAATGTATCCGATATAGATTAATATACTTATATATTAATTATTTTTAGACTTTGTGTATAAGAAAAAACATCAAAAATATATTAAATTATTCAAAATGCTAGAAAATATAAAAGTAAATGTTTAAAGAATTAAATTATACTCAAAACATCAAAAATATTTAAAATATTTATTGATTCTCTATCCAAATATTACCAAATCAATTTATATGTTAAGTTTAGGAAGTTTGACATATGTTACTCAAATTTTTATGTAGTATATTATTTTGTTTATATATTCTTTTGAATTTCAGGTATATGATAAATTTTAAAATTTTAGAGATAATTTAAATGGATTATCCGAACTTGAACCAAACTCGAAAGGATCCGAACCGAACCCGGACCAAAATTTAGAAATGATCAAATGGAACTGAAATTTTTGATCCCGAAAACCCGAAACCCGAGTAGATCCAAACTCAAATGGGTACCTAAACGCCCACCCATTTAAATGATTGATAAATAAAGAAGACCAATTAGTTACTTCAAGATTGTTTTACATCTTTATACTGACTCGTGACCGAAGCCTAAATGTAAATATTAGATGTAACTAATATTGACCGAAGTCTACGTTGGCAAGAAACCGTTAATTTACCAATCAAAATGTAAATATTAAATGTAACTAAAGGATTATGGTCTAGTAGTAGTAATATTCGATAATATTGTAGATATTTGAAGGACAAAAATCAGAAATTTGATGAAATATTATTATGAAGATATATTTCCATATTGTGATTTAAAAAAGAAGATATATTTCTATATATCTTGATCTATTGAAATAAGAAAATAAACTAATAGATGAACATGATCAAAATATATGGAAATATATCTTAATATTTGTGGATTTGGACTAGTACTGTTTAGTGGGTTAAGAAAAGTAAGAATCTGGGCACACATAGTTGTAATCAGATTTTTTTTTCTTTTTGAATTATATTTAACATTCAATTAAAAAAAGTAGGAATATCATTTATATGATTTCCAAACTAAATACTCCAAAACCTCCCTTGTTACCCTTCAAATATCATTCATCATCTTTCTCCATCTAAATGTCCATGCTAGTATCTCTGTATGATGTAATGTCGTCCCCTAAAAGTTACCACACAAATGTCTTATGCAAATATCGCGTGATCATAGGCTTGGCCGTGATCTTCTTCGTGCTCGTCTTCTTCTTCAACCAAACATACCTCAAGTCACAATCTTTCGACAGTAACATTTTCACCATAAAATATCAAGAGAGGCTCTTGCAGCCCAAAGAGACGGCCACAAACTTGAGCCATTTGATGTTCGTTCTGGTCGGTAGCTCACGTACGTGGAGGTCTCGAAAAGTTTACTTAGAATCATGGTGGAGACCAAACGTGACACGTGGTAATATCTTCTTTGACGTGGAGCCGTCGAAAGAGTTCCAGCCTTGGTCTCCGGCCTTACCGCCTTTAAAAGTCAACGAAGACCTCAAGAAACTGAAGATTTACCCGAAACTTACAAACCGAAACCACACTCGGATCTATAGGTCCATTCTTGAGAACTACAGGCTCAAGCAAGACGAGGATGTGAGATGGTATGATATATACTAAGTTTATTAATCATCTTATCAAATCAATATACTGTATAAGTTTCTGTAATTACAATAATTGATTTATAATTTTATAGAATTAAATATTTATATTTACATAAATTATAACGTTTTATACAGTATTAAGCAGCACCTACAGTACAAGATAAAAGTTGTTTTATGATTTACACAATTTTGAATGTTACTAAAATAATATAATTTTTTTCCAGAAAGTTGTCAAGAAATTTTGAACTTTGATTTTTACATTTCAATTTTATCAATTTTCTCTTCTCGTTATACATAATTTTATTGGATGACATTTTGGAAAATTTCTTGTCTTTTATATTTTTTCTGAAGCAATACAAATACATGTTTGGGTATGATATTACCTAAAGTTGAGATCTAACATAAATTATCTTGTCCAATATAAATAGGTATGTGACGGGTGATGATGACAGTGTTTTCTTCGTAGATAACATGGTGGATGTGTTGTCAAAATATGATCACACGGAAAAACATTACATTGGAATGTTTTCGGAGACCATAAAATCAAATTTTCACTTCTCATTTGACATGGCATTCGGAGGAGGGGGTTATGCTCTAAGTTATCCTCTAGTGGAGGCTTTAGTCGAAGAATTGGATAATTGTATTGAGAGGTACCATTACATCTGGGCAGTGGATCATTTACAGAGTTTGTGTTTGGCTGATTTGGGCGTTGATCTTAGCCTTAATAAAGGATTTCACCAGGTATGTCTTTCAACTGCATATATATTTTTAAAATATATATTATATATAATAGTTCATTCGACAAAATATAAGGTGAATTATTTTATTTATTGTATTCATTCAGAAAATTACCCACCCGGTCATAACGAAATTACTAACCACGATTGGATGGTTACACCATAAAGTTTCCGAATGTATCCAATAAATTCTGTTTCAAAAAGAAAATGAATCCAATAAATTCTAAATGATATAAAGAATTGTATCACACGTTAAGTATTTGATTGACATGCAACAGCTGGATCTGCGCGGTGACTTTTCGGCCACATGTTCATGGAACTTAACGATAAGTATTTTTCTTTACATGCGATAGGTGGATCTATACGGTGACATATCGGGCTTCCTATCGTCCCAACCAACGGCTCCTCTTGTCAGTCTCCACCACTTCGAGACTGTCAAACCACTTTACCCTAGCATGGACCGTCCAGGTTCAGTCATTCATATCATGAAAGCAGCCAACGTGGACCAATCACGGATGCTACAACAGTCGATATGCCACGTCAGAGCAAGTAACTGGACATTCTCGGTCTCGTGGGGATACTCTGTTCATATCTATGAGAAGATATTCCCACGGAGCCACTTGAAGCTTCCCATCCAGACATTCCGTCCTTGGTGGCACGGAGGACTGCCTCCTTTTTACATGTTTAACACGAGACCAGTTTCTAGAGATCCATGTGAAGCTCCTCACTGGTTCTTCTTTGATTCGATTGAACAAGAGAAGGAAGGAGTTCTTACTTCTTACACAAGGAAGTTTCCTAGAAACATGACTTCTTGTTCCTTCTCCGGTAATATCTCTGCGGATCCTCTTACTTCAATCCGTGTCTTCTCTCCCAAAACTCCCAAACCGGTTCGTTTATTATTATTCAGTTAATTAACATTTTTTTCACCATAAGCGGTTTTTAATATTATAATGATGTTTTCAATGTTCTGTTTATAGGGGAGAAAAGTAGAATGTTGCGATGTGGAATATGAAGGTGAAAATGTTGCATACATGAGACTTCGAGATTGTAGGAGACGCGAAATCATCGCCTAATTAATGAAATATCTGATCAAATTCTAAGTCGGACACATTTAGCAACTAAGTTATTTTTTTAAAGGACACAAATTTTAAAAAGTAAAAAGGTAAACATTTTATTAGTGTTGTATATATTTTAATAATATTGTCTTCTATATAAGAAGATAATTTTTGTACACATGATTATTTGTCCACCTTTTAAATTTTTTTGTCTAACTTATTTCTTGAAAACTTCTTTGTTTGAATTTTGCAAAGGAAAACAAAAGCAAATAAATGAAAACAAAAGCATCTCCAATGAAAAACTATTATTGTATATATATATATATATATATATATATATATATATATATATATATTCTTTACTTTAAAATATAGTAAATCTGTTATAAAAATGGATTTGCTTATATATATATATATATTTATAATAAATTTATTCTATCATAAAGGAAAATATAGAGAGATGTTACTTTTTACTCTATTTTTAGAGTGAAATGGTAACATCCCTTTACATTTTTCTCTATACCATTGGAGTAAAATTACTCTATAAAAAACACCCTATTTTAGAAAAAAAAATACAAAGAAACAAAAACAGTGACAATGAAGATGTCTAACTCATCACAGATTCACATGCATGTGTGTTTCTCTAACAAGAAGTCTTATAGGTAAGATATTTGACAAAGTGGACAGCACAAGATATTATCTTTTATTTTTCACTTAGACAATATATTGTTTTTATAATCTCGGAAGTGAACTGCGAGACAAATAAGTTATGTCAATCCTCTATGTTTTTCAAACAACCATCTATAAGTTATATACTACCTTAAGAAGAAAATGAAGAGAAATGCTCGTTGTCCACATCGAGGAGCCTTGTCCGATTGCTTGCATTGAGTATTAGTTTCATTTATATCTATATATGACCCATAAAATCTCAAACTTGAAGTAGCATTTGATGTACAATTGTTGTTTTTGCTGAATAATTTGAGATTTGTTTATTTATTTGAACGAAAAAAATGATTGAAAGAATAAAGAGACGACGAAGAAGAAGAAAAAGATATATACGTAAGATGTCACTGTCTTTAAGTTACAAATTAAAAAGAAAGGTTTTTATTGATCCCTCCCTCTAAATTTCATCAGACCAAAGGTAGAGTTAGTATTGTTGTGAATAAACAACAAACGTGAACTAACTTTGAAAAGAAAATTGAAAAACAAAATGAATGGATGGAAATAACATTTATGGTTTGTATATTAATCATGTGAATAAATTAAATTATGAGTTTTTACTCGTATTTATATTAGCCTCAACATCTAATTTATAATTCCCCCATAAAAACATGTTTATTTAAGTAAAAATAATTTATTAATACTGTGAGACCCAACAAAATACTAGATTTTTATTGGTACACAAAAATTTAAGACATTTCTAAAATTAATAAGTATTAATACATATCACACAGAGAATGCTTACGCTTCCACATACCTGTTGATTATGAATTAATCGACAGAGCTGCATAGTTCATTTCTGGATTGAATACACCTACCAGTTGATGTATAAATTGACTGTTTGGTTTACCAAAAAAAATGACTGTTTGCTCTAACTATTTTTTTTTCTGGTTAATTCATGTACAAATCATGATAAAGCTAAGGGGTTTTTACAACTTATGACTCACAACTTGATTCTAACCACAAAACTAAACCCCAACTTGAATCAAATAGAAAACTAACTTCAAGGCCATGTGAAATTACAGTCAGCCCCTTGTGACCAAACAAAAAAATCGCTACCATTTTTACGAATATAGCCCTATTAAGTCATCTGAGTCGTCTGAGATTCTGGAAGTCGTCTGGAGTTGTTGATCTTAAAAATAATTTTTTAAAAAAATTAAAAAATATTTTGAGTAGCGAAAAATTAAAATCATGTAACTATAAACATGTGTAAGTGATGTAAATTAAAAAATAATAAGTTTGAATAGTTTTTAACATAGATGAGTGAAAGTGGTTAATCATGATATTCTTTGGTTTAAAGGTTTAAGAATATATGTAGTAGTATTGTATGTTTTGTTAGGGTTAGATTTTGGAAAGCTTGAATGATTTTTTGAAAATGTAAATTTTTACCTATTCGTGCTTGTTTCAGTGTATAGTAAACACTTTTTAAGTTTAATTTGATTTTTTGAAGTGTGTAGTTAGTTAAATTAGTTTAGAGATTGTGTTTAGGGTCTAGACGACTTAAAATTAAGTCGTCTGTTGAATTGTTAAAGTTGGATGACTTTAGATGACTTTAGACAACGTTCTTTTTCCGCTTAAATATTTTAAACCAGACGACTTCCTAAGTCGTCTAGGAAGTCTTCTATTTTAGTTTCCCGCTAAAAGTATTTTAGTTTCCCGCTAAATATATTAATGTCTTCTGGACGACTTACAATTAAGTCGTCCAAAGTCGTCTGAACAAAAAATATTTAACCTAATTGGATTTTGTGTCTCCATATATAAATAAAATTTTACACATTCTCTCTCTTCCTCTCAAATGGCTGCAAGCCTGCAACAAAAATGTAGTGTTCATCATTCTTAAACTCTCTAACCTCTCTCTAATCTTTTTGAACTTATAAACACCAAGCTTTATATCAATTTATTGTTTTTGTCTCATATTTTTCTCACTAATTTATCTTGTTTTTGCAGGTGTTTCATAACATATTTTTCATATTTTACTCATTGAAAGGTAAATCTATTAATTTTAAAAATGTATTTTTGTGTGTTTTATAAAGATAGATTTATCTAATCTTCCACTTATTTTCTCTGTTCTAAACAATATGAACGTTTATGGATATGCAGGTTTTTCAGATCTGGATTTGGATTTGCAGGTTTTTCAGATCTGGATTTGGATTTGCAGGTTTTTCAGATCTAGATTTGGAAGACTTTTGGGACGACTTACCTGGAAGTCGTCTGGACGACTTACATAGAAGTCGTCTGGACTTCCTGGAAGTCGTATGGACTTCCTGGAAGTCGTCTGGACTTCCTAGAAGCCGTCTGACGAAGTCTTCTTCCATGTCTCTCTTTTTAATAACAAATCTGAGTATTTTGGTAAGTTTTTGTGTATGATTTTTCTTTATTTGGTCACCTCATGTTGTATAAAGTTCTTATATTTTTTTCCTAAACTAAAACTCTCCAAACCCACTCTAATATCCTTGACTTCAATACACCAAATTTTAGATGATTTTTTCAGTTTTGTCTCATGTTTTTCTCACTAATTTATTTTTATTTTTTTGCAGATTTTTTATCACATGGTTCTCACCTTCCTCTTATTTAAAGGTAAATCTATTAATTTTAGATATGTATTTTTGTGTGTTCTATAAATGTAGATTTGTCTAATCTTCCACTAATTTTATCTATTTTAAGCTATTTTAACGTTTTTGGATATGCACATTTTTTCAGATCTGGATTTGAAGAATTCTGGGACGACTTACCTGGAAGTCGTCTAGACGACTTACCTAGAAGTCGTCTGGACTTCCTGGAAGTCGTCTGGGCTTCCTGAAAGTCTTCTAAGCTTCTTAGAAGTCGTCCGGACTTCCTGGAAGTCGTCTGACAAAGTCTTCTCTCATGTCTCTCCTTTTTTATAACAGATCTGAGCATTTTGGTAAGTTTTTATATCTGATTTTTCTTTATTTGGTTAACTAATGTTGTATAAAGTTCTAATATTTTTCCTAAACCAAAACTCTCCAAACCCACTCTAATTTTTTTTAACTTCAATACACCAAATTTTAGATGAATTTGTTCAGTTTTTTCTCATGTCTTTCTCACTAATTTAACCTTTTTTGCAGATTTTTTATCACATGGTTTTCATTTTCCACTCATTTAAAGGTATATCTATTAATTTTAGATATGTATTTTTGTGTGTTTTATAAAGGTAGATTTTTCTAATCTTCCTCTCATTTTCTCTATTTGAAGCCATTTGAACGTTTTTGGATATGCAGGTTTTCCAGATCTGGATTTGGAAGAGTTTTGGGATGACTTACTTGGAAGTCGTCTAGACGACTTACTTAGAAGTCTTCTGGACTTCTTGGAAGTCGTTTGTACTTCTTGGAAGTCGTCTGGACTTTCTGAAAGTCGTCTGGGCTTTCTGGAAGTCTTCTGACTAAGTCTTCTTTCATATAAAGTGGAGTCCAAGCTTGTTTACTCATTTAGTTGTAATTTTTTTGTATAATCAGTAAAATTGTTTCCCAAGATGTAATATATGTGCTAAAAGTCAAAGAAATTAATTATTTCAATAGTTTTTATCTTATCTTTAGATTTCCTAAATGCAATAATAAAGTCTAAATATCTTCTTCTCATCTTAATAAAGAATGCTGATAGTCTTATATTGATTCAATATTTGAAGAAGCATTTTAACATTTCTTCGAACTCATAAAAAATAATACTTAAGAGATGGAACCAAATGATATATGGTGTTTTAGACATCATTGTATATATGTTTTCTAATTGGTTTTCAAGTATTTATCGAGTCTTTCTAGTCCTTTTCGAGTCATTACAGGTCTGGAGTTGGTAGAAGAGTGAAGAGAAGATGCATGAAGAAAAGATGTATTTTTAGAGAAATCCTGCGGAGAACAATCAAGAAGAACAGTCCCGAGACTGTTCTCAAGCAGAACAATCATATGGAGCAATCCCGAGGTTGTTCCGCGGCGGAGATTTTTAAGGAAACTACACTTATTTCGGGATTTGCCCTAATTACCTCTATTTTCTCTCCCAGCCGCCTGTGGCTTTCATATATCATATTTTCTATTTTCCTATGATCATTCTACGCTAGTTTTTACACCAGAAACCAGACTTAAGCTTTTGGGGATTTGGGATTTGCTACTTTGTAAAGGGAGAAAGCTTCATCTCTCTCACCATAGAGAAGATTATCCTGAACCCTATTTCTATTTCTTTTATTATTGCAGTGATGAATTATTCAGCTTCTATCTCTGTGTTTTCGTGCTTCATGGCTGAGTAGTCGCCTTGCTTAGTCTAGGGTGTTAGGGTGTTTAGATCCATGAGCTAAATACAAATAAGGATTAATGTTTTGATTGTCTTCATTCATGATTGTGCTTACTGCCTGCATTAAACTAGCTACTTAATGCCTGATTCTAGGTTTAATCTAATCATCAAAAGTATTTTAGGTTGCTAGAAATATCATGAATGAGCGATTTGTCCCTAACCAGCGAAAGTAGATGTTAGGGCAAATTGTGAACAAATCGAATCTGAGCTTAATGTTTGTCTTCATGTTCTAATCCAAACGAGAGTTTAGGTGTTAGAATGTCTTGATAAAAGGGGAAACGCCACGACAGTGGGTCGAACTTTATTTGTTTTTTCGAGTTCTAGACTTGTTTGAATTGTTCCTTGAATAGTTATTTGGCTCATGATCGTTTGACACCTGATCCATCGCCCTAGGCTTAGCATTCTCGTAATCTGAAACCTAGTTTAATTCTTGTTATTTGCTATTTACTTTACAACCAATTCAAACCCCCATATTGTTTTAGCTAGAAATTGATCCTATAGAAATAAAGTGTAATAGTGGTCTCTGTGGATTCGATCCTAAAGTGCTACATCGACATACCATTCGATTGTGGTAGTGTGCACATTAGGTTAATTGGTGTGCGTGAACACGAATATCACCAAACATATCAACGTGAGGTGGTTACGAGTTCGAACCTACTCAGCCACATAATATTTTTTTGGCTTCTAGCCTCCATATTTATAGGACCGGCTCTAATCTTGCAACAAACATTCTTCATACAATGCATGTAACTTACACCTCACCTGCAAAAAGAAAAAAATACACATTAGCAAACATTGAACATGTATGACATTTCTCAGACGACTTCCCTGGAAGTCTTCTACGTTAGCTAGAAACTTTAATTAACATGAATGTTGGCAACTTCATAATTATCATAAATAAAGTTAAAATTTTCAGATGATATCCCTAATATAGTCTAATATACATGAATTAATAAGAAAATGTTAAAAAGTCTTTATGATTTTAGAGAAAATATAAGTTTATTAAACATTCGGTCAGACGACATCTACGGAAGTCTTCTGGACGACGTCCAGAGAGGTCGTCATTTAGGTCATTTTTGTTATTAAATTTTTGCAAAGACGACTTACATGGAAGTCGTCCGTCCAGACGACTTCCCAGGAAGTCGTCCTTTGTTAAAAATAATGGAAGTCGTCCGTCCAAACGACCTTTGACGACTTCCACGGAAGTCGTCTAGGACAAAGAGGTTAGTTTTGCGTTTGACCAAAATGTGTCAGAAATTTGACTTTTCCCAGACGACTTCCGTGGAAGTCGTCTACGAGAAAAGTAAAAAATCAATATTTTATTATAACCAGACGACTTCCACGGGAGTCGTCTCAGGTTAGTTTTGGAGTTTGAAAATTAAAACAAAAAAAGTTTTTTTTTCAGACGACTTCTGTCGAAGTCGTCTAAACGGACGACTTCCGTGGAAGTCGTCCAAGATTATCGAGGTTTGACCAAAATCTCGGAATAAAATCTTGGATGACTTCCGTGGAAGTCGTCTACCACGGAAGTCGTCGAGAAAAAAAAACTTTTTTTTGTTTTGATTTTCAAACTCCAAAACTAACCTGAGACGACTTCCGTGGAAGTCGTCTGGTTATAATAAAATATTGTTTTTTTACTTTTCTCGCAGACGATTTCCACGGAAGTCGTCTAGAAAAGTTAAATTTCTGACACATTTCGGTCAAACGCAAAACTAACCTCTTTATCTCAGACGACTTCCACGGAAGTCGTCTGGGATTTTATTTTCAACAAAGAAAGTCGGACGACTTCTATGTAAGTCGTCCAACAAAACACATTTTAAAAGTCAATTGTAAAACTAACCTCTGCTTTGACCAGACGACTTCCACAGAAGTCGTCTAGATCCAGACGACTTCCACGGAAGTCTTCTGGACGAACAGATCTGGAAAGTTACTCGATATCCTACCTTAAACTTGGGAGATAACTTTCTTTGCTCCCAGAAGTCTTCTCCAAGCACCCAGAAGCTCAAAAGAAAGTGACCCAACGAGAATCGTGAGCTTCAATGGCTTGAACCATACAAATTTTAAAATCAAAATCTATGGTTTTTATGGTTGAATATGGAGAGAAAGTGAAATATAAGTTGGTTTTAGTTGATAGAAATGAAGAAAGAAGTAGTGTTTAATCGATTTATGAGCATTAAGAGCTTCAAAGTGGTTGTTCATGGTGGTTGGTGTATTGATGGCAATGGCAATCTTGTAAATAAGTGAAGAAGATGAGGTTGTGAGAGTAAAAGTGTATTTTTCAAAAAAAAAAAAAAAAAAAAAAAATCAATGGCATTTTCGTGAATATTGTGAACTTCTGTGGTGAATAGGTCAAACACAATTTCCAAAAAAATCAGAGGTTAGATTTAGGTTTGACTTCAAGTTTTGAGTCATGTGTGCAAAACTCCCTAAAGTTAAAGCTATAACGTATACGGCTATACATCGTCAAATTGACTAGTGACCGAACACTGATAGTACTCCATACGAGAGGGCAACGAAACTGGTTAGTAAAAGTAACATCCAGTTTACTGATCAAAGTTATAAATATGGAAAGCACTAGCTAAGCTGTATACTAGTGTCACTATCAATTACAATTTTAATTTTAGTTTAGTAACATTAGATTTACATACAGTTCACTTTGAATGAGTGACAATATTGTTTTAGAGTTTGAGAAGTAAAGAAGTAAAATTAAATGTTTCCAATTAGTAAAGTTATAGCTATACTTACTTATAGGGGGCCTTACATCGATCGTCACATTCACTCGTGAACAATGTCGTCTCCAAGTTACCACACAAACAGCTTATGCAAATATCTCGTGATCTTAGGCACTGTCCCAGTCTTCTTCACCCTCGTCTTCTTCAACCAAACCTACACCATTTCAAAATCTTTCTACGGTAGTATATTCACCATAAAATGTCAAGAGAGGCTCTCGCAGCCTAAGGAGACTGCAACAAACTTGAGCCATTTGATGTTTGTGCTGGTGGGGAGCCCACATACGTGGAAGAATCGAAGAACCTACGTAGAATCATGGTGGAGACCAAACGTGACACGTGGTAATATCTTCTTGGACGTGGAGCCGTCTGAAGAGTTACTGCCTTGGTCTCCGAGCTTCCCACCGTTTAGAGTCAGTGAAGACGTCAAAAAACTAAGATTTTACCCGAAGCTCGTAAAACCAAGTCACACTCGGTTCTACAGAGCCATTCTCGAGACTTACAAGCTCAAGGACGAGGGTGTAAGATGGTATATATGCAGGATCTTTTTTTTGGAACACTTGTTTAAATGCTAGATATACATATAAATAGTTGATCTTACCAACTATGAGTTTGACCTAATGGCTAAAACTCTTAAATCTTCAAGTAGTAGAGGTATAAGGAAGTTAAGGAGTCATCAGTTCAATTTTATAGGAAGGTTTTTTACCCTAACAAAAGTTAATTTAACATGGTTTAATTGGACCTTGCCCTAAGAATATATACGGGCATTCGGGTCTGGAACTTACTAGTCATTCTAGAAAAAGGAGGTATAAACTTGCAGTAATAAAAATATGTTTTGTGAATGATATTACAAAAGTTTGTGATCTAACTTTGTCCAAAATGATTAGGTATGTGACGGGTGATGATGATTCTCTTTTCTTCGTAGACAACTTAGTGGATGTGTTGTCAAAATACGACCACACGAAAAAACATTACATCGGAATGAACTCGGAGACTATAAAGTCAAACTTTTTCTTCTCGTTTGAAATGGGATTTGGAGGAGCAGGATATGCTTTAAGTTATGCTCTGGTGGAGGATTTGGTGGTAAAATTGGATGAATGTGTTGAGAAGTATCATTTCATTTGGGCAGTAGATCAGATACAAAGTCTTTGTTTGGCTGATTTGGGCGTTGATCTTACCCTCGAGAAAGGATTTCATCAGGTACGTCAACATATTTCTGACAAGGCCGGATCTGAGAATTATGAAGTCATGAATATTTTTAAGTTAATTTTAATAAAAAAGTTTTCGATAATTTATGGGGAATGCAACTTTTGTATAATAAATTTTTAAAATTTAGAAATTAACATGAATATTTCATCCAGTTGTATCCATAATCGGCTATGGTTTCTCTTTTGTTATATCCAAGGTATTCATATGTTAAGAAGTTAACACTATGTTTACATGCAACAGATTGATCTATACGGCGACATATCAGGCTTCCTCTCCTCCCAACCAACGGCTCCTCATGTCAGTCTCCACCACTTCGATACCGTCTCACCACTTTTCCCTGGCATGAACCGTCCAGGTTCAGTCATTCATATCATGAAAGCAGCCAACGTGGACCAATCACGGATGCTACAACAGTCGATATGCCACGTTAGAGCAAGTAACTGGACCTTTTCGGTCTCATGGGGATACTCTGTTCATATCTATGAGAAGATATTCCCACGCAGCCACTTGAAGCTTCCCATTGAGACCTTCCGTCCTTGGATCGGAGGACGGTATCCAGTTTATATGTTTAACACGAGACCACTGTCTCAAGATCCATGTGAAGCTCCTCATTGGTTCTTCTTTGATTCGATTGAAAAGGAGAATCAAGGAGTTGTTACTTCTTACACAAGGAAGTTTCCTAGAAACATGACTTCTTGTTCTTTCTCCGGTAATATTTCTGCGGATCCTATTGCTTCGATCCGAGTCTTCTCTCCCATAAATCCAAGACAGGTTCGTTCACCATGTGATATGTGCATCTGACAAGTTATATATGGTACCTTGTATTAATGCCACTATGTTTGATAATTTATCTATTTTCTTGTTAGTTATGATAACAATTATTTTATTTTATTTCACTATTAAATCTAAAGTAATATGGTTTAATTTTTCTGTCTCTAGGAAAGAAAAGCGGAGTGTTGCGACGTGGATTATGAAGGTGATGTTGCAAGCATAAGACTTCGAGACTGTAGGAGAAACGAAATCATCGCCTAATGAAAAAAGCTTCCCAAAGATTAATATGTGTACGCAAATTAACAACTTTGATCGTTATAGGTGGTCCTATTTCTTGAAAATCGATCGATAAATCCATTTAAACCAAAAGCTATTTTCACAAAAGCACATGAATACATAAAACTAGTTTTAGGATTATTCCGGCTAAAAAACAAGAAATATATAAAACTCTAAAAGATCTCATCAATAAATAATAGTATATTCTAGTGTGTTTTTATTTTACAAAGTGAGAGAAACAAGAAAGTGTCATAGCTAATTAGCTATAGGGTCTAAGATTGGTTGAGAAAAGGTTCACAACTGTATGATAATATGTAAATGAGATGGTTACATGAAATTATGCATATATAAAAGCAGCGTGAAGATTGTTTCATTAACCTTTTTGGCTTCTTTTGTATCCCTTATTTTCTTAAAACGTGAAAGTTTCAGTACCTTTTGATATTAATCACCTGCTACAACATCTAAACACATGATTTATGCACATGAGCTCTCATGATCAACATTCCCCTTTTACTTTATTAACTAACTATTCCTATACGTATATAATGGATGCAATCTATGTTCAGATCTATCAAATTGATATTTTATTATGTTTATTGATCTCTCTATGGCATTTGAGAACAACAACAACAACAACACCAAGCTAACTAAACTGAGTCATATCTCTCAGAACCTATCATTATCTACCTTATGGAAGTCCATAGCACTTTCCGGTGCTCTACTCTTCTTGTTACACACATTTGCATTTAACCATCCTCATAAAATGATAACCCATAAACTCTTTGCGCCTCTTGAATTCACTTTCTCCTCTTCAGAAATATCAACATCTTCGTCCTTGCAAGCATCAAGAGAGCCTCCTACAAACATCAACCATCTCCTTTTCGTCATCGTTGGTAGTACAAAGACATGGAGGTATAGAAGAGGCTACATAGAGCCTTGGTGGAGACCAAACATAACAAGAGGACATGTCTTTCTAGAAAAACCACCTGGTCGTGACCTCTTGCCTTGGCCTCAACAGTCTCCTCCTTTCATTGTCAACAAAGACTCATCCATCACAAACGCAAAATTCAAGACTCAGATCCGCCTTTTTCAATCTCTACATGAATCGTTTAACAAGGCCTCCAAAGACACCAGATGGTTTGTGATAGCTGATGATGATACTCTCTTCTTCTTGGACAATTTAGTGGAAACTCTGGAGCGGTACGACCACAAGAAACACTATTACATAGGGATGAACTCAGAAAACGTTTGGTCAAACTCCATTTTCGCTTTTGACATGGGCTACGGAGGTGGGGGATATGCATTGAGCTACCCAACGGTGGAAACACTTCTCAACAGAATGGAAGATTGTATTGCAAGGTACCTTGGAGTTTACAGTGATCTTCTCTCCTTTCGTTGCTTGGCTGACTTGGGAATTGATCTTACTATGAACAAAGGCATCCACCAGGTAGGAACTGAACACACTCACTTCATCTTGTAAACAAGAAAGTGTCTTGTTCTTTATTCACATACACCATTCTTTGTTAGATAGGCTTCTATTCTAAAACTAATTGGTGATAAATGGATTGATCCATCTATCTTATTTATTACTTGGGATCTCTTCCAATTACCGATATGGAAATCTTTGTCTCTAATACACACACCATCTTGGTTGTTATGTTATGAACAGATTGATCTGCACGGTGACATATCAGGCCTCTTATCAGCTCATCCTCACTCTCCTCTTATCAGTCTCCACCATTTCGACGTCATAAACCCCATCTTCCCAGCCATGAGCCGCCAGGAATCAGTGAACCATCTCATGAAAACCGCGAAAACCGACCAGTCACGTATCCTCCAACAGACAATATGTTACCAAAGGGGAAACAACTGGTCAGTATCTGTATCCTGGGGATACTCAGTCCATGTTTACCAATCTATATTACCAAGAAACTACCTGAAACGCCCTCTAGAAACGTTCAGGCCTTGGAAGAACGTTAGAATACCCGTGTATACATTCAACACGAGACGGGTGACTAACGATCCGTGTGAGATGCCTCGTCAGTTTTTCTTTGACTCTGTTGTAGAGGACAAGAACCAAAGCTTGGTTACTACGATGTACAAGGTGACAACGCCAGGTAGTTTACCTCCTTGTTTCCCAAATGTCAACCAATCTGCTGGTAACATTTCACAAGTCCGAGTCATGGCTGCTACTATGCACAAGATGGTAACCAATATATATCAATATCTTTTAGCAAATCATTTAAACCTATTTATATAATGTGATCTAACGCCTGAAAATAATTAAACAGGGTGAAGGAATCGAGTGCTGTGATGTGCAAAACGTTAGTAGTTCAGACACTTTGGAAGTGAAGATAAGAGCTTGTCACAAAGATGAAGTTCTTGCTTAGGCCACATGTTTAGTGATCAAAATGAATTGTTGTTGGAACTGTACTGAATCTGTTATTTATTGATATTCTGTGCTACTTCTAGTTGCAGAGAAATAGACAGTGAGAGTGTTTAAATCCAAAGAGGTTTCAAAACCCAAATGCATATAGTCTTTACGTGCTTTTTGAAAATAAGCCTTGGTTTTGCATGGAATCATCGACGAGTTTTGTAGAAACAGGACCAAACAATCGAAATCAGAAGCAATTGAAAATGAAAATCATGTAGTTTCGTATACATAAGTTGGAACGCAGATCATGTAGAATCGAGAGCTCATCATTTTCTTCTTCTGATTAATCAATGAGATTTCTGGATCCCTATGAGACGTGCATAATCCACCCATCTGAGCCAACAACAAAAAAGAGAACATGTGAATAAAGGTGCAGAGAGTAAGAAAGAGGTTTGTGTGTTTTGAAACAACTTACAATAAGGAACCCAAGAAAGTGTTGCCAGTTCTAACAGCGAAACACATGGCACTGAGTGCAAGCTTGTGTTGGTGTAGCAGTGGCTCCAGCAGACGTTGTTCTACCACACCAGCCAAAACTTGGTACCTGTTTATTTCAAAACCATACCTCATTACTTTCTCCAATCTAAATGCTAAAAATGCAGAAGTAATATCTACTGCCTTTTATATTCGACTTCTTGTGTATTTTGTTTGGTAGAAAGAAACTAAGTACCTTAGGTTGCTAGAAACTGCCATGTAGACACCATACGCAACACTTGTGGAGAGTATTGGAACAGTCTCGACTTCACCTTCAGAAGTCTTGTCCACTGCTCCTTTTGCTTTTATAAATGCATTTGTAACAGCAGTCCCAACCTTAAACCAATTAGACACGCATATTTGTCAAAGTCAAAAAAGTGTAAAAAACAAATGTGAAGCAGCAGTCTTTGTGATGTGAAACAACATTAGTCCAGAAAAAAATTGTCTATAACTCACCAGCGATGATGTGGTGCCAACGGCAAACAGCTTTGCCCCATTGCGCTGCATAACATTATACAAACAAATATATAGATAAGATCAGGGCCCTTTTAACAAACTAGTGTATGTAATTGAGATCACATAGAAAGCAAATGAAAGAAAAAAAAAACACAACATACCGCTATAGCACCAAGCCTTTGCAAGAGAGAATATGAGGTACCAGACATAGCAATCTGCAGCAAACAAAAAACATTGGATTAATTAGACGAGAAGGAAGGAGATTTTTGAAACAATCTTTTTTTTAACAAAAAAAAAGAATGATACCTGGAAGGCATTGTCAGGGCAGTTGTGGAAGAACTTGGATAAACCTCCAGCAGAAAGTGTGAGAGGTGGTCTAAGAGACACAGTAGGAGCAGGAAGATAAACTAACATGAAATCAGCAATGATAGCCATCACCTAATACACACAAAAAAAAAAAGATAGTGAGTCCACTTTGTATTCATGATAAACAAAATAAATAACAAGTCTGAGATAAAAAAAAAATTGAAATAATAAGGTATACTAGTGTACAGTTTAAAATTTGGTTCTTTACCACAGAGACAAAGCAAATGTCAACTACTTGGGTCAAAAGACTATTCATGCAAAAAAACAAATGGTGAGAAATTTGAAGACCCCATCGGATCAGACACAAGTCACAACCACCACAAACTCTAACCCAACCTTTGGTCTATCTGAATGGGTCAAATCTAAAAGACTACTCTTCTCATTCCCCACCATCTACTAACAATTTCACAGCAGTAAGTTTTCAGACATGGAACAGAAAGGCAGAGAGAGAGAGAGAGAGAAGAATGAATGATTCATTACCACATCGGCAAAGACAACTTCAAGTTCATTGAAGAAGTTTTCTCTACGCTTTTCATACTCAGCAGCAGTCTGTAAATCAAAAATAACATATCATTACCTAAGAAACTGAAACACTTTCTCAGATGAAATTCTCCAATAAAAATCCAAACTTTCCACACAGACAGACCTTAGTGAAGACACCAACACCACACTCCATGGCGAGTTTAGCCAAGAAGAGATCATCAGCCAAAAGCCTTTCCCTAAACCCAGCGAACTGCATCAGCCACCTCATCACAGCCGATCTCTGGAGCTCGAGAAACCGGGTGATAACCGATCCAGGAATCTTACCCGACTTGATCGCAGCAGCTAGATCCTTGGGAAGACTCTCCAACTCTGTCCCGGACTCTGCCAATAGCATCATCGCCTCGCTCCTGTTCCTGTCCCTGTCTTCTCCACCCTCTCCACCATCACCGTCTCCTCCACCACCACCGCTTCCTCCGTTGTTGTTGTTATTGTCAGAGCCGCCGTTGTCGATCGAGGCGGAGAAAACAGGGGAAATAGTGACGCGGCGGTTGAAAGAGATGGACTTTGCGGAGAATCCGGCGATAAAGGAGGAGGAAGAGAGTCTAGGAGAGAAGGAGAGGTGAGGCCGTGTGAGGTTTGATTCAGAGATGGATGATGTGTTCGGGGTCGGAACACAGAAGAAGGACGACGTGATTGCCATGGATGCGAGAGAGTGAGAGAGAGAGGTGGGTGTGATCGAAAGTCGTCTCCTTTGGCTCTTCAGTCTCTTGTTGAGAGCAGTAGAGAGAATCAGAGAGCGTAAAGGTAGATTCTTTTCCTTTGTGCTCTGTTTTTTTATTATTACTCTGTTTTTTTTTTTAATCAAGGGTTTTTGCTTTTTTTTAGATTTTGTGTTTGGTGAGTGGGTGGGCCTCACGATGGATGCCAACTGGCGCGTGCTTCTCACGTGTCTCTTACACATCTCAAGATTCACATCTCAGATTTTTTAACTCATCACATTGTGTAGAAGTACTATGTTTTCGGGTTTGATGTCTTGACATATGTTGAGATTTGAAACAGCACCTACCACTTTTAATAAACTCATCTTGGAAACTCAGAAACTTGTCGATATCATCATCAAATCACATGGCCTATCATCCAATGAACAACTTCAAAACAATTGAAACTCTAAAATCTAAAAAAAACCACGTGAGAAAGAAAACAAAAAAAAGGAGAAACCAATACGAATCTTCTTCTGATTCTTCTCTATCATTACCGTGTTAAAACGCTTTTTAAAAAACATGATCATGTCTCTTTCATCAACACAGATGCTTCTTCTACACCGTGGCAATTCAAAAGATCCAAACTTTTCGTTACTCCTTAGAGGCCTCGCCTGCTAGTTGCAATGAACCATCTCTCATTAACTTGAGGCTCAAACTGTTGAATCTTTCCCTTGAATACTGCCGTGACGCTTTTCTCCAATCTGTTCCTGCTTTCATCATCGCTGCAAACTCTTCATAGCTTATTCGCCCGTCCTGATCATTAGGATATATACATGTGTTCTTTTATCATCTGAGATTCATAAAAATTTACCAGAAATATATATATATATATATGTTTTACCTTGTCAGTATCAACATCTTGCATGATGGCAGCGATGACTTCCTCACTGCTGCTCTCATCCAATTCATCATTCAAGGCTTCACGAAGCTCTTCCGTCTCTATGTAACCACTCTGGTTCTTATCAAAGAAGTTAAACGCTTTATGCAAGTGTTCATCGTTCGCCATCTTCTTCAGGTGTACAGAAACAGCTACGAACTCTCCATAGTTCAGTGTCCCATCCCCATCAACATCAGTCTGTTTGGGAAACAAAGAAAGAAAAGAAGAGTTTCAGTTCTCAGACGTGACAGAGCACTTGTCTCGAGCTTACTACCACTTGAGAAGTAAGAAGATTCATACAGCTTCCATGAGAATCTGAAGATCCGCATCAGCAATCTGTTGTCCAGCTTTTTGAAGTCCGTATTTAAGCTCCTCGAGGTTGATTTTGCCTCTCTTGTTAACGTCCATCATTTCAAATGCTTCCTTTATCCCAGCTGCTTCCTCCACTGACAAGTGCTCAGCTATCACCTACAAAGAGTAAAAACAAGCTTTATGTTATAACTTATAATTATCTTTTAGGTTCTGAATCAGATCAAAGAATCAATCGCATGGTTTTAAAAGAATCAATACTCGTAGAGCTCGTTTCTTGAGCTTGTTCATAACAGAAAACTGCTTCAGCCTTGCTTTCACAGTCTCCCCAAGAGACACATTCGGAGCCTTCTTTGCATTCAGTATCCAAGAATGTTCTGCAAAATAGAATCAATCTCTCTTTTATGAGTTATACGATTTCAAAACATCCATCAGAAAAAGCTCAAAACAGAAAGCCTACCGAGTACTTCTGCAGCAGTAAGCCGTTTCTTGGGATCAGGTTCAAGCATCTTTCTCACAAGGTCTTTGGCGCTTTCGGAAACTCTTGGCCATGGATCCCTCTTGAAGTCAATGACTGACCTGATGATCGCTTGAGCCACCCCTTGTTCAGTTTCTGCACCAAAAGATGAGCATATGATACATCTGAGTATGGTCTTATTAGAATAATCAAAGGGAGAACATATGGTAAAAGCATAGACAAACCTGCCCAAAAAGGAGGGACACCACAGAGAAGGATGTAGAGGATGACTCCTGCGCTCCAGACATCGATCTCAGGTCCATAGTTTCGTCGCAGCACCTCTGGTGCCATGTAATAAGGACTTCCAACAATCTCATTAAACTGCTCACCTGTTACAGTTTAGCAGAAGTTAAATTAAACATACACATACACATAATCTGCCCATTGATTACACCTCAAAACCTGATATTATAAATGTACCGGGTTTAAAGAAGACAGATAATCCAAAGTCAATAGCCTTAAGAGCTGACGTCTCTTTCTTATTAGCAAAAAGAAAGTTCTCTGGTTTAAGATCCCTATGCATCACTCCCTGCTTATGGCATATCTGCAAAAGACACACAAAAGAGAGTATGTGAGTGAGCAGAACACACAGATAATCTTAAAGTTGTAATCACACAGCTACAGTTACTACAGAACCTGAACAACTTCAACAATAGTCTTCATAACCGCAGCAGCAGCCCTCTCAGTGTAATGCCCTCTCGCAACAATCCGATCAAACAGCTCCCCTCCTTCACACAACTCCATAACTATATGCACCGCATCATCATCCTCAAAGGAATCCTTCAAAGAGACAATGTTCGGGTGTTTAGGCATATGCCTCATTATCTCAACCTCCCTCCTCACATCCCCTATATCCACCGCTGTTCTCAGCTTCTTCTTCGATATGGACTTGCAAGCATACTTCTCCCCTGTCTGGATATCAGTACACAAGTAAGTCACACCAAACTCCCCTCGACCAACCTCCCGTCCAAGATCATACTGGGAAGTTATATCATGTCCTGTTGGATCTTTCAAGACAGAGAGCTTGAATCCAGCTCCAGATTCATTTGCTGCAGTGACCTCGTTGTTTCTGTTCTTGGGTTTCCCATGTCCACTCTCTATCGTAGCCGAACTCGGACTGCCACAACAGTTCCCCATCTTAATCAAATCTCAGAAACTCCTGACAAAATTTCATCAAAACAGTTTCATTACTCAAAACCCAGAAAGAAAGTTCAAAACTTTGAGCTATTCTCATTGGTTTCTTAAGCCTTACCAACTAGTACCAATCAACAAAGCAGCAAATTAGGTTTAAATTGGATAAGGGAACCCTAGCTAAGAGTACCAAAGAAAGACACACAGACCTCAAGAGGAAATACTTTAATGGCTATAATCAGTTGAAGCAAAAGGGGATATGCATAACTATGAATAATAAAATCAAAAGGGAAAAAGTCATTCATACGGTGTGAAGGAAGCAGATGCAATGAATGATAGAAGAAAGAAGACGAGTCAAAGTCTTCCTCTTTCTCTCTCTTCTCCTAATGAGAAGAAACACACAAATTGACTCTCTTCTTCTTCTTCTTCTTCTTCTTCTTTTTCTCTCTACTACGGATTCAAAGAATGACAACGCCTAACTTTAGTTTTGTGTTCTTCCTGATCCTTAAATTCGTGTGTTATGTTATATAATTAAATCAATCTTCCCGTTGTAGTAGATCATAAAAACTTAATAGTTTTTGCTTTATTGTCCTTTTTTTTTAAATATGCATTTATACTCACCCGTGATCAGTTACATATAGATTCACGTATTTATCTTGATCAAAGCAAAAACAAAAACGAACAACAGTTTCAGCTGTGTAACACTTTCAGATTCAGAAAAGCAAACAATTAAACAAACGTATATTCCAATTTTCCAAAAGAAAATAAAAAGGGAATAAAAACAAGACCTAACTGACTATTCCCCCCATCTCTTGTCCCAAATCTAACACCTAAACATAACTTGGTTTCTCTTTGTACATTGTAACTCCAAAACCACACACACGATATGAGACTCTGACAAGAACAAGTAAGTAAAACACAAAACCCAAAAGCCAAGAATGATTTGCCGGTTTGAGGCAATTGATACATTAAGCCAAACCGTGTCTCTCTTTTTTTTTCTCAAGAGGTTTGGCGGACTGATTATGGTACACCTGAAGAGTTCATGGTCTCATTAGAGTCAACTGGTTCAGAGCCTGATGAGTTGGTTGCTGAACCTTTTTCTCTCTCTCTATCAGCTGCTGCTGCATCCTCTGCTGCCTCTGCCTCAGTCTTCTTAGCAAACCGGCCTCCACTAGCCCTTGCCCTCCTCATCGCGTGCTTGTGTCTTGACTCGTGAAGATATGGCTGTAACAGAAGACGCCACATGTCAACCGAGCTACACATGAATCTTATAAACTCTACACCTAAAAGACGCAACTTTCATGTAATGAAAAATTACCTTTCTGTTGATAACTTTCCTTTCTAGCTCGGCCTTGGCACGTGCTTTTCGTCGCCTTAGTATTCCCTCGTACTGTTTCGCATTCACATAAACAGGTTCTTGTGTTATGTCAAGTGGGAGTGCTGTTCTCTCCCGAGGCATTCCAAGGTATGGACGAAAACCCTGTTTAAATCATATAACAAGAGATGTAACAAAGAGACTTAGATGATCGAAATCACTCAACTCATAAGACCCTGAAAATCGCCAAGATTTGTTTAGGGTCACTAAGGTATGAACTTCAAAAACATATCACTACATCAAACAAACAGAACTAGTGAAGCCAGAATCATTACAGACAGTAACCAAACAACCACAAAGGGTGAATAGTGGCATGGTCACACATACATCAAGTAAGCACTGAAATAAAACTATTGTAGAGACTGAGATAGGTTTCGACAAGATACCAGTGGCTGATGTCCATATGCTCCCATCATTCCCGCATAATATGGATCCTGGTATGGATTAGGGACACAAGCCTGTACACGTAGATTACATTTATCACCATACACATTAAGAGCGCAATACTGGATAAATCCTATTCAGTTTAACGGCTCAAGAACTGAAACATAACATAATATATAATCAAAGACTGAGAGGAAACCACACACCATGTAGTGTCCAACAAGCTCTGGTGGTTGTACAGGTTGCTGATTATGCATAGAACCCGCCACATGTGTCGGATCACCCCCTTCCATTCCATGATGGCCAACTGAAAATAATTAGAGATCCCATTATAGATACAGGGACGCTTCAACAACAGATAATCTCCTTACATTCGTAGAAATGTAAAGTACAAATTACAAAGCAACAAACACATCTCAAGGACATTGGAACGAGTTCAACAAAAAATTGCAAAATAATCATTTCCCTTAGCAACCACTGAACAAGCTACTCTAATCCAATCCCGAGCAGAAGAAGAATACTAGTGATAGACAAACCTGAAGGGGAGGAAGTTACAGCTTGTGATGAATCCTTCCAAGCGCCATCGTTGTTCTCACCATTAGCCCCACCACCGTCTTCAGAAGCTGAATGAACATCATTTGATTCAGAACCATTGGGACAATCCAAAGAGGAGGAGTTTGTCGGAATCCCAGAAGGAGGCCTCTCTTGTGGAATGACGCCAAAAGCATTGTTCTTCCACCAGGGCTCAGGATACATCATCGGCTGCTGATCAGCATGGTGATGATGATTGACTTCCTCTTCGTTCCCTCTCCCCGATTTCGATTGCATCTCTTCACAAAATTTAAGTCAACACTCACAATTCAAAAAACCGAATCAAACAAATCACTTAAAACAAAAAGGATCAATCTTTGGGGGTTATAAAGCAATGTAAAGACATGCAAATTATAAAGGTGAAAACTTCACAATTCAAAACTAATGTTCACAAAGCAATTACTTTTGTAAATCAATGACGATTTCGAAGATAGATACACAACAGTAAAAGAGAAATCAGCATACCAAGAGGAAATTTTCACGGAAACGTCTTTAGCAATCGAATCGATTATAGGACTTGATGAAGATTAGAAGAAGCTTATGTAATCGATCAGGACTTCGCAGAGGAAAAGAGTCGGAATTTGAGAAGAGGTTGGTGAAGAGAGAGAGAAGTGATTGGGAACCACCCGACAGCCCGGCAGTGTTGTGAATCCGAGGAAGACGAATAGGATTGGGCAGAAAGAAAACCCTAATTTTTTTCTTTCTTTTGGGGATTTTTCTTTTTTTTTTCCAGAATTGTAATTTTCTTTTTTTATATATTGTCTGATTTGATTTTTTAAGTCGATAAGTACACGCACGAAAGTAATGAACTTTTCTCACACGTGTCGAGTTCCGAAAGATGCCAGCGCGCGGAGATCTGGGCTCTTCTCTGGCTGACGTTTTGAATTTTCTTTTATTTCTTTTCGCTAGTAAACTAAAATTAACCAAAGAAATTTTGATCCAAGTGACACGCAAGTGATCGGCTGTGAAGAGTGACACGTGGAATTTGTAGGGACCAATATACATTGACAATTTGTCATTTTTGGTAAATACTAAAAATCTTTTTTTGTGTTCACAATATGAAGAATTGATGTAAACTTTTATTTTATTTTTATAAAGTTTGTTTGTCACTTCAGCCAAAACATTTCGTTGAAACACGTGAACAAATGGTTTCGAAGTCTCCTATGAGTTTAGATGGTTATTACCCGCATGCTTATGTTCGTGATGAATTCACACAATCTAGGATGGTAAACATGCTGGTTAATAACCTTGTTCTTGTCAGTGAACTGTTTACGGCGCATCTTTCAGTTGCGTGTTTGAAAAAAAAGTAGATGGTATACATGAAACTGATTACAAATCCAGTTCTATTTTTATTTTAAAAAAAGCAGCTAGAGAGTATGTATTTTTTTTGGGTTGAGAAACAGTGAGTATGCAAGACAATCGAAGCCTCATGAGCCAAGCTAATGGGTATTAAGAATATATTGATTTTAGTTTAACATATTAAAATGGGCCGAAACGCCTGCAGCTTGACCACCGTCCAAAAGTCAGTCGCAGTCCCCCTTCCAACTGCTCTGATGACTTTAGGAAAATTTCCATCCAATAATGAATAATTATTTTTAAAAATATTTTAAATTTGTGATAAAGAAACTCTAACCCAAATTTTAAAAAGAGAAAAAGACCAACATAGTATTAAACAAAGTTTTTGTTTTCTAACTAGCACTCAAGGTCAAAAGTCACAAAAATAGCACTCAAGGGGTGGGGTTTAGGGTTTAGATTTTAGGGTTTAGGGTTTAGAGTTTGGGTTTTAGGGTTTAGAGTTAAGAAGTGAGGTTTTGGGGATAAGATTTCAAATTTTGAAAACTAAAAAAAAATTAAAATTTTTCAAAAAATAAAATGTTATTTTGGTCATTTTAGTTTTTGAATGCTATTTTTGTAATATAAACTTAGGAATGTGCTATTTTGGAGATTTGCCCTTTTTAAAATATTTATAAAACATTCATAAACTCAACCTCATCCTTTTAATATTACATTTTAAACAACAATCACTAAAATTTAAATCCAAATATTAGTATATTTTTGATTAAAGGTATTTTTGTAATACTTCTCCTTATTATAAATATCAAAATTGTTTTTCTCTTTTGCTTTTTATTATTTTATTATTTCTCTTTCTTGTATTTCCTTTCCTCTAGTATATCATTTGTATTTGTCAATAAACCATTGATTGTGTGAGACATGAAAACATACTAGTTTGTCAAAAAAAGACATGAAAACATACTAGCCCAGGATATTTGGTTTTAGAAATTTGGGTTCCATTCAATTATTTTAAAAAATTGGTTTGATATCGATTCAGTTCTTTTGGTTTTCGATTTGAATAACAAAATTAGGGATCAAATAATATCGAAAATAATTTTCAATCTCATTCAGTTTCAATTTTGGTTAATTTGGATTAAAAATCTTTAAAAACGTATCCAGTTTTTATAATTAAATATCAGATTTTTATCTATTAAATAACAAAATTTTAGGGTTTTTGGATAAAGGATTGGATGGTTGAGATAATTTAAAATATTTTGATGATTCATTGTTAGAGTATTTTGGTTTATAAATAATATATTAAATTATTAAATTATCTTAAACCTGAACATAGTTGATATTTATAAGTATATAAACACTATATTATAAACTTACATAAAATTTATATTATAAACTTACATAAAACACTATATTAAATTTTCGATTCAATTTCAGCTTTTTGGATTTGCTTGGATAATTGGTTGGATCTTAATCTGAACTGAATCTCGTTTTTCATTCCCGTATAAAAATGTATCTATCCCTATTCCAGCTAATAAGATTCATTCATTTCTCTCCTCGGGTTTATTCGTTTCTCGTGTCTTTCGGTTTATATTCTAAAGTAGACTAGTACAATTTCTCAAAATAGATATTCTCTGGGTTGGTGAAGAGATCCACGTTTTACTGATGCGAAGTAAAGGTGGGTGGTCTCACTTGAAACAAAACAAAACAAAACAAAAAATAATTTGATAACAAACAAAACTGATGCAAGTTAAGATCTGCTTACAACTCAAAATGTGTGCGAGAGAATAAAATTATCGCAGTGAAAATCACCAGCTCAAACTCTTAAAGATCCTGATTATCAATCCTTGTTCCTTATCAATCTAATCTCGAAGCCATTCTAAGAGATTACATATCAATCAGTAAGGAAAAGAATGGGAACAATGGTTGCACAGTTCTGCTCACCACAAGCCAATAAACTTCCACCAGGCACCACCTACACCAAGCCAGATAAGAATGTTGACTATTGAGATCAAGAATCCATAGCCCCACCATTTGGCCAGTGGCACGTAGTTAGCCCCGTAGAAGATAGGCGCAGACCCGATACCGTAATGGGTCAGTCCTCCCATCAGGTTAGAGAGGAATGCAAGAACCAAGGCTGCAAAGTAAGGTGGTGTGCCTAGAGCGGTTGAGACCGACAAAAATGCAGTGAACATAGCCCCAATGTGAGCCGCTCCACTCGCAAAGAAGTAGTGAGTGTAGAAGTACAAGAGGACGAGGATTCCAAACGATAGTTGCCATGACAAACCCAATCCTCCCACAAACTGCAATCAACCAAAACAAAAATGTCAAAACATTTCATCAGCTAATGACTAAGTCATCAGACTCTTTAAACATTCATCAACAAACCTTTACTACGGTTTGGCTGAACCACTCAATGAGACCGTATTTGTTAAGATAACCCGCCATTGCAATGAGAGCAGCGAACCAAGTGAGCGTGTCCCATGCGACTGACTCAGCTAAGCACTCTTTCCATGTAACAACACCTGTTACAAGAAGCACTGATAATCCAAGAATAGCTGCAGTCACAGCATCCACACTCAACTTAGCTCCAAAAATCCAGAGACCAACCTGCATCAACGAAACAACTAGTTTACAAAAGAAACCTTGCGACTAACAAAACAACAAAACCACAACTTTTTAACTCAAAGCAACAAATCAACTTTAAACAGAAGCAGAGCACTTGCTTCATCTAAATTAAGATGAAATGGCTACAATCTACCGAGGCATAACAGCTAATATAATCTATCTATGCTGAATCTATCGAACTAACCTGTGTCAAGGAGAAAACTTGTTTTAAAAAAGGAGGATCTTGCGTCTAATAAACACCAAAAACCAGAACTTTTCACTCAAAGCAACTTTAAAGTTTAAAACAGAAGCAGATTGCTTCATCTAAACTAAGATGAAATGGCTACAATCTAATGAACCGCAAGCATCTAAAATCTCTGTGTATGTTTTCAGCAGTCACGTTCTGACCAAGCAAGTATATAAAGAGAGCTCACTTAGCAGAAGAGCACACTTACAGTGAGAAACAAAGTGGCAGCCATAATCAACTCGTTCTTAGACATAGGCCCCATCTTATCAAGCTTCTCCTGAGCAAGCTTAGGAGCATCAGGGCTGCTCTTCACCGTCGGCGGATATATAAGATACAAAAGAAACGGAACAACAATCAACGACACGACCCCAGGCACAATCGCCGCTTTCGCCCAATCAGTCCACCCAATCGTCTGCTTAATCGTATTAAACGCCAGATTCGCACTCAACGGATTCGCCGCCATCGCCGTCAAGAACATAGACGAAGAGATCACCGACGTCTGGAAACACGTCAGCATCAGCCAAGATCCAAGCCTGTGCTCCGTCCCGTCCCCAACGTTACTCCCACACGCCACGCAGAGGGATTTCACAAGAGGGAGGAAGATCCCTCCCGCACGCGCCGAGACTGAGGGGATCGCTGGAGCGAGGAGAGCCTCGCTGAAGACGAGGCTGTAACCGAGTCCGAGAGAGGAGCTTCCGAAGAGGCGTACGAACTGGTAGGCGACGCGGTTTCCGAGGCCTGTTTTGATGAATCCTCTGGCGAAGAAGAAGGCGAGGGCGATGAGCCAGGGGATGGGGTCTCCGAAGGCGGAGAAGGCGGCGGCGAACGTTAGGGTTTTGGTGAGTACGGAGGCTCCGAGTCCGAGGAGGGCGACGGCGCCGAGAGGGAGGGGTTGGGTGATGATCCCGACGATTGTGGCGAGGAAGATCGCGAGTAGCTGCCACGCGCTGCGCGTGACTCCCTCGGGTGTTGGGAGGAACCATATGATCACGCCGGTGGCGATCGACGCGAGGAGGGGCTTGATCGCGGCTCCTTGCCACGGAGCGGGAGCGACGGGAGCCGGAGATGCTGCGGCGGAGGAAGAGGCCTTGACGATAGTTGATCTCTTGGCGAGAGCAGATCTATTAGTGAGTGGAGATATGACCGAGGAGAAGCGAGATTCGGTAGATCGGAGAGGTTTTTTCAGGAGATTGAGAGAGGAGGAGGGAGGACGAGGGAGGAGGAGGGGGCGAGATTTGAGGGGGAAGGCGAGAGAGCAGGAGCCGGAGAGAGCGAGAGACGCCATTGTTGTAGAGCGTCGGCGGCGGCGAGAGAGAGAGTGAGGGACGTTGGAAGAAAACAAGTGAAGAGTAGTAAAGTAAGAAGAGGCGGTTGAATGATGACCGTTGGATGGTGAATCGGACGGTTGGTGTTGTAAAAGGAATCTACGGACAGAGATTGAGTGATCTGATGAGAGTATAGTTCGTGAGGTGGGAAATTGAGATCTCCGTCTTTGGTGGGGTCACCCTCATCATCTATTGGCCAGTTTTTTTTTTTGTCAAGTCATTGGCCAAATTTACAAACGAAAAGCCATTTGGTCTTTTCTTTTCGACTCACTTAACTTATTTTTTTTATCTCTAATGTGAAAAAAGTCTTTGATGTTAACCAAACGACAGTAAACATATTTTATATTTTTCAATCTCTTTTGTTTATTGAGCTTTGGACCATCTATTGTTGTCAACTCACTTTTGATACAAATTTTATTTTATGGAACTTCTTAAGATTTTTTTAGAAAATATTGGCTGTGAAATTAGAGATAGCAATTTAATACATTGATTTTTTAAATATCCTTTATGTGATTGGTTAATTTATGTTTAAAATAAGCTTTAACTAGTAAATACTTTACATTATTTTGTTCACTAAAACCAATATACGATAACAAAAATGTTTTCAAAGCATGGTAACAAATTAACTTTCAGATATCATTATTCATTATGTGCAGCGGTCGCTTATATTTCATTTTTTTCTATCATTTTTTTTTTCTTTTATGCTTTAAAAAGTATGTTTCATCCAAGATGTGTTAAGAATAACATATATCCAGAAGTGATTTGAAAGTTTTTCTTCTAGCTGTTTGCACCAAGAGATGAAGACTTTGAAGGTTATACAGTTAATCTATAACGCGCTTGACATGGTGGTTAATGTAACCGAATTAGACCTCACTTGTAGTATTTTTGTGCAAGATGGACCAGACTATATGCGCAACTCAAGCTTTTATGTGCTTATTTCTTATTTTATTAAGAGATATATATCATGTATGTTTTACATATCTAATCATTATAAGAAAAAGAATAGGATGACACTTATTGGTAACTTTTCATCTATCTACAACAATTAACATGTATGTATATATATATTTGCACTTATGTGTGGCTAAGAATCTCGAGTATAAGGCCTTGATTGGCAGTGCATTAGCAGAAGCATTAGCAGTCAACAGCAGAAGCTGTATGCAGCAGAAGCAGTATGCTATATGTATTATAATGTATTATATGATTGGTAAAGCAGTAGCATTTAAAATATCAAATTACCAAAATAGACAAAATAATAACATAAGAACTAATGATGGAATCAAAGAAAACAAATGAATTACGTAAACAATTTCTCAACCATTATAAAGTCATACGAAAACAAAGTTAGGTTAAATAAGAAACTAATATCGAGAAGCCCAAATACTTTCTGCAATGGAATTTCGAACATCTGTCATGTATGCATCTCCTGTGGGTTCATAGCGTGTGACTTTCTGCAATGCATTTCATGTGTCCAAAAATTTTTTTGCTAAAAATCCAGAGAAACAAAGCAAGTATAAAAACACAAACAATACAACACTCAAACTGTGTTACAAAAAAAAAAAATACAACACTCAAACACAATAAATGGAATTATTGTGCAAGTGTATTCATACCTTGCTTGAAGGTAGCGTAGGATCTTGCGGGTTCAACATTTTCTGTTATTTTGATAAGTTACACAAAAACAATATAAGTATCTGTTTAAAATAAACGATGAAAATTTGTAATGGAACCATCATAAGCACCATTATACAAAGCATGACACATGTGCAGAGTAGCTTTTAATAAAACGTTTTCACAGTCCTACGTTACGCAAGTAACAAACGTGCATAACAATAATCAGAAACTTTTCTACACTATAAAAGAAGTTCCTACACCTACTGACCTACACGTACCTTGCTTTCAATTGCTGGGAAACTGTTGACGGCTTTTTTGGTGCAAGGCACAACTTTCGTAACAAACCCATATTTATACGTAGCTAGGATTAGGTTTAGAATATATTAGAATGTTATATTTACATTTTAGTTAATCATATAAAGTTATATTTGTAATTTTAAATTAATAAGTTTAAATGCTCTTGTAAAAGCTTCGAAAGAGAGCATTATGATTTGGAGCATATGGGATCTGCCAATGCTCTCTTATCTGCTCTAGTAATTATTTGTGATTGGATATATAGAGCTGTCAGCCCATCTAACTACTCTACCAATCAAGCTCTAAGTCCGCAGCAGAAAAAGAATAAGATGACGCAGAACTTTATATGTTCTGTTTGAAGTTGAAGTAAAATGAAGGAACCTCAGTGTTCATCAACAGGTCAAGGTCCCAACATTCTTCCATTCTCATACTCTCATGCACGTTTCCAGCTCCAATGGTGTTCACTTCGTCTATGTGGTTGTTAATTTCTGCCTTGTACCAGTCACCTTCTTCACATTCCAGAGGTGGAAAGTAGAGTTCCCCTTGTAGCCCTGTGCTTACTCCACAGAAACCATTTGCGTAAGGGGTGAAATCCTCATTAAACGAGTGGCTGAACATGTGTGGCGTTGGAAATGAATTGTTGTAGGTTGGTATATTGGTCAAATTAGAAGGGTTGGTGAATCCCTGGTCTTGCAAGGATATGAAGTTTCCTATAATGTCTTTAAACTCCAAAGAAGAGGACGAATTTGAAGACGAGTCGCTTGCGTTGGGTGATGAGGAGTTGTTGACGAGGTTGGATGATGTATCGGACATCTTCTTTAGCCTTTTCTTTATTGTTGAGTTCCAAAAGTTTTTTATCTCGTTGTCGGTCCGACCAGGCAATCGTGCTGCAATCTGAGACCACCTATGAGAACGAGGAAAAAGAAAGAGAGAAGAGTAGTTCAGTGAGACGATTGCATGGTTTTCATGGGAATTAGATCGATCTATAATTACTAAGTGAAACAAAGCACTACAATTACTAAAAATTACGCTATGACTAAGTTTTGACCTTTTGTTCAAACAAAATTTTCGTTATATGAAAAAATAAAATCGTTATATGATTTCACATAAGTTTTGACAAGAAAGTATGTATATTATCTCTGTGTAAAACTAACTATAAATATATAATCTGTTACAAAAAAAAAATATAAAGGATAATTTTAAGTGCAAGAGCCAATTAGGTTACTTAGGCATGATAAAAACTTGTTTTTGGTTCGTATAAAAAGTGTAGAAAACAACATTTTAAAACGAAAAAAAAATACAATAGTAAAGATACATTCATTTATTTTAGGAAGTCATGCCCGACGTAAAGTATAAACTAAAAAATCTATGTTTCTTGAGAAGGTGACAGGAAAAAACCTGATAAATGTATAATTAGAAATTTAGAAAGAAAAAAAATGAAAGTAGAAGTAAAACCCTAAAGAAGAGAAGAAAAGGTGCTAAAGATACAAACGTCGATCTCACTAAAACAAATGTTTTTTATAAGACGCACCCTTAAGTCTTAACACCCACGATTAACGAACTTTGACCACTCACATAGTGACATAATTACATGTAAATGTACTCATTTCTTGTTTGGTTCTTTGCCTCTATTTTCTTATGTTACTATTCTTATACATTTCAACTTTCAATTGGGTCAATTTTTCTTCACAAACAATCATTTAACCTTCTGAATTTTAACCGTTATATCGTGCCAGTGAATATTCGAACCAAACGCTATCCTTCAACGTGAACCTCGATTATACATTTCACGTTGATATATCATGTATCTTATATAGTTATATTCCCAGTTGAGCAATGCACAGATTCTTTGTTCATTTGCTCTGGTAAGTGGTAAGATAGCTCACTTCTTATATATTCATACCGGCAGAGAAAAAACGTGATATAAGATCTAATTCAACAATTTGGTCGTAGTATAAGGTGGATTTTTGTTCTTGATCAGTCGTTTTGGCTTTCTATGCGTTTTTAATATATATATATACCGATTAATCAATAAAATATTAGCTATAAGAATTTAATTAAAAAAAAAGATTCACTCGAAAATGCTGTTTTTTAAAGAATGTATAAGCAATATAGTTAGCTTCATTTTCTTTAGTGAGCAATATAGTCGACGTGTAAAAGAACCAAAATGATGGCAAGAATGTAAACCTGTTGCCGAGAATGGAATGAAAACGAATAATGAGATCCTCTTCTTGAGGAGAGAAAGCGCCACGCTTGAGGTCAGGACGAAGATAGTTGATCCAACGAAGACGGCAGCTTTTGCCACATCGCTGGAGGCCTGCGTTTTTAGCGACATCACTCCAACATCCTTGCCCATTGCTTATCATATACTGCATCAGCTTTGAGTCTTCCTCTGGAGACCAAAGTCCCTTCTTCATCTTCTTTACTTGATGAGTGGCTGCAATTGCTGCTACCTCTGGTTTCCTCATTTTTTTGTTGTTGAGTTTTCTCTTAATCTTTCTCGAGGCTCGATTAATTGATGTGAACGAGTGAAAGTTTGTTTTTATAATAGAGAGAGAAAAGAGAGAAGACTTGATGGAGGGATAATGATGATGGTGATGAAAGGGAAGGTTGTATAGTTTGCTTACAATTCTGGTAAGAAAACCATTCCTTCTTTTTAATCTCTATGATATAATATCATAAGGTGTGTTGCTTTGTTTTAAAACATACAAAAAACACCCGGTCCAGGCTCTTTAGTTATATATTTATGCATGTTTAATTGACCAATATAATATTGCTTGTGGTAATTAAATAAAATACACCAACAACAAATGTATCTTTGTATATAACTAACTTAACCAAGTGAAGAAACGTTAGTTGAACGGTCATGGACTAAACGGTTCTGAGAGAGACCCAAAATGCAAACATCAAGACAAAGGAAAAGTGCTCTTCACTTGTTCTTTTTTTTTTCCTTATCTTTTTGGAAATATTATAAACCAATTCTATTAGTTTCTTCATTCACAAGGTAAATATTTACAGACATGTCTAATTCGTTAACCTTACGTATAAATAGTATATGACATTAATATATATTCATGAGCATTTCTATTTTCTATTCAAAGATGTCTTCATTTTTAAGGTAAGCAAATGTCGTATTATCTCATTAATTTACGTATATAAGCATAGTTCGATTGCATCCATAAGTGGACGAATGTTTTTTTTTTTTTTTTTTTTTTTTTTTTTGATAATCCAGGCTTCCCCGCTTCGCGGGTCATTGCCTGGACCCGGTTAGGCAGCGGTCCACTTCACCCGGGAGGGCTTAAACCTGGGCTGAGGACAAGGCCCAACATCCAGTACCACTTGATGACACGGAAGAGTAGTTCCCCCCGCCTGGCGTCGAACCCGGGGCATGACAATTGGCCCCAAAGACTCTTACCAAGTGGGCTATCTCATCCGGTCATAAGTGGACGAATGTTTATAACCCTTTTTGTTTGTTTTATATTAGGCTTAGCCGAGCAAGAAGTTTTGCTTCGGCTTCACACAACCTCATCTCGCACACCAACACGTATACTTAGAAGAAATCAAATTATTGTCATGGAGAATATATAAAACTCCTTTTAGACATATATTTTATAATATTATTGATACAAACGTGGGTCATGATTTTTATTTCTCGATTTACACTAATGATCTATTCAAGTATTAATATATTTTGCCCACCATCTAGAAATGAGCATAACTTTTTATACAATCATAAATAAAACATCCACAGATAAAGTACAAAAGAAGTTTGAATATAAAATCTTGTAAATGATTTCTAATGGAGAAGGCCAAAGATCTTAGGTTTTTAGGGGAGATCTTTGTTTTGTTGAAATCCTTCTGACTATTACTTTGAAGACCTTTGTTTATAGGGCTTATTGGCGAAATAGCCATGTTTTGGTGTGAAATTAGGTGAGTAGCGTTGATTTTGACATAATTAAAAGTCTGGCTTTTTGGTCTCATTTTCTCCGGTTTTGTCCATTCTCGTAAACGGTGGCCAGTTACAATTCTTAAAATAAGCTACGTGGTTCTTTTTGTGACATAACTATACAAGCACGTAATTCAACTATAATTAACACATAGGATGTAAGAAAATGTTGTGACACAAGTGGATAATAGTTGGACACGTTACACAATTTATATTAACGTAATAGACAAAGGAAGTTATACAAATTTTTATTCTATGTGAAATAGAATAATTCGTTATTCTATGTGAAATAGAATAATTCGTTATTCTATGTAAAATAGAATAATTCCCGAAATAAACTGAACATAATCAACTAAAAACTAAATATTACATGAAAATGTAGATCCAAATATAATGTAAATTCAAATCCCAATATAAACCTTAAATTCAAATATTAAAATCTAATTCCAACCATACCCTTCATCTTATAAATACTAAACCCTAAATTCTAATCTTTAAACCCTAATCCAAATGTAAACTCTAAACCCAACTATCAAAATCTAATTCCAACCATACCCCTCACCTTATAAATACTAAACCCCAAATTCTAATCGCTAAACCCTAATCCAAATGTAAACCCTAAACCCAAATATCAAAACCTAAAAAAATGCATAATATAATGTAATATTAAATCATATTATATAGTACTAAACTATACAATATATCTCCTAGCACAATTTTTACTAGTTCAAAAACATGTAATGATAGTTAGAACTTAATTAAGAAATTTACAAACTATATTTCTAGACAAAATATAACACTCTTTGTAATCATCGAATGAAATGGAACATGACAAAATAGTATTGTACATGATATATCGCATTACATAATATGAATAAAACAAACATAATACATGTTGTTTTACATTTCTATTCTATTTGTTAACCATTTTCTTTCCAATGGGTTCACAACCTGTTTCAAACAATCTACTTGAAAGCTCTAATTCGTCCATATCAAACCTGAAAAATGAAAAGTAAGAGCGGCAAAGGTGAAGATGGTTCACAATGTCATATGCAATATAAAAATGAATAACAAGTTAATCGGAATAAGAGCCGGCAGACGAATGGAGCATCTTATTATGTGAATGTATGATTTCATGTGAAATAGAATAATATGAACGGCATACTGTTTCATTTGTTATGACACATAGCAGCAAAATATACAGATACGTTCATACACATTGTTATGTGTTGCATATTTCATTCCACAAAATAACTGATATTTTTACACCATAGTTAATGCACCACAGAGACAAAAATCTCAAATCAAGCACAACTTAGATTAAGAACATCAGAGTAAACTATACCCAAACACAAAGTACAGAAAATCAAACATAATAGCAAGTAATACTATCCTACATGGAATGATTGAATGAGATACAAATACTATTACATTCCAAATGGAAACCAGACCTAAAATTTCATACTATGTATTCTGACAAGCCAAATATAAGCAATGATATTCTATACATCTTCGTATAAATTACTACACCACATGTTTTTGTATCTGAACAACCGGGTCGTCCACAATCCTAAATCAAATTGCCAAATTCTGATAACAAAGCTTTAATTCACTAACAACAACAATGACATCCAAAAGGGACAGTGGTAAAGAGTTAGCAACTATAGTACCCTAATTCCCAGAACAACCCCATACATAAGGAAATAAGCAAATACATGGAGATGGTGAAGAGGATCGACGGAAGAAAACCGAGAACTTACCCTACTTTCAAAGATCTGAGAAATTGATTTGGTGAAATTAGAGAAGAAGAGTATGTTACTAACTGCCGCTGCAAAATGACGGCCAGTGTCAGAGAGGAGAAAAGTAGACGATTCGATTGAGACGACGGAGAAGAGAAGCCACAAGTTATGTTTGATGAGTTAATAATTTTTTTTTATTTTTCTTTTAGCAGGTTACGCCGGTTGATGCAAGGGATATTACAGTATTATTATGTATATTTAACGGCGTGTATACGTCTGTTAGAAAAAATGGCTATTTCGTATATTATGGTTTTTTCTGTGGCTATAAGCCTCAATTTCCCTTGTTTATATATATGTAAACAAAAAATAACTTAGTATGTGTTTTAGCTAGAACTTTCTTCCTTTATAGGAATGGGAGTTTTGGTAATACAAACTTCAACAACTATCGTTTTGTAATAAGACCGTGGAATGTTTTTTCGATTCCGAGATGGATTGCTACTGTATGATATAGAATCACAATCGTACAATTCACATTTTAGATTAGCAGTTTGCAAGGAACTATATTGAAGTGTTAATTCTATTTTTGAAAATTTAACATGCTAATATACATGTGATATATATTCGGTTAAATATATCTTTCTTAACATCTATGAATTTAACTCTGTGCAAACGTCTATAAACCCTAAACCGAAGCGTTAATGTAATCAACACATAAAAGCAAACACAAAATAATCACTTAATAACAATATATACAGTAGTGTGAGGTTAATCACTGTGTATAAGTGTATTAAACTCTATCGAAACTGTGAAGGATGTCTCAAGTTTATTTATCTGAGAGATTAATCGTGCATATACAATATACATAGTATCATTTTATATTTTTATTGAATAACGACTGAAGACAAGAGTGGTTACTAACTAGGAAAGCAATTATCACCCATGAGAACAGAGCCAGAAATAAAGGAAATTAACAAACTACCATTGAATCAAAGCATTGGCTTAAACTTGAATCTTACTTTACAGGGTGGTGTATCTTAATCGATAATTTTATATTTGTATTAAAATCTGTTTTTTTCTTTACTAATATCTAAAAGACTACTAGAAAGTATTACTCACTTCATGGACTATCATTTTGGTGACAGCATCTAATTGGTTAATCATTATACATTTACATAAAATTCGTGATTAGATTGTCTTTGAAGAAACAAGACTTCAAACTCGTTCAATTATTTCACAATCGGACAGTTACACTACGTGATCACAAATTGTAGTATTTAACCTACCTAACCACCCCGTTCCGGTGGATCGTTATTAGCTGTAACTGATACTAGTTCTTAACCTAACCCCTGCCGTCCCGCTGGATTGCGACATTGCTGCTCTTGATTAATTAAACTCACATAAATAAATAAAAAGACGTCAGTGTAACAAAGAAGAAAACTTTTTAGCTGTTAATAATTTCATACACTTATTAGCTGTAAGCAGCTAATAACTTACAATTATGAAGCTGTTATTTTGGTTTTATTGGACCTTCTTATTGTATTTGCTTTGACTTGACGCGGTGTTTTATTCTTTCTTGTACCTTCTTATATAAATAAAATAAAATTTGCATTATTCACCAATCACCACCCACAGCATTCTACTAAACCGCGTCGGCCACGACGGATTCAAATCAATGCAGCCACTAAATTATTTTATTTGTTAATGGGACACCACTAAGTACTTTGTTAACGAGGCGCTACTGGTCGACTAGTTCTGTAACTTCTGTTACTTGTAAAAAATGAGTACTTTTGTTAAATTGCCACATTGGTCAACCGATAATTTAAAACTAGAAGATTGAATGAACCCCAATCTAGATTCACGCTTAGCCAATTCTCGACCTATGTGATTATTTATAACACATTTTTTGTGTTTAATTGTCGCTGATTTTTTCAGAAGTAAAAATCGAGTTGGGATCATGGTATTGGTATAATTACTTCAGTTTTTCTTTTTATATTATATGTTCTTTTATTTGTATTTTGAATGAGATAAAGGGAGTACAAACCATATGTAGAACTCTTTGTCTCTTTCTATAAAGCTAAGTACTTTTAAATCACTTTTTGGTAAGTTATTCTTCGTTCCCAAACATTAAACATGGCTCATAAACATGCATTACAAAGTTGTAATCAAATAATTACTTCGGTAGTTCGCATCTACCTAGACTAGTAGACACTATTGCAATAATTTTGATCATAATTATTAACCTCACATAAGTAAACTGTTGGTTCATTCATACCTTTCTCACGTTACTTTAGAAAACTACCCATCAATTAATTTAATTACACATCAAAATTAGAAAGGAAAAAAAAATATAGAATAGCAAACATATGAGGAAGAAGAAAAACCCAAGAATTAACGTACTACGCTGCGTTCATCGAGCATAAGCTGCAGAATCTGAATCAGCAACTGGAGGAGGTGGAGGTGGGGAGAAGTAACGGTAAGGCGAATAAGTCGTAGGAGGAAGTGGTGCTTTGTACTTGTAATGAGGAAACTTATGGTTTGCTGATGAAACAGAGGAATATCCATAAGCCACGGCAATCATGGCGATAACGACTGTGAGGACCGTCAAGAAGGTGAAGCGTCTCGGCCATGAACATCTCATCTTCGAACACCAAAAGGAGAACTTTAAAACTTTTTTGGTTTGGTGAATGTTTTGGTCTCGTGGGTTAGCCTTAATTATATAGATAGAGGAATAGTTGTTTTACAAAAAGTCAAAGGTTTTGGTTTTATCATATTTTAACAGCACCGCCAACATCTCTTATTTGTTTAATTTTAATTCTAGTTCTATTTGTTATGGGAAAAATAGATATGTAAAGGTGAGATTCGTTAAAATGGGTACGGTAAAGGGACCAATTAATTTTCAAAAATAAATAGAGATCTAATCACAACAGAATGTACACAGAGATACGGGAAAAATCTAAATTTAATCGTTTGTTAGATTAAACCTTATCGGAATCATTCAACAGCATATACTATTGTGGATGTTTTTTTTTATTTTTTTATTTCTATATAGGTTTGCAATTATTTTCAAGGTGAAATTAAGTTTTTATATTGTTTAGGTAGACTACTATAATCCTGCGCGAATTTAATATTTTAGTTAAGAAAACTGTTTACAAAATATAAATGTTTTTAATCTCTACCATCGTTTTTTTGCAAGTACTATTGACTATCGAGGAGAGGAAGGAGGCATTAAAGACATGCTTTGTCTTGTCAATAAACAAATAAAAACATTGCTGTTAAAAACATAGCATAAAAATAGAGTATACTTTAATTGTGAAATTGCATCTCTACAACGACATTGTTGCCGTTTGCACACATACTAGCAACCGTCTCTTACCTTTTTTCTTCTTCCTCCATCAAGCCGTCCTACTCCTATGTACTTCATAGCAACACACAGTTTACTTCTTTAGACATATTATTCAATGTGAAATATGTATCACATTTAATTTAGTAGAAAAAAGAACAATTTAGTAGTTCAAAAAAAGAAAAGAAAGAACACTTTATGAAAAGATTAGTTCCTCTATCACAACACTTGTGTGGTATAACCACCGGTCATAGTTATTCATTTTTTGTTTCTAACATGTGATTCCCAATAAGATCCTTATACAAACCCATAACACCTACTGACTAGTGTCTTAATTCTTCTCGTTCTTGACCGTTGCTTGGCTAATAAACTCTTCCAAACCAATAACAGAAGAGCCATCAACTCTATCATCCATCGCTCTCCTCACTAACACCTTCACCTCTCTAGCCTTTCTCCTAACTCCTCTCCCTACTTCACTCTCCTCATCCATCACCAACTTGATCTTAGCAACAATCTCATCACATTTGATGTCACATCTCTTCCCTCTCGCCACCTCAACCGATACACCAACATGTTTTTCCATCAATATCGAATTAAAAAACTGCTCCCCCGCCATGGGCCATCCGAGCAACGGCACACCGTGGCTAAGCGATTCGAGTATCGAGTTCCATCCACAATGACTCAAAAACACGCATGTTGCCTTGTGTGACAATATATCAACCTGTGGCGCCCATTTCTTCACAACCACTCCTCTTCTTGATTTCTTGATTCTTTCTTCAAATCCTTCAGGCAAATACTCTTTCAAATCGAAGTCTTTCTTTGCCTCAACACCCATTGGTGGCCGCACGACCCATATGAAGTTCTTCTCGCTACTCTCTAACGCCATAGCCAGCTCCAACATGTGAGTTTGAGAAATAGAGTTCATAGAACCAAAACATACATACACCACCGAATGATCCGGCTTTGAGTCAAGCCATGCCTTCACACCTCCTTCCTCTGTCGACCTCGAGCCAGCATCGGGTAAAACCGGTCCGACCGGCAAAACCGGTTTACCGCCGGTTATTTTACGGAAGTAGGACAAACCGACGTGATCGATTTCCTCAACCGTATTGAACAAGAATCCGTCGAAATCAGACCATCCCGGCAGATTCTTCTTCATGAAAACCGACCAGTCATCGCTTCCGTCAGCTTCTAACATGAAGTAGTTCAACTGAGTTCTCTCGATCTCCCCTGCTTCTTGAAAATCATGCAATAAAAACCGATCTTGTTCTGTTTCTTTGTGCGGCAAGTGAAGCCATATGGATCGGTAACAACCTAACCCAAAAGCACCAGAAGCGCTAAAGATAAACGAAGAAACACCAACCTCTTTGCAAACCTTACCGATCCAACCCAAGAAGAAGTCGCCGACGACCACAACATCATCATCTCTTTCTCTCAAGGTTTTGGTGATAAGGTCTCGAAAGGGCTCACGGAGGGATCTTGAAGCTTCAAGGAGGCTGATGACGAGAGAGTAAGGGAGAGAATCGAAATTCTCGGCGTCGTGAGGGAGGCCGTGGTCGGAGCTGTTGAAAGGCAACTCGACGAGTGTTATGGAGGAATCACGAGGGAGTTTGGAGCGTAGTTTGGGGATGTTCAAAGGAGTGTTGACAAGAGAGATGGTCAGGTTGACTTCTCTCTTCTTGTTCTTGATCATCTTCTCTAAACGAAGGGCTAAAGATACGAAAGGGATGATATGGCCTTGTGCCATGAAAGGAAACATCACAATATTCAGATTCCTGTGTTTAGCGTCTGCCATCTCCGTGTTGAGGAAGAACTTTTGAGATTCAGACAAGAAGATGTGCGTTACGGTTTGAAACACTAAGAATAGAAATAGAAAAGAGCTTTTAAAGACTTGGGGGAGTTTGGTCCTTTCACTTTTGGTTATCTTCTTCCCTTCGTCTATTTATTTTTTTTTACGCGAATTAATGGTGTAAAAGTGACGTTGGCCTTTTTAGATTTTTCACTAACTTTTTTTTTCAGTTATATTTTCCGCAATTCAAGGTCAGGATTTTTCTCTTTTTCTTTACTCGTTGGAAACGTAACAAATTTTGAAATTTCAGTCATGCAAATTAATTGCGATGTTAGCGCATTAGATACAGAAACAATCATAGAAAGTTTTTTTCCTGATTTTTTTCCTTTCAGTCTTTGATAGATTCGTTGAACAATATTGTTGACTTATACCACCCGATATCGTTGATTTAGACCACCCTCAGCCCCAAGATACTGAAAATACGTTTTTTTAAACCATACAATAATAGTATTAGTTTGAGAAGTTTTCATTAAAAATTATAACCACTTAGAAACTGACAAAATGCAAGTGGAGTTTTAAAGAATAGTTTGCGTGATCTTGTTTGATAATATGTCGTCTTCAGGTCTCTTTCCATGTTTTACTTCTATTGATTTTGAATTTATTTTCAGACACTAGTAAGACCTGTGCATAATGTCCCGATAACAAGATCCCAACTCAAAATGTTTATGGACTTGTCCTATAGTCTATAAATTCACAAGAGCTTCTTCAACTATTAATCTAACTAGGTGTTTTCCTGCGCCATGCGCAGAAATAATAGTTTTAAATATAATATTTATTTTTTGTTTTTGAGATATATATATATATATATATATATATATATTATTTAGTTAGTGATATATGATTTATTGATACATTATAATAGTTTATCGGAGTGCACCAAGAAAGATATGTATATATGAGAATCAAATATCTTATGCATAGTTAAGGATGGGTTCTCATATATAAATTATTTTTTCCTTATTATTATTATTACATCTGTTAATATGTATATATTCATCATATTAAATGTGCATATCCCTTATTGTATATCTTACAGTTATTAATATGGATATCTCTTATTGTATATCTTACAGTTATTAATATAGATCATACTAAACTAAAATTTAATAATAAGGGATATGCACATTTAATAAACGTAATGTGCATATTCCTTATTGTATTCCTTACAGTTATTAATATAGATCTTACTAAACTAAAATTTAGTTGAATGAAGCATTTGACATGTAATTAATTCGAGATTCCATAAATTTAACAAATTGCTTTTTTTTTGTAAACAAAATTTAACAAATTGTTGACCAAGCAAAATATATTTTACTTTCCTAATTTAAACTTTACGTATTCATTTTGACTTTTTAATCAAGGTAAATGTGATAAGTATCTTACTATTAAGTTGTCAATCTCCTTAATCATAATCTAACTTTTAATGTGATTCATATCTTACTATTAAGTTGTCAATCTCTTTAATCATAATCTAACTTTTAAAACTATTTCCTATTATTATATTTAACATATATGAATCCATAGTTAATTCGATTTGTTCAATCAATTTATGCCATTAAAAATCCATTACAGGTTATTATCTCTTTGACCATCACGTTTCTCATATATGATACTCGATCTTTTAATTAAATTTCCTATTATTATGTGTACATTTATGAAAAGATATCTACTTGACCATCACGTTTGTAATATATATATATATATATATAATTACGTATTCATTATACAAAATTTAACAAAATGAATATAATTACGTATTATATTATTTTAACAAAATAAATATAATTATGTATAATGAATATACAAAATTTATAATATATATATATATATATATATATATATATATATATATATATATATATATATATATATATATATATATATATATATATATATATATATATATATATATATATATATATATATATATAATTACGTATTCATTATACAAAATTTAGATTTTCTTCACTCAAGTCAATGATCATGAATTGTCTAACCATTTCGGTTAATTGTCTAGCCATTTCGGTTTTTGTAAATGAACCACATTTACAAAAATCATATATTGAGAAGAAAATAATTCCAAAATAAAAACAAACAAAACCAATCTGGATCTATATTTTAAACTTAATATAAAAACAATCAAAACCAAATTTTTTAAAAACTTAACATAAAATCTATCCATTACAATGAAGAATTGATAACAAAACAAATAAAACATTTCATAACTAAGAAGAATATATCTTGATTGATTTAAAGTTTAGCTTTCCACTTCTCAGATTGTGGATCCAAAACAAAGCTGCTTGCACATAGTGTTCCCTTTGACTTGTTATTCTCTATCCATTCTAACATCTTCGATTTTTCTTGACGATCTAGGATATTGACATAATTTTCGTTCTTGGTGTCAATACTATGATATTCATAGCACTTCGATCCCTGAAAAAAATTGAGCCCATAATAAGATGGTGAAATAATAAGATTGTGAATATCATGTGAATAATATGATATTCATACGACTTACATCAAGAGAGAACAATTCTGACCACATATTATTCCATTTGCCTAAATCTTGCACAACATAATAGATTTTAAAACGATCAATCTCACTAAACGCATGACCGAATTATAATCCCCTTGACATGTCATCTCTAAAGGAATCATTATACCTCTCCATTTCTTGGTCATGTATATTTGGAAGACCTCATAGAATAAAGTGGAAGAAGAACTTAGGGAAGAAGTTTAGAATGATAAGAAATAGTGATAATGATTAGAAATAGATGCAACCTTATAAACGATATTATTAGACCTATTTGGTCAGAATAATTAGGGTTTAGGGTTTACCGTATTTGATGGTTTAACGAATTGGTTATTAGAAAAGGTTTACCGAATTGGTTATTAGGGAATGGTTTACCGAATTGGTTATTAGGAGATGGTTAGACACGTGGGATTATATTAATTAAATTATGGTAACATTGGTAAGATTATATGGTAAGAACTTATGAAAAAAGATAATTATATGGTAAGTAGTGTGATTGATCGACATGTGGACTTCCATGTCACCTTTTTTTGAAAAATCACTTCTCAAATATAGTCTAGGGGATGAGCCCCCACATCCAAAAGATATAGCGGCAGCAAAAAAGTGATGGGCCTTGCTAACGATCAAATACTCTAGGCCCACATTACGTAATTTCCTCCCACAGTTTCTTCTTTACCTGTTTGTTTCCACAACTAAACTTTTCGACAAGACTCCTAAAGATTAAAGAAGTAACGCAAGCGATAAACAAGAAGTAAAATTACAAAAAAACTTTTTATATCAAACTAGAGAGTGTGTGAGCGAGACTCTCTTTTAGCCTAACGACTTGTACCTGCAAAGAACCTTACATCTTAAAACCCTATCTTGAATATAAAACCCCGGCATCACCATAACCTTAACCCTCCCTTGTCCACGTGACGCTGATGATCTCTGCGTCCTCTCTCGATCCCCACCACCCATATCTTCCATATAACTCGACTCAAACACTCTGTTTTCTTCCACCCTCAAGATTCCTAACGCCGGTTTAAACGAGAACGCGAGCAGATGAAGCAACCATACGCATTTAGCAGCCACAAAGAACGCTTGAAGCATTTGTTCAGACCAAGGTCTTGTCCACTTCAACGTTGCGATGATCAAACTCATCTTCTCGTCGCAGAAACTACTGAACTCCTCGCTGTAGTATTTTGTGCCCTTTTTCAATACCTCGTTCCAGCTCAAGTTTCTCAAGGAGGCAAATGATGAGAATTTAGCTTGACGCTCTTGCTCTGGATCGAGTAGTTTCGGTTTACCGTTCTTCTGGAAGACGCAGTTCTCGAAGTCTTGGTATATGGTTTGGCTTATGATCGCTTCTAAGTGGTATTGAATGATCTTGGAGTACTTGGAGGTGAATGATAAGTTGTGTGGTTGAAGGAGAGCGTTGATGTGACTCATTAGACTCGAGTCTTCTTCGTCTATCTCTGTGACTAACGTTTTCAAGAACTGCTTTATCGATAATCTTGATTCGGATACAATCTGCAAGAACCCTTCAACCATCACCTCTTCACTCACTGGCATCTCTGAGTCATTCTTCTTCATTGCTTTGTTGCTATTCTCTTGTGAGACTACTTCTGTTGCTTGTCTCAATGCTTTCTTTAAACCGTCGCAGTAACTTTCCAAGTACTGAAGCTTCTCGCTGAACTCTCCCAAAGAAGATTTCATCTCTTCGACTTGTGTCAACGCAGCGTCTCTGCTTCTGTTTGCTTCCATCAGCTCTCTCTTCAGCTTCTCAACACCAGAAGAACAAGAGTCTTTCAACACCTCGGAGACTTCTTCTGATCTCTCGGTTCTACTAGGAGAGTTGAAGATAGAGTTGCTCTTTTGCTTCCTCTTTAACTTGGGGAACAACCAAGACATCACTCTACCTCCACGGTTCCTTGACTGAGAAGCAACAATAGCTGAGTGAGAATCCGTCAAGGGCACGACAAGATTAGAGCTCTTCAAGCTCTTGGTATCAAAGCCTCTCTGTTTGTAGTCATTGCAAGAAGAGACCGATCTAAAGTCAACCGAGCCACCACCACAGTGACTTCTACCGGTTGTATAATAATGTAACGGTGGAGATCTGAGAGCGTCCGACATGGTGTAAACATGGGAATCTTGCTGAGGGGTTACAGTCTTTCTTGACGTTGAGGTTTTGTAGGAATCAGAGTGGTAAGTATGTCTCAGGTCTTGTTCTTCGTCTCCTTCCACTAAATCAACACCAGAGTCATCCCAAGTTTCAGATAATGTGAGATTCTTGTGATGAAATGCAGACACAGGCTCATCTTCATAGCTCTGTGTCAAAAAACAAGGAGATAAAGTTAGCAGATAAAATGTGTATAGTGGAAAAATAACACAGTAACTTGTGTCCAAACTCAATACAGTGTGACAGCTAAAGGACAAAATAAGGAAAAACAATGGTTCTTCTACTTCTACCAAATCCAAGTCTTTTACCGTTTGTCTTTTTATACTTCACAGTGGTTTGAATTATTAATGGTCTAATCAAATCATATAATGTATTGTTTGTTAATTGAGAAAAAATGGATTAAAATACAATAAGATATCATCTAAATCTTAAAATAAAACCAAAATTAGCGAGTCTAAACCGGATTAAACCAATAAATCTCGGGTTTGATGAATTTTTTCAAAGATGTGTTTAAAATTCTAACAAACTCAAATTCCCATACATAATGTCGAAAGCAATCAAGTAAAGAGATACTAAAAAGTGGAGAAAATACACATGGAACCCGACAAGAAAGATGATGAGAAAAAAGATAAGGAGAGAGAGAGAGAAAGAGAGGTTACAGGAGTGAAAACGGGATAGTCATGAGCAGAGAGGTTGGGGAGAGGACGAGAAGCTGGTGAAGGTGAAGAAGGGTTTCTGATACTGTAAGTAGAGGATGGGCTTGACTTGTGAATAAGACCAGCTTGAAGTGCCCTCACCTTCAGTCCATTTGCTATGGCTTCTTCTTTTTCTCTTCCCTTGTTCATTCTTGTTTCAGAAGAAGCCATGGAAGAAGAAGATTAGAAAGAGAAAGAAGAGAGAAAGAAGAGAGGTTGTGAATGCGATAGTGCTAGAGGAAAGGGTGTGTGTGATGAGGATGATGTCTGCGTGTGAGAGAGAGAGAGAGTTAAAATCCAAAGAATGTTCTGTCTCCCTTCTCTAAAAAGGACTTGATAAAAAGAGCGCATGTGAAGGGCAGAGTCCAAAGTTTACATAAATACCCCTTATTTTCTTTTAAGTTTAACAATTAAAAATCAAAATCTTTTTTTTTTCTTTCTTTCTTTAGAAACAACTAATTCAAAAGTTATTTGGTATAAATTACTAGATTTATCCTTTGTCAAACTTCTAATTACATATTATTGACAAAAACTAGAGAGCAAGATGAAATTTTCCTACCACTTAAACAAATAAAATGAAGAAAAGATTTAAAACTTGGAAATAAAAGATTTTTAATAAATTTGTATCTTTGTTTAGTGAACGTTTAGCTTATTATATAGAAACATAAATCTAAACAAAATGCTAAAATATTGAAAATACGGTTAGGAATTTTAAATTCTTGACACAAATTAAAGAATCATAGTTTAAAATTAACTTTACGATAGGAATCTCAATTTAAATAATTAGATATGTTTAAAACCTAGCATACTAAGTATTGAAACCGAATTTTTCATGTTTTACATATAGATCATACCTTTTTTTCGTATGAACGTATAGATCATACTTAATCGAGTATCTAATTGGGTTATAATAGTGTCCTAACCTAAGTTCGAACTTTGGGGTGAGCCTATGTTAGTGACGAACAAGTGCCCATGTATCAAATGCCTATGACCAGTTAAGATGCTCACAGAAACATCTACGAGAATAGATTAGTAGTTTGGTACGTGCTGTGATGCTTAGCAACAAGTAACAACAACAAAATGTCTCATTAAGTCAGTCAACAAACTAAAAGGTCGTCGATACCAAAAAGAAATAGAATGTGGTAATGAAAGGTGGATGGATGCTTTCAAGTCTTTGCCGTGGAGAAGAAAATACTCTCAAAAACATTTACTCGTTTTGATCCCCAGCCTCAGAAGAATAGGGTATATTAGAAAACATATAAGTCATATACCTTAGTTAAAAGCTAAAGAAGACTTTCTGACAAAACCAGATCTGTTAGTAGAAGATAGATTTTCGTGTGGGAATCATCATTTCCCAAGAGTTGTTTTGCTGTAGTGTTGGGAAAGTCGGGTTGTTTACATCAGCAAGTAAAGAAGTCAGGACTCTGAGAAAAAGCAGTATTAAAATTGTTAATAATATAATGATGAGAAAATCATTGTTAAAGAAAGAAAGAAAAATCATTGTTGAGTAATTGTATTTAACTTTCAAAACCAAACCCACCGAACCCATATATAAAGTACAAAAGAGCCTAACCTAATAAAGTGTTTGTCTAAACCTTCCACATGCGTAAAAGTATGTCTTGTAGCCTTTTTGCATTTTTCTTGCCAATGAACTGGGCATGCTTCACACTTCTTTGCTGCAATATTTTGTTTGTAAACGTATTTCTTTCAACAGTTACAAAATATTATAAAACTGGGACTGGTTTCTTATCCATAATAATCCTTTTTGGGCTAACATATCTATCCATAGTAATCTCGATTTGAAAATGATGTTACATTACAATTACACTTTTCAAAAGAATTCAATAGGTTAATAGGTTATCTATATCACCAAAATAAATTTGATTAGTGTAAACTGTAAAGTGTATTTAACAAAAAAAAAATTTAAAACAAATAATTTATTTTTAAAAAAAATATTATACCGCAAAAACGATGGGAAATGCCCAATCCGGAATCATGCCTATTAATATACTGGTCCATGTTTTATGGAGGGCCATCTTTCGGAAACAAAATTGCTATTCAAATGTATTGTTAATTCCACACAATAAAAACCTCATAAGTTCAGAACAAGGGATAGTCCATAGTCTCGCATTTATATTTCAATTATACTGGCTCATTACCTATATCACAAAAAAAAACATAAGAACAAATAAATATTCACTAAAGGCGATCCAATAACTAAAAACAAAATTATCAAGAAAATCGTACAAGTATATAACACTAATATAGCAAAATATTAAAATTAATATACTATAAGTCCACCTTGGTATCGGCTTAAACGAGCTATGGTCTCCAAACCAACGCACGTAGAAGAGTTTCCGTTCATTTTTAGTTAAAAACAGTTCATCTCTACAGCTGGTATTTGAAGAGACTTGCAAATAAATAAAAAGTAAAATTAAACATTCAGCAAAAAAATATTGCCGTACCTTGAACCAGAACCGAGAGACGTCGTCTTGCTTCGAAGACAGAACGTGGGCCTTTAAAAACTTGTCGTAGACGACTTCTGTTCTGCCTCCCGAGGAAACCATCTTCGAGTTGTCTATCAGTGTCGAATTCAAAGCACCAGCGACATATGTCTTTCTGATCACAAAACAGAAGATCAAAACGTAAGTTATATCAGTGTGTCGCTGCTTGAAGAAGTTCATTCTTTGATTCTTCCTTTCCGATAAGATTTCTGATATTAGTTTCTCTTTCTCCATAAGAGAATCCATTCAATTCCAAAACCAGAAAGAGCCAAAGTGTGCATGCCACAATGAGACTGATGGAGAAGGTTAGACGATCTCATCCCAACTTCAAAATATATAAAAGTAAGTATATCAATTTTTTGCATGAGCAAGTTCAATGATACATAATCTGCTGATTCATTCATCAACAGTAAAAGTAATACCTTTGGTGAATATAAAAACTAAAGAACTAGAATCTGCAAACTCACAAAAAGCTGAACGGGTAAATATCCATACAAATGTCTTGCAGCTGAAACTCTTCACCCCAGCAGCTTCCATGACTCTTTCAGCACCATCTCTTGAGCTTTGTTACTTTTTTTAGTTTTGGAAGCATTGAAATCAATCAACGTCTTGACTTGACATAATCACAAAAGGCATACATGTTCTCGTAAGGATCTCCTCTAGTAAAGGTGAAATAAATAAAAAAGTCTAAGCATGGCGATTTCATCAGTCTCACTGAACAATCTCTGAAATATCTTCTCCACATATCTTCTTAATCTCTTCATCAGTTGTTGATGACAGCTTCTTCTTCTTCACGTGCTCAGTCGAAGCAATGATTGCATCAACTCTTCTCTCTTTCAGCTTGTACTTCACATTTCTAACTCAGAATTTTGATGGTGAATCTCTGCAGTTCAGGGTGCTGGCTTGGAATTGGCTAAACAAGAGAGAAACAAGTTGCTATAACAAGTACAAAATCATCGGAAAAACAAACACTGTGATTCATCAAGCCTTCTAATATGAATTGATGAGTAGGGTTTGATAGATATCCATGTATATATATGTGATCAATATCACCTAAACAACTCCAGAATTTTTGAATATATCTACCAAATCACATGTAGATTTCTATTATTTAAACTTTCATTAAAACCACTCAATAACTTTAAAATCACCTTAAAACTCATTAAAATTAAAACACTTTAAAATCTTCTAAACCTCTTAATTCAATACACCCCAAAGAGTCTCAGTATTTAATGTAAGTATTGTATTTTGTTGAAAAGATGTTCAATCGAAGATGATTTTAACATATAAACATTATTAAATTGCCCATAAATTCTGTTTGTGATATGAAAATATGGTCAAAACATATTACAAAAAATCATATGTTTTCTTACAAACATTGGTGAATTGCTCAAAAATAATTTTGATTGTTCGAAGAAATAAATCTTAACTTCCAAATAAGGCTAAAATTATTAAACTCTCTTAGGCGGACATATAGTTCAGTTTAGAAAAAGTACTTCCTCCGTCTTTTTCCATTTGATGTATTTTAGTTTTACACACCGATTAAGAAAACATTTATTCTTTTATATATGATTGTATTTTACACCTTCTCATTAATGCGAACATGGCGTTCTGTTTAGAAAAAAATACTTTTTTCGTTTATTTCATTTGACACTTTGTAGTTGTACACACTAATTAAGAAAATATTTAATTTTCTACATTTGATTGTATTTTATACATTCTCATAAGCGACATAGAAATCGGTTTAGATAAAAGCACTCTCTTCATTTTTTTTCCAATTGTCGCTTTGTAGTTGTACATATCGATTAAGAAATAAATTAATTTTATACATTTTCTAAACAAAAACACTATTAACTATCTAGATAACCATAATCAACAATAAAAAAATATGCAGAATATAAAAAATAAAATCATATAATATATATACTAATAATTTTTACATTGAAATCGATAATCATGTAATTTGGAACAAAAGAATATTCAAAACGTCACTTATTAGAAAAGGAAGGGAATATCATTCTGTTGGTTATTTGTCTATTTTTGTTTTTTTTTGAATTTTGAAACAAGAATATGGTCAACATCTAAAAAAAAAAGAATATGGTCAAAAATTAATAAAAACTATCCAAAATATGGTCAAAATTCATATAAAAAAAGATTTCTTTGGTTTATCAAAGATTTTTTTCTATTCTTAAGCAGTAAAAACAAGTTCATGGTTTGTGTTGGTGAAATATTTTTCAATATGGAGATAAGAACAATCTTAAAATTCCTTGAACAAAGATATTTTTCCTAATTTCCATACAACTCCTCTGTGAATAAATATATGTCTTCAACCACACACAAATTCTCAACAAGCATCTTTCACAATCAAATCTAAGTTTTCACATTTCAAAATTTGTTTGTTCATAATGGTTCGTTCCAAACAGAGAGCCACGATGTCCACAGGAGGTACTTCTATGCGGATGAGAGTACCACCCAGTACTCCTATGCGGATGAGAGTACCACCCGGTAACATTCGAGGTAAGAAGCCGTATAGGTACAGGCCAGGAACCGTGGCGCTAAGAGAGATCAGAAAGTATCAGAAGTTCACAGGACCACTGATCCCGAAACTTCCATTCCAAAGACTGGCGAAAGAAATTGTCCAAAGTTTCAACGCAGGGTTACGTATCCAGAGCAGCGCTATTGATGCTCTCCAACAAGCAGCTGAACGTTTTCTCGTTCGTTTGTTTGAGGACGCCAATTTGTTTGCCATACATGCCAAGCGAGTGACTATCATGCGTGACGACTTCATGCTTGCTAAAAGGATTCAGGGTGATAGACTTTGAAGTCATGATATGTATTATTTAAGATTTGGGGATTAATATCCCCGTTTGAATGTACCGTTCTGCTTATTTGAAATAATAAAAAAAACTTTGCTTTGTTTGCCAATTTTTGTTCTTGATTAGATTTGTCTGCTGAATATCTAACAACTAAAAGTAATAATTATTATCATATACACATAAAATATAAGAGTCATAAACAGAGTTGTTTAGTGCTTTGTTCTAGTCCTTGGGAAATTTTGTCTTTCCTCCCTGGATACGACCTTCATTTTGAGTACTAATTTTATGTATATATTTCCCACAAATTTATCATATTCAAGTCAACAAATTAAACATGAAAGTACATTATAACTGACAAAAAGTAATGATCATTAGATCATTTGATAAACTTGCATAATGATTGTTATCATAAGCCATGTTAGTATTTCAATCATGTATCATCTTTATGTGATAAAATACATTCGACTGCGAAGATCGTCTACTCCTACATGTGGGCGTCTAGAGGGGTATGATAAATTATACAGTTTACGTAAATGTAAATGGTGTAAACCTAAAAAGTAGGGCATGGTCTTAATACTACCAGACGCCAGAGATTATTTGCCGGCTATCGCATAACGTTACGACCCCGACTGTGACGGATTTTTGAACATATAAATCCTCTTCGACTGGGTATGCTAAATTTTGAATTTACAATCAGATGATAAAAGCTTGACTAGTCGAAAAAGTGTTTTATGCGTTGATCTTTGATCTTCAAATCACAGAATGTTACTATGAGTTACTAGGTAAAGAATCCTTATGGTATCGCACGAGAACTTATTTTGTAAAATAATATGCCAATCTATGATTGTTTTTATAAAATATATGTGTTACAAAATTTATCTTGCGTGCAATTATATATTTTATTGATAATACTAAAAAACTAAAAAGTAAAGACATTCTAATCAAATCATCAACTATATTACAATTCGAATATTCATGAACTATGAAACCATGTATGGTCAAATACATGATCACATGACAATTTTAAGAGATTTTATTCCTTAAAATATTTTCTTTCTTAACATTCCATATAAAAATGTTTTTCTAAAGACTGACGTGCTTACAAATTGTTTGTCCTCTCAAGTATCATGACGAAATACATCATGAACTTGTAGTGGTGATGATAGTCTTATGATTTGTTAAGGTGAATATTCATCGGATCAATTACTTCAGAAATAATAAGAAAAAGATATTTCAAAATTGTTTTTAGTGTTCCAACTCCAATTCTCTCATCACGTAAAAGTAATAAAAAAACATCTTCATATATGGATTCATTTTTCCAATCAAATCTTCAACTTTGTATGTAAATGACGTTAATAATGGTATTATAGCAAAAGTGTTGTGAAAGTTTAAAATTATAAAAAATGTTCTATCACCATAATCATATAAAGGCGCATCAATTCTTACACAATAAGAAAATGTAATCTCATTCACCATATTAACTGTAGATTACAAATTATCTACAAAAGGTATGGCAGTAACATTCTTTCCCCCGTTAGTTGAGAAGATAAGAAAGAGGATTGGTAAGTGGACAGGGAGATTTTTATCATATGCTGGTAGGTTACAACTGATAAATTCAGTTATTGCAAGTCTGACTAACTTTTGGATGGTAGCATTTGGTCTACCAAGCAGATGTATAAAGTAAATTGAAAGAATATGTTCAGCATTTCTGTGGCCAGGGCCGGAGTTGAATAGTAGACAAGCTAAGATTGCTTTTGCCAGAAATAGTAGAACAGGAGGGAGGTTTAGGTATTAAACCTTTGAAGGAGATGAATGAAGTCAGTGTTTTGAAGTTGATATGGAGGATTCTTTCTGCTAATTCACTATGGGTTATATGGATACATATATATTTCACACGGAAAGGGTCGATATGGACAGTAAAGGAACCCGCTTTGGTATCTTGGATGCGGAGGAAAATATTGAACTGCAGGGAGAGAGCAAAGCAATTTTATAAAGTTGAAGTGAAGAATGTTAAGAAAGCTTCTTTCTGAAATGAAGTGTGGTCTCCTCTTGGTTACTTGAAAGAGTTGTTGGGCATAGATACATTGATCTGGGAATACCTATAGATGCAAAAGTTGAAGATTGCAGATATCACATGAAAAGAAACCAGATTCTAAATAGAGTAGAAGTGGAGATTGCGAAGTTTAAAGAAATGAGATTGAGAAGTTTAAAGAAATCAGATAATAAGGCTTATCACTGATTCAAGTCACAAGAAGCTTCAGCTCTTCATAATCAGATATGTATTCCAGGGGTCAGTGCATAGTATTTGGAGGGAGCGAAAGGGTCTTCAGCAACTCTCTTAGCAAGAGTGATTGATAAAACTATGAGAAAAAAAGTTCTCGATTATCCAGAGGAAGAAGGATAGGGGGTTTGAAGGAGAATTGAGATACTGGTTTGATACTAGACAAAGCTAAAAAAGTCTGAAGTTCAACAATAGAGAAGAGTAGTATGATTTTCTAAAAGAAAACTTGTATAAAAATTATAAAAAGGAAGTACACTGATGTCCAAAGGTTTTTTGAATTAATTTAACATTCAATTCAAAAAAAAAAACAATAATAGACATGTAACCTAACATGTAGCATTTACCCTAGTACCAGAGCCGTGCGGCAATGCAAAAAATATAAACATTGGTTTAGGTCATCAAAGTTTTGGAAAACTTTTAAGGCATAATTTTATTGTTTCATTTATTCTTGCAAGAAGTATAGGAAACGTATTTAAGATTTGTGAAGTTAGAAAAATTGAAAACAAGAGTATATATAAAAACTATGTTTTTCCAACTAATTGAACAAAATAGTATAGAAATCAGTATTTAAACCATTTTAATAAATTAATGAACTTACTTATCTCATTAAAAATTGTTGCTTCAACTATTTTATACTTCACCAAAGTTTAAGCAAAAAAAAAAAGAAAAACTATTTTATACTTTTTCGATTATAACAGATAAAGCATAGAATGGTTTAACTATTTGATCCATCTTAAAAAATTGGTTGAAAAGAAAAATTTAAAATTTAGTTATTGTCTGCTAGTTTTTTTATCTCTATGAATGTTCAAAACCATTGTAAATATTATCTATAAAGGGGGGCATTTGATCTGTAGTTATGCTTATGGCAGTTTTTAGTACTCGCACGGCACTGCCTACAACGAATTGGCTAACATTAGTTATTAGTCATTAGCTAATAATCCATCTCATTTACGTGTTATCATCTCCCATTTACGTATCATCAGTGATTCACTATGTTAATTCCGGAAGTGCATTAAATTTCTATGCACTTTATGAGATTATGAAAATATCTTTTTATAGAATAAGTATGTTTTGTAAATGAGAAAAGGAGACCGAGTTTTTTCAAACTGATATAAATACGGGTGTAAGAGATCAAAATTATATTTATTCATATAACCATTATACAAACCCTAAAATAGGTTTGCCTCAATAATTTTTGCTTTTAAATGGATATTTTCTCCAATAAAGTAATGTAATTATTAAGATGAAAACGATATTATTAGGATAACAATTTACGTTTACTTGGGTTTCTATTATTAATAGACATGCGAAAATTGAAATGAAGAGAAAAGCGATGAGAGTATTTCCAAGAGGGAGTTCTCAATAGAGTATGTAAACAATACAATAATGAAAAAAAAAAATAAAAGTTATAGAAGAGAGATAAAACTGATGAATTTGACTTATTAATCCCTACAATTATATATGCTAACAAATTTATCATTCTAAAAGTAATAGTTGGTGTTTGACAAAAAACAAAATAGTTGGTAGCTCAAAACTTATTAAAGATACATGGAGAAGGAGGTGCGGAAACCAATCATAACTTAGCTTCAAGCATTTGCTTGAAAGATAAATGCTTCATAAAATGTCATCTTATATGACAGTTGATTACATGTCATGTGCCAGTAACGATGAAATTAATATGGTAAAATATGAGATGTGGTAACTATTGTCTACGATGTGGAGAATCAGAATTATCTGCCACTCATGTCCGTAAGCTTTACAAGCTTGATCCCTATCAACGATACCAACAAGTCCGGATATCTTTCCGATACTAAATATCTATGCTAACATGGATTATTTCTTTTAGAAAAAGAATATATATCATTGTAAAGCTAGAATTAGACATTGGTCCTTATCCCTAAATAATTTGATATATTTGAACGTCTTGAATGGAAAACCTCTTTTGAAAGATTGACAGAGATCCATTAGAGTTACTTTGCTATGCAGACAACGAGTGTCAAGCCTGGTTTAATACATCGAAGTGGTGCCACCAAATCTACAAGATCACACTATTGAAAAACTCCATATCTTAAATTTGGGTAATATCTACATGTTAGATGGATCATGGATATCTACGTCACAGTTTAGTGGGTGTGGATGAGTTTGGATGGATAATTTTGGGAAGGTTTAATTTATGGAGACACGAAATTATATTCGTTGAGATTTTGCCTTGCATTCAAAAGTAGAACTGCGATCGGCGATGAAGAACATGATGCAACATTAGATATGTCAAAACTTTGGAACATACTGCAAAGATCTGATCACCATAATTAAGGAACCATATGTTTGATCAAACTTTGCAACAAAATTGGAGAAGATAGATACTTTACAGATATGTTTTCTGAATTTCAAGATCATTCATATTCCACGAGTACAAAATAAAATTTCTGACACTTTAGTTCGAACTGTTGGATCTTTTTCATAGATAATTTTGTTTTATTGGTTATTTTATTATGATCTGGTTACAAATTTAAATAATAAAAGCCATTTGATGAAAAAAAAAAAGCTGCTTCATGGTAGTGGGGATTTCCCCGAGGAAGAAATGAAGCACATGCGTGCACATGAGTTAAATTTAGAATAACGTCAATTCCATTAATGTCGATCTTCTGACTTATCTCGCTTCCTTCTAAATCACCATTAACACAACTGCCAAATCTCTGTATCACGTTTACTCTCCTTTTTTCAGGGCCGACCATGAATTTTGATAAACCTGGCTCAAACTATACCGTGATTTACTACAGGACCATGTTATTAGTACTTATTAGTAATAATATCCAATCTATATCTCATTATCTTGGAACTATTAGTACAGCCAGGCAACAGAACCAAGAACATAACCATGTTATTTAGTATCATTTAATTATACTGACAACTAAATAAAACTGATCATACTACTATGATCAAAGTGTATTATTAATTATTATTAAACGAGAAGGTTCAACGAAGCAAATATGCACTAACAAAAAGTATTGTTTCGTCGTGTTGCACCTATAAATACAACACCATAGTAGCTAAGTCGTTACCATGTCAAAACCTATGTAAAGCACATAAACACATCACACCAAGATTCTTGGTTTTACATATACTTTTACAGTGATCATATTGTAAACGTGAGCCATGTTGGATGCTAAGAATGCGTTAGCGACTGTATTGATCAGCGTCGCCGTAATGCTTATCGCCGGTGTCCAAGCTTGTATCCCCTCCGAACGAGCGGCGCTTCTTGAGTTCCGATCAAAGCTCAACGAGCCTTACATTGGCGTATTCAAGTCGTGGAAAGGCCAAGACTGCTGCAACGGCTGGTACGGTGTGAGCTGCGACCCCAAGAGCCGCCGCGTCTCAGCCATCACCCTCCGTGGAGTGTCCGAGGAGCCGATTTTCCAGAGGGCGAAACGGAAGGGGTTCATGACCGGCACCATCTCGCCGGCGTTATGTAAACTCGCTCACCTCTCCGGCATCACCATCACCGACTGGGAGGGAATCTCCGGCGTGATTCCGCACTGCGTAACGAATCTTCTCGCCATGAGACATTTGGATCTCGTCGGGAACAAAATCTCCGGCGTGATTCCGGCGAGTATCGGGAAGCTGGTGAAGCTGAGCGTGTTGAACCTCGCCGATAACAAAATCTCCGGCGTGATTCCTCCGTCGATCACGAGGTTGACGAGGCTGTCGCATCTTGATCTGAGGAACAATTATATAACCGGAGTCATACCGGGAGATATCGGCCGGTTAAAGATGCTGAGCCGTGTGCTGTTAACCGGTAACAGAATCTCCGGTCGGATACCAGAATCTCTGACCCGGATCTACCGACTCGCGGATCTTGAGCTCGGGATGAACCGGATCACCGGCGCGATCCCGGCTTCGCTGGGGAAAATGTCGGTCCTCGCGACGCTCGATCTCCACGGGAATATACTCTCCGGCGCGATCCCGGGGAGTTTGATGACGTCATCGATCTCGAATTTGAATTTGCGCGGGAACCGTCTTGGCAGGAGGATACCGAATACGTTTGGACCGAGGACGTACTTCACGGTGCTGGATCTTTCGAACAACCGTCTACAGGGAGCGATTCCGGCGAGTATCATGACGGCGTCGTTTATAGGACACATCGACGTGAGCCGTAACCAACTGTGTGGGAAGATTCCGACGGGATCTCATTTCGGTCATCTCGAAGCGTCGTCGTTTGCTTACAATAAATGCCTCTGTGGGAAGCCTCTTGGGAACTGTCGCAGTTAGTTAATTAATCCTCATTAAGAAGTGAATTGGAGTACTATTTACATAAGTGAATTGGAGTACTATTTACATTACTATCATGTTGTAAGTTGTAACCAGCCATTTGAAAGAGGCAAGGCTATATATATATATGTAATTTCTCATTTGGCGTTTTCTTCGTTTATTAGTCCCTTTGTTTTTAAAAAATAATATTCGTAGTGTTTTCACACATATTAATAAAACATATTAATTCATTATAATAAACTTATTGTTTTTCGTAGTTTTTAATCTTCATAGTCTCTAAGTCCTTTGTCTCTTTAATCACGGTGACGATATGTTCGAATTTTGAATCCAATGATCTAAGAACTTTTTCCATGATTCTCACTTCATCTAACTTCTCACTATTTATTTTTAGGTTATTAATTAGTAACCGTCAAGACTCTTGAGAAGTAATTTGAGATGAGTTCTCCTTCCTTCATTTGTAATGCTTCAGATTCTCCTCTTAGAGTTTGAAATCGTACCTTTTTAACTTGTTATGCTCCTTTATAAGATGTCTGAAGCTTCTTCCATGCTTTCTTGGACGTCCTTGCACCATCAACCTTCTATAATGTATCTTCATCTAATCCTTGATGGATTAGATAGAGAGCCTTCTTGTCTTTCGTTCTTGAATCTCTCAAACCATTCTTTCGAGTTTGAGATAGACCACCATCATTCTCCGGTTCATTGAAGTCTTTCTCAACTATCTCCCACACATAATGTGCTCTTAAGATAGCTATCATCCTAAGATTCTAATTGTCATAGTTGCTCTTAGTGAGCAATGGAACTTGCAAGCGATCACCATTGTTTGCCATCTTCAAGAGGAACGTGTAGCTCCGATACCACTTTGTTGGGATGAAAAAACTTTATAAATATGGAGAACGTGTTAAGTATTTGAAGAGAAAACAATTTGATGAAAAATAAAGTTTCTTACAACTTAAAAGATGATTTCTTATTACTTGGATGATTTCTTACAAACTTGGCTATTTTTTTGATTGATACAAAATATCTACTTAAATTTTAATCCTAAATCAACATACAAAATATCTCATATATTTTAATCTTAAATCCAGATAATATCTACTTAAATTGTAGCTCTGCTACCACTTTGTTGGAATGAAAAACTTTATAAATATGGAGAAAGTGTTTTTAAGTGTTTGAAAAGAAAGAAACTTGATGAAAAAGAAAGCTTCTTATAACTTAGAAGATGATTTCTTATTACTTGGATGTTTTCTTACAAACTTGGATATTTTCTTGATTGATACAAAATATCTACTTAAATTTTAATCCTAAATCAACATACCAAATATCTCATATATTTTAATCCCAAATCCAGATAATTCTACTTACATTTCTAGATTATTTTTCTTTAATTATCTAAAATTTTATATGAAAATATCTAGATTTTTTAGTCTTAGGAGGTGGATGATAATTCTAGATTTTGACCTAAATTTGGGCTAAACATGATTAGTAAATTATTAGCCTGATAATACTTGATCCAAATGAAGTTTAGTTTTCAACATTCCACTCCTCCTTCAGCCAAAGAATCACGGCCGCGACTGAGATTTTCACCCAAACCTACGTAATAATTTGTATTAACTATGGGTGTCTCGATGTGTGTTGTGGTTCTATCCTTCTTATGGAAATTTTTTTGGGACATCATTGACGTGTGTTTTTTCTTCAGTGTCCTCATACACATTAGCACCGCTAAAATATACCGAAAGGAGGATTTCTTTGGTTTAGTTGTGGATACGTTTGACCTGACCCTAGTCATCGCTTTGAAATTTTCACTTTAGTTGTTCTTTTCGGATAACCCAACCAAAAGGGGTGAAGAGACATGCCAAAAAGCGCTCCACACACTGAAGAAGGAAAATACACATTTTTTTGAAAGAGGAAAATAATTATATTTGATCAGAAAGATAAAAAATCATTTTCTGTACAGAAAAAAATAACAATCAAAAAAGAAAATGTGTTGCAGGCACAGGGGTGTAACCCACAGATTAATAGAGGTTTGGATCCAAGGTACAACCTGAAACCAAAAAGATAAGATTTTTTTTATGAGTTTTATAAGTTTTTATGATGAAAACAGAAACAAATATGAATATAAATCAGAATGATAATATGAATAAAAACAAATAGAAAAGAGATAGATTGATGGAGATGAGATCTTTGTTGCTGGATGTGTATTACTCTCAACAAGGATCAATGGATGGAAGATGAATGAAGATGGAAACAATCTTGCTGGATGTGTATCACTCTCAAGATCGATTGTTGGATGGAAATGGGATGATGGACGCCACAAAGCTCTGTGAAAGGAGGTTTTGATAAGTCAGGTTGCTCAAAAGCTGCTTCTCACACACTCAAAAGACTTAGAACAATAATTTTGACAAAACTAGAAAAACTGCATATGCATTCATAAAATTCAAGGGTGCTTTACAAAGAAAAATGACTTGAGCTTAAATAGGCTCGACAATTAAAGACTCTAACAGTCATAAAATGATAAAAGGAAAGAAATAAATTCGAAATAATAAACTTGGAAGCAAAGGAATTGATGGCTCCTTGAAAACTAGCCGTTGGAGACTAGGAAATAAATGGCCGATTAGTTTCCGCTTGTTTGCTAGTCATGGAAAGTCACAACCGCTATGCTAAGTAATCCTTGATGTATTTCTTAACAAATGTGTTATGTATCCCTTAAAATAAATGGCCGATTAGTTTCCGCTTAATCCCGATTTTCTCATTCGGCACTAGGCACGATCCGCACGGAACACTTAGCGATTTTCCGAATAGGGTATATTACTATTAGACTGGCTCATCAATAATCCACGTCATCGCTGATTGATGTATCTATTGTAAGTTAGGATTTCGGATAGGAAAAAGATAAAAGAAAAAAAATAGTGAGCCATCCTTCCTTTGTTCTGTTTCTACTACCAAGTGTCTCATAGTCTTAAACCTAAAATAGCCTCCTATGAAACTAGCGTGATTAACAAACAAGCCTTGTTCTGTATTTTTCTTTTCAAGTAAACTGTCTTCTCACGTAAGTATCCTCATGAACAAAGACGGGATCTTCAACTCTCTCTGGAATCTGAGGCTGTCCCATCGCTATTCCTTGGTTAGCCGGCGTCGTCGCGGAGGCAGCACCAGCAACGTTTTGCTTAACCGAATTCAAACACAAATAGTAGACATTAGACAATCCCAAGGCCTACAGTGAGAAGCCTAAGGATGGAACCGACGGAGAAAACGTCTGGTTTCACAATGTAGCAGACGTCGTTGTCGGCAGTCTTTGTCTCCTGGATGTGATCGTCGTTGAGCGAAGCGCTAATTAGCAGCGTGAGGAAAGCTATCACAAAAGTGAACCTAAAAAGCAACACGAAGAACAATCATCATCTGCAAAATGAAATTTACAAACAAGGGAAGGTAGAAGAAGAGTTCTTGAGAATCATTACCAGGAAACAATGAAGGAGACCAAGGCGAGAATCCAGTTGGATCTTGTAGGAGCAGGATGAACTTTTCTACAACCAAAACAACCGCTACCAATGCTGGCAATGATCTTCATGAGAAATATGGCTGAAACGAAGCCGAGATAGTAAGCTGGACTTCTGTTGTAATAGCATCGTGTGAATGAGTCCAATGTGGTAACATTGACCTGAGATTTCTGTGTTGATTTAAAGAGGAAACAGTGAGAAGAAACCTATTAACTTACAATATCAGTACAACAGAGAAAAGAAAACACTAGCTCTGGGAAGAAAGTGATTGTACACACACAAGAAAGTCTCAAGAAGCTTAACATATAAAAGTTAGACAAATTAGTTCAAAGAGAGATGTTATTTTGAGCCTACTGTTTTTGTCGTTCATTTACATTATAAATTATTATTTTTGTCAAAGATCGTTCCTATTAATACAACCTAGATTCGCAAAAGACTACGTTTAACTTTGATTCCGTATAAAATGATGTTATTCGAAAACACCCCCATGATACTTATGCATATGACTATGAGACTTTAACTCAATTGGAATCCGACAGTAAACAACCCAACAGGACACACCATAGATAAAACACATAAATATACAAACTCTGTCTCATTGACGAACTAAAGATGTCCGAAATCAATTTTTTTATCTCAAAGATTGAAGCTTTTTTCATCTTGAAACGAAGTTGAATCCGACGCATTTCAAGCAACGAACCTTTTCAAAAAAAATCGCAAGAAAACAATCAAAGACACAACAAAGGTTACTGCTTACTTTTCAAAAAGAAAAACCTCTTGGGAGACATCCGATTAAATTGGAAGTGTCGTTTCCTTAAAAAAACAACTTTACGAGAGAGTTTCAGCGACCGTCGATTGGAATATTATGACCCCAAAATCAATTTGATATATTTTTATAGTCAATAAAAGAAATATTTGATATATTTTTACAGTCAATAAAAGAAATATTTGACATCAATTTGTATGACATACATGCCAATTTCCAAACGAGTGACCATCATGCCTAAAGACATCCAGCTTGCTAAAAGGATTTGAGGTGATAAATTTTGAAATCATGATATGTATTATTTAAGATTTGTGGATTATTTTTTCAAAAAAAAAAAAATTGTGGCTTAATATTCTTGTCTGGATATACCTTTCTGCTTATTTGAAATAAAAACTTTGTTTTGGTTTCCATTTTTTTTCCCGATTAGATTTGTCTGCTGAATATCTGACAGCTAAAAATGTCAGAACATGAACAGAGCTGTTTAGAAACGTGCTATGCAAAGTATACAAAGTCATCTGTTGCTGCCTCCCCTGCATACTACCTTCATTTTGAGGACTACTTTATGTATATTTCTCCACGAATTTCTCATCTTCACGTCAACAAAACAGCAATAGGTAATGATTTTTAGATCATATCAAATAGTTTACGTAAATGTAAGTAATACTAGGTAAACGTAGTAACTAGGTGCATGGCTTAATAAGCGCCGGGGATTTGTTTTGCCTGACCATTGCCAAACGTAACATATTAAACTTCTTAGAGCTAGCGAAATTTTGAATTTACAATCAGATGATCGGAGCATGACTAGTCGGAAGAGTATTTACATGCGTCGAGCTTTGATCTTTTCTTTTTGACATTTGATCTTATAAACGTATATAATGTTGTCAGCTATATAAGTAAATGTAAATTATGAAGAGGAGGGTGATGATTGATGAAGAAGAAGAACTCAAGCACATGCGTGCACATGAGTTATGTTTCGAATAAGGTTAATTAGTCAATTAATGTCGTCGTTCTTCTGACTGATCTCACTTCTAATCACCATTAAACAATTGCCAAATTATCTTAGATTAGAAAGCATGCAAAAGATGTGAGGTGGCATACATGAGAAGGTTCAACGAAGCAAGCAAAAGTAATATTTCGTCGTCTCTCTGAAGACTGCATGACTATAAATACAACATCATAGTAGTCAAGTCTTCTCCATGTCAAAAAAAAACCTATGTAAGCTAGTAAACACATCACACCAAGATTCTTGGAGATTTTATATATACTTTTATAGTCAGTCTTATAAACGGAGGAGCCATGTTGGATGCTAAGAAGTGGTTAGTGATTGTACTGACCAGCGTAGTCGTATTACTCACCGGTGGTGCCACGTTGGTCCAAGCTTGTCTACCTTCCGAACGAGCGGCGCTTCTCGAGTTCCGATCAAAGCTCAACGAGCCTTACATCGGCGTGTTCAAGTCGTGGAAAGGCCAAGACTGCTGCAAAGACTGGTACGGCGTGAGCTGCGACCCCAGAAGCCGCCGCGTCTCCGGCATCACCCTCCGCGCAATATCGGAGGAGCCGATTTTCCAGAAGGCGAAACGGAAGGGGATCATGACCGGCACCATCTCGCCGGCGTTGTGCAAACTCACTCACCTCTCCGGGATCATCATCGCCGACTGGGAGGGAATCTCCGGCGCGATTCCGAGCTGCGTAACGAATCTTCTCGCCATGAGACATTTGGATCTCGTCGGAAACAGAATCTCCGGCGTGATTCCGGCGAGTATCGGGAAGCTGGCGAAGCTGAGAGTGCTGAATCTCGCCGATAATAAAATCTCCGGCGGGATTCCTCCGTCGATCACGAGGCTGGCGATGCTATCGCATCTGGATCTCGTGAACAACAATATCTCCGGAGTTATGCCGGGAGATATCGGCCGGTTAAAGATGCTGAGTCGTTTGCTGTTAACCGGTAACAAACTCTCGGGTCGAATTCCCGAATCTTTGACCCGGATCTACCGTCTCGCGGATCTTGAGCTCGGGATGAACCGATTCACCGGTCTGATACCGGCTTCGTTGGGGAAAATGTCGGTGCTCGCGACGCTCAATCTCGCCGGGAATTTGATCTCCGGCGCGATTCCGGGGAGTTTGATGACGTCATCGATCGCGAATTTGAATTTGAGCGGGAACCTTCTCGCGGGAAAGATACCGAACACGTTTGGGCCGAGGTCGTACTTCACTGTGCTGGATCTTTCGAACAACCGTCTACAGGGACCCATTCCGGGGAGTATCACGACGGCGTCGTTTATAGGACACCTCGACGTGAGCCATAACCGTCTCTGTGGAAAGATTCCGACAGGATCTCCTTTTGATCATCTTGAAGCGACGTCGTTTGCTTACAATAGCTGTCTCTGTGGAAAGCCTCTTGGGAAGTGTCAGAAATAATTTCAATAATTTAATCAATCATTTTAAGATGTGATTTGGGGGTAATCAAAAGAAGCTTAATACATCATGTTCATGTTGTAACTATCCTTTTGAAAGAGGCAAAGCTATATTTTATTTATAATGTATTCCTATTTTGTGTGTTTCGTTATTATTCTTCTTCCTCTTTACATATGCGTTGATTCTCGAACCCTCACTCATTGACTGATGAGATGTGCTTATCATAGACACAATGTTGATTTCAAACCCTGCTAAAGTAAAGGCTTTTACCGTGGACAAACTATTTTACCACTGGAATTCATTTTTAGATTTAAACTAAATCCTGGCTTTTAGTGTTGTCAAATAATAAGCTTCCAATAACGAATATTGGGTCGTTTGGCGTGACCCGATTTGGTAGTCTTACTTATGTAAAAAGGAACAACTAAAAAGTAGTTTGGTGTGTGAATGGGTCGTCTCTTGGGAGAGGAGTGCACGTGATACAAACATTTCACTAAACGAGGAGACTGGTGGCATGAGTGATGTTCTCAATCAGATATACAGCATCAGTGTTGGTTAAAAAATCTTTATCAGACTCTTAGATTTCTATGTAGCTTTGTGTCACATCATGGAGAGTCTCCAGCTCTTTATGTCACACAGTATATATCAAAGCTCACTTGATTGGAGATCTGCTGGTCTTTCTTTATCTCAGTAACGGTCTCTTTCTCTACCTGGTATATATCGGTTGTGTCATGGTATCAATACATGAGCGTAACGGTCTCTTTCTCTACTTCCAAAGGAGGAGTAAGTAAAAATTTTGGTAGATACCAGATGCAATTTTTGAATAAAGAGTCTGATAAGAAAATCTGACTTTCTTTGCTGGGAATGGGGAAGGACTCAACTTTGAATCTAAGGATTCCAGTGTGGACTAACTCTGAAGATGCTAAAGTTTCTTTGAATGGCCAATCCCTGAAAGTACCAGCTTCAGGTGATTTGAGATTTACTAAAAGCATAACCTGCTCAACTGCAGCGTCCCTTTGTGTGTTCTATTGCAGTCGCTAGATTGTGAAAATGAGAATCAAATTGGACCTGCTTGTTTCTTTGCAGGTAGTTTTCTATCAATCAAACAGAACTGGAAATCTGGTGATCAAGTAAAGATGGAGCTACCTTTGAGTATCAGAACCGAAGCTATAAAAGGTATAGTTCTGTTCTGAGTCTCAGAACCAGTTCTTGTTCATAGTGTATAAAAGTAGCATACAACTCTCTTGTGATCACAGAAGCTGATTTCATCATTTTTAGATGATCGGCCCGAGTACTCATCTCTTCAGATCATACTGTATAGCCCGTACTTGTTAGTTGGACACACGAGCAAATACTGGAGCATCACCACTCAGGCTAAAGATGGGATATGGATAAACTCTATACCTGAAACTCATAACCGTCACCTTGTCACACTCTCAAAACAATCTGGAAACGTATCTTACGTGTTTTCAAATAGCAACCTGACCATCAAGATGGAAGTATCACCCAAGCCAGGGACACAAGAAGCTGTTGAGGCAACTTTTAGGATCGTGACAGCTGATTCTAAAGGTAAGATATCGGGTACAGAGAAGCTAACTGGAAGTAAGGTCATGTCGAACCTTTGATTTCCCTGCCAGGCTTGTGATGCAAGGAAATGATAGTTTCCTTGCGGTTCAAGTTTCTTCTTCTACTACTGACCAAGAAGCCTCGAGGTTCCGGTTAGTAGCTGGAGTTGATGGGAAGCCAGGGAGCGTTTCTTTAAGGCTAGAGAGCAAAAATGATTGTTTTGTGTACAGCGATCAAACCCTAAATCCAGGAATGTAACTGCGGCTCAAATGTGATCTAGATGAGACTAATGAGAAGATTAAACAGGAAGCAAGCTTTAGGTTAAGGAAAGGAATGAGTCAATACTATCCGATGAGTTTCGTGATGAGCGGTACAGAAAGGAACTTTGTGTTGTCACGGTTGTTCAGCTCAAGAGATGAAAGATACAATGTGTACTTCAGTGTACTAACTTGAAGAAAGAAGCAATTAAAACAACTCCTCAAGATACAATGAGATAAGAAAAGAATAATATTAACAAAAAAGTCTTATGGAAATAGCTAGAGGGGGTAGTGTTTAGATGTAAGATGCTTAGGTGGTTTATGTTATGCAAATATAATCTACACATGCATGTTGCACGTTACAGTAGATATAGACAAGGTTTTTATAATTTTAGTGAACAAAACTATTATTGCACATCTTTAGTTTAAGTTTGTTCTTGTATGTGAAACAATAAAAAATAGAGCCAGCCTAGGCTGCAGAGAATTGATCCGTTCCGTGGGCCTTCCACCATCCAAAAGACCAAAAATAAAAGAATCTGTGATGTAAATTTTGTGAACATAAAAGAAAATTCAAATAATAGTCAATTGGTACTATTTGATCAAATTTTAATAGTACAAAATAAATTAGAGAAATAAAATGTTGAAAACTCTGTAAAAGTAAAACGTTGAATTCAGAAATAATATTCGTAGAGACAGAAAGCATATTTCCGTGCAACGAAGCAAGCCGTAGACAAGAAAACAAACAAGTTAGACAAACATTGATTTCATATAATCAATAACACTCAAATATTTAAATACATTAATAAGAAATAAACTAATGAAGTGAAAACCAAAACTTAGAAAAAGAAAATTTAAAAGGTAAATAAACTAAAAGAAGAGGTCAAAAGAGTTAGAGTAGGTCCACTCAAAAAGCAGCAGATCTTAGCAACCCACATGTCCCCATATATTCTATTTCCCCACTGTACACTCTCTTCTTCATTCACCACCTCTCTAGGAAAAAGCTCACTCTCACTCACTCTCTGCGTTGCCATCTCATTTTCAACATCTTTTTCTTCTATACTTTTCATAACAGAAAAAAAGAAGTATTTTCCAAGTTAGTTTCTCTACTCTTCATTAGATCCCTGGAGGTACATTATCTGACCATGTCTTGCTCTTCTTTTTTTTGTAATTAGTATTTATTTGTCTATTTTATATTATGTGTAGTTGTAGTGTTTGTTTTGATAAGTTTCTCAAGTAACAGCGATATTGAAGAGTAAAAGACATGTAAAGAAAACATTTCTTGTGGGGTTCACCTGTCTCTCAAAGAGTTTCTTTTCTTGGATTACATACTGGATCTTCATGTTTACTCTTCTGTTTTTGAAAGTAATCGGTATTTTTTTCTTTCTAGTTTTTTTATACTTTTAAGCTTTGTTTAGATCAGATTCGGAGAAAGCTAAGACAAAGTTAAATACATTTACCCGGACCTCGTAGTCCAGTGGTACACCCCAGGCTACGGTCACTGAGGGGCAACCCGAGTTCGACTCGCGGGGAGGGGAGGCGTGTCCAGGGCCTTAAACGGTACAGACACAGGCTGGCGCCGGGCCTAGGTGGGGGGGTCTCGAAGGGGTCAACCACCTGGTTAATCAAAAAAAAAAAAAAAAAAAAAAAAAAAAAAAAAAAAAAAAAAAAAAAAAAAAAAAAAAGTTAAATACATTTTGTGGGGAATATTTATTTATGGGGTATGTCTGTCAACGTTTTTGGTGTTGTTAGCTAAAGTTTGGTGAGAAAACTTCAACAGAAGTGTCACTAAACAACATTTTAATTAAAAAAAATACTTTTTCTCCTTTTTTTTAATTTCTTTGTTTATATTATTCTCTGAAGAGTATAGATCTCAACTTAGCCACTGTTAAAATCTCTCTGATTCATTCTTCATGTTTTATGTTGTTGTTTTTTACCAGAAGGCTGTCTTAAGATAACAGAACAAAGCAGCTTCCCTTTGAAACTGCTTCTTATTACAAAGAACTAGGATCTCAAAAGAAACAAAGATTCAAGATTCAGACAAGATGCAGAAACCAGGGCAAAACATAGATTTTGCTCTGAAGGAGACTTCACCAAAGATCGGTGCAGGAGCTTTGACAGGTGATAAACTCTCATGCACTTATGATCTGGTCGAGCAGATGCATTACCTCTACGTTCAAGTCGTGAAAGCCAAAGAGCTACCGGGGAAAGACGTGACCGGTAGCTGTGATCCTTACGTGGAAGTGAGGCTAGGGAACTACAAAGGCATGACCAAGCATTTCGAGAAGAAGTCGAATCCGGAGTGGAAGCAAGTGTTTGCTTTCTCAAAAGAGAGGATCCAAGCATCGATCCTAGAGGTTGTGGTGAGAGACAAAGACGTCATGCTGGATGATTTCATCGGTCGGATCATGTTTGATCTCAACGAGATTCCTAAGCGAGTTCCACCTGATAGTCCATTGGCTCCTCAGTGGTATCGGTTGGAGGATCGGCATGGACGCAAGGTTAAAGGAGAGCTTATGTTAGCTGTTTGGATGGGGACACAAGCTGATGAAGCGTTTTGTGATGCTTGGCACTCAGATGCAGCAACTGTTGGACCTGAAGGTGTGGCTAACATCAGGTCCAAAGTTTATCTCTCACCGAAGCTATGGTACGTGAGAGTCAACGTCATAGAGGCTCAAGATTTGATACCTTATGATAAAACCAAGTTCCCTGAGGTCTACGTGAAAGCAATGATCGGGAACCAGACGCTAAGGACTAGAATCTCTCAGACAAAAACATTGAATCCAATGTGGAATGAAGATTTGATGTTTGTGGTTGCTGAGCCTTTTGAAGAGCCGTTGATTCTTGCTGTTGAAGATAGGGTTGCACCGAACAAAGATGAGACACTAGGACGTTGTGCAGTCCCCTTGCAGCATGTTCAGAGGAGGCTAGACCACAGGCCGCTTAACTCGAGGTGGTTTAACTTAGAGAAACATATAATGGTGGACGGAGAGAAGAAAGAGATTAAGTTTGCTAGCAGGATTCATCTGAGAATCTTTCTCGAAGGAGGATACCACGTTCTTGACGAATCAACTCACTACAGCAGCGACCTAAGACCAACGGCTAAACAGCTGTGGAAGCCGAGCATCGGTCTGCTCGAAGTAGGGATCATCAGCGCTCACGGACTGATGCCAATGAAGGCGAAAGACGGTAAAGGGACAACAGATGCTTACTGTGTAGCTAAGTACGGTCAGAAATGGATCAGAACAAGAACGATCGTTGACAGTTTCGCGCCAAAGTGGAACGAGCAGTACACGTGGGAAGTGTTTGACACCTGCACCGTCATAACATTCGGAGCGTTCGACAACGGACACGTGCCGGGAGGAAGCGGGAAAGATATGAGGATAGGGAAAGTGAGAATCCGTCTCTCTACACTCGAAGCCGACCGTATCTACACTCACTCGTATCCTCTCCTCGTCTTTCACCCTTCGGGGATCAAGAAAACAGGTGAGATACAGTTAGCAGTGAGGTTCACTTGCTTGTCTGTTATCAACATGCTTCACATGTACTCACAGCCACTGCTCCCTAAAATGCATTACATTCACCCGTTATCGGTTCTTCAGCTGGATAGTCTGAGACACCAGGCGATGAACATTGTCTCGGCGAGGCTGAACCGAGCGGAACCGCCGCTTCGGAAAGAGATTGTGGAGTACATGCTGGATGTCGACTCGCATATGTGGAGCATGAGGAGGAGCAAAGCTAACTTCTTCAGGATCATGAATGTTCTGAGCGGTCTCATAGCTGTTGGGAAATGGTTTGAGCAGATCTGCAACTGGAGAAATCCAATAACAACTATTCTCATCCATGTCCTATTCATAATATTGGTTCTCTACCCTGAGCTCATCCTACCTACGGTGTTCTTGTACCTTTTCTTGATCGGGGTATGGAACTTCCGGTGGAGACCTAGGCACCCGCCGCACATGGACACACGTTTGTCCCATGCAGACGCTGTCCACCCTGACGAGCTTGATGAAGAGTTCGACACTTTCCCTACCTCCCGTTCCCCTGAGATCGTCAGGATGAGGTATGACCGGCTCAGGAGCATAGGAGGGCGAGTTCAGACAGTGGTGGGCGATCTAGCTACACAGGGAGAGCGGTTTTCATCCCTGCTGAGCTGGAGGGACCCGAGGGCAACCACATTGTTTGTGTTCTTCTGTCTCATAGCTGCTATTGTGTTGTACGTTACACCGTTTCAGGTTGTGGCACTACTTACTGGGATCTATGTGCTGAGGCATCCAAGGTTCAGGTACAGGCTCCCCTCTGTGCCTCTCAATCTCTTCAGGAGGCTACCTGCAAGATCTGATAGTCTATTATAGACCATCCCTATTTTATCTACATCTGCACTTTTTAAAATAACTTTGTTTCAAAAAAAAAAAACTTGGGGTTTAATGCTTAAATTCAGTCTTTAAATGATTATTATAATTGCAGAATCATAAGGCAGTTTGAAAATCCAAATACATATATAAATCCAAAATACTCAAAAGTATTTTGGTTATGAGTATAAGTTCCTCATCTGTAAATTCTGAACCCCCACCCCTATAAACTTTTGGTCCAATGTATATTAATTAGTTCTTTGCCAAGAATATAAGAATATAAACTCAGGGGTCCATTTAAATGACAGCCATATGCTACTGCCCTTGAGGCATTCTGACCCTGATGTTGTGGTGCAGTTGCTGTAGCCACTGCATTGCAGATGGATCATCCTGTTTCAAAATAAGTGAGCAGATTAGCTACAACAGTCAAGTCACAACTTAAACCAAAAGTATCGAGACAAAGATAACATTAAAACATATTTGTTGTGGTTAATATGCTAAAACATAGTACTTACATAGAGACAGCTGGTGAAGGTGGCATCGCTAAGAAGATCCGGGAGGCAGTTTCTGAGTGCAAGGCAGGCCCTGAGTTTTGATAAAACAAACCGTATAGTGTAAGCATAAATGTATATATAGATTTTTTTGAATGAAGGTAGAAGGGATAACTATAGCACCTTCTGTTTTCTGACAAGCGAAGATAACAGCGTACGATGTGCTTGAGCAGCCTAGGGGAAGGTGCTTCTGCAAGTGAAGTCACCATATTTTCCAAAACTTGACCCAAAGCATAGAACCTATCCGCACAGATGCAGATGTAAATTAGCCCATCACGGTCCAGCAAAATTTTCTGAACAATGAAGGTAGCAACCTGACATGCAAAAAAGAAAAACAAATCAATCTAGTGAGCCGTGCATTGCCGAAATCAATCATAAGAAAAGAAGCATCTGAAGGTAGAGAAAACTTACAGTCTTTGATAACTCGTTGCCATCTTCCATCATCCGGAGGCACAGTGGGATGATTTCAGTTTTGAGAAGGTACTTGATCACTTCTCTATCATCAACCTACCAAAACAAATGAACAAATGTTGCTAACACCAATATCACAACAAAAAAAAAATTCTATGATTCTATGATGTGTTAACAGTTTTCGCTCAAAGGTTTTAGCATATGTTAAAATGGTTGTTTCTTCTCAAATTATATAGCTACACATACCTTGACAAGTGCACCAATAACCCCCAAGCTAGTCAAACGCAGGTACTCAAAGGGTCTCGAGTTGCATGTCGTCTTCAAGAAAGCATACAGGTACATGGGCAGCTGAGCTGTATTTTTGAAAAGCAATCATATTATAAAACCACAAGACGTTCAATTAAAAAAAAAGAGACCAACAAAGTGGCTGTTAAAACCAGTTTTTGGTAGATTGAAAACAATAAGATTTCCAGCAAAATAAATAAACATATGTTAAAGTCAGCCAATGAAAATCTTGTGATTGTAAAATACCAGTAAGGAACGACATTCTCGTATCAGGATTAGCAGCAACACACTGGAATGTCAAAAAAAAAATAGAGGGTTAGAGACTTCCAAAATGAACATACATTGTCAATCAACCAGAAAAAAAAACAAAAGACACACCTGAAAAAGGGCAAGGGCATCGCAGACCCTGTTGGACTGAGCAACAGTCATGGTTGGAGGAGACAGGCTACCGTAAACTGAGGTGATCTCCTGAAAAGAAAAAAAAAAAGAGAGAAAACGGTTGAAAATTATTAGATCTCTTAACCAATACAGAGAAAGCAATCATCAAGGAATGAATCATTTTCACTGAAGATGAGATGAAACAAGATTTACCAGAAGAAGAATAGACATGGTACCAACAGAGTTCCACAAGATCGGAGCCAACTCATGAAAGATTTCTCTTCTCTGAAAAAAAAAATGAAAGACAAAGCAAAACCACAGGACGCATATGTTATCTTATCGCAAAAGTAATCAAACATCAAACTGAAAATCAGAACATCAAAAACAAGCAAAAAAACACATGACACATGTGTTATCTTATTACAAAAGTAATCGTTCATCAAACATCAAAAACATGCAATTGTAATAGAGTATTCGACGAATAAAATCTGAAAGCATGTCCTAGATTCACCGACCAAAACAAACCAAGACGATTTAAAAAAATAAACAAAAACAAAAAACCTAAAACGATCAGAGTTCACAATCCACCACAGCAAAAGCAAGTTCAGTTACGTGGAGAGGAAACAATAAGAAACGAGACCTTGGAGAGCTCGTGAATAGCATTCTCTCTGAGTGCAGGGTCAGAGATGTCGCGCACCAACTGCTCCACGGAAGAGAGGTTGGGTTCGTTGCTGGAAGAAACCATCGGGAAAGGGAAGGAAGCAGGAAGATTAGCCATAGCTTTCACCGTCTCGTTTCGTCTCCCCACGCGCCGCAAGAGAATCACTACTCAATTGAGAGGGGGGGACCCCTTTATTTATATAGTCCAGGGGCGTGTTCGTCACGTGCCTCTCTTGCCCCGTTATTACGGTTTTGTGTTGTTTGTCTGATTTATTTCTATTTGGCGTTACGGTTTTGCTTTGTTTAAAATACTTTGAAATCTTAAAAGCTTCACCAACTTGGTTGAGAATGCAATATTGTGTTGAGACAAATGGATGGTAAGTAATAGGCACTTTGGTTGTTCAGATGATCACTAGCTACTATGGAGAGAAAAAAAAATCTTAGACATTCGTTTTTAAGCAAAAAAAAGAAGATTTATTTCACGTTCACGCGCCACACTAAACTAAATCAACGGTTATTTTTAGCGCGCCAAGATAAACTACTTCAACGGTTTTTTATAAAGTACTTTAACGGGTTTTAACGGTTTTTCAAAAAGTATAATATTGTAATTCTTTTTTAGTTGTGTGTTCAATTAAAGTCCACAATTTAATTCAATCATCTTTATAAGTATCATATTCGAATACAAGATAGTGTATTAATGTTTTAGTTTGTTTCATGTTTTCGTGGCAAACTAAAGTAAATCAACGGTTATTTTTAACGCGCCAAGATAAACTACTTTAACAGTTTTTTATAAACTACTTTAACGGATTTTAACGGTTTTTTAAGAGTATGATATTGAACTTCTTTTTAACTGTGCATTCAATTCGATTAAATGCACAATCTAGTTCTGTCAATTTTAGTTTTATTTAGGTTCTTGTATCAAAATAATCTAATTCAATGCTAAGATAAACTACTTCAATGGTTTCTAATAAACTACTCTAAAGATTTTTCAAAAAAAAAAAATATTAGATTGAATATTTTCAACTATACATTCAATTAAAATCTACAATATAATTCAAACATCTTACTAAATATCATATCTAAATACATAATGTTTAATGTTTTGGAGATTTAGATCTATATATAATCAGGATTATTTTTGACCAGCATATTAGGTAAGCAATTTTTATTAAAAAAAAATTGACCAGGATCTTTGATAAAGTATTTAAGATTTCCATGGTATTCCTACCACAAATTTCTTATCTTCTTGTATTTACTTTTTAAAAATAAGGAGATAAGAGACTAATTAAAGCTTGTAGATACTTCAAGATTTAAAAATTACAAAATATGGTTTGTTTAAATAAAAATGAGATAAACTTAAAATATAATTAATATCATTTTTTAAATGACTATGTTCTCAGCATCCACAAACATTATGGCGACAATATTTCAAAAAAAAAATGGCGAAAAACTTTGATACGTTCTTTGATTGGATGCCATTAACAAAGAATCATTTCATAACATGAAATTAAGTTAACATTCGGAAAAACAAAACCAAAATCTGGAATTAAACGTGTTACAGACTGATATGATTCATGAGAAACAGAAGATGTAAAAGAAACTAATCTATGGAGAAGCAAAGGGAGTGTGGTGATGATGGAGAGGGTCGGATCCAGTCGGAACTTTTCTTTCTTCAGCTTCATTAGCTGATCCAACATCAATCTCTTGCTCCTGCTGTCAAAAATTTGAATATAATGATTAAAATTTATTCATCAAAATAGAAAAGAAAATACAAAACGAATAACATATCCCTAAGTTGAAGAAAAATGAATATATGAAATGCAAAGCTAGCCAAAAAAAAAAAACAAAAAGTTCATATCTTTGGGTAAAAGAGAGAAAAGCTAATGTTCATTTCCTTTCAAGAAGAATGATATCATTAGGTATGGAAAGATATACCTTTTTCATGGCATTCATATCTTCTGTTTCTGCTAACCAAAGGAACGCTAGAAAAAGAAAGAAACAGAGGAGTCGTCATGTTTGAGAAGCAAGGATCGATAAAAGATTTGAAAGACTCTTAAGAGTGACTTACATTTTGTAGAAGCAGAGTGAGCAAGTAGGCACTGAAGAAGGACGACGGAGAAGAAGATGAATGTGATGAAAACGCTTCCTTTGTATCTCATCGCCGCCATTTTCAAAAAATGAAAAACCTCACTTGTGGAAGAAAGAGTGTGACGAGTGACGAAAGGTGTCGTCTAATCATAAACTTACTATTTTAACCCTCATTTTACAGTCTGGATGTTGACTGGATGGGCAAATCCGTCATTTTAGTATAATTTCGTATAGGACGAGCTTTATAATCCGTACGGACACAGATTACCGTTTACAGGCTGGACCCAATCAGACAAATATCATCCTCGTACAAATGTCCCACAGCAACTAGTTAGGTGCCACGTTGCTGCTTACGTGGATCTACTTTTTATTAAAAGAACGAATAAAATTCATAAGACCACTGGGCTTTCATGTTGGCCCATTTCTGATACATAGTTGAGCTTCTTACCATAACAAAAGGCGCCTCTTAGGAGACAAACTAAACAGTCGTTATGTAGTACAGTAGTAGGTTTTTGCATGGTTAAAAGTTGAAACATACTACACTGTTTTTTTTAACCTACGCGGTAACTAAATACGATTCACTACTACCAACAACAACAACAACAAAAGATACACTAGACAGTGAGACATCTCTCTGCATTACGGTGAAGTGGAGAACAAGTGCTTCACTCCTTGTTTCGAGAAGCACGATCCTTCCTATGTCCTCCAAGGATACGAGAGATCTGAAGACCTCTACTGAAAGCTTGATTAAAGAGCATACGCGTTTGGAACTCCGACACAAACGGAAACCAAGCCAAGAACGCCACTGGCGTGAACAGCAACAGTCCCATCACTATCTCATATCCACGAGCCAGTGTCCTCACTGATCCCCAGAACCCTGCTCTATGCACCACTGGCTTACACGCTTGCGCAATCTGCACAAATCCATACACACACACATCATTTTCATTTCATCATCATAAGACTCCAAGCTAAGAATGCACTTTTTTCTTTTCCCCCTTTTTGTTTACTTACCAAGAGCATTCCCCAGCCTGTAGGCATAAACGCAAGGATGCACACAATAATATCTTGAATCGTCATGTGAGCAAGTGTGATTAATATCACAATGATTGCAATAAATGTCATGAATATTAGCCCCTTTATCAACCGGAACATCAGCTGGAAGCTCGCACTGAACTTCCTCCTTCCGACCGATATAGTCTGAGAGACAAATCAACAAACAAACAAGAATATTACTATTGTTGGTACCACCCTGAGAATGATATATATCACTGTATAAAGTTTACCTTCATCACAAACAATATCAAAAAAATCACTAGCCACGACACTCCGTAAACCTGGAGTTAAGAAGATCATAAGTGACTGAACCAAACAGACTAGCATTGAGAGGTTATAGAAGTTACATACCAGAAAGTTTTTAGTATCCTTTGTAATGGTGAGATGATAAACAAGCCCGTATTGATAGATAAAGAACCGCAGAGACAACAAAATCTCAACAACTATGCCACGCTTTCCTGAATGTCTGAGATGTTCTTGCTCCTCTTCCCACCACGACTCCCAACTCTTCTCTGCCGGGACACCAATACCACCAATGTTGTTTATCCACTTGTTCCAATCAGTCCAATCATCAACAATCTTCTGCCACTCAAAACCAGATGGATTGAAGAGGAAAGGAGCAAAAAGCCAAGTCCCGACCATGAACCACATAGATATGGTGATGAGAAGATACGCAAGCACGCCTCTGTAAGCACTTCCGAAGATTTGGTACACAACGAGCAGCAGCATCATCTCAAGCCCTTTCACAAAATGGCTCCGGGAATAGAGTCTGTAGTTATCAGCAAATTTGGCGTGGAAGACGACGAACCCTCTCCCTGTGGACCTGTACTTGGCACCTCCGTGAAGTAGTGTCCTTCCGTAGTAGTGAGTCTTTGTCCCAAGAGAGAATGTGAAGAACACTGGCGCCAACTGAAGCTGCATCAGCACAAACTCGCTCAAGGCAGTCCTGAAACCTCTCTCCAATCCAATTTCCATAAGCATGGGTAAAGCCATGAGGAAACCAATCTGAACAAAGGACTGTGAAGCAAGAGCTATCTGCAAAGGTGTGTTGTCTCGGATGCCTTTCTGTGTACTTAATCCTTGTTCGAGCCCACTCAACACAAGATAGAGACGTCCGTAAAGGAAGATATAGACTGTGAGAACAGTAATCTGTGAAAACAAAACAGTAGGAAAATGAATCAGAACCGAACTAGTTGTTGTGTGATAACCAAAAGAGAAGTTAACAGTACCAGAGTACTGAAGTAAAAGCCAACAGTGGTGAAGTAACACGACATCATTCGGAAAAAGTCGAAACGGTGTCCAAGCCTGTAAATGTCACGACTTAATGTTTGCTCTCCGTTTCCGTTAGCAATCTTGGCCTCAAACATGGAGATCTGATTTAGACCGACATCTCTTCCTTTACCAACTTGTATGTATTCATGATGAGTAACGTTTCCTTCACGAAGCGTAGAATTGAACCCTGCTCAAATACCAAACACCAGCACTTCATCAGCAAAGGACAACACGAAAGCAGCCAATGGAAGAATCAGATAATCCTATACAAGAGTAGAATATATACCTGCAAATATGTCTTCACTGAGGTTGATTACTTTGGATGCTTTGCTAACACCACCTCTTGTTAGATGAAACAGTCTATCAAACACATCTGGATGACCATAATGGAAACGGACCCTATACAATACCAACGTTTTGGTTTAAGAATGGTGACAAAGAAACTCACGTGCAATAATCACTACAGTTGAACTCAGTAAGCACACTTACCTCAAAGGATTTGCTAGTAATCTCTGACCAATGGTAACAAAACTAGTCTCTTGATTTGACATGAACCAAGCAAGGGAGGAAACGCTGCAAAGTGTTAACACCAAAGGTTGTTAAAGATAACCAAATTTCAGAGCTAACAAGAATTTTTAATTAAATAAATGGAAATGCATAAGTACTCACGATCCAGTAAAAATATGTTCCCTGAGTCCAAGAATGGATGGATGCCTCACACCATCATGCTTTGTAAGAAATTCTTGAAGCAAATTCCTCATCTTTAACGCTTCCTCCATGTAATTATCCTGAATAAAACGGCATCATAGGAAACTGAATATCGACTTGACGCGCTGAGATAATAACTATAAGGCTGAGTAAAAAGAAAAAGTGCATGCAAACCTGATTCATATCGATTGTCTGTAAACCTTCTCCACGAGAGAAAATAATAGCATGGTTTTGGTTTTCTGGCTTTCCCTCTCCAAGAATAGCAGGTCCAGGAAGCTTAATCCTATAGATAACCTACAAGGCAGACATGTTTTTTAATACCACAGTAAAGCATTAGCACCACCTTCTGGACGGGTTTACCTTACAAGTGCACAACAAATACATTCGCTAATATACAAATGTTGGACTAATTGTATTACCTGGTCCAGATTTTGTGCTAGGCTGGAATGATCAGTTGACTTAGGCACCTTTACTAGAACAGAATAATACACTTTCTGGTTCCCTTTCTTTGACGTGTCTTTCACTGTTTCTTCGACCTCATCAATATATGCAACACGGAGTGAAGGGTATCTGCCAATTGTTAAGAAAGCCTTAAGTTTCAAACAAGTTTTTCTAAGAAAGTAAAAAATAAAAGGATAATTCTGCACACCTTGTCATAAGCCTCAATATATCCTGTGCACGCTGATCACCGGATCGTTTATGAATACCATATTGTTGACATGAAACAACATATGTAAACTTCATGTCCGCAACAGCTTGGCACTGCGCCCACAATGATCTTTCCCCTCTTGAAGTGTCCTCTGAGTTTAGTTCAACAGCCTTGTAGCCTTCCATCAAATCTGGAGAAGTAATTACAGAGTGAGTCAACATCAACAAGCAGGTGTGAGGGTTTATTTATTCAACTTTGTCGAACAATATAAAGATTAACGAAAGAACACCTTCGTGCATAGCCATGTCAAGGAATGCCTGGAGCTCCAATGCTTTGCGATAGTACATCATTCCCCTAACTGCAAAAATTTCAAAAGATTCTAATGTAGCCATCTAATCTTTCACTGGAAGGTAAATTGCCAAAAGAGTCTATACCAGTTCTGGTCAAAGTCTGCCCCCTATATGAAGCCCATAAACGAAGTTCTTCCTCTAACTCAACAGACTCTTTAATTTCCTCTTCACTGTCGCACTTCACCCGCTCAAGCAAATTCTTCCATTCATCTAGAGATAAAAATGGTCAGGTCCAAGACGTGATTCAGGAAACTTGTTCCACTCATCTAATAAAGCTATAACTTTAACAGAACGTAAATAAAATTAACCTGGAAAAATCTTTTGTAGGTAAAAGAGGATCGAGACACCATCTTCATTTGGTGTGTCCAGGTCATGCATGGAAAAGAGGACCTCTTCAGTGTAATATGGAGTCAAAACACTACAATAAGAACAACAAGGAGAAGAAGAAAAATCAGCAAGTTTGGTAACAAAAAAACCTCAAAAAGCAAAAAATATAAATAACAAACTCAACCAGTCAGTTATGACAACCAAAATGTACTTCATTAAAATTATAAAACAACAGCAATATATATATATATATATATATCATGGTACAAAGTTTCTAAATTCAATTTTTCTGTGACAATTTTGAGGAAACTGTCCACTTTCTCCCAAGTCCCAAGATGGTGGATTCAAACTTAAAAATGATATAGAAGGACCAGAAAAGGCTTACGAAAATGATAGCATGTTGCGAACTTTCGGTGCTGCAGGCATGTCCATGAACAATGAATTTGAAAAGAAAGAGATCCGCCTTCTTGCTTCTAAGTTAGAGGGGACATCCATAGCAGACTCTTTAGTAGTTAGCAACAGATGCAGCCGTTTGATCTGTACATACAGGCATTATATTTCTTTTTAGCACAAATTATAAGAAGACGGAAGGAATATAACTTATATATAACCCAATCTGGTATAACCTTTTCTTTCCAAGCTTCTGTTACTGGTTCAATTGGAAATCTAATGGCACCTGAAGATGCAAACAGCTGGTATTGTTGTTCGAGAGGGACCATTCCCCCATGCCAAGCGCCACCCTGACTCGAATCCACCAAGCTACAGAGGCAACTGGATATAAGATTTTGATGTTCATACATAACAAATATATTGCACAAGAAATTTGCCAACCTCGATATATTGTAATCCTCCATCATAATGTCTCTTGTTACAACTTCCAGCATGTCTTGGAAGAGAATTACAACATGATCTCTATCATCCACATTATTGTCGAGCTGGATGGGATAAGAAAACAAGGATACTCATTAAATGAATATAAAGGACGAACTTTAAGAAAAAAAAACTGTACCACAGGAAGAAATATTACCAAATATTTGATCAGCTTGACAAAGTGGTCATAGAGGCTAGGAAGAGCACTCATCTTGTACTCTAGAATCAAAGCACCTGTGTCTATATGTTTGTCAACTTCTGAAAAGATAATCTCTATCACCCTGAAACACAGAGATATATGCTGGCCATAAGACAGTACGGTTGTTGCAATTATCAAAATCAAATGCAGATATGTAAGAAAGAAAAGCAAGTAGTCCAGCGACTTCCAACTTACTCTTTTTCACGGTTTCCCTGAACCAAGAAATTTATGATATTCTTGAATGAAGCATAGCACTCACGGACAGCACATTTCATATAAGAGTCACTCTCAATCCTCTTCATGAGCTCTCTATCCTTCCCATTACTGTCTTTTGCCATATCCAATGCTATTGGAATCTACCGCCAAAATAAATAAATCAGAGAAGAATCCTAAAGAAAAATTTCCAATGTATTTATGTGAGAACAAACCTTGCTAGCTAGTAAGAACGGAGGCCACTGTATGAGATCCAAATCACGGTCAGCCCAATATGGAACAAGCAACAGATCCATCTCCCTAGGAAAGGTCCAAAATGTTGAGCTCCACATAGTAGTATCTTTAAGCTAGGTATATGTAGCATACAAATTTACCTATCACTTATAAGATCTTCCTCTCTAAAACTACTGATTATAGTGTTCCACAACTGTGCAAATCTTGCAGCCTCTTTCTCTTTGTTAACAGGTACCTGAAGTGAATATTTAGTGCATGAAATTAGTGAGAAGAAACGTTCATGATAGCAGTTCACTCGGTTCAACTAACCTTATCCTCTGTAAAGTTATGAGATAAAGTTGCCCTTAGCCCCTTCTTCCTTTGCTGGTTATTTCCATCTGGAATTAAGCGGTCATTGAAAGCTCCAGGCAGTGATTCAAACCGTGATCTAAGCATTCCCAGTGTACGAATCTGTAACATTTGAAAAAGTAAGGATCAAGGGATCATCAGTGACAGTTAAAAGGGAACCTCAAGTTCAAATAACTCAGCTTCAGTCAGATTATAGTTAAACAACATACCTCTCCAAGGCGGCGGAATGCACCGTATATACCTCCAAATATTGTGGAATATATAGCATACCAAATCTGGCTATCCATAAAGTACACCTACAGCACAGTGGACCCAGAATCAAAATTAGCAACAGCACAGAGTAGGGGAGGACGTGGAAACATGCTTGACATGAGCATGTTTACCAGAATAATAGGGGCCCAGAGGGCAATGACGACACCAATATTGTTTTTGGCTGCACAAATAAAATCGAAAATTGTGAGAACAAGTAATATATATCTAAACGAGTAGCCATGTACTGTATGTGAAAAGTGCATTACCACGAGGAAAGAACTCGTGCCACTGAAAATTAGTCACACGGGCCCTCATAATGGCTTGCGTTGGAGCAACTAAAGGCTTGATCTGTGAGCGAATCAAGTTTATCAGACTCCAATAACTGTCTCAGATTATGTAGTTAAATGTCAGAACTAGATATGAGAAACATGTACCTCAATGTAGTAACTGAACGCCAGCTTCGTTGCAATAAGCGACACCCAGAACATGGTATATCTACAAAAGGAAAAGGTAGAGAGAGACATAAGTAAACTGAGGACTAAGGCTTGAACTAGCAACTAAAAGCCAATGATATATGGGTCACAAGCATAGTCCTTACTTCAAGAGGGAAAATGCACCCTCGTGCATTCCTCTACCAACATAGAGTCTAGGCTGCAAAGTGAAATAAAAAACAGTTATTTATGGTAATTAAATTTCATTACTTATGCAAAAGCACATAATCTGAGTAAATAGAGGGAATACCTGAGACCACCACATCATTAGCATAACAATTCTGAAGTTGGACCTCTCAAGAAACCGACGTAGCATAGGGAAAAGAAACAGTACGGCTGCAAGCATATTAGGCGCCAAGTAGAAAACCACCGCTATTATAAACAGTGAAGGCGAGTGCATGGCATTTCCAAACCAACTCTTGATAGTTCTGGCAAATGCTGGAGGGTCTTTCCAGCTGTAAGCGTAAGTAACAGGTAGAATAATAACCCATGCGGCAGCAGATAACACCTTCAGGATGTATCTCAGTTTAACATGTAGCGACATGCTCCGCTGAGCTTTGAAATTAAAGATCACATCAAGGGTAGCTGCACAAATAGTTTTAGTAAATGAGGTTTATTCACTTTAAGTAAACTTACGAGAGTATTGAACACACTGACAGTTACCAACCTTGTCCAAGCTTCATTATTGCAGCTGTGATAAACACACTCAGAACTTTCTTGAATAGACCAGCGTCAAAGACCGAGCTTGGTCCGCCATCCCAAGCCATAATAATCATCGCCTTCATCGAAATCGTCATATCTTGTGAGAATATACATACGGAGGTGCAATGACAATTAGGGGAGAGTAATAATACCTGAAGGCACAGAATATAGAAGCTCCACATTCGATCGAAGCTTCTGAAGACATGCCAGAAGGAACGAATCTCAACAAAATTAACTTTCCCCACCCATCTATCTCTGGCAACAGCAGGCTTGCTGTTATCCTGTGATATATGATAACAAAGTAAAGGTTTAATGCGGTAGTCATTATCTGAGAGACAAAGTTCAGCAGCAAGAGATTAGAGTTCCCAGAATCAAAAATTACGCTAATAGAAAACAAAAACTATGTAGCAAATTCTAGGGGGAAAAGATATACAAGAACAGAGAAGATGTGTAGATATTGCTTACCCCATCTTTTTCTGTATTGAGCTGCTCAACAGGCGGATAAAAAAAATCAGCATCAGCTCGCATTGGCCAACCTAATCGGAAACAATCAACTGACCTGCAAGGTAAAAAAGCATTTGCAACTTATCACTTAACCACTACTGAAAACAGCTATAACTGTGCGAAACAGAGAGATAGATTTATCACCAAAAGTATTCATTCAAATCATCATAGTTCCTCCATTGAGAATGCTTGGACTTCCCTTTCTTGCTCCTTTGAGCCTCCTGTGAATGGTTTGATTACTTAAGTACAAAAATATTAACAAGTAAGAAAATCGAAAAGAAAAAGTTTAAGCCAAACCATGGCAATCACTTCATAAATAGGAGTCACAACTTTCCTTAAGAATGCATCTTCCTCTCCTCCATAAGCTGGCTTCACATTTTCCCCAGTCATGGGACTAACATTCCCAGCCAGCATACCATAGAGCTCAAATGCCATCTGCAAAAACATGGTATAGCAAATTTAGCAAGCATATTACCAGTCACTGTACTGTATTGCCACTTTACATCAGAAACACTTCAGTGACGGCAGAGAAAAATAAAACAACGAAAGATAAAACTTCCAAGAATAAAAGAATGATACTAAATCTTATCGCTCACAGACGAGTACAAAAACATAAGAAACACGCAGAAACTACATGACTTTGCAACGTGAAACATACATGATGGTAAATGTAGCAGAGACACTCTGGCATGAATCTCAAGTTGGCTGCTTCACCCCAGATTAGAAGATATAGGGCCATATACAATAGCTTGCGCTGTTGCATTTCCTGCTGAATAGTTGGCAACCTACAAGCAGATAATACAATGAAACCATTTTGATCCCGAGTTTACATAAACATTTAGGCACAAACAAGAAACTTGATTCCCTGCTCATGATGAATATACATAAACCTTTTGCTTCCTTCTACCAGCACCATACTATTTGCATTTTTCTATTCATTTTCAAATTTTTAGCTACTCCTACCTAACAATAGAGAATCAAGTATAGGTGTCTAAGGTTCCCTTACCAAAGACTACTCTTTCGACCAAGGTATTTGCACCATTTCTTGTAGTTCTTGAAGAGCTTCTTCATAACATCTGTCAGTGCTTGATCATCTAACTGTGGTACGACAATGAATTGTCATTATGAGAAGGATAATTTGCAAGTACATTTACAAAATATTTATAATAATTGTAAAATTAAGACACAAACCTTTGGCTGCTGATCAGGCTTAGGAAACTGTCTTATATGCACATTGGCAAGTAACAAGATCAGGTGCTCCCTTTGATTAGCCACATTGTCTTTCTGCATAACCATAAAAATACATATGAAATAGGCTTTGTCTATCTGACAAACCATCTACTCTCGACTAAAGTTGGTGCAAAATTACCTGAAATCCAAACATCTCTTGAAGCCAATCAAGCATGTCTTCATCTTTCTTTTTCTTGTGACCTTCAGGCCAAGGAAGACCTCTAGTGTTGCGAAGACCAAGAACAGCAGCTTGGATCTGCACTAAGGATTTACATTACCCGCCGATAACATGTTTTACAAATGTAACAGTGGAATGAAAAGACGAGACTAACCTCAGGATATCTCATAATCGCTTGATTAGCACTGTCAGGATCGAGAGGTAGGATATTATAGTGGACATACAACTGTGTCTTTTCCGCAACCTTATCTTGAGCTTCCAAAATCTGAAAACAACAAAATTCATTGTAGCTTTTGCACAGGGGTTGAGGAAAAAAAAGATAAATACTAAACAGAGACAGGACGCCTTACCTCTCGGTCAACCTCAATAGACTGTGTCAGATTAACAGCCTTCAACACCTCGAACAAAACATTAGCAGTTTGGTATGCCTTCGTCAGCTGAGCACTGAAATTTTACCGCAAGTACATCATCAGTTAATGAATCTGGTGTTCTCAAACAGTGAGAGAGAACACTAATTGGCATCTTAAAAACTCAAAAAAACAAAGACATATTGAAGTAAGTTTAGACGAACCGGTCGGCCTTATCAGCAGCATTTTGCAAAGCTTGAATATACTTCTTATAGTAGTGTTGATAAAAGCTCTGCATCTCACGGGCATCACTTTTCTTAACCCTGCCCATCAGCGTAGGATCATGTTCCTGCCCAAAAAATAAAGAAAAGGTAAGTGTACATTTAGTTTAAAACAAGAGATCTTCCTACAATGATATCAGTAGCTATATCTAAATCTGCCACAGAGCAGGGTTATTTTGAGATAAAGGCTCACTCTTTCAAGACGCTGTAAGAGTGCAGTCTTAAACTGACGAACACCTCTTCCACTTGAAGTAGGATCCAGCCTGTGAGCTTTCTCGAACGCATAGAACCGACCTAAAGGAGAGAGAGAGAGAGCAAAAATAAACAATAAAATCCCAAATGAGCACAGATTCAACAAACCCCACGAAGCCAAAACAACAAGATTGTGGAAAGTGTGCTTACAGAGATAAGCAACTCTAGGGTTGCTAGATTCAACCTCATTAGCAACACGGAGAATAGGGGCAATCTCAACAAGCGACGACGGAACAACTTCACTATCGAACGATTCTCCGAGATTACCAACGGTCTGTGTCCGCATGATCCGTCGCTGCTGAGGCTGAGACGGTCCCTGGTCAGGACCTCCTCTCGAAGCCGACATTGCTCCTCTTAAACCTTAAACCTCCAGGATTAAGCGGTAATAAAGATTCCTGTTTTGAAACAAAACACCAACATTAGAGACGACAATGATACACTAAGAGTTAGATCAAGAAAGAGCAGGGATGCGACATTGAAAGAAACATACAGAGATAGAGATCCAGAAACCCTAAAGAATGGAGGAGGAGAGGAGAGAAAGAGAAGCAGCGCAACTTTCTAAGCTACTTAGCTGCTAAGTACGCAAAGTGAGTGAGAGAGAGAGAAAAATTGATACTATGAATGAATGTGTTTTGTTTTGTTTTGTTTTTTTGGCACCGCCTTAATGAAAATAAAAAATTAAAAAGAAAACATTTGGAAGTTCGTGTCTTAAAGAGGCTCTGTTTTTCATTTAATTACAGTAACACCACATGTTTTAACCTCCGTCGTGGGGGTAGTTTTGTAAGACTAATTAGAATTTCAAAAAAGCTTGAGAGATTCCGAGGAAAAGTTATATTTTAATAATAACCGTTTTCAAAAAACTTGAATGCTTTGACCTCGTCTATTGCTTTTCAGTCTTTTTTTAACCGTTTCACCATTTTATTAACGTTAACAATATCCTCTTCTTTGTTTTCGTCGACAATATCTTTTACCGCGTGGTAAAAGAAGCTAGAATTGATTTTTTTAGATAAAACTTTGGTTATTGTGGAGAAAATGAAAAAAATGATGACAAATTATGTTGAAAGGCCCATATGTAAACTAACGGACCTGTATATAAAGTAATTGCCACATACGTCGATGTGTAGTTGTATATAACATACCAAAGTAATCTACTCCAGTCGTTGTGTAATCGCAGAAACAAAGCTTATCTCTGCAACATTCTACATTTATATGAAAGTGATGGATTTTACAATGTTTAAGACTCTAATTTCCAAATCCAGTTATGTGACCACACAAAGATCGTTTATAAACCTTCTCCCTAAACAAAAATACAGTTTCCTTATCCATTACAAGTTTCTAAATCTCCCTCATCGATTCACATTGCCACCACCATCTACACCTTTGAGCCACTCCACTGCCCTGGCTCCATCATCTGCGTTTAAGACCAAAAAAAACTGTATCCACGTTATTACTTCAGTTCAACAGACCGCATGTATATAAGAACAGTAAGAAAGATGTGAAACCTGAGGAGAGTTAGAACGGCCCCTATCAAATATTACCGCTTTCCCCGTCTGATAGTTCTTCAAGCCTTGCAATTGCATCCACAAGTGCTTGCTCATGATCCTACCATTTCGACTATCTAAGTTAGCTTCTCTTTTCATGATTCTATGATACCTCAATAACACATGAATGATTATGGTTCTTACTCGTAGCACTCTCTTTGCCTTCTCTACCTCTGCTGGACTGGGGTTAACTGATCCAAAAACTTTTTCCACCTGTGACAAATATTTACATAAGCTAAATACTCAGATCGATAACAACAATTGTCAACATTCATTCTCGTTTTTTTAAACTTGGATGAATACCTCTTTTAATAGTGTATCAGTGTGGAGTATTTCGATATCGCCTAAAGCTTTCTTCCCGACACCGTTCTGCGCTTTGTGTTGATGTGTCTTCATGCTTCCCCTACCTATACCACCGGCGTTGCTTGTAGGACCACCACGAGACATGGCCTTTGCACTTCCTCGGCCTTGACCAGGATGCCCTCTTTTTCGAGAAACCCCAGCATCCTCACCTTCCCATCTGATATCTCCCGGAGATATCTATTATATATAAACAGAGACACCAATAAGAATCCAAGAATGATACGAGCTCTTAAGAAATAATTAAAAGTATAGAACTGAGCACTAATAATACAATTATGTCCTCCTGATGGTAATAATAAAGCTGAACCAGCAGATAACTTTAATACTGGATGGGTCTTAGCACTACTGTGAAAAGAAAGACGAGTGAAAAAACCTAAAGCCGTTATTACCTCTTTAAGATTTACCCATTCCCAAGTTTCGTTCCCAGTGTTCATGTCATACACTAAAGCATGCAGCCCCTTATAAATGTTGAACAAAGGAAAAAGTAATATAATATCAGAAAATGGAGATTTGGCACTAAAACACTGTACATATATATTAATGAAAGATAAGATACCTCAACGGCGTTGTAGTCAGTTATAACAGCTTCATAGAAATTGTTGTCCTCAGGCCACTTTGTCCAAACCTTCTTTCCAATCAACGGGTCAAGTGATCCTGATTCACCTGCTTCACGTGCTAAAGCACCAGACTGGGGCCTTCCAGCAATGCTTGTAGCTGGGAACTGCATCGACTTCATCAAGTACAAATAGTTTTGTAAAAAAAAATTGCATCCCTCTTAGTCAATGAAGAATTTGAGAACAAGATTCATCCTAGCAAGAAAAGAAAAGACTTACTGTCTTTGGCTTCTTGGTTTTTGGACCTGGTGGAGGACCTCCCCTTCTCAGTGCAGACGAAGATGGTTGCATCGATGGGTGCAGAGCAGGAGATGGCTGGCCCATAGCGAATGATTGGGATGTCTTTTGCTTTTTACGTGATCCTGAAACAGCTGGACTCGGAGCTGAATCATGAACCATCTGAGGAGCACCGGCCTGAAGGCTGTTCCCCTTTCTCCATTCCCTGACATAATTCAGATTAACCTTATTAGCTAAACAGTTTCTTTTCAAGACTTATTGATTCATCATCACATATAGAACAAACCTTATTCGTCTGATCATTTCATCAGCATTAACCCTAGATAACAGCTCTCTGTGTTCCTCATCAGACACCCGGAGTTCTTTTCTGAGTTCAGTGATCAAACTTTCTTTCTCCTGAATTGTTTTTTTACAGCAAAAGGAAGAAGGGTAAGTTAACTCTTAGATGGTTACATAAGCGTGGAGTTAGTAATGAAGAAGAGAAGCAAAATAAGTACCCAAGTAATAGCATCAGACTGGGCTTTAAATGCACGGAGTATAGAGCTATATGCTTCTTGCTCAATGAGATGAATTTGAGTTTCCATGTCATTGTGCATCCTTGATAGAGGCGCAGAATTGAGAACTGAAGGTCTGCCATTACCGGCGGGTCTTCCGCTTCTTTGATATCTACTTTGATGTGATGGAGGTAGGTCATCATCCGTACCTAAGTTCGCACAACAAACAACATTTCACGAAACAGGCAGCAATAAACATAAAAACAAAACATAGTAAATCAGTTTTGAAAACCCCCCAAAAAAAACACACTTTGAGAACGAATTCTTTCTAACTGAAAAGGCATGGAGCACAATTACGTTAAAAAACACGTCCCATAAAATTTAAGAAACAAACTAACACCAAGTTGGTTAAGACACGGCTAGACTGAACATCATAGAAGGAAGAACAAAAGACTTACCACTACTATCAGAAGGTCGGTAATCCATTGGTGTCTTTTCTACGATGATGCTTCTTCACAGGGAAGCTAAGAAATCAAAACGTGGTACGAGACCTGTCTAGTTGCAGCAAAGCACGAGCTGCAAAACCAGGAAAAACGAAACTTTTAACTGATGAAAAAAGCCAATCACTCACTCTTCAACAGAACAAACGAAATCCTTCAGCTTTCAGGTCAAAGCTGGACAAATTAACCATTAAACCTCACAAAAATACAGCAATCATAGAACAAACAAGCTCACAGTTCTTAAACTACAAATGTCCAAAGAATCAAGAAACCTACTTTAAGCTAAAATTTCTGAGAAGTATTTCCAATTCGAGAACTAAATTTTTCCCAAACCCTAATCGCCGACGGAACCGACAACATAAAGCTAGTTCTCAAGATGAACCAATCACAAAACTCCAATTGCACAGAAAAAAAATGCAAGATAGAAGCAAAAAATACCTTATTCGTGACTGTTCTTTGGATCTACTCCCGAAAAATCATAGATTTGAGCAAAAGCGAACGACAAAACCGTAAAAAAAAAAGAAGATCGAATCAAGGGCGGTTGCTGTAAGAAGTTTCCTCACGCCGGTTTCAATTTCGGTAAACGATAGATCTCCGGGAAGCTGAAAGTACGCTGCGAAATTCAGAATTACTGAATACACCGTGAATGAATTTCCGAAAAATCTATGAGCCGCGGACGCGAAACTACAATAATTTGCCCTAATTTTTTTTTCCAGTTGATAGGTTGGTTTGAGTTACACAAAACGACGTCGTGGTGTATCTCTTTTGGTTCTGTCTTAAACCCGGTTTTCTTTTATATATTTGGTACGATTTCATCAATCAGGCTAGGCTACACAACCACAAACGACAAAGAATAAAACAAGGGAACCGACATTGTGAAGCCGGTCTGAACCAGACAAACCAAAGAAGGCGGTTCGGTCCAACAAAATTAAATTCAACAAAATCGGAATTAAAAAATGTAAAGAGAAAGAAGAAATGTTGTTGCGTGTGTGTCCGTCGTCTTTCCGACCGCTTCATCTCTTCACTTCCTCTTCTTCGAAACTCCTCCCCTTTCGTCCCTCTCTACGCCGAGAGTTTCGATCAATCCCTTCCCGATCCTCTTCTTCCTTCCATCGGATGGAATCTCCTCCGGCTTCTTCTTCCTCTCAGACGCCGGTAACCGCTTCGGAAACCGATTCCTTAGCGAAGGATCTGCAGAATCAAAATCTAGGAGCGGTTGATGAAAGCGGTGCTAAGATCAAAAGGAAGCTCGAAGAGTTTAACTGGGACCACTCCTTTGTTAAGGAGTTGCCTGGTGATCCCAGAAGCGATGTTACCTCGCGTGAGGTAATTAAAAGGATGAATCTTTTTGTTATGTGGTTTGATCTGGAATCATCAAGTTGATGTTTTTGTTTGTTGCTTGAGTGCTAAAGATTTAATTTTATAGAATCTATATGCCATTTGTGGTGATAGAGAATACTTGTTTGTTTACAAGAAAACTGAATCAAAACGTTCGTACTAGTATCTGATATTGGATTTTAATTGTTTATTGTAATTATTGCGTGATGTTATCTCGAGTGAGGTTGTGTTTTGATCTGGTTATGTTGTTAGGAATGTTTTTATCATGTGTCTTAATCTGAAATAATCAAGTTGATATTTTTATTTGTTGGTTCAGTTCTAAAGATTATATTTTTGTAGATTTTTCTTGTGCTTATAGCTCATTTGAAGACAACTGAACTGACCATTGTTACTTTTATGAAGTTGATTAACTCGGCCATCTGGATTTTTGATTGTTTATTGTAAAACTGGCAGGTGTTGCATGCTTGCTACTCAAAAGTTTCTCCATCAGTACCAGTAGACGATCCTCAGCTTGTAGCATGGTCTGACTCTGTTGCTGAGCTATTGGAATTAGATCCTAAAGAGTGAGTTTCGATTCTTCACGTGTATGCTCAGACTAAAGATCTTTGACCTCAATAAATCGTTTCACGGTTTTAATATTCTGTCGAACTTTCAGATTTGAAAGGCCAGATTTCCCTCTCCTAATCTCTGGTGCCAAACCTTTGCCAGGAGCGTACGTAATCCCAACCTTAATCTGATTTTAGGTTCAACCTTTTAGTTTCTAATCGCAGTTTTAATGGTATTCTTTTGTTTTTCACAGAATGGCTTATGCACAATGCTATGGAGGACACCAGTTTGGCATGTGGGCTGGCCAACTAGGCGATGGTCGCGCCATAACCCTTGGAGAAGTTTTGAACTCCAAAGGTGAAAGATGGGAGCTTCAGCTTAAAGGTGCGGGTAAGACTCCTTACAGCCGTTTCGCCGACGGGCTTGCGGTGCTGCGTAGTAGCATCAGGGAGTTCCTTTGCAGTGAGGCTATGCATTTTCTTGGTATCCCTACCACACGTGCCCTTTGTCTTCTCACTACAGGTCAAGATGTCACTCGCGACATGTTCTATGAGTATGTCCAAAACCCTATTTTAACTTGATCCTTTATAATGATACTCCTTCTCTGTTATACCTCTAGGTGGTTTAACTTACTCCTTTTGGTGCGTTTTGTAGTGGCAATCCTAAGGAAGAGCCTGGTGCAATCGTTTGCAGGGTGTCTCAGTCATTTCTCCGCTTCGGCTCATACCAAATACATGCTTCTAGAGGGAAAGAGGATCTTGAGATTGTTCGGAAGCTTGCAGACTATGCCATCAAACATCACTTCCCACATATAGAGAGCATGAACAGAAGCGACAGCTTATCTTTCATAACCGGCAAAGAAGATGATTCCGTTGTGGATCTAACATCGAATAAGTATGCAGGTAAATCTCCTAACTAAATATTCATCAAAGTGCTTAAAGTGCTTCATGAGACGGCTATTTGAAACGACTGATGATACTCCTGCTATTGCCAATAGTTATATTGATGGCGAATATTGAACTAACCCTTCTCATTTTCTATTGTGTTAGCATGGATTGTTGAGATTGCGGAGCGTACAGCTATCTTAGTTGCAAGATGGCAAGGTGTAGGTTTCACACATGGTGTGCTCAACACTGACAACATGAGCATTTTGGGTCAGACTATAGACTATGGTCCGTTTGGGTTCTTGGATGCTTTTGATCCGAGTTTCACCCCAAACACGACAGACCTCCCTGGAAGGAGATACTGTTTTGCAAACCAGCCTGACATCGGCTTGTGGAATATTGCTCAATTTGCTAAGTCGCTTGCTGTTGCTGAGCTGATAAATCAAAAAGAGGCGAATTACGCAATGGAGAGGTGACTTTGCTTTCACTATTGATTTGGTGTGCTATTCTTGATTTTATGCTATGAGGTATTGAGTGGTTAAGGAACTCATGGTTTCAGGTACGGTGAGAAATTCATGGACGAGTATCAAGCCATAATGTCAAAGAAGCTTGGTCTTTCCAAGTATAACAAGGACATCATCAGTAAACTTCTGAACAATATGGCTGTTGATAAAGTCGATTACACAAACTTCTTCCGGCTTCTTTCAAATATCAAAGCAAACCCGGACACACCTGAGGATGAGTTACTGAAACCCTTGAAAGCTGCTCTCTTGGACATTGGAAAGGAGAGAAAAGAAGCATGGATCAAATGGGTCCAAGCGTATATACAGGAGGTATCAAATTCCTCTTTGCTTCCTCTTAACCTCTACTTATACTTTCCACAAACTACATTGTGTATCTTTCTGGCTGATGTGTTCGGATTGGACTTTGCAGGTGAGTGGTAGTGACACATCAGATGAAGAAAGAAAAGCAATAATGGATTCAGTGAACCCTAAGTACATTCTAAGGAACTATCTTTGCCAAAGCGCAATAGATGCAGCTGAACAAGGCGACTTCTCAGAAGTCAACAACTTGATCCGTCTCATGAAGAACCCTTACGAGGACCAGCCAGGGATGGAGAGATATGCTCGATTGCCTCCAGCCTGGGCTTATAGGCCAGGCGTCTGCATGCTTTCTTGCTCCTCCTAGTTCTCCTTCCTACTTTTGTTTTTCCATTATAGTAAAGGAAGAGGAAAACTTTAACACTCTTATGTGTATGGTTGTAATGCATTTCCTTGACAAGATAAGTTCTATGTGTTCAGTATTTTTGTTTTACATTGAATAAAAATATGAATCCCTATCAATATTCATGAACAGACCTGATCGATGTGACAAGCAAGAACTAGCCACTTGTTTTCTTAGTTAGTTTTGACTCTAACATGTTGAATCCATTTATAGCATTGGCCATAGCTTTTTAGAGTTTGTTTGTTCATGTTACTCGATGAAGATATGAAATCGTTTTGTGAATTGTAAAAGCTTATTCTTATATGAAATGAACGCGTGACATTACAATCTTGTTTTTAACGTCTTCCATATCTCATCATTCAAGAAGATTCGAGTCGAGTTTAGTAAAAACATTAACTGGCGATGTCAGATGCAGATGCTGAATTGCCAAAATCCAAAATACAACCTTCAAGCGCCAACAAATAGAGTGATCTGAGCCTCATCTCCAAACACAAACTCCTGAGCTCACATTCTAGGAACAGAGAGAATCACACAATATTAGTCAGAGCAAGATCTCAGGGGAAAGCTAAAAACATTACGTGGCATACCTCTCGATAGCACGAGGACTAATGGGAACGACACCAGAAGGTGTTACAAGGGCATCGATCAGAACATCATTAGGTGTTACAGGAATACTTCCGTCCTCGAGAATCTGAGGTGAATATGACAATGCAACTGCAATAAGAAAAAGAAAAACCAACAACCACTGGTGATTAGCTTATCTCTCTACTGAAAAACATTATGTAGTATCAAAACTTGATTTTAATACCCTTAAGTGGATTGCTCCAGCCCTTCTCCGTAGCACGGTCCTGGTACCTCTTCAAGAAAGTATCGTAGTAGCTTTTTTCCCAGATTTTCATTGTCCATATAAATATGTTATGTTAGAGCATGAAAGACAGACAAAAGCATTCCTGACTGATGAAAATTTGGGGTCAATGGAAACTTACCCACCACCACGGCCTAAACGTCGCCCACACCTGTCAAACGCAAGCCCTGACCACAAGAAGAAGACTTGTTAGATACAGAGATTTAAGAAGAAGAAAAAACATGGAATTTTTAAACGGTTTCTCTATACCTGGCAAGATGAACAGATCGATCGGCTCATCTGCTTGTAACACTATCCATAGTAAAAACAAAGTGTCATTTCTAGCCGGAAATATAATAATTATAATACGAAAGCTTATACGGGGAACTACCATCTTCACGCTCATTCCCTTGAGCATCAACTGGAGCTGGTTCCAAAATGTTCATAGAGTTTGCAATGAGGTCATCCATATGAGATATGTGGAGCATGCGCATGTTACTGTTCTTATCCTCAACCCAAGGGACATATAGCTTTTTCCGCGCCATTGTATTTGGATCTAAAAAGAGAGAAAAATGCAGAGTGTATTAACACAGCAATAGTCTTAGAAGAAATCCATACAAAAAACAAACTCTGAGAAAGAAAGTGCTTAACAATAATGACAGAAATTAATGAGTTCTTCACAGAACAGAACAGATCTCATCCCTAAGGTTACATTTGACGTTCTTTGGGTTTGTTCTTGGTTTCTGAAACGTGTTTAACATATTAATGTGATAGAGATACGAGCAAATTGCACACTGAGGAAACTGAGACACTCGCATTGAGAGTAGTAAACCAGTAAAATGCAGAGAGATACAATTTCATTTGTCCTAATAGTAAGGCACATAACATTAAACCAATCACTAATCGCAAATAGTCACTGAAGTGTAAAGGGTATCCCTTTTCCAATGGTACATATGGGAAGCTCAAGGTTCTTACTAATGTCTCGACAGTGAAAGTTCTAAATAGTCCTCATAAAACACAGATAAGGATGAGAAAGCGATAGTACAAGAAGTAGTCGTACCAGGTTGTTGTAAGATCTTAGACAAGATTTTAGAAGTGTCAACTTCATTGAGAGACTTGCAGCTAATGTAAGCACACAGCCCTCGGCATGATTTGAACCATGGAGCTTCAAGAACAGTGCTTTGAATGGCATCATCTAAAACCAAATCAAGATAACCGGAGATTAATTTATATGTTGTTTTTTTGGTCTAATGTTAAATCAAGAAAAAAAAAGATTGAACCTTGTTGGATTCGGAGGGAAGGGTCCAAGGCTTTTAGGGATTTGCGGACAGTGGAACGCACAATCCGTTTCTGCTTGAAAATGGAATCGAGCTCCTCTTGACTTTTGCTGGTGGTGGTGCTCATTGCGACGACGGATCTAGCAGCTGCCGGTTGTAATCTGGAAACGGGTCGGGTCAATATCCTGGGGAAGAAGAAGATTGATGTCGTCGTAGTGATAGAAAAGACGCTGGCTCCAATCATTAGAAACCGTTTCTTTTTTTTTTAATTCAAAAGAAATGACACTCGATAAAAATCTACTGTACCCATCTTGCTTAATTGTCCATTTTCTAAAGTTTATTGATGCCACACACATACTTTACAGCTTGTTCAGTAAAATTCAAAAATCTTAGAGATAATTGGCTGCAGTACCCATAATCAGATGCTTAATTAAGTTTCTAGACTTGATTTGATGAAACTAATTTCTATTCCAAGATTACCCCTGCTCCTACAGCACATGTCTGGCTCTAGTTCTGAAACCCCATTTGTTTGTACTGTTTCTTGCAGAAAATATACTCACAAAAATGTACGTATGTTTATATGTTTGGTATCGTTTCTCTCACATTTCTTCTAAACTTGGGTGGACTATTTTTTTGCTTCTGTTGCTGGAGATCTGTTCTTTCGATTATCCGGTATAGCAACAATTATTTTTTTGTCAGATAATTTTATTTGTATATTCGCATCTGGTTATTTTGTTTTGATCTTTATCAATGTTTTTGTTCTCAAAAAAACATTAATGTTAGCATGTTAAAACATATATATAAAAGTAAATATATTTGGTATAGGATACTACTATTGGTAACGTGTTAACTTGTTTTATAACATGGTAATTTTTTTTTTGGTCGTTAACTTTAATATTAGCTGGTTAACTATATGTTTTATCTATTAAATAATGTATTAAATTGATAAATATTACTAAATTATATAGTTTATAATTAAGTTAATGATTTGTTTAAAGCTCTATAAATAAATGTAAATTGATAACAAAATTAGTAGCGTGTAAAAAATATTATTCCTTGTTAACGAAATTTGTAACATGTTAAAAATATCTGTAACATGTTAAAAATATTTGTAACATGTTAAAAATATGCTTATTCACTAACGAAAAACGTAAAATGTTTGATGGCAATTCATCAATGAGTTCTCCTGTTATTAATTATATACAGAAAAAAATATTTAGTTGGTTTTCATCATGTATAAGTTCATTACTTCAAACATAAGGAAATTATTAACATTTACCATCAGTGAAATCTGTTTCATAAAATTCACTAATTTTATTTTATCTAGATTTGGTGTAAAATGATGAGAATTAGGAAAAGAAAAAAAAGAGTGATGGATAAAGAAAAGAATGAAAAAGATAAAAAAAATAAGAAATAAATATTAGAATGAAAAAAAAGGAGAAGAGACATAGATGAAATGAGTGGAGCATCCAGCTGGCAAACAACAGCTTCTTTTGCATGTCTGACACGCTTTGCTCATACCTACTGCAGCAAAGTATAAACCTGCAGTTCCATCATCACATCAAGGGCATAATCGTCCGTTCATGGTCGAATGTATATGAGGCAGGCTTCTAATGTCATCTCATGTGTAGTTTGCCAATATAAGCTTCTGCTATGGATATTGGGCTAATTGTCCCAAAATCTTATTTCTGCACTCTCGGTAAGCAAGAGTATGAATACGTGATAGTCTCAACAAGAGAATTTTGTTTATAAAGATCCTAAAATACATTAGTACCCAATAGCCATTGATAATCTGATACGGATAGAAACAGCAAGAGTGATCAGTGTGGATTCTTCGTTAAGCTCTCTCTAGTGTTGTTCCTACAATCATCATACGTTGTGAGGGGATGAAGGAAGCAAGTTAATGATTTAAAAAATAATTTTGTCTATGGAATAGTTTTAACAAGTTTTGTTTTTGGACAACGTTTTAACTAGTTTAAACTACATAAAATGATACTAAAACAAGAATACAGTTATTCTTTTTTGTTCTAGTGTATAAAATAATATACATAACATTTATTCTCAATAGTGCCATAGACAATCTTCTCGTAATGTAAAGAGAGATGGGTTGGTGTTACTGGGGATACAAATTATGCACTTGTTGTAAGCCATTCAATCTTGATTAATGCTTTGATGAGAATTGCCGGCCTAATCTGCAGTCACTCGTTCTATTTTCATAACATTTATACGGGTGTAAGAGTTTTTTTTCTTTTTGATAAATGTGAGAGTGCATTTGAGACTTATGGACATCCCAACTTGTATTGTCATGTGTAACATGACTGTGAACAACATAAATGATTACGTAATTCATGCATATTTCGATTCGATCATGCTTATTTTCAATGCTGCTTCTGATTAAGCAAATTATATTTTCTTATCTCGAACGGAAAACTATATTATACAAGAGAAAAGATCAAATAAGAGAATCTTTATCTCTTTTATGTAATTGTGTTATGTTGGGCTGGAAGACCATGGCAGGTTGTGGCACTTTTTGGAAAATATAAGGTGATTAGTATTAAATTGACAAATTCACCATTATTCAAACATGAATTTCAAAAATTTATTTAAAATCCAATGTTGTTGAATTTGATACTTCATAAAGTAAATGGAAATTTGCTGTTATTGGAAATAATTTAAGGTTTTGGAGTTTTAAAGTTTTCAAGTGATTTTAGAGTGTTTGAGTTGAGTTTTTAAGTTAAGAAAATTAAAACTCAAATTCCATAATTTTAGGTGAAATTATAGAGTTGTTTAACTAAAATCACTTTAATCCCTACAAATTGTTGAAATCATTTTAAACCTTGTTTAAAATCAAATAATCTTATATTTTATTTTGAATATACCCTCTTATGATTGAAAAGAAGAAATTCGTAATAAGACATTTCAAAAAAAATGTACAAATTAGACACTTGTGACAACATACACAAAATGAAACAAAATGAAAATGACCGGTACAGCCTCTTCATGAATATGATTAAAGTGAAAACCATTATCGACAGACTTTATAAACGATGATGTAATGAAAGGGAAAGTAAAGTTTATAACTTTCTCTCCTCTCTCCTTTGCTCATACTTTAACATTTTTGCTTTTCTCTCTCTCTATCTCTTCCAGTGGTTTGCCTCACTATTTTTCTTGGTTGGGTTGAGTGGATTCTGGCATTCGTGTCAACCCTCTTTGGCTGGGGCACTTCCTTAAAGAAGGACTCAATCAGTGTTAATTGTCTCAGACACTATGCTCTTTGTTTGTTTTCTTTGTTCCAAATCTCTGCACACTCTCACAACACACTCTCCACCTCATTAAAAATCAAATCATCTTAGATTTTATATTGAATATACCCCTTTTATAATTGAAAAGAAGAAATTTGTAATAAGACTTTTCAAAAAAATGTACAAAATTTGACACTTGTGACAACATACACAAAATGAAAGATTTTGAGTTATTACTTAACTTTCTTTACATAAAATATCTGCAAATGTAATGATCTTGATGTAATGCAAACTTTTTCACCATTGTTGTCCACTACTGTTGCAGGTGTAATGAAGACTTTTTCGTGGCAGCAGAGGCAATTATCGATCTAACACTAGCATTTGTTTTGACATTTTCAAAACAAAAGTCTGGACATTTGCATTGTGTTGTAATGGACCTAACTCTAACATCGTGTTCTTGGAAAATATAACCTATTAAATTCACTTATAATTGAAAAAATGAATTTTGCAATATACACAAAATCAAAACATTTGAGTTATTATTTAACTTTCTTTACATACAACCCAAGTTGTTTCACCTCGAACCAACGTAAAAGAACTTAGTAAAATAAATAATACATCATACAAAAGTCAAAGAATCAATTAAAATAAAAAGTATAAATATATTTACTATGTTGATTTTTCACATTTTATCAAATCAAGGCCGACAAAAAGTAATAACATGGTTTTTTTTTCAGTCATCAAAATCAATAAAATTATGCTCCAATATTAATATATAATAAAAACAGATATTTTAAAACAAATAAATAAAAAAAATTCTGAAACAAAACAAAAAAGAATAACTTATAAAAATAAAACTATAAATCCATAGAAAAGTTTACTAAACAATACTATTTTTAATTGTATTAAGGAGATTATATAAGAGTGCTTTTTAGTTTAAACTACTCAATAAAAATGGCCAGGGTCCAAAAAACTCATTTCCCTCTCGCGGGAGTATTTTTGGCTCCAAACCATTTTTTTTCACAAAAGACCGCCTCCTCAATGTTCTCCGTCTTATAAACCAAACGGATCGATCTCCAAATGAAAATCCTCCAACGTCCACAGCTCAAATCCACCGTCGAATCTTCTACTCACTAGTCTTCCCCCCCAGCGATGGAGAGTCAACAGAAGCGCCAGCGAACAACACGCCTCGCCGGAAGAAACCTGAAGCGAAAGCTGTCCCGGGAGACAGAGGCCGCGTCGATAGTCATGCAGATTACGGAGGTCGAAGATGAAGAAGCAGATCTCGTCGTCTCGATCCGCCGCCACGTGGAGGTTTTAAACTCCAGCTGCTCAGATCGCGAAGCTGTCAAGGGAGCTGCTGCTGCTATCTCCTCTCTCGCTAAAATCGGTACACTAGTCCTTCATCTATCTTCCGCGATTATGTTGAAATAGCTAGTCCTCAGTTTCCGTAACGGCTTGAATCGCTCAAATCTTGTGTTGGATCTGATTGAATCGAAACAGATTTTGAAATTCTACTTGTCAATTGATTTTGAAATTCTAGATGTGATTCTGAGGGATTAGTTTTATACTCTGTATCTGTTTTGTATAGATGAAAACGTGGAGATGATGGTGGAGGAAGGAGTCATCCCTGCTGTGGTTAGATATCTAGAATCGCCGTGGTCTTCGGCGATGAGCGCAAACGTTCCCAAATCGTGCGATCATAAGCTGGAGAAGGACTGTGCTCTTTCCCTTGGACTTATTGCTGCTATTCAGGTAACGAGAAGTTGTGAATCTCAGTTCTTGTGTGTTTGAATGTGAGAATCTTGTACTGTTGTTTACTTATTTTAGCTTTTATCTGTTTACATAGCCTGGTTATCAGCAGCTCATTGTGGATGCTGGTGCCATAGTCCCCACTGTGAAGTTGTTGAAGAGGCGAGGGATTTGTCTTGGGTGCATGGAAGCTAGCGCTGTTATTAGGAGAGCTGCTGATATCATCACTAACATTGCTCATGACAATCCAAGGATTAAGACTAACATAAGGTACTATTTGCTGTCTGATAGATAGTCCTTATGGTTTTTGGTCATGTAGTGAAAAACTCTTTTTTTTCAGGGTTGAAGGTGGCATTCCACCTCTTGTTGAGCTTTTAAATTTTCCTGATGGCAAAGTCCAGAGGGCTGCTGCAGGAGCCTTGCGTACAGTTTCATTTAGGAATGACGAGAACAAGAACCAAGTATGTTTTGATATGATGATGATTCGTTTTGTTTGAGCTTTGTGAGAGGCATGATTCTTACGTTAAAAGCAACTGTGTAGATTGTGGAGTTGAATGCCTTGCCCACGCTTGTATTGATGCTTCAGTCAGAAGATCCTTCTATGCATGGTGAAGCGGTAGGTTCTTAGCTTGTTTTAGATTGCTGCAGTTGGTTAGTTCCTTCTAATTTATCATGGAATTTTTCAGATTGGGGCGATTGGAAATCTTGTCCACTCATCTCCTGACATCAAGAAAGAGGTTATCCGTGCTGGTGCCTTACAACCAGTGATCCGTTTACTTAGGTATGCTTATTTTTTTCTTGTTCTGTTTTTCTACTTCTGCTAAAATAGATATTTGCTTCCGAAATTTTGTTATATGTTTAGTAACTTTTTGCTATCTGCTACAGCTCCACTTGTTTAGAGACACAGAGAGAAGCAGCATTACTAATAGGTCAATTTGCTTCGCCTGATTCAGATTGCAAGGTATGGGCTAGTCTCTTTCATCACATGCTGTAGTATAACATATGCTCAGTGCCTCAGTCAAACTCAGTTTCTTCTGACAATATATAAAAATGGATGCAAACTAGAAAGAACATATTAAACGTAGCATGCAAAATGATAATGCAGGTGCACATTGCCCAGAGAGGTGCCATTACACCATTGATTAAGATGCTTCAGTCGTCAGATGAGCAGGTCATGGAAATGTCAGCTTTTGCTCTTGGTCGTTTGGCTCAGGTACTTTGCTATTGAATTAGCATGTGATTGTTTTTGTTGCTTTTGGAATCTAGTTCTTTATGGATCAAAACTTTTATGTGATAAGAACAAAAGTTGCAGTTCCGTTTTTGCTTGGTACATATCTTAATACGCCACTATAGTCTCAATGCATTGTTTTAAATGTTGCAGGACACACACAATCAAGCTGGCATCGGACAAAGGGGAGGCATCATCTCACTACTAAATCTTCTCGATGTGAATACTGGAGCTGTGCAACACAACGCTGCATTTGCTTTGTATGGCCTTGCAGATAACGAGGTAATAATTTTGAATACAGCTATGTCTTCTAGTAACTATACTATATATACCATGAGTACCTAAACAAGAATTTTCTATGCAGGAAAATCTAGCAGATTTCATCAAGGCTGGAGGTATTCAAAGGCTTCAAGACGACAATTTCACCGTTCAAGTATGCTTTTGACTGCTTATGTTTGTAAAACCAATCTATAACATTTCCAAATTCTGATTTATGTTCTTCTATCTGCAGCCGACTAGGGATTGTGTGGTGAGGACATTGAAGAGGCTAGAGAACAAGACTCATGGGCCTGTGAGAATCTATGTCTGTTAGACTTTCTGGTTGTTAGTTATAAGTATAGCCTTGGTTTTAGTCCCCTAATGCCAAACCCTTCTTTCAGGTACTGAACCAATTATTATATCTGATGAGAACCACTGAGAAGACAATACAAAGGCGAATTGCTTTGGCTCTTGCACATCTTTGTGACCCTAAAGATGGAAAATTAATTTTCGTTGATAACAATGGTAATAATCTCATTTATCAGAAATTTATACAAAAACCTTATTATTTGTTGTTTTAACAGTTCCTGATCAATAGATTTATTACTAATGCAGGGATAGAGTTTTTGTTGGAGCCTCTATACTTGCCAAGCATGAAACAGCAGAAATATAGTTCAAGAGCTTTATTCGAATTAGCTAAAAAAGCTACTTCAAGTGCACCAGAGGACTCAGCTCCTTCCTCACCCACCCAACGGGTAAGAAAAGTTCATTATTTTCAAGTTTAAAAACTACTTGTGATTTGTGGTCTTGACTTGTGATTGATTGTAATACTGAAGGTGTTTCTGGCTGAGGAGTTTGTGAACAACCCTACTTTGTCTGATGTCACATTCCTAATCGATGGTACAACATTTAGTCCCATTTTATGTTTCTCTTAATTCTAATTGTGGATAACACCTTCTAACTGAGCATTTCCATGGCATATATTAGGAAAACAATTCTATGCTCACAAGATTTGCTTGGTAGCTTCCTCTGATATATTCCGTGCAATGTTTGACGGCCTTTACAAGGTAAGCTTCTGAAATAATGATTTGCTGTATCCATTTCATCACATAGAAAAATATCAATCAACTAACTTGAGTGTCGGTTTTAGGAACGCAACGCTCAAAACGTGGAGATTCCAAATATAACTTGGGAAGTGTTTGAGCTTATGATGAGGTAAGTTTCTATAATATCAAACATTTGAAATATTACCGTAAAAATAAGTGGAAGAATCTTTTAAGCATGAAACACACAAAATGTGCAGATTCATATACACAGGAAGAATTAACATCCCAAAACATTTGGCTCAAGATCTGCTTGTAGCAGCTGATCAGTATCTTATCGAAGGCCTCAAACGCCTTTGTGAGTACACAATCGCACAGGTAAAAAATAAGCAAAAAATGAGGTCTAATTTAGAGCTACTAGTTATCTCTGTTCATAACTAAAAGGAATGTTGGTGCAGGACATCTGTGTGGATAACATACCGTTAATGTATGACTTAGCTGATACGTTTAACGCTTCAGCCTTAAGACGAGCATGCACTCTCTTCGTTCTTGAGCATTACACGAAGCTCAGCTCTGAAATATGGTATGGCATCAAAATCATTATTGCTTTTTTTTATTGGAAAATTTTGCTTTGGTTCTTTTTTATAAACTTGAGTCATGTTTATTTTATTCTTTCTGTAACACAGGTTTCCAATGTTCATCAAGAAAATTATACCTGAAACCAGGAGTTACATCACAGATATTCTCACACGGCCAGTCCAAGCTAGCTCTACCGTTGTATAAAACATATATAAGTAGATTCCTCTTTTCGGTTAGATAACCACCTGTATTCTTGTTACCACGTATTGCTCAACTCAGTAATATCAAGAGGCCATCGAAGTTAGATTTTCTGTATTGGCTCGAAAATTAGACCAACTCGACAAGTGTAGTGTCTTTTTTTCTTACACAAGTGTTGAGTGAAACGATTCAATTCTAACGATTGAAAGCTTCTGAATCTCTTGTAAGCGTCGTTCTTGAGAAATCTTACTAAAGAAAGGTGTTAAGCGTTCGTTCTAGTATTGTGGAATAATTTTGTTCCGAGAAACACGTTACAAGTTTAGACATCCATGGCTTTGGCATAATCTTTCTTTTGGTCAACAGTCAATACTACCAAAAGTCAAAGCCCAACATCAAAGTTTTTGGACAGGCCTTTTTCAAGGCCCATTACCACGAAAAAGAGAGAAGCACTGTGGTTCGTAAACACACCGCAAGTCTCTGGGACACCGCCATAGCTTTGTTTCCTCTCGTCACGTTTTCCATTTTTGGTTTCTTCTACACGCTCACAAAAGATCTTCAATTCCCAAATTGACAATCTCATAATCGCCAAGCGATTAGCATCGAGTCAAACTGTAAGTATTTTTCTCTTTCTTCATCTGTCTCCTGGAAATTGCCACTATTGCTTGTTACGGTCAAAGCTTCGTTTGATACTTAGATTTGTCGTCGTTGAAGGACATAGCTGAATTTGGTACTCGATTTTCTGTGATTCAATCCTTGTATCTGCGAACTCAATGCTCCATTTCGTTCATCTTTGCTCGTTGAAAAGTTGTTTAAGCTTAAAAAAAACAATATTTCCTGAACCTAATTGTTTTGGTTAGATCTAGGTGTAAGCTCTTATCCCACTATAATAAAGTATAATCCGTTGACCGTTGTATTCAGATTCGGTTCTTCGTTCTTTTGTCAGCTAGATTATCTTGTTTATGTTAATTCATGATCTTCGGTTTGATTTGGTTTTGGTTAATCTTGTCACGTTCCTCTCTCTGCGTATTTATTCTTCAATCTACTGTTTGTTTGTTTTTTTATAGATTCTTGATGGTAAAAGCATATAGACAAGAGCATGTCTACAAGCACCCGTGGGAACGGGTCAGTGCTGCCTCGTGGAGGAAGTTTGCAGACCCTGAAAACAAACGCATCCTTTCTCACATCCTCGAAGTCGACACCTTGAACCGCAAGCTTGACTCTGACACCGGGAAACTCCACACCACTCGCGCCCTCACCATCCACGCTCCTGGACCTTGGTTCCTTCACCGGATCGTGGGCCAGGACATCTGCCACTGTGTTGAATCAACTGTTGTGGATGGCAAATCACGTTCTATGCAGGTAATCAATCATCAGCTTCTTCCACACAAAAGTTTTGTAATTTTTTTGTAGATAGAGGAAAGCTTGATTGGGATGAAGCATTTATTAGTAGTTTACAGGGCATAGACAAACATTGATAAGTGTTTAGATTTAGCTTATATTGCAGTAGTGTTGGTAAAGCATTTTTTTAGGTGTATTTTGGGTTAGCTTATGATAGCATTTGACATGGTTAATGTCTAACTATATTTCGTGAAACGATTCTAATTCAGCTCATAACAAAGAACATTAGTCTCCAGAAGTTCATTGAAGTGGAGGAGAGGATAAGGTATGATCCTCATCCAGAGAATCCATCGGCATGGACGGTTTGTAGCCAGGAGACGAGCATTCGGATCAAACCCTTGTCGGCTCTGGCCTCGATGGCTGAGAAAGTTGAGCAGAAGTGCGCGGAGAAATTCATGCAGAATAGCGCGAAAGGGCGAGAAGTTATGGAGAGGATTTGTAGGTATATGGAAGCAGAATCAGCTCCAGTCTAAAGATTTCAAACAAGAAGGAAGGGAACTCTCAACAGATTCAAGTGTCTTGCTTTTGAATGTTTTGTAGTAATTCAGGACTACTTGTTGGAGTCATGGTAATAATAAACCCATGAGACAGTCAAAGCTTCTGTTTTTTTTTTCTCTCCAGCTACTTCTGTTGTTGTGTTAGCAACTCGATGTTTAAGCTGAGAAGCTTTCTGTCCAATTTTGAATCCGATTCCAAACCCATGCATTAGAATTCTAGTGGTTCTTCCTGATCCGGTCCGGTCCGGTCTGACCAGATTTAATGTTACAAACAAAAACATATACATGAAAAGAAGGAAACTGAGGCATAAGAGAATGAAGTTGCTTAACTAGTATGACTTATCTCATTTTCACATTCATCCAACAAACTCAAAAATATCACATCTTGTGTAGTAGATTTTGCTTACAAGGTATTTTAGATGCTACGAAATGTCTAGGGACTAAGTATTATTTATAAATGAAAAACTTTGTTAAGATTATTAGGATACAGTCTCCAAATTGACCATGGTTATTTTTTTCCAACCGGCGTGAAATGTAATGTTATACTTTTTTTTTATTTGTATAATTTACAACATCGGCTCTCGGAATGATACGCTCCAAAGATTAAAAAGAAGAGTAGATTTGCATTTGGGTGAGAATATGCTCGAAATTTTCTGTAGATTTTTCGATGGGATGCGAGTGAACTCCTTCGTAGGTCGTGACTACAACTTCTTGGTCCGCTGCTAATCTTTGCACTTGCTTCTTTACATTGCATCCTCCATATGTGCACCTATAGTAACTCCTGCACATTTATATTAATTAAGCAATTATTAAAAAAGGTTCGTTGTTCACAAACTCACTTTTATGATCCACCAAAAGACTTTTCATTTTAGGAACAGGTTTTTAGATGGACTAGAAAATAAAGCATATAACTTTACTCAATCTATATGCAGATTAGTTATCATCAATCCAGACTTGAAGTGAATGATATTTACATATATTGATCACTTGGTTATTTACAAGAGCAAATCAAGCCTGTTCCCAAAAGCACAGTTGATTATATCTTAATCATTGATCTTGGCAAGAAAAACGTAGAACATTAATCTAGCTCTACAATTAATCAATCATTTATGCAAACTAGTTACAATCATGATTCGATCTTGGTTCGAGATTGGCTTAATTAAGCATATGTGTACAGTACTACAGTGTAATTCTTGTCTCTTTCTGTATCTGATATATATAAGAAAAAGAGAGGAATGACTAAGCTAATAAATTGAGGAAGGAATAAATAAGAACCTAGGAAACTTGTTGTTCTTGACGGCTTTTTGGCCATATTTTCTCCAACGATAGCCATCATCAAGAATATCAACTTGGCTCCTTGTCTGAAACGCAAACTTTTGTTTCTTCGCCTTCTTCTTTTTCAATTCCCGGCTTCTAGAGGAACCTTCTCTAACCTCTGAGGCTTCTTCTCTGCCTTGTTCTAGCTCCGACTTAGAAGGGCTTTGATGTGGTTTTAGCGACAGAAACGGAGCATACAACGATCCATCATCATATCCTTCCATGTTCCCAAAATTATTAACTCTGGAAACTTATAATATACAAAGAGCAATCGACCTAACTTTCTTTACAGAAGAAGATTCTGTTGGTTTTTTTTGTTTGTTTGCTTGTAAGCTGTTAGATATTTTGTGAAAAAACATATTATAGTTTAGTCTATATTTTATAGACATTTATGCCTCGTGTTATGGACTGCGAAGTCAAAGACGAAGAGGCGGCCCGCTGCTAATCGTGAAAGCAGAACTAGAGGGGGCAGTGTCGTAGACGACACGTAAGAATTAAGCAATTTACATAAACACGTTTTATTGTAAATTAATCATAACCCATTTATCTAAAGGCAATTAGCTGAAGAGATACGAAGTGTCGAGAATTGCTCTACTGAATTAATTGTCACGAGTATTAATCAGAATAAAAGTATATATGAATATATTTTCCTATACACAAGAACAAAACAACTATAGTATATTAGTATATCGTGATCGTCTCTTGGGAGTGCCTTTAAAATGTCGCATTTATACTATAGCTATTGCAGACGAGAGGAAAGATTCTTATAGATATCCGACGTAAAATCAACCAATATTGTTCTGCTTTAAACGATTTTGTAAAGTATAGTAAAGATGATGCATGCACGTACGAACGTAGAATTGCCACTAAGATCACATTACGAACGAACGACATTCGTCCATTTTTATCGCTAAAATGACTTTGTATTTTACGTTTTTTCTTTTCTTCAAACGTCATATGTGTTATAATTTCTTTAATTGGAAACGTACAATCATGTTAACTTTACGCATTATTGATTTAATCAATCACAGTCTACTATGTTTGAATCCATATATATATAAACCTCGTTAGTAATAATTGAAAAACTAGTTCTTTTCGGAATTTGAATGTATTGAGTTTATTCGTGCATGGACCACCATTTTCTATTGACTAATTACACGTGACCAAAGTTGAAGTAATCTGAATTGGTTTTTCGTTTCATGCTACAAACGGTAGACGAATGACGTAGATAGATATAATATTATATGGTTAATAACTTGATTAATACCAATTCCATGGCGAAGAAATTCCGTGGATGGTGGTAAATGGAAAAAATACCGTGGACGGTAAAGCAGTGGGCTATAACTTGTGACGTGTTTTCTTACGTTTCTTCGGACGATGAAAGAGTACTAATTCTCGATTTGTTTTTTGACGTCAGTAAATATATATATATTTTCTTTTGGTAACAAACGTCAGTAAATATTCATGTACATTGAGAATATTAGTCAAACTTTGTTTAAATTCTTGTAGGGGGAGAGAAAATGTATTTTTACTTAGGCGCAGACGTGGTTGATAATCCTTATCCGATGTTGAACTTTGAGACCATTTTACCAGCTATTTATTAATTCATTTCAAGTAGAAAAAGCCTTTGTTTTCGTTTACAAAAAAAAAAAGTAGAAAAAGCCAAAGTAGCTCACCGTTTGCTGTTGCTAGTCCATGCTTGCTTGACCATTCAAAGTGTAAAGAAAAAAGAAAAGGAGGGATAATTATTAAGAGTGGTCGATGTTTGAATATTCTAGAAATAACAAGAAGATTCTTGGAAGACGCACGTGTTCTTTTACAGTTTCATTTTCGTATAACAACCCTTACCAGCCTCCATATACTTTTGGAAAATAGCACAATATCATAATTTTCAAAATTAAAAACACATAATAGGCCTGTTATGTGGCCTAACAGATATTGTTGGGTTTGAGAAGTAGAAGAATAAAGTTAAGGCCTAGAGGAACGAGGGCTGGGTTGTATTCGAAAGCAGTAGGTGAGAATTGAAAAGTCAGTAAGTGGTGTTAGCAAGAAAGATGTCAAGGATTTGCGAGTCACAGTTAACATATTAAAACTGGTAAAAAGTATGGTATGGTGTGGGAGCTAACATGGACTTCACTTGAGCAGATTATATGTCTGTTCAAGTATTTGTTTCCTACTTGAATGAATCAATCTTTTTGTTGTTTTTATTGCAATAGAGTAGCGGAAACAGAGCTTTGATCTAACCTTCCTAGTTTATGAAGACATGTTAGAGTTTTAGAATATGGTGCGATCTAATGAGTTGCTAGAAGACAATTTGTAACAACCATTGATCGACACTCGAACTCCATTAATAGCAAGCTACAAAGACAATCAAGGATGCTACTGCGGCGCTTACTTTTTTCTTAACTTTAACCTTTTCTCTTAGTTGATGTTTATTGTTTGGTGAAAGATCCAAATTAGGAAGCGCATTAGATAGCTTTTACTAATACCTTTCCAGCACACTGGTTGTATTTCCCAAAATAGTCATATTACAGAAAAATAAACCAAACCATGGAACCTAACTAGATCGAGTAAACATATTTTGTTAATCTTTGTTCTTGACTAAAGATCACAGCACCAAATGAAGTACTTATAGAGTTATTTACACGCATTGATGATGTCCTGCAAACCTAAGCTAACCTAAAAGGATGGTAAGATAAAAAAACATTTTATATAACATATAACACATCTATCTATAAAATAATGTACAAAAGAATGAGACACTCTCACAAGTATGAGGATGGCTGTAATCAAAAGGAAGGATATTTGTTGGCCCACCCTCAGAAACAGTCTACCTAATCCACAAACTTTGTTCCTAAGCAAATACTGCTACCAGAGAGACTAGAGTCTCACTCACCACCAAACCCAAGGCGAAATAAACTAAAGAGCTTGCTAAAAATTGATTGACTACATTTGCTCAAACTTTTCATGTTGAAGCTTTGGTTTGAAACAATACTTGTTGAAGCTTTGGTTTGAAACAATACTTGAGAATTTTATGAACACGATTAGTAGTGAACAAAAAGAGAGAGCTAAAGACTGCATTATCCAACCCAATTACACATAAACCAAGTACTGATTGATACTATCTTTTTAAAGAAAGAAAGAACAAAAGCATGAAGATTTTGATTATCTCCTTTTTTATCCGAAAACAGTAACAGAAAAAAAAAGCAGCATAAACTTTTTTGGATCGATGCTTTTTAGTTTTACGCGTTCGGATTCCAAAGCCTCCAAAAACTGGAATTGAACAGACCCAACACGTCCGGCAGTACCTTCCTCGCTAATCCCTTGTGTCCACTCCCAGCCGCCACCGGTAAAACCACCTCCGCTTCTTCTTCCTTTTCCACTTCTTCAACAACCTCCTCCTCTCGCTCCGCCACGTCAGCTTCACTCAATCTCCCCGGAGACGACACGTGGCTCTCGGAAACAGCGGTTTCAATCACCGGCTGCTCCACAACCTCGACCGGACGAACCTGTTTCTCTCTCTTCTTACCTCTCTTAGATTTGTTCCTCGAAACCGAATCCTCTTCGCCGCCGACGGTAGTGAGATGGTGGTTCTCGAAGGCCTCGATGATTTCGTGGATGAGCTCGCGGTTCGGAGAGGAGTCCCAACGGAGCCAGTAGCTCGTGTAGCAATCGAAACACTCGCAATCGAACACAGGAGGCTTGTGGTTTCTGCTAGATTTGCTCTTCTTCTTCTTCGTCTTCTTGTTGTTGGAGTCAACGGAGATGGTGGAGGTTCCTCTGGTGATCAAGTAAGCGAGGACTTCTCTGTCTTCAGCTGAGAGAACCATGACGAGCACCAGAATCGTCGCTGGGAGAAGTCTGAGGACGGAGAGAGATTCGTCTTCGTTGAGGTAGTGAGACGAGGACGATGATGGTTGTGTTGGTGTTGGTTGAGTGGAGGGAGGTGGAGGAGAGGGGTGAACTTTTCCTTTCTTCTTCATTTTCATTTGTTTGTTCTTGGGAGAGACGACGATGGTGATGGACAGTCTTTTCTCTCTCTGCCTTCTTCACCCAATGTCAGTGGAGAGAGAGAAAGATTATTTTGTTTTTTTTTTATTTACTTTCTAAAGATAAGGAGAAGGCAGAAGAAAAAGGTACTGTTTTGTAGCGTTTTAAAACTTTGTTTTTTATTGGGGTTTATGTTTAGTAAAAATTATTAAGGCCCACGCGCCGGCCCACCTCACCTATCTTTTTCCAATAACCATGCAAGGTTTGTTCCCGCTTTTTTGTTCTTTCGATGCTCCTTTCTTCTTGTTTTGTCGTATTCTTTTTGTTTGAGATACAGTTGAGAAAAGAGAAAACTTACTTGGACTCATGTTTGTTTTGCTGTAAATATGCTACTGTTCTATAGGTTTAACCTTACGTAAATTTGTTTTTTCTTTTTCTTGAAAGCTATACGTACGTAAATTTGCTAGTTTTATAATTCATACAAAACATTTTTTATTTTATTTTCAGAAAACATATACTTTTTTTTTTTTTGTCATCGAAAGATATAAAAGTTTACTCCGCAGCCGTTAGGCTAGCTTCAGGGGCTAGCCATATAGGCGCAGAGACATCAACAAACGGGGTCATCACTCGTGCACGGCCACCTTTTGCAAGGCTATCGGCACGGACGTTCTGAGATCTTGGAATGTAAGAAACAACAAAACTAGAAAATTGATAGTGCTTTGATTTCATCCAGTTCCGGGGCTAGTGCCGGCCACTCCATATCGATACGGATGAGCTTCACAAGTTGCTCACAGTCTGATTGGAATTCAACCTCCCTCCGGTCTCTCGCTAACACTTCATGCATCGCCCAAATTAAACCTTCAGCCTCTGCGTGAAGTGGCGTATCTGACTTGATATTTCCTTTGGAACCAAAGAGAACGGGGTGGACATCATCAAACAAAACAAAACCAAGGCCTGTTGCGTCCTTGTCTCCTATCCACGAAGCGTCTGTCATACATCTCGGCCTTCCTGGAGCGATTCCTTGTTGCAGTTGGTGCGTCTCCGGTTGTTGTTCTATCAGTTCGCCATCGAAACACTCTGCAACACATTGCGCTGCTTTCCAACTCTCTGCTTCTTTTATAGCAATCTGTAGCGACTCCATCGGGGTTACATCTCTGTCATTGAAGATCTTTTCATTTCTTGCCTTCCATATGTACCACATGATCCACGGGAATGCGTCAAGATACTGTGAGTTCACGCCTTGAGCTTTTGCTCTAACCATCAGATAGTCGAGGTTTGCGTAAAGGGAGTTACACGGGAATCTACCCGGAGGTGTCGGTATCGAAGATAGAGCCCAGCACTGAAGTGCTGGAGGACACTCGAATAAAGTATGGTTGATCGACTCTATCTCGGCTCCGCACCGTACGCAAGTGCTCTCCTGTGCGCAATGTCGATATTTGAGTTGCTCCGCCGTTGCTAGGAAACCTGACAAAGCTTGCCATTGAAAGTGTTTAAGCTTTCTTGGTGCCTTTATTTTCCAGGTTGCCTTCTTCAGCGCTGTAATACTTGGCTCACGGGTTGGTGGATATATCTCTCTGGTTCTCAGTTCGTGGGCAACTTCATACCCGGATTTAACAGTATACAGCCCTGACTTGGTGGAGTCCCAGCTGTAACAATCGCTGCGGCCAGTTCTACTTATGCGTAGTCCCATGATTTTTGGTATATCCGCCGTATGAATAAATTCATTAAGTAACTCAACATTCCATGACTGCGATTGATAATCGATCAGGTGATGAACTCTGAGATCTGGATCACGCTGATTACCTCTCCACCTAGGAGGACGAGCTGGATTGAGAGGTAGCCACGGCTCTTCCCAGACCTTTGTGTCGTTTCCATTGCCTATCTTCTTCCGGAGCCCTTGCTGGAGGATATGACGTGAGGCAGTGATGCTTCTCCAGCCGTAAGATGGGTTATGAGCTGTACCAGTAGACATGGGGTTTGAATGTCTATAATATCGGCCTTTCAAAATCCTTGCTAGCAGCGAGTTTGGGTAGTTTAGGAGGCGCCACAGCTGTTTTGCAAGCAGGGCAAGGTTGAAATCTCTGAAGTTCCTGAAACCTAATCCGCCACAATCTAGTGGGATACATATTTTGTCCCAAGCTATCCAATGAAGTCCCTTATTATTGTCTTTCGTACTCCACCAGTAGCGAGAGACTGCACTAGAGAGCTTTTGTGTAATACCTTGTGGAAGGAGATAGCAGGACATCACATAGGATGGAATAGCTTGAGCTATTGATTTGATTTGCACTTCTTTACCTCCTTTTGATAGCAGTTTTGCTGACCACGAATTCGTTCTGTTATTGAGCCTCTCCTGAACGAAACTGAAAACTTGTTTTTTGGAGCCGCAAATCTTTTCTGGTAGACCGAGATACATCCCCATTCCACCTTCTTGATTTATGGCTAGAGACCTTTTCAGGTCTGATGTTTTGGATGCCACGACCTTAGAACCGAACAGAACTGAAGATTTTGTTTTATTCAGTTGTTGTCCTGAGGCATTCCCGTAGACATCAATAAGTCGCATTAGTTCGCGACATTCGCCAGGTTCCGCTTTGCAGAAGAAGAGACTATCATCTGCAAACAGAAGGTGTGATACCGAGGGGCATGCTCGAGCAATCTTGATGCCCGTGAGTCTCTTCTCAGCTTCCGCATGCTTAATCTGAGATATCAGCACCTCTGTGCAGAGAATAAATAAAAAAGGGGACAGTGGGTCGCCTTGTCTCAGTCCCCGAGATGGAACAATATGTCCTTTCGCTTCACCATTAATAAGGACTTGGTAAGATACCGACGTAACGCAGCGCATGATCCACTGTATCCATCGAATATCAAAGCCCATTTTCTCCATGAGAGTTTCCAGGAAGCTCCATTCTACTCGGTCATACGCTTTACTCATGTCCGTCTTGATGGCCACATATTTGCTTTGGCAGCTTGGGTTTGTGCGTAGGGCGTGAAACATCTCTTGTGCCACTAGAATGTTATCTGTAATCAGTCGACGAGCCACAAAGGCCGATTGTGTTTCTGAAATCAGATCCGGGAGAATTCGTTTCAGTCTAGATGAAAGGACTTTCGAGATGATCTTATAGCTTACATTACACAGGCTGATTGGACGGAACTCGGTCATGGCTTTCGGTCTGTCCGTTTTTGGTATCAGGCATATGTTAGTCGCGTTGAGTCTCTCATCCATCTCTCCCGTTGCGAAGAAGTCTTTGACTACCCGAATGATATCCTTTCCTATTACCTTCCAGAACTTCTGGTAGAACAAGCTCGTCATCCCGTCCGGACCAGGAGCTTTCTCTGGATTTATCGCGAGCACGGCCTCTTTTATTTCTTCATCCGATGGTTCTCTGGTCAGAAGCGTGTTCATTTCATTTGTGACAGACGCGGTAATGTACCGGAAAGCCTCCTCACAATCCCCTGGATTAGAGGATGTAAACAGGTTATGAAAATATTCAGTGGCCAGGTGTTCCAAGCCTTCTTCTGTTTCAATCCAGTTCCCCATCGAATCCAGAAGTTTGGTTATGCGGTTCCGAGCTCTTCGTTGCTTTGTCTTTGCATGAAAGAACTTTGTGTTCCTATCTCCTTCTTTAAGCCATAGAGCTCGACTTTTCTGCTTCCAATAGAGTTCTTCCTCGCGGTATGCTTCGCAGAGTTTCCACTTTAGCTCCAACTCTTCTTCACTCGATATGTTATCATCATTTTGGACTTGGTCGATTTTGCTCTTCAGCTCTTCGATCAGCTTTTTATTGTTGGAAGGGTTACCGCGTTTCCAGCGTGAGATAGCTCGGCGGCAATTCGCAATCTTCTCGTACAATCTTCCTGGATCATTTATTCCTCCTATACCCCATCCTTGCTTTACTGTTTCGATGAAACCCTCCTTCCCAAACCATCGTTTATCAAATCTAAAGCAGCGACGACCTCGTCCCTCTTTTGATTTTATCCTGACCAGTACTGGCCTATGATCAGAGCCCCAACGGAGGAGATACTCCACATCAGTGTGGGAAAAGTGTTGGTGCCAGTCCTCATTACCGACCGCTCTATCAAGACGACATTGAATTCGTCCTGATCTTCTTCTTCCAGCCCATGAGAAAAAATTGCATGAGTGTGGGAACTCAATCATGCCGCAAGTCGCTAGCATATTCTTAAAGGCCAGGAATGACGATTCAGCTCTCTTCCTTCCACCCTTCTTCTCCAGATTACTGGTTATCTCATTAAAGTCTCCAACCATAAGCCAAGCTCCTGATCGGTGTAAGCTTATTCTCATCAGTTTCTCCCAAACTCTTTCGCGGTATTCAACAACCGGATCACCATACACAAAGGTCATAAAAACCTTGTGTCCTTCAATCTGTGCTGCAATATCAATCATACGCTCATTCGAAAATTCAATTCGGACCTCAGCATCATCCATATAAAACAAAGCTAGTCCACCGCTTCGTCCAACCGGTTCCACGGTGAACAAATTATCATAACCAAACTCAAATTTAAAGTCTTGCAAGAAAGAAAAATTATTTTTTGTTTCAGAAAGAAAAAGAAAACGAGGATTAAAGCAACGGTGCAACTCTTTAAGATGTTGCTTAGTCAGGTACGCGCCAGCCCCCTGACAGTTCCAGGCGATGGCACTCATGATCTCTTACTGGGTGGTTTCTGGGACACCACCGAACCGGAGTTTGACACTGGTTTCCTGCTTTTGATCGCAGACGGGTACACCTCATGACGAGGGACACTTGAGTTACTTCTTGCTGAAGTCAGTAGTTCCTCTCTCAGAGGTTTGAATTGTTTTGTTTTTGTAGACAGACGTCCTCGACTTGCCAGCTTCTTAGACGCCGCAGCTCCCTTCATGTCCGGGCTTCTGGAACCTCGTTTTTTCCCTGCTGGGATGCTGGTTGAGGTACCTCTTGAGTTCTTGTGGAGTTTCACAGCTGCTCCTTGCTTTTCCTCTCGTGGTCGCAGTTCCCGTTCACGTTCCAGAGTTGTCTCTGCTGTCTCTGGTACTGGCGTTAATTCTCGAACTGGTGATAACTGAGATATTGCTTCTATGCGTCCATCTTCAATATTATCCTTAGAAACAGGGAGCTCTCCCTCCGGAAATTCGTCCAGCAAATCATCTTCATCTATCATCTCAGCATTCATTGCCATCGCAGCATATTCATCAATGGATCTTTCGAGTTCTTCCTCCTCTCTCGCCTTCTCCTCAGCATCCACAGAGTTCTCTTTCGTTTGGGCTAGGTTTCCTGGGGACCTTCGCAACTCCTCAAGTCGTTTAATAGAATCAGGCCCCTGGAGGGTAGTTTGAGGCGTTTCATCCGTCTCCATTACTCCGGTTGAGTTCTCTGTCTCTTCTCTGTCCCTTATCAGTCGTTGGGTTCCTTCTTTCCCATTGCTATTCAGTGTTTGCTTCTCTCTTCCACCCTCTTGATCCCTGATTGCTAAATCTGCATTACAACCCTTGTATCCGTTCTTTCCGTCATCACGTTCCTGATTTATGTTAACTTCAGTGGTCTCTCTTTCCTTGCTTTTTGGTCTCCACTCCATTCTACTTTGAAGAGGTGGGGATCGTGAGCCTCTTCCCCCATAGTATCCTCGAGGCCTCCTGATATGTACATTATCAGAGATGGTACGCTGAGAATCCGGAGAGCTTCTTCTTCTGGAGCTTGGTTCATCGGATCTCTCTACAACTTTTCCTTTAGAATACCATTCAGATGAAGAAGCCGTATCCTTGTGTCTGTCTCTTGGCTCAACTCGGGAGCTCTGAATATACGGGTGGTATCTCGCCCGATTCCGGGGAATTTCTTGATGATACGGGTGTTCCAGTCGTTTCCATACCTCTTTCGAGTGTGCCACACGTCTGTCAGTAATTCTGTGTCGAAGGTCTTGTGAGCTCTCTACTGCATAACGATTTTCATAGTGAGATCTTCCATGACGATACTCTGTAGGCGAGTTACTTCTCCTTATGTCTTTACTCATGTTCCTTTGATAGTGAAGGTGTTTACTATCTCCTTCCACAGTCGGACGGCGTGGGTTTGAGAAAGCTTCCTGAGTAGCCCTATCTTCCTGATCCTTGAGAACAATTCTTTGCATTCGATTCTTCTCTTTCTGTGCGTCAGTTAGTTCAGGGCAGGTTCCTTCTTCATGGGTTATCCTCTTGCAGGTGAAACAGTAGCGATGTAAGTCCTCATACTTGATCGTAGCTTTCACCACATCTCCGTTACTGAAACCGACTTTACACTCAAACTTCAGAGGAAGGTCGCCATTGATGATCACTTTCACACGACTACCTTCGACATCTGCTGAGTCGTAGGTTCCTAGTGCTTTCCCGACACTTTCAAAGGTTTGCAGTTTCCTGTAGTGCATTGGTATGCCTGACACTGAAGCCCATAGCATCATTGTTTTAGGGAAGTCCTCCTCTATAGTGGGGATCCATCTTTCTAGAGAAAAGCTCCACTTATTAAAGTGGCAGGGTCGTCGCTGAAGAACCTTAGCCAGATCTTCTTCCTTGTCGAAATCAAACTGGAACTTATTGTTCCCTAAGTTAATGCCTCGCACTCGCCCTTCAACATCCCAGATCCTTCGTTTTGGCATATGTTTTAGTAGGGCTTCGACGCTTCTACCATCCGAGTGAAACATCCGACCAACCAGAGTAAGTTTAAACTTCTCAATCAGATCAGAGTTATCAAAGGCCGGCACCCGAATGATCTCTTCGTCCTCCTCTTCTCGGCGTCGATACACCGTTCTGGCCCTCTCTCCTTGGCCTCTCCTCTCATCTCCCCTGCTCCTGGATCCAGTGGGTCGATGCATCTTGTTTACTTTTTGTAACTTGGTGAACACGGAATACACACCATAAGGTGGAAAGTAAAATTGTAAAAACGATTGTAGATCTCTGTATGCAGTACAGGACTCCGGTGGTGGGCAGAGAGGAGTGTACGGTAGTCTCCCTCTCTCCCTTCTCCTTGCTCAAGCGGAATTCACAGATCCAAAATCGCCTTGCTTGTCGCCTCCAAACCCTAGTCAAGCGTCATTTGTTTCTTCTAGTCACAAGGAAGAAACTAAAGGTTTTCAGAAAACATATACGATTGAAGGTTTAACTGGTAATAATTGATATTTCCGAAGAAAAAACGTGTTCAGATATATAGTTTAACACTTAGGTAGTTGATTAATAATTGAGTATGCATTAATAATTATAATGTCTTCTGTATTATTATATTAGTCAATCATAGATACTGGATATAGAAATCACTACAAGAAAATGATGATATTGCAATATATTTTCTGCAACGTTATATTCTCTTGAAATTTGGTAGCCAATTTTAACATGTTTTTGCAATGATACATACATATCAACGCTTATACCGAAATTCACTGCAAACCAACGACAGAAAAAATCGTTACTAAATTTTGTTGCCAGTTTCGAGTATTTTACTACTTATAAAAGTTTTCTTGCAAAATTCCCATAACAATTCAAAGAACAGGAGATGTGGTTTTTTGAAAAAAAAAAGAAAGAAAGTACCATGTTTTAATATGTGACAATGTTTATCACTCTATTCTACTGCAACATATCTTTATGTATTTCCGGATATTTATTCTAGATTTAAAAGTTAACTAGATCTCGACCCGCACAGCCGTGCGGGTGTTATTTTTAATTATATATATATATATATATATATATATATATATTTATTTGTTTATTTATTTTAAATTGATAATGGTATACATTTTTAATTTTAATGTTTTATAACTATTTCAAATATAATAGCTTATAGATTACATGTTGTAAATAATCAATTGTTTAAAACAGTCACATGTATTTTTTGTCTCTTACTGTATATTTATCTTATTGTATTTATTTTTATTTATTAAACAAATTAATATTTGACGGGTTGTAAAAATACAAATATACTTATTAATGCATAATAATATATAGTTCAATTCTAATTACGAAATTTGTGAAAATTGTGATATTGTTAAAATATTTAAATCAAATAATAAATTTTAATATGATTGATTGTGATTATATAATAGATAAAAATATAATATAATATTTATATTTCATTTTATAAATGATAACTTAATATATTAATGTTAAATTATATTTCAAAAATAACTATGAAATTAGTGAAAATATTTACATATAAGTTTTAAAAATTAATATCTTTTTAAAATATTTTAAACAGATTTTTCGAATTTGTTTTGAAATGAAAAGATATCAAAAGATATTGTGGTTATGTTTCCGGTTTATTAGGAAAAAAATATATTATTCATGTTATATATAAGTTATATTATTATTAATAATAAATGATGTTAACTGATTTTTAGGGATGGTTCATTGAGTCCATTTTAAAAACAAAATCACACATAATAATATTAGAGTATATTTTTTTCATCAAATATACTGTTTTAAACTTTCACATGTATTCGTTTATTTTCATTTTTTTGTTATATTAGTATTTCTTTACTGAGTAAATAAATATTAAATAGAAGAAACATATTTGATAATTATTTGACAATTTCTCAATTAATATGTGCATGAAAAAACATATTTGTAAATTATTTTGTATTTAATTTATGTTGAATTTTATTTGTCCTTTAAATATTGCATAATAATATTTCATTGGTAATTACAAAATTAGTGAAATATTTGACATATATATATATATATTTTTAAAATTAACATATTGTTAAAATTTAGATAGACATAATAATATTATTTTAATATAATTTATTTGGATTGTATAATTGATAAATAAAGATATAGCTTTCTTTTCATTTTGTATACATCAATTGAATATATTAGTGTATAATAATATTTCAAAAGTAATAACAAAATTAGTTAAAATATTTATATATAATTTTTGAAAATTAATTTGTGTTAAAATATTTATAAACAGTTTTTTCGAAATTTTAATATATATATATATATATATATATATGAGTTAAATATAAGTTGTATTTCATATTGTTATTCTTATTTATGAAATCCCTAAAATATTGGAAAGTTATTGTTTTTATATAATATTATGATTATTAATGATGGAATAGTGTAGTATACTCTATTTAATATAAAGATTAATGATGATTGAAAATGTCATGTGACTAATTCTTGTCATAGTCAATTTTATTAAAAATCACACATAAATTAGAAGTCATGACTTATGTTTTAATATATATATATATATATCCCACTTAAAAGCTTTTTTAACATATTATTCCATCAATATAATTCGAACAAATTTAATATACTGAATAACGAAAATTTAACTAAATGAAGTTAACTATATTTTCATTGTTTTTAGTTATACACATATATATATTTCAAATTCACTATATATTGGCTGACAATATGTTGAATTATAATTCTGAAGTATCATTTTGAGGATGATTGGTTGTTGCTGTGGTGGCTGTCCACAGCAAAATTATATTTAGAGTCCTATATCTACAGCAATCATGCTTTATTCAGTTTAATAAGTTCACAGCCATTTTAATTATTTACGTCTGTGTGTGTGCTGTGTAAAGCCAAATTTCCAAAGTCAATTTTACGTGCTTTCCGAAATTTTAATTCTACAGCCACAGCAACAAAACTTAAAGCAATAATCCTAAAGCAAAATCTTTAAATCTACAGCATTACCAATCAAACCCTTTGTTAAGATGAAACCAACACGCTACTATATTCTTTTCTAAAATATGATAATTCCAGCATAGACGTGAACTTAGTGATATGATTCTTGAGCAATTAAAATTTTTTCTTTTCTCTGTTCTTTATAAATGTGATTTTTTAATTCCTTGTTACACTTGCGGAGAATTAAGTTTCAATGTTCTGCTTCCTTTTCTGCGATAGAGAGTTAGTGAAACTAGAATTACATGTAACGCATGCCAGTTAATTAACGAAGGTATCAAATAAAACCCTTAATAACTTCAAAGTGTTTAATATTCTGTACTAGAGGTTGTCCGCCCGGCGAGTAACAATAAACTTACTTTATATATAAAATTATTATAGTTTTATAGAACATTTGAAATTTTGAATATTTTAACGTTTGTTTTGAAGTTGTTTAATTGTCGTGTATAGACCAGTGTGTGTGTTGTTGTTGTTTCATTTTTACTTGATATTATATATTATGGTGGAGCTCGGCTGTTTAGTCCATAGGGAAGCAATGTGTGCGGTTGTTTGTGTTTATTTTGTATATTATGGTGATGATATTTTTAGTTAATAGGTTTAGTGTGGTCTGATTTGGAGGAATGTTTATATAATTTTGTATATGATTTAGTATTTATTGTTTAGCAAGGAACTTGTCGATATAGGTGTGTGAAACTTGATAATGTGAGAGTAATTTGTGAAACTTGATAATGTGAGAGTAATTTTGTATATTTTATCGTGTAGTTATAGGTTCTGGTTGAGTAGTTACTTAGTTGCGTGAGAGTTTGTGGGATCTAACCTTCTTTTTTAACCATAGCCATTAACACATGTGTTGTGATCTTTGTCAGGAAGGGTAAATTTAGTTATGATCAAAGTTGTTTGCTTAGCAAGATAGTTCACATTGAAAATTTTGGGGATTGATGGTGAAAGATCCCTCAAATATGTTAAGTATTTGTGTTCTTAATGAAGCTCTAAGTGTGGTGGCGATGATTTTATTATTTGAAAAGTGATGTGACTTTTTTTCTAAAGTTTGAAGGTTTTGTGTTTTTATTTATTTGAGAATATGTTTGCTATTATGTCCGGAGAAATTATATTTTTAATTTAAATTTTGATGGTTGTTTCTATTTTTGATGATTCACCCATTTTATTATATTTTTTTGCTTAGAATTATTTTGATGTACAAATTTAATTACATAATTTAGTTGTTAGTATGATATTTAAAAAAAAAAGAGTCTGTAAACCAAATTTTTCATACTGTATTAGGAAAAAAAATCATCTAAAGGAGATTTTTTTTAATATGAAGATAATTCATCTAAATATGAAGATTTTTTTTTTCACTTTCTCTCTGTACATTTATTTTAGAAGTTTGAAAAATAAGAAAAATGTGATCTTCTCATAGTTAATACAATATTTTATATGTGTACGCTTTTGTATTAGTGGTTTTAAATTTTATTTATTTCAAGTTATTTTGTCACAGTAAATTAAATATATGGTTTATCTATTTTTTTTGTCGACATGGTTTATCAATTAATATGTGTGTAATTAGATTTTATAACATGTAAATTATTTTCTTTTACATCTCACAAATCCACGAGGGTTTCGATTGGCAATGTTTTCCGTCGAAAGACGTCTTCATCCCCGACGGCAACCTCATCAAGCATACAATTTCATAGGATTTCCTTGGGTCTGAGCCGTTGGGTTTCATAGGAATATAGATTGTTGGGCCTTCGTTCTGCAAAAGAAGATTAGTATTATTGGGCCTTCATTCTGCAGAAGACGTATGGTATTTCAGTTGTTTTAGTAAAGATAGTATTTTAGAATGATTTAGAATTATTTTAGATTGGTTTAAAAGTGGGACAGATGTCACTAAATCCCCCTGCCAGGTGTCTCAAGAAGAGTAAAAACTCAACTTTATATATATAGATATTCTGTATTTGTTTTAATCTATGATATTCATTCAAAAATTTTACTATTTTTTTTTGTTTTCAAATTCAGGATGACTTCTAGTCGATGTGCTAGAGCTAGAGGATGAAGAAAAACGGAGTCAAACAATCAATATATATGGTTGCCAAATCAACATATGTTTCCTGTGTTTCCATTAATCCATCAAAAGAAGAAAATATAACGATGTCGAATTGTTCATTTTTCTTAGAAACATGGTTTTCAATGAATTGTTCAATATTGCTGTAACATTTGATTCTTTAATAAAATTAGTTAGGGAAAACTAGGAAAATGCACTTAAATAAGATTATAATTTGAAATCTATATCAATCTATTTTAGTTTTTGGCAAATTACACTTATGTATATATTAATTTACCAAATTATTCAATCTAAATATTTCTCAGTTTACATACATATGTTTTCAGTTTGTTTTTCTATTCAGTAGCATTTGGTGTTTTTATCTCATGAATCCGTATGTCCTTATTTCTTAGTTTTATAACTAAACATATGGATATATCAAAACTATAATCATAGAAATAATATCATACTTGTTGTTCAGCAACATAGAGGAGGAGAGAGAGAGAGCAATTTCGACTGTAACTTAAAACATATCATGTTGTAGCCGTTTCTGTTTCTGCTATTTGTTTGAATTGGGAGGAAAAAATAGTATCTTGTGGAGGAAGCAATGTGGTGTCTGAAGAAGGATGTTTTGGTGACAAGGCGGTCGTACAGAGAAACAAAATAAAAGGGACCAATATCCCTCTCTCTCAGTTACAGCAGCGAAGCTAGTAGAGAGGAGCCAAACACAGTGCCGGTTTAAAATTGGCCAAACATCAATGTCAGCCAACAAATTCGCGATGAAGCTAAGCAACACGCGAACATAATCACAGTGATCTCATGTTCTTCATCTTCCCTAGTTACTTGCTTGTCAAGTTATTTGTTTGGGGAAAACTCTTGTGGAAAGAGAAAAACGAGAATTGATACTAGAGATGATTGTTGATGATAACACTGGAGATGGGTTCGAGATTGGGAGAGAATCTAAGAGTTTCCATCAACATCAATCATTTTCTCGGGAATGAAGATGAGATCCCTGAATTGATACTAGAGATGATTGATGACTAAAACTACTGGTTTTACCAAAAATAAAATAAAATAGCGAACATACATAGCAGAGGGCTATATATTTTTATATAAATGGATAAGCTTTTTGTATAGTTCATCAAGTTTTGTTCAAGTGCATGTTGTACGGCAATAAAGCTGTAACCAAAGCTGAATCTAATGAAAACGAAAAAAGCAGACATGTTCGCAGAAAAAAAACGTTTAGAACATAACTTTTTTAGAGCATAAAACTGTCAAATTCCAGAAAATAGTTTAGAACTAATTATTGAAATATTAAATTGGAGTAAATATGTAAATTTACATTAAAGAAAATGTAGTTTTCAAAAAAAATATTAAGCTAATGTATTTTCCAAATTTCAAATCTTAAATATGGTATTTTGCAAATTATCCCAATTAGTTATTTGATTAATTCATATTTTTATTATTTTGAATTTGAAAATAACAATAATATTTGAACTTATTGTGAAATAGCAAATATAATTCCAAAACAAATACAATTTAGGAAATTTACATTATAATTACTTGTATTGTCGTAGTATGTAGCAACAAATTATGTGAGTTTAGAATGACAATGTCTGTTGTAAAGATACAACAGATTTGCAAGACAAATGTTATTGAATTCTTCGATGGATTTAGCAATAAATCAATCCATTCCAAAATTTGCAATATTTTTGCTACAAAAGGAATTTGCAACAACCAATCAACAATACTGTATAATTCATTATGGTTTATTGAAAATATGCATTTGCAACAATATATTGACCTATTGCAATAATTTTTCTTTATCCCAATATCATTATTTTCTTGTAGTGTAGTATGAACAACAACCAAGGATGTGAATACAATTATTTTTATGAGTTATTTGTTTCTTACTTGAGAATTCGACATGGAAAATACCTTTCTTCTTTATCAAGATTCTGAATAAAGTTTATAGCTACTCCTCATGATTAGCTCGTTTTTTTCAGAAGATGCTATTTTATCTTCAGGTGCATTTCAGGTGCATTTTACAATTGTGTACCTAACTCTAGCTTTTGTTTTGAACTTTTCTCTACTCTCTCTCTCAAAATTTAGTTTCACTTTTTTTGTTATTTGGCAAATAAGCCCTTTTACTATCTGGATGTATATTCACTGATAAATTTATGTGGACACTTGTATGCTCCGGTTTATACCTCCTGACAAGCTCAGCGGTCCACATCTTCTGCAGTGACAGAGTCATCACCGAGATTGAGAACTTCCACGAGACTTATGTTACAATCTCTTGGTTTTTGAGGTGCATTTTCAGTCTTTCTGTGGTTGTTGCAGCTGTTTTTCTTACCTTTTATGTAGAGCATCACCTTAAATGAGATGTAATTGCTGTTGGATTTTACTTTAGTGTCTTAACTTAACAGTTGGATGTAGTCGCTGTTGGATTTTAGTTCGTTAGGTAATATGACTTAACTGACATTTGATTGTTTTTTGATGATAATTTTTCTTTTTTTTGATAAAACAAATACAATTTAACAAAATTGCATTATAATCATTTATATTGTCGTAGTATGTAGCAACAAATTATGTGAGTTTAGAATGACAATGTCTGTTGTAAGGATATAACGGATTTGCAAGACAGATGTTATTGCATTATTACGAAGGATTTAGCAATAAATCAACCAATTGCAAAATTTGCAATGTTTTTGCTACGAAAGGAATTTACTACAATTAATCAACAATACTGTATAATTCATTATGGTTTATTGCAAATATGCATTTGCAACAATATATTGACCTATTGCAATAATTTTCTTTATCACAATATCATTACTTTTTTGTAGTGTAGTACGAACATCAAGCAAGGATGTGAATACAATTATTTTTGTTAGTTTTTTTTCTTACTTAAGAATTCGACTTGGAAAATATTTTCTTTATCAAGATTCTGAATAAAATTAATAGCTACTCTCATGATTAGCGCGTTTTATTCAGAAAACACTATTTCATCTTAAGTATTTTAATATGGAAAATTGCACCCAATATACACACCAAAAACCAAAATTCACCAAGTAATTAAAAACACTAGTTTTTCTTGTACTTTCTCTTCGTATTTCTCTCCACTCTCTCTCTCTAAAAATCTAATTTCACATTTTTTTTGTTATTTGGCAAATAAGCCTTTTTAATATCCGATGGATTTCATTGATAAATTTATCTTGACAGTTAGGACACGAAGGCCCATTATTTGAGGTGTAGACAATGTTCCAACATTCACGTCAATAGGCCCATTAAAATTGATAGACCGATAATATGATGTGTTTGTGCCAAAATGTGGAACAACTTTCAGTTTGGTTGTGGGATATTGAATGAAGAACTTACATGCCGAAATGTGTATTTCTATCTAATCGATGTATAACATTATTAGACTTGAATGTTACTGTTGGTTTTGACATGAAAAATGAAACAGAGACATGTTCAAAAAAGTAGCAATAAATACTCTACGTAAAGAAGACGGGAAACAAAAAAAAAGAAAATTAATCCTATTACAACATTAAATCAAGGTCGTTCACTATTTAGGTAGGTTGTTAATACACAAATTAACGTCGTTCATGCCGCTCAGGGCGAGTCCGCACGTGTGGTGCAGCTCGTTTGATATATGCCGATCACTGACACATTTCATGCATGTGAACAAGCTCATTCATTGGCTCAAATCCCTTACATAAGGTAATTGGTAATCTTCCAAAAAGAATCACCATGTGCACGTTAGGATGCGCCAGCTAATAACGACAGCCAGTGGAAAAAATTAACAAAATATGAGGATTAAAATGAAAAAAATAATATTTTATTTTCAATGGAATGGTCCAAGCCTTTCAGAGGCATTCGTTTAGTCAAAGAGGGTCTTAACGAAACCATTGGGATAACGCCACGTGTAAATACTTTCCTCTCCCGCGCTCTAGTCTTAACAGATCTGACCGTTAATTCCAACAGTCGCCATCTCTCTCACTTCCCATATAGCCGTTGAGCCCAAAACAGTGTTCCTCTCTCTCTCTCTCTCCCTCTTATTTTTCTTCTTTCTTTCTCTCTCTTCTCTACAGTTTCGTTTGAAGGAGAACGCAAGAAAGGGAAATAATAAAAAATAAATCTTTAATAAATGGGAAAGCTTATGTGCGATTCAACGGCGACGATTCAATCTCCGCCACCAACCGTTCCTTGGAGGGAACCCTCGTCTCTCGATGACGTGGATCTCGTCGACCAATCCTCCGCCGCCGCGGCCGTCGAAGCGGCGGAGAAGACGATCTCCACCACGACCGCGTGGGACGACGTCTCCGGTCTCGAGGAGCAGCAGAAACGCCACCTCCGTCGTCTCCACGCGAAGGGAGTCCTGTGGAAGCACCCGGGGAAAGAAGCCGTCGTTTTCCGCCTCTCGCACGGCGGAGAGGTCTCCTCCGACGGGAACTGCCTCTTCACGGCGTCACAGAAGGCGATGGAGGCGCGTGGGGTCGACGCTCGCGACTTACGGCGGCGAGCGGTGAGGAGGTTCTTGGAGGATTTCGGAACCGCGAGGGAGGAGGAGAAGGAGGTTGTGAGGGAGGCGATTAGGCATATGTACTCGCCGGATCTGAAGAGCGGGTGGGGGATTCATATAGTGCAGGAGGAGAAGCTTCTGGCGAAGAAGGAGGAGCGTGAGAGTCTTGATTCCGCCATTGATGAGCTTGTGCTTATCGGAATGCAAAGGTTCTTCCTTTTTCTTTGAAACTTCAAGATCTGGTTTCTGTTTCGGAACATGGAAGCTAATGCTTTTATTGTCTTGCAGAGAAACAGCTGCGGAGTCGATCTATAGAGAGAGGTGTGTCCCGGTGAATGATGGGCTTAGTTGGGCTAAGTATATGTCTATTTCAGGGTCAGCTGAAGATGAGCATGACATCATCAGTTTGCAGTATACGGAAGATGGGTTGTTATCTGTTGATGAGAACAGACAAGGGCATGCGGCTGCTTTTGGGGATGACATTGCTATCGAATGTCTCGCCACAGAGTTCAAACGAGAGATCTATGTGGTGAGTTAGTGTATATACTGTCTTTATCAAGATTTTGTGTTCTTAAAAGTCACATGAAAAGTTAAAGTTGTGAACTTTTGGTATATAGGTGCAAGCGCATGGGTCAGATGGGATGGTGGAGGAAGAGAACTGTGTGTTCTTCCTTCCGCATAAGCCGAGAAGTGAAGTCATTGAATCTCCGGTTTTTCTATTCATGAAAGGCACGGGTTGGTGTGGTGGTGGAGCAGATCATTACGAGCCCTTGATAGCGAGCCCATCTCCTATGATATCACATGAGAAAGTCGCCCTTGTTCTGTAGTTTCTTTGAGCTGCTTCTTCAAACAGTTTTGTGGTAGTTTTTATTGAGTGTTGTTGGTAGAAGAGTTATCATTTGAGTTTTGCCAGGTTATTGTCCTGCGAGTTAAAAATTCCTTAACTACCATTTGTACTAGTATTCGGATTGTTTTGTATTGAGGGGAAGAAGCTGCAAGAGAGTGTTGTAAACTTCCACAAATTTTCTTAAAGAAAGCAATTTTGTTTTGATTTCCAACTGTATTTGCTGTACCAACCATATAGATGATGATAATTGTCACGTGAAGAAACTCGTGTCCACGATAGTGAGAGTAGAAAGCATCTTTCTAAGAAAGTATATTCGGACATCTCTTGATTTGAAAACAAACTAAAAGAATCAAAAAAGGGAAGAAGACAGCAAAAGTCCACTTTGGTTGAATTGAATATTCGTTTCAGTAGCCAGTCATACCATTACAGTAGTTGGTGTGAGAGCCTTTGGGAAATCTCAAAAGGTTCTCTTATTTGCATAAACTCCCCTTTAGTCTCCTTATCGATGTTTCTTATGTTCTGTCTATTAAATAAAAAGTAAAAACCTAACTCTTTCTTATCTCTCTCTTGTAATACGTTTGAATTTGATGATGGCGTCTTTGTCTTACTCCGCCACGTCACCTTACTTGGCTTCTTTCTCACCTGTTAACGGTAGAAACAGACATCGATCACTCTCGTTCCTGTCTGCTTCTCCTCTAGCCTCTAGGGTTGAATTCTCATGAGCTCTGTCTTAGATTCTAGGGAGAGTCTGGTCGTACTTCTGTCTTTAAGCAAGATGGTTAGTTTTGGTTCGCTTCCTTCTTCTCTGTCTAATCTCTTTCGCAATGGATTTGAAAGGTGGAATTTTCCAATACTCATGGAATCATTAGGTGTTTGTCATCTCAAACGCAATGTCCACATTAGTAGAAGTGGGACTTGCTCTGACATTTTCATTTGGGTTTTTTTTTTTTTTTGGTAAAATGTAAAGAAAACAATCATTTGGGTTTGTTTATAGGTGCCATAGTCACTAATTCAAGTTCAACAGAGAGTGCATCTTCTCTTAAGGGATTGAAAGAGGAGGTGTTATCAGTTCTATCTCAAGAAGAAACAGCCAAGGTTGGAGAAGGATCTGATGATGGTCAGAGTCTGTCAACGGTTAGTATCACGGTGGTTGGAGCCTCTGGTGATCTTGCCAAGAAGAAGATTTTCCCTGCTCTTTTCGCTCTTACTATGAAGACTGTCTTCCTGAGGTATAGTGTTACCTTCTTATGCTTAGTTCACTGTGATTGCTATTGTGTTTGTTTTGCACTCCGAATGCTGCAAAAACAAGAAAAACAATAGGATTGTACAGATTCTTTATACTCCATTTGTCTTTCTCGTGTAATCGAATTGAATCTTGATTTCCAAAATCGTGTGAATGTTGTATGTGTTCATCCAGCTTCAAAGATCGTTATAGCAAAAATATGTAATAAATATATATAGTCTGATATATTTCCTCCTTTCATATCTACTGGTATCAATCATTGGTCCATTTTCTGAAAGTATCATTAATCTGTTTTATTTTTCTATATAATCGCATAATTTTACTGATAGAACATTGATCATAATAGAAGTGAACGCTCTGAAACGACCCATATAGAACAAGAACTTTATATTCGATTATATATTTTTGGAACGAAGTAAAAACACTCCTAATACATTGATATAAACTCAAATTGCCGTATGAAAACCCACATGGATCATCATAAAAAAAAATTGAGTATTTTGTATGACACTTAAAAGAGAGAGCCCTTGAAAGGGCAAGTCTCCATACAGGTTTTGAAGCAATATTGGTCTTGGTCGTCCGCGCCACATCTGATGTGACAATATTGTACGCAGGTAGCGTAGTCACCTACTTGTGGCAATATTGCTTCATCCCTTTGTATTAGGACCACATAAATACATCAATATTCAATACAGTAATAAAACAAGAACAAAAATATTTTAAAGAGAAGGAACTCGCAGTACGTACTTTAGGATAACCTGTGGTGTGTGAGCTTTGGCGCACTTCCATCTGCAATGATATTGGCAATGCTCATCGGCGCCGCATTTGGCAACGCAATCGGTGACGCATGAATTGTAGTCTTTTATTTCTTGATTAATACTAATAGTAGCACATTCCACTGTTACCAATACCATCACCATCATCATCACCATACACATTTTGTGAGCCATTTCTGATAACTTTTTTTTTGTTCAAACACGTTTAAGACTCAAGAGTAGTAAGAATGTAAGATTGATGTTTGTTGTTTGTTTAGTGTGATTTGTGTGGGTTTATATATACGATGAAGGAAATATTATATATGGAATTATTTATTCCCTTATATTCTTCTATTTTATGCCATATATTATTTGGAAATAAGTTCCTAGAAAAGGAGCAATATTTTTGATCTATGACCAGAATTCTTACTTTCTTATTTTCAAAATAGAATCATATGTTAGAAAATAGAATCATATATTAGAAAAAGAACAGTATTTTTGAAATATGACCAGAATTCTTTCTTCCTTGTTTTTGAAAATAGAAACATATATTAGAAAAATGTACAATGCAAAAATGTGATGATAATATACTTATATATCTATTATTTTATTTTCATCAGTTTTATTTATATTTTTATATTTGCAAAATCAACATGTTTGTTAGTTGTATTGATTTTTAGGGTGACTTACACTACAAGAAAATACAGTATATTCTGACGGACTTTCCAACGGATAAAAAGTCGACGGACGTTATTGACGATATTCCGACAACATACCGATGAATATCAAAAATACAAAGTCGTCGGAATGTCGTCGAAAAATTCTGGCGACTTTCCGAGAAAATTGTGTTCATCGGAATATACTGACAGAATTCTGATGACATTCCGATAATATATATATATATATATATCCGTTGTGATCGTCGGAATTTCGTCAGTATATACCGACGTAATTCCGACGACATACCAATCATATATATATATAACAGTTGTGTTCGTCGGAATGTCGTCGGTATTTAGTGACGAAATTCCGACGAACTTTATATATATACGTATTTAAAAAAAAAACAAGTTCGTCGGTATTCCGTCACTATATACCGATGACATTCTGACGAACTGTGGTTTCATTCAAAATGAGCAAATTCTTCAAAAATTCCTCAAAATATACCGAGGACATTCCGAAGAACTAAGCTAAGTCCGTCGGTATTCCGTCACTATATACCGACGACATAGTGACAAACTGTGGTTTCATTCAAAGTGAATGGATAGTTTAGGATCTATTGTTGTTTGGATTGTTGTTTTTTTTGGAATTTGATAGTGTATTTTTAAAACGTTTTTGGATTTTTAAAACGTTTTTTTATTTTAAAAATGTTTTTGGGATTTCCAGTAATATATTATATATAATAAAACGTTTTTAAAAAAAATTAAATATATTTAAAAACCTTTTTCTATATTTATAAATGTTTTGTAAATATTTTTATATAGAAAAAAACAATTTTATATTTGTTTATAGATAAAATCTTATATAATTTTTGTATATATAACAACCTGTTCTATATTTATAAACATTTTTAAAAATATTTATAATTTTTATACATACATATATATATATATATATATAAATCATTTTTAGATGTAAAAATCATTTTTATATATTTAACAACCTTTTCTATATTTATAGCTTTTTTAAACATTTATAATTTGTTTATACATGCATATATATAAAAATCATCTTTAGATTTAAATATCTAAATGAAAACATTCTAAATAGAAATTTTTTGAAAAGGTTTCTGATGTATTAAATTTTTTTTTTAGGTCTGAGCATGCACGCCGTTCCGCAGCTTGTCGTTCGGCACCCCGTGGCGGTCGAGGTAGTCCCGACTGCAAATAAACGAGCTGGTCGAAAAGATAATTTTTTAAATTAATATATTTCTTTTATAATAGTGTTTACTAACTTTAAATATTTTTGTAGTCTCCTAAAAGGAAATGAGGCTATTTAGTTGGGTTAGCCCACCGTGCTTCTTCTTCTTCGTATCCGACTTCTTCTTCGCAAGTTTCATATGCCGATCCCATGATTCTGGAGCAGTTACACAGCAGAGATGAACGGTTTGTGGCACTGGAGGAACAGAATGCCACAATTCTTGCTGAGTTAGCGGATTCAAGGAAGACCAACGCCGAGGTAATGGAGAAGTTAGATCGTTTGTTTACTTCTGGTCCCTAGTTTTTTTTTGAATTTTAAAACTTTCTGAATGTTTCTTTTTTTTTTCCTATTTCAGTTTGTATGAATATTTAAATTCTATAATATTATTAGTTTTAATTTTGGATTCTATTTATTTATTAATATTTAATATTAAAAAAAATTAAAATTGAATTTTTTTAATATATTTGAAAATGCACTATTCTGATGAACTAGGGTTCGTTAGTATATTCCGACGACTTTAGTTCGTCAGAATATACCGACGAACTAAATATCCGTCAGAATCTAGTGTTTCCGATGAACTCTGTTTTCGGAAGTGGTTGTCGGATTTTCGTCGGAAGTTCGTCAGAATGTGGTTTCTCAGTACTCGTCAGAATGTAGTTGGAAGCTCTGACGAAATTCCGACTAATTTTTTTTCTCCGACGAAATTATACCAACGACATGTTTCATCAGAAATTCGTCAAAATATATGTATTCCGACTACATTCTGACGAATTCGTCCGTTAGTATCCCCTTGTTTTCTTGTAGTGGTAAGAGAATGTCAACTAGAGAAGTGTGCAATTAGGAGAATATGTCATTTTGAGTTGTGGACAATAATATAACATTTTGAGTTTAAGTTGATAAAAAAAACATGTAGAGGTTGATTGTTTCCAGTTTCTAAAATGGTTTTTAGTTTTTGTTTTTCAAAAACCACTTTCTCATCCAATCAAGATTTTGAAGAAATGAGATTTCCTAAAATTTAGAGAAACTAGTTTTTATAATAACTGCCTAATTGTTAATAGAAACAAAAATCTAACATTTTCCAGTTTTTCGAGCAACATTGACGTTGCTTTTTATGTTTTTTTTTTCTTTGGTTATTTTAATATTTAATGGTCATTTCTCCTTTGATTATATGTATTTATTGTTTTTTTCTTAAATAGTCATATATCTACCAAATTGTATATTAAAATCCATTGCTAAAAACATAATAAAAATTAAGTAACATATTAATCACAGATATTTTTTGTTCCGTGAGAAATAAAAACAAATACAGTTAATTTACATAATATTTTTCTTTTTATTAAAAATATTATTATTTAATAATAATAAACCTTGTAGTTTATCTACTATTATTACCATTATTTATTATGAAAGTGTGTTTACTATTCACTAGATGTCCAGATGACTCATAAAATTTAATTTTATCGACAAAATAAATCTTGTTAATTAAAATTTAACTATTAAAATTATATGTATATATTGCTGTTGATAGATTTAGGTTTTAGTTAGGAAATTCGTTTTCATTATTTTACTATTTAATGCCTATAAACTATAAGACCTAACCAATATAATATTTTTACTTTTTTTCAAAACCATGACTTTTTATATATAATTTTATTAGTTACAAAACCAAAATTTAGAATAACCATCCAGTCAAAATATTTATAGTATCTTTAAAAATATATACAATAAGGTTAAATAAAAATAATTTGTTTAACATATATGATATGAAAATATTTTTATGACATATTTAAAAAAACTTGTCATTAAAATAAAATTAATTCTTTAAAAATTATTTATGTAAGGTTTAAATATTTTTATGAGATCTCTTGGTATTATTTATTAAAAATGATATTTATTTCAGTAATTTTAAGTTTGTTAAAAAGAAATTAAATTATAAAAAATTATTAAAAATAATAAATAACTTAAACATCAAATAAATTACTAATCAGATTTTAGAGAAAAAAAATAACATCGAATAAAAAAATCAAAAATCAAAAACCAAAAACTAGAATCTAGAATCACCATTCAAGTTTTTTGAAAAGCTAGAATCTACAGCAAAATCAAAAACCAAAAATCAAAATCTAAAATCTAAAATCTAAAAACCAAATTCTAAAAACCAAAAACTAAAATCCGAAAACCATGCAAACAATCATTACCTTAGTTGATAAAAAAAACATGTAGTTTTCGTTTCTTCCTTACGATATCTAGTTGAGTACTAACTCTAGCCTTGACTTAAAATCGTAAGTACCATCTTCTCTGTTTCAGCAATTAACTTTTCAGTGACATGTTATGGACTTGAATTTTTTTTTACATTCCAGACAAGAAGTAGTGTTTCTAGATAACGAGATAGCGTTCAACAAAACAATTAACAAGGAAAGAGAGCAAGGAATTAGAAAAATGCAAGAAAAGATTGGTGAAGTGAATGAATTCTTCAAAGATTTAGCTGTTTTAGTGAACGATTTGATCGGTAAGTAACTCCAACAACCATTAACCGTACACTTTCCCTATATCATTTGCTTCTTTAGAAACTAACACTATAATGTGTATATGGCAGATGACGCCAGCTCTAACATTGATAACTCACAAGCCACTTCTCAACTCAGAAAAGCGTCTAAAAACTCAAAGAGAAAACTCATCTTTGGTACACACTCTTAGACTCTCTTCTCAGTTTTCCAATGCAATGATGCTGCAGCTAAACTTTTTTTTTTTTTTGATAATTCTGGGGTTCCCCACTTCGTGGGTCATTCCTCAGGGCTCAGTCAGGCAGCGGTCCACTTCAGCCAGGAGAGTATTACCTGGGCTGAGGACAAGGCCCAACACCCAGTACTACTAGTGACACAGAAGAGTAGCTCTTCCTACCGGGTGTCGAACCCGGGAGCATGACAATTGGCCTCCAAAGCCCTTACCAAGTGGGCTATCTCATCCGGTCGCTGCAGCTAAACTTTCATGCATATGTTTTAATCTGTTGCAAAATCTATTCTTATTCTCATTTTTAGGATTGTTCTGCTCATTGTCATCATAGTTGTCTTGGTCTGAGCATCAGACTCCAAGCATGAAGAGAAAACGGAGTGGACGAAAACTATACAAACTACTCATTGAAGTTAGTATTTATTGTAAAGATTTACTTTAAAAAATATTCTTTTTATTCCATCGCCCTTTCTATGTAATGGAACTAAATCTTGATGTCTAATCATGTGAATGTTGTATGTGTTAATCCATCTTAAAGATCGTTATAGCAAAACATATAATAATTAATAAACATGTATGATTAGTGTGAATAATATTAGAGATATGTTGGGCCGAAAGATATGCATCTTACGGCCCAAAATTGCAAAGCTCGTGAAATCCATAAATACCGTCAAGACTAAAAGAAAGACATGAAAAGAAAGTTAATCTCAAGATGTTCTTAGCATATCCCTTATTATATATTAAAGGAAAAACATTTTTTAAAAAATATGTTCACACTACAATAGACACGTGGTATCTTTACAGAGTTTTTATAATAAATATGATAACGTGTTCACATTCTATTATAAATGTGTTCACACTATATAGTTTACTTATTTTCAATTTAAATTCACATGCATGATTCAATTAAAACTGTGAATTTTTTGGTTCGAACCAAAACACATTATGAATTGAAAACTAAAATTTATATATATATATTATTTTTATTGTTTATAGATAAAGCTCGGCAAAATATTCATAAATTTAGATTCAATTCGTTATTCGTTTCCATTTGAACCGAAAAATCTTTTTTCTGGATATCTGTAAACCTACTAAACAAATCAATTACTAAATATAATATCCGAAAAAGAATCAAATCACAAATACCAATATTTTTAGGAACGCATTAATTTGTTCCGTTATATGCATATATATACATATATGTACATAATTATATATATATATATGTAATATATATTGTAGTTTATATATGTTTTACAATATTTTCTGTATTAAATTTATTATATTATGTATTAGAATTTTAAAAATTAAATAATGTTTATTTTTGTAATAAAATATTATTAGATTTTTTATTTATTTTCTTAAAAATATTTATTTACGGATCAAATCAGATATTTTTTAAAAATTCCAAACAAATTTGGATATCCGAATTTTCGGATATCATGACTATCTAAAATTCATAACATGGAAGCAAACAAATAATAGTAATTTCGGTTATCACCGGAAAAAAAAAACCCAAAAACATCTAAAAAATTAACCGAAAAAATCAATAGAAATATGTATTTAAAATGATAATTATATTTTAGGTTATTAAAAACAAAAAAAACAACAACCTAAAACCGAACTGATATCCAAACTAAATAGATTTATTGTCTTTTAATTAAAAATAACCAAAGTAATAATCACCTACCGTGCAAGGCGCAGGTTATCACATAGTAGATACAATGCTTGATATAACTATTATCTCTCCTTTTTTATTTAATATTTTTATTCTGTATATATATATATATATATATATATATATTTTTTTTTTTTTGATTAAAAATTGTTATTATATTTGAGCCTTAAATTTAATTCATATTGAACCAAACTAACTAATACATGAATAGATCATAAACCTCTAGAACTCAGTGTTTTTAATACCAGACCGGCTAGCGAACCGGAAATATTTTGAGTCATGAGTTATTGTTATTCGACTGGGTTCGATCGGATTCGAACCGGGTTTGATTAGATTATACAATTTTGAATTTGCATATCTTATAAAAATATATCTATCAAATAAAATATTTCAATAATCATAATGTTTAATTTTTTTTTAAAAAAAATAACCTACTGGAAATGTAATAAAAATAATAGAACAATTTAATAATTCAAATCCAAAATCAAATGGGAAAAACACATTTAAACTTTATTATCCAAGTCTTTATCAGTCTAAATCTGCATCACCTTAATAAAAAAATATAGACACATTAGTTTAAATTTTGAAATAAAATTAAAAATTAGTTTTTCGCCATCTTTAGGATATTCTTCAAGATATTTATCTTCTATTTCAAAAGATTAAATTCTCATTCTCTTTCTTGACTCTGAAAATCCTATTTTATTTTTCTACATTAAATTTTTATTATTTTATTAATAAAATTTTGGTTTCTTTAAAAATTGATAGGTTCGTTAGGTCATTGGTTCTCGGGTTTTTAACGGTTCAATATGAATTTTTAATCGGTTTAATTTTAGTAAGATTTAGTATCAACCCAACTCGATTTGTGTCCGGTTCGCAGTTGAACCTAGTCCGACCGCCAGTTTGGTCCGGATTTAAAAACATTGCTAGAACTTAGAAGAACCGAATCAGAACCGAAAAGAACCGAAGGCATACGACTCTTGGATCCCTTGTTTTGAGAATCTTGTCTTTAATTCTTTTTTTTTGGGGGGGCAAAATTGTGTTTAATTCTAAACTAACCTTAAAAGGCTTTTAATGTAAACTTAAATGGGCCATGAGTTAAGAGTCGATATGACGGCGCGCAACTTAAAGTACGGGAAGTTGGACGGTTATTTAAAGTCGCACTATTAATAATATCCGGTCGTTCCCCCATTACTTGACTAATCGTGTCTCACGTCTCGGTCTCTCCTTCTTCCGACTTGAAACTCGCTTCCAATCCCTACCTTCACTCTGCTTACTGTAACCATGGATTCTTCTCCTAAAACCAAGCCTAACAAACCAATGCTAGTGGTCGGAGCCACGACCAATTACTCTGGGAGTACAAACCCTAAACCCCATGGTGTTACCCGTCCACCCCCCGGTTTCCCCTCCAAGCCTGGACTCAAGAGATATTCAGATGACCGTGATTGTAATAACTTGGCTATCAAGAAATCTAGGACAGTTGCAAGCGCTCAAGATGGTAAAAAGATTGTTGCTTTGGATGTTAAACCATTGGCGATCGTGGAAGCGGACACGCCGAGGCTTTCCAGACAGTTTTGGAAAGCAGGAGATGATAATGAAGATGAGCCTGTGCCTCGCTATTGTAATTTGACCCTTCTTTTGTCGATATATAGATTTGAGATCTTGCATGCAATGTTTTGAAACCCTAATTGTGTATATTTTTTTGTTCTGTTTTGGATAGGTAGCAATGATGCGGCGGTTAGGGTTCATCCTCAGTTTCTTCACGCTAACGCCACTAGTCACAAGTGGGCACTTGGAGCTTTGGCTGAACTTCTTGACAATTCTCTAGACGAGGTATTGTATTATGTTCTTTTTATGTTTATAGCATAGATGCTTCATTATTAGGGTACATTAGTCACGGATCGGGGTGTTGTTTATGCATAGTTGAGATTAATGTAAACTAGGATGTCTAGATGCATAACACAACTTATGTTTGTTCTATTTGTTGTGCAATAGGTATGTAATGGGGCTACATATGTTCATGTTAACTCAGCAATAAATGAAAAAGACGGGAAGAGCAGCATTCTCATTGTTGAAGGTTAATACAAGACAACTTAAATAGTGTAGTTTTCATCTTCAAAACTTGACTTTAAGAAACCTCTAATTGATCTGGTGGGTTTAACATTGCAGACAATGGAGGTGGGATGGATCCAGGTAGGTTTAGAGAGTGTCTTTCTTTGGGGTATTCAAGAAAACGCAATATGGCTAATAAAGTTGGTCAATGTAAGCCCTTCTCAAAATCGTTTCTATATATAATATTAAGCTTTGGCATTGACTAATGTTGATTACAATCTTTAAATATGTAAAACAAACAATGAAGATGGGAATGGATTCAAGACTAGTACAATGAGGCTTGGTGCTGATGCAATTGTCTTCTCACGCTGTCGAGGAACCAATGGAATCAAGTAACTAACTACACTATCATTAGGTAGTTTGCTTTCTTTGTTTCAAAACTAACTCTTTCTTTATCACTTTTTCAGAACGACACAGAGCATTGGCATGTTATCATATACGTTTCTTTACGAGACAAGAAAATGTGAAGCCATTGTCCCCACGGTACATAAAAAGTCAAATTCATTCAAATAATTACTGTCTTTGTATTTGCATTACTCTTCTTTTCAAAACATTCAAGTCTGTTGTCTTTCTTATTGTTAGGTTGATTTTGAGCTGGTAGATAACGCCTGGAAGGAGATAACATACAACTCAACAGATGAGTGGTATGATAATTTAGAGACTATCGTGAAGTGGTCTCCTTACTCATCCCAAGAAGCGTTATTTGAGCAGGTTTGTTTAAGTTCTATTATTTTTTTCTGATTATCTTCTTTCCTTGTAAACTTGTGTATTGTTTTTCATTCTTTTCAAAATGACACAGTTTGATTTCTTAGAAGAGCAAGGAACTCGGATCGTGATTTATAATCTATGGGAGGACGATGAAGGGAAGCTAGAACTTGATTTTGATACAGATCCTCATGTAATATCACTAGCAACATTTTGGACTACATAAGTATATATATATATATATGTAACAACTGATGTGTGATTTATCTATACAGGATATTCAACTAAGAGGTGTAAACAGAGATGAAAAGAACATAGAGATGGCGAAAACGTATCCTAACTCGAGGCATTTCCTAACGTATCGCCACTCTCTACGTGTATGTGGTTTCATGTTTCTTAACACCCTTAGAATTTTTGAATTGTGTTTCAAGTGTTCATTGACTAGTTAATGTTCTTTTGCTATATGCAGAGTTACGTATCGATTCTGTATCTTAGACTTCCTCCAAAATTCAAAATCATTCTTCGTGGCGAAGAGGTGGAACATCACAGCTTATTAGACGACATGATGTTGACAGAAGAGAAAACATACAGACCTGTGCGTTCTGCAGAATGTTCATCAAGCGAAGAAGTAAGTCTTATTACTTTTAGTAGTATTATTTTCTCTCTTAAACAGCCTTTAAAGTATTCCTTTTTAATAAATTTTTGTCAGATGGTAGCTGATCTAAAGCTTGGTTTTGTGAAAGATGCGCATCATCACATTGATATACAAGGATTCAATGTTTACCACAAGAACCGGCTTATCAAGGTGACCATATATAATCAAAAACTTATTAGTCATGGTCATTTATCGTCACTGCATTGTATAACCTATAGTATGCGCTTCGGCTTGTTTTCTTCAGCCATTTTGGAGGGTCTGGAATGCTGCTGGAAGTGATGGACGTGGTGTTATTGGTTTAGTGGAAGCTAATTTCATACAACCAGCTCATAATAAGCAAGGGTTTGAGCGAACTGCTGTTCTTGCTAAACTTGAAAACCGATTGCTCTCATATCAAAAGACCTATTGGTATATTTGTTAAATAATATTATTCACATATGACCGTCATATATATATTTAGACTTTCTTTTTACGTTATCTTTTTTTTTGTTGGATAGGTCTTCAAGGTGCCACGAGATTGGTTATGCGCCAAGGCGGAAGCAAGCTAATCATGTAAGCTCCTCCACAGAGACTACTCGACAGGGGGACAAGAAAACGGAAGTACCTTTTAACAACATCAAGCATGATAAGGGATCTTCTTCTAATGTTGCACCAGCTGGTTTCATGCAAAATGGCCAATCATCTGGAGCAAACTACCTAAACTCTCAGGTGTGATATTTTTGTACGTAACTATTTAGTATTCATCATTTGTTCTAATATTTGATCTTCTGATCAATTTCTCTGCAACATAGGGTGTTACACAAACAAGAGTTGCTGACAGAATGATACCTAACAACGGGATCAAGATCGAGAAACATGGGCATGGGATAAGGTTTACTAAATTTCCTTTGAGTCTAATATAATATATTGTATTAATGTATTTTTATCTATATTGATGTATTCTCTTCTACCGTAGTTTCAATGACGCAAGATCTGTTAATCAAGCAGCTGAGTTGCAGAAGGTGAAAGAAGAATCAGCAAAACATGTGGCTGAGTTATATAGACAGAGAGGACAGCTTGAGTCGCAAGTAAAGTTCTATTTTTAAAAAATTATTTTCCTTGAAAAACTCTCTTTCTTTATTGGTGTTTGATATGAAATACATTAAACAGTTAAAGGCTAAGATTCAAGATTTGGAAAAAATGGAGAAGGCAAAATATGACTCTGACAAACTGGTGGCTAAGCTGGTAAACCAGCTAAAACAGTCAAACGCTAAGATTCAAGACTTGGAGAAGACGCAGAAGGTAACAAATGATTCAGAAAAACTGGTGGTTGAGTTGTCGAACCAGCTCAAACAGTCAAACGCTAAGATTCAACACTTGGAGAAGATGCAGAAGATAAAAGAGGATGAATCAGCAAAATTGGTGAATGAGTTGAAGATACAGAAAGCACTGCTCGAGGAGGACTTGCAGAAGGTGAAAGATGAATCAACAAAACTGGTAGATGAGCTGCAGAGAGAGAAAGCAATGTTTGAAGAAGAATCACAGAGGGTAAAAGATGAATCAACAAAACTGGTAGATGAGCCGCAGAGAGAGAAAGCAATGTTTGAAGAAGAATCACACAAGGTAAAATGAGGATACAACAAAACTTGTAGCTGAGCTAGAGTCAGAAAACTCTTTAAGTCTCTTTTATTCTTTGAAAGCTTGGGTTTCTTTAATTTTGTTTGGGCTATAGATTACATTTTTTGACATAAAGCAGCTCAAACAGTCAGAAGCTAAGATTCAAGGCTTGGAGAAGTCGCAGATTGAAGTGACTGCGATCTTTCAAGAAGAAAGAGCCCGTAGAGATATGATTGAGCATGACTTGAGGCAGAAGCTACGGGTTAGTCCTTTGTTACCTAAATATATTATGTCCTTTTAATTATCTCTATCTATACCTACTCACTTCATTTTGGTAAACGCTGTAGGGAGCTTCTGATACCATCCGTTCGCTAACAATGCAAGTTGATAGCCTCGAAGCTCAAAAAGCTAAACCATAAGAAGATTTTCATGCATATGCATCAAGCATAGCTCTTCTAAAACTTGTGCTAGGTTTTAAATAGTGTACCACCGTTTCTATGTGTGTTACCACTCGTGTACATTAGGCTTTCTCTTCAAACCAAATATTTTTTGTAAAACAGTTTTCCTTAAATCTCAAGCATTTGGAAGATAACTAGAGGGAGATTGATGGAGATCAGAACTATAGAATAGGGAGTTGAGAAATTAGGCTTGGGCGTTTGGATACTATGAATACGGTCCATTCGGAAATTGAATTTTTTTTTTGGGAGGGGGGGGGGGGTTTGAAATAAAAGTCGATTCAGAAATTGATTTTTTTGGGTTTTGAAAAATGATTTCATTCTGGTATTACGAAATATTGAGCTCTCCCTGATCCGGATGGATTTGGATTTTAATCGAAATGACCAAGCAATTTGATTTGATTCGGATATTTTATATCCAAACTAATCAAACTTATATAAAAGTAACTGAAAACCACATATATGTACTTAATACATATGGTTTGAATTGATTATTTTTCCTGGAAATAACACCATGTATACAATGTTATTTGGATGTTTTGTATCCAAAAACATTTTTTTCTATTTATAAATATCTTAAATAACTAATATATATATGTGATTTATAATCTTAATTTTAAGTATTAATATTAGCATAAATATAATTCTAAATAATGTTTCTATTTTGGATATTTAGACGAGATCAAACCGGATTCGGTACCCCTTTTTAAATCGGTCCTGGGTCAATAACACTCTTGTCCTTGTCCGATCCTCTTGTCTGGTGAGGAAAGATGAGAGCTTTACTGTCTCCGAAGCGACTCCGTCGAACTCTCCTCACTCTCCACCGTTCCATAAACCCTAAACCCTTTACATCCCAACCTCAATCTCCCACTCAACAACACATCTCAGAACTCAATCTAACCTCTGTGCATCATAACCAAAACGACTCCGTCGACGGCGACGCTGACGTAATCAAAGTCCTTCTAGGCCGCAGAAACGACCCCGTTTCAGCTCTTCAGTACTGCAGCTGGGTCAGGCCTTTAAACCAGATCCGAGGAGACCTCTTCTGGGTCCTCATCCACGTCCTCGTCACCTCTCCCCAGACCCACCACCGCGCCAGAAACTTACTCGTGCTCCTCCTCTCAGCAAACCCAGACCTCACTCCAACCCTAACGGTTAACCATCTGATTGAATCGGCTCAAAGGTTCGATCTTGAACTCGACTCACGAGCTTTCAACTACCTGCTGCACGCCTACATACGGAACGGGAGGGTCGACGACGCTGTGGAGTGTTTTAACCTCATGGTGGGTGGTCGAAAGGTTGTTCCTTTCGTGTGTTACGTGAACAGTGTGTTGAGTGCTCTGGTCAGGAGGAACGAGATTGGTGTAGCTAAGGAGGTTTACAACAAGATGGTTGAGATTGGTGTTGGTGGTGATAACGTCACGGCTCAGTTGTTGATGAGGGGTTGTTTGAGGGAACGGAGGCCTGAGGAGGCCGTGAGGATTTTCAGGAGGAGTGGTTGTGGTAGTAGTAGAGATGGTTTGATGTACAGCCTCGCTGTTCAAGCGGCTTGTAAGGTGCCTGATTTGGAGATGGCTTTGGGGCTGTTGAGAGAGATGAGGGAGAAGCTGGGTGTTTGCGGGTCTCAAGAGACGTATACTAGTGTGGTTGTGGCTTGTGTGAAGGAAGGAAGGGTTGAGGAGGCGGTTAGGGTTAAGGATGAGATGGTTGGTTTGGGGATACCGGTGAGCGTGGTCGCCGCGACTAGTTTGGTGACGGGTTATTGCAAGGAGGGGGAGTTTGGTAAGGCTTTGGATTTGTTTGATGAAAAAGGGTTGGAGGCTCCGGACAAGGTTATGTTCTCGGTTATGATTGAGTGGTTTTGTAGGAAGGATAGGATGGAGGAAGCTGTTAAGGTTTATAGACGGATGAGAGCTGTAGGGATCACTCCTTCCTCTGATGTCGTCCACACGATGATGATCAAAGGGTGTTTGAGAGCTGAGTTGCCGGAAATGGCCCTTGAGATCTTCTATGACGGTTACGAGACAGGTCTTCTTGCGCATGGTTTCTTGTGTAATACGATTCTTCAGTTGCTTTGCAAGCAAGGTAAGGTTGATGCGGCGAGGAGTTTGATGAAGGTGATGGAAGATAGAGGGATTGAGATTAATGTAGTTTCTTACAATAACATGATGCTTGCGCATTGCAGAAGGAAAGACATGGACTTGGCTCGTTCGGTTTACTCGGTTATGCTTGAGAAGGGTTTAGAGCCGACTAGCTTCACTTACTCCATATTGATTGATGGGTTCTTCAAGAACCGAGATGAAGAGAGTGCTTGTGATGTCATCAACCAAATGATCTCTTCAAGTTTTGAAGCTAGTGAAGTTGTATACAACACAATCATCAATGGTTTGTGCAAAGTTGGTCAGACATCTAAAGCAAGAGAGATGCTGCAAGACTTGATCAAAGAGAAGCGTTGTTCCGTTAGCTGCATGAGTTACAATAGCATCATAGATGGGTTTTTCAGAGAAGGTGAAACCGATTCTGCTGTTGAGACTTACAGAGAGATGATGAGTGAGAACCGTGTCTCTCCCAATGTTGTAACCTTCACCAGCTTGATCAACGGATTCTGCAAAAGTGATAGAATGGATCTAGTTCTTGAAATGAGACAAGAAATGGAGAGAAAGGATGTGAAACTCGATGTTCCAGCCTATGGTGCTCTAATACATGGGTTCTGTAAAAAGCGTGACATGAAAACCGCGGTTTCTCTCTTCTTCGAGCTCGTGGAGCTAGGATTGGTTCCCAACGTGTCTGTCTACAACAGCTTGATCTCAGGGTTCCGTAATCTAGGTGACATGGTTGCAGCTCTTGACCTGTACAAGAAGATGGTGAGTGATGGAATAAAGTGTGATCTCTTCACGTATACAACGCTGATAGATGGGTTGTTAAAAGATGGAGATCTGATCTCAGCCTCTGATCTGTACTCGGAGGTTCTTGCTTCAGGTATTGTCCCTGATGAAGTCTTGTACGTGGTGCTTGTCAACGGGCTTAGCAAGAAGGGACAGTTTGTGAAAGCGAGTAGGATGCTAGAGGAGTTGAAGAAAAGGGATGAGGTGACTCCAAATGTGCTTATCTACACTACTGTAATCGCGGGACATTACAGAGAAGGAAACCTAGATAAGGCTTTTCAACTTCAAGAAGAGATGATTGAGAAAGGTCTTGAATACGATCATACTATATTTGATCTACTCGTGAGTGGAAAAGTTGAAAAAAACTCATGATGCTTGCAGCCAAAGTTAGTAGAGATCAGAACAAGTTACTAATTGGACAGACTGTGTGGTTTGTTTGCAGAGATCCAAGTAGTTCAAGAAACTCAAGAACATGTTTCTTGTACAATGTTTTGTGTAAACAGAGGAGGAGGCAATGATAGAAGAACCCACCTTTTTTCTCTCGAACCAAATCCTTGTTTATTTTGCGTAGCTGAGCAATAATTAATTACACATTAATAAGTAAAACAATCACACAAAAAAAACAGAGGAAACAGAGAAGATAAAGGGAAGAGAATCTGATCCCTAAGGATTGTTATCACTGGGAGGAAAACGTGGAAGATAAGGTATCCAAGTTGTAGGATCTCTCCAGTCAAACGCAGGCATTGATGCATTAGGGTTTCCTAAAGGAAGAAAAGGGAAAGGGAAAGAAGGAAGTGGAGGCAAAGTAGGCAACGGCGGCAGCGTTGAGTACGGCCAAGGGAACCAGTACGGTGGCATATAAGGCCAGAAGAGCTTCGAATCTCTCAACTTATTCTCCACCTTCTCCTCTCGCCCGCGATGATGTCTCTTTCCGCCGCTGCAGAGTGTGGTGTTTCTTTGGGAAGGTTTGTAGCTTAGTGCGCTTAAGCTGTAGATACAGACACGATCTTGCTTTGACTTGATAGATACTTCGTTGGCTGCTGTCTGAAAAACGGGGATGTTGCAGCCAAGGTTGTTGTCGGAAGAGGGTTTGAGCAGCTTGGCGCTGCACTGAGACGCTATGGCGATACCGTCGACGCAATCTATCCCGTCAACGTGAGGGATCTCGAGCTTGTAAACGCCGTTACTGTCTGTTGTTCTGTTCACCGAGATGTTCACTTCCTCTGTTGTTTTTGGTGAACTCGCTTTGAATCTACAGCTGACATGAACTTCCACTCCTGAGACAGAGAGAGAAATAGACTTGTTTTAACGGTCCGGAGCAGACCGAAACTGTACCAAGAAAATCAGTTCAAGACCGGATCAAAAAGGAAACTAAACCGAACAAATTTGAAAATTGGCAAACCGAAATTTATATAACCGGATTGACAAGTTCTAGTTGTCTAGATAACTTTACAGTTTAGTTTCCTCTTAACTTTGTTAATTTTGGGTAATAAATAGTTCTGTCATGAGGAAGTGGGATAGAAATCGAATCAAAAACTCGGAATTATGAAAAGTAAACCAATCATAATTTAAAAGATAAGTTCATGTAATGTTAAAATCAAGATCTCTGACCTTGTAAGAAGTAGCTCTGTCTTGAGAAAGTGTTGACTGAACAAGTGTCACAGTAGACAACTCCGACGACTGTGATGCGAGAAGAAGGATCCGAGCTTCCTCCCGGTGGTGACCGGCCATGACCACGGCCTAAAGCTTGATGTGTCAAGCCAGTAGATAGAAGGAGAAGAAAGAGAAGAGGAAGATACATTGTGGCTAATCTCTTCTCACCGTCTCCCTGTTCTCTTTCTTGATGATAATGTACTCAAGTGTGTGTGATTGCAATATATTCAGCCCGTGATCCATACTTTTTGATACCAACCACTGTTTAACTAAAATTCTTGTTTCTAGCCACTACCAAACAAAGACATGTGAAGAGCCCTTTTTGGCTCATTCTGGTGTTACAATGTGAAAACACTCATGAAGAAGAAAATTGTTTTGTGTCCTTTACCTAAAAAACTCTCAAGAGTTTGTAATTGTTTTTATTTATACAGATCTAACCCAAAAGATTAATATCCTAAACCTCAATTATTGCTTTACATGTGGTTTGTTTTCTGTACTTTTTAAAATGAAGCCATATCTATCAATAATACTCCTTGTCTTCATTGATAAAAGGGTTGTATTGCTTTCTTGTGGTCCAAGTTAGCAATTCATGCACTAGGTTACTGATAAAGCCAGGTGTTGTGTACATATTGTGCTTCTATAAATGTCTGAAGCTTGTGCTTTAATAAAGCCAAGTTTCTATAACATCATCATCAAAAATCCAGGATCAACTTATCACGAATCAAAATCATGATTTAAACACACACAAATATTCAAATGCATTTAGAAGATAGTTTCGTGTATTAACCCCTGTAACTCAAGTTACATAACTCTCAAATATTTTAACAGGAAATTCTTAAGTACTCATTTTATTAAGTTCTAAACAAGTTTGGGTAACAACCAGTAGGAAGTTAAAACATAAGACGTTAACGATAGAAAAAAACCCAAACTTTTAAAAGAAATAAAAAAAACAAAAAGTTTTCATGGTAGTCTCAGATCGAGAATGGTTATATAAACATGAACGCAAGGAAAAAATAATCATAAGTACGTAACCATATCATACTCTCATTGTTATCAAGTCCTCTTCCGTCCCATAGAAGCTGGATTCCCATCAAACAAGTCATCAATAACAGACTCGATATCTTCAGGCTGATACTTGACATACTTATCCGTATGCCTCCCCGAATCAATATGCTGCTTATACCTCCCAAAGAAAGACCTATAAGCAGGAATCACCAACGCCGCGATCGAAACCCTCAGCTCCGATTGCATCTGCTCATCATTCACGATCCACGTGCTCTGCGTCTTGTGAATCTCATCGAACATGTTATTGAAAATCTTGAACCTCTCTTTCAAAGCCGTCTTCGATATTTTCCCGTTCACCTGCAACCCTTCTTGATTCATACACTGCAGCACTTTCCCCCAAGTCTCTCTCTGGTAGCTCTTGTGGTACTGTCTAAGCTCCGTCGATCTCTTCCTCGTCCACGCTTGTCCCATCAAGTCTCTTATCTCTGTAGAGCCTTTGATCTTCTGGAGAATGTACCTCCCGTTGTTCATTAAGAATATTGATCTTAGCGATGGGTCTCTGTACAGTGCTGACTTAATCTCTAGATTTGCGTCGAGGAGCTCCATCACTCTTATCATTTGTCTAGCGAAAGCTGACGTTTTGTACTCCTCGTCGTCTTCTCTTTGGTTTTGTTTGGTCTCCGGTTCGGTTTGGTCTGATTCGGGTTTCTCGTAGTGTTGGAAGACTTGGTCTAGAGTGTCTTTGTACTCGCATGCGTATTTGAGGTAGTTCATGGTGTAACGGGTCAACGGATGGACCGCTCCGCTTGGAACGGGCGTTCTTCCGATATCGGTCTTGATCGAGTTCTCTAGCTCTCCGAAGATGGTCACTGCTGCTTCCCCTAGCCTCGTCTGAGAAAGTTTAATCTCGTTGATAAGATCAGAATCAGAATTTTCAACGGCTGGGATTAAATCTCGTAAGGTTTCGTACATGTCAAGGAACTTGAAAAGTTTTTCCGAAGAGCGTTTCGTGAGCACCACGGCACCTGAAAATTCTAGGAACCGGATCGTTACCGCGGAGACAAAGCCTGTGAAGAGGCGTTTACGGATTGCGGGATCGGGGAAGACGGCGTTGCAGAGAGAAAGCTCTCCGGGGAAAAGCACGGCGGAGCAACGGCGGACGATCGAGATCCAAGAAGCGATTTCTCCTTGGAGAGACTCCCATGGGATTCTCTGAACGTCTTCGACGTTCATGATCCCTTCGTATCCCATCTCTCTCAGCTCCCCCTTGAACGCGTGGCGTCGTGATGTTTCGTACGACATGCAGCACTCTGTTTCGTAACCGGCGGAGATCATGGCTCCGGCGATCTTCTTTAATGTAGCGATTGATTCCGGTGGAATATCTGGGAACGTTTCTTCCTGTTCGATTTGATCCGATTCATCGTCGCCGTTCTTCTTCTTCTTGTTCTCTACGGAACGATCTAGGAGATGGCGAAACTCTTCGTCGAGAAGGGATACGGCGCGGTGTTGAACCGAACTCGCCCGGTTTAACCACGAAGAAACCGGGGTTGAATCTAAATTAAGATCTCGGAGTCTCATAACCGATTTGGAAATACGGTTAACGGCGTCGATGAATGCAGAGTCCTCTGATTCGTCCCGACCGATTCCAGATGATTCCATCTTCGACACCAACGAATCGACCGTCTCCGGGAAAGGCTCCACCGCTGGGGGAATCTCTTGTAACGGATCCGTGGAGGAGGAGAGTGATTGAATGAAATCGTCCACAGCTTCCATCGCCTTGGGAAGGCTGAGCTGGGAAGATTCCGGCGTTTTCGCCGTCTCCGTCGGTTCTTTGTTTTGTGATTGATGTTCTGATTCATCGCAGTGCTGTGTGATCTCCGATTCGGTTGCGTGATCTCCAGGTTTCTCCATTTCGCCGGGAAATAATTTAAATCCTATCTAAATGAATTTTTTCTGTTTATTTTTTTTTGTCTTTTTGGGGAAAAATTAAGAGGGAGGAAAATTGGAAGAGTGTGAGGATTAGCCTTTGTTAATCCATTATTAGAGTTTTTTTTCTATCTCTTCTCTCAGATGATACTAATTATGATTTTTCTTTTGTGTTTTATTTTACCTTCTAATTTTTTTAGGTATTATTTATTTTCCATTGTTTTTGAGGTTCTTTTGTGGGTATGCATTGTCTGTTGACCGAGATGTGGAAAGGTTATGCGTCTCACGATTCTTTCTCGTTTCTTTTTCATGTTTTGTACGTAAAATAATTGTATAAATCAAATTCAACCTGAATCATTAAACTTAAACATGATGATTTAATGTTTGCAGATTAGTGTACATTTGGGCTTGTCTTCACTGATTAACATATTGAAAAGTCTAAAACTAAAAAATGAGGCCTTGGATCTGCAATATAACCAATATTTTTTTGAATTTCCAACTCCGTCTATATTGCCATGATTATCATTTATCAGACTAAGATATTTCACAAAAAGTGGACCCAAACACTTAATACCGAGGCTTAAAAGCCCATACTTATCATCGATATACTAACTAACTTTTTGCAGCCTAAGATAAAAACTTTTGCAATTTGGCCATTTGACCATTTGATGACAGTCGCGCGTCTATGCCAAGATTAATTGTGTGCAATTGGCATTTGATGACGGACATGAGACGGTCACTGATTGTGACTGAGGATCACAAGAACCATCAATTCAATCATGGACGTATCGTGTGACATCAAGTTTTAAATCGCAGCTAAAAAAGTAACCCAAATTAATAGGTTAAAAAAGTTGTTATCCTGCTTTATTATCACTTTTGATGTAGAACAGTAGAAGAAACAATTCTGAGAGTGAGAGATAAATATTTCAATTGACCCAAACACAAATCATTTGTAATTAGGAAAATTAAATATACCTTGTTGGACTAGAAAAAGAAGTTTTATGTTTGATTGATTGTAATAAAAACAAAAAGAAAAGAGGTTTACTTGCTTAAATGGAAGATTATCTTTTGTCAACGAGAGAGAGAGAGAGATTTACCGAGGTGAGTTCGCACAACGCGTCAATGTTAATTTATGCTTATGGGTAAAACAGTGCGTGGACGAGACAAAAACAAACAAAGCTGCGTCATCTCTCTCCTCTCTCTCCTTTCTCTCTCTAAACTCCAATTGTTTTTTTTTGTTTTTTTTATTTTACAGTTCGAATCTGAACAAAAGTTGGAATCTCAATTCCCCTCCTTTCTTTCCGGGTTACACAGCTAAAGTTTCTGGATTTATCCGATTTCATTGATTTCTCTCAATAGAGGATTCAAAAGGGAGTTTTTTTTTTTTTATTACTATTCCTTTCTAAATTTGAGTAGAGGAGGAGGAGATGGGTTGTTTCTCGTGTTTCGATTCGAGTGATGACGAGAAGCTGAATCCAGTAGACGAATCATCCAACTCTCAGAAACAATCTCAACAACCGACACTATCCAATCATAACAACATCTCTGGACTACCTTCAGGTCTTTTTGATTCAATCTGAATTTTTATTGTAATATTAAGAAGGTTACATGCTCTCGAGATCTGGTCATCTGATCCCTGACTTGATCTCATCACCTTTGTACTCACTCTGGTCCTTTGCTTAAGTTTTTACTTAGTTTTGATCTGATTGAGAAGACCCAAGTTAGTCTTCACTGTAAAGTTTCCATCTTGGAAATGAATAGGATCAGGATCACATCAAGATCAGGATCTTACGTTTGATGGCTGTGTCTTGAAGAGAATGATACAAGTTTTATGTTTGTTTCTTGGAATTTAGGTTTGGTAACAGGGGTTAGTAGATTTGAATTTGGTGTTGGTGATGTTGCATTTGCAGGAGGGGAGAAGCTTAGCTCAAAGAGCAATGGAGGGTCAAGGAGGGAGCTGCTTCTTCCAAGGGATGGTCTTTCTCAAATCTCTGCTCATACATTTACTTTCCGCGAGGTCGCTGCTGCTACTATGAACTTTCATCCCGACACTTTCTTAGGCGAAGGTGGTTTCGGACGTGTCTACAAAGGAAGGCTTGACAGCACTGGTCAGGTAGCTCTTTTTTGACAGCATTTCTATTTTTGAAGGCTATACTTGAGTGTTAAAAGTTGTCTGGCTTGTTATATATGTTGTTATGAATCTTGCATACTTGGTCAACACTTTCTATATTTAGTTTGTTAGCTTGATGAATTTGCGTGCGCATTAATGGTATTGTACCTCTGATGTGTTTTTTTTCTTCATCTTCGTCAGGTTGTTGCTGTTAAGCAACTGGACAGGAATGGTCTACAAGGTAACAGAGAGTTTCTGGTAGAGGTTCTTATGCTCAGCCTTCTTCATCATCCCAACTTAGTCAACCTTATTGGCTACTGTGCTGATGGTGATCAGCGCCTCTTGGTCTATGAGTTTATGCCCTTGGGATCTTTGGAAGATCACCTCCACGGTAAGAATCTCCAGAGATTCTTTGTGATCTTAGTCAAATATCATCTCAATGACTCTTCATGATCTCAGTCAAATGTCAACTCTATATTTAGCAGATCATTCATTCATTTCTTTATTTATTATTACATATAAATTATACATGTAGACTTAGTTCAGAAGTAGTAGTTGCTAGTCTTTTGGCAGCGTCTAGCAAATAGACTTATTATATTTTAACCTTTTTGGGTCTGTCCTCTGCCTCAGATCTTCCACCGGATAAGGAGGCTTTAGACTGGAACATGAGAATGAAGATAGCTGCTGGTGCGGCCAAAGGTCTGGAGTTTCTACATGACAAGGCAAACCCTCCGGTTATTTATAGAGATTTCAAGTCATCAAACATATTACTGGACGAAGGTTTCCACCCAAAGCTTTCTGATTTTGGACTTGCTAAACTCGGACCAACAGGAGACAAATCTCATGTCTCCACTAGAGTCATGGGCACTTATGGATACTGTGCTCCAGAGTACGCAATGACTGGACAGTTGACGGTTAAATCAGATGTCTACAGTTTCGGTGTGGTGTTTCTGGAGCTCATTACTGGTCGAAAGGCGATAGATACTGACATGCCTCATGGAGAGCAGAATCTAGTGGCATGGGTAAATAGTCTTTACATATTCAGTTTCTCGTTTGCTTTTTTTGGAACAAGTTTGAGACTTTTTTGTTTGGTTTTATACAACAGGCTCGTCCATTGTTCAATGATAGGAGAAAGTTTATAAAACTGGCTGATCCTAGGTTAAAAGGGAGGTTTCCAACTCGTGCACTGTACCAAGCATTAGCCGTTGCTTCAATGTGTATCCAAGAGCAGGCGGCTACACGTCCGCTCATAGCAGATGTGGTGACTGCACTCTCGTATCTTGCAAACCAAGCTTATGATCCAAACAAAGACGAGAGTAAGAGAAACAGAGATGAAAGAGGAGGGAGGTTGATAACAAGGAATGATGATGGAGGTGGCTCTGGAAGTAAATTTGATCTAGATGGTTCAGAGAAGGAAGATTCTCCGAGAGAGACAACTCGGATCTTGAACCGAGACATCAATAGGGAGCGTGCGGTTGCAGAGGCTAAAATGTGGGGAGAGAGTTTGAGGGAGAAACGAAGACAGAGTGAGCAAGGTACTTCAGAGAGCAACAGTACCGGTTAGAACCGGTTTGGGTCTTTGACCCATTTTTGTTTCTTATATTTACTCATTTATTCTGAAAACATAGAAAAAAAAAAGAGAACAATGTGACAAAGAGTTGATGTACATTATATATGTGATGTTACAATATTTGGCCAAACTGGGACTCTTTTTTTAATAAACCAAACTCTAATTGAAGATTCTGGAGCGTTGATGGATGATGTTCATGTAAGTTTGTGCAGTCTTTTCTATTTCTTGATTTGTGACAGATTGTCTCTGTGATGTGTCACATGTGGCGGGGTTTGACATTTGATCGATGATTGAATTGCAAAGATCCAAGAATCAAGATTAGTGTTTCTACATAGACTCTCTTCTTCTGCGGTCTGGGCGATGTCCACACTAGCGTAGTTTCGGACAACGTGGGTCACATGCCCTCTCAATCTGACAATTATTTTAAGGATAGTTATCGTGATTGTAAGAGTATGGTTGGTCTTATCAAGTTTTTGTCGGGAACATTTTTTAACTTTTTGACAGCAACTCTCTTGAGATGGGTCTCTTATTAGTTTCCAAATTGGTATTTTCTGTGAATATATATGACCTCTAGATACTCGGAGGATCATATATAAAGAAAAGGGCGGTCAGCTACGTGTTGTATATTCTTTTGAATATATAAATTACGAAAAATAGTAACTACTTAAGGTAATTAAATCATATGAAAACAAAAGAATATTGCATATCGTCTCTATAATCCTATTTTTAGTGAGTGTGTACAGAGACTGGCTGTCACTTGATGAGTTAGAGATGCTGTAATTCAGCTTGGCATTGTACAAAACGTTACATATTAGCTAGTAGACAACCTTTATTTAAATACTGAAACGTTTTGACGTAATAAATATACAAATAAATAAATAATGATAGTTAGACATTGGAGCGTCTTAAATTTACTTATTCTTTTCAAAAGAGTTATACATAAGACCACTTGAGGCTCATATTTAGGATTTAGTTGGATTGTTTAATTAAATATATCTATACATACTAAACTGAGGCTAGCTAATGTGTACGAATGTTCATGTAAGAGCACTATAGTTTTAACTTACAAAGATAATACGTTCACTTTAAAACATAAATCTTAATTTTATTTTACCAACAAAAAAGAAAATTTTATAACATAAAACTTTATGCAAATACATCAATGATACTAAATAAGATAGGAAACAAAAATGGAACCAAACCACCGATCGATACAGTTTCTTCCTTTGGCCGGCCGGCGAGCCAAGGCCCAAGAGAAAGAGAAAGGGTGAGGGAGAGATATATTTTGTTTCTTAGTTGAAATACATTTGACACTTCAGACAGTTTCACGACGGGCAGTCTCCACGAGGCAGTTTACGTCATCAATTACCGGCTCCTCGGTAGTAACTTTGGATGGATCTTCATGATGAACTGCGTCAGAGAAGGGGACCACCGGCTCAGTCACATTGACGTCAATTGGATGCACTTCCGACACACCTAACGGACTCATCACGACAATAGTTTTAAGTTGTTGTTCTGATGGATTCATCTTTTTCTCAATATCTAATTTCTCCCCTGAGTTTCTGTAAACTCCGTACAAAACCATTTGTACCATCCCTAGTATGAATCCCACCACGTTTGGAATCTACAAAATAATTAAAACGTATGTCAGTAACCTCTTTTTACTTTTACCAAAGAGATAAATTTGAGAAAAAAAATTAATGCTTACAGCTATGCATATGTCATGAAGGAACAAGCCATAAGCAAACCACATAACGGCGCTTATGGTGAGGAAGAAAGAAAGCGTGAAGGGCATGAATTCCACACTCTTTGTCTTTATCACACGCGCCTTTTTACACCAATGGTAAAAGAATAAAAATCAACATTGTTTTAGCGTAAAATATTGATAAGTTTGTGAATTAAACTGAAATAACGATTAGTTACCACGATCATTAGAGGGGCAGCGAAAACAGAAACTGAAATGGCAACGCAAATCCAACCGAGGACAGCTACTTGGAGGCTAGGTCTTTTAACCGCGAAATGTGTAACCATTAGAATCAACGAGAAGAAAGCAACGTTTATCGTTAAGAACAACTTCATAGCCGCGATCTGCAACGCCGCATAAGATAGAAAACTTAGACGTCAAATCGTTTTTCTATAAGAAAAAAGGAGCAGAAGATGGGGAATTGAAATTACCCTTTTCTCCCTGGTAGCGTAAGTGAAGAACATGGCGATGTAGATAGTCTCCACGACGCAGCCGAATGAGTTGATGGTAATTAGTAGAAAAGCGCCTTGCTTAATCAATGCGTAACAGAGCCATAGCATGCAGCTAAACAGCGACACTTGATACGGTAGAGACTGGAAACTTTCGGTCGATTTTTTCTTGTATATTCTGTAAAACGTGGGCCTGCAAAATTTTCACAAATAATGTTATTAGCTAATCATCATCAAATAATTATTTTCTACAGATAACCATCTTAATTCTCATTAAGTAATAGTGCTTGAGAAGTCGTATGTAACTTACACTGGAGCGAGGAATACGAGGAAGGATATTGCGTTTCCTGAAATTTCGTGAAAAATAAACAATAAAAAATGAGTTGATTGTATAATTAAAAGGAATCTAGTTTTGTGGAGGCACAAGTAAATGAATCAACCCGACATCTTTAACCAAACTCAACGAGGAATAAATTGATGCATCAACCACACTACACGTACCGAGTGTATGGACAACAATGCGTGACGATTTCAGTTTTGTAAAGCTTTCGTACTGATTTTTTTTGGTAGTTTCGGATTGTAGTTTCTATAAATGAAGAAAAATCTAGAAACAATGTAAGAAATATATTATATATTACATATATATTGGTAGATGAGTCATGATGAATTTCCCATAATTTGAATTTCGTTTCTTTTCTTGGTAGTTATTTGTTTAATTTTACTAGTACAATGGAACCGTACACATAGTCTATAATATATTTGCAAATAGAAGTTTAGATACGAAGTTGCAACAACATTATAGTTGTCGTTGCAATTCTTTATTATATAAATATACATATTCTAATAACTGGTTCGACTAGTTAAAACATATATTAACAAGTCGAAAACACAAATAGAATCAGAGAGAAGGAAAAGAGAACACCTAGCTGGATAACAAACTAGCTAGGATTTGGCTTTGTGGATATATCATAAAACATTACCTAAGATGCCGAAGACGATAGCGAGCAAATGGTGATTGATCATGATGCCCATTTTCCGAAGATATCGAGAAGAAGCTTTTCCCGTACAGAGACTTTCTAGAGGGTCTCAGTTTTTTTTTTGAAACCCTAAAGCTTTCAATCTCTCTCGCTCTTTTCTCTTTCTCTAAGGTTGCTGCTTTTTATTTCTTGTTGAAACTGATGAGCCTCAGGTGGTTTATATATAGCTCCAAAATAACCATTATAGTCAAAATGTTTTTTATTTTTATTTTTGAGTTATTTGAAGTGTGTAACGTGTTGGTGTAATAAAAAACAAAACAAAAATAACAATCGAAAAGGGGAAACAAACTCATCCTGGTTGCATGACAAGTGGAGAAACTAGTAGGTAGCGTTGCATTTTATCATTCACTAAACTCTACTTCTTTTTCGCCCACTCGCATCTCCCACGAGCGTGGCTTACGTTACACTCCACAATTTCATTTTCTTTTCTTCACGCCTTCTTCCTAAACTAGCTTTCAAAAAGCAGATTAATACCATAGCAAGCTTCTTCTTTATAGACTAGATGAATTACATCGTGCAAAAGTCTACCCAACATCAACCAACTTAGTGGAGAACATCACTAGATTTCAATGCGATTTGCATATATTCTATTCATATCATTGTTTTGTATTCACATATATATGATTTGGACGATGCAAAATATCCCACCTATCTATTTGATGAACGCAATAAATATAGACTTAGTTCACAATAATATCGTCCATGATAAATCAGAGGATAATTAATGTCAATTTTGCTTACAATGACATTAATTGTTTTGTTTGCATTCTCTTTATGTAAATAGATGACGTATATATATGTTTAGTGTGAATTGGTATTTGTAAAGGAGACTACGTGAAAATGAACATTAGGGATATGTAACAGCTTGAAATTTGTAGGCGAAGACTAGGTTTAGACCAACGCAAATTAAAGTTAAAAAGCATCTATACGAAAAAACTGGAGGCCGTTTTCTTCTAACTTATAATGTTTTCAATGATTAATCAAAGTAGAAAAAAAAATCATTCACATCTTTTTTTTTGTAACTGAGGCTCAATCATTCACTCCTGATCAGATTCCTCTTCGTTTAGAAATACACGTTTATTTGCCTTGCGGTAAAAGAATACGATAAATCATGCATGTTTTAAGCTAAATCATGCATGTTTTAGGCAAAACTCCACGCGTCAAAAGGGAACGTTGCGCGTGAAAATAATTAGTTGATTAAGGTAATGACACAGATCGATGCGTTACGGGAGAGGCGTAACTAACAATATAGCATGGTAAGAAAAATCTTGTGCAAATCACGTGACCTCTGGAAACTCTTCTACTGATAGCTGTTTCTATTGAGTTTGTAGAGACACACAAGACCTATATACCACGTTAATGAATGCTGAGTAGGCAAACTCTTTCTCTTCTCTATGCTTTCGTGTCTTTGGTATATTTTTTGTCTTTGCTCTTCTTCTCTTGTTTTAATCCCCATTTTCAGGAACCCCATCGTTTTTATATTTAATTTATTTCAGTTTAAGGTAACAATTATTCTTTTTTGTTGATTTCTATTTTTGTATAAATTCCCTAAAGTTTATATATTTTTAATACTGGTTAATGTCTACTGTAGTAGTATCCACAAGTATCCAGAGACTGGTTGAGTATATATTTTATTCGTTCGTTTGTTTCAATATCGATGATGAAAGGAATCAGAATATTTTGGAGAAGTTTGAGAAAATACGAAAGAATTCTCCATTTTTCGAGGGCTTGTTAAAACAGATATTAAAAGTAGGAAGAAATGGACAAAAGAGTTGTGACGTGGCAGGCGAATGATAACAATGATCATGGTTTGTTAAATCCTTCTTGTTTTTATGCGTTACTTGTTTCTGTTTTCTCTCTATTTATTTTTATTTGGCACCAATTTTTTTTAAAAAGATGAGAGGTGCCACTTTTGTGGTTCTCCTCGACCTTGATTTTTGGATCTCTATTTATTGTTAAATTTCTGTTTTTAAGAAATTATTTTATTGTTTGGTGCCTAATCTGTTCTTGGTTCACATACGTTCTCATGCTGTTCTTTTCATATTGAAACACAATTCTTTCTTATCTCATTCCCCTAACTTCTTTGTACTGTTTATTTTCAAATATTCGACACACAAACTTGAAGGTTAAAGGACATATAAAATGCGATTATGTGTGTTTTCCATATAACAACATACGCAGGGGCGGATTTAGGAGAGGTGTTAGTCGAGGGCATCAAAATGAAATTTGAATTAGTTGGGGGGGGGGGGGCACTTTCATAGAAATTCAGCTAGTTTTAATAACAATTGCTTAAAGTAAATCAAAATTTAGTAGGGGGTACGTGATCCTGCTGCCCGTTGGTCGTAAGTAAGTCCGCCACTGTACATACGTGAATTTTTTTGGTATAGTATCTTACTATAGAAAACTATATGTTTTCGACCACATAATAACGCATGACAAAAATACAAATAACATTATTTGCGACGAAGGCTCAGCTAGTTTGATTAGAGTTTGCATGTGTCAGTAACAAACAAAATTCATCCTTTTTTTTTGTTCAAAACAAAATTCATCCATTTAAAATCTCCAGTTTTAAAATTTGCATTTCGTTGTTAATTTTTCACACTATATCCATCTATTTATCAATCGAAATAGAAACAAACCAATAGAAATTTCTAGAATGGATTTTTGCTCACTTGGCAAAACTAACCCAAAAATAACAAAAGCAGTACAACAGAAATCATCGACTGATCAAACCTCAATAATTCAAGAACATATGTGACCCACACATTAATAAATGATATATGCAAATTTATCTGTATATGTTGGTACCACAGAAAGGAAAAATGACAAGCATTTGGGTGGAATTAGACCTCCCTATCCAATCGTATTCTGATTTCAATCGGTTCCTTACGAATCTAGCTTTATTCACACATACATTTATATAGCTTCCAACGATCGATACCTATTTTTGATTAATTTGTTAGCGAACTAAGTGTTTACCAAATATATATTACTATGTTACTATGGTCGCTTTATTGACATCTATTAATCAGATTAACAGAAGTTTGTATGTTTTAGCATTAATCATGAATATATGCTTCATGGAGATAAGCCAATAGTACTCATTAGCTTCATTGAGTACCAAAGTATTATATATACCTCGGCAGATAGTCTATGACCCAGATTACTATCTATCGATACTGCGCGAGGCCTTAACAATATAACGTATTTTCCTCCATCGCAATTACTGAAAATTCCGTAAGTGTTTTTGTACCTTGAATAATCAGAGGTTTTCAAACAAAAAACCTTGACTATTCAGCTATTATGCATCACTAACTAGTTGCATACGCGGAGTCTAAATCGCACTTTTATCATACGTTAACTAAAGTAAAAAACAATGATAATGCATCTATAGAATGTTTTTTTCTTTTTTAAAAATGGGTATCAACTATTATTCAAACATGTATATATATATATATGAAAAGCCATTTTTGACTAAAGTCCATAAAACAATTTTTTAAAGAAAGCATTGATGCATGAGGTTCAATTAAAGGGGAATGAAAGTTTATACCTCTGGGTCGGTTCTACTTAAAATTGAGGGATTTAAACTCTAATTTTTAGGCAATATATAATTATAAATTTGCTAAAAGATTAAATTACACTTTGGTCGGACACTTTACATATATAACCAAAGTACTAAACTGTTTACAACAGAAAAAAACGAATCCACGTATTACTTACATTTATTAAGAAATGTGTTTTCTAGTGAAATTCCAATCATATTATTTTTGGTTTCATTGTTGGAGAAAGAGAATTCTGAGATGTTCAAAAACTTTTGAAGTGTGAGTCACATTATTTTAGACTTTTAGTACGAATTGTAAGAGAAATTTGCATGTAAGAAGTATGTACAGTTGCCGTTTACGTTATTAGCCTCTCAGTAACCAAACCATATATGTTGATGGAAATTTACAAACTTGGCCGATGATGTTAATGGACACGTATGTCTATAGATGATATTAATACAGTCAAACGGTAGTCCTGGAGAATGGGCTAGGAACTCAAGAATACTCGTAATCAATAAATTAACCGGGCTTCGTAGCCTGGTGGTAAAGGAACCTCGGCTGAAGCATCCGCCACCCAGCTTCGAACCCCGGCCACTGCGCAAATTTAACATGCGGGACGCATCGTCCAGGACCGCCTTCGGGTGGATAGTCGGTCGTCCAATTAGCGAACCGGAGACCTGGGTCATCAATAAATTATGGTCCAGTGAATTAATTAAAGGGGAATGAAAGTAAGATGACTAAATAGAAAACGAAATAGTATAAATCTAGTTTAAATAATTCTTAAATATTTATAAATGATGCATGAGGGTTGGTTTAGTCTTTTAATCACAAATTTAGAATGTTTATGAAAAAGAATCATTCTTTGAAAGAAATTTGAAAATTGATATCAGTTTTTTGGTAAAACTAGAATTTCCCAATAATAACTATACTCATTTGTTTATTAAAGAATTGATGTTTTGGAGAAGTAAATCCAATGGTAAAAATCCAAGCTGGGTTGCAAAACAATTTGGGAATATATAATAGTTTATTTCTAACTAAGAATGTTTTATGTAAATTTGAATATGCACCCATCGATCTACAGCATATTTGAGGCATCTAGCTAGAGTTATTCTTTTTTGTTGGTAACACATATTTTGAAGTTGAAAAAACTAGAGTTATTCTTTTCACAGACGATGGCTTTAAACCGTTTTATCTTATGGCATCTCCAACAATGAAACAAAATTTGGTGTTGAAATTATATTAAATTTAGTGTTTTAGTGTCCAACATTTTCTGTATTCTCTAACCATGACACCAAATACTACATCAAAAATAATATTATATATTATTTGATATTTTCAATTTTAATATTTTTTATATTTTAATCATTTGAAATTGATAAATAATTTTTATCACACTTAGGCATTATGTTTCTAATTTTGTAATTATGTGTTTGTTAAATCTATTTAAATTTATATATTTAGTTTAAAAATATTATAATCATTCAGTGATTTCTTATTAGAAATAAAATAAAATATAAAAATATGATATTTTATTTTTATGAGATAAAAATAATAATAATCACTTAGTGATTTCTTATTTGAAATAAGATAAAGATACTTCAATTGTGTAAAAATAATTTAAAAATACAAATAATATATTATATTTATGTTTAGTAACAAATTTGAACTGACTAATAATAATAATTAAATTATATAATTAAATCAATCATAATAAAATATAAGTATTTAATATTTGGTGTGATAAATAGTTTTATACCAAATTTGGTGTAACACTATTCATACTGCCAAATTTGGTGGGAAGGTGTTATATTTTGGTGTTCTATTGGAGATGAAATTACACTAAATTTGATGTTTTGGTGTCCTATTAGAGTTGGCCTTAGAAGTTTGCATAAAAAACATAGTCTAATCATATGGCATTGCTTTTGATGTATTCATTAAGCCTTTGGCACGTCTCTTTCATGTCATATATTGTGTTTCGGCGATATTGTCCATGCATGCACCAGATCGCTTGATTCCCATTGGAGATCTCCGTTACTTTTTAGAGTGTGTATCGGCTAACCCTTTTGAGAATTTTTGTATGCAGCTATTAATTTTGTGGAGTTTCTAGTATTCCTTTTGTAAGATTCCATTTTGAATGAAAATCATATTGACCAAGTAAAAATATATAGTATTTAGCTATATATGGAGATGGCTGAGACTGAGTGTCATGCTTGCTCGAGTTAAATATTGAAATGACTATACAGAAACAAAATTAATGACTCATCGTTACAAGGGCCCGATAAACGTGGGGTTCTATTGAATTTCATTAGAACTTGATACATATGTTTCATACACAACGAAATGTTGTCAAGTGGTCAGAAGCTTCCACACGTACCCATATACTTATTGATTTATTGTCTTCTGGATATAAACTAGAAACATCCCATTCCAATCACCCCATCTCTATGCAATATCTTTGTTGTTACAATAAATTTCACTTATTTGTTTTCGTATTATCGTATATAATTAAAATAAAGAAGAAAAGTGTATTTACTTTCTGTAAAAAGGTAGTTTTTCTTAAGTATTACAAATTGCGATTGACAATTAATTATGAACTTGTGAAAAAACTATATATGGTATAACAAAAAAATATCACGTTGCTAGCTAGTTTATTAAAGGATTTGTCATTTGTATTTGTAGTTGTGAACGCCGAACGGTCATATGCTTAAGGAATACGTATGCATGGTATGGTATGGTGGAGAAGTAGAAAAAAGCACCCGAAAATACAATTTGAAGATTGATGCATTGAACGTGTTTACACGTTTCATATTTTCCTTTTCAAGTAAAGGCAAAGTGAGATTTCTGCATTTTATACTTTTATGTGACGTGGCGATATTTATTCTTATTTTGTTTGTTGTTATTGGAAACATCTTTGTTTTCTTCGCTTTCATCTCTATTATTAAAACAGAAGTACAAATATAAAATACCTCTTAATTTTCAGTGTTATTTACAATGGTATGCCACTGAAGTAATTAAATGAACTATTAAATGAAGTTATATTTAAGGAATTGTTGTCTTTTTCTATTTATTAAACAATTTCCTAAATCAATTTAATTTAATTTCGTATTTAATATATTTCCTAAAATAAATTAGCTGATTTTTAGGAATATTCATATTTAAATCTTATTTTAACAATATTAAACTTAGATAATGTTACGATTAATTATTTTGAACGAAATTCAAGTTTAAATTCAACATTAAACAATATTTTAAATATTCCTAAAATTAAACCTCACCTAAAATTATATATTTTTCAAAAATTTTTAAAGTATATGTTTAACTATTTTGGTTGCTATCAATTATTTTCAACAAAAAAATTAATACTGAAATTTAAATATATTTGAATTATTTGTAAATCAATGTTTAATGTTTATAACCAAATATATTTTTTCTAACGTATCTAAATCTTACCATATTATCCATATTTAATCAAAATATTTAATTTTTTACATTTGACAAATAATTTCATGTTACAAGAAATATTATTCAAACTATCAATAGGTCATATTATTTTTTCAAAAAGTTAATAACAAGCACGAGATACTATTTTTACAGCATATAAACTATTCGACTGTTGTGTTTATAAAAAAATAGAAATATGCAAATATTTAAAAATATAAACTAATAAACATTTAAATAATATTTATTTATATAAATAAATGAAAATAAATACCCGTCCGGTCGGACGGGTCCAGCTCTAGTACTAATTAATATCTGTGCTCAATTCAATCCAGCATACGAACTAATGAGCTGCAGCATCATATATTTTTGTAATCATCAGTTACTAATGCGTACTGAATTAGTCATATCTTTACAATCTTAGAAACTTCCTAACAACATCCTTTTGAAATTGTCATTAATATTGACTTTCCAGTCAGAATTGATTCATCTTCTATTCAACTAATGAGAACTAGTCTTAACTTGTGATTTTTCATCAACTTAATCACATGTTTTTATTTATTTATTTAGTGTCGTTAATTAACTTTAACTGATTGACAAAACAAATTTTAGTTAGCCAAGCAAGAATGATAATGTATAGATCTTCGATTTGCTCAATCACAAATTTCTGAGCGAAGAATCTTATGAATGATTGGCGTGTCGACATAGCAAAGATTATGGGACAAACCTAACCCCAGAAGATATGGACCACATAAAACTTTATATTTATCAATTCATATTGTGAAGAAACGATGAGGTGGCTTCTATATTTGCACAATCAGGTGGTATCTAATTTTATTCTTGAGATAGAATGAATTTTATGATCGAATTGAAATCTTACTTCATCCAAACACCTCAAAAGCAAGAAACAGTTGTTGTTAACATTACAGTTATTGTTTGGGAAAAATGTAATAGTTATTTCATAACATACTTATTGCATAACTTATAGGACTACCCTATACTGGATTAGGGACACGGCCTCATGATTAATTAATAGTTAGTTACACACAAGAGGACTGTATTAATTAAGTATAGCTTGGACAAGACAGCAGTTAATGAACCATCAGGGGTGAGACGGATCCGGAGTCGTGGCTTCTAAATATTCGGATTTTGAATATTCTTCTAGATATTATATTATTCATGAGTATTCGGTTTCAAATCCAGATCTGTAAAAATAATTTGAAAAATAGATATTATTTTAAAATGCTAAATTTTAAAAAAGTATTTGTATAATATTATAGATTTATACATATATAATATAATAAAAATAGAATCTATACTATTTTGGAAATTGATTTTTCACAACGGAGCTCTCACGTTACAAAGTTTCAAACCGAACCCATTTTATCTTCAGATTTATGCAGACTTTGATTTTTCACTCGTACTGATCTGAATTCTTAATCTAAATTAAACCAAAAATAACTTAACAATCCAATCAAGTCCAAACACAAACATTGATAAGAATTTTTTGTAAACATCTATTCATAACAAAGCTTTTTTGTAATCCATCTATAAACATATAAAAATGTAAATGAAGGACAGAAAAATAATTTACATATATTATATTAAAACAGAAGTCACAACCTTAACTCATGTGTGATTTTTTAAGAAATTAACTTTCACTAGAAATTGGTTATCATTCATTTATTAAGAATAATATGACTTAATAATATATAACTTCTAATATAACCATAACTCCTACAAAACCGGATTTGTTAACAAGCTCACATTTTAAAATTCTAACTAATATGTTTTAATAAAATATAAATATATTAAAAATTTCGAAATAAATGTTAGAAAGATCTTAACAAGATCTTAATTTTCAAAAATTAAAAGGAAATATTTTCACTAATTTCATAATTAGTTTTGAAATATTATTATACATTACTATATTCAGTTGTTATTTTTAAAATGAAAATAATATCATATCTTATTTTTATCTATTAAATAATCACAATCATATTATTGACCAAAATATTTTAACAATATATTAATTTCTAAAAAAATTATGTAAATATTTTTACTAATTTTGTAGTTAGCAATGAACTATTATTATGTATATATATATATATATATATATATATATATTCAGTTATTATTTATAAAATTACAAATAAAAATTCTATCATATTTTAAGCAAATGATTATTTACAACATATAAACTATAAATTATTGGATTTGAAATAGTTTTATAAACATTTAAATATAAAAATTTAAAATATATGCCACTAATAATATATATATATATATATATATATGCTTATAAACTGAAATAATATCTGCGCGGTTGCGCGGATCAAAATTTAGTAGAACAGTTAAAAAACGAAACAGAGGAATACAAATATAATATGAGTTAATGAAAAAAACTAATCTTAAGACACAAATAGTTTAATGTTGATTTCAAATATATAGCCAATTTTTGTAAAAAAAAAACAGAAGAAGAAGAAGTGCAGAAGAAAAAATACAAACATGTGACTGATTCTTCCAATTCTCAGATGGAGCAAGACGGAGAGACAAAAAGATTTATGGTTTTCAGTTGGTGATTAAGAGATTGGGAACTAGGGTTTCTTAGTTAGAGCACTTCCAACCCAAAACTTTATTTTAAAAGGGATTAATGCCTCAAAACAAGGATTTGAGGGTTGATTACTCCAATCATAAAATTTCGAAAAAATCCTTAAAATTTATTTATTTACAGTATAGTCCTTGACATTAATAAAATTACTAATAATAATAAAACTTCACAGATACATATAAAACATATTTTTAATATATTATACAACATGGCTGACAAAAAAAATATTACACAACATGATATATTACCATTTTATATAATAAAAATAATATAAATTACATATATAATAAAACAACACCACATATTAGTTAACCAATGAATTCCAGTAATTTGGTACCGCTTGTAAGATATGTATATTTAAATATATTTTTTATTTTTTATTTTTATTTTTTTAGGTTTTTAATGTATTTTATTTTGTGTGAAATTTACTTAATATATATTTCTATTTGTGTAAATTTTATTTTAATATTATGTAATATTTATTCTGTTTTATTTTATTTTGGTGTATTTAAGTGATTGTACACAAAGTTAGTAGATGTATTTGTGAAAGAAAACAATGGTAAAGAATAAGAAGAAAATGAATAGTGGTTTTGAGGCTTTGAATAGTGAAATCTCAAATTTGAAGTGTCACTATTCAAAACTTCAAAATATAAGGATTTGAGTTTCGGTTAAATACCTTAAACTTTGAGGATTTGAAGTTGGGTTGCAGATGCTTTATAAAAATTAAAACTCAAATATCATAGCTTTAAATGAGATTCTAGAGTTGTTTAACAAAAATCACATTAAATTTTCATATTCTCTTACGATCATCTAAAAACTCAATACAAATTAAATTACTTCAATTTTTAGATTTAATATTATGTAATATTTATTCTGTTTTATTTTATTTTGGTGTATTTAAGTGATTGTACACAAAGTTAGTAGATGTATTTGTGAGAAAAAATAATTGTAAGGAATAAGAAGAAAGTGAATAATAGTTTTGAGGTTTTGAATAGTGAAATTTCAAATTTGAAGTGTCACTATTCAAAACCTCAAAATTTAAGAATTTGAGGTTCGATTGAAATGACAAAAATCTTAAAATTTTAGGATTTGAAGTTGGGTTGGAGATGCTTTTATAAAAATTAAAACTCAAATTTTATAGCTTTAAACGAGATTCTGGAGTTGTTTAAGAAAAATCACATTAACTTTTCATATTCTCATACAGTCGTCTAAAAACTTAATAAAAATCAAATTACTTCAAATTTTAGATTCAATATACCCCTTATTGACTAACATATATCTTAAACCCCATTATTTCTAGTTTTTCTTCGGTTTTGGACTACTGAATTTTCCAGTTGATAAGGAAGTTGCTATTGAATTTCTTTGCTTCTTGTACTGTGCAAAATTGAATTTTTTTTAAAAAACTCGTACAAAATTGAACTAACACAAGAAAGAGCTGAAATCATTTGCAGTCTCTTAGAGAACCCAACAAATCATAATGGGCCTATATCACGTGACATTGGTGTTTTCCATTCCATCAATAACATTATAACCTCAGCTTCCACAACAATCCTCAAATCTTGAATCATAGACTTCACCCAAGTCCCCGCACAGGCCCAAGGTAAACCACAGTTACACAATTTTACTTTCTCTTTAAAGCTCACACATTGTTACGGCCTACGAACTTAAAAGAAGATAATTTAAAACCCAAACAAATATGGGCCAAACAGAGATGAGCTTTGATTTTTAGTACAGAGTCAATCAGATATAAATATAACAAACTGAGAAAGTAATCTAAATGGTGTAAAAAAAAGCAATCTAAATGAGAAAATACATACCAAACCAAACGAAATACTTACGTAGGTTTCCATTAACTTGAACTAGACCAAACCCAAATAAAACAATATAAAACTCGGTTTTAAACTAAAATGTAAAAATCTCTAATGAAAACAAAATTCATCTCTAGCGTAATTTTTCTTTCTACTTTTTGAGATTTGAGAGGAAAAAAGAAAGTAAAAGGAGAGGACGATGAAAGAATAACCTTTAATAGGCTGGAATTTGTGTATTTCAAGTTTGGAATAAGCATCAACGAAACAACTTCTTTTTCTTCTCAAAAGCACAACTATTTTTCTCTTTCCCAAAAAAAGGAAGGGAAAGTTGGCACACGCATTGGTAGCAACACACGTGAGAGAATAAATAAAACATCTTTTGATAAGTTTAGAAGTTGTTCAGTCACATGCAATAAAAAGCCATACAATGTTCAAGTCCACACCTAAAGTTATGAAAGTAATCAACTAAAACATATTTCAAAAGTAGTTTAATTCTTCAGGTTGCTTCACCTAAAAGGATAGTGTTTCTTTTAGTGAGTTTTTCTTCAACTTCCAAGCTCACATATACGACGTACGCAGGTGCAGTACGCTAGTACCTTCCTATGTCACTACAAGAAACAAGAGGTAGTGTATCATTTATTTATTTTGTTTATATCATTTTTTGATTGACACAAATGAATTTACATCAATAATATAAGTGACTCTGAAAGTGATGACTCTAATACTTTATAACAGTTATAAGGAATGATGCAATTACTTTCATCATTTATCACAACTGATGTGAATATATATCATTTATGCTAAGTGATGCTAAAAGTTGTATCATTCCGAATAAATGATATAATATTTGTTTCAATTGTGATAATTGATATTAAATACTTGTATCAGTTATTTTAATTGATGTAATATTTATATCAGTTATAAATAAACGATCCACAAATTAATATTGATTTTTTATAAATGACTGTGAAATTTTATTTTGTGGCAAGTAAATCAAAACAATTTATGCTTATTTGAAAAGAAAAAATATTTAAAAAAATAAATTAAAATAAATGGAATTTTATTTATAATTTAAACTAAAATTATTTACACTAAACCAAATTTTTAAAAAGTGTAAACTTAATCTAAACCATAAAAAGTCTAAACCTAATCTAAGCCTCCAATGCTCACGAGCTTCTCTGCCGCCTCTGCTCACGATGTGCCGAGTGCTGCTCACTTCCTGCCTCCTCTGCTCACGTCTGCTAACAACCACTGCATCTGCTTACTTTCTGAATCTAAACCAAATCGGTTGCACCGCCGCGGTCAAACAGCACTGCCGCTACCACGCAGCACCACCGTGACCGTATTGCTTGCGCCGCCGTACCGCTGCTTTAATAGTCGTCAGTGTCGTCACGTCCTCCTCCTCTTTTTCTTCTTGACCTGAAACTGAACATGAAACAAAAGCATATATTAGAAATAAAGTCTTACAAGAGAATAAATAACAAGAAAAAATTATAAACAAGAAAAAAAAAAAGGGAGAGAATGCGCAGTCGTGGAAGAAAGAGGAAGAAATCCATAGACAAGAGATAAATTAAAAGAAAATTAGGTATTTGAAAGAAAATGAAAAAGTGATTTGGTCGTAATTAGGGAAAGAGAGGTAAAGTACTATGGTCCATTGGATTAAGTGATATGGATGGCGAGATTTTCATAGACGTGATCCTTGCCACACTAACTTCAACCAATCACAAATAACCTTCATTTTCATTTTATTTATCCTTTTGATTCATTAATTTCAATATATAACATAAGGAAAATAATTACGAAAATTTATAAGTCCGTGTGTTTATTTTTCTGTGTTATACTCCCTTTGTTTCATATTAAGTGTCACTTTAGCTGATTTTTCTTGTTTCATAATAAGTGTCATTCTACAATACCAATGTAATTTTTATAAACTTTCAACTCAAAATTAATTGTAAATGCATTGATCTTATAAATAAACATATTTATCTAAAATACTATTGGTTAGATATGTGATATTAATGAAAATATAAATGCATTTTAATGAGTTTCTTAATATGTGTGAAAAGAGGTTGAGTGACACTCTTTGTGAAACGGAGGGAGTACATTTTAGGTGTGGATATTAATTTTACATATACTATAGTAACTAGATTTGTATATCAAAATTTTAAAGTTTTATGTTTATGAAATAAGAAACTAGTTTGAAATATGGGGTTTAGTGTAAGAGTTGATATGTAAATAGAAAATTTGTAGTTTTTATTTAAGATTTCTAGTGGTTAAGTTTATAAATGTTTAGATTTAGGATTTGGAGTATAAGGTTTAGTTTATAGTTTAGGTTTTAGAGTATGGTATTTGGGGTTTAGATTTAGAATTAGAGATGGAATTTTAAAAAGAGTAAATTTAAAATTATGATTTAAAGAAGAATTGAGAGAATTAGAGTTTTAAAGTTTATATTTAAGCCATTTTGTCAAAAAAGTTTATATTTATATTTTAGGGTTTAAATGCATGTTTAGAGTATATATTTTATTTAGAATTAAATTTTCAGGGTTTGTTTAGGGGTTATTTAGAGCGTTTCTATAGGATTTAAGATGTATATAGTTTTCACACATTTTAATCAAAATACACATTTTCAGTATTCAAAAAGAATAATTTAAACCCGTAGATCTTGAATCTACTGGAATCGTAATGTAATTTTAAAAATATAAAAGTATGCAAAAATTTAGCCAAAAAATGACTTGTCTTCTCATGCGGTGGGTTTTGTCAAGAGCAAACACTTTCCTAAATTTCACTTTTGAATTCGACGGAGAAAACAAAACTTTTTTTAGCTGTATTTTTTTATCTGCAATTTTTTATCAGCATCACTTATTACTGATACTATGTTTGTATCTTTTAGTTAAATTGATGCTAATCAAAAAGAGCAAATGTTTCAGTTCTGTAATTGATGCAAAATTTAATTTTGCGTTGGTTATTAATAAGTGATGTAAATTGATATTGATTTGTGTCATTTTTATTTCAAGTGATGTAAATGAAGTTACTATTGACATCATTTATTGTAACTGACATAAAATCACATATCTAGTGTCAGTTTTCTGACTTATAAAATAATTGATATGATTTTTTAAAGTTGGTCAAGGGTATCTTAGTCCAAATCTGACCAAAAAATGATTTATGTTAAAGGGACAATGTTATTGTTTTTTTAATCTGTTTTAGCAATTTTTTCAATTAATATTTGCCTATTTTAAGAGATTTTGTACAGATTTTTATTATATTTCTAATCAATTCCAACCACTTCATATAATAACTTTACTAAATAAATAAACATCGTTTATTACAGAACCATAAAAAAAATCTTAATTGTTTTCAATATTTTTTATATGAAAATATGTTTTTAAATATTGCAAAACACATGATAAAATAAAAATTCATGTTTTATTTAGAAATTGTAAATACATCTTTAGAAGATTTTATTTGAACTTCTATTTTATCCGCCATGGAAAAAGAAATTTTTGACTAATTTTTAATACAATTTAGAATATATGTCCAAAAGTTAAGCTAATCAACAACTCGATAAAATATTTTCTTCAAATTTAATATATTATTAAAAAGTAAATGTCAATTTTTTTTAAAAAACTGATTTCTTTAGAAATATTATAAGTTTTTTTGGGTTTTTACTAAGCCAACCAGCATTAAATCACAGGTTAAAGGTGGATTTTTATATGTTTTCTCAAATTTTTAATTAACAATTTTATAAAATATGAGCCATATTATATATGAATCACCGGATTTATCAATTTGACTGCAAATTCAGGTCGAATATGAAAACATTGATTATATCTTAATTCTTCTATAAATTATATATGTACCCCCCCCCCCCAACCCCCACTAAATATAGTTAAATAATATATACAAATAAAATACTCTCATTGCGTCATTTTAATATAAATAAACAATTACCTCTCAACACTCGGTTTATGTTCGGGTATCCTAATTTTTTATACTTCTTTTGTTTTCAGCTGTGGATACTTAGGAACTATTAATTTGAGTTGGTTATTTCGTTTTTCAGTTCGGTTCAGGTAGTAAAGTTAGAAACCAGCTAATATCCCAAAATGAGTCAAATTCGGTTCCGGTTTGGTTTCCGGATAATTTCATATAGTGTAATTAAAACATCAGATAATTCGGGAGATTTTTAGTTTAAATAGCAGGTAATTCGCGTTGCTCAGATAATAAGATAGATAAATTTTAATGTTTAAGATAAAAAAAATATCTGAGTTATTCTGTTTTGGCTAATTTGGTTTATAAAGAGTATCTTAAGATATCAGATTATTTAGAAATTAAATATAATTAATATTTGTTGGTTTGTAATTTTTATTTTAAAAATTTGGTTACCTATTCGGTTTTTGGTTTTGATCCAGTTCGGTTATTATGTTCCAAAAATATAAGATCCGTTCAATTATTTATGAAATTTATTTTAATTTTGGTTTTGGTATTTCAGATTGGCACAGTTGGGTTCTTTGATTCCAAATATACATGTCCAGACTTGTACACTATTTTATCTTTAAAAATCATATATTTACTTTTGAAAATTAAACCGGCGCTTCAATCTAGTATTAATTTAATGGGCAATACAACTGGAAATAAACTCATTGGCAAATTGATTAAAAAACAGCAACAGCTTAAAGAGAGATAGATGTATTTATGGAGTAAAAAGATAAAAAATGGTTCACTTGAGACCCAAAAACTATTCTAAAGACATTTTCAAGGATAACACTAAGTTAAATGTTAAAATTACACCAAATTTTGCGTTAAAATTTCACCAAATATGGTGTTTTGCTGTCATATTTTGTCATCTCCAACCATAACATTAAATATTATATATATATATATATATATATATATATATATATATTATTTGATGTGTTCAGTTTTAATAATTTTTATATTTTTATTATTTGTCATTGATAAACAATTGTTTTATCATATATAGATATATATATATTAATTAATATTGTTAAATTTCTATAATTTTATGTTTATAAAATATATTTAATATTTTTAGTTTAAAAATATTATACCTTTTGTGTATTTATTTTATATAAAATTAAAAATTAAAAAAATTTAGTTATGAAAAGCACATAACAAAATAATATATTTATTTTAATAAAATTTGTATTAGTTAATAATACAAGTTTATCTATATTATAAAATAATGTTATTTTATGTTTGATAAATTTAATAATATTACATAAAGTTTTAATTATTTACTATTAAATCTAATTTTACAATAATATTATATTATTAATCGCTCATTACTGATAATTTACATAAAGATAATTGATATTTAAAATTAAAAATATGTTAAATATAAAGTAAATGATAATAATCAATTATTAATTTGTTACTTGAAAATAAATAATATTATTTTAATTATGCAGAGTAATTTAAAAAAAAATAGTACATTATATTTATGTTTAGTTACAAATTTGAACATATCAATAGTAATAATTGAATTATATTATTAAATGAAATATAATATAATATGTATATGAAATATTTGGTGTGATGAATAGTATTACATCAAATTTGGGGTAACATTATCTACTCGACACCAAATTTGTTATTTTTGGTGTCTCATTAGAAAGAATTGGTCTAAGGAATAATTGAAGATAGTTGATTAAAACGACGTTTATGACAAATATCTCTGTAATAGCGATGATATATATATAATATTTAAATTGTTATATGTTAATCCTTGGTCTCAATAGAGAGGTAACTTGTAGTGTCGATAGTGAATATTATTATACCGACAACAACGTCACTCATTTGTTATTTTAACGTAACATGTTTTTGGACGAAATCGACATATTTATCTTATATAATAAAAATAAAAATTTCATGTGATCTTATACAAACATGAAGGTTGACAACGGGATTGGAGGAACTTGTAGAACATTGTCAGCTTCAGGGACCCCTTGACATCGATTTCATTTTAGTTTATATATATATATATATATATATATATATATATATATATATATCTACGTGAATTAGTTTTAATCATTAAACTGAAGTTTTATAAGTAATTTTAATTTGCAGCCTGTCCTTTATTTATATCTCTTATACTATGTGCATATATGTAATATGTTAGACACTGATATTGCTGTCTCACTGGTCTGTACATAGACAGTGCATGGTCCATACACCATTAATTATCAAGTTGGTCTTCGAATTTATATACATATGTATATATTTTGTTCTTTCACTTTGTTAGAAATCATTGACTTTTCTCGGATATATTCAGATGTTTATATCAAATACTAGGAGTTCCATAATTTCTTCTTATTATTTGTAGTGTTCTGAGTTGTCAGATTAATTAATAAGATTCATATGTCTATCTTTTAGGATTTAGCCAAGGGGTATACTATATGCTATACTATTCAATTATGTAAAACTCTACGACTAGAAACTATAGTTAATTCATTTCCGTGTATTGTTAAATAAACGCACCCACTACACAAATGAAATACCAGAATATCAAGTAATTCATAATATTTTTAGTATTCGTAATCATTTGTTGTATCTTTACAAAGATAAATGTATATAATATTTCGATAGATAGATTATATAACGAAAAGGAGAAATAGTTGCGTTGACGAACTCTAACCACAAATTTCCACCCCCACAACACGGGGGAAAATCACTAAGAGTAAGAGGGATATTGGAGCAAATATATATGATATATTTGCGTATATGATTTCACTCTTCTTATTCGTTCGTAGTTCATAGACGAGTACTCATCAGTGTATATGGTCTGATACTAAAGGTTTTTTTGTCAGTATCACTATACACAAAAAAAAGCATATCCTTCTTACAAGTTACAACCTTACTCGGAGTAAAACGAGTTTCAACGCATAATGGTAACTGCCCTTAAGTTTCGTCGCAATAACCCGGCTTCAAAACGTAACGTCGCTTCAAATAAAAAACCCTTACTCGGATTGTTATTTTTTGAATGGATATGGCATCTAAATTTTTGGCGGGTCAAGATAAGGCATGTTACGGGATATATTATATTTGATTGTAGTTCAATATGTGGATGGATAATGAACTTGCATGTATTAACGTGTTGAGCACTGTAAAAAACTTTATCGAGTTCGAGAAGCCTTGCCCAAAGTACTTCAAAACTAGAGGCTTGCGATTTGGTCCCCCTCTCATAACCACCAGACGAGTCTCTACATTTTCCCTCCCTCCTCTCATTTTACACAAATTTATTCACATAATCATCATAAAATATCGGTGGAGTTTGTCTTTGTTTTGTTTAAAATTTCGAATCTCAAAAGGGGTATGCATACGTGCAAACGCAGAGGGCGATCTGCCGCTGCCTGTCAGCATGACATAAGATGACCTCATCATCACTGCTTTAGCCGCGACTTGCCTGAACGGACGCGCCTTCGCAAATCGCAATTAAGAACCCTGCTCGGACTCCTAAAGCCGAAAGCATTTATATGACGTTAGTGCTCTTTGATCGCTATTTAAAAATAATATTTCGTTTAAACCCAACCAGTAAATTAGAGAATGAACATCTTATTAATTAATTAGGTTGGTTAATGTGTGTAGTAAAGAAAAAGAGAATATTATAACCTCACAAGTTAATTTGCTGGATTAATATATGATTACGCTATATATAGTTTTTACACAAATTAAAAATGGAGTTGTTGTTTTAATAAAGTAGTCCTTTTCAAGTTACATGTACAATTATTTATAGTAAAAAAGTTAATGTTTGAAGTCTTGAAGAGGTTACACTTTTATAGTAAGAAAAAAGAAGAAGAGTTTACACTTTACAGAGGAAAGATACAAAAAAAGAGAGGAGGTAGATACCGACTAGAAATAATAATAATTGAGAAGACAAAAAATATAGTAATGAATATTAGAAAAATGAAAAAGATTGATTTATGCAAATGGCGTCAAAAGGAAGAAGATTGAGTATCATTTACGCAAAACAAATTTTATTAAAAAATAAGAAAATTAATAAAGAAAATGAGTTGTTCGTATCGTCTTCTTCCTTATATAAACATACCATCCATGTTTCCCTCTTCATACACCGCACTCTGTCTTCTTCCTCTCGCTCTCTCTGTGATTTATATATCGCTCCACTTTGTTTGGAACTATGGATAAGGTGAAACTTGTGAAGAATGGTGTTATGAGATTACCACCTGGATTCAGATTTCATCCCACTGATGAGGAGCTTGTGGTTCAGTATCTCAAAAGAAAAGTCTTGTCTTCTCCATTACCAGCTTCCATCATTCCTGACTTTGATGTTTGCAGAGCTGATCCTTGGGACTTGCCTGGTTGGTTTTCTGCATTCTTGCTATTTTGTAGAATTTAGACTCTTATTAATCTCTCTCTATTTGTGCCAGGCAATATAGAAAAGGAGAGGTACTTCTTCAGCACAAGGGAAGCTAAGTACCCAAATGGGAACCGGTCTAATCGAGCAACAGGTTCGGGTTATTGGAAAGCTACCGGTATTGATAAACGGGTAGTGACCTCTAGAGGAAATCAAATTGTTGGTTTAAAGAAAACACTCGTTTTCTATAAAGGCAAACCACCTCATGGTTCAAGAACCGATTGGATCATGCACGAATATCGTCTATCTTCTTCTCCTCCGGTACAAATTTCTCACTCTATCAATTTCTGGTTTAATCTTCGGTTTCCTCCACCATCCAGTTTCACTAAAATTTTAGATTCCATGTTTTCTCTGCAGAGTTCAATGGGTCCTACTCAGAACTGGGTTCTTTGTCGCATCTTCCTTAAAAAGAGAGCTGGCAGCAAGAGCGACGACGAGGGAGATAACCAGAATATAAGATATGATAGTGACCAAATTGAAATAACTACAACAAACCAAACCGAAGATAAAACTAAGCCAATATTCTTCGATTTCATGAGAAAGGAAAGGACCACGGACTTGAACCTTTTGCCAAGCTCTCCTTCTTCGGACCACGCTTCAAGTGGACTTACGACGGAGGTCTTCTCTTCTGATGAAGAGACCAGTAGTTGCAATAGTTTCAGAAGAAATCCTTAATTTAATTTAATGTTGACTATCTTTAATAATTTTATATTAATACGATTCTGGTTCTACTTTCCATTTTACTTGAAAACGAGTCTTTGCCCTTTATTTCATATGAATATATATTTTCTAAAACTTATGTTTCGTGAACTAATTGAATTTCATTACAATTCTTGTCTCAAACGGTCTAGATATTGCAATAAATATGCGTTTATAAGTCATTATACAATTTTTAGTGTATGTTTCTTACTTGGAGATTCTACCACAAAACGGAAATTATACATTTGAAATAAAGAAGAAGAATCAATAGCTTACTATACGTTATTTAGGTCAATGACATGACAATCCCATGCCGAAAATAAAAGTATTCACAATTTTAGCTAAAAACTTAAGAGTAATCTCGTTATTATTAATCATAAAAATTTGTATTCTATTAAGAAAGTGGAAATATTACGGTTGGAATAATTTCCCTCTGCACGTGACCGTGAAGTTATTAATATTTTTGTGTCTGTGTACACCTATTTAGGTGTATTTTTAAATCGTTTGATGGCATTTAAGTGTATTTATGTAAGTATGATTACATATATGCATGGAGGATTACAACTAAAAAGGGTAATAATAGCACGGAGAGGCTGTCAAAGAGAGCCTTTTTTTGTCAAAAGTGCGGAAAACGTAATAAGAGTGTGATGAGTAGTTATCTCTTTTAATGTCAAAAAGGTCATAATTATTCGGTGGAAACTACACAATTATAGAATTACTCATTCCAAACTGAGATCCTAAGAAAAAAAACTACTGGTTGTTTACAATGATGTGAACTGATTTCACATAAGGTCCCCACTTTATAAAACGCTTTATTTAGGTTCAATCTTTCCCTGACTTGTAAGTGGCAAGTTCTTTTTTGAGTAGGGGAGGGGGAAACTCATTCCTGTTTCTGTTACGTGCAATGTTTTTAACAGGACTAAATTATATGTATACATTAGCTCACTGAATTTAAATGGCAGCGAGGCAAGTAGCTTAGTACTAAATAACTACGGTATATAACCTTATAATAATCGAATTAATAAAGTAATAACAATGTCTTGTGGGATCAAATGTTTTTAGCTGTGATGTTCATGACTTAATCGTGTTACAATTTGGCAATTCAATCTTAAATCAAAGACGATTAAAAGTAAGAAGAAAATTCATGTGGTAATTTAACATCTAGAGAAAAAAACACATGTTGTTATAATGCTTCACTTTGAACAAAGCTACCCTACCTTCTACCGAGTGCGTATTTTACTATGACTGGAAAAAAAACGAGAGTTGAATTTTCACTATTTTGTTGTTCTATAACGACTGTCCGATTATGTCTTGTAGTCCGATTATTTGTATTGCTAAGAGAAAATAGAACAAAGATAGAAACTCACAGATTTTATCATCTTTGAAAATTCTTTCTTACGAATATGGAGAAACAATCTCCGTCGTCATAGGATTCTTTAGATGGAAGGTCTTCAAAGAAAGATTTATGCAAGAACCGATTCAAATATTAAAGAAGATGGAAATATATAACTTATTTTATGAGAGCTACAAAGAACCCTATTAAGAACCAAGTTCCGTAAGGATAATATATCCGAGAAGTATCAAATCTCTCTCTCTCTAGATTCCATTCCAATCTTCACACCTACACCAGTTGGAAAAAAAAACATTATATATGAGTTACTGAGTTATGTATCAACAGCATCTGCTACTTCGGTCTCCATCGAATTACTATGTCTTACGCTTACGTAACTGAATTGAAAAGTTAGGTGACGGTCTGATGAGTGTTCGACCTAGCGAGACACAAAACCCACCAAAGAAAAATTACGCAACTAAATATTCGAGCTAATGAAACAACTCTGTTAAAAACAAGATAATATTAATATATAACTCGTTCCTTCATCTTCCCTAATTTTTATGCCTTGGATAGCCACCTATAAATATAGGCAATTTTCCACAGAAGTGAGGTATTATAATCCAAAATTGTTCCGATTTCTATATAATTAATATAAATCAATATCATTTAAAGTATTTTCTTTCTTAGAAAGTTATATTTAGAAGAAAAAAACCGTCGGTATCATTTTAATTTGTTAAAGTCAGCAGCAAAGACTGAGTTACCTGACACATATCCCTATATATGTATATACTTCTTACTAGTCAACAAACATTCGATATTAGTGGTGCTAAGCATATAGTTGCGATTTCTTGTACTTGCAAGCAATCCCAATCATCTTAGTGCTTATCGACTCGGTCGAATTGATTAACAACTTGGTTACCAATCTTTTTATATGTATAAGGATTGTTTTCATGTTCCGTATGCCACAAGGAAATGTGAAGAATATATACTCCGATCGCAAAGAGAAAATTTAATTTTGGATGCTTCGTACGGCATTATATTTCTATTCGATAGTGGATTTGTTCAAATGTTTAGTTCTGTCTTCCCCACAAGTTGCTTCTTTGACTCAGATTATACGTTTAGGGACAATATAATAGCATTTGGCCCGCATAATACACCGATTTTTGCATAGATAATACTATAATACTCTTCCATAACAACTGATTCAATGTATTCTAAACAAGAAGAGAATAATTTCGATAGGAAACTAAAAAACAACAAGAGAATAAACATGTGTGGCGTAAATATACATATACTCATCTGACTTTAAACATATCCAACTTACTTTTATATTTAAATCATAGCGTATACATAGTAACGACGAAATACGGCAAAACATAATTGGAAATTCTGTTGGAATAAAACGTTTTATTAATAACTTATGTTAGCAAATACTGTACATGTGTATATTAATGAAAATTTTATTAAAGAAAAGAGGAGAAGAAAATAAAGAAGAGAAAGTGGGAAGAGTCGTATAAGGCTGACTTGTGTTTTGTAAAATTCAAATTTGTATAAAATTCCAAGTGGGTTGCGACTTGTGAGACGTGGGAGACCCACACATTTTCACAAACAAACCATTATCCACACGCCTTTTTCTTACTCACATTCCCTGGTTATGTGTCACTTCCACCAACAACATTCAATATGTAAGTTTATTCTCCTTAGATTTACTTAACTTTTGTCTTAATGTTAAACTATAAACAGGGAAACATCTCTACTCTAGCAGACTAGTAGTGAAAAGTAAAACTAATAACAAAACAAAGCTGCACGCAAACAAAAACGCGGAAGAGTAATGCTAATCCGAAATGTTACAGCAACTGAAGTTTAGAGAAAACTAAAGACGAGATATATTAATAAGATGAGATTTATTATTAATTTAACAAGAAACACTACGAAGGTGGAGAAAATGCATCATCATTCATCAAATAAGTTATATAGATCTCTTGCACCCAATCATTTTCCTTTCGTTTTTTGTTCACTCCCAACCACCACACCATAATTAAACTACATAAAACAAGAAGGAACTTAGTTGGGTAAGCAAACTCAAATAAACCAAAGAGAATTTTTTCTATAATTTATTTCATCGTTTTTTCTTTATTTGGGTTTAGTGCCAGAATCTCTTTACGGCTCTTGCCTGATCCCATAAGACCCATTACAAAGCATTTACAGAAGAGAATGAGGTCAGCTCCCAAAGACAGGTTGCCTAGACTTTAAGCAAAATAGAGATGTGACTCTTCCAATATTCATTTCTTGATGACAACACAAATCTATACGCCATAAATTAATTACTTAAGGTTTATATCAGCATCAACCGCATCATGATGTCTATTTATCACCCTGTTAGATACAATAATTCAAGAAATAAACAAGCTCCAATTCAACCAGCTGAATCTATCACGAGAGCTCGACCAGTCCCTGGCTTGGAATCTGATTAAGGAAGATGGAACTAAACTGCATGATATTACTAATATATAGGTAAAAATATCCAAAAAGATTGTGTTCGATATTTTGTGTAGAGGTAGCGTGTGAAGAAGCAAAACCCCTTGTGAGGGAGTGACTTGAGGATCAGCTTCAGCTTTCCGAGACATAATGACAAATAACAAATGGGTATGATATAGGAGCAGTTTTACTTACATCACATATTTAGCTTTCTTCCCTGTGGTCCTCTTTTTTTCTCCAGTCTCTACGCAAATCCTACACATATCTTGAAATAAAATTGTAAACCATGGACCCCATTTAAGATTCAGTTGTATCTTCCTTAATTGACCTTTTTCTGAGGCATGATTAGACATTTATAGCGAAGAACTAATCCCAAAACTTCGTCAAAGCAGTAAAATTCCTGCTATAGATAGACATCTAAAAATGGTCCTAAAGAACCTAACAAGTTAAGCCACTTCACACTCTGAAGAGGCAACTCTTTACTGTCCTCAGATTCCAACAAAACAGAAGAGTTATATAAGCTTTAAACACTGAAACCAGCAGACAAGGCATATGCTTGGTGACAACTACAGTTGCACATCTGTACTGCACTAAAAATCTATCTACCTTTTCACCTGTGCACGCAACTCCCTATTTATCAGTCAATCAAAACACATTTACAATGAAAAAAAGTATTCAAACTTTATTCAAGTTGCTAAAGGATTCTTTGCATGACTTGATGTTGCACTTATCAAAGACTCGTATAAGAAAGAGAAAGGTAATACTTTTGTATAACCCAAACTTACAGATAGAGTAAACTTATGCCAACAGTGATGGGAGAAAGCAAAAAGCAGTAAAATATCTTGTAGTTGATGAGTAGCCTTCATGCTTCAATAGTTTGTACTATGCTTCCTCCTAACATAAGAGAAGTTGCTATTATCTACACGAACTCGATTGACAGGGAAGTATAACAAGAATACTTATTGTCTATGGCTTTAAACACAACCAATCTATATACAATTTTGACATGAGAAATTGTTATCATCTACAATTTGATTGGACTCAGTTTTGTTTAGTTTGCTTATCTTAAGATTAAAAAATCTCATAAAAATACATAAGTTTTTACGTTCTTTTTTACAAACCTCGAACAGATTCAAAAAAAAAAAAGATATAGAAAAGAGGGGGTTTAGGTTTTGTCAGTGATAATTTGAACTTGAGGCTTGGAAAACATTAAACAGAGCGATAACAAGCCTAGTTCGAAAAGACTTAAAAGGGATCGGACCGACCCGGCCCATTACAGTATCCTTACCTGTAGGTTTCTCAAGCGGGAAAAGAATCTCCAAGTGTTTCATATCCAAAGAAGGGACAAGAGTAAAGAAACTAAACGGTTTAATTTTCACGAATCACAGGACGATACAGACAATTGTACATGTTCCTTTTTCTCAAACATTTCACAGGGTTTATTCTGAATCTTCAATTTTGTAGGTACACAAGGTCTCGACTTGACATGTAATATTAACACGAAAACGAAGAAGAAAAGAATGCAATCTCATCATGCAGGGAGTGCAAAGCTCGGCTGCTTCCACTGTGGCGGATCCATCACCAGGCAGGGATCTGATTTATCAAAGTCAGCAACCTGCAGAAGACATATCAATCAAATGAATCAGAACAAATCTTTGATACATACTTTGAGAAGAGAATCGTTGGTTTGACCGACGTCTTTTCGTTGCATTCACTTACAACAAGAAACAACCACCAGCGTTCACTAAAAAAAAATCCTTTTGTAGCAAAAAGGGGAAAAACATAATAAAATAACCACCTTATTCCCACACTGAGGGCAATGATGCTGTTTGTTCCAGAGGCAATCCATTGAGGGGCAAAGAAAACAGAATCCAAGCATAAACGGCGTCATGCAAGCAACAACAGCAGCTACACCAGGTTTTGATCTGTTTCAAATCCAAATAGTATAAGCATGTTTCACAAAAAAAAAGACAAGGTTAACAAGATAAATGCACACAAAAGCTCTAATAAAAAGTAATTTCTATCAAACAAATCCGAAGGAAGCAATCAATCAACAAATCGAAATTCAACACTGGCGAATAATTGGAATTTCAGATTCACATAGAAGATTTATAATCGAGTCGTTGAAACGATAACAAATCATAAACCCTAAGAATCGTATAAGAGATTAGGTATGTGTTAATACCTGATATCGGTGAGACCAGTATTGCCGCAATAGAGGCAATTGAAAGGAGCAGGAGTGTCACGATAAAACGTTTGATGGATCGGAGCTCCCATCGGATCTCCGTAGATAGCGTTCGGCGGCACAATCCCCGCCTGATACGGGTTCTGCCCCGCGTAATACGGTACTCCGATCACCGGTTCTCCCGCTTTCGACATCGTTCAACGATTGAAATGAAGCAAAACACACAGCAGCGAGAGGATAAGTATAAATGAAAGGACGAGGCTGATTTCCACGAGAATTGATTTTTCTAACGCGGAAGAAGAAGATGGAAGAGATCCAAATTGCGATTTTTATTTGAAGGATTCTCCTCTTTGACTTTTCTCGGTCACTTCTAGAAGATGACTCACCCTTAAAGCCCACTAGAGGCAACAACAACCAATGACATCCCATCTAGGCGGTGATTCACGCTTAATGGGCCTTAAACTCGTCATTGGGCTCAAAATTGTTTTCAGGGTTTTATTATAGATCTCGGTTTATGCCGCCTTCACGCTACGGAAAATAGGATCGAAAACTTGATCCCCAAGTCAACTGGATTTTTTATAAATAAAGACTACACGATTTTCATCATCAGCGCCACCACCTTCTCTTCTCACAATAACTTTTTTTCTTTCTCTCTCTAAGTAACCATGTCTTCACCTCTTGTTGGTCCACCGGAGCTTCGTGACTCCAACCCTCTCCTCCCAAATCCCACCACAGCTTCCGGTCCAAGTGATCCATTAATGGGCCGAACCGAGAACGGAGCCGCGACGTACCTATCCACAGGCAACCCTTGTCTTGACTTCTTCTTCCACGTTGTTCCCAGCACTCCCAAAGAATCGCTGGAGGAGAGACTCTCCACTGCTTGGAGCCACGACGCTCTGACCACTCTCAAGCTTATCTGCAACCTCCGCGGAGTCCGCGGAACCGGAAAATCCGACAAGGAAGGGTTTTACACGGCGGCGCTGTGGCTCCACGGTTGCCACCCCAAAACCCTAGCGTGTAATCTCGACTCGTTATCCAAATTTGGATACTTTAAGGACTTTCCGGAGATTCTTTACCGGATTCTACAAGGGTTTGAGATCCGTACGGTGCAGAAGTCTGAATGGCTACAGAGGAAAGGTCCTTTCAGGCCTCGATCTGGAGTTAGACGAGGAGGGGGTAGAGGAAGAGGAAGAGCTCGTTTCTCTGTTGGTACGTTGAGATCCTCTCGTTATGGTCGTGGGGTAAGTCATGGACATAAGAAGCCGGCGGCTACAAGGGAGATGAGGATAGCTAACGCAGAGAAGAAGAACCAAGAAGAGAAGGCAAAAGCGAGTTTGAATCGTAAGCTTGAGAAGATTTCAATGGGGAAGAAAGCTTTCACTAGATACTCTCAAGATCCAGACTATAGGTTCCTTCACGAACGCGTCTCTGATCTCTTCGCTGATTACTTGAAGAAAGATCTCGAGTTCTTGGCATCCGGAGAAACGAACAAGATCTCTCTTGCGGCTAAGTGGTGTCCGTCGCTCGACTCTTCGTTCGACAAAGCGACTCTCATCTGCGAGAGCATTGCAAGAAGAATCTTCCCTCGTGAGTCTTTCCCAGAGTACGAAGACGTGGAGGAAGCTCACTACGCTTACAGAGTCCGTGATCGTCTAAGGAAGCAAGTTTTAGTTCCTCTACGGAAAACTCTGCAGCTGCCAGAGGTTTACATGGGAGCTAAAGAATGGGGCTCTCTTCCTTATAACCGAGTAGCTTCCGTGGCGATGAAGTCTTACAAGGAAATATTCTTGAACCACGACGCGGAGAGGTTCCAGAAGTATCTCCAAGACGCAAGAGAAGGCAAAACGAAGATTGCAGCCAGTGCCGTGTTGCCTCACGAGATCATCCGCGAGCTAGGCGGAGGAGACGGCGGACAAGTCGCCGAGCTTCAGTGGAAACGAATGGTGGACGATCTAAAGAAGAAAGGCTCGCTGACGAGCTGCATGGCGATCTCGGACGTGTCGGGATCCATGTACGGCGATCCCATGGAGGTCTCCGTCGCGCTGGGACTCCTCATCTCGGAGCTGGCTGACGAGCCGTGGAGAGGGAAGCTGATCACCTTCAGCGCCAACCCTGAACTGCAGGTCGTCGAAGGAGATGATCTGAGATCAAAGACTAGTTTCGTGAGGGAGATGGAGTGGGGGATGAACACTGATTTTCAGAAAGTGTTTGATGTGATTCTTAAAGTAGCGGTTGAAGGGAGGTTGAAGCCGGAGCAAATGATCAAGAGGGTGTTTGTTTTCAGCGACATGGAGTTTGATGAAGCCGCGTCGACGTCGCCCGTGTGTAAAACACCAACATGTTATAATGCAAGAAAAACCAATAAATGGGAAACGAATTATGAGGCGATTGATAGAAAGTATAGAGAGGCAGGGTACGGTGACGTTGTGCCGGAGATAGTGTTTTGGAACCTGAGGGACTCGAGATCAACGCCGGAGCTGGAAAGCAAGAATGGAGTTGCGTTGGTGAGTGGGTTTTCGAAGAATCTGATCAAGTTGTTTTTGGATAATGATGGTGTGGTCAATCCCATGGCAATCATGGAGGCTGCTATATCAGGACCGGAGTATAGCAAACTTGTAGTTGTTGTTGACAGTAGTGATAAGATGACAAAAGTTCGGAAGCCAAATGTGGAAGCTAGAGTGGCCAACAAACAATCAAAGACTATTTTGTGCTCAGCATGTAAAAACAGACTCGAAATTAGGAGGGATCCTCCTGCATTGCACGGATCCTCCCAGCCAATCGCATTGAGGAATAGTTTTTATATGTTGGAATCTGATGGAGAATAATTTGTATAAATACTGGTATATGTTTATTTATTCATCTTTGTTAAATAATTGTTTAATACATTTAAAATCATAATAATTTTTTTAATTTATTTGATTATTTTTTAATAATTTTAGTTTTATTTTATTTGTTTAATACGTTTAAAATCATAATAACTGTCAATTGTATCACTACATTTTTAGAATATGATCATTTTCCTGCGCACACATGTACTTTTAATTTTTATGGAACAAAATTTTAATGTATGATATTTTTATTGTATTTTAAAGTTTTGTGCTATATATATTGTGGTATATTACATTTTATCATATACTATATTAATTAAATAATTATTAAATAATTAAAAGCATTTTGTCTGCATTAGTTAACTATTTTATAACATGATAAAAATAAACATTCGTCAATATAAATTGTTTGTATGTTTATTGATTATTAATTATTTTAAGTTAATGTTTTAATTTTGATTAAATTGAACAGATTTAAATATATTCTACAAATATTTTAATCGATAAATAATAATAAATGCTAAAAGTTAAGATTATTTAGTTGTCATGTTTATTAACTAATTATTTTAGGTTTAGTTTATTTTGAATTTGTTTTGATTTAGGAAATGATTTAATAAAATAGGAAAATCGAGTGAGGAATGTTCTAAATAAAGGAAATGGTGGATGAATTTTTTTGTTCCTTTGTTTATGGCTATAACCTCGAAGGAAGTAGGAAGGAGCTTTGGAAGGATATTAAGTCTCACCATGACTCTCCGATTATCCAAAAGAGACCTTGGAGTGTTTGTGGTGATTTCAATGAGATTTTGAATGGAATGGAGCATTCCAATTTTGATGCAAATTTTGATTCTGCTGGGATGAGGGAGTTCCAGGAGGCTGTGAACTACTGCACTCTGGTAGACATGTCCTACCAAGGTCCACGATTTTCTTGGAGTAACAAAAGAGATAACGACATCATTTGTAAGAAATTGGATCGTACTTTGATCAATGAAGAATGGGTTCGAGTTTTTCCTCAGTCTTATTGTGTGTTTGAGGCTGGAGGTTGCTCAGATCATCAACGCTGTAGAGTTCTGATCAAGCAAGAAAACATGAAGTTGAGAAAGCTTTTTAAGTTTGTGAATGTTGTGGTGGATATGCCAGAGTTTCTTCCGATGGTTAAAGAGTTTTGGTCCTCCTCAGAGCCTCTGTTTAACTCCACGTCGGCCCTTTTCAGATTTGGGAAGAAACTGAAGGCTTTAAAACCTTTGATTCGACGCCTCAGTAGAGAAAAAATTGGTGACATTATTATGAAGACGAAGGTAGCCTACATGAAGTTATGTGAGCTTCAAACCAAAACTCTCAATGATCCCACTCAAGCCAATATGATTAGTGAAACTGCTGCTCTCTCTCGGTGGACGTTTCTATCTAAACTAGAGGAAAGGGTTCTGAGTCAACGGGCAAAAATCCATTGGTTAGCAATTGGAGATGGCAATAACAAGACCTTTCATCGTGCTGCTAAAGTCCGGGAGATAAGGAACTCCATCAGAGAAATTAAACGGGAGGATGGCTCAATAGCGGACACCCAGGAGGATATCAAAACTGAAGCCGTGAACTACTTCAGTAAATTTTTGAATCATACTCCCTCGGACTTTATTGGGATCAGTACTGCAAAGCTTAAGGATCTTCTCCAGTTTGAATGTTCTGAAGAAGATAAGACCATGCTGACAGGAGAGGTGCATGCGGGGTTGATTAAGAAAGTGCTCTTCAGTATGGCGGCTGATAAATCCCCTGGCCCTGATGGATTTTCATCGGAATTCTTTAAAGCTACATGGGATATTACTGGTGGTGATTTCGTTCAAGCAGTTCAGTCCTTCTTTGATAAAGGCTTTCTACCCAAAGGTATAAATTCCACAATCTTGGCTCTCATCCCTAAGAAGAATGATGCAATATCCATGAAAGATTACCGCCCCATCTCCTGCTGTAACGTTATCTACAAGGTAATATCCAAAATCTTGGCTAGTCGGCTGAAGCGTCTCCTCCCCTCCCTAATCTCGACAAACCAATCGGTATTTGTCAAAGATAGGTTGCTCATGGAAAACGTCTTACTGGCCTCCGAATTAGTGAAGAGTTATCACAAACCATCTGTTTCTGCAAGATGTGCAGTTAAGATCGATATCTCCAAGGCGTTTGATTCGGTGCAGTGGCCGTTCTTATTATTTGTGCTTGAAGCTCTTGGTCTGCCTGAGAAATTCATCATCTGGATCAAGAAATGTATCGAACTGGCCTCCTTTTCTGTTCAGATTAATGGTGAGCTTGCGGGCTATTTCAACAGTAAAAGAGGATTACGCCAAGGTTGTTCCTTATCCCCCTTCCTGTATGTGATCTGTATGCAAGTCCTCTCGAAACTACTGGACAAGGCAGCAATGGAGAAGAGTATAGGTTATCACCCCTACTGCAAAGATCTCTCATTGACACACCTTTGTTTTGCTGATGATGTTCTGGTTTTTTTTGATGGTAAGAAGAGTTCCATTGAGGGTATCCTGGATGTCTTTAAGAATTTTGCTAAATTCTCAGGCCTGAATATCAGTTTAGAGAAGTCAACGCTCTTCTTAGCTGGGGTTAAGGTGGAGGATAGCACGGGAATCTTAGATCAATTCCCCTTTGAAGCAGGTTCACTTCCAGTTCGTTATCTTGGTTACAGTTCCTCTCAAAAAAGATGTCGTCCTCTGATTATGCTCCATTACTCTCAAGAATCAGGAGCAAGATAAGCTCATGGACGGCTCGCCATCTCCTTTCGCTGGTCGTCTACAGTTAATTAGATCGGTTCTCTACAGCATCACTCGATTCTGGATGTCTGCTTTTTGCCTTCCTAAGCAGTGCATTGATGAGATCAACAGTCTTTGTTCGGCTTTTCTCTGGTCAGGGCCGGTGTTGTCTACACAGAAAGCAAAGATAGCTTGGTCAGACATTTGCAAACCAAAGGCCGAAGGTGGCTTGGGGTTGAGTTCCTTGGAAGAAATAAATAAAGTGTCTTGTTTAAAATTGATTTGGCGCCTTCTTTCAGCAAAATCCTCTCTCTGGGTGCAATGGATTCAGAGATATTTGATCAGGGAAGCTTCCTTTTGGAATGTTAAGGAATCAAGTTCCTTAGGATCTTGGATGTGGAAAAAATTGTTAAAACTTAGACCCTTAGCTATGGAGCTGGTTCGAATGGAAGTAAGCAATGGTGCGATGACTTCTTTTTGGTTTGATAAGTGGTCTCCGCTGGGAGTCTTGCTCAATTTAACAGGGGAGCAGGGTTGTTTGAGGCTTGGTATTCCGATCAACTCCACAGTGGAGTACACCATTCAGATCTACCGTAAGCGGAGGCACAGATGCCCTGTTTTAATGCAAATAGAGCAGGAGATTGTGACCCTACAAACGCGTGGTCTAGGGCAGCAAGAAGATACTTGTCTCTGGATGCGAGAAAATGGAGATTTCAAACCAGGTTTCATAACATCTCAAACTTGGAATCTGACTAGAACTCATGCTCCATTTGTTTCTTGGTCTAAGGGGATCTGGTTTAAAGAAGCTACACTTAAGTACTCATTTGTCTGTTGGTTAGCGGTCCACAACAGGCTCTCCACCGGAGATAGACTGCTTACTTGCAACCTTCAAGCCCTTTCAACTTGTTGGTTGTGTAAGGCTGCCACTGAAACCAGAGACCACTTATTTTTTGAGTGTCCCTTCTCAGCTGAAGTTTGGAGAGGCACGATCAGAGGTCTGGATATTCATGGCTCTTCAGTTGCTTGGTCCTCTCTGCTGCAGCGATCGGTAACAGGATCACAAGACTGCTTATCAACTTTTCTCTTCCGCTACTGTTTTCAAGCAACAGTCTATGCTTTTTGGTATGAACGAAACAAGCGCAGAGTAGGAGAACCCTCTCAACCTGCTGCTCGTCTCCTCATCTTTTTGGACAAGTTAATTCGAAACAGAATCTCATCACTGAGAAATAAACCAGGAAAGAAGTATGAGAGAGCTATGGAGAGAAGGTTTGGAAGTAGATAACTCCTCCAAGCTTTTTTAATTTTTTCACAATAGGCTTTTCTTTTTGCACAGAATAGCATTAGGTTGTACAAAGGTTTTTTTGAAGTGAATAAAATTTAAAATTCTTTCAAAAAAAAAAATAAAGGAAAAAAGAGTGATTGTTTACAGCATGTCTAATGGAGATTTGGAGTTCTAAAAATACGTGTACCTGTATGATATATAAATAACTAGATATTAGCCCGTTGCGTTGCAACGGATTTCGTTTGATGTTTTAATTTAATAAAAATAATAAGAAATTATTTTATTATAGTTTTATGATTGTTTTTCGCATATGTAATGTGATATTTATTTTATAGTTAAAAGACAGTTGTTACACATAATTTTAAGTTAATATATGTATTTTATAATCACGATTCATATATGAATTGCTATCAAATTTATATTTAGATTAGAGAAAAAAACTATACACTTTCTTATAAAAAAATATAGAAGTCAAATAGCGTCAATCGAGTCAATGACATCATCAAACACATTCTATTGTATAAATCTTCTTTTTATTTACAATTTAGAAATAAAAATACTATTAAATACTCTTTTAGCTTTTTGTTTAGGATTAAAAAAGAAATTTACTGTTATATAAACTTTTACAATTTATCTTATCTTTAGAATTTCAAAAAAAATGTTATCAAATAATTATTTTTAGTTACTAATAATTAATTTTACACTTCTTTCATTAACTATATAATTTTTAGTATCAATGTCATCATCAAATTCAGTAGATTTATTGCAATATTGCTTATTAAAATTACAGATTTCAATAATGGTTCATTCGCGTAATCCATCTCCAAACTTTTCAATAAGAGAAATATGCACACAACCTGGAATAGTATTTTCCTATATAATAAAAAATATATATATTTAATAATAAACCTTTTTTAATAAAAAATAAAAAAATATTTACCTTCTCATCGAGTAATAGAAAATTCATTCACATAAGCTCATTGTTCTTATTTAAATTTCTTGCTTCCCACTTTCTAGTAAAACGAACTACGATACGACGGTAAGAATATTTTTTGTTTAACTGATCTAGTGTTAAATAACTTTCTGAAATCATTGTTTCTTGATAATTTCCTCGTAACAAAATAAATTACAATTTCAGTTAAAAAATTATAATTGGGACAAACGCATATAAGCAATCATAATAGCAATATTATGAAACAAAAAGTAATGATCATCATCATTATTATGTATTAGACAGTAAAGAAAGAGTACAAATAATTAACGTGGCAATAACGATTGGTCTATGTAATTAATGTAGGCAACATAATAATCTGGACAAAGTTAACCAAAATCTCTTCTATGAAGAAAAGAAAATGCAGCAAAGAAGATATAGAGCATCATCTTATATTTTTTTATGAATTAATAATTATATTTGGTGATAAAATATGAGAGAGTTTACTTCGATATATAGAGGTGTGAATGATCATAGTCCCTCTTGGGTTATGTTCTTTTTTAATTAGGACTTAAAAAGGAAAATTAACATTAAACAATTTTTGACATTTTTTTGTTTAAGCTGCCTTTTTTGGTTAGTTTTAAATAAATTACAAAATAAATTAGTTTTACAAATTAGTTTTGGTATAGGTTATGTTTAAACTAAAATTACTATTACCTTTTTAATAAATTGTTTTATCATGTGAAATATTTAGGTTTGTAAGGAAAGATTAACATTAAACAGTCTTTGACATTTTTTTATGGTTTATATTTTCTTTATTATGAGAGTAGGAAAATAGTAAAATTAGTGTTAAATATTGTATAAATTAGATTTAGTATATAGGATATGTATAAAACAAAAATTCTGTTTTAAAAAAATATATTTTCGATTTTTTTAAAAAAAAAATTATATTTTCTTTATTATGAAAGTAGGAAATAGGAAAATCAATGTTAAATATTACACAAATTTATTTTGGTATATAGGTTTTGTAAAAAAAGGATAATTACTTGTTATAAAAAAATAATAATTAATTTGGCTTCGTATTTTAACACATTATAAGATTTTTAATAAGATTATATTTTCTTTATTATGAGAGTACGAAAATAAGAAAATTAGTGTTAAATATTACACAAATTTATTTTGGTATATAGGTTTTGTAAAAAAAAGGATAATTACTTGTTTTAAAAAAATAATAATTAATTTGGCTTCGTATTTTAACACATGTCGCAATCTAAAATATATAACTGCCATGTGTCGCGATCGTGTTAATTAGTAACTTTGAAAACTACGCTTTATATAATAAGATAATTTATGAGTATCTTAAAGTTACGGAAAATTAACCGAAAGTTTTGAAAAGCAAAAATTTTGGTTAGATTTCCCTGTACTTATAATATACTCACAATTAAAATAATATTATTTATACATATGCATACATGTATTTTTAGAATTCCAAAAGGAGAACTCCCCAGTAAAGGTGTTTTCAAAACTATTTAATATTCCAATAGCGTTGACTTGCAAGTACTCCCTCCGTTCCTAAAAGATTGTAGTTCTAGAGAAAATTTTTGTTTCTAAAAGATAGTTTTTTATATTTCCAATGCAAATTTTGTCAACTAATAATTGAATAATTGTGAAGTTCAAAAACATTGATTGCATTTTATAAATTCTTATTGGTTTAAAAATATAGAAAGTATAAAATTACAGAAAACTATGCATTTATAACTAAGTTTTAATGTGTTTTATTAAAAACTGTAAAAATTCTAAAACTATCATCTTTTAGGAACAAAGGGAGTAATTGTTAGTTTTAAAAGTCAATATATATTTGTATTTTTCTTTTAATAAGACAGATATAAACTAAAATTTTATTGATAATAAAAAATTATATTGTTTAAAATATTATTATTTATGCACATCTCGTAGAAAACTTACTTTTTTATCAACAGTTTTTTTTTTTGTACTCTGAGACAAAGTTCTGGGTTTGCTGGAACAAAACCAAAGTTCAAAAGAGACCAAATGCCAAACAGCATCACAACCACACCAAATACGTAAATAAAAGAAAGCAAAATAAAAAAAGAGCACAGCCTGAAACTTGAACTCCATAAACGTCACCCTCGCATAGCCTGATAATAAATATAATACATTCTTGTTTTCTTTTTAAGTTAGTACTAGATTTTGACCCGTGGTTTCAAACCGCGGGATAATTTTTTGAAACAATCCAAATTTATTTGATATAAATTTGTATTTTTATTGTATTTACATTTGGATGTTATTAATGAAACGTGATATTGAGTATTTTAAAATTCGTCCCAACCCGCTGTTAAATCGACAAATTTTGTGGTCTCATATATTATCCGGTTTAGTTTTGAATAAAAAATATTTAAAGTTCTTATAAAACCCATAATAACAACTAATACTCAGGATCTGGCTATCGGTTGAACTTATTTTATTTGTCGACTATCGGTTGAACTAATAGATGATCCAATATGCAATCCGGTTTGAATTAAATTATTATAGTTAGAGTATTCTAATATAGATTCATAAATGTTTAGATGAATGATAGATATATAATGAAAGTGATGTTCCAATTTTAATACAATTTTAGTCAAACTAAATTTTCTTCTTGTTGCAAGGGTAATGGATCAATATTTGAGAGAATGCATAGTAAAAATGAAGTATATTTGAGCATCAACAATCTATATATGTCTATTACAATTTACTGATTTATGTTTGTAAATATATTTTTTCATTTCTTTAGTAAGTTTACTTTTGTTATTCACATGTTATTAGATTTCTTTGATGTTTTTTATGACTTATTTTAAATTTAAAAGTTAATTTCATTAATCGCATTAATTTTTATTTATATTTTTATTATATATTAATTTTTATTTATATTTTTCTTATATGTATATAATTTTATTTTACAACTAATTAAACTATTGACACATACTCTCTTGCATCAACTGATGTTTTAATGTAGTATTTTATGATATAATTGTGTTAATATATTTTTTTAATTAGTTAATATTTGATAAATATATTGCATGTGTTTGAATAACCCGTAAAACTATATTCGTAAATATCAATAATAACATGTTTCATCGTATACTAAATATTAATAGTATCGAATTATTACTATTTCTATCACACACACATATATATATATGTATATGTATATCTAATTTTAATACTCTAAATATAAGAATTATATTTTTATATATTTAGTGAAGGTTTTGAAGATTTTTTTTTTTTTTGCATTTGGATTAATATATAGCTGTATATATACAAGTTAATAGACATATATCATTATTTACCACATTAATAATTAAAATATAATTAATTTATTATTAAATTTTGTATTAATATAAATTAAATTCATTAGTTTAAAAAAATATAGAAATAGTTAGTTAACTCCTTAATTTTAGGCATGGTGTATATTTAATATTAATTAATCTAAATATAACTAATTCAAAGTTAGAAATAAGTATTTTTCAAAAATAAAAAGATCATATGATCATGTATTAACAAAATAGTTGATGTGATTTAACATTATTTTATTTTGTTATAATTTATTACAATTTGTATATTACTTTGGGTTTATTTTGAATAAATTTTAACTTTAATATTCACATTATACATTTAAATACACATAAATTTTAAGTCTTGATATGTTTTTATTTTATATCATAACTCTTAACTTGTTTAAAATTGTTTAAAAAAACTTTTTTAATATGTTATGTATGTGGAATGATAATAAAAACAAAAAAAACAAAGTTAAGTAATTTTTTTCAAATGTTTTTAAAACATAAAACGTTTCTTATAAAAATATTTAATCAAACTGATTTTCTTTTGCATGTATGTAGGAATCGGTTGCATGTCAAATAATATATCATTATTAATAGATATTTGTTATATTAAAAGAACATTATATGATAATAATTAATGTATTTATTTTAGTTGGACTGTTATAACTTTTTTAATAGTTCAAAACATAGTCGATAAATATTGCTCCTGTTTTAATAGTATTGATTTTGCTCATATAAACTATGAGTCCGGTTGTTACGACTTTGACGAGTTTTAGAGTTTTACTATTGAAGCTTGTAATTTAAGTTTGACTGTCACAACTTAAAAAAAAAAGTTTCCTAGGAATCAAATCTGTGGCATTTTAAAAAAATAAAGTAAATCAAGTTAAGAGCCAAGTTATATTGACTGTGAGATTTTTAAGGAAGCCTGTGCAGACTTAGCTTTAGAAGGCTTAAAGCCTGATTGGAATAAACACACTTTTAATACTTTGCAATTAGTTTAAAACTTCTAAAGTCTTCAAACTAAAAACAACAATTGGGTCCTAATGTCCTATTTTAAAATTATGTGTTTGACTACATAGAATTTCAACTGATTGTAACTAAGAGAAAAAAAAATAAGTAAAACAAATTAAATTGACTTCTAATCATATGTAAAATCTGGTTATTTATACTTTTTTGTTTCTTGATGACAAAAAAAATAAATAATAATCCTCAATGTAGTTCTTGGAGCTCAAGACTCCTCGTATGGCGCTCTCTCTTGGAAACCATTTTAACTGTCCTCATCTCATCTTTTTGAGTTGTAATGCCATCTACAAACAGTTTCTAAGACTGATAAATCCATGAGTGGTTACTTGAAAGAAATCAAAAGCTTATGCGATCAATAAACTCTGTTGGGAGTTCTGTCACTCAAGAGATGAAGATATTTGTTTCTGTTGACATTTTGTTCCTTTTGTCCTGGCCTCTCTGTTTTGTTCCTCTCTTGAACACTCTGTTTTGTACTCACTCTCTCTGTTTCTTTACTTGTGCATCATCATCACACAAGTATACACATCTCTTGGCTCTCAGTCTCACGGTGTTGTTCTTGTAAGAGAAGAGAGTAAGCTTTGTCTTTATCTTTTCCAAAAAAAAATTTATTAGACTTGGATACTTTCTTTCTTACAGCACTCATACATACTTATAGCAGTTTCCACTAGCTACTACTACACCTCCATCACCTTCCTCTGCATCACCATCTCCTCCCTATCTTTCTTCTCCAGCGACGTCTCCGCCTTGGGAGTAAATTGGGGAACAATGGCGACCCACCAGCTACCTCCGAAGACAGTAGTACAGATGCTGAAAGACAACAACGTACAAGAAGTAAAGCTTTTCGACGCCGACACAAACACCATGGTAGCTCTCGCGGGCTCAGGCATCGAAGTAATGGTCGCAATCCCTAACGACCAGCTCAAAGCCATGGGAAGCTACAATAGAGCTAAAGACTGGGTCAGAAGAAACATGACCCGTTTCAACGATGACGTCAAAATCAAGTAAGCAACAAAGTATTGATTTTGCCATTTGTGTCAGAGGTCTCCGGTTCGAGTGACCACTTGAACGAAACTAATATTACATTTTCTTGGCAGATACGTAGCCGTAGGAAACGAGCCCTTCTTGACATCATCACAACGGATCATTCATAAACCTAACGTATCCAGCACTCTTCAACATCCAAAAGGCACTAAACGAAGCAGGAGTCGGAGACTTCATCAAAGCCACCGTCCCTTCGAACGCCGACGTCTACACCTCTCCCCCGGACAACCCCGTCCCATCCGCAGGGAGGTTACCGTCAAGACATCTACGAGGAGATGACTCATAGTCAACTTCTTGGCTCACAACAAAGCTCCCTTCACCGGTCAACATCTACCCTTTCCTCAGCCTCTACCTAAGCAGCGACTTCCCTTTCGACTACGCCTTCTTTAACGGCCAGAACACCATCAACGACAACGGCGTCGTTTACTCAAACGTCTTCGACGCCAACTTCGACACGCTCTTGGCGTCGCTAAAAGCGTTAGGACACGGTGACATGACTGTTATCGTGGGAGAAGTTGGTTGGCCGACGGACGGCGACAAGAACGCTAACATCCCAAACGCGGAACGCTTTTACGCAGGCTTGCTTCCCAAGTTAGCAGCTAACAAAAGCACACCTATGCGTCCTGGCTACATAGAAGTGTATCCCTTTGGTTTCCTCGACGAAGACGCGAAGAGTATAGCTCCAGGGAACTTCGAGCGTCACTGGGGGATATTCAAGTACGATGGCCAGCCGAAGTTTCCGGCTGATCTGTCCGGGGAAGGGCAGAAGAAGGTTCTGACGGGAGCTCAGAACGTTCAGTACTTGCAGAGCCAGTGGTGTATGTTGAATCCTAACGCGGTCAGTTTTAGTAATAGTACTAACCAGCTTGGGGATAACGTGAACTACGCGTGTACTTTCTCTGACTGTACTGCGTTGGGGTATGGTTCGTCGTGTGGGAATCTTGATGAGGTTGGGAACGCGTCGTATGCGTTTAATATGTATTTTCAGGTGCAGAATCAGAAAGCTGAGGCGTGTGACTTTGAAGGGCTTGCTATGATCACTACTAAGAATATCTCTCGTGATCAATGTAACTTCCCTATACAGATCGGTGATTCAACATCAGGGCATTCTTATGACGTTTCAATCATAAGAAGAAGATGGAAAGGAAAAGTCCAAATTGCAAATTTTTATTTGAAGGATTCTCCCCTGACTTTTCTCACTCTTAATGGGCTTTAACCACCATTAGACTCAAAATATTTTTTAGGGTTTAAATCTTTTATAGATGTCGGTTTATGCGCCTCCACTCCACGGAAAATACGGATGAAGGACGTGATCCCCAAGTCAATTAGATTTTATAAATAAGACCAACGAGAAACACGACTTTCATCATAACCCTCTCTTCCACAATATCCTTTTCTTTGTCTCTAAGTAACCATGTCTTCACCGCTTCTTGGTCCACCAGAGCTTCAAGACTCCAACTCCCACCCCCCAGCCTCCGGTCCCAGCGATCCATTCATGGACCTCATGGTCTCAAACTTCAACAAGTCAACCAAAGTCAACGTCTCCTCTTCTCCTCCCATGGGCTTAACCGAGAACGGAGCCGCTACCCACCTATCCGCAGGCAACCCTTGTCTCGACTTCTTCTTCCACGTCGTTCCCAGCACTCCCAAGGAATCTCTGGAGGAGAGACTCCGTACGGCTTGGAGCCACGACGCTCTGACCACTCTCAAGCTCATCTGCAACCTCCGTGGAGTCCGTGGAACCGGAAAATCCGACAAAGAAGGGTTTTACACGGCGGCGCTTTGGCTACACGGTTGCCACCCCAAAACCCTAGCGTGTAACCTCGACTCTTTATCCAAATTCGGATACTTTAAAGACTTTCCGGAGATTCTTTACAGGATTCTACAAGGGTTTGAGATCCGTAGGGTCCAGAAGTCTGAATGGCAACAGAGGAAAGGTCGTTCCGGGCCTCGATCTAGAGGTAGAGGAAGAGCTCCATTCTCTGTTGGTACGTCGAGATCCTCTCACCACGGTCGTGGAGTAGGTCGCGGACGCAAGAAGCCGGAGGCTACAAGAGAGATGAGGATCGCCAACGCTGAGAAGAGGAACCAAGAAGAGAAGGCGAAAGCTAGCTTGGACCGCAAGCTTGAGAAGATTTCGATGGGGAAGAAAGCTTTCACTCGATACTCTCATGATCCGGACTACCGTTTCCTCCACGAGCGCGTCTCCGATCTATTCGCGGACTACCTAAAGAAAGATCTCGAGTTCTTGAAATCCGGAGAGACGAACAAGATCTCGTTAGCAGCTAAGTGGTGTCCGTCGCTAGACTCTTCGTTCGACAAAGCAACGCTTCTCTGCGAGAGCATCGCTAGGAGAATATTCCCTCGCGAATCTTTTCCGGAGTACGAAGGAGTAGAAGAAGCTCACTACGCTTATAGAGTACGCGACAGGCTAAGGAAGCAAGTTTTAGTTCCTCTGCGAAAGACTCTGCAGCTGCCAGAGGTTTACATGGGAGCTAAAGAATGGAGCTCTCTCCCTTATAATCGTGTAGCTTCCGTGGCGATGAAGTCTTACAAGGAAATATTCTTGAACCACGACGCAGAGAGGTTTCAGAAGTATCTCCAAGACGCGAGAGAAGGGAAAACCAAGATCGCAGCCGGTGCTGTTTTACCTCACGAGATCATCGGAGAGCTAGACGGAGGAGACGGCGGACAAGTCGCGGAGCTTCAGTGGAAACGTATGGTGGACGATTTAAAGAAGAAGGGCTCTTTAACGAGCTGCATAGCGATCTCCGACGTGTCGGGATCCATGAGCGGGGATCCGATGGAGGTCTCCGTCGCGCTGGGACTCCTCATCTCGGAGCTGACTGAAGAGCCGTGGAGAGGGAAGCTGATCACCTTCAGCGCTAACCCTGAACTGCAGGTTGTTCAAGGAGACGATCTGAGATCAAAGACTAGTTTCGTGAGGAATATGGATTGGGGGATAAACACTGATTTTCAAAAGGTGTTTGATATGATTCTCAAAGTGGCGGTTGAAGGGAGGTTGAAGCCTGAGCAGATGATCAAGAGAGTGTTCGTGTTCAGCGACATGGAGTTCGACCAAGCGTATGCGTCGTCGTCGTCGGTGACTCATTACAGTACAGTACATTCCTATAGTACGAGAGATGCGAATACATGGGAGACGGATTACGACGCGATTGCTAGAAAGTATATGGAGGCGGGGTACGGGGACGTTGTGCCGGAGATAGTGTTTTGGAACCTGAGGGACTCGAGATCGACCCCCGTGCCAGGGAGCAAGAAGGGAGTGGCCTTGGTGAGTGGGTTTTCGAAGAATCTCATCAAGATGTTTTTAAATAACGATGGAGAGATTAATCCCATGCTAATCATGGAGGCTGCTATATCAAAGGAAGAGTATAGCAAACTTGTAGTTGTTGATTGAAAGATTCATGTTTTTTTGTGTGTTTTGATGTTTGCTGTCGGGATTTTTTTTTTAACATCATAAATAAAATATATAACGTTCTGCGGCACAGTAACGGCGTGAAACTAAACTCCGACTATCTTCTTTCGACATTACTTGGTTGTTAAGGTCAATGAAAAAACGGAATAAGATATGATCAGTCTGATTTAAAGACTATTTAATGAAAAGTCCAATTCTAATTGAGATTTGTAACTGCGAATGTTCCTGTGTTGAATGTATCTCCTTCTGAATTTTCTCGAATACGTGCTTGAAATTTGAATCGCATTGTGCGAGCTTCTTTTAAGCGAGAGAACCCACCATGGGCTTAAAAGGCTTGATAACTGAGAACTCTACTTTGCTTGAATACTTCAACAGAACCTGTCCCTCTAAGCTTCTTGGGTCGAAGCCTGAGAAGCTAAATGCCTAGAGAAAGACCATTTAGGTCATATAAGAAACTGAACTCAAGCGAATGTCAACCCATAAAAAGTCGGTAAATATTTCTGTCTCTGATACAAATTTTGATTGATCTAAATTTTTTTAGCAGAGTGTGATTGTAACACGTTTAAAGGCGTGGATCTTGGCACTCCCAATAAAGAAGCAATAAATGGATAGTTGGTTACTCCATCAACCTAATAATTTATTTTTTTAAATAGTATGTCTTATGAGCTCAGAAAAATAAAATAAAAGACTTTTTTTTACAGTAAATAAATAATTTGCGTAGACGAGATAAAATCCAAAAAGAAGGGCAAGTTGGTATAAGGAAGGTAGATAAGAGGGGTGAGTTGGTCAGCTTGAAAAATATATCGTCATCAAACGGCCAGCACAGAGAAAACGTGAGGTGAATGAGATAACTAATTCAAATCAAGAAGGCGTATTACCTGAATCAAGAGAGAGAGGGCAGAAGCTAAGTCAAATCAGAATGTGAGGAAAAGAGAGAAAGCGACGAAAGCACTAAAGACTTATGGAGAAGAGTGCACCTTGCCTAGTGATGTCTTGACATTAACTACATCTCTCTAACACGTGAAAGACATGCATCTGACTCTCTTTCTCTTTCGTTTTTCTCACTATTCATTTATGCTTTTCCACGGACCACGACCCTCCAGAACAAATTTGACTTGTCACGAGATTGTTTCTTTCTTTCTTCTAACAAACGAGGAGATTAGCTGATTGAACAAAGTTACATAAGTAGATGTTCCATTTAGTCGAAGCCGAAACCGAAAGCGAAGCACTGAGACACAGCATTAGTATTGTTAAAGCATCATGATAACATCGAGCTACAGTCTAACGGATGCATGTTTAGCTAGCTTCCATATACCATTGTAAAGATAGCGAACTTATTTATTAAATAAACAAATGGATAACCTTTTGGAAATGTACTTCAGTTAACTGAGTCAACAAATCGACATCTTTAATAGTGATGATGAAATTTATTTTGAAATTTCAGTAAGATTGACTTTTAATAAGAGTGGTGGAACACTATATGCCCATGGACACTTTCAACTGAAGTACATGCAAGACATTACTATTACCGCATGGATACTTCCTAGAAAAAGCTAAAAATAGTTGGGAATCTGGTTAACAAATATAAACCTCAAAAAAGGAGAAGACAAAAAAAATACTTTCAGTAGAGAACGTACAGTGACAACGAAACACAGAGTAAACAATATAAGAATACACTAGAGTGGTGGCCTGGAAACCTGCCTCATCGTAAACAAACTCCTAGAGCTTCGCCCTATTGTCTTTCCGTGGTTCAGACAGCAGGTAGGAAATGGTGAAACTTGTTACTTCTGGTCTGGAAATTGGTCTCCTTTTGGAAAGTTGTCAGATTATCTTGAGGCCTCTGGCTATCATCGTTTTCCTATCCGTAAGGATTGCAACGCTCGCTGAATTATGGGATAATGGTGCTTGGATACTCCCAAATGCGCGCTCAGATAAACAGATTGAGGTTATCTCCTTCATCTCATCTTTAACACTGGATAACAGCGGGGATACACTAGAGTGGTGGCCTGGAAACCTGCCTCATCGTAAATTCTCAACGGGAGGAGTTTATAACCTACTTAAGCCACACGAACCGGAGGTATTATGGCATAAGGAAGTGTGGTTCTCGGTGGGAATTCCTAAGCACAAGTTCTTAACTTGGTTGATGATCAGAAACAGATGCCCAACTAGGAATAGACTAATAGCTTGGGGGCTGCAAACGGATCCTTATTGCCTCTACTGTAATGCTGCGGAAGAATCTATTGTGCACTGCTTCTTTGAGTGTAACTTTACATGGCAAATCTGGCAGGTCATAGCAGACAAATGCAGGTTCCACACTAGGAGGCACTGGCTCCCACTACTCGAGCAGTTATCAACAACCACTCAGAACAGACACCAAAGGGCGATCATCCTTCTCAGTTGGCAGGCTACTCTCTACACACTATGGTCAGAGCGCAACAACCGTATCCATAGAGCTCGTTTCACTTCGGCAGATGGCCTCATCAAAATGATCAAACTCGCGGTAAAAACAAGAATATCCAGCCTCAGGCGGGACAGACCACTCCTCTCCAGTACTCTAATGCAGTTGTGGTTCTCCGGTTAACTATACTGTCCCCTTTTGTCTTGATTCAAGTATGTTTTCACTAATATGTAATTTCTTTGACCACTTGGTCTACTGAGTATCACTCTGTAAACTTTTCTCTTCTTGCATTTTAAATTTGAAAATCTTTTGATAAAAAAAAAGATAAAAAACAATATAAGAATACTACATTTTGGATGGTAAGCAAGCTGTATTATTCTATTTGCTAGTCTTTCTGTAATGAAAATTCAAAATTGTACATGCAAAATGCAATACGCTTTAAATACGGAAAGAACACTGTACCAACTTTTTTTGTAAAATAGCTGTGATCATGTTTGATAAATAGAAACGTCGTAACAAAAAAAGGAAATTAATAAATTAAATAAAAAATACATGTTTAAGAAAATTACAAAACGTACAATGTCAGAAGAACCCAAGGTTACAATGTTTGTATTTTTTTTTGTCAAATCCAAGGTTATGATGTTTGTATACAATGTCAGAAGAAACCAAGGTTACAATGTTTGTACTTGTATACACCCAAAATTATTTGGACCCAATATGAAGACTTGAAGATATTTTATAAGTTAAGCTAAAATGAGCCACTGGACATCCGCTATTTCCGGGCAATTGATACAAAATAATTTATTTATGAATATTAGAATATTAGGTTATAATTAACATGTGTGTTAATCGTTAAATTATTGGTTAGGAAGAGACTGGGAGCCTAACAAATAAAATTTGAATAAAGAAAAAGAAAACAAAAAGAATCTAAAAAGAAAGTGGATGAGTTAGAGCTGCCCATTTGTGCAAAAAATAAAGACAATGCATATGAACCTCGTGCGTTATACCAGAGACGGGTACACTTTATTTGTTCTATTTTAATCCTTTTTTATCAGCACTCTCCCTCTCGCGCCTCTACATCTTAAAAAAATATACCATCGCCTCCTACATATCTCCCCTTCTCTCTCTCTCTTTCTTGATTCCTTTGCTCCAGCGAGAAATCAGACACAAACATGTCTAAAGTTAACACAGAGCTCGACTTCTTCGGTCTTGAGAAGAAGCAGACCAACAACGCTCCAAAGCCCAAGTTCATGAAATTTCTTGACCGCCGTCGTAGTTTCCGAGGTTCGGTCGTTGTACTTTTTCTCCCTTTTTATATATATTTTTTCTTTATGTGGTCCTAAGCGATCTTTATCTGGGAATAATTTTCATGCAGAAATTCAAGGTGCGATTTCGAAAATGGACCCAGAGATTATCAAATCGTTGTTAGCTTCTGGTGCTAATCCTTCTGAGACATCCACTAGACCTCCTTCGGTTCCATCTACTCCAAAGGAAGATCATCCACATATCCCCATTTCTCCGGTCCACGCGCCGGTCACTAGGTTTTATTTTCTTTTTATAGTAAATAATATTTTGCCATTTTAGCACTTCCAAAAAGCAAACAACATAATACTTTTTTCAAAAAATAACCCCTCAGGCCCGGAATGGAACCTTTCTCTGGAACTGTTCCTATGACCATATTCTACAATGGGACCGTCTCCGTTTTCCAAGTGTCTCCTAGCAAGGCTGAGGATATTATGAAGGTGGCCATGGAAACATCACCAAAGAAAGACAAATCTACGGAGAAAGATCTCTCGGTAATTCCTCAGACCACCTTAAGCACAAAGCTCTTTGGCCAGAATCTAGATGGAGGTTAGTAGAAAATTTAACAACGAGTCACTCTCTGCTTTGATTCTTATCGAATATGCTAGATATTAGTTGCATGCAGAGGTTTGAAAATTAGCCTGTTGTTAGCAACATCTAAGCAACATCTAACCACGTTAGAGAAAAACGATATAAGTCACGAACCAGATTGATCCACTAACCGACATAAAACATGGCCTGGACCGTTTCATTATTTGTGAACTGTTTTGATCTTTGAAACCGAACTGAACATGTGTTTCGTGTGTGTGTGTGTTCAGATCTTCCCATTGCAAGGAGAAAGTCACTGCAAAGGTTTCTTGAGAAGCGCAAGGAGAGGTAATTATTCTCCTACCATCCAAGGAATTTACCCAAAAACGAAATGAAAATATTTTTCTTTCGTCCTCTTCGTCCACCTTTTTCATTTATTTTTTAATATTCTATTAGAACCCGTGAAAAAATAATTAGGCGTCGTGCTCTTTATTATCACATACAATTTTTAGGCTTGCTTCTGGTAGTTCAACAAAGCACATGGTTCTGGTAGTTCACATAGCACGTGATATCTGGTTCTACGGATGATATTGTAGAGTTATACGTACGTAGATTAAAAAGCTCTTAGATTATTATGGAGCTACAAAAACGTGTTGACTTTTAAGTCTCCTTTTTTTGTTTACTTCCGACAAGGTCATCTCTTGCTAAAATGATTCGATTTATTTTCAATGATGAGAAAAAAATCGAAAGAAAATTAAACATTTGTTTTTTGTTTGTTTGACTTATACCATACGGCCAAACGAAATATCTAATGTGTTCTCTATAACTTACTGTTACAATAAACGCGTTTTCTCATTTTATTTTCGTTTGTGTGTGTTTGCAGAGTAGTATCAACATCTCCTTACTTTCCGACATCGGCCTAAACAAAGGCCTTATCTTTTTTTTTGATTGAGACACGAAACCAAATGGTCATGTCACCTTCCAAGACATCGATGTTCGTTTTGAGTTTGGCTTCTCCTCAATCTTTTGGAATCCCCTATCTTTTGCAGATTAGTATGTTATATAGTTGCAAATGTTTGCTATTTTCTTAAATGTTTAGTATTTTCTGTGTTCATCACGCTAGGCGCTATGTTACAAGAATATTTCTTATATATTTTCACTACTTTTGTTGAATTTGTAGTGTTAGGAAAGGTAAATGAACACGTCTCTTGGCTTCACATGAAGCTTCCGTTTACGTATTGAAAAGAAATGTGCCCATCACTCATCTTTTAACTTAACGTTTGTATTTGGAAAATATATTTTTGTTTGTTTGGTTTAGTATTGTCATATGTATTATAATGGAAGTTAGTTCAAGAAACACGTGAGTGTTGGTTCATTTTAGTAATGTACTGGTCAAGTCTTGCCGACTTACGTGACTTACTTTATGTTAAAAGTCCTAGTCTAAGCACGAGTTTGGTGGAACTGTAAATTGGGTAGAAATATATAGATAGAGGCCAGGATAAAGTGAGCGTACTTTGCGTGTCTTCTGTTTAACTAATACCATTTTCATTGAATAGTATCCATCACTAGCATTAACAAAGCATGGCGTGTCCGGATTAAAGAAACAATAGCAATTCCTATACGTCACACCATCATTTAATGTTGGCATGTTACAATTGAAACACGAATATCTGACATTATTATTGATATCTAAATTATTTGTGATTTGAAGGATTCCTCTCTATTAACGTATTTGAAACTGATAATCACGATCATCAACTGTAAAACATGTACGTTGCATTGCATTATTTCATGAAATGAAATCACGTGTTGTGGGTTTGATTTAATCTCCCGATACTAATTACTGTTGGCATCTTCAATAAACGAAATTTTTAATTCCCTTTCGTTCTAGTCAAGACTAATTGGTCTAGAAAAAGCTATCGATATTGTTGTGATTTTTTTTTTCTTTTATCATTTGCATTCAAAAACAACAGTAGTAATCTCTTACACTGATCTGCAAACACATGTAATAATAATTCGAATCACCCGTTTAATCATTACAATTTCACATTTATTGATTCGGTCAGCTATACGTTAAACTAAATTTAGCGCTTTTAAAATCTAGAAGGCTATTAGAGATTTAGGTCGAAACAATTTCACTATAGGAAGATTTCAATACAAGCAGAGAGTACGCCGTCTGTCGAAACAACTATGACAGCTTGGTTCGCTCTGCTGGAGTGAAGTGCAGCTCTTTCGCCAGGTTTGCTCTGTTTTAGAGAGCAAATTTCAGTTTTTTGGCCTCATACTTTTTAAACAAACCTTGAAAACAAAGCGTTATAAAAAGTTTTTTTTTATTTGAATAATTTAAGTTAGTAAGCTCATTTAAAGTTCCACTGATGCTGATGATTCAGATCAAATATTTTTGATGATAAGAATTAGACGATTCAGATCAAACCAGTCCACAACTTCCGTTAAGACATTTTAAATCTAAATCAAATGTCAAAAACAATAATACAAAGATTACCGAGTAACAAATCAGAATCTGAACTAAATCATATACCTATAGCTGGAAGACTTTAACATGTACTAAGCAAAGTCGTACCATTTAACTCACATCAGTTTGAGACAACGCTTAAAAAAACAGAACAAGATTCTTAGTACAAAATCAGAATATGTTGTCCAAAACGTTCATTCCATACTGACATCATTTTAAAACAATACATTCTATTTAACCTAGAGACAATCTTTATATATATATATATTGAAGAAACGGAGCATCAGTTTTAAAAAGCTCGATTTATATAATCCGCATGGTTAATCGGAAGCACCGTTGTAGTGCAAATAAAATCATCATCTGCTCCCATTCCTTCAAATAGATCTTAAACCAGAATTAAACGCATTAGATTCAGCAAATTAGAAGAGAACAAAAAAACAGCCCACAACAAAGTACTACCAATGCAATGAATTGATGAAGACAGCGTAAATTTTGTTTTATAGGCATAGAGAGACTCACAGGACAGAAGCCCTAGTTTTGAATTTATCAAATCGGCTCACATGGGCCATTCTATGATACGGTTTGGGCCGAGGCATATAATGAGCTTACTATGATTATCCTCTTTACAAAAAAAGTGTTTACGTCAGAGCTCATTTATCTCTTGCGGTTCAACCGGTTCGATTCACTAAACCGGTGAACGGAAATATTATTTCTTTTCTGATTTGCTTGTCAAACGCGACGATACGCGGTCGCAAGTTCGAAGCTCAATATCCACATGATCGGGCTCCTTAGAACAACTACGTTATCAGATATCCGCTCGATTATTCAATGTAAACGCTTTGGACAATGTAGTTTCTCTGTTCGAACCGCTGAGTCTGCACCGATATCCCCAGGCTTAGACTCTCACACTTACGGCGAATTACTCCGTCGCTGCATTAAACAAAGCGACTCAATCTCAACGAAGGCAATTCACTGCGACGTCGTCAAGCGAGGGATCTGCTTAGACCTTTACGATTCAAACATTCTCCTCGACGCCTACGTCAAATCAGGTCTCGCGAAATATGCATCGAACCTGTTCGACGAAATGCCTGAGAGAAACACTGTTTCCTACGTTACTCTCAGCCGATGCAACACGTGTGAAGATCCCGTTGGTCTTTTCGCCAGGTTGCATCGAGAGGGTCACGTGCTTAACCCTCACGTGTTCACTTCCTTCTTGAAGCGGTTCGTCACTGTAGACAAAGCTGAGATTGGCTTGTGGTTGCATTCTTTTATAGTTAAACTCGGTTTTAGCTCCGATAAGTTTGTAGGAGCTGCGCTTATCAATGCCTACGCCGTCTGTGGTGTTGTTGATAGTTCAAGAAGTGTTTTTGAAGGGATTTTGAGTAAGGACGAAGTTGCTTGGGCTGGGATCGTTTCTTGCTATGTGGAGAATGGGTTTTTAGAGGAGTCTCTTGAGCTGTTATCTCGTATGGGGATGGAGGGTTTCATGCCTAACAACTACACCTTTGCTTCTGCTCTTAAGGCTAGTATTGGTCTAGGGGAGTTTGATTATGCAAAGAGTGTTCATGGGAGGATATTGAAAACGTGTTATGTGTTGGATCCTCGTGTTGGTATTGGTTTGCTTCAGTTGTATACACAGCTTGGAGACATGTCTGATGCTCTCAAAGTGTTCAGCGAGGTGCCGAAGAGTGATGTGGTGCCTTGGAGTCTTATGATTGCTCGTTTTGGTCAGAACGGGTTTTGTGACGAGGCGGTTGGTATGTTTATCCGAATGAGAGGAGCTTTCGTTGTCCCTAACGAGTTTACTTTTACAAGTATATTGAATGCGTGTGCTGTTGGAAAGTGTTATGGCTTAGGAAGGCAGCTTCATGGGCTTGTGGTGAAAGGTGGGTTTGGTTTGGATGTCTATGTCTCGAATGCTCTTATCGATGTATACGCCAAATGTGAGAAAATGGATACCGCTGTGAGGTTATTTGCTGAGTTGTCAAGTAGGAACGAGGTGAGCTGGAACACAATCATTGTCGGGTATGCGAATCTAGACGAGGCAGAAGAAGCTTTAAACTTGTTTCGTCAAGCCCTCAGAAACCATGTGTCGGTAACTGAAGTAACTTGCTCAAGTGCTATTGGAGTTTGTGCTTCTTTGGCAAGCTTGGAGCTAGGCTCCCAAGTGCATGGCCTGGCGATAAAAACTAACAATGCCGAGAAAGTTGCAGTGAGTAACTCATTGATAGATATGTATGCTAAATGTGGCGATATCAAAGACGCACAGTCTGTGTTCGACGAGATAGAAACCAAAGCAGTGCCTTCTTGGAATGCGTTGATCTCAGGGTATTCCACACATGGGCTGAGTAGAGAGGCATTGAGAATCTTCGACGTTATGAAGGATAGTGATTGCAAGCCAAACGCGTTAACGTTTCTTGCTGTTCTTTCCGGATGCAGCAATGCAGGATTAATAGACGAAGGTGTAGAATGTTTTGACTCGATGATTCGAGATCATGGTATTGAACCATGTTTGGAGCATTACACGTGCATGGTCAGGCTTTTGGGAAGATCAGGGCAGCTCGAGAGGGCAGTGAAGCTGATCGAAGAGATTCCATATGAGCCTAGCGTTATGATCTGGCGGGCAATGCTTAGTGCCTCGATTGGTCAGAACAATGAGGAGCTTGCAAGGAGAGCGGCAGAGGAAATACTAAAGATCAATCCAATGGATGAGGCGACGTATGTTCTGTTATCAAACATGTACGCAGGTGCAAAGGAATGGGCAAACGTTGCCTCCGTTAGGAGAAGCATGAAGGAAAGAGGTGTGAAGAAGGAACCTGGTTTAAGTTGGATAGAGCATCAAGGAGATGTGCATTACTTCAGCGTGGGAAAGTTATCGCATCATCCGGATATGAAGCTCATTAACGGGATGTTGGAATGGCTTAACATGAAAGCAAAACGAGCTGGTTATGTTCCTGATAGGAAGGCAGTTCTGCACGATATGGATGATGAAGAAAAGGATAAGAGATTGTGGTTTCACAGCGAGAGGTTGGCTCTGGCGTTTGGGCTTGTTCGAATGCCATTGTCAAGAAGTCGCATATTAATCATCAAGAATCTGCGGATATGCTCGGATTGCCACAGTGCTATGAAAGTGATATCAAGTATAGTTCAGAGAGATCTTGTCATCCGAGATATGAACCGGTTCCATCATTTTCATGATGGAGTTTGCTCTTGCGGTGACTACTGGTGAATGGAGGGAGACGCGAAGATGATAAACACAAATCTCAACATTTTTTGTCTCATTATTTAGGGATATTAGATTACAACAAAGTCTGATATGCTTATTCCACATGACAAGGTACAGAGTATACTTAGTTAACTACACAGATAAAAGGAAAGCGAAGAGCTTAACCTTGGACTTGGATTCACAAGCCTAGAGACTAGAGAGCATAACATCTAACATCGATGATATACAGAATTTCTACAGACTGTGCAGCTCAACTTGAAGATAGAGAGTTCACATATCCATGTCGTCAAAGATCTCTTCATCCTCTCCATATGGAGGTGAGTCAGCGAGAAATGCATCACTTGCCAGGTTACTGCAACAGACACTTATATAGTTGGTAAGACTTTTAAAGAAGATGACAGTAAAAGAGACAGATAACTATATACTCATCTCACCTTATGCAGCAGAAACGAAACCCTGCAACACGCTTCAGTTTCCGGTTGTAGAACAAGAAACAGAAAGACCATCTGGATTTGACCCAACAGGAGAAAAAGAATAAGGAAACAGCCTTTAAGTTAGGCTAGAATCTGTGGTTTGAGAAAAAAAGGAAAGTTGTTGTAACTCACATTGCTCCTTCTTCGAGGAAAGGATCAGCATTAGGATTCGGGTTGTAAACATATATCTCACAGTCAGCTAGTTTCACAACCTGTATCACATTTGTATGATTACAGTTCTTTCCCTTACTCTTGCCTAGCTTCTAATACGTTTCTTATTACAGTGAAATTACCTCATCAAGAGCCTCGTAGATTGCCTCAAGTAAGGAACCATCCTCATTCCTCTCAGTCCATTCCTTTAAAACAGATGAGAGAATACATATGATACTGTTGTTAAAAATCTCCATCTAACAGACTTAGAATACCTTGGAAGCCTCAAACATATAGTTGTTAAAAATCTGAGTAAACGTGTCCCAGCTCTCCTCCGAGAAAAACTGATGTGCTTTCACAGCGCTGAAAACAAAAATAGAAAAACAACAATGCAGTAGTGATAGAGTTATACACATAGATGGACTCTTTCATGTTCAATCAGACACTAGACCGAACTTTCACACAAACGGTTTAGTTACGCATTTTTGGGGGAAATGGAGAGAATTGAACTCTCAACTAACAACAGTTCAATGAACCGTTGGTCAAACCTTCTGACAACACTCCCACACAGATTTTTCAAAAGGGGGAATTATATATAGCGGGTTGCCATGTCGCTCAAGAAGCTGACAATGAACATTACCCATATAATCCCCCTCCCTTAAAAAGATTTACAAACACACAAGTACCTGAAATCGTAGTCTGGATACATCTGATAGAGTGTAAGAACCAAGTAGATCAAAGCCTTTCGACTGTGGATTAAGCAAATAAAATATGTAAAGAAGATATACATTAAAAAGAAAGGTGAAAAAAGCTGTGTAACATTGACTCCTTACCTTGATCTGCTTAACAAGAGATCAACAGGTGAAGACGAGTCAGTGTCAGAAGATTTGCCAAGATAATCGAGCATCTGAGTTTCAAGTAACATGAAACAATTAAAAAAAAAAAGTCAACAAGCAGAAGCTGTACACATTCAATGATCAAGACCAAAGCACATGGTTGATTGTAATAATTAGATGCAAGTAATTTATACCTCATTCTCCAAACTGAGAGACAATCTTTTATCAGTTCCAGCATGTTTACCTATCAAAATAAATAAATAAATAAAATTATATTATTTTCTTTGTAGCCCAGAAGATATCTTCTGACAAAAAAGAACAAGAACACGTCCTTACAAGAATAAGCTTCAAGGCAACCTTTGATAGTTCTTTCCCCGAGATTTAGATGACCCATAAACACATTCAATCTGTAATATATAAAAAAACCTTTCAGATAAAAAAAACTAAAATTCTCATAGTTCACCAAACAAAAAAAACTCAGATTAACCTGTCAAGGTTGGTGTACTCCAAGAACTTCATGATGTAGATACGATAAACAAAAGATAACCTAATAATTACAAAGAGAGCAGGTTAGATTAAGCAAAATTCATCACGCAATTCTCAGATCTAAGGGTTTTTTGAAAACTAAACATTTATAATAACCGAAAATAGAATCATACAATTCAGATAATTGAACCGTGAGAACTGAAAAAAAAAATGAGCGGCAAAGAGAATTGAATTTTTGGCAAATAAAAATTCGAGAGGAGAAACGAACCTCTTTCAACGGTTTTTGCGGAAAGGAAGACGAACTTGTTGTTTGTGTATTGTATTCTGCTGGAATCTATAGCAACCCGCTAGGAATCCTCGCACGTGCAGATGCGGATATGCTTCGGTCTATGATTGGACAACGTAACGTCTGAGTTTTAAGGATCTGGACTGCGTGCCGTTTGTATGCTGTTTCATGGGCCGTTCAACTTTGGGTTTTTATTATATGTTAGTAGCCTTTTTCGTTGTACTATTTAAATTTAATAGATGACACGTATCTTGTTTTCTTTGCGTCACTTTGAATTGATTTTTGTTTTATCCAACCAAGGACACCTTTCTTGACAATGATGGCTTCGATCGAGGTGGACCACTTTAACATATTGATAAACCTCACATTATTTTTTACATGTGCGTGAACCTCTCAAAAAGACTCGTACCGAACTGCAAGTTAAACCATGTGTATTTTTTATCAAAAAAAAACCATGCGTGTTTCATGAATCAAGGTCCAAAACCATTTATTCCGGGGTTTAATGGGCTTATATATTCAGCTGAACCCATGGTGCAGCCCAAAACCATTTACCAACACCCAGGCTTGCATACACGTCCCTTCCAACACTCTTTGGGAGGAGTGTGTAAAATAAAATAATGTGTACTGTAAAAGCAAGAGAATGTACCACATTTGAAAATAGGATGGCAGTGGCAGATGATCATGATTGCGATTTTGGATGGACAGTCTCGGTGATAGGCTCAATGCGATACAGCATCCCATGAATTGTAATTTTAGCTTACGATTTTGTGTTTTAGTTTGTTTCTTGTCTTTTTATGTCTTCCAAATATTCTCTCGGCTTATATATACATATCTATATATATATACATGAACTATTTGTATGTAAAAGTGCTGTATGTACGAAAGACAATACAAGTTAGAAAGAAACAAATCTCTGTCTCATGCCCCAAAACATTTGGAAGACATGAATGTGTGTATATCAGTATATATATATCAACGCTGTTATTACTAAGTCTGATCAGTTAAGCTCTTTTTCAAAAAAAAAAAGAAAAAAAACTAAGTTTGATCATGTCAACACAAATATGTATGCATGCTTTCAGTTTTTTATTTTATTTTGGTATTTTATTAGTGTATTTTTTTATTATTCAATACATTTCCATGACTTATAGCCACATTGGAAATTTGTAATTATGTTGCTTTTGTTTGATTTAATTCTTAGTTTTTGACTAAATTTAATTCTTAGTTTCTTACATTTTTAGGATAATAGCTAGTCATTATTCATAAATATATATATATATATGTATGTCAGGGTCAGCATATATAGGAGTAACAAAATTAAAACTAGCTAGAAATAGAAAATAGTGCAATTAGCTTTAGTTTATGTCAGAAATTGAAAACTTGGTTTAGTGGAGTTTATGTATGTGTACATGAATAGAAAAACGAGAATCCCGCGTGGCGCAACTCAAAAGAACAAGAAAATACTTGGATTCAAGAGAAAGAGAAGTTGAGCAGAAATTTTGATTTGACCATTGAACGAGAGAGATGATGAAAAATATAGATGCACATGAATCAGTGTATCTATGTATTAAATTCGTAAAGGAGAATATTCGTTAAGACGTGAAGAGGAAGAGGTGGTTGTAGACAAAGGGGACATGCAATGCAGAAAGAGAGAGAAAGTTATGTTTCTTTTACAACATCGGAATGATAACTCTTCCCACTCACCTCACTATATGCCTCAGAATTTACTTGTCCCGATAGGCCTGCCTAAAGGCACCTTTCTTCCAATATGCATGCCCATATTTATACATTAAACAACAAATATCCGCATTAGAAAAAAATAGAGCAATATCTTTTACGTTCGAAAGTTATTGTTTATGTACTTTCTTTTCTTCTTCATATTGTTTATGTACTCACCCAAGCAATGTATGAACAAACTGAACAAACCATACAAAAGTTAGATCGAAGCAAAGGTTATTGTTTATGTAGTCACCCTAACTCAAACAAATTTACATAATTCTACTTCTTGGTAGAGTAAAAAATATTGGTATTAGTATAATCTTTTTGGAAGACAAAAGGGATATAACTTTTTTTTTGTGGTTGATTCAAAGCCTAAGTCATTTCATGCCCTATGCAATGTCACTAGCTAAGAGGCCACGCCTCTGAACCTTTTCACTTCATCTTTTCCACCCAAAGCTGACTATCTCCCTCTGTGCATGTATGTATGTGTTGTTGATGTAGTACACTTTTGTAGATTGACCATGCACAGATTACTGTTGACATTTAAATGAATCTTTAAGAAAATAATTATTCGCAACTCGTAAGACTCATGGTTGATCGTAACTGTGTGACATGACTTCAGCTAAATAGAATGATTGAACGTGCATACTTGCAAGAACGGAAATATTCAGAATTAACTGAGGTGTGAAAAACAAATTTTAGCAAAAAAAAAACCTGAGGTGTGAAAAGAATATTATTATGATCATATTACCCATACCCATCTGAATGTAATATATATGGGGCTCCAGTTGTACCAGTTGTCTTAGTTTTGTTTTCTGAATTACCAGGAAATTCGGACCAAAGTTCTAATCCCCCTATGTCCGAGACCATGTAATATTAGTTTCTCGACGTGTTTTAGTTAATCAATGTGACATCGATCAATTTTCAATCAACTTTGTTTTCATTTCCCTATCTTCTCTTGTAAACACTAGCTGATGTTGATCACTTGTTTTTATTACGAGTCGTGAGTAATTACCGAATTTATATGGGTTATTGACCTTAATTATCGTTGAAGTTCCATGTTGGTTTTGATATATTTGTGAATAGTAAAAAAACATGCATAATCCGTCTTCAGAACAACCTGAAGTCTTTTCTTCACTTTTGTATTGACATCAATATATTAGTGACTTTTCTTCTGAGACACTGTCTCGAACACGAAGCATTTCTAGCCACTTAAGTTCAACAATGTTGCCAGTATATATCAACAAGAAATAACTTTGAGTAGATGGGATCAACTAATTTTTCCTATTCTAATAAAAACGTACTAACATAAAATTGCTGGGGAGCACATGGTTTCTTAATAGAAGTACAATTGGATGAGAAACAAGCATCAGAAGGTCTGTATATTTTGCTGTATTATCTGGGGAAATGAGCTTTTAACCGAAAACATCATCATTTTCGGTGCATGCCAAATTCCCCTCAATCGTTTTGGTGGCATTTTTTTAATCACTGACTTAAATATTCCTGTTTCATTTAGGAATAGTTAACTACTATCCTTGGGATTATTAAAACACTTCATATCTTAATAATTGAACTTTGACAGGTCTAATGTCATCATGCCTCGCACTCCACTCTTCTCGTTTTCTGGCTTTACTGAAATTCCCAGCTTTTATTTAACCCTAGAATACCAAAAACATTTTTAAAAAGGGCAAATTATTTGTCTATTTAAAGAGTAAAGACAACACACATAAACAAAAACAAATCTACGTATAATATGCTAATTATAACTTTACTCGGTCAACTCACTGAATGTTTTTTTTCCTTTTCTAAAAAAGGTACAATAAATAATAGTGATCGGAATTTCCTTAGTTGTACGTTGAATTTCAACAATTTTGATTGTGAAAATATTCGAGCTGTAGTTTTATAACTTGTGTTGTTGTACTTCTTATTTTAATTTTTCTAAAACTATTTTAAACTAGAGAATAGTGATTTGTATTTCTTTAGTTATACGTTGAAGTTCAAACAATTTTGACTGTGAAAATGTTCAAGCTGTAGTTTTTTATAAAGCTACAACTTCATTAATCTTTCCAAAATGAGACATCATTTTACAAAGAGTTTCAGATGAAATAGAGTTGAAATGAAGCAAACAAAACAAGCTAGAACAAAGTAGAACACGTGTGAGCTTTATGATTGAGAAAACTGTAACATCTGATGCGGAAGATACAATTATATCTGAATGAACCTAAACCAGTTGAACAAGAATGAATCTTGACTCTGGTTTCGGTTACTTGTGGTGAGACGATGACGAGAGCGAGCTGCAGCTTGATCAAGGCCCGCAAGCTTTGCTCTCGTTAATGTGATGATGTCTTTCCTTACAGCATGAGGAGGCTTTGAGGGACCTGCATGCATTCTGGAGTTCCTTTCGCGCCACAGAGAGTAGATTGTGGTTTGGTAATGTAGGTGGCAGATTGTTTTAAGTTTGGAGTTAGAGGAGCAACTCCGAAGCCAAACCAATGCTGCCGTGTAAGATGCGGGGGTGACAGCGATGGATGATTGAAGAAGGAATTCCAAAGTTCCGAAGAGAAAGCACATTCAAAGAATAAATGAGAGCTTGTTTCATGTAGAGTCCCACAGAGAATGCAATCCGGCGGAACCGAGATACCCCAACTGATTAGTTTGTCTCTCGTGTAGTAGTTTTATAACTTGTGTAGTAGTTATACTTCTTACTTTAGTTTTAAAAAAAAATTCACATAAGACTTTTTTTTCGTCAAACTTTTAAAATAGAATTACATGTGTGAATTTTGCAAAGTATTGTTATATAGTAAATTAGTAATTTTGGTAAAAATATGTAATAAGAGGTAGTTGATATGGGTCTTTAAATCTGAATAGGCGACGATAGAACTACTGAAGTGTGCACATATTATATCTTTCGAGATCGAGAAAGGTTTTGCATCTGCTGAATCATATGTACGGCGAATTAGGAAAAAAAAAAACTTGGACCAATAATAAATTTGCCCTTTTTTGGGACAGCCAAAGAAATGGTGTCGACTAAGTATATATGCATGAGTAAACATGTGTAGTCTGTTGTATATACGTGATATAATCTGTATTTTGTAATTTGTACATGTCTCGCATGATATATTCTCGATAAAAAGGATATTAGTTGTAATGATAATGTACATTAATTGAGGAATATACCACTATAGCTTCTCCTCTTGAAGAATTAATATCTTTTGTACGTTGAGTAGGTGTAAGAAATATCTCAAAACGTTAGTTGGCCTGATGACGCAGGTAGTATGCTGGTTTTATTTGATTATATTGTATTATCGTGGATTGAGTCCTCCATGCAGCTAGCTAGGTTCAATATATATACTAATTTTCTATGTGTATGTTTGTAAGTGATCGTGAAGAAGTAGATGATGATTGGTAAAAATATTTTACAGCAACAAAATTCTGCCCATCAAACTTCTCTTTGCTTTTTAATAACCTTCAAAAACAAGTCAGATAGTTTACATAATTAGATAAATGTTATGATTTCTATGAATTTGTAATATGTTTTCAACTCATTACAAACTTGATAAATATGAACCAAAGAGTCGTTGAAGATTCGAAGGCATTATTCAGATCATCGAAATACATTTTTTCCTTATTAGTCAATACTTTATACGTTTCAAGAAAAAACAAAACAAAAATTGAATTCTGATAATCATCGTCCATTTTTTTTGTTTAATGCAAGTATATGTGAAGGAAAAAGAAAAAGAATACGGGTGTATAATAATAACAATGAAACCAAAATAATGTACATGTACTGAGATTGACCGCATAAGAAGTTTTCCATATAACTAGTGCCCATTACTCTGTATAATTACAAGATTAACATTCTCTCTCTCTCTTTATTGGTTTTGCTCTTCTTCTCTCTCTATCTACTCTTTTTTCTCTGCAACAATTTCATTCCCACAAGACTCCAAACAAAGAGAATTGATAGAAAGTGAGATTTGAAGAACTTATTGTCTCCCTCCTCTAGCCCTCTCCTACCATTAAGATACATATAATCTCTCCCTCTCCCCTTCTCTCCAGCGAGCTCCATGGCTTCTCCGGTCTCTGACCATTCCTCGAGTTGTTGATCTCTCGTTTCCATCTAAGAACCCTAATTTATTAGTTTCTCCTCCGTCTGCCTTCATGTTGAGATCATCAGAAACGCTTTGTCTCACTCCTCTCCGGCTTTCTTTGGCTATTACGGTCTCAGGATTCTGCCATGGTTCTTGATTCCGAATCATCCTCCTCGACAACGCTTCTTCTTTCATGTGCGGTTTCCAATAGTTTCGCTTTTATGAGGTTATTACAAAACGGGCATCACTTTTCTTCTGTCTCCGAGGACGACTACGGCAACATCAACAACAAGAAGAAAGACATTCGCTTAGGATCTGATCACCACCAAGTTTGTAGGAGAGATTGTAGTTTCATGGCCGATCAAGAAGAGCCTAGAAGTACTACTTCTAGGTTAAGCTCCAAGGACGACCACGACGACGACGACAACAACAACAACAACAATAGCAATAACAATAACAATAATAATAATACCAACAATGAAGCCGAAGACCATGAGATGAGACAAGAAGGATGGCTCCGGTTAAGCACAGGCCACGAGGATGATGTTAAACTGGATCTTGACAATAAAAATCATACCAATCAAACGGCTGGGAGAGACTCTTTTCTAGAGCTCAACCTTTACTCCGGCAGTTCAAGTAGAGAAGAAAGAGTTGGTCGTCCATTAATGTCATCTATCTTTCACCATCAGCATGAACCAGGAGGGGTGATGATTAATCCTTTGATGTTCCCTACCAGGCCTGACCAGGAGACGATTGGTTCTTGGTCGGCTGCGTTTAGGACGTCTTTTGTTCCACAAAGCCTAGTGCAACCATCATCGTCATCTGCTTCTTTGATGATGCCATTCATAGGTCCTTACTTTGGTCGCTCCAATTTTCAGCAGCAGTTAATAAGGAACAATAATAATAATAATAATAATCCGGATGTGGTGGCTGGTCCAAGCTCGAGTTTTCGAGTCATTGATCCTCCCAGGCGACCCCATTCCGGCATTTGGTTCCTTCTTCAAGCTTCTCAAAACCAGTAAGTTCTAAATTGATGTTAACGTCCTAGAGACTTTGTTCTCTAAGGTCCATAATTTCTCGATTACAATTACTAGTTGTAGTTAAAGTACTAATCAGCGGCTTTGTTTTGGTGAGCGTCTTAGGACAAGAGAACCATTCTTGCCTCAGATACCCAAGAGCTACTTGAGAATCAAGTAAGTGTATATTAAGACGCTATCATTCTCTGAGTGTATACTATAAGACTAACAGATAAAACGACGTCAATTTTATCAAAAGTTTATGGCTAATTAATTTTGGTGTTCTTGAATTTTGTAGGGACGGGAAGATGACTGTTCGAATATTGATGAAATATTTGGTGAGCAAGTTGAGATTGGAGCACGAATCACAGGTTTTTTTTACCAATCTCGTAAACTCTTTAATTGCACTTTCTTTAACTTTTTTTTTCTAGATTCCATGTACACGTTGCTTGCCGTAATTACAAACTCCTTAGTTGCTTTCGGAAAAACCAAAAAAAATCTGAAACTTTACATAAATATTTTTAAAGCATATAAGATGATGAGAATAGTACGATAAAAACATAAACATTTTTAGTAAAAGAAAAGAAGAAAACGTGGAGAGGGTACATTCATGGGGGTTGGTGTGAGGAACATGACAACAACGTCGGAACTAAAATGCCACAAAAGTGTCTCCATGTTAATTAGGTCACTGGTAGATGTCGCTGCTAGGTATAAGCCGTTTAGTTATTTCTTTGTTTTTATATGCTTATTATCCATAAATTGATTTTCAACCTTTTTCGACTTTGTCTTACTTGCTCCTTTTTATAGTTTAGGATTGATTAACGGTCGAGCCATTAGTTAATTAGTGCCTACTCATGTGTTCGACGTACAAAATTTTCATTTGAGATGAGTGCAACCTTTAATTTATTTATTTTATACATCGTATACACGACAATCCATCCATCTACCAACCTACTTAATTATACAAAAATACACTAAAATTTCAGAAACCGATTCCTTCGTAAAATTATATATTATGTGCGTACGTTTTAAGTGTTTTGAGTACATTTCGAAACTACAAATCAAGCTTTTCTACCAACCCTTTTGAAACTAGAAACCCAAATATCCGAAACAAAACGTGTTATCAGTATAAACTATATAAGTTTGAAAGAAATAAAAAATTTAGTTTCTCCTTTAACTATAAATAAATTACTTTTATATAGTTCCTAAAAAACACTACAGGTTAGTCTAGTCTTGAATCAAATCTACAAAACATTTCATATAAGTTCCACAACTTTCCATCCTAGCGTGCTCTTATTCTATCAGCGTATCTTAGCATTAAAAAAAAAATCTATCAGCGCTAATTTCGCTTCTTGTTGCACTTGTGTTTTTGCTATATATTGTTGCCTGTCTTCTATTTGATTTTTCTGAAACAATGTCCCCTTAGGGAAGGGATGTAAGAAAGATGAATAAAGGTATGTTTTAGAAAAAAAAACATTTCATATAAGTTATGAGTTTACCGTTTTCAGATGCATCGGAAAACATTTATTGACCTATGTTATCACCTAGTTTGAGAGATAGTTACCAAAATAATACTAATTTATGGCCACCAAAAGTTACCTAGTTTAGTTTTATCTAGTTACGGCTATGACATCGTACCGCATCGTTTAGAAAAACTCGGTTCATGAAACTAATCGTATTATGCATGTGTATATATATATACATTGGCAAAAAAATACACGTAGAACTGTGACTAATAGCTATATCGCACGCTTCTTCCATAGCTAGTTATTATCTCGAATGATGAATACAGTAAAGTAAGTTCCTATCATATGCATGCTGACTTTGAAACCTTACGAGTCGAATTCATGAAACAAAAAGTGTCATTTCCGTTTATTTTCTTTTTTGGTAAAAAATAAGAATTCAATTTCTAACAGTATCACGTACGATGCTTCTCGTGCAAATTTAATCGTTGATGTGTTTGCATTTATGCGCTCGCTTACCCATGATACGCTATAACTTTTATGATTCCTGATTAATAATTACATTTTTCTTGACAACGAATAATTAGAAAGATGGATACTTCTTTTCCGTGCGAAGGGATAATTCAATGTTTTTTTTTTGCTAAATGATAATTCAATGTTCAAATCCCAGTGTGCTGTGTGCATGGAACGTCACTAATGGTCTTTTGATAATTAGCAAACGATGAATTATTGCTTTTGATACTTGAACCCTTTTTGGGTGCAAATGTTAAGAAACGTGATCCCTTTTTCTCTTTTTATTTATTTTCCTTGCACTTTAAAACAAATCGGAAGTCACACACACAGATGAATTAATCCGTTAGACGCCGTACGAGTCTGCGAGACTGCATGAGACGTTTAGATAAACAGACATAAACCAACCGTACACGTAGGTTTATCTTTTAAGAAGAATTTGATAACCTGCTTTGATCCATGCATTTATTTATCGAACAGTGCATATAAAAGTACTTAGAAACGCACACAGTTTATACATAGTTCTCACTTACATAAATAAAAACATAATTTTTCAAAGAGTGCTATAAGACAATTTCATTGAGATGACGATCTTAAATTGTTTGGAATATAAAATAAATTAGGTTGTTGTAAGCATGTTTTCCTGAAACATTCTTCAGAAGTTATAATTAACTAGACGCAGATAAAATAAACTATAATATTTAGGTCAACTCAATGTTTATAAATTACTCAAATCACTAAGTTTTTCTGTCTTTTTGCATTAATCCATGCCATGAAGTATGACAAATGGAACGAGACAATCAATATAAAATTTATATGTATGTATGCAAGTCTACAAATTATATATTTGTTGTGTCCATATCTTGATGAAATAATTAAGGTTCATTGACAGTCTGTTTATTTCCTGTCCATTTCTCCGAATTATGGAAAATAAAAACAACATAAAAGTTAGTACAAGGTACATATGTGTTCAAATGGTTTATGTTGATTAACAATTCATATAAATAGCTTATACGGCAGATGAATTTTGTTATTTGATGATAAAATAACATTTTTGTGCACATATACAAATAGCATACGAAGAACACTAGTCGTCATATCAGTTTGGTAATATAGGTGTTCTACAAAAAAAAGTTGCACAATTTTTTTTTCTGTGTTTGTATCTATAAATTTTAATCATTTAATAATATATATTGAAAATTGATAAATATATATATATATATTTATGACATAAATTTAATGTTTTAAAAGTATGAAAATCAAATTTTCTAAAAGATATATATATATATATATATATATATATATATATATATATATATATATAACATACATTATTTTGAAATTTCACTTTATTTTTTTTCACCCAAAAACAGGGTTTTTTATATAGCGTCCACATGTCATCATTAGCTAATTTTATTTTTGATAAAACCCTTCATTGAAGTTGCAATTATGTGCATGCATTCATATATGTGTGTGAAATATTTACATAGTATATAATGATGTGAATGTGTGTGTATAATAGAGTTGGGTAGGGCATAGGTATCAAGAGTGTATAATAAATATGACTGTAATGATTAGGCAGCCATAATCCGACTTCGTGGTGGCATTGTTCCTCCATTTATTCCTCCTCTTTTAAGTCTTTTTTTATCAACCCTCCTCTTTAAGTCTCCTTTGACTTTTTAGACGTAAGAAAACAAAAAGGTTTTAAAAGCGAGAAGTATTCCGTAAATTTTGAAATTTCCGTTGCTCCGCATGACTTTTTTTTTCTCAACACGGCCTCGTTCCATAAAATAAATATTCCCAAATGACAATTACTATATTTTATTTATACTAATAACTTACTAATACTAAAAGTAATCTAAAAGTTATTTCAGCCTTTTTGGTAGGATTTCAAACATTTGTTTGTCATTTTTGTTTTTTTAAATTGTTAGATAACAAGAATATAAAAGGACACATGTTATTTAATACTAAAACAACAGAAACAACTAATCTTCAGAAACTAGATCATATTTGTTTTCTTGATGCGCTCTCATATCTGATATAAACTTTTTGGTTTTTTTTTTTCTGAACAGAAACTTTTTTGTCTAAAATGCCAGTTTTTTTTTGAAACACACACACACACACACACACACACACACACATATATATATATATATATATCATGGAATTTGTATGTAGACTAGCTATATAGTTCCCCTTTTCTATCTTTCATAAAAAATGAAAAAAAACTTTTGATGATCTTTCAAAATGTTACAGCAGATGCTATAAATACGACTTTCAAAAATCGTTGTTTCCATATGAAATACATAGAATAAATTGATGCTTAGACGTGTTAAAAAAACTGATGCTTAGGCAAACCGTCATGCTTATGTTAGAAATGGCTCATCAACACCAGCGATATTGCATTCAAAAAAAAAGAAAAAAAACATCAGCGATATATTTCTCTCCCCTTGTTATAGCTATCTTTGTTAGTGTCTCGTGTAGGACCCTTCCTTCAGAAAAACCCCTAGTAAATTTGGTGCTTAAAAGACTTTCCCCCCCATCAATCATACTCATATCGTTTAAGTGTGCGCACTTTCTTATTATTTATAGAGGATCGTATATATACAATCCTGATCCTAATCTTACTTAGCACAGTCTAGTCTCTATCGAGATGTTATGAGTTTAACTGTAAGCAGACTTCTTTTTTTTTTTGTCAACCGTAAGCAGACTTCAAATAGTGTAAATATAAGCTCATTGCCAATACAAACTTGACCATGTAAAATCTAAAAGACACGTCTCGCAAATAATCGCCTAGACTCCAAAATCTAGGTACAATGTATTGTAGAATATATAGATGCCAATAGGCTAGTACATTTTTTAAATTGACAAGCTCGCAATCAACTTGTATATAAGCATATATTGATAAATGATGTATTTTACGTGGGGGAAAAGCAATGCATGAAGTCGCCCTCAGCAACAGAATTATTTGCATTTTTAAAAAGAAACAAAGTGGCACTAATAAAGGGTAGATAAGGAGCCCTGAACATTATGTCCTTTTAAGTTAGTGATGCGATGCATGCAAAACATTTTAGCATATCCGACTACGACTTCTGTGGTCCCTATTTTTATATTCAGTTTTACATTATGCATGTAGGTCCCTTAATGAAAAATAGAAATATTAAGAGCATCATTAATCCGGAGCTCTTCAAGTGAGATGATTAGTGTAAGAACTGTTTCTTAACGTTTAACTAAAAACTAGATTTTGATCCGCACAACCGTGCGAGTGTTATTTTCAGTTATATATATATATAAATATATATATATATATATTTATTTGTTTTAAATCGTTAATGGTATATTTTTAATTTTAATGTTTTATAACTATTTCAAATATAAATAACATATAGTTTACATATTGTAAATAATCAATTGTTTAAACCATCACATGTATTTTTTTTATCTCTTATTATATATCTATCTTATTGTATTTACTTTTAATTATTAAACAAATTAATATGTGACAGATTGTAAATGATAAATGTATACTTATTAATGCATAATAATATATAGTTCAATTCTAATTACGAAATTGGTGAAAATTATGATATTGTTAAAATATTTAGATTAACATAAATTTTTTTAATATGATTGATTGTGATTATATAACAGATAAAAATATAATAGAATCTTTATAAAATCTTTTTAAACAGATTTTAAATTTTTTAATATATATATATATATATTTTTATTTATTTTAAATGAAAAGATATCAAAAGATATTGTGATTATGTTTCCGGTTTATTAGAAAACATAAATGATATCATTCATGTTATATATAAGTTATATTATTAGTAATAATAAATGATGTTAAATGATTTTTATGAATAGTCCATTGAATTCATTTTTTTAAAAATCACACATGAATCAATATTGTGACTTCTGTTTTAATATAATAGAAGTTAAGAACTGGTTCTTCAAGTCTCTTATTTAATAACAAATTCTTAATTTTTTTAGTTAAAAGTTAAGAAACAGTTTTTTAGGTCCCGCTAAGATGTTGATATGTGAGATAGAACACTATTTTCATATACTATAACCAGACACTATAGTAATTTATCTCAAGTCTCAACCGTAGATGATATTCCATTTGGTATCTTATTATCTAATTGAACGTATCTAACTGCATCAACTACATTACAATGAAATTAGTGTCTAACTAAAAACATAAATTTGTGACTTGAATGCTTTTGGGTCACAAACTTGAAATTAAAACGTAAAAAGAAGACGTGCATGAGATGATGGTGATTTTGTCGTGGGGTATAATGTCTCCATTTAGTGTCTCCAATTTAGAAACTCTGATCCTTCTCGGAATATAGTATCCTTTTATATGATTTCATCAGTTTATCTACACAAAGTTTATCCTTTTAGATCGCAATTTTTTTTCAGTCTACAGCTACCAATCTACCAAAATATTGTAAAAATTAAAGCTATTAAGCATAAGAGCAGGAAGAAATATTGATAAATAGTAGTAGGAGAATGGGTTAGGATGGTTTGACAAGTTTGAAAACATATGTTGAGTCTAAAGATAGACTTATAGTTTCCATAACGTTTAATTTGCTTTGTGTACACTTCTTGGATATTCAATTGGAACACAAAGTAATAGAATTTTAAGCTGAAATGGACTCATAATACTCATCACTACGGCATAACACTAAAGTCTATTTCGAGAAGTCATTGAAAAATGCACTACGATTTACGGGTAGAAAAAGGGTAGGGACACGAAATGATTGAGATTTTGGACATCGTGGGTACCATTCAAAATTCAAATCTATCATCAAGTTAATTCATTATATCGTGAGTATGTGTTGCATAGTTTTCTTTAACTTATTATATGTGAAATAAGTCGTGGAGTCATTGTTGGTGTTGCTCTTCTTTAAAAGCAATCGTGTTAGAAAAAACAGGAATCTCTTAGAAGTAAAGTAGAGATTACATAATTACGGCATTGCGTAGCCACTTTGACACGTTGCATTTTCCATCACTCTCCCTCCGTCACCTCTACGATGCAATGATCTCATTACATCAAACAGTAACATACTCATTTATACCTAAAAAATGTAGAAACTTCAGTGTTAATTCAGTTTTTTCACTTCGAACCCCGGCCACTGCGCAAATTTAACATGCGGGGCGCAGCGTCCAGGACCGCCTTCGGGTGGATAGTCGGTCGTCCAATTAGCGAACCGGAGACCTGGGTCATCAAAAAAAAAATAAAAAAAAAAAAAAAAAAATAATTCAGTTTTTCAGCTTTGGTCTATGTGTTTTGTGTGTTGTGTGAATAACTCTAAGCACATAGTTAAATGTTTTCTGTGTTTAATAGGACTAACACTATTATGATTTTATTTTTGTAAAATGAAAAGCAGGTAGAGATAAGATGCAGAGGGCAAGAACTGGAGCCAGTGTTGACACTACAACATGTGAGAGATACAATTTGGAGAGGAAGCAGAGACAATTCTTCTATTTCACAAAACCTTACTTTGCTTCCAAACTCATCTACCTCTGATCATCTCATGGTCCTTCATTATGGTAGGACTCTTTCTTAATTATCCATATATTATTTTCTCCATTTTCTTTATTTTTAACACCATATTATTCTCAATAAAAACAACTGCCCACCCTTTCTTCTTTTAACTCAACATCCCACCTTCAATTGTCTTCTTCCCTCTCTTTTTTTTGGCGGGTGGTTTTGATTATTTATTTATCTATAATCTATCCTTAAGGCCCTTTTTTGTGCGATTTGTCGAATGAGATATATCAAGAACAAAAGAGTATCTAATTCAGTAGGAGTGTGCATGCCCCCGATTGATGTTTTTATTGATGCATCTTCCGGGGCTGCGAGTAACATTAACGCATGAACGATGTAATCATGTATCCGATATTTATATGTATTTTTTTCATGCTATTGCTAAGTCCCTTGTTTTTGTTTTTGGCGTAGTTCGTATTATGTTGCTGCTTTGTGTTTAATGTTGTGAAAGAAATGGGCCTGTTTAGGCCTAACATCGTACCAACTCAATACCGAACTGGCCATATATAAATTTCAGGCCTTATGAGAAAGGTTGGATACTCTTAGCATCCACTAATCCAAATTCCAAACCATAGATGGATGGAATAACAAATTTTCAAGCAGCAAAACAGAACATAGCCAATGGCCCACGGAACCTCACATTTTAGTCCAACCAATGCTCTAATACGAAATGTTTTACGTATTAAGATTACGAAAAATCTGCAACACATCAACTAAATTCTAAAAGCTTTTAGTAAAATTTCGCTGTAGAAAAACATTCAAATTGTAGTGGAAGAATACTCAAAACACAGTAATTTTTCTCTAATTAAGTACTTTTTTTTACCCACGTGCCTTGAAGGCAATTACGTTAGGCCACTGTTAACTTTAGTTTTACTCCTTTCGGTTAGTAACTAATTACTAATTAGACTTAACTAAACTCTCTTTGTTCTGTTCAAACTTTGGCTTAGAGAGACCAAAAAGAAAAAAAAGAAAAAAAAAACAAAGTTGTCTTTTGTCTGACTCCATAACCAACAAGAAGATCTAGGTCTCTCTCTCTGTATCTCGTGCTACTTCTCAGAATCAATGGAACGTGCACGCACCGAGAGCCCCAGCTACTTCCGCCAATGGAACGGCGACTCCGGCACTCCCAATGCCGCCGCCGCTCCATCTTCTCCGGCGCGTCACCACCACGCTCGATCGTCTTCCGTCACCGGGATGTCGAACGTCAAGCGAGCTCAGAACGTCGCCGCCAAAGCCGCGGCTCAGAGGCTCGCCAAAGTCATGGCTTCGCAGACCACCACCGACGACGAAGACGACGATGACGACGGTGTCGGCGGCGATGACCTAGATTTCCGCTACGGCGCTCCTCCTCTCTCCTTCACGAGAAACAATGCTTCTAAACCAAGACCTGTTGCTTCTGCTGTGCTTCCACCTCCCAAGATCGGCAGATCTTCCTCCCCTGCGGTAAATCTGTTGACTCATTTTCTCAAAGTTTCTATTTTTGGAATGTGAGAGATCGATTGAGACCTGATTATTACCATTTTAGGAATGTTACTGGTAAAGGAAACTAATAAATGACTTCTAACCGGAGATTTGATTGTGAATGTGCCAAAAAAAAACAAAAACAGTTTTCTCGGAACTCTCCAGCGACGTCTGTTCGAGGAGCATCACAACAACAACCACCTGTTCCGCCTAGCAAACTGTCTCAAAGGAACCAAGCTGCCACCATTCCATTACCAGTTGTGACTCCTAAGAATCAGCAGCCTGAAAAGCGGTGAAGATCCAATCCTGAACTTATATCTTCATTGCAAGTTTTTGCAACTAGTTGAGTTTAAACTGTTTGTCATTGCAGGGTTTTACCGGATATTGGGAATCTTAGTGTAAAAGATTCGAAAGATCAGCATGAAGCATCCGCACTTCAGGATGAAGTGTGTTTTTCTTTCTTTCTTCTTTTGATGTGTAGATATTTTGTTGTGAAGTGGAAGCTGATAGTTTATTCACATTGCAGGTCGATATGCTGCAAGAGGAGAATGATAGTATTCTTGAAAAGGTAAAATTGTCTTCTCCTGATTGGTTTCTGTCTATCTCCAATAGTAGCTTTGTTTTTACGTTTGAGTTTATTTAACAGCTTAGGCTTGAGGATGAGAGATGCAAGGAAGCAGAGGCAAGGGTGAGAGAGCTTGAGAAACAGGTAACTGAAAGCAAAGATAAACGTGTCGGTATATGCCTTTTTTTATAAGAAAATACTGTTCTCACACTTGAGACAAAACTTTAGGTGACTTCTTTGGGAGAAGGCGTATCTTTGGAAGCTAAACTTCTGAGCCGGTGAGTCTATTTCAGAACATTTTTTTTGCCGGTTTTTTTTAGTTTTTTTTTGGTTGAATTTTAAATGCTTACATGAATGTACTTCGTCTCAATGCTGCAGAAAAGAAGCCGCGTTGCGTCAAAGAGAGGTACTCCCTCAGGATTTTCTGTTACGTGATGGTGTTTTGTTTTCAAGTATAAATAAATTTGTTGTGGCTTTTAGATTTACTAGCACTCTCTCTGTGACAGGCTGCCCTTAAAAATGCAAAGCAGAACAGAGAAGGGACTAATAAGGAGGCTGCTGCTCTCCGGGCTCAAGTAGAGGTAAGCCATTTTTCCATCAGCGTGTCACATTTATTGTGAGGTGTACAAATCTTAAATGTTATATGTTTCATTTTGACTCAGAATGCAAAACAAGAGGCTGCTGGTGTAGTAGCACAGCTTCAAGTAGCAGAATCCGAAGTTAACGCTCTACGAACCATGACACAGAGAATGATATTGACCCCAAAAGAAATGGTCTGTTTTCATGTTTTTCCAGTCTACACATAATAACTATCCGGTTTAAGTAACAGACCCTTGTATGCTTTTCAGGAGGAAGTTGTTCTTAAGCGGTGCTGGCTAGCTCGGTATTGGGGCTTAGCTGCCAGATATGGTAAGTGCTAGATGGGCATGTTAGTAACACACCTAGGTTTTTTGCTTGCTGACATGTGTGCATATTTGCACTTCAGGCATATGTTCGGACATCGCTACATCCAAGTACGAATACTGGTCATCTCTGGCACCTCTTCCTTTTGAAATTGTGCTATCAGCTGGGCAGAAGGCTAAGGAAGAAAGTTGGGAAAAAGGTAAGCAATCACTCAGTCATGTCACCGTCTCTTCAATAAGATTTTATCACTTCTCATCACGGTAAACATATCTCTTGGCTATGAAATCATCTGACCAGATTCTGAGGAGAACGAGAAGAGGAGCCAGCTCGTTCAAGATATAAATGATCTAACAGGAGAGGGAAATATTGAGAGTATGCTCTCTGTGGAAATGGGTCTAAAGGAGCTAGCTTCTTTAAAGGTTTATTCTCATTTTCTCTCTCGTTTTGGTTCATGCACTCCCCCCTCTTTCATCTTTTTCTCATCGACTTTACTCCTTCTTTTGAAGGTTGAAGTTTCCATAACTATGACACTAGCCCAGCTAAGGTTGGCCAATACTTTTCGACTCTCTGATCTCGGTAAGTTTCTGTAGAAGCTTTTCTTGATCTAAGTTCTTGCCAATAAATTTGTGTTGCTCATTTCATTAGCCATAGAAAGCGATTTTATTGCCGGTATTCATTTCACCATCGAAATTGTTAAAATTATAGTGAACATGTTTTTTGAACAAAAAAAAAAAAATAGTGAACATGTTCTTTTATGTGGCATCTTACAAGTCCTATGCTTCTTTGATATGCAACTGATTTATTTTCTGGTCGTTTTCTTTTCAGAGTTAAAATCACCAGGTGGTCCTAAGTCATTGGAGGCACTTGGTAAGTTTATTCAGCTTATATCTCTGAATCTCTTTGTGAACATCTTGGTGGTATGAAACTATGAATTCATATATTGGGAAAGTGCAAAAATAACGTTACAATGATAAACTCTTGTAATTAAATGTCAATTCTCTGTTGACATTTCATGTACTACGTCAACAAAGAGTCGGATAGTTCTTGTTATTTTTGAGGACAATTCTGACATCGGTCTCTCTGTTCTTTGCAGAACTTAGTCCAGAAGAATCTGAAGATGTTCTCTTCAAGGAGGTACGGACCCAAACCTCTTTCTCGCTTTCTCTCTTGGGGTTCTCCTTCTTCTGGTCCATGCTATATCATTATTCTAATATAATTCTCTGTTCTTCCTTGTAACTTTTGGATCTATTGGAGTTATTTTCTCCAGCTCTTTCTCGGTATCTCTCTAATCTCAACGCTATGAATCCTTTGGAACATTTTGCAGGCTTGGCTCACATACTTTTGGAGAAGAGCCCTGTCCCTTGGCATAGATGTGGACATTGCGAGAGAACGTCTTCAATTCTGGATCAGCAGGAGTGCACACTCTCCATCTTCACATGACGCCATGGAAGGTACAATCTGACATACTAAATTACTTATAGCCAAAAGCGAATACAAGGGCTAAATTGGTTAGTTCTAAATTTCAGTTGAGCAAGGGCTAACAGAGCTAAGAAAGAGGCGGATAGAACGCAGATTGTGGGAAGCCTCCCGGTCCAACCAGTAGTCATGAGTATGGGACCTCTGGATTCCGGAAGAGACATGTTACCACAGCTTTAAGCCTTTAACAGTATTGTATATCTTTTCTTCTTGTGTGGTTTGAGTACTTTGCTGTCAAGAAAATGTTAATCCAGTTTTGTAAACTGAAGAAATGCATTTGCGCTACTTTTAACATATAATGTATCCACGTTTGCACTCTCTTTTAATTCGCATACTCATTCTTGTTGGATTAGTACCCAACTGAAAGTATCTACATATACTAAAGATCACCAGTAATCGTTGCAAGAGCACTTCCCCTCCTTGAAATGGTGAAACCTTCTAGAATCACGGATGATGATTTCATGTCCTGTAACCAAAGACACATGCTTTGCAAACTCATGGCAATCTGGACATGCCCGGAGATTCTTGAATACCTTTATAGGTCCACGGGCATTGCCATTCATCGATATCAACCCATATGCAATAGCAAGTCTCTCGCTGTGATCAAGAAGCTGTTCTCTCCTCTCTGTCATACTACACTGAAACACATCACCTTCCATAAAATCATCAAACTCCTCAAGCTTCTTATAGATCTCCTGAGTTTGTGGATGGTGTTTATCACCCACTATAAACCGATGAATCTTACCCTTCTCTCTGATCCAGCTGCAGCTCAGTTCCTTCTTTAACATCTTATCATTCATCAGTTTCATCATTTCAGCAGCTTCTTCCCATTTTCCAGCCTGCGTATACAGATTAAACGGTAGAACATATCCAGCTGTATCTTCTGGATCGAGCTGACGAAGCTCCTCACCAGCAATCTCCCCCAGTTCGAGATTCTTGTGCGTCCAACACCCACTTAGAAAGCATTTCCAGCTCATTGCATCAGGCTCAAAAGGCATACTCTTCATAAACTTGAGAGCTTCCTCTAATAGTCCCGCACGGGAATAAATGTCGATCATACAATCATAATGATCAATAGTTGGAGTCACGTTGTACTTTGGACGCATCGTGTCCAAGTAACGCTTGCCCTGTTCAATCAGACCTGCGTGGCTGCACGCGGTTAAAACCGCAATAAAAGTCACCGAGTTAGGCTTCATGCCACAGCTCACCATTTCCTCAAACAATCTCAGAGCTTCAGAGGCGTTTCCATAGTAGGCGTGACCTGATATAAAAGCTGTCCAAGCAACAATGTCGGGGCTCTCCATCGACTCAAAGACTGCACGTGCGTCATCTAAGCATCCGCATTTTGAATACATCGTGATGAGAGCGCTCTCTCCATACTGAGAACCAACCAGACTTCTTTTTACAGCATCCCCATGGACTTGACCACCAATGTTGCAATCCGCAAGTACAGAACACGCTTGAAACACGCTAGTGTACGTGAACGAGTTTAGAACCGATGCACTTTTGCTTCTCAGAGATTTGAACGTTTTAATAGCCTCTTCGAACTGACTCATTTGGCAGTATCCAGAGATGATTGCGCTCCAGGAAACATCGTTTGGTTCACTGATTTTTTCGAACGCGAGAAGAGCAGACTCGAAGCTGGAACATTTGATGTAACAATCAACGAGAGGTGTCCCAACCGAGACATCACTCTCCAATCCAAGCTTGGCAACACAAGCATGAATCTGCTTGCAGAGATTAACCTCTTCAAGAGAAGCACATGCTTTAAGAACAACCGAAAACACAAAACTGTCCCATTCAACACCTTCCGTTACCAAATCCACAAACAGTTTCAAAGCATCTCTCGCTCTTCCAGCTTTAGTATAACCTATCATCAACCCCGTCCAAGCCACCGGTTTCTTCACTTCCATCTGATCAAACACTAACTTAGCACCCACTAAAAACCCACACTTCACATACATGTTCAAGATCCCAGCCTCTATAGACGCATTCCCCAATAAACCAGACCGTATAACATGACCATGAAGCTGTCTACCAACGCCTAAATCACTAGGATTCACCAAAGACTTCAATAGCGTAGTATACACGGAAGAAGCAGGCTTCTCTCCTGACTCCAACATCCCCGAAAACAAACCAACAGCTTTATTCAAAAGACCTCTTCCTACATAAGCAGACATCATCGTTACTCGAGAAACCGTGTTTAACTCAGGCATTTCATCGAACACTTTATCCGCATCCTCCAAACTCCCGCACTCGCAGTACATCTGCAACACGCAGTTCTGAAGAGTCACGGAAGGACTCTCACAGTCCTTTCGCATGCGATCGTGAAGGACTCTCCCGTGAGATAACGACCTTAACTCTCTGCAAGCCTCGAAGAGACACTGGTAAGAGTACGAGGTGATGGAAACGCCAGCCTTATCCATTTCTTGGAAAAACTCAAACGCTTCGTTGAGCTTCCCGTGTTTTGACAAGGAGACGAGATGGAGATTCTCGACTTGCCCTTGCTTGTGCTCGATTTTTATCGAAGAAGTGCTCGATTTCAGAGAGACCCATGAAGGAATCTGATTGAAATTCGCGTGCTTTGTGACCGGAGCTCGTGAAGGGGTTAACGAGGATTGTAGAGTGAGTATCGTCGTCATTGTTGGTTGATGAAAGAATGAAACTTTCTACCAAAAAAAAAAGTTTGAAGCTTTTTTTTTTCCGACCAAATGAAAAAGAGCAAAGCTCTGTTTTATTACAGCAACAGACAACAACTAACTGAACAATACTCAAACCAATCATCGTTGGACATTGGGTGCGTAAAACGACAGCGTTTTGAGTTATAACACTGAAAAAGGAGGGTTTAAAGTTTTCATCTTTGGCGTCTGAGCCGTACGATTTCTCAACACTTCTGTCTTGAAACCTATCAATCAATACACATTCTCGGTCTTCTTCTTCTTCTCCGATGGCGGCTGCTAGGGTTCGGTGTCATTGCAATGCCCTTTTCACCAGCCACCGGAACTCGTCGACGCTACCGATCTCACCGAGCCGTGTCGGTTTCACAGCAGTGAAATGCCCGAGGAAGTTCTTGTTGTCTATTGGAGATGGCACAAGGAATGTTTCAGGTTCATGCCTCAAAGGCACTGTGCGAGCTGTTATGGAAGGGGAGAAGGCAGACGTTATAAAGGAGAGGGAGGTGGAAGAGAAGAGATTCACGTGCGTGATGAAGTTCGGTGGATCCTCGGTGGCGACGGCGGAGAGAATGAGAGAAGTGGCGGATTTGATTTTGGCGTTTCCGGAGGAGAGTCCGGTTATTGTTCTTTCCGCTATGGGGAAGACTACAAACAATCTCTTGCTTGTAATGCTGAAAGCTCTCTCCTTTCTTCTTTGTTGTTGTTATTTAGAGTTTTGATTTTGAGCTTTTGATTTGTTGTGTTAGTTTAGGCGGGAGAGAAGGCTGTGAGCTGTGGTGTTTCTAATGCATCTGAGATTGAGGAATTGAGCATTATAAAGGAATTGCATCTCAGGTTTTGATTCACTGTATTACATTAAAGTATCCTTTTCTCTGTTTGGTGTTGGTTTGGATAAAGAATGTGTTTTTTTCTTTGGTTGTTTCAGGACAGTGGAAGAGCTTAAGATTGACCCCTCTGTTGTTACATGTAAGAATAGTATATTGTTTCCTCATGTAACTTTGTACACTAGGACCTTTGTTCTCGGTATTTTAATTAGGCTCGTTGTGACGAGTTTGGTAAAATATTCAAGAGGCTATTGCATTTATTGCTTTTTTTTTGTTAATCTGGGAAACATCTTTGCAGCGTTTTTGGAAGAACTGGAGCAACTACTGAAAGGTATAGCAATGATGAAGGAGCTGACACTTCGAACCAGAGACTACTTAGTCTCCTTTGGAGAGTGTATGTCTACAAGGATTTTCGCAGCTTATCTTAATAAAATCGGTGTCAAAGCACGCCAAGTATGTCACACCATCATATTTTAGTATTTGTTTAATTCTCTCTGGAAGTAGTATACTTATTTTGTTTATGAGAACCAGGTTGAATGTGTATATACTTTGAATTGGTCAGTAAAATTTTGTATGAATTCGTTTCGGTTGCTTGCCTTGGTTTGAGCTTTCTTGAGCAAAATCATTCATTACTGAGACTAGTTTAGCTGACTAACAAAGCTAACTAGATTATTGACTTTGCAGTATGATGCATTTGAAATTGGTTTCATTACAACGGATGATTTTACAAACGGGGATATACTGGAAGCAACTTATCCAGCTGTTGCCAAGAGACTATATGATGATTGGATGCAAGAACCTGCTGTCCCAATCGTAACAGGTTTCCTTGGGAAGGTATTTGGCTAAAAAAGCTTGCAATCTTCAGAATCTGCATTTCAAGTTGTTGTGTGGTTTTTGCCTAATAATTAGTTAAAAATCAATAAAAGGGTTGGAAAACTGGTGCGATTACTACCCTTGGTAGGGGTGGCAGTGATTTGACGGCAACCACAATCGGTAAAGCTTTGGGTTTGCAAGAGATTCAGGTTCTTCTACAACCTTAAAGTTCATAGTTATTATTTAGACCAGGTTGTATACATCTCTGTTAAGTTTGGATGTTTTGTTCTCATTGAGTAGGTGTGGAAAGATGTTGATGGTGTTCTAACATGTGACCCTACTATTTATAAAAGAGCTACACCAGTACCCTTTCTAACATTTGATGAAGCAGCCGAGTTAGCTTATTTTGGTGCACAGGTACACTTAACTTGTTTGCAGTTAGCAGTCATTAGCGGCAACACATGAAAATTTGTGCAGTGAGTAAAAAAAATGAATTTGTTTCTGCAGGTCTTGCACCCACAATCAATGAGGCCAGCAAGAGAGGGTGAGATTCCTGTTAGGGTTAAAAATTCTTATAACCCTAAAGCTCCAGGAACTATCATCACCAAAACAAGAGACATGACCAAGGTATAATAGACTCTCCAAAGCTATGTAACTTTTAATGTAACTCATGTCTTTCATTGAAAACCAAAATTTTATGTTTTTCATTTGACAGACAGTTTTAACGAGCATTGTTTTGAAACGCAATGTGACCATGCTGGATATAGCAAGCACCCGTATGCTTGGTCAAGTTGGGTTTCTTGCAAAGGTAAGCATATACAATTTTCAGCTCATTATGTGGCCGAAGTTTCAGAAACTCATTTGTTGGTGCAAGGTCTAGATGCTCATTTTCTTTGCAAATCTCACTCTTTTGGCCAGGTATTTTCGATATTTGAGGACCTTGAAATATCCGTTGATGTTGTTGCCACTAGTGAAGTCAGCTTATCTCTGACATTGGACCCGTCTAAACTTTGGAGCAGGGAACTGATTCAACAGGCAAAGCTCTTGTTCAATCCCAAACACTTTATTTTCCAATCCATATAAAACATGCTTTATTCAAAGATCTTTCCTTGTAACAGGAGCTTGATCATGTAGTAGAGGAGCTTGAGAAAATCGCAGTTGTGAATCTTTCAAAAGGAAGAGCTATAATCTCTTTAATTGGGAATGTTCAACACTCCTCCCTGATTTTAGAGAGGGTTAGTAGATCCTCCCTCCTTGAATGTTCTCATCAAGAAAGACATTTCTTACCTATTTCTTTTTTTTGAATTCATTTAGGCGTTTCATGTTCTTCGGACTAAAGGTATCAATGTCCAGATGATATCACAAGGAGCATCCAAGGTAATAATACACTGACTGCTTGTCACAAACCTATCTAAAAGTACACGCCTAACAAAATTGCTTTCTTGTGGTGAAATCTTGCAGGTAAACATTTCTCTTATAGTAAATGATGATGAAGCAGAAGGATGCGTTGAGGCACTTCACAAATCCTTCTTTGAGAGCGGTGACCTCTCAGAGTTACTGATACAACCCAGACTTGGCAACGGGTCACCTGTTAGGACAATGCAAGTAGAAAATTGACTTTGACGAGCTCGCTCATTGCTTGATCTGCAATTTTTCCATTGTATTGCTTCTGAGTTTCTACGCACGTTCATTAAGAACTTACTTGTTGTCCACTACTTGTTTCATTTGGTATGAGAACGATTTTCTTGGACCATTTGTGTGATCTATTTTAACCAAATAAGAGAAGAAATAATATTGAGACGTAACTACATATGGGTTCACAGATAGGTTTGGTAACAAGAACATTGGGGTTAAAAGCTGTGCAGTTGTGTAAGCATGTGGACAAGCTCATCACTTGAAGGCCGATCTGCTGGAAAGTCAGAAAGACAGATAATGGTGATCCGTAAAGCCATTAACATCTCGTCTTCCTCCACTTCCTCTCCAAGGATACTCTTATCTAAAGCTTCCCTAACTTCTCCGGATTGCTGCAAATGCTTCAGCCACTGTCCTAAGCTCCCTCCGCTTGATCCTTCTATTGAGAAAGGATGGGTAGGATCTCTTCCGGTTAAGAGAACTCCAAGTATCATCCCAAAGCTGAAGACGTCGCTTTTGTCTGTATACCTGTCACAATGATTTGCATACCTACGTTAGTAAAAGAGGAGTTAACTCAAGAGGATTGTAATGATTCTAAAGCAAGCACCTATTAGTTTGAGAGGACTCAGGAGCAGAGTAGCAAGACACTCCTGCGTGTGAAGTAGGAATGATCTTAGCCAATCCACAATCAGCAAGCCTTGGCTCAAACTCAGAATCCAACATCACATTTGTAGGTTTCAAGTTGTAATGAAGAATCTGCTGCTCACAGGTGAAATGGAGATACTGAAGCCCTTTGACAATTCCAACAGCAACTCTCAGCCTAATCTCCCATCCAAGCTCTACTTCTCCAGCTCTAACCTTGTTCATCACATCCTCAAGACTACCGTTCGGCATGTAATCATAGACCAGAGAAAACTCATCGGATTCACGGACATAAGCTCTTAAACTCATAATGTTCCTATCTCTCAACCCAGCAAGAAGCTCAAGTTCCTTCTGCAGCCTTCTCTTAACCGACTTGCTACTAGTTGCTTCTGGTGAGCCCAGTCTCTTAACCGCAACCACTAGACCATTATCAAGCACCATCTTGTAGTACTTACCGTTAGAGTCAGAGCCAAGCAACTGGATACCGTTAGCAAGAGCTGCGTGAAGAGATTTAGGCGTGATCTTAGGGGAAAACACCACAGGGCCTTTGAGAAGCGGCGTCTGTTTCAAGTACTTGACAGTGCAACGGACCAAGAAAGCTAACGCTAAGGCCGAGAACAACCCTGTTAAAACCCCTGAGACGATGCTGATAGCAATAACCTTGGAAGTGATTTTTGACTCGAGTGGTGTAGATGAAGATGGAGTTGTTGATAAGTGTTTCACAGCTCTCCGCCGACAACTTGCGCTTGTGCTTGAAGAGAAGGCTAAGAAGATGAAGAAGAGGAGATAGACAGTCTTGCAATATCCCAATCTTCTTCTTTGCTCCATTGAAGAGAAAAAAAGGCTTTTCAAGATTCGGACACAAACTTGTGTAGCCAAGAAAGCTGTTCAGAGCTAAAAGAAGCAGAAAAGTGAAAGTCTTTTTAAAATGCTACAGTGAAGCTCTCTCCTATCCCATCATCTTCTCCCAAACGCACATATATATTCTCTAGAAAACCAATGAGAAACACTCACAAGAAAGAGAGAAGAAAAAAAAGGAATCTTCAAATCTTTACAAAGAAGATTAATGGAATCATTAGCTCATTAGATTCTTCTCTGGAAATTCTCTCTCTATTTTCCTCCACAGTTTTTTAAAAAGTCGAAAATTTCCAACAAACTACAAACAAGAAAACTCAAACTTTGGTTATGTCTCAAAAGAACAAACTTCAATGATGTTTTTTTTTTCTCCCTTGGTTTCCACATCTGTGGTTGAAAAGATGTATGACCAAACAAAACAAAACTATCTAAACTGTTTCAGCTCATTATTCCAACAACCAAACACACACACACACTCTACACTCTCTTTCCAAGACACAGTTTCTACGAGACCGTAACTCTCTCTATCTCTCTCCTCACAAAAAGCATGACCAATCTTGTACACTTACACCCAAAAGAACACAAGAAAAGAGGAAAAAATGAGTTCCCGCCTTAGAGTGGGACCCATATGTCAGTCATGGTAAAAAATGGGTCCCGTCGCCACGTACGCGGACGAAAGGCAAGCTCTCTCGTTGCTTTGTCATGAGTGGCCGAAAGCAAAGACATCGAGTTCCGTGAAGACGGAATGGGAGAAGGAGATCTCCACCGTTAAATTAGATAAGCTAAAAGAGATGTAAAACCGTTGGATGAGAGGGAGGCTTGGGAATGTGTGCAACTTTGGCTTAGCGTGTGAGATTATTACACAAAAAGATGTTCCCTTTGTTTGTCTGATGAGAATAATTTTCTTTTCTCCTTTTCACTGTCCTTTGCCATAATTATAGTTTTAAGTTCTTTTTTTGGCTAAAGTAAAAAGCTTTTGCTTTTATTCAAAGTGATTGAATTCTTGTGTTTTTCAGATTTTGAACACGTTTTCAAAAGACTGTATTGTTCTGTTATAGTTTATCATGTCTCAGCTCAGAATGCTGAGTTTAGTAGTGTAATCTTATTAGCTTTGAATCGATTCTTGTGGAGTCAGAGATTCACAACCAAAACCCAATACCATAGATTACATAGCTAATGAAATCATTTATGGTCAAACACTTCACTGCAGAAATGAACAACGCATGACAAACTGAGGATGCTATAGTCGTAACATCAAATACACACCAACAGGACACAACACAATACGCTATAACTTCCCATTAAGCAGCCTATATCCATCACAAAAACATATCAATAATACAATACTATGGGGGGGCTAAGCTTTGCTCGAGACAAGTTGTAGATGAGGAGAATTAAAAGCCCTTCTTCTGAAAGTAATGATTGTAACATATCTCCCAAGACTTCTATTCCCTTTTAAGCTTCTTTCTGTATCTTTTTTTCTTATCAGCATTGTCTGTGATTGTAACCATTTGCAGCTTCTGAAAGGAGAGATAGGACTTCTGTATCAGTAAATTTCGACTCTGAAGCAATGTCAAGAGCGGTTTTTCCTTCAACATTAACTGCTTCTGTGTCAGCTCCCCTGCAATATTAACTCAATCTGTGTTACTACTACTACCAATAGGATCTAGCAAGAGTATACGTTGGGAGATTTTTGATTATGCAGTTTCAAAGAAGTCACCTCGTGAGAAGCAGTCTTGCTACTACAGCTTTGCCTCTGAGAATACAATAGTGGAGCGGCGTTTGACCACTTGAATCCGTAGCGTTCACATTTGCACCGTATTGCAGCAAAAGCTCCACCATCCCAATATCTGCCTTCTCACAAGCACAGTGAAGCAGAGAGCAACCTCCAGTTTCCTCTGGTGGAATACTTGAAGAGCAACCTGAGGAGGTTCTATCGAGTAACTCGTTTCTTAACTTGAGTAGTACTTCCTCACGCGTTGGTGGCCTCTCTGGTATCAACATTACTCTGGAAAGCGTTAACGAAGAGCTGGAAGATGATTGGTCATGCACAGAGTTCACATCAGCTTCGCCGTTGACGATAAGCCTGTAAACAGCCTTTTTATCATTGGCAGACACTGCATCCCACATTTGTTGTGCAACTGATTGTGGGAAATCGCAGTCTCTTGATCTCCGAACAAATAGCTTCTCAGCATACTGTGAAATAACAAAAAGAATGTTCTAAATAAATCTTACATAAGGAATCAAACAAAAGCGTAAGAAGATTACAAACCTTAGCTTGTATATACTTCTCCTTGACAGATATCATATCAGCATAACTAGGCTTTCCAGAGACCATCAACCTTGATTTATCAGACCTGCACATACTTGGCAAAACATTTAAACAGTTATTATTATGTCTATGTAGTTAAGGTACTTATTATAGCTTTGGATGAGATGGTCAACAACATTTCAAAACGGAGGTTTTACCCTGTTAAGCCTGGGTCAACATGGAAGGCGCTCCTTGAATGAAGTAGTTCCTCCCAGACTGTGTTTGCAAAATTGTTTCCAAGAGCTTGGAACAAAGTTATAACAGATGGCTCCCATACTTTCACGTCTAGAGTGAGTGACCTAACCTGTAGCAACAGCCAAACTCAGATCTATCACATCCTTATCCTAACAACAATTTGTAGGCAGATCAAGCTCTAACAATCTGATTTTCTAATGAACATCAAGCCAAGTGTCCCTTCAAGATTCTGATGAACTTGTTTACTTCTAATCATGGGTTAGTAATTATAAAACCTAGATTATACCTTCGATATGTGCACACCGAGGTTTCGGTGAACACCAGAACACTCAATACAGACAAGAACACCTAGGTTTAAAGAAGCCCAGTCTGGTTCAGGAGCTCCACAATCCGCACATTTGTCATTCCCAAAGACTTTCCTCAGGACATCAATGGGCTTCTCACCCTTTCTGATGGACCGTTGCGGCTGGAAATTTCTAGATGGCCTTTCATTGTACCCCATAAAGCTCCTCTCACATACAAATTCATCAGTAGTAGGATGATCATATTCAGAGCTTTCATATGAGCTGCTTTCACTAGCAGACCGATGGTGACCACTTTCCATGGGACTACCAGGTACCTGTGAACTAAGTAGTGATGCAATCACCCCAGTGATCTTTTCTATCCAATCCATTTGATCCAGTGCACTCTCAGCCTGCACTGACAAGCATAAGTTAACACTGAGTGAAAACTATTAAAAGTCTTGCAAAAATTTGAAGGTCTGATGCAGTAACAAATAAACAAACAAACACTCTGAATCAAACCTGCAATGTGTAGTTTTTTGAAGGTGAAATGATCCTAAAGCAAAACCTCAGATCTGACTGATCCGCGTCGACTTTAATTGTTGAGGTAAGCAAGTTCACTGTATGACGAGCTACAGACTTCTCATCATGTACTCCACCATGATTATTCGAAGAAAGCCACCTGCTGAGAAGTCCAGACCCAAGCTCTGAGCTATTTCTCTGTCCAGAAAGCTGGCTCCCAGACCCCTAAACATCAAACCAACTAAGTTAGTGTGCAAAGAATAGTTCAAGAAGATACTTAATCTGCTTCATAAATACAAAACTCACAGATGGCTTGCTACATTGTTTCCGGTAATAGTACAGCATTCCTCGGCTGTCAAGAACAAAAAACCGTCTTTTCCAGTCTCCTCTCAAGTTTGAAGACCGTTTAGAGAGATAACCTTGCCGTATTGTTTGTACCTGAAGTACATTCAAACGTTAATAGCACTCTTCTGAAGGTGTCTCATTCATATCATATGTGAAAGGACATGAGATCAACCTTTCCCCTTGCGGCAGATTGCATTACGGCATCAATCATTTTATGAGAGCTTCTACCAATCGCTTGTATACCATCTCCATTTGGAGATCCATTAGCACTATTTGAACCATACCTGCTCTCTCGATCAACCTGTCTTTTGTACTCTTGCATCTTCTCGTTAAGTGCTGCTTGTTCATAATTTGATCTCTCTCTGGACTGTTGTGCATAGGTCAACACCTGCAAAAAAAAATTATTGCGCTGTGAAAAGTTTCTTATATGCAACCAATCTAACCCTTCTTTATGAACCTGTGAAGACGCATATATAATTTAGAAGGGTATAATAGATTTAAACGGACCTGATTGATATATGGTTCCATCTGATGTAGTAATTCGTAACCCTGAAAGTAGCCACATTCATAACTTTTACATACTTTTTCAGAGTATTTTAATATTCTGAAGAAGCTAGCAAACTTACCTGTTTGAAGTACCGAAGATGTGCATCCATAGTTCCGCTGACTGCTTCCAAAAATTCAAATCTTTTCTTAGCTTCAACATTTGAGAGGGTTGTCACCTAAGCATGGATTAGGGAAACCAAAGAAAACAAAAGATTACTCCAACAGTAGCATGAATGTGACGGGAGGGTATATCGATTTGAAATATAATAACCAAGATCAAACAAAAGAATATTACAAGGTTGAATCGAGCTTGCTCAAACATAGACCTCGAAGTGTGAAGTTCCTGACAGTGTCAAACGTGTTAGTGACACACAGACAAAAAAAAAAACTAAATACTTATATTTAACTGTTAGGATCAACTAAAGTTATGCACCATACCTGTTCTAAAGCAGCAGCAACGTCACTTCTAGTACCTTTCCTCAACGATAGAAACTTCTCACGGGCCTAAAACACAATAAGAACTTAATCAGTTAATCTCTCCAGACACGCATGGACCCAATTGTTCTGAAACACATATCCGTTAACTTCCACACTAGAAACAGAAACCATGTCAACAGAGTCAAGAACAGGAAGAAAAAAAACTGACCAAAGGAATACCTGATCATAGGTAAGGCTAGCCTTGTCAAAGCGCTTCCGAGCTTCCTGTGGAGGAAAAAAATGATCTCTCAGGATTACATATCCAAATGGGGAGAAAATATCTGGACTAACCAGTAGGGAAAGAAGGGCCAAGAAGAAAGAAAGAAGCTTGTACCTTAACCTCATGCAAGTCCATATTGGCAAATTGAAGTAATCTGTCATTCAGTATATGTTCCACCTGACAATGAGAACTCATCAAAACAAATAACTGGATTGATAAGACTTAATCTAATTAGTAAATATATACAATATCTTAAGGTGAATCAATATATGTAAATGCCATTTTCAGTGAAGGAAGAAAAACTATCCTACGTTGATACCACAGAGGAGGTATCAGAGAGAGGCTGGGCGAGGGGGAAAGGAGAGAATGTCAACAGTAAGAAAAAACTAGCATACCTGTGACCGAAGAACTTCCTTATAAGTCCCAATTTCCCTCAACGCAATTGTAAATTTCGTCATTACAGGTCCTGTCACGGCAAGTTAGAGTCTATTTAGCACCATCGATGAAACTAGTTTTACTTTCAAACTTTCAACAGATATATGCTACTGAGATTTTTATAGGCTAAGTGAAGTCAGAGTCATACCTCCAAAAGCCACGCTGATTGGATCATTATGGCCTCCACCAAATGTTTCAAGTGCACTTGCGAAAGCAATGTCTCCATCATATGCCTCGCCTAACCCTTCACTGAGAAATCAAAGCATATATACGTTAGAAGATACATTATCATGTCTGTTTGGATGTACATCTACAATCCTAAATATTTGCGAAAAGTGTAGAGCATACGTGTATTTCCGGCATCCTTTGTAAAATTTGAGACTTCTTTCCCGCAATATTTCTGCACTCTCCTCCATGCTTTGTAACTGTTTCAGATAAAAAATCATCAATATAGGTGCCAAGCTATAGAGAGTCTAGAGACCCCGTGTAACACAGTAAGAATAGCACACAGATTAAAAGGCGAAGTACATAACACGAAGTAAACAGAGCAGGTTTTGAACAGAAGTTGAGCTACACTAGGAACTTCTTTTACATTAAAGTTTTAATTTTTTTCTGCTCATCTCGTGCCCAGTAGATTATATATAATAGAACTCTGACTAAACCAGTGAGCGTAAGAATTCAAGGGTATCCTAAAACACAGAACAGCTTTGTTAGAGTGCAACACTCCAACAACATATGAACTGGACCATAGGCCATATCACATTTCATCGACCAACAGCATTTTATTGACAAGGTAAAGCGCCAAAACAGGCCGACAAGGTAGACTTAAAAATAAAACCAATTTATCAGTGACACATTCATTCGAATCTTCCGGTGAAGTTCCATTGTACTAGTTTTAAGGGTATAAATGTCGGTGAACACCCAAAATTCCGGAGACAATACCACATCCTAAGGGCTCCAAAGTTTGTATCTTTTAACAACCTAAAGGATAAATCTTTCCTGATATGACACCAAACTCTTAACCTGAGACGCTAAAAGACTCGACACAAGAGGACAAACGTGGAAAGAGACCAACAGATATGTAGAAACAAACCTGTTTGCGGAACATGGGAGAGTCATCAAGCTTGGTGAAATGCATTTTGAGTTAATGATTTACTTCCCTTTCTTCTTCGACCCAAAAAAACAAAAACCTAAAAGCTAAAGACAAGTATGTCTCCCAAGGACGCCATAAACGAAGTACAGACAAAATGAAAAAAAAAAAACTGAGATCCTCTTTCCCTCCAACCGAAACTTCCCGAACTGAGAAAGGAACCAAACCCCGATGATCTTCCCAAGTCTCGACCTTAGCGTAATTCGAGCTGTTTTTGTCTCTCAACGAAACTCTCAGTGAAATCCAGAGAGAGAAAAAACAGTTGTGTTTTTTTTTTGTTAAGATGCAAGTGTCTCGGGAGTAGGGAAGAGAAGAGAGACAAAAGAAAGAAAGAAACTTCACCGTCTTCGTTATTTTTTTTTTTACCGAAAAGGCGGCGAAACTGTGTCGTACAATTACCGCCGGAGATATGGAGAAGGTTGGTAGGAGACGGCGTCGTTTCAAGGTTGTAAAATTAAAAGAAGAGGGAAAGGGAGGACTCTCTGACTGTGGTCGTCATCTGAGAAAACAAGGACTCCCTTATCTCACGCGTTTTAAGACGCGTGTGAAGATATGAAGTGCAAAATAACGTGCGTGTGGTGAACGTAATCCTTAACCGTGGAGTAATAATAATAGCTAAGGGTGGTGTGGGACCCGTGCTCTTGTTGCTTCGCCATTACCTTTTGTTCCGGAGAGAGACAGAGTGGTCCGTGGGGTTATAAATAATTAAAGATATATTTTTTTTATTTCTATTAAAAAATAAATAAAACTCTTATTATAGGGTGGAAAAAAATGTTAAAGCAAAAAGAAAAGGGAGTTAATTTGGAAAAAAATGGACACCATCTTTTACTTTTTTGTTGTTGGCAGACTTTACAGTCGAATATGAGATTCAAATTCACATTGTTTAATTATAAATTCATAATCTATGATCTCTTATTCTTGTACAGCTGCTAGAAAATTGTTTAATCATTACCGATCATATACACCTTTTAGCCCAAGATCGTGTTAAACATAGTTTCCAATCAACCTTGTTCAAACCAATCGGTATTCGTTGTAAGCTCAAGAACTTGGAGCTTGATGTATTACTGCAGTGGTGGAGCTTTGGTTCGTGTACATGTGTTACACACGGAGGATGGTGTGTGACACACGCTTCAGAGAGTAAAAAGGAAACATCAAGATGCGATGATGTGGAATATTTCCATATACTTGGTTGACGAAATATTCATTAAAGGAGCGTGATTAGATCACAAATTAGAAGATTTGGTGATGCTAAAATATAGGAAATAGTATATTCGATAATAGGAAAATATTATTTAATATATATTTTGGCTTTTTCCTAGAATTAGGGCTAGAGCTTTTGACGTTGTAATTCTCACAGAAACACAGCAGCAGCTTTGGGGTTTCAGACAGTGAGTGATTTGTAGAGGTGATCAACAGGGGTTGGTTCCTCATAAGGGTAGATTAAGAATTGATCCGTGTCAAGCCGTGTGTGGCGTTGAGTAATTCGGATTTGACAAGTCTTTGTAAAAGATTGTTTCAGTGATTCTTAATAAAGAGATAATTGTTCTTGGAGTTATTTTGTGCCTTCTGTTCTTGCTGTATCTCGAACTTACAATTGGTATCAGAGCCGGACACCTAAACGAAGAAGAGATCTTCGAACCAAGGTGAGATCCTGAGAAGAGATTATGGCGATTTTGGCACAAAATATGTTGCTGCTGAATGATGTGAATTATGGGTATTGGAAAGTGAGAATGAGAGCAAACTTACGTGGAGCTGATGAAGATATATGGACAGTTGTTCAATCTGGATGGGAAGAACCGTATGTGCTGCAAGAAGATGGCTTGAAGATACCTAAACTGAAGACAAAGTGGACAGCAACAGAGAAAAAGCTTTCAAGGTTTAATGCAAGAGCACTGGATACAATCTTCAGTTTTGTAGATGGAAAGCAATTTGAGCTTATACAGGGCTGTGAATCAGCTAAGGAGGCTTGGGATATTCTACAAAATGCGTTTGAGGGTACTGCGAATGTTAGGAGGATAAGATTGGACCTGCTTGCATCACAGTTTGAAAACATAAGGATGAGTGATGATGAGAAGATAGGAGATTTTAGTGCGAAGCTCAGCTCCATAGCCAATGAAGCACAAGTTTTAGGTAAAAAATATGAAGATGCAAAATTGGTGAAGAAGTTTTTGAGATGTTTGCCTACTAAGTTTGAAGCACATAAAGCAGCAATAACATTGACAATGAACACTGATGAACTGAAGTTCGCTGAGGTAGTAGGGATATTAAAGGCTGAGGAGATGGAATCAGAATCTAAATGTTCAAAGCCTGCTCAAGAATCTCGAGTTACAGTTGATGAAGACATCCAGAAAGTTAAGAAGCTTGAAGAATCTATTCACTTGATGACTCAGAAACTTGAAGAAACCATGAATCTTTTGAATAAGATGTCCAGCGACAAGCTGCCTAGAGAAGAAAAAAGACATAAATGGCAGGCAGTGGTGTGTTTTAATTGTCATGGCATTGGACATGTCAAAACAGATTGTCCATCATTCAAGAGAAAAGAAATCAAGTGTAATGGATGTAATGGTTATGGGCACATAAAATCAGATTGTGTGAACACCAAAAAGATGAAGATGAAGAGAAGTTGCAGCGATAAAAATCCAGAAAGAAAAGATGATCCTCTCAATTTCGTGGCTCTTCATGGTGTTATAGGATCTGGAAAAGACATCACCAAGGATGAAATTTGTATGTCAGGTGTGTCACACACCAATTCAGATGTGTCACACAGTGATACAGAAAGTGATATAGATGCAGATCTTTTAGCCGAGTATAAGGTTCTCTTTGGTAAATTTGAAGAACTCAGTCACGAAAACATACAGCTCATCAAGGATAACACTGTCTTAAAAGATCAAGTCAACACCCTAAAGATGGAACAGACTGATACGATGGGTAAATCAAAGTGTAGGGTGAGAGAGAATGATAATGAAGATGAGCTTCAGTCACTTCAGAGAGTTATTGCAGAGCAGAACCAAGTTCAACAGGAGTCTGAAATAAAGTTTCATCAGATGAAACAACTGCTGAATCAAGAATTTGAGAAGAGTCAGCTTCTGGAAAAACAACTTGCTGAGAACTACAAGAAAGTGAGAATGTTGAACAGTGGATCAACAAGTTTGGATCATATCTTGTCAGTTGGGCAGTCTCCAAAAATCAATTGGGGTTTGGGTTATCAAGGGACGACTTCACAGGAGGTTGACAAGAATGAAGGAATCAAGTTTGTAAAACCTTCAATCCCAGTTGTTTCAGATGAACGCAAGGATGAAACTCAAGCAAAGACTGTGGTTCCAAAGATAGAAGACAGAAAAGTTGTTGCTAAGCGAATGAATGGCTGTCTCTTTTGTGGTAAGACAGGGCATAGTGTTGCTTTCTGTTATTCTAGGAGAAACCAGACTGAACGAGCTTGGAAGATGAACCTTTGTTATGTGGAACCCAGAAGGTATGGACATGTATGGATAGCTAAGAAGGATTTGTATCCTAAGTTTACGAAAGGTGTGTCACGCGAACATACTAGTGTGTCATACAATCGAATGGGGGATCAATATACTAAGCTTGAAGAACCAGTTCGATGGCTTAGAAGGTACTGAGAGTTTTTCACAGAGTTTTTCACTCAAGCAGGGGGAGATGATACTTGATTCAGGGGGAGTTTAAGTTAGTACTTCGGTGGTATGTATGATGCATATTGGTCTTAGAAGTGAGTGAGCTTGAGTTGTAAAACTAAGTGAAAAAGGGGGAGAATGTAAGCTCAAGAACTTGGAGCTTGATGTATTACTGCAGTGGTGGAGCTTTGGTTCGTGTACATGTGTTACACACGGAGGATGGTGTGTGACACACGCTTCAGAGAGTAAAAAGGAAACATCAAGATGCGATGATGTGGAATATTTCCATATACTTGGTTGACGAAATATTCATTAAAGGAGCGTGATTAGATCACAAATTAGAAGATTTGGTGATGCTAAAATATAGGAAATAGTATATTCGATAATAGGAAAATATTATTTAATATATATTTTGGCTTTTTCCTAGAATTAGGGCTAGAGATTTTGACGTTGTAATTCTCACAGAAACACAGCAGCAGCTTTGGGGTTTCAGACAGTGAGTGATTTGTAGAGGTGATCAACAGGGGTTGGTTCCTCATAAGGGTAGATTAAAAATTGATCCGTGTCAAGCCGTGTGTGGCGTTGAGTAATTCGGATTTGACAAGTCTTTGTAAAAGATTGTTTCAGTGATTCTTAATAAAGAGATAATTGTTCTTGGAGTTATTTTGTGCCTTCTGTTCTTGCTGTATCTCGAACTTACATTCGTTTATCCTTGGATGAAAGTTTCTTCATTCATATTCATGTATTCAGTCGAGTGTGAAAAATATAACAAATGTATTATCAATGATCTTTTTTTGGGGGGAGTCAACATAATCATCATCAAAGTAACCAACTTGTTAAAAAAATTCTACTTCACCTAATCTAATCTAGTCTTATCTGATTCTGGTCTTTCTAGTCAGATTCTCGCATCATGTCATATACATCGTATGTTTCTCTCTCATATTATTTACCTACTAATCTAATCTAACTAGTACTACTATGTGATCTCTTTTTCCTTTTTAGCTGTCCCCTCTTTCATTTCATTAGACTTGAACACAGGCCCACACGGGATCGTAAGATCTTTTTGTTTTATCGTAGTTTAATACAAACCCAAAAATATTCCCTTCCGAGGATATCCAAGAACCAAAGAAAAACAGTCACCGACTTGAAAAAACTTAACAAGGCCGACAATAGGCCCAATAGTAAAATAAAAAGCCCATTAGAAGAGTTTTTCAAATATTTTTAATTTCTATCTTCTCCACAAGACGGTTTTACTTTCGTTCTTCCCCCAAATCGATTATTTTGTGTGATGGCCGACGAAGATTTCCAGTCTCGCGTCGAGAGGATCTTCGGATCTCTCGCCTTCTCTCGCTCCTCGTCTTCTTCTTCTACTACCTCTTCCGCGCCGCCGCTACGGCAAACGCAATCGAGTTCCGTGTGGACTCTCCCCGGCACGGAAGTGGAGAAGCGGGAGTGGAAGCGAGATTCGTACGATAGGGAAGAGACGCCTTGCGCGTCATCGTTCGACGAGATCCTGAGACAGCAGAGGATCTCTCCCTCTGCTTCTCGGAAGGAGGGAGAGGAAGGCGGTGACGAGGATTTTGATGATGGTGGTGATTGGAGCATCAGAGCATCCATGGGCCTTGACCGTACTCTTGATGATGAGGTATAATCAATTTTTTTGTTTTCGTAGTGTTTTGGTTAGGTAAGGAAACGCCTTGTGATCGTATTAGCTTAGCTAAGTTAGGGAACATAGTGATCTTGATACGAACCTTTGTTCATAAGCCTGGAAGATCATTGAGTTTTGTAGTATGTGGATCTTCAACACAATGATCTTGATATGAACCTATGTTCACACTAGAAAGAAACTAGAAGATTTAGGCTAAGGTTTATATCAATTTGAATTCCCTTTAATCTCCACCAGAGTTTAGGGTTAAGAGGAAGCTTAGCCTAAATTTTATATTTCTTTCCAGTTAGAAGATTCTTGAATATGCTTGCTAGGAGAGCATATTACTTTCTTTGATACTGAGAATTGTTTCCTTACCTTTTGATTTTGGTAAATGGTAATGTGGTCGTATGCATTTTCTTATTTCATCAGTAAACCCTGGAAACAGTTACGTACAACTTGTGTTTCTTGATGCAGGAAGAAGAAGATGAGTATGATAAAGTCGCACTAGGTAAAGAGGATGGTGGTAAAGGTTTGTCTATGAAAGATGCCATTTCCAGACCGTGTGGTATGCGGATTCGGGATCCTCGTGCTAACCTTGTTGCTGCAAAGATTAGGCTCAAGGAAGATGAACTCGAGGCTAACAAGTCTAGCCCTTCTGGTGATATCCCCTCGAAGAGTAAAGAGCCAACACCACACCCGGAAGAATCATCTAAAGCTGTGGGGCAACCAAAACCTATACTCAAAAGGAAGGAGAGTTGTTCAGATTCAGAAGCAAAGACAAGTAAGCGAGTCAGGTTTGATGTTGTATCTGAAGAAACACCGAAGAAACCCGAAGATACTTGCTCAGTTTCTGCCTCCTTAAAAAGCGCATTGCCTAAGGGTAGAAGTGGTGCTCAGGTACCGGATTACTTGATAAATCCTTCCAAGTACACCTGTTACAGTTTTGACCCATCTTCGGAATCGAATGAGAAGTCCCAAACGCAAGAGTACACGGACATTCCCAAGGATGCGGAAGGATTAGAAAGTTCAGAGTCTGAATCATTCAAGAAAGTCTCTTTTGTTCCGCAGAAGAAGACCAAAGACGTAATAGATGACAGTAGTAACTGTACTGAGGCCAAGCCTATTTTAGCTGGTCAGGTAGCAGAAACTGGGAGCCCAATTGGAACAGAAGATGGTGATACTGAAATAGAAGAATCAGAGAGCTGCAACAGTCTCCAAAGGAACGGTCGTCAATATCGTGCCAAGCAAAGTGTAGATGAAACTGATGTATAATCTCTCGGTTTGGTTTGGGGTCCATGAGTTGCAAAACATGTAGCCTCTTCCAGCAGCACTCTATGTAAGACAACATCCACATTGTAAGAAAGAACTCAAAGCAGTTCGCCTTTGAGACTTGCTATATGATTCCTTCCTTTCTAAAAAGTCATTTTCTCATAGTTTCTTTTGATTCATTTCACAACTAGTTTTGACATTTGACTGCTGATAAACCAAATCATGGGTTCCCTTTCATTGATTCAAAGATTTAGCTAAAGTAAAGAACTCTTGTTGGGCCTTAAAAGGCTTTAACAAGCTGCCTACATTCGGTACCGAAGTCTGGTGACTTCTTTGTCAGGTGACTCATCGTGGAAGATGGAGAAGACCTTACCTAACCCAAGCCACACCAGACTAAGCTGAAAGTCAATAAGAAATGGTTATCTAAAATCTTGTTGCTAATTAAGTAATGACTTTCAACGCTGAAATTTATTTGGAACTTGGTTTTCTTTTCTCCAGAGTGTTTCTGAGCAATATCCCTCAAAGTCCCGACTTGATAAAGTCCAGTATTTTAATGTTTTAGTTGGAAGGTCAAAATCATTTCTAATAAATATTTTGACTTTTAATAGACCTGTTAAATATTGAGAACATGATCAAAGATCAGTTTCGAAATAATTTGTTGTTAAATTAAAAATTATTTTGAAAAATAATTAATATGTAAATATCACTATTAATATTTTAGATTTCTCTTATATATCTTCACTGAGAGATGAACTAAAAGAGTTATTTTTCAACATGTAAAAGGACGGTTTGTTTTGTCAGAACAAAAAAAAAGTTTAAGAAAAATGGAATAGAGTCGGTGGAACGGAAAACCAAATGTCATAAAATCATGAATACCGAAAATATAAATTAATTGAAATTAATAGGAGAAAAGGACAATAATTTATTTTGTTTACTCCCTCTATTCCAAATTACTTGATGTTTTACTTAAATACACAAATATTTAGGAAAACTATTTTTTTATTAAAAAATACTAAACTACAATATAAACTAATTTATTTTATCACTTATAAAAATAGTAAAATTTCAATTGGTTACACAGTTTTTTATAAAGTTAAAAGTACATAGATTTGTGCAAAACTTCTCTAAGACATCAAATAAATTGAAACAAAGAGAGTATTATTTTTTACTCTCCTGGGCTAAAAACGCATTAGCACCAGTTTAGGATAATTTAACAGTGCTCAGTTTTTTAGTTCAGACAAAAAAGCATAGTACCGATAGGCTGGATAAGACTACGATTGGAGCGATCGTGAGAACCATATAATACCACTGCATCGTACTGTGCATCTTGATATTTTTTCTTTTTACCTTTGTTTGGTTTAATTCATTTTCACAATTTTTTTTTCCATTGTGTGTGGATCAACGTGGAGAAGAGAGAATAATCTACTCCAGGTGAGTTTAAAGTCCTGCGTAAGTTTCGTTTTCTTTTCTGATTATCTTTACTTGTTGTTATCACAGAAACAACAAGGTTTCAGATTGAATATTCTTGTACTGAAACTTCGTTTGTAATTTCTAGACCTTCGTCACGACTCGTACAAGTCCCAGCTAAATAGTTTTATATTGGTTGACCGACAAAAAGAAAATATTTAAAGTAAACTAACAATGGGGTCATTGTGTATGAAAGTAATTTTCTTGAGCAGAAGTTTCAACTTACTTTGGAAGAACAATGCATAAAGAAATTTCTTGTCGAAATTCCGTAAAATTTCTCCACGTTTTCCTTCTCCAATAGTCGCAGAATGTTGACTGTTGAATACTTGGCGACATGATAAATGCCTAATACTAAAACTTCTCTTAAATTATTTTAAACAAACAAGTAGACACTTTCCGAATTTTACAAGCGTGGATATGTCTAACCAAAACATATAAAAAGAGAAAAACAAAATTTATGGATTTGAAAATAGTTATCAACTAAACACTGACTAAACATATGTATATGGCCATAAGAAAAACAAATGTGAAACACCTTCTAACGTTGATTTGAAGAATTGTTGCTGACCAGTGGGAATCCCTAAATTAGTTGAACTGTATTTTACATGAATTAGTTAGTTAACAAACGTTGTACATGAGTTCTCAGATGCCTAAGATTCATATCGTCAACGTTCTCATTACACATTATTAAGTAGGACCCTACTAATTAAGTCTATATCAATTGTCTTTAACCACTCCCACGAATTAGTTATAAACTGTATTTTCCATGTAACTTCAACTATATTTTCTTTTCTTTTCTTTTGACAAAATCAGTTTCTTGTCATATTCCGAAAGTTTCTATATCATTGCTCTTCTATACACTTCACGTACGTATATAATATGGCATGGCATCGTTCACGAAAGGTTTAAGTCGTATAATCAATTAAACATATTGATCAGGTTGTCCTTCTCACTTACGACTTTTCTATAATCATCTAAACAATGACCCGAAACTTCCAAGTCGATTTGCTATATATATGACTTAAGTATCGACTCTCTACCATACCATCAACAAAGAATCATACCAGAAAAGAAAAGTATTCACTCTCTATCTTCACATCAATCACAGAGAATCAAAAATGAAGCCAATCTCCAACAACGACGAAATATGGGACGTGAAGCTGGAGGATTTAACGCTCAACGTGAAGGAGACACAATACAATGTGTTGGAGGAGATAATCATAGCTAACCTGAAAACAGAGTACCTCCGACAATTTCTTAACATGGATAGGTTTGATAAAGAGCTCTACAAGAAGAACGTTCCGGTCGTGTCCTATGAAGATATTAAGCCTTTTATCGATCGTGTCGTTAACGGAGAGTCATCAGATGTTATATCGGCCCGCCCTATTACCGGTTTCTTGCTAAGGTACACACAAGAAAGAAGAAACTCCCTCTACTAATTATTTTGTTTCGTGTAAATAAAAATCTAAATTCTTGAATTGTATTTGTAGTTCGGGAACTTCGGGAGGAGCACAAAAGATGATGCCATGGAACAACAAGTACTTGGACAATTTAACATTCGCATACGATCTTCGTATGCGTATTATAACCAAGTAAGTCAAATACTATTTTCATTAAAGATTGGTGTTTTTGAATTTTTTACATAATGAAAAACAAGAAATAATTGCATTCATTTATTGTATTTTCTTTATTTTTTTCCAAAAAAATATTCTACCATTTAATTTATGTTTAAACTTTAAAAGAAAATCATTTTTTTTTAAAATACGTACAAAAATATCAAAATTGTAAATACTGAAATATTAGTTTTTTTCTTATATCCATTATCTACCTATTTGATCAAACCCATAATGATGAAAATATCTCCCCTTCGTTCTGTTTAGGCATGTGAAAGGCTTGGAACAAGGAAAAGGGATGATGTTTCTCTTCACTAAACAAGAAATCATGACTCATTCCGGCTTACCCGCTCGAGTCGCAACCAGCAGCTACTTCAAGAGCGACTATTTCACCAACCGGCCAGCTAACTGGTACTACTCCTACACAAGCCCTGATGAAGTTATCTTATGTTCCAACAACACACAAAGTCTCTACTGCCATTTGCTATGCGGCTTGCTCCAACGCGACGAGGTTGTGAGAATGGGTTCCATCTTCGCCTCAGTCATGGTCCGAGCAATCAAGTTCCTCGAAACTTACTGGGAAGAGTTGTGTGCAAACATCCGAACAGGCCGTCTCAGCGAGTGGATCACCGACCTCGGTTGTCGTAGTTCAGTGTCTCTGGTCCTTGGTGGGCCACGTCCTGACTTGGCAGACACGATTAAGACTATATGCAACCAGAGTTCTTGGAAAGGTATAGTCACAAGAATCTGGCCGAACACTAAGTATATTGAGACCGTTGTTACGGGCTCGATGGGACAGTATGTTCCCACGTTGAACTACTATTGCAGCGACTTGCCTCTCGTTTCAACGACTTATGGCTCTTCCGAGACTACATTTGGGGTCAATGTAGATCCTTTGTGTAAACCTGAAGATGTTTCTTATACGTTCATGCCTAACATGTCTTACTTTGAGTTCATAACGATGGATGGAGACAAGCGTGATGTGGTTGACCTTCATGAGGTGAAAGTTGGATGCATTTATGAACCTGTCGTCACAAACTTCGCTGGTGAGTTTAAAAGCCACAATGACTTTTGAAAATATATAATCCTTTATTTAAGAAAATATATAGATATACATTAAATCCTTTTTTAGAAAATATTTAATCCTTTATCTAAGCAAAATATTTGAATTCTTTTTTTTACATGGTTTAACTAATTTTATGGTTTCTTTTTTTTTACAGGATTGTATAGAATGAGAGTGGGAGATGTTCTCTTGGTTACTGGTTTCTACAACAACGCACCTCAGTTTAGGTTTGTAAGAAGAGAGAACGTTGTCTTAAGCATCGATTCCGATAAAACCAACGAAGAAGATTTGTTCAAGGCAGTGAGTCAAGCTAAGCTCGTTCTTGACTCATCTGATCTCGTTCTTGAAGACTTCACCAGCTATGCTGACACCTCAACATTTCCTGGTCATTACGTGCTTTATGTGGAAGTAAAGGCCAAAGAGGGAAACGATCATTTGGAGCTCAATGAAGACGCATTCTCCAACTGTTGTTCAGTGATGGAGGAATCGCTTGACAATGTTTATAAGAGATGTAGGTTCAGAGATGGATCCATCGGGCCTTTGGAGATACGAGTGGTGAAGCAAGGAACTTTTTATGCTCTCATGGACTTTTTTATCAAACAAGGTGCTTCCATTGGGCAATACAAGACTCCTAGATGCATTAAATCAGGAAAGGCTTTGGAGTTTGTGGAGGATTATGTGGTTGCCAAATTCTTTAGTACTTAAATTAGTTATTTCTTGAATTTATAAGTCCAAGTGACTTGATGGCAATAAATACACATGTGCATGTGATGTCTAGTAATATTTTTCTGAATATTTTTATTTAATGTTTTATTTGAAATTTATCTGTAAAATGTGGAACACAATTATATGCAAACATTGACAATTTCCAAGTCTATTTTACTCGAGAAAACAGAGCATTCTATGAACCAGAATGGTTGAAAACGGATATATGGTAATGAACTTATAAAAGCCCAATAAAAGGCTTAAGGGATTTGAAGTCAAACCTATGCTCTTTACTTCTTTAGAAAAGCATAACAAAATGACATGCATCAACCTGGGCTATTTTCTGTTTTGTTTTTGCAAGCGTACTCTTTGGAACATGAGCATTGGTGAAGTAGAAGGTTTGATTCCTTATGTTTCAATTTTGATTATCTTTTTTGTTTGACTTTTTATTTCAAAAAGTTAATAAAGATATCAATTAGGAGCCACCATGTGATGTAGGGTCTGCGAAACAGTTATGAACCCGTTTCTTATTGGCCGATTTCTCAAAATTCAAGTTCACAAAATTTGCATATTATATTGTTTTTTTCTTGGATTTTGTGTGAACCTTGGATGTAAGACCACTTCTATAGAATGTTTTAAACTGAGTTTTTTATTCAAAAAGTGACGTAGGCCACGCCTAGAAAATTGAAGACGCCGCTTCTCGTGTCCAAACTGAAAACGTAGCTGATGGGTTCTTCGCAGGCGGTTGGCTGTTTTTTTTTTCTTTTCATTTTTCTTTTTTTAGTCGGACAAAAACTAAAAATATAAAAAATTGGAAATCCAAATGGGTATTTGGGATAAACATGCTCTAAACTTTTAATGTTCATGCTCTTAGTGGGAAACGAAAACAAAGGGTTTTAAGAAGAACGACAACTTATCATTTTCAAACTGTAGTTATCCAATTTAACAAATTTTGATAACAATAAATATTTAAATAACAATATCACATAACAAGTCATATATGTTCATACTTACATATATATGTTTGAATATCTGGTCCGATATGAATATTCTTATATACACATATATGATTATTTGTAGCATGTTGAATTTCATATTCGATAGATATATTAATCTTACAACTTTGAATATAAATGTATAAATAATAATACCAAGTAGTCCCGCACTCATTCCTAATTTGTGCGTGACACTGCTGCAAAAACATGCGAAGTAAGATCACAGAATAAAGATCGCAAAAAGGAGAAAAGGAGAACTATGAACTCAACGAACGGTCCCACCCCGCACCATTCCAAAGTTTTTATTTACTATTATCATATGTCTATAACATAATATCACATTTTCTTGTAAATCCTTCTATATATAAACCTTTTCTCAACTCTATTTTCCTCATAACATCAATAGCATTAGCCTAGGGTAAAGAAAACCCTTATTTTCCCTTCCAACTTCCTCATCACCAAGGCAAGCTCCATGCTTTAATCTTTCCTTAGACTCACATATAGGTGTTGTGTGCTGTTCTTTCCGGGTGTGTGTGTGTGTGTGCGAACACATAGTTTGTTGTAAAACTGGATCGGAGGTATGGAAAGGAACCGGTTCCCCCGGAAACGTCGGCGGAGGAGAATCCGTCTTGGAATGAGTCTGATGTCACCGCCATGATCTCATCTCTCAACCGTGCCATTCAGTATCCCGCAGCCGACGGGCAGGAAAGGTCAGACCCGCTGGTCAAACAAGAGCTTAATAAGCCGGATCAACTACAACAAGACCAAGGTAGTAACTATGTTTATGTAAATACCATAGTTATCTTCACCATGTGTCCCTAATAATTGACGGCTTAATCGTTGTCCAGAAAAGAAAATCGGTTTAGCTATAGCTAATATTATCAATGGTACGTTAAGTAACTAAAGACTTGCCATTAATAACACTTTCAATTATCTTACTTAATATAGTTAATAGTAATTGAATTAGGAGGAAAATGGACTTTGTTTTGTATATATAGGTTAGGTTTATGTTCAATTCATATGTCATTTAATTTACGTAAAGAACTTCCCTTCTGTCTTGGAGTGAACACCGATCAGTTTACTATACGTGTCTATCCTCTAATACATCTAGATTTTGTTTCTATTCAAAGTACAAGTTAGGTAATATTTTATTAATGCAGGTTAACTCGTCAAACATATAGTCTACATATGGCTTCTTACCTAACTCGCTACGAGTATTTTTTGACCACGCACGTTCCTTTGTTCATTTCAAACTAATTGTCTTTGATTGTTCTTTATCAAACTTTATGCGTGTCATTTTTTCAATGTTTTGAAGTATCAACATGGCTAACTTGTTTTTCAGGTGCATTAAAAAGCGAAATATGTCATATTCAGAAGTAGTAATCAAAAATGGAAGTCTTAGTTTATACTTTTTTTTGAAAACATCGCATTTTCTTCTTTGATTGTTTTTGTCTTTTGAAAAATTCTTCTTCTTTGATTGATGAGTTACGTTTTACATGTGTCATCTTGTATGCACAAAAATACAATCGAAAGCAATTCATACAGAGAAAAATAAACCCTGGTTTTCTTTCTAGAGCGAAATTCAGTTGATTGACATTTTGCTTTTATGAATAAATCTTCAGTTGATTACTAATAAGTACTTGCTCAATTTTATTAGTTTTCTGCGACATGTAGAGGTTTGAATCTTTAAATATTTGGCTTGTCTGTGACAAGATTTGAGAAGAGTATGTAACTGAGAAAGTGATAAAATAGATTTTTGGGTATTATAAGTACCTGGATTGAATCTGTTGGTAGAGTTCCATCTTGAAGATTGTTAAATATATAATCTTTGATTTCGGTCCACTCGAATATATCTAGTCATAAAGAAAATATTAACCCGATATATACTTAAATTTTAAGTTGAGTTAGTTATAACAAATTACGGCCTGTATATATTCCAATCCACATTAAAAACATTTGAAATGTAATTTCGTGAGAAGAAAAGTATATAGTATATTGTGGAAAGTTTCATAATCTACAATTCTACATGGTTGATGGCTTGATGCATCCAATTATAGTATTTTATGCACCATCTTTCGTTAATTAGACCATACCATCATTTTTTTTTGTTCCTTTAAGGTAATAAACATTTAAACTAATTTTCTTTTAATTTTACCTTTCCTTAAGTAATATATGAATTCATACGTAGTATCTTCTCATGCATGTAGAATTGCGTATGCACACATTCTTTTTGTTAGATGCAATAATTTTTTTTTTGTTTGTGACATATTCTTCAAGATCAACCAAGAAGAAAACACTATAGAGGGGTCAGGCAGCGACCATGGGGAAAATGGGCGGCCGAGATCCGTGATCCGAAGAAAGCAGCCCGCGTCTGGCTCGGGACTTTTGAGACAGCAGAGGAGGCCGCTTTGTCCTACGACCGAGCAGCCCTCAAATTCAAAGGCACCAAGGCTAAACTAAACTTCCCAGAACACGTCCAGGGCCTCTCAACCACAACCTATGTCGCATCTCAATCAGGAATTGATCATGTTCCACGAGGAGGTAGTGAATTAATGAGCTTACCTCCTCCCCCTATTACTACTACGTGGCCAACGAATTATAACCAGGACATACTTCAATACGCTCAGCTGCTTACGAGTAACAATGACGTTGATTTATCGTACTATACGTCAAGTCTTTTAAGTCCGCAGCAACAGCCTTTCTCAACGCCTTCGTCATCTTCTTCCTCGTTAACTTCACAGCAGCAGCAACAACAGCACCAGCAGCGTGAAGAGGAGAAGAACTACGGTTACAACTATTATAACTATTCAAGAGAATAATCTTATTATCGTTGTTGGTCGAATCAGTCACATAAACTATAAATCATTTCCATATTTCGTAACCTTTGTTGCTAATTGTGGCGAAGAGGTGGCACCGAAATGAACGAAAATATGTGTGTATCATCTTGTTTTCATATTTTTTATATTTTTACTTGTTTTATCTGAATTTTTATATCTTTTTAATATATTATTCATGGATAACTATCTTATGAAAAGCTAGATGCGCATGCATTGAGTAGATATGGTCAAACCATTTCTTGTAGGTTTAAGTCTGTGCTCAAACAATTACAGATGAACAAGAAACGTGTGATCAACTGTAAATATGAGACATATTGTTTGGGGTGAGATTGGTCTCGGACGAGTAAACAATACTAAAAATGGGTCGAACAGAGGTATTTATTAGATTTCGGAATGAGATTACAAAGGTGGAGAAAAAGGAAAGAAAGCCGGAGCTCGGAGAGCTTTGGCCGGAAAAGTACAACAAGCGGAGAGATAACTCGTACGGACTAAAACCCTAATCTCGCCGCTCAGTGTGTGTGTGTAAAGTGTCGATCCCCTCTCCTTTCCTCTCTTCACTCCTTTTATACTCTTGTTCGGAGATTTGACCTAGTTCTCAAATGATTTGGGCCTTATCGGCCTGTCGGGCTCGATTCCTTACCGCGGGTTGTCTCGCGTAAGCCGTCGAGCCGACTGATCGCTGGTGGCTCCTTGCTCGGCTAAAAGTAGTCCACAGTCGAGCCGCGAATGCTGACTTGCGGCAGCTCGGCTCGGAGCTGACTTGTTTGTTCGGTTGGGCCTTTGTTCGATGGGCTTTGAGGATGGGTTGAATCCATCCCCAACAGTAAGTCCCCCCCCAGTTCATTGGTTGATCGTGAGCGATCATCAATGAATTTGGAGATTTTAGTTTGGAGAACAAAGGGATTTGCCGAACATCCGATGCACAGTGCCATACGTTTTCGTCGGAAACTGTGGGAGTGAGAGTTGAACGGTGGGGCATCGAACCGGCGAAATCGGGGGTTCGTCTGATAAATCGAATCGAGATTTTGGTCCGAGATGACCGGCGGTTTTCGGGATCTGTGACCGAGAAAGCGAACTGGCGCGATTGCGTGATACGCGCAAACATTAGTCAGGCCCATTTAGGCCCTTTTAGACGTAATAATGACGCCTTGGTCCGAGAGCCCGCCTCTTCTTATAAATAGCACCTCCCCTTCTTTCGTTCTTTCATTTTGCTCCGCATCGATCAGGTACTCTCTCTCTCTACTCTCTTTCTCTCTCTTGTTTTCTGTTTTAAGCTCTTGGTTATCCGAGATGTCGTCGTCTGGGAGATTATCCCGAGCAGAAAAAGGTAAACAGGTAGCCTCTGTTCGGAGTTCTTCCGAGGATCCGGCAGAAGAGGTTCATCGCGACGCGATGATGGATACTGAGAACCTGGATCGTGCTCAACGCTTGCTCGTCGCGGAGTCTAGGGGCCAATTTCGAGGAGATGACGACGGTCAAGACGATGTTGACAACACCATGGTCCCGAGGAGTCTTTATCCCGGGAACATTTTTGCCGATGAAGGTCCCTTGGAGAGGAGGCGAGTTCGGCCTTCCAGCGTAGATGGTCAAGATTGGTCGAATGTCGAAGGTACCCGATCAACGACCAATTCTGTGGAGAAGGTCCTCCGCGATCTCTCGGCTAACGGGGTGACGTTCCTAATCCCTCGACAAGATCAGCGTCCTTGGACTCCTCCGAAGGGCTACCAGTGTGTCTACGAGTCGTACTTCGAGAAGGACACAAGGCTCTGGTTCCCGATTCCTCGGATTGTCACTGCGTATGCGTTTAGGAGGAACGTCGCTTTGAGCCAGTTGATTAATGGGTCGATCCGTCTAATGGTCGCACTCTCGGTGATGGCAGCGGAGGCTGATTCAACTCTGAGTGTGAGAGCTTTCGAGGAACTGACGTCAGCCTCGATTTCTCCCGATGGGATTGTTTCGACAAGGCAGCGTCCGAATTATAACGTACTTGCCGGGGGCCCGACCAAGACTACGAACTGGCAGAGATCTTATTTCTTCGTGAAGTCAAATAGATCGGCGTTTGAGGAACCGCCGAGCTCGAGGTGTCGAGTTCTTTGGAACGCCGAGATGGGTATAGACACCGATCTCATTAAGATTTAGCACGCAAGCATATCTGACTCTATTTTTATTTTCGTTTTCTTCATTGTTGTGCAGTTCCTCATCCAAACGTCGCTACTTACTCGGAGGATTGGAAGGGTCCTGCTCGAACAGTCGCATCGCAGAAGCAAGATCACTGGAGAAACTTTACTCGGGATAGGATTCTACGATCGATTGATCGGATCGCCAGTCGTACGTTTTCTCCCTTATAGCACACATACTTTTCACGTTTTTCGGGGTTAGCGCACTCATCGTTTGTTTTCTCCTCCCTTTATGTAGAGGACTGGATATCGGACTCGATTCCATACGTTGATTATCCGGCGGATAGGCGGCTATCTCTTTTCACCCCTCCAGAGCAGAAGGAGATCAACCGTGCCCGAAGGATGAAAGAGCTTCCGGACCTTAGTCAGATTGTGGCTGCTCGGGCTCAAACCAGAAAGAAGGCAGCTGGGAGTGGAGCTGCCCCGCTCGAACCTAGGACCCCCGTGGGTCCTCCTGCTGTCGTTGCACAAAGCTCTCTTGGAGAGGCTGCTCGGGGGAGCACTCCTGGAAAGAAGAGGTCGAAGAAGGCTGTTTCCCGCGAGGATGCTGTCGAGGAAGAGGTTCCTAGCCAAGTTGATCCTTCTAAGAAGAAGAAGAAGGACAAGAAGAAAAAGAGAAAGAGGACGGGAGCCGAATCCGCGCCTTTGAGAATTGCTGTCCCGGATCCCGATGGTCCGTCTCCAGATGAGATTCCTCTAAGAAAAAAGAGGAAGACGAGTGACGAGGTGCCGCGTCCTTCTTCCGTTTGTGAGGAAGAACTTCGTGCCTTGGCTTCCGAGGATCCATCCTCAGAGAGTGGGGACAATCAGACGGTGGCCGCTCGGGCCAGGGAATTACGGAGTAGAACTGTTACCGAGAATCCCTCCAAGAATCAGGAAGGGGAGCGCGGTATTGCTGAGGTCTCGGGTGTATCGCCGAAGTCTCGAGAACAGTCGAGCCCTTTTCTAGGTGGGTCGCCTTCCCGTCTCTGTGATGAATCTGATGCTCGTGGCTCCGATCGTCGGGAAGACGTTTCGTCGGATAAATTCGTTTTCGAATTTAATCGGGAGCTCCCACTTCCCTTCTATCCCGAAGAGTGTGGTCGCTTGATGCTTCAATTCAAAGGTGATCCTGACCTTATGCCTTCCGCCGACGAATTGATATTCAGAGATGAGTATCAACATGCCGCGAGCTCGTCCGTGAGGGTAGGTGCTTGCTTAGTTTTTAGCGTTGTAACTTTCTCTTCTTTTTTATATTTTGCAAAGAAGGCTTCTCCTGCTAACGTTTGGTTTTCTTTCCGGGCAGAGCCACGGTGACTGGAACGTGCTCATCAAGAAGTACAACGTCGCTCTGAAGCAAGCAAGGGAGCAACTTTGTAATGGTGAAGCAACGTGGGAGAAGCATCGCCTTGGTAACGAAGTTTCTCTTCGGAATGTCACTCGTGAGAGAGATGAGGCGATCGCTCGGGAGGAGAGTCTCAGGAAGGAGTTTGAGGATACCAAGGCCTCCGATCAAGCGGATTTGAAAATGTGCAAGGAGTCAATGAAATACTTGGAGATAGTCGTGGAAAGGTTAAGGAAGGAGAAGGCCTCTCTAGAGAAGAGTAGAGACGCGGAGATCTTGAGGCATGCTGCTGAGGTTGCTCGGCTCAGAAAATCCCGGAGGTTCGAAGTTACGCACGAGAGGATTCGCGTGATGATAGCTATGATCGCGAAAGCCGAGAAGCGCTTTCATCGAATATCTCTTCGGGAGACAAAGAGGGAGGATTACGATCAAGCTCGTGGCCTGTATAGCCAAGCGTTCGGAACGAGAAAATGCCTCGAGCAGATCAGAGACTCGGGAATCGAGATCCCGCAAGACAAGATTGACGAGTTTTCCGATCTCGAAGAGTTCTATAGGGGAGAGGCCTGTCGTCTCGAAGTGAAGGACATTCCAGATGAAGATCTCCATCTATCTCCTCTGGTGCAGCCGTCTCGGTTTCTTGTCGAGGAGATATGGCGGCAGATCGATCCGTTTGGATCAAACGAAGGCTTGATCGACTCCGAGGCTGCCATCGCGCTTCGCACTCCGGTTAGGGATAGCAGCCCCCGTCCCGAAGAGCCCGTAGGTGAGGTTGTTCTTGCTGCTGGATCTTCGACTCGACCAGCTGAACAGGATGCTCGCCCTATCGGACCGTTGCCAGCTAACGCAGCTGTACTTCCGGACAGATCGGTTCCAGTTGTTGCCTTGACTGGTTCGTCTTCCTCTTCTTCTGGAGGGCGCTGTGCGGAAGGAGGCGATCAAAGGACGCAAGCGGTGGTCAATGAGCCTCTTCCTCAGGTGCCGTTTGGGCGAGTCTCGGGTCCGGGAGTCGGAGACGGTGGGGATAAGGATCCAGCTTTGGTTCAAGAGTGATTTTGTTGTTTCTGTTGTGTTTGCCCGAAAGGGTTTTCTTGTTGTAATGGTTAAGGGGTTTTACACCTCCCGTTTCTTTTCTGAACTCTTTCTTTGTTTGCCCGGGTGGGCTTTGTTGTTGTAATCAACTCGGGATTTCATCCCTTTATCATTTATTCGGCACTTATTTCCCTTATCTCTTATGCTTAAGTTGTCTCGAAATTCCTTTCAAGTTCCTTTTCCTTAGGCAATTTCAAGATGATAAAGAATTTTCTTTCCCACCGACTAAGTGTTTATGAATCCGATTAACCGTAAAAGATTTGATGGAATAAACAGTGGCAGGAATTTTTCCCAAAGATAATTTTATCAAGAAAATGTATTCGAACGCTTCATAATGAATAGAAGAAACCTAGTCGGCCAACTCTCGGTTCTTTATTCCTGATTAGGTTCGAAGATTTCTCGACGAGCCGGTCAATGCAGATAGCATCGGTGACACGGGTCTCCGTTTCCCTTTGCTCCGATCTGATCAGGATCCGAGCAATTGACTGGGACGAGTACCTGTGCGCCGCTTGTTATGTAAGGGGCTGGTATCGTTTGTTCGAGATAATTCCCTTGATGTTTGTCGGGAATGATCGCCGAACTGAAAATTTTGATTTTGTTTTTGTTGGGGCTGGACCCCGTAGAGAGGATGCCTACGTACCTCCGAGGAGGATCAAGCCTTTCGTAGTTCAGTTTGCCCGAGCAAAAGTGACGTAGGTCATTGCTCGGACGTGTAGAAGTGACCGTAGGGTGCATCTACTCGGTTTTTTTTTTTTTTTTTTTTTTTTTTTTTTTTTTTTTTTTATTTACGAACAGACTGTGACTGCTTGTCATCTGCTCGGTGGGGTAAACTTTGATTCATTCTTTAAGAATAGAAACGACGGAGATGCATCGAGTTCCAGGCTCGTGGAACTGCCTCTCCCCGGGAAGTCGCAAGTCGGTAAACACCTGGTTTCACGACTTGGGTGATTTTATAAGGTCCTTCCCAGTTCGCTCCGAGCTTTCCGGCGTTCAACTCCTTCGTGTTCTCGAAGACTTTTCTTAGGACTAAGTCTCCGAGATCCAGGGGCCTTGCTCGGACCTTCTTGTTGTAGTAACATTCGATCTGGTTTTGGTAGTTTTGAATTCTGAGTAAGGCTTGGTCTCTCTTTTCCTCAAGCTCATCGAGGGCGTCTAGCAGCATCTCGCGATTTAACTCGACGTATTGTGGCATTTTTGCTCGTCGAAGACTTGTCACGTTGACTTCCGCAGGGGCCATTGCTTCCATTCCGTAGGCTAGGGAGAAAGGGGTGGATTTGGTCGCACCTCTTGGGGTTGTTCGGTGCGACCATAGGACTCCGTCGAGTTCATCCGCCCAGTGTCCCTTCTTGAGGTCGAGACGTTTCTTGATGCCATCGATGATGATCTTGTTGGATGACTCGGCTTGACCGTTCCCTTGTGGATATCTCGGCGTTGAAGTACTCAGCCTGATATCCCATTTTCTGCAGAAGTCCTTGAATCCTCCCGAGATGAATTGTGAGCCATTGTCTGTCACGATCTCATAGGGAAGACCGTGACGACAAATTATGTTTTTCCACACGAAACCTCGGACCTCCTTCTCGGTCACTTGAGCGAAAGCCTCCGCTTCGATCCACTTTGTGAAGTAGTCTGTTAAAACCAGAACGAAACGACGTTGGCGGGAGTTCGGCATTGGGCCGATGATGTCCATTCCCCATCTCATGAATGGGTAAGGGGCTGCTGAAGTCCTTAGTAGCTCAGTTGGGCTATGAATGCTCGGAGAGTGTCTCTGGCATTTGTCGCACTTCCGGGCATATGCTTCACAGTCTGTATTCATCGTCGGCCAAAAGAATCCTGCGTTTCGAATTTTCAAGGCGAGCGCCCTACCTCCGGAGTGGTTTCCACCTGCTCCTTCGTGGGTCTCAGCCATGACTAGTCTCGTTTGCTCGCCATAGATGCATTTTAGCAGGACCTTGCTGGCGTTTACTCGGTGGAGCTCACCTTCCATGACGACGTAATGTGCGCTGCGCCTTTTTAGGCGTCTTGCGGCCCATTTATCAGCTGGGACCGTTCCGTCATTAAGGTAGTCGATGAACTCAGTTCTCCAATCGATCTGTGCTTGGTCGGTCATCTCGGTGTCGCCGTCGGGCTCTGCTCGGGGCGTTTGCTCGGAAACTGTGGTGATGATGTCCATTGCCTCCCCCGAGATGTCGATGCTCGGTTTTTCAATCCGATGAATCGGGATTGTTCTCTTGACTTGATCTCTGAGTTTGCTTTCGAGTGCGGCCAATGCATCTGCGCACACGTTCTCTCCGCGGGGGACCTTCGTTAGCTCGAAGAACTCGAACTCCTTTGCTAGGTCTTGGACAACTCGAAGGTAAGCGTCCATTCTGTCGTTCCGGGCATCATACTCCCCGCTAAATTGACTTGCAACTAGTTGCGAGTCACAGTATGCACTTAGTCTCTTTGCCTTGACTGCTTTTGCAAGGCGAAGCCCTGCGATGAGCGACTCGTACTCCGCTTCGTTATTGGACGCCGGGAAACCGAAACTGAATGATTGCCTGATTAACTCTCCTGTTGGGGACTGAAGTTGTACTCCTGCTCCTGAGCCTTTGTTTGTTGAGGAACCATCGACATGGAGGATCCAGTTTGCACCGTGCACTTCAAGGTCTTGAGCCCATTTGGTTAGTCGGCCGGCTCTAGTCGTATTTTGCAATACGGTTCTCAGCGGTTGATCGGTAAGGACCTCCACCGAGTGAGACTGAAAGTAAGGGCGTAGTTTTCTCGCTGATTCCACTACTGCCAAAGCCATTTTTTCGAGCGTTGGATACCGAGTCTCGGGTCCGGTCATCCTTCTGCTCATATAGAATACTGGTCTCTGTTCACCGCGGTCCTCTTTAATCAATACACTGCTAATAGCAGCGGAAGACACGGCGATGTACAGGGACAGGACGTCTCCTACGTCTGGCTTGGCTAGGATTGGGGGAGTTGTAAGATACTGCTTGAGCTGGGAAAATGCTTCCTCGCATTTTTCATCCCAGAGGAACTTTTTGTTTCCTCGGAGGAGATCGTAGAAAGGAAGACACTTGTCGGTTGATCGTGAGATGAACCTGTTGAGGGCCGCGATTCTGCCGGTAAGTCGTTGGACTTCTCGACAGTTTCTCGGACTCGGAAGATCTAGGACTGCTGAAATTTGTTTAGGGTTTGCTTCAATTCCTCTTTGCGTCACAATGTATCCGAGGAACTCGCCAGACGAAACGCCGAAAGTGCATTTGGCCGGGTTTAACTTCATCTTATACGCGTTGAGGATCTCGAAGCATTCCTGTAGATGTGTTAGATGTTCGTCTGCTCGGAGCGACTTGACTAGCATGTCATCGATGTAGACTTCCATCGTTTTTCCGAGTTGCTTGGCGAACATGCGGTTGACCAGACGTTGATAAGTCGCACCCGCGTTCTTCAGTCCGAAGGGCATTACTTTGTAGCAGTAAGTCCCTCGATCGGTGATGAACGACGTCTTCTCCCGATCCTCGGGGTGCATCAGGATCTGGTTATACCCCGAGAAAGCATCCATGAAGGTAAGCATTTCGTTTCCAGCGGTTGACTCGACGAGTCGATCAATGTTTGGTAACGGGTAACTGTCCTTCGGGCATGCTTTGTTGAGGTCAGTGAAATCAACGCACATGCGCCATTTGCCGTTTTTCTTCTTTACCACGACCGGGTTGGCTAACCACTCCGGGTACTTGACTTCAGTAATTGATCCGGCATTAAGTAGTCGTTCCACTTCTTCGACGACTGCCTTTGATCTCTCGGGACCTAGCTTCCGCCTCTTCTGTCTAATCGGCTTGACGTTAGGATCCACGTTCAGCTCATGCGTCGTGATCTCGGGGTCGATTCCTTTCATGTCGGACATCGACCACGCAAATGTTGACAGGTTCTTCTTCAGGAAATCAATGATTTTAAGTTTCATTTCGTCGGAAAGGTATGCGCCGATACGAAGAACTTTGCTCGGGTCTGACTCGTCAACTGGAATTTCGAGCACTTCCTCCTTCTGGGGGCATACCTTGCTTACTGGTGGTGATACTGAGTTAACGTGCGACTGTGCGCGTTGTAGCTTAACAGTTGCGATCAAGAGATCTCGGGCCGCGCGTTGGTCTCCGCGGACGGTCTTGATGGTTCCGTCTATTCCAGGGAACTTGACACATTGGTGATAGGTTGATGCGATTGCTCGCATCGAGTGCAGCCATGGGGTTCCGAGGATTACGTGATAGGGTGTCTTGGTGCTGACGACCGAGAATTTGACAACTCTGGTCACTCCTTCCGCTTGGACTGTCAGGCGGATTGTTCCGAGAGTTACTTCGGAGGATCCGTTGAAACCAGTTAATGTTCTAGAAGATGGCTTCACGTCCTTTAAATCGATGCCCATCTTGATTAGAGTCTCTTGGAAAATAATGTCTACCGAGCTTCCGGTATCGATAAGTACTTTGGTGACATCGTATTTATCGATTGCCATGACGACGAGCAATGGGTCGTTGTGGGGTAGGCTGACTCCGAACAGATCGTGCGGAGAGAAGGAAATCTCGGGATCGCTGGGAGGCTTCTGTGGCCAACGCCGAGATGTCTCGGCTTGTCGGCGGTGATCCTTTACAGATCTTACCGAATCTCCGCAGGGGGGGGGATCCTCCCATGATTACATTAATCCGTGGCCGCACGGTCGATCTCTTCTTGGTAAGGACATCTCGAAGGTCCTTACTCTCCTCCTGTTGATCGATCTTGCTGCGGTTTAGCTTCTCGCGCAGGTCGCCTATTTTGGCGTTTAATCTCTCTCTCAGATCAGAAATGGGTGTTTCGTCTGGAGTCGCATGCTTCAACCGTTTAGCATCCAACTTTGATCTGAGATCAGAGGTGCCAGGTGGTTTCTCGGCTTCGGGAGCTGCCTTTCTCTTGAGGAATTCGCGCAGGTCCGATGTCTCGGAAGGCTCTCCTGGGGGGCTTTCATCGTCCGATGGAGATTCAGGTTGGGCGCGGATAACCTCTATCCTCTGCCTGACAGCTGGTTGATCTTCATCACCCGAGAGGCCATCATCTTCATCCCTTTCGTGAGCTTGCTCGGCCTCCTTCGGTTTCGGGCTGTCCGGCTTAGGTTTGCCCTGACTCCTCCTCTGGTTTTTCCTATCCTTGTTCCTACTCCAACTGCTCTCGCTCTTAGGTTTCGGAGAGGGAATCTTGAGTTTGCCGCTTTCGATAGAGGACAGGAACTGCGCGAAGAGCGTCTTGCATTCCGAAGTGTCGTGGCCTTTAACTCCGTGTAGCTTGCATGACTTGGTGAGGCCTGGGGGAGCTTTGGATGACCCTGCTACTGCATCGACTTGAGCTGGTGCTGTAGTTGCAGTTGTTCGGGCTGTTTCATCCGGGGAATCCGTTTCTCGGTGAAACGTGTTCCATTTCTTCCCGTTCTCGTCGACCACATAAAGAAGACCACCTCTCGGGTTGTTTTTGCTCGAAGAAGCGTGCTGGCGTGGCTCAACGTGAGTGCTGGCCGCGTTCTTGGTTGCCGCTTGCTTCGCAGCGTTATGCTTGCTCAGGATGGCCTTGGTGTCTTCTTCCATTCGGATGAAGTTATGGGACCGAGCAATGGCATCCTGCAGGGACAGGGTAGGGCTCCGATATAAGTCTTCTCGGAACTTGCAATCTACTTGGAGAGTATTCATCAGTGCGTCGATAGCGATGTTATCAGGGATGTTGATTCTGGATACGATCGACTTGAATTTCTCCATGTAGTCGCGGAGGCTCTGGTCTTTCTTCTGCTTCAAGTTCCAGAGAGTTGAAGCTGTGGCCTCTCGCTTCGTGAACATGATGTAAGTCTTCAAGAATGCCGAGGAAAGCTCCTTGAAACTGCCGATTGATTCTTCGTCGAGCCCTGAGAACCACGTGAGGGCCTGCTCGTTTAACGTCTCAACGAAGAGTTGGCAATAGCCCGCTTCCTTCTCTTCTGCAGAAAGCCGAGCTCTCGCCATAGCTATGTTGAAGGCTGTCAAGTGCTCGACTGGATCCCCTCCGGGCTTGTAATCGGGAAGCTTTATCTTGTCCATCTTCCTGAGCCTCACTCGGGTCAACTCCTCGGTGAAAGGAGTCCGCGAAGTTGAGGCGATAACGCTATCTATTTCAGGAGCTGCGCTTGTTGCTTGATGGATCTTCGAGTTCATCTGCCGAAGGTTGAGCCTTAGTTCGGCGATTTCTCGGATAGCCGTTTGGTCGGACATCGCCGGTGGGGTCTCAGCTGCTAGGGTTCTGAGACGCTCCGCTTCGTTTGCCGTTGCGCCTTCCGTCGGAGTCGGAGGGTTTGTGTCGAAGAGCTGTCGTCGGAACGGGAGTCCGCTGGTAGGCGGTGCACTGAGGGCAGCAACGATGGCAGCGAGTCGTTCGTTCGTTGCTTTCTGGATTTCCTCCTGCTGAGCGAGTCGGGCCATGACCGAGCTCATGAAATCCGACGAGGGAATGGGAGGAGGCGGAGGAGGAGTGAGTTCCGGCTCCTCGCCAGAGGTGTTAGGGTTTGGACCTGTGGACGTCATACCGACCTAAGAAACACTGAATCTGTTCCGCCCCACGGTGGGCGCCAATTGTTTGGGGTGAGATTGGTCTCGGACGAGTAAACAATACTAAAAATGGGTCGAACAGAGGTATTTATTAGATTTCGGAATGAGATTACAAAGGTGGAGAAAAAGGAAAGAAAGCCGGAGCTCGGAGAGCTTTGGCCGGAAAAGTACAACAAGCGGAGAGATAACTCGTACGGACTAAAACCCTAATCTCGCCGCTCAGTGTGTGTGTGTAAAGTGTCGATCCCCTCTCCTTTCCTCTCTTCACTCCTTTTATACTCTTGTTCGGAGATTTGACCTAGTTCTCAAATGATTTGGGCCTTATCGGCCTGTCGGGCTCGATTCCTTACCGCGGGTTGTCTCGCGTAAGCCGTCGAGCCGACTGATCGCTGGTGGCTCCTTGCTCGGCTAAAAGTAGTCCACAGTCGAACCGCGAATGCTGACTTGCGGCAGCTCGGCTCGGAGCTGACTTGTTTGTTCGGTTGGGCCTTTGTTCGATGGGCTTTGAGGATGGGTTGAATCCATCCCCAACACATATCTTTCCACATATTGATGTCTTTTTTTTAAAACTCCAGATACTCATGTCTATTCTTGTGTACATGCATCTATCTATCAATATGTACTATCGACACATGTGAGAGTAAGGACAAGACAATTTTAGTGTTGAGACTTAGATCGAGCTTGGCCCACCATAGATAGTGTACTCTAAACACCGTATATCTTTCATTATTCTGCCTCGAGTTTGATTGGCCTTTTTCGTGATCCGTCTCAGAGTATTTTCTACATATATTTTCACCATTCGTTTCAAAACTTACAAAATATGTAGCATATATAGACACTCTGAAACGTACTATTTTCTATAAATCAATAAATATAGTGGGGGCTTATAGTGATAGTCTCTACAAGTCAGACATGTCTGTAAGTGTTGATTATCATCGGTTGTTTGGAAGTTAGCTGCTTAGTTTAATATGTTGTTGTTGTAAGCGCCCCGGTCTGTATTCTTTTGGACTAATGCTTCCCCTTTGTGGGATCTCGTTTCCGTGGATCGTTTGTTGTCCGCCGGCCTAGTTAAATAGTAACTTCATCCATTGATCTTGTATCTCTCTTTGGTAATAATAAATTTAGTGAAAAAAATAGTGAGTCTAAATTAAGATTCCGACAACATTATAAATAACAGATATTGGTTCAGGTTACATATCCTGTTTAGGGATTCAAAGGTGACTCTTTTTCCTATAAAAGTTAAGAAAGTCAATACAACTTAGGCAGCGGACTAGCTATTCATTAAAAAAAACCTGCGTGCTAGTCACTGCTAGCTAGCTAGCTACTTCCGAAACAAGTTCAAGTTTGAACATGAACGATAGTGAAATTATTATCTTTTTGTTTTTAATAACAAATATTTTTAATACTTATTCATTATATTATAAAATTGTTACATAAGAAACTTTATAACCCAATAGTTTATATACCTTATATATAAAGATTTTGATGTGACGGTTCTATTTAAATCCGTCTGAATCGTGTTATGAAACTCATGTTAAAAATTTTGTAACATCCCGAGTTGTGATATGTGAAAAGGTTTAATAAAATTGATTTGGCTACCTATATCATCAAAGTTGACTTACCTTTTCCGGAACACATCCTGAAAGAACTCCAGAGTTAAGCGTGCTTGAGCTGGAGTAGTGGAAGGATGGGTGACCTATCGGGAAGTGATTTGCGATAGCGTGCGAGTGAGGCCAAAGCACGGGAAAAGGTCGGGTGGTGATTGCAGGGTCAATAAACAATGATTTGGAGCCTTGGAAAATTAACGGACCGACCGTCGGACAGAGGTGGGGCCCACGAGCCCGATAGAGGGATGGGTGACTCACTGGTAGGGGCGGTCGGAGCGTTATAAGTGATATCAGAGCTGGTTAGCCATCTCAGTTCTGACCTGAGAGGCGTCTTGAGACTTGTCGTGGGGCGCAACGAGGACGTTGCGTTCTTTGAGAGGAGGTGAATTGTAACATCCCGAATTGTGATATGTGAAAAGGCTTAAGAGAATTGATTTGACTACCTATATCATCAAAGTTGACTTACCTTTTCCGGAACACATCCTGAAAGAACTCCAGAGTTAAGTGTGCTTGAACTGGAGTAGTGGAAGGATGGGTGACCTATCGGGAAGTGATTTGCGATAGCGTGCGAGTGAGGCCAAAGCACGGAAAAATGTCGGGTGGTGATTGCAGGGTCAGTAAACAATGATTTGGAGTCTTGGAAAATTAACGGACCGACCGTCGGACAGAGATGGGGCCCACGAGCCCGATAGAGGGATGGGTGACTCACCGGTAGGAGCGGTCGGGACGTTATAAATTTCTTATGCGATTTTCCATTTTTTTGCATAATTATTTATAAGTATAAGTATTATTGAACCCATAGTCACTACACTATAGAAATTTCAACGAAAAATATAAACGAAGTTATAGAGTAATTACTTAATTTCGTGCATCGTTTTTGAAAGATATACAGACTAGTTATTTTTCTTGCATTATTTTTCGGGTTGGTCTATTCTAAAATATTCGGGGTCGGTTGATAATTGATAGTTACATGATATTGTAGACTTGTAGTATTAGATGAGATGATGTAGAAAGATCGGTAAAGGAGCTTCTTGAGAGTTACGCATGCGCAAAGCGCATAGAGAAGACGGGTCCCATCCCACTTGGTCACCTCAAGTGTATTATTTCGGGGGGCCATCTTCCAGATCCCAGGACCCAGTCTAATCATCTCCCGATCCCAATATACATCTTTCACTATACGACATCAATTTTCACGAGACACATTTCTTAACTATAGTATCACTCTCACACGTATAAACTTTGAAATATGTTTATCGTTTAAGATATTTCAAAATTCATTTAACTTTATATATTGAATTCAATAATATTAAAAAATGATATGCCATTTATAAAAACCATATACCACCCACAAAAAATTCAACGAAATAAGTTTTTCTATTTATTTTATAAACGTGGGATCTCATGACCAAGATCAACCGATTAGTCCCACGAGGTCCACAATACTCCACATATTCTTGCGATATAACGTTAGTCCGAGTGACCACACAGAGTTTTGAAGTTGAGTCCGTATCGTGGTCGTAACTTTCTCAAGACCATTAGCCCACCGTCACTTGGTTAATTCAACGAAATAAGTTGAAAAGGATATTATATATCAAGTTCGGAATCTTTGTTTCTTTACTCTTTTTTTTTTTTGAAACACTTGTTTCTTTACTCAATATAGCTATTTTCAAGAGCTATTATTTTGTGATCTTGACTTGGACGTACAGTATATATATGACAAGATACTTTTAGCAGGCTTTCGGCTTCAGGAATTTCAAAATTTGCGGCTGCTTTGCGTTAATTCAGTCGAGAGTGGTTCCCCAGATGCAGTGCTGATCTTCGCATGCATACATGAAGATTTGCAGCTATTGTGTTATTGATGGATGAATTTCAATATACACTCAACATTCATGCATGCACGTGAATCATTATTGCTATGTATATTTTATCTCAATTCTATACTCGTATATTTATTATTTCTTTCTTTTTTTTTTTTGCTAAACTTTGGTTATTATTTCTTTCCTGAAACACTAGTTACTCAACTCTCAATTGTAGTTGCTATATAAACGAACTATAGCCAAACTTTTTGGTCTTACGTACTGAGAGAACCTATTACGCAGGTCTAGTAATCAGAGCCGGATCTCGGCAAAGCCGGACGAAACATTGGTCTCGGCTTCCAAAAATTGTAGATCTTTTTCACATAGGAATAAGTCCTTAAACATTGATTTCAACCCCCAAAATTTTTTAAGTTCTTAAAAAATGTTTCAAGCCCCCACAATCTCAAATCCGGCTCTGTTAGTAATTAATACTGTGCAAAACTATTTCTCCTTTTAGTGTATGGTTGGGTAACTCATATGATGCAATAAACTTAGCCACACGTTGACTAGTCCAGTTGGTGCCGTTTAAAGCTATTCTGAGTGTGAAAATCGATCAAATCGTCTATAGCAGGATATTGTCGAGACGAATGAGCAGAAACTTGATCATCTCGAAAACCAAGTATCACATTTAAACTAAGATAATTTTTTATAAGTAATGTATAACACACATAAATTTGTTTATTTTCTTTTTAAAAGAAGAAATTCGCTTTAGTGATACAGATAGCTCTCGATTTTGAAAGTTTTGTTTAATTTAAAACGAGTTTTGATGTCGTTTACCTAGTGTGCGGGGTCTGTTCGTAGTCTCGTAGCAATCAAAACATATGATAATTGTTATGAATGAGTCTTATACTTTATAGAATGGTCCCAACTCCCAATTGCCATTTAAAAAATATAAGACTTTAAAGTATTACTCTATACATTGACCAAAAAATGCTATTTTATATTTTTTCTGTTTCAGTTTAGTTGTTGTCGTTTTAGAATTTTAATGTAAAATTTATTAACAATATTCTCTAAATTATTTTCTATTAATTGAAATATAGTTAAGTTTATAGGTAACAATGTTTTTGTTTTTAAAATATACAAAATTGAATATTTTCTTAATCTAAGACGACATTTAAAATAAAACAGAATGAGTAGCTAAAACTGAATGTAATATTTTGTATAAGTGGCATACATCCGTATTCTTTGTCATGGACATGAGAAGTGATATTTTCTAAAATACATGCACACAACTGCACAAGCAGGGGGAATTAGCTCATGCAAGCTCTGTCAAAGTACTTCACACAAAAAAGTCTTTAAGCCACTTTACATAGAAGCCTTTTATTGGTTTATACTTACCTAAGTCCAAGAGTATATTTGAAGCCTTTAAATAAGCCTAACAGAAGCCCAGAATAAACGAAGCAACTTTAATAAAATGTGGAAAACATTGCAGAAGCACTACGAGACCGAAAGAGGGGCTCTACTTAACCCAACCATATATTGAATTTTCCATAATTCACACAAGGAAACAACATACACTAAGAAAGGGTCAGCTAGATAGTAGTGTTGGTTACATACTTGCTTGGATGAGTAAAAATATCTAACACAAAAGCGAAAGGCTTCATCAGACTTTGGCCTTCATAAATGTTTGCCGAAATGTAACTTGGATCGTGACCTGTTTCCATTTGATAACCTGCTTGAGTTTCTAATCTCTTCTTCTTCTTCTTCCAGTTTTTTTCTCCTTGCAGCCTCTTCCTTCTGTCTCTGTATCAGCTCCAATTCTCTATACCTTTCCTCTTCTTTACGTTGAAGTTCCAATGCTTCTCTCCTCTGAGACTCTTCAACCCTCCTGCTATTTTCTTCTAACATCTTATCAAGCTCTTCTCTTTCTCTCCTAGCTTGTTCCTTCAAAAATTAATTTCCCATTTCTTACTTTTAGTAAGCAGCAACTAGTTTCAAAACCCCCCCAAAAAACAGCAAACGTTGAACAAAACAATTAGACTTACTTCCTTTCTCCTTGCCTCGTTTAGAGCAGACTCCTTTTCATTCTTCAGCTGTATTTCCACATCAAGAAGCATCTTTTCATAGGCTTCCTTTGTTCGCCTTTCTATTTCTTCCTTAACTTCCTCGGTGTTCATCCTCTCCTCCACATTCTTCCTCACTGCTTCCTCGATCCGCTGTGCTGTCTCTTCTTCTAGTCGTTTCAGCTCAGCTTCTTGCTGCAATCTTAATTAAGCATGAAAAATAAAGAGTTAAGGCACTAGCCTTAAGCAAGATTAGTTTTTCAAAGTCAAATAATTTGCAACTAAGCTCACTACTAGCATATTTAATTCGTTAGAAAAATGCATATGTTCGTTCATTTACGATTACAACATCCTACTTACTCCATAGAAGCTACTCTAAGCTTCATTCAATACTATATAACGGCTGTGACAAAACTGGGAAAGTAAACAAGAATCTGAAAGACAAAAACAACACTTCAACAGTTACCTTGCCTTGGCTTCCTGTTCCTTCTTGGCAATCTTACGCTCGGTAGACGAAGGAGACAAGGAACTACTTCTATCCCTATGGTGTTGTCTTGGCGTAGGAGATTTGCTTTTCCTGTGCCTGTAATATAATGAAGATGTATTCGAGTCAGAGAAGCTTCTTCTACATTAGCAACTACACTAATGGCTAAAGAATGTTCTTTGCAAACACCAAAGGGTGTGTACCAAAGTGAATCAAGCCTACCAAAGTGAATCAAGCCTAAACCCTAAACCCTAAACCTAATTCCCCAGACGACCGTGAGATACGAGATTCGATTCTCTCCAACATATTTGAAAAGTTGTTAAGGAAGAAAGATTGTTGCAGACCTTGATGAATAAGGAGGATCGCGGCTACGGTCGCGCCTGGTACGACGGCTGCTACGGAGAGGGGAGCGAGAGTAGCGCCGGCGGTGAGACGGCGACCTAGATCGCGAGTCGTTTCGAGCCATATCCCCAACCGGAAATTGATTGATTGGGTCAATGTAATTGGAATCCTGAGCTTTATGTCCTTAAACAATTTTATCGGTTCAATGTTTTTGCTTACGCGGGACAGACGAACCGGTACATTAAACACGCCGGTTCAATTCAAACATTATATTTATTTATTTTTCTTTATGCTACAAACATTATATCTTCTTTTTTTTAAAAAAAAATAGAAACATTAATGTCAAAATTGTTTTTTTTAGCTCAACATTACTTGTATTTTTCCAATAGAGTTTCACCACATATACAACGAGGTATCAAAATTTAAAACTATTTTTTCATATCAAAATAAGTTTTAAATTCAAATTTCTTTCATTTTCTTCTTCAGAGAGTTCACTTTTCATCTTTGGAAAAAACTAAGAAATCATTTTATCAAAAAATTATACATGATCAAAAAAATTATCCAAACTTGTTCTACCATTCAAAGAATCCTTCTAAAAATGGAGTATTTGTTTGTACCACACGTTTTTTCGAATGGTCGTCCGTACCACGTGGTTTTTAACCTATTTGTTTGTGTTACCACAAGATGAGGTAATGGCACTGCTTAAAGAATTAAGAAAATGAGACCAAACGTTACACTCGAGGACCAAGTACTTTCAATGTGTCACTGATTTTGAATATCTCCGCTTGGTGCTGACTATTACGTATTAGGAATATGTTGCCAAAGTTCGATCCGGCAAACCATAAAGCGTGTTTATCCATCCTTGAAGATGTGACCACCAACGCAAAGCAGATTCAAGACTCCGTGTTGGAAGCTATACTATCGCGCAATGCTAAAACCGAGTATCTTAGAGCTTTCCTCAAAGGTAAATTCGATAAGCAAAGCTTCAAGAAGAACCTACCAGTTATTACTTACGAAGATTATCGGTCTTATATTGATCGTATCGCCAATGGAGAGCCCTCCGATATAATATGTGATCGACCCATCACTGTTCTCTTGGTCAGGTACCTTTTATTAATCTTCAACGATGCTACAACATATTGAAGTATTAGAATATGTAAAGAGATTCAAGGAAACAATTGTTTTTTCTTGCAGCTCAGGTACTTCAGGAGGAGTTCCAAAGTTGATACCGTTGACAGCAGAGGATACGGAACAGAGGAATTTGTTTGTATCTCTCTATAGACCTCTACCCTTCAAGTAATTAGTTTCACACTCCAAGTCCTGTCTTGTTTTGTTATTTCCAAATTTTTTTTTTTAAAAACATCCAAACCCGTTCTTGATATTTTTTTGCAGGCACATCAAAGGGCTTAGTGAAGGAAAATCCCTATTGTTTTATTTTTTGACCAGAGAAAGTGAGACAGCCTCTAGAATACCTGTCAGGACTATGATCACTTGTGTTTTGAAAAGCGTGACCCCAGCCAACAAATTTATCTGGTAATTAATTTAACCTTTGCTCCCGGTGAACATACTCCTTAGTGCTACTAGTGTTTCTTTATTGTATTTTTTATATGATTCACAGGGAGCGAATACAGATATGCCCGCATGAGGTTGCGATTTGTCCAGACACTTCTCAGAGCATGTACTGTCAATTACTTTGTGGGCTTATACAACGAGGAAACGTATCTCGCCTTGGTGCACCATTTGCTTCTTCCTTCCTCAAAGTAATCAACTTCTTGGGAGATCACTGGAGTGAGTTATGCTCCAACATAAGGACAGGCCGTGTCAGCGACTGGATCAAAGACGATCAGTGTGTTTCGGGGATCAGTAAGTTCCTCTCCGCTCCAAATCCAGAACTAGCGAGCATAATCGAGAAAGAATGTAGTAAAACATCATGGGAGGCAATAGTGAGGAGACTATGGCCAAATGCAAAATGCATTGAAGCTGTTGTTACCGGGTCCATGTCACAGTATGTACCAATGCTAGAGTTTTACGGTGGTGGTCTTCCTGTGATTTCATTGTTTTACGGTAGCTCTGAATGTTTGTTTGGTCTCAATATAAATCCTCTGAGCAAGCCTTGTGATGTGTCTTACACAACCGTTCCAAGTATGGCATACTTCGAGTTCTTAGAGGTCAAGAAAGATCAAGAAGATGGTCATGGTCCCTTAGTGAACCCTGTGGTAGTCGATCTAGTAGATGTTAAAGTTGGCCATGATTACGAACCTGTTATCACAACTTTTTCAGGTAAGTCTCTATTTTTACAAAATAGTCATTTAAATTGTTTATTAGCGTGTGTCACAAGTCTAGATGGTTTCTCATTAAGATGTGTATATAATCTTACAGGTCTGTATAGGTACCGTTTGGGAGATGTTTTACGAGTAACGGGTTTCTACAACAATGCGCCACAATTTCATTTCGTGGGAAGAAATAAGGTTGTTCTGAGCATCGACATGGACAAGACCTACGAAGACGATCTCCACAATGCGGTTACGAACGCGAAGCTCCTCCTGGAGCCACATGACTTTGTGCTCATCGATTTCACTAGCCGTGTGGACTTCTCCTCGTACCCAGGACACTACGTGCTATACTGGGAACTCGGGAGCAAAGTCATGGACAAGAAGATCGAGCCCAAGCAGGAGGTTATGGAGGAATGCTGCTTCACCGTTGAGGAGTCTCTCGACTCGGTGTACAGAAAAGGACGTAAGAATGATAAGAACATCGGACCACTTGAGATTAAGGTTGTTAGGAGAGGCGCGTTTGATGAGCTCATGAACTTCTTTGTGTCTCGAGGTACTTCAGTGAGTCAGTATAAGACGCCGAGATCAGTGAAGAATGAAGAAGCCTTGAAGATAATCGAGGCGACCGTTGTTTCCAAGTCTTTTAGCAGGAAAATTCCGTCTTGGGAGCTACATGAACTGCATTCCAGTCGATAAAATCGCGTGTGGGTAAATAATAAATAAAGAGAACACAAAACCTAGTAAACAAAAATGTAATCTAAAATAAGTCCATCACAGTATGTTCTATAACTAGCATTTTTCTTTTGTTGTCGACATTCTTCTAATGTTCTCCAAATCTTGTTTTGGTTTGATGTTTTTGTTTGTCACTTCAAACCCCAAAAAGATAATAGGCAGACACTAATCTTGGTTGGAATAATATGGGTTGGTAGTATATATGTATTACCCTAGAAAGATTGTTGATTGGAATAAATTGATTGGTAGTATATGTATTACCCTAGAAAGATTTTTAATTGGAATAATATGGGTTGGTAGTATATTTATTACCCTAGAAAGATTGTTAATTGGAATAACATGGGTTAGTATTTAGTAGTATAAGTATTAAGGAATGTTAGAGGATAGCAAACAAGACCACACGGTTCAATAGTTTTGAAGACAGAAGACTAAACTGAGACTTATTAGATTATTTAATAGGTAAGTAATATATAACATATCAGATGAAGGTACATGATATGATATAAGTTACTCATTATTAATTTGTAGCATAATAGTTAATATGTTAGATCAGATGTTTACTTCATAATTAGATGAGGTAAGATAAAATATACTTTAGTTTGAAAGCACCAAATGCAAATGACATTTCTATTAATCTGAAAATGAATATGAAAGTTAAACTATAATAACTATGTTTTCCATAAAAAAGAAGATTAACTTATATAGTTATTTAATACAATAGTTACCAACATGTTACAATAACATATAACTTGAAACAACATGAAAGTTAAATAAATAATAACTAGTTTGACATCGTGTGGTTGCGATTAACCTATGATGTACAAATTAGTTAGTTTGCCCAAATTATGTTTATTTGACTGTCCAATAGTTTGAATACAAACTGAAAACACATATGTTATTGTACTATTTGTAACTTACAAAATCTATAGACAAAGACAAGTATTGGTTAAAAGAATTGCTCCAAGGAATAAGACTAGTTGGATAGAAATAAACAACTATAATATCTAGTGAAGATACTAGCTAGTGTTTGCAAATTAAGACCACAAAACTTAAAATTCTTAGACAAAAGATTTCGGGTCACCACACACGGCTTCACCAAATATGTCGTAGTTATGTTGAATAAACTGGAGTTAACACCCACGTTTTGAAAAAAGAAGAAGACAAAAGACCACAAACTGAAATGTGTAATAGATGTATTTTCATTTTTCTTTAAGGTTTCTGTTTTGATAGTGTTGATATGACATCTACTTTTGTTCTTTGCATAAATGTTTTATTTCGATTCTTAACCATATTTTGATATAATAGTGATTAAAGATGGAGGTTCTTGGGTCTCTAGTAGTAAATGTAGAGATTATTGTTAAACTAATGATCACTTTTTAGTCCATACATAACATCTTCAAGGTAAATTAACATGTAGCCTTTTAAAATATATATCTTGCAGTTGGTGTAGTATATTATTTACTCTATAAGTAACCATTCAATAAGATAGTATTAATTGTTGCCTGTTCATTTAATATGAAGAATTTGATTTTAGATGTTAATTTTCTTGATAATAGAGTTTTATGAATCTTTGTAACTTTAAAACAATAGAATTCTAATATTTTAGATTCAATCATTAGATACACTTCTTTAATTTGTTTAAGTATGAATGTGATCTTGATCTTTCTAATATGGTCGGATGACATCTCGACTTTTTTTTAATGTTTGGAGTAGTTAGTGTTGTAAATTCATTATTATTGATAATACACGGTAATGTTGATCATAATTCATAAACTATACCCAATTAAGGACGTTCATCTCTGTTAACGATTTGCTAATACATGGTATCCGAATATATTTGTAAATAGTTGGATTATTTGTAATTGTTGTTGTCATAATGTTTGTTTGCGTTAGACCAAAAGATGAAAAGAATAATGTTTGTATGCGAGTCGAACCAAGTCGTCGTGTTGACTTCTCAGTCTCACATGACGAAAACGACAGTGTTTTACTGAGAAACTATTCTGTGGGATGCGGACCAACGAAACCTATAGGACTGAGAGGCCCCACTTTTAAAATCTAACGGCTGCTAATCCTCCTAACACGTCACCGTTTCCGCGAAAAAAAAAAATCAACGCACAGATCATTTCACCCTCACTGAACGGAAGAGAGGTTTCGCCATCGATCTCAATTCGAAATAACTTCCGGCGAAGATGCTGCCACCGGAGCTGCAACCGCGGCTGTTCCGGCCACACATATCCTCCACCTCAGACGAACCAGCTTCATCTTCTCCCAATTACTCTCCCCACATGAGCCCAGCCTCATCCAGAAACTTCATCGATCGTCGAACTAGCGCCGGCGCTACTTCTTCGAGATCCAACAACTCTCGATTCACCCCTTCCTCCTTCGCCTACAACGGACGGATCGCTCTCGCTCTCGTCCCCTGCGCCGCCTTCCTCCTCGACCTCGGCGGCGCTCCGGTGATCGCAACCCTCACCGTCGGCCTCCTCATCTCCTACATCGTCGATTCACTCGACGTCAAGTACGGAGCCTTCCTCGGGATATGGATGTCGCTCATCACAGCTCAGATCGCCTTCTTCTTCTCCTCTCCCCTCCTCTCCTCCTTCGATTCCCTCCCCCTCGGCCTCCTCGCGTCGTTTCTATGCGCCGAGACGACGTTCCTCATCGGATGCTGGATTTCGATCCAGTTCAAGTGGATCCAGCTCGAGAATCCTTCGATCGTCGTCGCTCTCGAGCGTCTCCTCTTCGCCTGCGTCCCTTTCGTCGCATCTTCGTTCTTCGCATGGGCTACGATCTCCGCCGTAGGGATGAACAATTCCTCTTACTACTTCTTAGTGTTCGCTTGCGTGTTTTACTGGCTTTTCGCTGTTCCTAGGGTTTCTTCGTTTAAGACCAAGCAGGAGGCTAAGTACCACGGAGGAGAGATTCCCGATGATAACTATATTCTCGGACCTCTCGAGAGCTCTTTCCTTTCGTTGAATTTGATGTTCATGCCGCTTCTCTTCCACGTGGCGTCGCATTACTCCGTGATGTTCTCGTCAGCTGCTTCGGTATCCGATTTGCTGCTCCTGTTTTTCGTCCCTTTCTTGTTTCAGCTCTACGCGTCGACGAGAGGTGGTCTTTGGTGGGTTACTAAGGATTCTCATCAGCTGCAGAGTATTAGGATTGTGAATGGGGCTATTGCTATGGTTGTGATTGTGATTTGTTTGGAGATTAGAGTTGTTTTTCGCTCTTTTGGGAAGTATATTCAAGTGCCTCCTCCGTTGAACTACCTTCTGGTGACGACGACACTGCTTGGAGGTGCTGCTGGTGCAGGTGCTTCGGTTCTTGGAATGATCTCGAGTGGTCTTAGCTCTGCCTTTTTCACTGCTTTGGCTGTGATTGTGAGTTCTGCTGGAGCCATCGTTGTAGGATTTCCACTTCTGGTAAGTATTTGCGTAGCTTTTGATGCTACTGTTATCAATAACTAGTTTCCTTGAGTTTTCATGTAATTACTACTTTCTGAAAGTTGACACCTTTGTAAATGCCCTGTGCTTTATATATGACCACCTCTATAGTAACAATTGAATTTCACTCTGTTTATCTTGCAGTTTACTCCTCTTCCTGCAGTCGCTGGGCTTTATTTTGCTCGTTTTTTCACGAAGAAAAGTGTGGCCTCTTACTTTGCATTTGTTGCGCTTGGAAGCTTAATGGTTATATGGTTCGTAATGCATAACTACTGGGATTTGAACATATGGCTAGCCGGCATGTTTCTCAAATCATTCTGTAAGCTTATAGTGGCTAACATTATCATGGCGATGGTCATCCCTGGTCTTGTTCTACTCCCATCAAAATTTCACTTCCTGACTGAAGCTGGTATGGTGGCCCACGCACTATTGCTGTGCTATATTGAGGACCGCTTTTTTAATTACTCAACCATTTACCATTATGGAATGGAAGACGATGTGATGTACCCTAGTTACATGGTTATCCTGACGACGCTAGTTGGATTGGCTGTGGTGAGGAGACTATTTGCTGATCACCGAGTTGGATCAAAGGCAGTCTGGATCTTGACTTGTCTGTATTCGGCAAAGTTGGCTATGCTCTTCCTTTCATCAAAATCAATTGTATGGGTGGCTGCAGCTCTACTGCTGGCCATTTCCCCTCCCTTGCTGCTATACAAGTATGTAATAGGCATTTTGACTTTTACAGACATCATCGTACCTTGAACTTTAACATTGTTTTTGTTCGACTCTGTTGGTGGAATGTGCAGGGAGAAGTCGAAATCTGCTTCTAAAATGAAACCATGGCAAGGTTATGCTCACGCCTTAGTGGTTGCTATCTCTGTTTGGTTTTGCCGAGAAACGATATTTGATGCTCTACAGTGGTGGAATGGAAGATCACCATCTGATAGCTTGCTTCTTGGTTTCTGCATCGTCTTAATTGGTCTGGCCTGTATACCAGTTGTTGCCCTCCACTTTTCGCATGTCCTGGTATGTCTGTTTACGGTTTGCATGTTTCGGTTGTTGTAACTTCCGTCTGATTATCTAGAAAGAAACCATCTTCCATTTATGATTCAAGCCAGTTATCATTGCTACCTAGGAAAGTGTTCAATAAGATTTTTAGATGACCTAAAGGTATCAGCATTTCTTTAATAAGCCTCTAGTTCTCGGTTCCCATGGGATCATTTAACATCTTACGAGTTTGTCTATTACGGTCAGAGGTTACGTTATGGAGTTAAATAAAGGATGAAAAGGAATTTTTTAAAATTAATTTATTTACGTCTGTTCTTGAAACCGCTCGTGTTATAAACCTCCAAGTAAAGTTTATGGAGAAGTGAGACTGTATGTACGTGTAGTCGTGCTGGAACTAAAGTCTTGATTTGAAGAGTTGAAATACTAATAAGCGATGATTCAGTTGTTGCTTTTCACTGATAAGACTATTTTCGTTTTTTTTGGCAGTCTGCTAAGAGAAGCTTGGTATTGGTAGTGGCAACTGGATGCATGTTTATTCTGATGCAGCCACCGATGCCTATGACATGGAGTTACCATTCAGAAATGATCAAGGCCGCTCGTGAGTCAGCTGATGACATCTCTATATACGGATTCATGGCATCCAAACCGACTTGGCCATCTTGGTTGTTAATTGTGGCGCTCCTGTTGATTCTTGCTGCTGCCACATCTCTAGTCCCAATCAAATACGTTGTAGAACTAAGAGCATTTTACTCCGTTGCCATGGGTCTAGCTCTCGGTGTTTACATATCTGCAGAGTTCTTTCTGCAAGCCGCTGTTCTACACGCTCTGATTGTTATAACGATGGTGTGTGCCTCAGTTTTTGTCATCTTCACCCATTTTCCATCTGCCTCAAGCACAAAGCTGCTTCCCTGGGTGTTTGCTCTTCTCGTGGCTCTATTTCCTGTGACATATTTGTTAGAAGGGCAGGTCAGAATTGAAAATGATGTTGGGGATACTGCTGCATGGGGTTGGGATGCAAGTGAGGAGGATAAGAAAGTCACATCAATGTTGGCCATTGAAGGTGCAAGAACATCTATTCTAGGTCTCTATGCAGCGATCTTTATGCTCATAGCTCTCTTGATTAAGTTTGAGCTCACTTCGCTTTTGCGCGAGAAAGTCTCTGAGAGTGGTCAGTCAAAAACCCAAGGCGGCGCAAGGGGGATGTTCCCAACACGAGCGAGGTTGATGCAGCAACGCCGGGCCACCACGATCCAAAGCTTTGCGATTGAGAAAATGTCGGAAGAAGGAGCGGCCTGGATGCCTGCGGTTGGTAACGTTGCCACAATCGTGTGCTTTGCCATATGCTTAATTCTCAACATCCACATCTCCGGTGGCTCAAGCCAAGCGATCTTCTTCCTGGCTCCTATCTTGCTTCTCCTGAACCAAGACTCTGATCTCTTATCCGGGTTCGGCGACAAACAGAGGTACTTCCCGGTTACACTAGCCATATCAACATACTTGGCGTTATCCTCTCTGTACGTTGTATGGGAAGAAGTTTGGTTCGGTGGGAACACAGGTTGGGGAGTAGAAATCGGAGGGCGTGAATGGTTCTTTGCGGTGAAGAACCTCGCTCTCTTAATACTCACATCACCAGGTCACATTATATTCAATAGATACGTGTGGAGTTACAGCACTAAAAACTCAGACCCGTCGCCGATGCTGACTTTGCCACTTAGCTTTGCAGCAGTGGTAATAACGGACGTGTTTCAGGTTCGGCTTCTGGGAGTTTTAGGCATTGTTTACTCAGTGGCTCAGTATGTGATATCTAGGCAGCAACATATGAAAGGGCTGAGGTATATTTAAGTATGTTTCAGCCCTTTCTTGACCTCCTTTTTTGTTTATCAGTTGATGTATTGGTAATTGCAAAGATACGTTTACAGGACTTACTCTATTGTCTTCTTGCAAACGTACAAAGCTTAGTACGAGTTTTATGTAACAATCGTGAACCATACTAAACCAAATCCTTAAACTGCGTCTTGTTTTGTTATTTTCGTTGTCTCTATTAATGACGACTGACATTGAACAAGCACTGGCTTATACAACAAAGTCGAGCAACAGAAGCGAACATGGTTTGTGTTCTTACTTAATTATAAACCTTTGAAGTTATATAATTAAAACTCAATCATAACAAACTCTAAAAAGATTCAACGTATAATCTTTTCATCACATCGAGAGTAATTTTTTTTTAGTATTTGAAAATTAAACATCATACAAGATCAAATAAGACAAGAATCCATATTGTGAACTTGAAACAAAAGCCATTACAACATCTCTAGAAAGCATAGTGTCCGAAGAACCAAAGCACAAAGGTTCTTTTTATTTTATTACCACCGTAGTAAACAAAATGAAGACACAAAACTCAAACCGTGAGGACAAGCTTTTATGTTTTCATTCAATGGCTGGCTAACTTGAGAGTGTTGGCCTTCTCTTGTAGTGTACCAAGCAGACTCTCGAAACTCTTTTTGAACGAGTCAACACCTTCTTCTTCCAACTGTTCTCCCACTTTGTTCCAGTCTATTCCCAGCTTCTCTAGTGCACTGTAAATGCCTTCTGCTTCAGACACATTCGCATCTATCGTCCTCTTCACGGTTCCATGGTCTATGAATGCTTCTAGTGCTTGATCCGGCATGGTTGACACCTAAACCCCCCAATAAAAAAAAGGAAACACTTGTTTACAAAATCTAGAGCCTATGAATACATTCAATACAACAGCCTATTGATCTTTCTTTATAGACTAAATATTAAACAAACAAAGAAAGAAGATGACTCACAGTGTCAGGTCCGATGAGAGGAGCGACATATAAGGTGTCAGAGTAAGCTGGGTTCTTAACACTTGTGGATGCCCAGAGAAGCCTCTGCTTCTTGGCACCTTTCTTCACCAGAGCCTCCCATCTTGGTCCTGAGAATTTCTTCTGGTAGAGCTTGTATGCCAATGCAGCTTGAGCCACAGCTGCCTGCAAAGAGTCACATTATCCCTCTTGTCATACACTGAATAACAAGTGACTGTGAGATTGTCTTTGATGAAACTATCTTTACCTTGCCACGGAGGTCTAGTGCTTCTGGGGTACCAATCTTCTCAAGCATCTTGTCCATGAGAGTATCCACTCTACTCACAAAGAAGGATGCAACGCTGGTAACTCTTGAGAGATCATCAAGTCCAGACTTCTCCAGCCCATCCAAGTATGCATCTATCACTGCCTCGTATCTGGCTATTGAGAATATAAGCTGAAAACATAACAGACCAAAGATATATCATATAAGACCACATGAGAAAGAACATTTATTCATATCAAGACACTGAAAGATGAAACACTTCTTACCGTGACATTGACACTTATTCCATTTGCAATGACATCCCTGATGGAAGGAATGCATGGAGCAGTAGCAGGGATCTTAATGTAGACGTTACGACGGTCAACAACCTTGTGGAGATATTTAGCAGCTTCAACAGTGCCATTGGTATCATCAGCAAGCCTAGGTGAGACTTCAACAGAGACATAGCCATCCTCAGCTTCTGTCTGGTCGTAGATGGGCTCAAAGAGCTTGCACGCATCCTGAATATCTTTCACCACGAGTTCCCAGTATGCGCTTTCAATGTCTTTTCCTGATTCCACAAGTGTCCTAATAAAGTTTCCATCCAAATAATCAAGTTAGAGCAAAAAAAAAAAAACAAAACTCAAAAGAAATCCAGATGAGATATGATTCTAATACTGCCAAAAAAAGCATGCATCCACGTTATAGTGAAGGAGTACCTGAACTGATCGTTGTAAGCATTTGAAGTGGAGATGGCTTTCTGGAAGATCTGCAAATGTTTTTTCAGACAAGTGAAGGAGTTTAAGACAAAAATGAACAAGCACAGAGTAAAGCAACAAAGCAAAAACACAGAGAGAGAGGGAGATGATAAATAAAGTTACCGCAGGGTTGCTAGTAACGCCACGAACACCACGAGCAATGAAGGGGAGGAGATCAGTTACGGGACGGCAAAGATTGTCATACCAAGGACTCTGTCCTTCCTTCTCGTATAAATCGTGAAGAGTAGTTCTCTTTGCAGCACTTCCGTTTCCACCAGAGGCTGAACACCTCACACTGCAAAATATAAACCAAAAGCAAAACAGGACACACAGATCAACAAGACAAGATTCTGCACATACGACTGATAGTCTAGCTCGTCTTAATCCATCCTATCAAAAAGTTTACTACTTTCTACTTTCTACTTTCAATTAAAGTAGTCTACAAAATGAACCAACATGAGATTCGAGAAACAGACTACAAAATGAACACATCGTCTAGCTTTTCTTAATCCATACTTGCAAAAAGTTAATTACTTTATACTTGCGATTAATACTATTTTACAAAAGGAACCAACTTGAGATTGATACGAGGTACGTTTCCAGCTAAACAAAGAGAGAGAAGGAACACAAGAACAACCCCATAACCATAAACAGAGTATACAGGAGACAAAGAACATGCATAGATATACTTACAAGAGGGAAGATCTGGATGTCTGGTTGTAACGAAGGGAGAGATGAGAAGAAGAGGAAAGCTTAGCGTTCAAACTGCGAAGGTTGACGAAGGATCTTGGTAGCACGGAGGAGGAAGAAGAAGATCTGGAGTTGGTAGAAGTGGCCGGTGTAAGGTTTGCGAGATTTGAAATGGACGCCATTAGGGAAATAAAGGAAAGTGAGGTTTCTTAGGTTTGATCGGAGAGAGGATAAAAACAAGAGAGAAGAGGTTTGGTGTGGGGTTGGTGAAAGAGAAATCGTGAGTTAGGTGGAGAACGCAATGGACGAATATATCATTTTATAACATGATGATAGGGATGAATGGATTAATAGATGCTAATAGTTGACCGTTCCCACGTCCTAATGATGTCATATTTCCATAAAAGCATGTAAATAGAGTTATAATAGTTGTAATCCATAGAGCTAATGGTGTCTTATGATAACCATGAGAGGTTGCTGCTACTTTAGTCTTGTGATTTGGAATGGCTCTTGTCAGTTTGCAAGGGTCACGGGACTCTCGGGTCTTTGGCTTTTGTTTGTGCCATCAGGACACACACCTGATTAGGGTAAAACTAGGGGCTGCTACAGGTCCGGATCCAATCATTTAGAAAAAGGTCAAACCTTTTCATGCAATAGCTCATTATATTTTTATACATTTTATTTAACTTATAGATATGTAACTTCTTGTAAATACGGCTTTGAATTTGTGATAATGAAGCCTAGAAAATTTGAGATACCAACGGATCTCTCACATACATAGGTAAAAGAGGAGTTGATAAATGAATAAACACAAACTATGAACAGAGTCTTTCACCTTCATCATCATAAAAAAAACAGAGCTGCTCCAGTACACAGTTCAATAAATATCACAAGTTTTTTTATTATCCAGCAACAAACAAGACAATCTTTGCTCTAGTTGCCAGAATATAGAAAAAGAAAAGAAGAAACACACAGATGAAGCTGACTGTTGTGCCTTTTTTTTATTCATTAACCAATGAGTAGCTTATTCTCTTCCAGGAAGCTGTAGGTTGGTACTTCCAGGTTGTATGGTGCAGGACCTTTCCTAATCCTTCCTGAGATGTCGTAGTGCGAACCATGACACGGACAAAACCAACCACCGTAGTCACCAGCATTAGGCAAAGGGATGCATCCCAGGTGGGTGCAGACTCCAACCACCACTAGCCATTCCGGATTCTTCACCCTGACAGCATCTTCTTGCGGGTCTCTCAGAGATCCGAGATCTACACTATTCGCCAGTTTGATGTCGTCTTCCGTCCTTCTCCTGATGAACACAGGCTTTCCACGCCACTTGACCGTAACCGTAGTTCCTGGTTCGATGCTCCCCAGGTCAACCTCGAGGGATGCAAGTGCAAGGACATCTTTACTTGCAGACATGCTGACAATAAGCTTCAGAACAAGAAGGCGGAGAACAGAGGCATACACAAACCTCCCACCCGACAAAACAAAGTAGGCGAAGGCACGCTTGCTAGGGTCACCAGGTGGGTAACGCTCGTGGTTGTGGTTGTCATAGACAATCTTAGAGTTCGGCGTCTTGACAGCCTCGACAGTAGCAGGTTCCGAACCAAAACCTATCTCATTTCCTTGAGTAAGGACTTGAGAAGCGAAACCTGAAAATATAGCAAGAAACATTAAATACATTCACATCACTGCAAAGCAAGCTTTTTGGAGGTCAAGTATCCAACAACAATTAAGTAACAAGTAACAGAAGATCTACCACCACTATCAAGATGTGAACATTAATTAACGAATAAGCAAAAGGTAAATAAAACCAGAATCCGTGCACAGAGAATATGAGCTTGATCCAACCAGTATTCTGCCACAATATCAGATTCAGTGAAAACTAGTCTACATGATCAGTTGCTGTATATTACAAACTCTAATTACACCGTCCTAGTACACAAAAATCAATACTTTATGATAGTATTGTTCCGTCACATCATCTCAATCATTCAGGAACTCATACAAGCAATAAAAATTCGATTTTTTTTTTTATTTTAATATCAGTCAATCAACAGCTGAAATGAATACAAAGAACGAGAAAGAGTTGTAAGATCGACATTACCTCTGAGAAGGCTCCGGTGGTAAGAATCGAAACGTGAAAGATCCGCAGATCTTGTGGCGGAAGAGGAGCCGCCGCTTCCCTCGGAGAGGGTATGGAAGGCGAAGGTGCTCGCAGTCGAAGAAGATCTCTGCGAAAGACAAAAAAGCCTCCTCCCTGCTACTCGCAGCATCTTCGCTCAAATGAGTGATGGACGAATCTAGGGTTTCGCTATAGGCAACAACGGACTCTCCCAAGGTCAGGGACGGCCTCAGATTAGTCCCCTTTCAAATCTGGTCGTAGAGAAATAAAGGAAAGCAAATATCAGTTTGGTTTTTACGAAGATATAATTTTTGTTTTAATTATTTTTCTGGATAAATTCGAAAGATATAATTAGATTCCATGGATATACTTTCCTCTGAATGGGCGAGATTATGTGGTAAAAAAAACATTTAATCAGCTTACAACGTTACCATCAGCAAACAAACCTTTGGATTCGTTCAGTGGCACTTCCCATCAACCGCTGATATATAGCAGTTACTAACAACGTGGAGTGGAACATACTAACAACGAGGATATGAGTCGGAAGGCGCTGGTACTAATCAAAAATCCAACATTCTTTTTTTTTTTTGATCAAAAAAATCCAACATTCTTTTCAGATAATAATCATTCTATATAAGTGTTTTTCTCAACAAATGAGATAGATGCTTAGTCATACAGTGACAAGTTTGTGTATTATTCAGCAAAACCGAAGACAATGAAATGACCAAAGTGTGAGAGGACTATGAGCACTCTTGGGAGCTAAAATTTTAGCCGAAGAAACATCATATATAAAAAACAAAAAAACATATCAAGATCTTTTAAGACACAGACAGTGTGTGTGGCCTGTTGTGCTTTTTTTATTCATCAACCAATGAGTAACTTGTTCTCTTCCAAAAAGCTGTAGGTCGGTACTTCCAGGTTGTACGGTGCTGGACCTTTCCTGATCCTTCCAGATATATCGTAATGCGATCCGTGGCAGGGGCAGAACCAACCTCCGTAATCACCAGCGTTAGGCAAGGGGATGCATCCCAGGTGAGTGCAGACACCAACCACCACTAACCATTCCGGATTCTTCACCCTGACCGCATCTTCTTGCGGGTCTCTCAGAGAACCAAGATCCACACTGTTGGCCAGCTTGATGTCGTCTTCTGTCCTCCTCCTGATGAAGACAGGCTTTCCACGCCACTTCACTGTAACAGTCGTTCCAGGTTCGATGCTACCGAGGTCAACCTCAAGGGATGCAAGTGCGAGGACATCTTTACTTGCAGACATGCTGACAATAAGCTTCAGAACAAGAAGGCGGAGAACAGAGGCGTAGACAAACCTCCCACCGGAAAGGACAAAGTAGGCGAAAGCACGCTTGCTAGGGTCACCAGGTGGGTAACGCTCATGGTTGTGGTTGTCATAGACAATCTTTGAGTTGGGTGTCTTGACAGCCTCCACGGTGGCTGGGACTTCCGAAGCAAAACCTACCTCATTCCCTTGGGTAAGGACTTGGGAAGCGAAACCTGAAAATATAGCAAGAAACATATAATATATATCATACCAAAGCCATCTTTAGCAAGAAACATATAATATATATCATACCCAGGCCATCTTTTCTTTCAAGTATTCTATAAAACTAAGCAATAAAATGTTTGAATATTACATTAACGTGTAAGCTTCAAAAGAGAAAACAACCGTAAATAAAAACAAAATCCATGTGATAAAGGGAATGATGCAGGATTATAACAGATTCATCCAAACAATTCTAACATGATATCAAATTGAGTGAAAACAAAACTATTCTAACCCAACACAAAATAAAGAAAACAAATACAATGATCAGATGCTGTGCCTTAGATAAAATAATTAGAAGGCAACAAAAGCACAGACTGCAATGCAGAGCAAAGACTGCAATGCATAGCTCTTTAGGTTAACAAAAATTAAATTCCACATTCCTCAACAAATGCTCTTTAGCATGCCTTGTACCTCCAAGACCATAACTATAGTTAACATGAAGTTCACATAAAAAAAATATTTGAAATAACACTGATACACAAAGATCGAAACTTTAAAAAACGGAGAAGCTCGTGTGAATCACACGCTATGGAAAACGAAACCCAAGAATATTAAACAAAGGATTATCTCAAAGGAGGGTCAATTCATGTCCGATCGAAGTCTATTGAAAAAAAAAATGAAACGAAACGGCTTATCAAGCAAACTCTAATAAACCGTCTAGCACTCAAGCTCATGTAAATCAAAACCGATTATTAAAATCTCAATTCCGTAGCAAACAAAAATTTGATTTACAAAAAAACAATCAGCACCTGAAATGAAAATCGAAAATCAATCCAGAGAATATCAAAAGGTTGTAGATTTAAGCAAACCTCTTATAAGGCTGCGGTGGTAAGAATTGAAAGACGAAAGAGAGGGAACAGATCTGGGGACGGCGGGTGAAGAGGAAGGGGAGTCGATGGTATGATCACGGGAAAGGACGAAGGTGGTCGCAGTCGAAGATCTCTGCTGACTCACAGACAAAAGCCTCCTCCCTGCAACTCGCAGCATCTTCTCTTCAACGGGACGAATCTAGGGTTAGAGATGATGAATGAATGAATGGCCGATGCAAAACAAAAAGCTTACTCCCTTTTAAAAATTATTAGTGTCGGAGATCAATTTGTTTTTTGTTTTACTATTTCCTTTTTATTTTAACCCGATTTAGTTTAACTCAGGGTAAAACAGTAAATAAACTCATTGACTATTTATTCTCATGTGTACTATTTCCTCTCATCATCATATGGTTTTACCAAATTGACTATTTATTCTCATGTGTAAATAAAATAATCTCCAAAAAGCTTATTTCGAAGCAAACAACAATAGGAAACAAATGCAATGACAAATTTCAAAAACGAGAATGTAATTGTTTCCCAGGTGGAGGGTCATAATGTTTATTTTGTCAACTGGGGTTGCAGCATCACAAACATGTTTCTTAAGGGAAAACTCTCAGGATCTTCAGAGGTTGGTGAAGTCCACAGGTTCACGGAGGAGCCTCTCCATCTGCTGTGCTCTTGTCCTGATTGACATGTCCAACACCTTTTGTTGAAACTCTACTATCAGCCCTCCGTAGATGCTCGGATCAATCTGCCCGCAAAAAGAACATCACCACCACATTTTAAGACATCAACAAATGTTTAACATTCAGGCTTAATAATAATAATCACATACCTTCTGTTCCACGGTTACTTTCTTCCCTTCTCCAATGATCTCTTGAAGTGTATCCTTAAGTTCCTTCTCCTCAGCAGGGGGAAGTGGCTGTTTGTCACAACACAGTTCTTGTTTTAATACTCACTCTTGGTTATGGTTTCTTTTAAGAACAACAGTATTAAAACTACAGCTTACCATGACTGTGGTAACCAAGACTTTGACGTCTCCCCTATGTGCTGTTGTCAGCTGCATGAATTTTTTCACAATCACGTCTAGGTTCTTCAGCTTCCCATTCTCAGCTAACAAAGCTGTTTAGAAAGAAAAAATTAAACAACTTAAGATCAGTCATAACAAACAACATGGTTCACCAGAAATCATTAAAAAAAGACTCAATTGACATACAGAGGAAGTTCTTTGTGGGTTCAGCAAACTTTGCTTTGTCACAAACATCGACAATAGCAGCAAGTCTGGTCTCTCTAGGAACAGAAGGATCCTTAGTAAACTGTGAGAAAGTAGGGCTGGTCTTCATCGCCTCAACAAGCTCCGAAAGATCGGACTCAATCTTTTCCAAGGAATTCATTTTCACAGCTGCAATGTACAGCCACGAAGCAAAGTTGCCAGATTCACCAACTAAAGCCACAGGCACCTGAACCACAACATTACACAATGTATTAAAATAGCCACAACAAATATAAAATCCGTCAATCCACCGATTCTTTTCATGCTTATCCAACAACAATCTAAACCATTTCAGGATTCTCACATATGTATGAAAGACTTTGATGTATATAGATGCAAACATCTTTAGCTAGAGAAAAAAAAACTGAGAGCCACGACCAAGAGTGTGTGTACCTTAACATTGCCAGTTTTCTGAGCTGAAGCTGTTGCATAATCTCTCAACTGCGACAAAGAAAAATAAAATAAAAAGTAAAGATTAATTGATTACATTCTCTGGACCGTAACATATACAATTAGGAACTTTCAAAAACATCCATCCTCTCATGCTATCAAGCTAGTTTGTGAATCGGATCGACTGATATTGTAAAGAATAGATTCCTGATAGTTAAAAAAAAAAAAGTAAACTGGAGTTGAGATTCGATTTACCGCGGGGATAAGAGGCCGTCCACTGGGATAAGATCTGGCGGAGGAGACGGAGTCTGAGACGGCGATGGTCTTGAAGAAGGAGATCCCGGATCTGATACGACCAGCCAAAGCCATTTTTTGTTGTTGTTGGAGATATCTGATTGGAACCCTAGCAAATGATTAAAAGCTAAATCAGCTGTTGTGTCGATCGAGAGAGAGCAGCATCTGGTCAGAGGAGGAAAGTAAACTTACTGTATTGGGCTTCAGTGGGCTTAGCCCACCGCTTATTGGATAAAAAGGAAAAAAAAAAGAAAAGCGGCGTCGTTTTGGGTAAGGTGGGAGAAGGAATGTCACTCGTAGAGTACGACGATTCATCCGACGACGATGTCTTACCTGCTGCGGCGGCGGAGCACAAGGTAGCTCTGCCATAACAACCGCAACAGAAACTGAAACCCTCTCCATCTCCTTCAATTACACGGTGAGTGATTTTAGGGTTTCCCAATTTCATGATTTTTTTTCCGATGATGAATCTGTTCCCGTTGTGCTTGTTGTTTGCAATTAAAGCGCCTTGAATTGTGTATGTAGAGTTTCTGAAACCAATCTTAAACAGCTATGAAGACTTAGATTCATATAGCTTATTGTTGAAGCAGAATGTTTTCGATTCATATTAGCTGTAAATTTCCCTTCAGACATCAAGCAAGTACTGTTCTTGTCTTACTACAGACACGAATATTCACTCAAGTTCTGATATTTGAATACGATTAAGCTCAAAGCAGAGTATTACAGTTTCAAGTTGGTTTAAGTGTAGTTGACCCTTTGTATTATTTGTTAGGAGATCTTTAAAGGAGAAGGAAGAAAGCGAAGAGCTTCCTCAGCTACCAGATGCTTTACATCTTCTGGAGTCACCGAGACTCCCACATTTGAGTGGAGGTGACCACGCTTCTGTTGTTGCAGCTGCAATGGCCGAGAGTGCATTACGGAAAAGAGAGTTCAATGGGAAATCTTCTTCCCTTCCTCATCGTTCCAAGTTACCAAGAGGAAACCTGCCTCATTCCAAGAATAGCCCAGATACTTTTGGTAATCTGCTTGCGCCTCCTCAGCTCAAAGGAAGGTTAGAGATTCATGAAATATGGCTTCTTTCATCTCAAATATTGCGCTTTGTTTTATCTAACAAACGAAAAACTATTAATAACAATGGAGAAGGCTATGACTGTTGCTAACAATCATTCAAAGTTACTTAGGAGAGAACAACAGATGAATTCATGAATTGTGTTGTAGGCAGTTTAAGAATTGTTGACATAACTGGTGTCTTCATGCGATATATCTTGTTTGAAACACTTATTTGATGATCGCATATCCGTTTGACTATGTATATCTGCAGGAGCAATGTTGCCACAGAAGACATGAGCAGGCTTTTTGTGAAAAAACGACAAGACTCCTCCAAGGCAAGATCTCCTGATCAGGCATAGTTTGGTCAAATTGTTATGGGTTTTGTTTATTGCCGACTAATCTCGTAAAACAGAGTCTGTGATGTAACTTAACTTATGCATAAAAACGTAAAACGTCAATCTTTTATTAATGAAGAAATATAAACGAGAACGTTTTCTTCTTTACAAAAAAAGCCAAAACCCCCTCAACCCTTGGAGAGAACAATCGAAAACTTGGTTGTCTCAACGGTTTAAGCAAGAACTGTTCTTGATTGGTTTGGCCTTAATTTAATTCCCGCGAACGTCGAGTGCTTGAAGTTTGAAACAGTACGCATAAGTTTTTATTTGAGAAAGGTCATATGTATAAGTTGACGCAAAGCATTTTGTTTTCGAGTGTCTTTTGGTTATATCAAGAAAGTTTCCTGCTAAACAACTAACAATGTCGGAAAACACAATTGTAAAATATATTTTTTTTGGAAGAAAAAAATATTTTTAATAACTTTTGCACCAAATTAAAAAACAATAGAGGGGGAAAACCATTGAGGTAGGTACGTTGATAACTTGAAAAATCGGAGGAAGGTTTAAAACTTTAAATGTTTGGATCATGCCTCTATGCCTAATAATTCATTTCTCTTCAAAACTTTTTTTAATATAAATTTATCTGGTTATAAAATACTATATATTATTGGTAAATTTGTCTATTAAAAGTTCATTTTAGAGATTCAAATTTCATTGTTTTACTTGCATTATGTTGAATCAATAAATTATATTTTTTAGATTTAGAACTTTAATTTACTTGTGTTGGAAGTACTAACAAATCAATAATCAAACTACAAAACCAAAAAGACTTTTCAAAAATATTTTTTTCAGTTTTCACAAAATATACTATTAAACTTAGGGCATGTGCATCAATGAACCCCTTCATGGGGTTCATAAGATTTTTTTCATATTTTTTGGTGGATTTATAAATAGTAATGAACCTGTATATATTGTGCTATTCCATTAGTGAACTCCTTTTTGGGTTCATAGAAATGCAATTTCAACTCTTTTGCCAAGTTCTCTTTTCCAACTCATTGCTTCCTACCAAAAATGAAAGTCAGCAGGTTTAAATAACCAAACTAAGCAATATCAATATCAATCACGTGTAGCAAGAAAGGAGAGTCCACAATACTGAAAACAATTCAATTGTGATATGAACTATCTGGAAATTCACCGTGATGAAGGGGAAAAAGAAAAACATTTACCTCAAAACAAATGGGGCAGTCGTGATGCATTGCTCCTTCGACAGAAGGGTGACTGTTCTTGAGAAGGATTGAATAACAACAGCCTGGTTTTATAGTTAGATTATACAGGGCAACATATATTAGTAGCGTCCAGCCAGAAAAGTTTGAGGTTATCTGACGCAGAAAATATCACTGCAAACATCCAAATCCGTGTAAGAGAGTAGTCAAAATTATGCATTCAACATAAAAAAGGAACATGTTACAGGCTCTAAACCTTACTCTACATAAGAGACAAACAAAGTAAGAAGCACGGACCATACCTTTGACTTTATCAGATTCGCCATCAGCAGAATCGCTTCTGTCCAACTGCCTAGACGTTTTGGAAGCACTAACCGGAAGAACCTTAGTTGCAGAGAGCTGAAACGTTGGCGATTTGATGTGCTTGTAGAAACCGTTACCACTACTCGTCATATATTGTGAAACTACTTTACTTGTTCAACTTATATTGTGAAACTACTTTACTTGTTCAACTTTCTGGCGAGGAATATCATGACTCTGTTTCTGATCTACACTTATATTGTTCTGCTTCCAAGACAAGATTACACAAGTCAGCACACAAATCTTGAGAAAAATAAGAGTGAAAAACGCAGTTTCCTGAAATCTGAAGTTTGAAATAAGAAACTCTACCTTCGCCTCATTATGACAGTGATGACAACCAAAGATCTCATTACAACAAGGAGCTCTAATGCAACACCTTCTTCTGTAATGTGGACATCTGCAGGAACATTGGGAGAAACTGATTACAGGAATGTTCAATTAGAGGATATTCAATCATGACGCAAAAATTACCCATGCTCCATTAGTCTCCTGTCATGGATTTCTTTTACTAATGACTCTGCTGCCTCCAGTTCGATGAACTGTTGCTTCTGGGAACAGTTCCAAGAAACAGAGTCTCTCGAGGGCATATAGTCAAACGCTCGCGTCGCGGAACACAAGTCTCCGTATTTCATGTAGAACTCAGCGATGGAGCTTCAGACAGAGACAAAATACTCGAACCCTCTATATCGAAGCACCACCAAAACCCTCCTCCGCCGTCTCCTCCACCACCATCTCCACCGCCTCCGGCATGTTCTCATCAACGGAATTGAGAGTCTTCAATCAAAATCAAAGGAGATCACTCATACCGGAGATCGGAATTGATGAAAGTGGAAGAGGCTTACCAGCCAATCCCAGCCCTCCACGTGTCTTGAACTCGACTCACAAGAGTTCACTCCAGCGGCCCGATTCATGATATAAAATCTATTTTTCATTTTCTTTTCAAATAAAAAACCAGTGAACCCAGACCCATAACCCTCTTATAATACCTCAATGTACATGCTCTTATATAAAGTTGAAACTAGAGCGGTTGGTGGACAAGCTTGTATTTTTATTATTGTAAGCTGTTTTTGAAAAGATCAAAATAAAAATATTCTTAGAAATGCGTAGACGTCATTGTAGACAGTTGACTGACGAATCCGGCAATTTGCATCACATTCCACGTTTTCAGCGAAAGAAAAGCTGGCAATATCTAGGGCCGGTAATGGAGTCATATATTCCCAAATAAAAATATATTATTTCCTTTAGTAAACCTAATCAACGGCCTAGCATCCATTAGTATTAAAGCCGTCAATCTAACGGACACAGAGTATCTGAGTACGCTGGGGAGCGTGGCACCAGATTAATCCTATCACTACTTGCGGCCCTATTTCTCGAGCCAATAAAAAGCCAACAAAAAATACACGCAGCTCCTCCAAACCACAAAGACAATTCTCTCGTTCTTCGCTCATTGAGTTTCGCTTTGCCATCGCTTCCTCTCGGTAAGTTTAGCTCCCTCTCAGATCTCTGAATCGCTTTAAAACTCTCGTTAGTTTCTCACGTTATACTCATCTAATTTTAATCGATCTGTTTCATTAAACCAACAAAGGTAAAATGATACAGCCTCGCGTTACAGATCTGATGGTTTCACTGCGTATTTTGCGATTGATTTGAGTCTAGATCCGTAGGTAGAGTGTTAATAGAGTAGATCTGTATAAAGTTTATTTGATCTGCTTGTGTAGATCTAGAAATGAATCGTATCTGTTGCTTATGTATGGATCTGTTGCGTGGACCTCATAAACGAGATTTTTCTGATTGTAAAAACGATATCGTTTAGGGCTAATACTTGATTTGATATATTACTAGATCTCATTTACCAGGTCGTACTTGAACGTCGTCGTATTTGTATAGCTTATTGTATATTCATTAACAAATGTTTTATTACAGTTTTACTCATAAGTTCTTTTTTTTTTTGGCAGAGGTCAAAATGGTTGAACAAACTCAGAACAGCCAAATCATGCGCTCTGGTGTTTCTCATGACATTCATGCTTACACCTCCACTTTCCAGAGGCGTGCGACGTACGGAAACTACTCCAACGCTGCGTTCCAGTACCCTCTTGCCGCCACTTCCAGGATCGTGGCGACTACTACCACCTCTCCCGTGTTTGTCCAGGCTCCGAGTGAGAAAGGGTTCTCTAGCTTCGCTATTGATTTCCTCATGGGTGGTGTTTCCGCCGCTGTCTCCAAGACCGCTGCTGCTCCCATCGAGCGTGTCAAGCTTTTGATTCAGAACCAGGACGAGATGCTCAAGGCTGGAAGGCTCTCTGAGCCTTACAAGGGTATTGGTGACTGTTTCGGCAGGACCATTAAGGATGAGGGTTTTGGTTCTTTGTGGAGAGGAAACACTGCTAACGTTATCCGTTACTTCCCCACTCAGGTTTGGTTTTGTTGTTTCACACTCTTTTTGGTTCTGGTAATTGTACTGTTACTTATGTATCTTTCGCTTTTTTTATAGGCGTTGAACTTTGCGTTCAAGGATTACTTCAAGAGGCTTTTCAACTTCAAGAAGGACAGGGATGGTTACTGGAAGTGGTTTGCTGGTAACTTGGGATCTGGAGGTGCTGCTGGTGCATCTTCCCTTCTCTTCGTGTACTCTCTTGATTACGCGCGTACCCGTCTTGCCAATGACTCCAAGGCAGCCAAGAAGGGAGGTGAGAGGCAGTTCAATGGTCTTGTTGATGTCTACAAGAAGACCCTCAAGTCTGATGGTATTGCTGGACTTTACCGTGGATTCAACATCTCCTGTGTTGGTATCATTGTCTACCGTGGTCTCTACTTCGGTCTTTACGACTCGTTGAAGCCTCTTCTCCCTGCTGACCTCCAGGTTTGTTTCATTTGATCCATCTTAGAAACTCAATCCTTCCCTTGCATATGGTTTGTTTCTAATGTTGTTTGTTTTTTTGTGCAATTTCAGGACAGTTTCTTCGCTAGCTTTGCCCTTGGGTGGCTCATCACCAACGGTGCTGGTCTTGCATCTTACCCCATTGACACCGTCCGTAGAAGAATGATGATGACGTCCGGTGAAGCCGTCAAGTACAAGAGTTCGATGGATGCATTCCAGCAGATCCTGAAGAAGGAAGGACCCAAGTCTCTGTTCAAGGGTGCTGGTGCCAACATCCTCCGTGCCATTGCAGGTGCTGGTGTGCTCTCGGGATACGACAAGCTCCAGTTACTTCTTCTCGGAAAGAAGTACGGATCTGGATCCGGCTAAGCATCTTAGTCACCAGTCTCCATCACCATAAAGTTTCGGCTTTATTTTTTTTCTCGATTTATTTGCAGTTTCAAACTTTTCTTTAAAAAAAAGGATCAAGATGTTGATGAAATCTTTTACCATAAAACTAGAGATGATCATGGGAGAGCTTATGGTTTCGACTTTTAAGTTTTTTCTTATGGAATAAATTTTTGTATGGGAGTTTGACTCCTTTGAACCAATTTTATGATTACCAATTTTTGTTATATTTAAAGCTTAACTGGTTTAAAATATTTTGAGGATTTAATATTACAATGGCATGTTTGGCTGTTGTAATTTGAAGTTTCTTTACTGCGTGTTAGTGTTCACATAATCAAACAATCAATAGTGTAGTCAAATAACAAAATAGGCCCCAAAACCAAAATAGAAGCTTGTATTTATGACGTTGATTCATGTATTCATGTTTTTCCTCAAAGACGTGCCTTCACTCACTTTGCACTTCTTCAAAATAATTTTTTTTTTTCATTGGAACGTTCGTAAGACCAATTTGTTAAACGGCGTAGTCAGTGACAGTGACAGTGTATAGAATAAATCGTTAATGAGGGCGCCGTTAGTCAACCACGCTTCACATTAAATATTATTCTTCCGATCTCTTATTCTTCTCTTCTCCTCCGGCGACTTCCACTCTTCTTCGAACAATCTGTAAGCTTCAAATTCTCCTAATGTCACTACTTCAAAAACTGATACAACTTTTTCAATCAGGACCTGAGTTAGTCTAATCGAAGCGTTAAAACTCTTTAATAGATGGCTGGATCTTAATAATGTAGGTTCTCAATTTGGAAACATATCTTAGCTTCTGTGGATTTTAACCATTCATTAAATTGTATCTACAGGAATGAGTTAGTGAGCCGTGGAGAAGGGAAGGTGTGCTGCTTTGCAGGTTTTGATCGAGAGTTAATAATAAAATAACAAAACACAATGGGAAAAGCATCAGCACTGCTTCTGTTTCTCTTGTCTTTCGGCTTTTTCGTCGTGACGTATAATCTTCTCACACTCATACTCCACAACAGATCTGGTCTGAGTAGTAACTCAGATGTAACTCCTCCACTCCTAGATCCTATAGTCCAAATGCCTATCAACACAAAGTCACAAACCTCTTCTTCAGCACCCTTTCATGTTGCATTAACAGCTACAGACGCTTCTTACAACCAGTGGCAGTGTCGTATTATGTATTATTGGTATAAACAGAAGAAATCTCTTCCTGGTTCAGACATGGGAGGCTTTACTAGAATTTTGCATTCCGGTAATAGCGATAACTTGATGGATGAGATACCTACGTTTGTGGTTGATCCTCTTCCACCAGGTCTTGATCAGGTAGTTAAGAACTTTGCTCTTTTTTAACTCTCTTCACTTGTGTATGGGGTTATCTAATGAGATTGAATCACCTCTTTTAAAAGGGGTATGTTGTGTTGAATAGACCGTGGGCGTTTGTACAATGGCTTGAAAGAGCTACCATCACTGAAGAGTATGTGTCCTGTCTCTCCCTTTCTTTGCAATAAATAATATTTGACTGTTTGTTTGCTGAATCTTGGTATTTGTGCAGCTATGTGTTAATGGCAGAGCCTGATCATGTATTTGTTAACCCTCTTCCTAATTTGGCTGTTGGAGGACACCCAGCTGCTTTTCCATTTTTCTATATTACACCTGAAAAGTTTGAAAACATTGTTAGAAAGTATTATCCTGTGGAGATGGGTCCGGTATCAAATATTGATCCCATTGGCAATTCTCCTGTTATCATAAGCAAGGTGAGAGAATTTCTGATAACCTTTGTTGTAAAAAGACGTGATCTTGACATGCGTTTATTATTATGCAGGAATCACTTGAAAAGATTGCTCCTACATGGATGAATGTCTCGTTGACTATGAAAAACGATCCAGATACTGATAAAGCATTTGGATGGGTTCTGGAAATGTTAGCACTGCCAACAGACAAAATCTCTTTTCATATATTAAGTGTCCTTGCCTTTTGCATCTCCATCATTTGCTATCTGACGCACGTCTATTCTCTGTTTGGTAAGGTACGGGTACGCAGTTGCCTCTGCTCTGCATGGGGTGCGGCATATACTTCATAAGGATTTCATGCTCCAGGTAAGACTCGACCTTTTGGCTGATTGCTGTGATGATATGCTCTGCTCCGTGTTCATAAGTGCTCTCACCCTATCTTTCAGCCTCCATGGGATCTGTCTACCAAGGGGAAGTATATCATCCATTACACTTATGGATGCGACTACAACATGAAGGTCATTTCTGTTTGACACGATTGTTTAGTTTTATAATTAAAGAACATACATCTTAGTTTTCTTATTGGACGATCGTGCAAGTACTAAAAAATATTGCAACCTTCTTATACATGGTCATTAAAGTAATAATGATATTTCAGTGATCCACCATGAGAACTCTATGTTAGTTTCACTCATTATCAGTTTGATAAAATTCATAAAGTAGACTACCCGACTGTTAAATACAGGGTGAGTTGACTTATGGCAAAATAGGAGAGTGGCGATTCGATAAGAGATCACATCTCCAAGGTCCTCCTCCAAGGAACATTTCCATGCCGCCTCGTGGTGTTCCAGAAAGTGTGGTATGTTATATACTTAATCACTTTATCTAATTCTAGATCCAACGGGATATTGCTGTATTACAGTCCATCCATTGCTCATAAGAGAGCTTATTCGAATCATGTCCATTGAGACTACATAGCAACTTCATACACGAATATTTATCCTAAGTCTGCTTTAGTTTGTCAACTTCCAAGACTTATGTGCACAAGTCTTGGTTAAGATAGTTTTTGAAGTGTGAGAATGACTTGCCTGAAAATACATTTGTGTTTGGTGTGTTTGTGGATGATGCAGGTGACTCTAGTGAAGATGGTGAATGAAGCTACAGCAAATATCCCTAACTGGGACACTCTCTAACTCACATCCACAAGCACACAAACCATAGGAAGGACAGGATTCCCATACACAGCTTATTTTGCCGAATGAAAAGTTTACTTAGTTTTTTTACTTTTTACTTTCTTTCAGATTATTGATGAACTCAGAGTAAATGATGCAATCTGGTTTTGAGACAATGTTCAAGACATCGTTAGTCGATAGATGGTTAAGACATAACCAGACGGTCTTGTCTAAATGGACAAATATGTTAAACTAGACGGAGTTAATAGTTCCGTCAGTCGCCTCTATTTATCCGTGAATTAATAAATAAAAAAGGATTAACTTATCTATCTCCTTCCTCAGCCCAGACACAGGCACAGTTCTCCTCCTCTTATCCTCTTCGTGCAAAAATGGAAGTGGCTCTTCTCTCATTCTCTTCTTCTTTGTCTCCTCTCTGCCACAACCGAACCTTAACCCTATCTCCCAAACTCTCCAAATCCCCAAACCACCCTCGTCTCCTGACCATCAGATCCGCCGTGTCTCGTTCCAAAAAGGAAGAAACCGTAGAGACAGTCAAGTCCCACCTCGAGAACTGCCACCTCCTCGCCGCCATCAACTACAAAGGCCTCACCGTCAAACAGTTCCAAGACCTCAGGAGAACTCTCCCGGACACAACGAAGCTCGTCGTCGCCAAGAACACTTTGGTCATCAAAGCCATCGAAGGCACCAAATGGGAAGCTCTTAAGCCTTGTATGAAAGGCATGAACGCTTGGCTCTTTGTCCAGACCGATGAGATCCCTTCCGCTATCAAACCTTACCGGAGTTTCCAGAAGGAACGTAAGCTCGAAGACAATGACTTCGCAGGCGCTGTCTTTGAAGGTAAGTTCTACGCTCCGGACAACTTCAAAGCTCTTGAGACCATGCCTACTCGTGCTGAGGTCTACGCTAAGATGCTCGGAGCTCTGCAGAGTCCAGCTATTAATCTAGTATCTACTTTACAAGCACCAGCTATTGAGGTTATCATGGTGCTCAAGGCTTATGTCAAGAAGCTAGAAGATGAGAGTAATGCTGCATAACTAGTTTACTAATCTCAGAGAATGTAATGTACTAAGCAAAGCAATTCAACTTTTTGTTTGTTTTTGTTTATGACTCGAGCAGCAATTATTATTATTACAGTCATGTTTTATTGAAATGTTGCTGTTATGCAAAAGATGGGGTCTTGTTTTATTAGATGTACTTAGAGAGGATAGACTCAACCACTCCCTGAGCTATAGGGTGATAAGTTTCTCGAGCTTCTGCGAAGACCTGTTTCGCTAGTTGCTTCTCTTCGGTATCACCGGCTTGTGCGAGAGCGGTGTAGAGTGCACGCAGGTACAACATCCTTCCCACCGATTTTAGAGTTTTCTCCACTTCTCCATGGTACTCTTTGCACTTGGATGAGATTGCAAGTTTTAGAAACGAAACCTTCACTTCGTAGTCCTTTGATTCTGATAGCCTGTACCGCTTGTCCAAAGCCACGACCTGATTCACCAATGATATGCAAACTGGATGTTAGTCATAGGTTTGGAACTTGCCTGGTTGATTACAAAAAAAGAATACAAGACAAAACTCTAAGCAAGAGAACTAACTCTTCCAAGTATAAGAGGCTATTTCCACACACATTCAACCTCTCAGTACACACTCAATCTCTCAGTACACACTCAGCTTGTTTCTCCTCTACTTGTGCGCTAATCCAAGACTAACTATTGAGCTAACCAACTGTTACTTAGGCTGTTGTGAGCTTATTCATAATGCACATTGGCTGAATCTCTTTCTCTAAACAAATGCACCAAATTGCTTCTTCCTATTGTCTTATAGTAAGAGAGGCAAAAGGGTACCTGAGAAGCTTCACAAGACTTAGGAAGATTCTCCAAGTAGAGCTCCCACTCTTGTCCGTTCCACTCAGCAGCCTCATCCTCACTTGGCATCTTTCCTTGCTTAAAATCTTCTGCCAGGGATATGATCTTTGTGTAAATCGTTGAGACTGGTTCATACGCATCTTCGGGTATACCAACACCCTCAGTCCACATCTGCAAGTTGATCTCCTTCTCTATCCCAGGAATGTTCGCTTTCAGGAAATCAAGGAACGTATCCGTATCGATCGACTTGAACTTGAAAGTAGCAATGTACTTCTTGAGGAACTCGTCAAAAACAGTCCTTCCAACCTATACGTTTTCCAGTACATATCGTCAATGTAACATTACATAAGAGAACACCAAAGTGGATTCTACTCAAAACTAACCTGGCGTTCAATCCTCAACACAAACTGGAAACCTTTCTCATAGGGAACCTGAGAGTAAACATCATCAGGATCAACACCTTCTTGGTTGTTCTTAAGCTTAGTACACTCCAAGTTGTCTTTGAACCGTTCCATCTCATCGTTTAAACCCCTCCAACCAATCCCAATGTTCAAAGTAGCTCTATCCGCTCCTTGAACAACCTCCACAATCCTCCTCTCTGCGTATGTTGTAAATCCCTATTCGCCATAAACACACATACGAGATCATCAACAAGGCAAACGAATACACATATCCTATTCAAGAATCACAAATCAAGAATCAAGAATCAACTCCCATTCAAGAATTACTACATATCCTATTCAAGAATCAAGAATCAACACCTCATTCAACCAGAAATGCTCGTTATTGATGTTGGTAATCAAGTTCCCAGTCCAGCTATGAGCTAACTCGTGAGCAACAACCTGAGCACCAGTGGCGTCTCCTTTAATCACAGTAGGAGTCAAGAACACCATCCTCGGATTCTCCATCCCACCATAAGGAAAACTCGGAGGCAGCACAAGCAAATCAAACCTCTCCCACTCGTAATCACCAAACAGCATCTCCCCTTGCTTGATCATCTCCTCCGTCCCGGCGAACTCCAACGCAGCCGCGTCGAGAACTTCCCCCGCAGCTGACTCAGCGTACACCCTAGTCCTGGGCCCCACCTCTCTAAACCCTAGCTCCCCAACCGCAAACGCGAACAGATACGAAGGGATCGGCTGCTCCATCACGAACTCCTCAACGACTCTATCCTCAGCGCACCACGATACATCGAGAAGATGTTTCGCCTCCTCGGGGACGGGGAGGCGACGGCGGACGTGGCGAGCGGACATGACGGCGGAGAGGGAGGAAGGTATGTTCAAAACGGCGTCGTAACGGATCCTCGCGGCGGGGGTGTCTTGGCAAGGGAAGATGGATCTGGCGTGGACGACTTGGCACTGAGTGTAGACGTAAGGGTGAGTTTTGGAGAAGGTTTGTGGGGGAGATAGCCATTGGAGAGCGGAGGCGGAAGGGGAGGTGGAGTAGATGACGAGGAGGCGGGATTGGCCGGAGAGGGAGACGACGATCTCGGTGCCTTTGATCGGATCGGGGATTGGGGAGAGGGAGTGAGGTAAGGGGGTTAGGGTTTGGGGATCGAGGATTGAGGTGAGGGAGATTGAGCGGGAGTCGAGGGAGAGGTTGCCGGAGAAGGGGGAGGAGAGGGTGAGGAGAGCGGAGGCGTGGATGATTGAGGTGTTGAAATCGAGGTAGAGGGAGAGGGAGATGTGAGTTGTGAGAGGGTGTGAGGAGTCGGTGAAGGAGTGTGGATCGATGGGCGCCATTGCTACTGGAGAGAGAGAGAGAGAGATTTGGATTTTTAACGTTTTAGGGTTGGAGGAGTGGGGGAAGTGATGGAAGTTATATGTAAAGCGGGAGAAAATAAATGTTAAGAAATGTGTTCTTTTTGCTGTTGAGAGGCATATTTTTTAAGAACCAAGCAAATATTTATTGTTACTATATTAGGAAGAATAATTTGCTTGATGGAGGATCATAGGAGAGCATAAAGTTGGTGAGTGTTAAAGAAACCTTTTTAAAAATCAGTAGGAATCATTTTTGGTAATTTTTGTTATTTTTAGAAGTTCATATGATGGTAGGTTTGATGATCACTAATAGCAGCATCCAAAAGAAGCACAAACCATAAACACATGAGATTTGTTATCTTCTATCTATTAGTAGTAGTTAATAACCATCACAATATGTGATATATGCAATTTGTCACTAATAAATTGACTTTTAGAATCTTTACAGAAACATATTGGTTTATTTAAAACCATATTATACTTTTCATAAACTAAGCATAAAATTAATTAGTAATCTACAAAACATGAAAATATTTCTTTTCTTATATAAAAGTTACATAATTACTTAATGTGATTAATATATATAATTAAATGGATTTAAAGAATAAAAATTTGATAACAATTTATGTATTTTATATCATTTTGTTTGATTTTATACTATCAAGATAAATTATACAATCATGTTAACCATATAACAAAATTAAGATTTTTTCTTAAATGTTATATCTTTTAAATTTTCAATAACCATGAATTACTAAATTTTTAAAGCTTTATATTGAAAACTTAATGATCAATGATATTTTTGTTATAGTAAAATACAAATAACCATAAAATTATATCGATAGAAAGTTTATATAGTAGATACTCATATTAAAAATATATTTATACTAATATCGTTAAAATTAAACTATATTGCAAATTATAAAAATATTTTAGTTTTAAAATTTTGGAAACATATATCATACTTGAATTGATAATTATGCAATTAACTTGATTAAATCATAAAATAAAATAAAAATTCTGTAAAACACACACACATATATATATAACAAATAATTTATAAAATATATTAATTGTGCATGAGACAGGTTAATAGTATGTTTGATGAAAGCAACAACACTGAGAAGAAGCACAAAACATCACATGACTAGAAAAATATCCCCTCCATTTCGATTTAATTGTCGTTTTAGAAAAAAAAATCATTTCAAAATAATTGTCGTTTTAAAGTTTTGATGCAAAATTTATTAATAAGATTTTTCATTTTACTTTTTCAATTGATTGAAATATAGTTAAGTGTATAGGTAACTGTATTTTTATTTTGAAAATATACAAAATTATATATTAGAAGGATCTATAGTGAAACATGATTAGGTTGACTCAAACCCAAATAGATGTTGACATAAGCCGACATTTGCTCTTAACGACAGACATCATTTATTTCATATTCATTCCCGGATATTGTAATCTTTAAAATACTAGTATTAACAAGTGTTTGGAATGGACTTGGCCTATAGTATTTACTGTGTTGATGGAGATTGTAAGAGTATATCGGGAACATACAAAGACCTCACTGTCTTGGTACAATAGACAGAGTATTCATTTGGTCAATGCATAAATATTTTATTTGTTTCTCTTTTTGAAATTCAGTAGATGTGTTGCAAATCGCTTTCACCAACATTGTTCATGTGATAATAAAAGGGAATGCCTTAGAAACGAAACAATTGATGACAAAAACTCCTATGTTGACAAAAAAAAATGAATGGTAGGCACGAAAAGATAAGTGTCTCATTGGATGAGCTGATGTCCCTTGTCCTGGTGCCATTTACAGAAACCTTCTTCCAAGGCACATTTCATCCATGCATGCCTACAATTCTCTACTGCTTCAGGAATTGTGAGCCACGTCCGACTTCTAGTCTCCTGTTCCGGCCATGAGTCCAGCTCTTCCTTCACATACAGAGCGTACATTGCCGCTTTACACAATCCTTCTGGGCAAAACTCGTCTTGGTGAGTCTTGCTCTTGAACTCGTATTCTCCCACCAAATCCTGCAAGTTCGAAATCTACATGTTCAGTCCAGCTTCCTACTAAACAATTACAAAGCCTATATGTCGCTAGTACCGACCCATGTCATCAATGGCTAACCCGGCTTTAAACATCCATAATTGGCATACAAAAAGATCTGAAAAAAAGGTTGTGATAAAGGGTTCTCACCAGTAAAATCCCACGAACTCCAGCTTCTTCGACAGCTTCTCTAGCTGCAGCCTCCCTGACTGTCTCGTCATTTTCCCAACCTCCCTATACCAAATCCAATTCAGATATTGAAACTTAGTCAAGAAAGAAGAGAAAAAGATGTAATGATTCTTAAACAATGAGAAAACGCTAAAGCTTTGTTGTACCTTTGGAAAGAGAAGTCCAGGTCCACTAGAAGAAGTGATCATCAACACTTCAACAACTTTCCCACAGTCAGAATCACCTACTTCTTCTGACTCCGAGATTCTATATCTAAATGGAATGCACCTGAGACATTGTAAACAATACGAGAGTGATGAACCAAAGATCAGTCAGAAGATATAGCACTCCTATGGATGGATTATGTGCAACGTATGTGACAAAAGAACATAATACAAGCCCCTTTAGTCCATAGAATTTAAGCTTTTCACAAAATGACAACGAATCTGGTTTACAGATTAACCAAGAATATACAGTGTGTAGAAATAATCATAGCAGCTTAATGAAGAGTTCCTCAAGTGAATAAAACTAGTTACCAATTATAGAGCAACCAAGTTCCTATAACCATTACTCAAAATCGCTAAAACATTTCATTCATGAAATTATATAATTCAGTTAAGCAATCATACTATTGGAACCAGAAACCATAATCAAGGAAACACAAATCAATTCAAAAGATCTACACAGTGAATGCAGTGGCATAGGTAGTAGGAGAAAGAACAAGGAGGGGATCGGATCAAATACAGTACCCGGCAACGAGACGGCAGCCATTCTCGTACCGTTGCTGGAGCCGACCCGTACGAGCGATCAAATCACACATAAGTGAAACAGAGAGATTTGAAAAACTATTTTTCGAATCCAGAAAAAATTTCGAGTGCAAAACAAAGTGCTACAACAAGCTCAAGAGAATGCTGAAAGCTCCAAATGCTCTGGATGAATACAAATGCGAATCTATCTCAACCATAGTCACCACCTAATATTCCCAATTCGAGAATAGATTCGATCTTATCCAATGCCTCTGATTATGGGATGAGATCTAGGGTTTCTCCCCCGTGAGATCAAAAGATTTGTATTATGATTTTCTTGGGATGACAACTCAACAATAACAGTTTCCTACTATTCTCGTTTATCCTAAACCGCTTCATCATAACCGGTTTGAACCGGTTTAATATTAACCCCCGGAAAATTAGATAACCCGCTTCATGATAGAGAAACAAACCGTATTGTTTTCAATTTCCACAATAGAGTTACATATGTTTTCAGTTGACCAAAAAAAAGATATGTTTTCATTATCAGTAAAGGATAGAGACTGTCTTTCTCTACTAGGTGAGTAGTAAACAATGAAGATCGTGATGTTGTACAAAATCGCAACCCACTATACATAGAGAAGCTACTTTACATTATATATATATATATATATATAAATGTCTTATTTTTCCCCTGACAAAAGTGCCTCTTTCAACAGAGTGTTGCCGGATTGAATATCATTGTATGACGAATTGTTGCTGCTCCCATCATTCCTGAACCTCCTCAAGAAACTGGGTTCCTTCTTGTCTTCAGAGTTATTAGAGCTCTGTACATAACTAAGACACACCTGTACCGCGTCATGTACTCTCACAAAGTACCATTCTTTTCCAACAAGCTCCACCATTCCTGATCTTGCTATTGTCATGTGAACATCTTTGTTCGGGTTCGAAATCGCTAGCTGGATCTCCCTTGCTTTGTATTCCTGATACAGCTCTTTCAAGGCTTCGACTGCGCTCGAGTCTATGTGAGTTACAGCTGCCATTTTGTTTGTATTTATTTTTCTTTTAGAACATTTTGATCAATCATTCAGGTTCAATAGAAAACAAAATATAGGGGGGCCCTTACGAGACATTTCGATGATAACAAAGGAGATTCTCTCCACCTCTGGTCCTCGGGTTGTGTATTTGTCAACAGCTACTTCATATTCTCTTAGTCTGCATTTTGGAAAAAAAAAAACAAGGCTTGTTATTCTTTCAATAGATTCACACCATAAGATATAATAAGCATGTCACTCTAACCTGTCCTTGATGTAACTTATGTTGGCAAAGTAAATAGGAGAATCGATTCGGACAATCACTATCCCATTGTATGTGTAAGCCTCAGGATACTGCTTTACGTTTCTGTACACTGTGGTGCCTGGAAGACGCCCCAAGACAGCTACCAGGAGAACGAACAGGATAAGAAATCAAACCAAGTTAGAAATAGACACTCCTAGAACGCATGTGATCGGGAGGTAAGTGAACATAGTTCCTCCTACCAATATGAGGGTTTGCAGACTCGTGGATGACGAAAGCTAGTGAAAAACCAACCTAAAAATTGAAAGTATTGCAACTGCGTGAGTCCTTAGAAGAGCCCTTCCTCAGAACTCATATACGTATATATACACATTAGTAAGGTGAAGTCAGACATACTAAAGTTCCTAAATACTCACACCAACAAGGACACCGATCTCTATTCCGAAGAACAAAGTCGTGGTGCTAGTGATGGCCCACAGTGTAAAATCCCTCTTGTCCACACGCCACAAGAAGATAGCTTCATCATAGTCTACCTATAGTTAAACATCCGGAAAGTGTATATGAAAAACTGCAGAAGCAAATTCATCTTTGCTTTTTGGCAGGTGGGTTTTTTTGAACTTACCAAGCCACTAACAGCAGAGATCACTATTGCTGCCAATGCACACTGTGGATTCGAGAGAGATAAGCAACGAAGTGAAAGTTAGAAGCCATAACATAGTTTCACAACTCTCCAAAGTTTCAGAAAGAGCAGCAAGTACTGTAAACAGAAATATTCACCACATGTCGACAGACCTGTGGTATGTATTTGAACACTGGTGTCAAGAACAGTAGAGAACATCCAATAATGATTCCAGTTATGAGTCCTGATAGGCCAGTCTTAGCTTCACTTTCATTATTCACAGCTGACCTAGAAAAGGATCCTAATTTTTCATTCAGGACATCCACAGGTTCCGCAAATTAAGGTTATTAACTCCAAAAAGATGTATACAATAATATGGGAAAAGAGTATATACGTATTTTTGCAATTATTGATGACTTTCGTCATCTCAAGATAACGTACCTGTAGTTGGATAGGCTGAAAATAATGACCCCAATATATTGGCAACACCGAGACCAAACAACTGTGAAGTGAGGAGAGAAACAGATGAGCTTGCAATGAAAACGGCCGAAAAAGAAAACGAAAAAGAGCAGTTATACTGTCTACCACAATTGGGATACCTCTGAATTTGAATCCAACTCATATCTGTTTTTTGCTGCAAGTGCTTTGGCAATTCCCACAGATTCCTGAATTAAAAATAATCTAGAACTACGTCATTACGGAAAAACAAAACATAGTATTGATATTGATATCTCACCAAGATGGCAACACCAGTAATGAGAGCTGATGTTGGAAGCAATGTTTTTGCATGATCAAAACTTCCTGGGAAAGAAAATGTTGGAAGGCCCTGAGGAATTTCTCCGACCTGGAGCATACTAGATTTTGCTATTACTGTATATATTTAACCACTATGCAACTCAACAAGGAAACTACAGTAAATATAGTTCGTCCTTCAGCAATCTTACCAGAGAAATGGAAGGTGGATGGAACACTTTTGCAATGGTTGTACCGAGCACGATCCCTGTGAGTGGTGCTGCTGCTCGTAAGAACTGAAGTTCCTTCTTTGCTTTCCCCTGCCATGAAACACCATGACCTTATTATAATACTAATAAAGATAAATGCTGTTTTTCCTTGGTAACACTGTAAAGAACAAGGCTCATACCACATGCTTCATCACTTGAAGGATTACTAGAATGAGAGATCCCATCAAGAAAGGTGGCCATTGAAACTACAAAAGACGAAAAAGATATATAAACAAAATAACAAAAAGTAGAAACAAAAGGCTTTCGGAGCCAAACTGATTTGCTAAAAAGCCATGATAATACACAAATAAATGCAAAATTATCATACCATGATGACCCAAAATACAGTTTCAGCTAAATGAATATTAAGGGAGAGCCAGATATACTAAACGTTTTAATCAGGTATTGACAATCAATAGGTACTTACAGTTCTCGGATACAGTGTAGAAAAAAAATTACGCAGATCAAAATATAAAGAGGTGCAGAAAACCAAATTCTCAGCCTAGATCATACTTATATAACCCAATCAAAAGACCTTAGGTTCTTAGCTAAAGAGGAAAGCTGAAAGCCTGAAAAAGGAAGTTTCACCTTATCAGCTCCAGCTATAATGCTCTCAACTAGTGGCACAATCTTGCTGCTCCTGGCAATGCTATACCCCAGGAAATATTTAACTTGAGATAATCCAATAACAATGGCCGAAGCACTTGTAAATCCAGATATAACCGAGTGACTAATGAAACGAATAAGCCATCCAAGCCTGCATTCAAACACACAAACAAAAGACATGCTCATAAAAAAAAATCAGTAAAATGGAAAACGTTCCCTTTCTCTGATTACCTTAAAAGCCCCATGATACACTCCAAGATTCCAACCAAAAGCGCCAACAAAATAGCAAGCTCAATATGCAACTCCTCAGACGAATCAGCAACATCTCCCAACGCATTAGAAACAAGAAGCGACACCAACGCAACAGGTCCAATCGCAAGCTGACGTGACGATCCGAATACAGCATACACAAATATCGGCACAAACGACGAATCTACATCCCAAAAACAGAATCAAACTAACATAATTACTCATTTATTTATATTAAATAAAAAAAATAAAAATCAAGAGCAAACAAGAGTTTGTTTGTTTGTTATGACTTATGAGAACGAAACGCACATAAACCGTATATCGGTGGAAGGCCAGCTAGCTTCGCGTACGACATCGCCTGTGGAACGAGCATTATACCGACGGTTACACCGGCCATGAGATCGAGCTTGAAATACTCGTTCCAACGGTAAGTTCGGATCCACCGGAAGCAAGGGAAGAGAGTATCTACCCAATCGAGGAGGCTCATGCGCTTGATCTTGGCCCTCCATCGTGAGAAGATGTCGTCGAAAGGGATGGAAGGAGGACGAGCGTGGTCGGAGGTGTCGGGGTGCTGGAGCGGGATCACTTTTACGGGTCGGGTGCTCGGAGACTTGGGGGAGGAGGAGGATCCGGAGCCGGTTACGGATCGTGAGAGGAGGCTGTTGAGGTCCTTGACGCTGAGAGATGCGTAGGACATGGCTACCTGTGATGATGGTTGAGAATTGAAATGCAAGTACGTATGTATGTGAAAAGAGCGATGGTATCATATCATCATGATCATCATCATTGTTTTGGTTACATGTTGAAGGGATTCGACAAAGGGGAAAGAAGCTTTACTCTAGTGGTGGTCAATTTTGAATTATGTTTCAACATATGCTTAAAATAAAACTTTTTTGTTTTATAAATAGAATCAAACCTTGACTAATATATATCTCCCTCCAGGTCTTTGCTTTGCTCTGAAAAGAAGAATATTATTTTTTCTTTGGGTCTGATTAGTAAAGTGATTGGAATAATACTTGAAAATACTGCATCACATAAAAGGATGATTAGTACGTAGAATTTTTTATATAAAATTTAGTCTGTAATTTTGACTATTATTTTGCTGTAAATACACTATAACTTTTTAACATTCTAATAATTTATTTAAGAAAAAAATAACAAAACGTGAAGAAATAAAGAAATTAAAGTGTAGATGGTATAACTATATACCTTAACTTTAGAAATTCAACTACATTATAATTAGATTAGATTAGTGATTTAAAAAATAAATAAATCTAAAGAACTAAATTAAAACTCAGCCAATCATCACACATAACCTCACTAAAGTGCTTTCATTTGTTCCAAAGTAGACATACAACAAACAGTTTCCATAAATTACCATACAGATAAGCAAAGGAACTTTTGAGAGTTATGTCCGTGTCCAAAGAAGAAGGTTTAAAGAGAAAAAACATATCACTGTAGGTATGTGAGCATGATGTGATGTTCATTATTATTCTGAGTTGCTATTACTACTACTGCAGTTCTTTCTCTAGTTCATCGAATTCCCAGCCATCAACCTCATCTGCAGAGTAGTCACGCGCCACTTTACCAAATTCAGATTCCAGCTCCGCTAGCTCTGCTTCATGGTTAAACTCTTGACTGGAACCACCTGTAGTAGTAGTAGTACTTGGTGCTGTCTCGGCAGGAGGATTGCTCACCTCTGGCTTTTGTGTCACAGTAGTAGTAGTAGTAGATTCGAGTGGAGTATCCATGCTGCTACTGCTGGGCTTAGGGGCTTTGGGTGATGAAGCACTGCTTTTAGGAGATGGAGTCTCTATCTCTAACGTTGGCCTCGCTATGGCTTCAAATTCTTGCCTAAGTTTCTCCATGTCATCAAATAGCTCTTTCACACGCCTGTCGTCCTTCCTGGTAATATAATTGTACGTGTTTAGAACTTAAGAATCATAATAGAGTTCAAAATGTAATGTTCCCACTCACTCTTCCAGTTTGCTTTGGAGGACTTGGAAATGCTCTTTCATGTTATCCACAATGCTGAAAGTGGCAATGATCTAATTTTTTTACATAAAACCCTGTTAGTGACGAGGAAGAGCAACTAGAAAAGAGAAAATTAGAAATGAAACAGCGCTGCAATTCTCACCTTGGTCTCATAATCTAGATACTCCTGCTCCAGACTCTTCCTCGGGTTCGCAACCTGAATGTCCCCCTGTTCTGCATTTGGTGGCTTCTCTAACCTGTAACCACCATATTCAAAAACTTTCACCAACTACTACTAGGAGCAATAACAGGAGCAATACTAGGAGCACTCAATTCAACAAGAGACATTTACCCAGGACCAAGATTCTTCAGATTTTCCACATAATTTTCTATACGGCGTACTAAAGGTGTCACTTCCTTCTGTACAACATGAAGTGTTGAGTTAGCACGGTCATTTATTAATTAGGCTCTAAGTTTCCACAATGTACAGAAGGCTACCTTGTACGTTGAGAGTATATTAAAAGCCACATCCGTGAAGTAATCCTCGTGCTTCTCCAATTCGTCCCTAAAACATGCATCCACTATTATTATTCATTGTGTTGGTTGGGCAGAAAAGCAAAGTATATTAGAACCAGCTGAGAGTTGAGAGAAATACAAAGTTGTCTTATCCTTCGTTTCGGTGTATGAGCATTGAAGAAGCCATGTATCCTCTAGAAAATTAATCCAAGTCTTGATAACTTCTGACTCTTTCTTACAAGCTACAACTGATTTAGACAGGTCATCCTCCTGCATGCATAGAATCAATATGACTAAAATCATTTCACGTGGATATTATTAACCAGGAGAGAGCTGCTCATCTACAAGAAAACGCCACCTTTGTTTTCAGGTGAGCGATTATCTGATTGTTTGCTTCACCGAATTGATCCCTCTCCTCTGTTGCATTACGGAACCGAGCTTGAGCAGCAGCTAATGATATGTTAACCTACATAGAAGAGTATTCATTGACACACCTTACAAAAAATAATCATATATGCTCAAATGCAATAAAAGTGATTCACAAAACCGTTTTATATAAACAAAGCAGATTAAATTACCCTCTTTAGTTCAGCTTCCAACTCATCTCTTTGTTTCTCAAGCTGTGCAATTTCAGCACTCAATTCCTGTTACATAATAATTTAATAACAGAGAATCTCAATACTGGCAGCTGATGAACATACCGAAGAATACTGCTGCCACTATATGTGTGTGTTTTTTCTTGCATACCAAAAGAACAAATAAAAAGTGGGAGTGACAAAACCTTTTCCTTTTCACCGGTTTCATCTGCTTTCACCACGCGAGCTTTAAGCGCCTCTTCTTTCTGAAGTCTGCGGACAATTTATATCTATTAATGGTGTTTTTCCTTCAACGAACTAATGCATATAACTACAACACAAGCTTTGGTGCAAAATCAAAAATCTAATAGTTTAAACTTGATATGCATACAGAAGGAAAATGTTTGCAAAAAGTATATGCAAAGTTCAGCAGAAAATAGCAAGGAATGAATTGCACATTGTCTGGAAGTATTTACTAAAAATGATATAGTGAGTGTACAAAACTTAAATACTTATTCATCTGGTCTGGGGAATTAACCACAATTGAACAGAAAAGTAAGTCTTAACTGCAGGTATAGCGAAACTAACTGGAGTTGATGATAAGCTGTACCTGTTTTCGGATATTCGTTTCTCGGCTTTAGATACCGAATTTGCTAAAGATTCCAATAACACCTTGAGCTTGTCGACCTGGTTCAAATACAAATTATTCATTATCTTCCATGGTTAACATTTTTTCTCCCTAACATCCTGAAGTCATGAAATGTAAATGCTGTCATGGAATACAGGAAACTCTCAATACTCCATATCGGCAAGTAGAACAATATGATTATTAACAATGGCAATCAACTTGTATAAGGATTATGATTGCGAATAATAAAGACCACGAACTTACTTTCTGAGCATGTATATCTGGTGAATCGCCGCTGCTTAGTTCCCTCTTTCTAATTAAAAGCGCTTCTAATCTGGAGCAAATACGAATCTTTGCAAGTGTTTCTTTGAGAGCCTGCAAAACGAGAGAGACTATCACATGGAGCTACCTAAACGAGCTTAGGGAGAGAAAAGAGGGTTTGGAGATATTGTACGCTCACCTCTATTGTTAATGGAGCCTCTTTACCTTCCTTGTCTTCACTCTCCTGTGGAACTTGAGAGGCGTTCATCTTTTCCAGTTTTTTTCTAAGATCAGAAGCTTCAGCATCAATTCTGAAAACATAAACTCAATCAACAGTGATGCAAAATGAACAAGACTCTGTGACTCGGTTATACATTCTAAGACAGAAACGACAGCAAAAGACACATCAATATCATTACCTAAGCATTTCAGCATTAATCTTCAACCCTGTGATAGCATTTTGGGCAAATTGAATTAATTCGTCCTGCTTAACCTGAACAAGAGCAACCAACACAGCATTGATGAGTAACAAGTTAGGAGGAGATTCAAAAGCCCATACATTGCTGAGTTTATTAGCTGCAGCGCTTACCAATACTTCATCCTTGTAACTAGAAAAGACAGTAGCAAGATCCTGCATACTGCTGACTATGGCATCATGAACTTCCTTTCCTCCATTTAGGCAAAGCCTGAAAAAATATGTTACCTCTATAAATAAAAGCATTAGGTATGAAAATAGAACGAAATATGTCAATGTCAAAAAACGAGAGAAGACTTCTTTTTTGTTTGAAGCCAAATTTTCGCAATAAAAAAAAAAAAAAAAAAAAAAAAAAAAAAAAAAAAAAAATTCGCAATGCAATTTGGAAGACCAGCCTACTCACCTAAACATCTCCAGGAGTAGAGTAACTTCCTCATCATGTGGTGGCTCCATAATCTGTAATTGAACACAGTCAAACATAGAATTAATAACACTCATAGACGATACCAGCATATAAGTCTACTTAATCTGGTTTGTTCTTTGCTTTTATCTTCATCCAAGCTATATACTGTCTTTCCATTTCAATTATCTCGAATTAACACTGAGAAATCAAATCAACAATGATGTATCTCAAGCCTTTCACATTCCTACAAGTCTACACTCACAAATGTATCCAAGCTATTCAATGTTTAAGAGAATGGACACCGTTTGTTTTTTCACTTATCAGGTAGCCATCAAGTTTAGGTTGCGAAAGAATACCATGGACAGGACGATGCCCTCCAGAGCTTGACTTTGCAGGAAAACATCACGGAAGTTTAGTGGCTGACCTCCAATATCTGGATCGTAGTACAAAACCTACAAATGGAAAGGGATATTCTGAAAACTTGTACTGGAACAAAGGTCATATATTAGCCATATAAAACTAGAAGCAGAATAAAAGTAGAAAAAGGTCACTCATAAACAAACCCTCTTTAACCAACCAAAAAAGGCTACCCTAACTCACTAAGGATAACATCATAACAATCATATCTACTTAAAGTAATATTCTTGATATTCTGAACCAGCTCGGAAACATGAAAGATTCTTAACCTACCACCACTAAGGATCAAAAATCATCTCTACTTAAGTAGATTATTCTTGATATTAAGATACATAGTTAAACTATTTCAAACTTTTGTCATGCAAAAGAGGGGAAAAAAGAAACAATACCCATTCACGCCTCTTTGCTTCATCAGAAGCAAGTTGTTCCTCGGAAGTAGTCACAACATCTTTATCCTTGACGGAAGAAGTTCCAACAGCTTTATCAATCTCCTTAAGCACAGATAACCACCTGGTAATAAGCAATGCTCTTTCATGACCCCTGTATGTGACTGCAGCTTCCTCCAATCTCTGAATCGTCTGATTCACACTCTTATATGCCCCAACACGCTGCAAAAACCCCCCACAGACTTCCAGATTATTCACTCATGCAAAGTCTTATCAAAGTTCCTTAATAGCAAAATCAAAACTTGACCTAATTGCAAAGGGGAATAAAAAAAGGAAAGGGGGGAGAAATTTACAATGCGATCTTGGAACAATTTAGCTCCTTCAGCGACGGCTTGACCAGCCTGCTGAACGACTGAGTCGGCATAGTTCTTGACGGTTCGTGTGATGTTTTTGCGGTTTCCGACCTCCACCGCCTTATTCACAGCCGTTCGCAGCCACGACATGGTCTCTCGTCTGAATCTTTCTGCTCTTAATTACGGAACAAATCTCCTCTCGTCGTCGGGAAAGACACAATCAATTTCAGAGACTTAAGTTACCGAAATGAAATGAGAAGCTCGGTCAATGTATCTCTCTCATGTATTAATTTTTTCGATCCAAGTGTTTAATGGATATCCGAGAGAAAAGGTTTTTTTTTTTTTTTTTTTTTTTTTTGTGTTTCAAAAAACATTTTCTCTCGGATATCTATTAAACACTTGGATCGGATCTCGGATAGTTAATCCAAGGCCAAATCAGATTGCAAGGGTCCCACCTTTTAACACATATTATATCCTTTTACAGGGTGGACGTTTGGTTAACCGTTCGGATTCGTATCCAATATTTTAGATTTTCGGGTATTTCGATATAGAAATATAATATTCATTCGGTTATTTCTATATTTTGGGTTTGATTCAGATAATTTTGGTTTGGGTTCGATTATTTCGAGTCGGGTTTCAGATATTTAGATTTTTCTAAAAAATGAAATTTTCATTGCTCAAAGTTATTGTATTTAAAAATATATTTTTAACTTATTTTTTTACTTTAACTTCCAATAGATTAAATAATTGATAGATTTGAAGATAAAATTTAAAAATAAAAAGACATTTATATGATTATTGTTTTAGAATTTTATATACAATTTTTGCTAACACACAAAATACGAAGCTTGACATATTTTTTAAATAAGTAGCAATTTATAATTATATGTATATTATTTGATTTTAAATTATGTATAATGTTAATAAAAATATTTTGAATAAAATGAGAAGAGTAAACTAGAAATATAAGGTTAAATATACATATGTTCGGTTATCTTCGGCTATTCATTTGCGTTTGGATATTACCCGTTCGGATTCGGATATTGAATCTTTCCTAAATCAATATTCGTTCGGATATTTTGTTACTTTGATTCAATTCAGATTTTGGTTCGAATTTTCTGGGTCCGGTTCGGGTGCCACTTCCGATATATAGAAAACTCCTTCTGGTCCGGTACTAGGGTTTTAACCACTACAACACAAACAAAGGGAAGAACAAATGTCGGGTCTCCACCGATCATCAAGTTCATCGAAGAACGTCGGAAACTGCCTCCCCTCTAAGGAACTCCTTCACGATCTTTGCAGGTTTCTTCTTTTTTTTTTTGCTTATTACATCAAAATCGAATGGCTTTGTCTAGTAGAAACTGAAGTGATGTGTTCGGTACTTATTGATGTCTTTACGGATTGGCTTTTTGTCTCAGTCGATTTGTGTTGAATGTCCTCGAAGAGGATAAACAGTCCTTCGAGAGAATTCTGTTTCTGGTGGAGGATGCTTACTGGTACTATGAAGACAATGCTGTAAAGAATGATCCAACGTTAAAGTCTCTGTCTTTGAAGGAGTTTACTTCTCTCTGTATCCTTTCCTCTCTGTTTTCAAAACAAGCTGATTAGTGTTTAAATTTGTTCTCTGTGGATATTTTTTTTCCCTTGACATGAGCTAGTATTCAACAGCTGTGATGTATTGAGACCTTATGTCTCTAACGTTGATGACATTTTCAAAGACTTTACTTCTTACAAGTGTCGAGTTCCTGTCACTGGAGCTATTATTCTTGATGAAACTTATGAACGGGTTAGACCACCCTTGTGATCATTGCAGTTTTTGGATCTTTTCTTGTCATCATCAGTTTACTTGTTAGTTCATGAACTTCTTCTTTTTTGGAATTTTCAGTGCTTGTTGGTGAAGGGATGGAAAGGATCAAGCTGGAGCTTTCCCCACGGGAAGAATAGTAAGGATGAAGAAGACTATGCCTGTGCTATACGTGAGGTTAGTAACTATTTTACTGCTTGCTTGCTTGTTGTCTTTACCGTAATTCATTTGTTATGTTCCTTTTTAGTTGTTTAAACTTGGATCATGTTAATTGCATTGTTCTACTTGCGGCAGTTTAGGTGTAATTGTCCTTCTGATAGTTTGTTTAAACTTGGATCATAGGTTAATAATGAAAAAAGCTGAATGTTTTGTCACAGTTGGTTTGGCTGTTTTATGTAACGGTTCTTCTATGTGATAAAACACAGGTCTTAGATGAAACTGGATTTGATGTCTCAAAGCTACTCAAGAAAGAAGAATACATTGAGTTCACATTCAGACAGCAGAGAGTGCGACTTTACATCGTTGCTGGGGTGGCTGATGATACATCTTTTGTACCACAAACAAAGAAGGAAATCAGTGTATGTAGCGTGCTAGTGGTTTTGTCTGCATATGTTATGTATGATGGATGAGTCTCTTAACGCTCAGTTGTTGTGTAGGAAATTGCATGGCATCCGCTTGATCATCTTCAGCCAGCAAGTAACGAGGTGATAACTCATGGAGTTGCTGGTCTCAAGTTGTATATGGTGGCACCTTTTCTTGCGTGAGTAGTAGTGTCCAACAGATAGATTCTTGTGTGAAAATTCATTACTGGTTCATAGCATTTGAGATTACAAACATCTGCAGGTCGTTGAAGTCGTGGATATCGAAGCATCCGTCTCCTCTACCAAGGATACGTGACAAGCCACCTAGAGGTTTCAACATAAGTCTTTTTTTTTCACCAAGCATCCGTAAAAGATGGGTTTTTTGTATGGCAGAGATCTGACATCTTAGGGTTTTAATTTGTACAGCACGCTGCGTGTGGAATGCAGAGACTAGTAGTGGTGGAGGAAACGGGACAGCAACTACAGCCACAACGGAAAACTACAATAGAAAGCCGGTACTCAACTGGCGTAAGGACACAGAACCTGGAAGCAGTTTCAGAAGGTTCAAGTTCAACACGTCAGCAATCGAGGAATCAGCTTATTCATTTTCTTAATTTGTAGTCGTGACTTTCTTTTTCTCTTACAATCATGTTAATCAAAACGTATGTAGAAAGCATTCTTTTCACCAGGTCCAGAAAATAAAGTTTACCTAGTTAAGAAAGTTACTATAACTATCCCAATGATATTTATCTTTTCACATTGTATAATTTATCTTCTTAGCTTGAAGGTTGGTGAAGGAACGGTGGCCTAAATTGGGCAAGGGTGACCTAAATATATATATTTGAATGCTATACGAAAACACTGTGGCGACATGTGGCATTTTGTGTTTTACACACTAACTTGTTTCGATTTTTAGGTCTGGAGGTTCATCTACACTAGCCGTCACCATTGTGACTTTTTGAAGTTCTCTTTTATAAATCAAATCACTCATCAAACTAATCCTATAAATCAAATCAACGGCCCAACCACATTGATAAGTTTATCTATAAATTAGTAATAGGAATTAAACCCCATAAACTCAGAAACCCTTCCTTCTCCTGCTAACGGTAGTTTTAACGCCGTTAGTTTTTTTTTTCCCGCTTTCACACAAACCCCAAAAGAAGTAATGTCCCGTGTGGTAGCAGCAGACGACAATATGTCGTTACCGTTCTTCTCGCCGGAGCCTAACCGCTTCTCAGGCGCGTCGTCTTCTCCAACCTTCGCTCAGCTCTTGAAGAACGTCGGCGACACCACGACGACCGAACTCAACGATCAGCATCTCGTCGATATGAATCTCGCCTCCCCGGACCGATCCGTACCGTTCCACCTCTCCTTCAACGACCTCACTTACAGCGTCAAAGTCCGCCGCAAGTTCTCCCTGAGACGCGTCCCTTCCTCAGAAGACCCCATAGAGAGTACTCTGTTCTCTTCCAAGACGAAGACGCTCCTCAACGGAATCTCCGGAGAGGCTCGAGACGGAGAGATACTAGCCGTGCTCGGAGCCAGCGGCTCCGGAAAATCGACGCTGATCGATGCTTTAGCGAATCGAATCGCCAAAGGAAGCTTGAAAGGAAACGTGACGCTCAACGGAGAGGTTCTCAACTCGAAGATGCAGAAAGCGATATCGGCTTACGTGATGCAGGACGACCTCCTCTTCCCGATGCTAACGGTCGAGGAGACGCTGATGTTCGCTGCGGAGTTTCGTCTCCCGAGGAGCCTCTCGAAGTCCAAGAAGAGTCTCCGAGTACAAGCTTTGATAGATCAGTTAGGACTTCGAAACGCTGCGAAAACGATTATAGGAGACGAAGGTCATCGCGGGATATCCGGAGGTGAGAGAAGGAGAGTGTCCATTGGGATTGATATCATCCACGATCCGATCCTGCTTTTCCTTGACGAGCCGACGTCTGGTCTAGACTCGACTAGCGCGCTCAGTGTGGTTAAGGTTCTTAAGAGAATCGCGCAGAGCGGGAGCATGGTGATCATGACTCTTCATCAGCCTAGCTACCGTCTCCTTCGTCTGCTCGATAGACTACTCTTTTTGTCCCGCGGGCAAACCGTTTTCAGCGGTTCGCCCGCGATGCTGCCGAGCTTCTTCGCGGAGTTCGGCCACCCTATTCCGCAGCGGGAGAATCGAACCGAGTTCGCCTTGGACCTGATCCGAGAGCTCGAAGGATCAGCTGGCGGGACGAGGAGTTTAGTTGAGTTCAACAAAGAGTTCAGAGCGAGAAAAGCAGAGCCAAGAACTCAGACCGGTCTGTCTCTTAAAGAAGCCATCAGCGCTAGCATTTCCAAAGGCAAGCTCGTCTCCGGAGCCACGACTACTAATGGCTCCGGGTCGAGCCCTGTTTCGACCATTCCGACTTTCGCAAACCCGTTCTGGGTCGAACTTCTGGTTCTAGCCAAACGTTCCATGACTAACTACCGCAGACAGCCTGAGCTATTCGGGATACGACTGGGAGCTGTTCTAGTCACTGGATTCATCTTAGCAACCATGTTCTGGCAGCTTGATAACTCCCCTAAAGGAGTACAAGAGCGTCTCGGATTCTTCGCGTTTGCGATGTCCACAACGTTCTACACATGCGCAGACGCTCTACCCGTTTTCCTCCAAGAACGTTTCATCTTCATGAGAGAGACCGCTTACAACGCATACAGAAGATCCTCCTACGTGCTTTCTCACTCTCTTGTTGCCCTTCCTTCGTTAATCATCCTCGCGCTAGCTTTCTCATCAGCTACGTTCTGGGCAGTGGGGTTAGATGGAGGCCACATGGGCTTCCTCTTCTACTTCTTGATAATTTTAGCTGCTTTCTGGGCGGGAAGCTCCTTCGTCACCTTCTTATCAGGCGTTGTCCCGCATGTGATGCTCGGTTACACCATTGTGGTAGCTATATTAGCCTACTTCTTGCTTTTCAGTGGCTTCTTCATCACCAGAGATCGAATCCCTGCCTACTGGATCTGGTTCCATTACATCTCCTTGGTCAAGTACCCTTACGAAGCTGTTCTCATAAATGAATTCAGCGACCCGACGAAGTGTTTCATCAGAGGAGTTCAGATATTCGACAACACGCCTCTTGCTGCTGTGCCTCAGGGGATGAAAGTTAGGCTTCTGTCGACTATGAGCAAGTCGCTTGGTATGAGGATCACGAGCTCCACTTGCTTGACCACGGGATACGACATTTTGCAGCAGCAAGGCGTTACGGATCTCAGCAAGTGGAATTGCTTGTGGGTTACGGTGGCTTGGGGGTTCTTCTTTCGAATCTTGTTCTACTTCTCTCTGCTTTTGGGCAGCAAGAACAAGAGGAGGTAATGCAAAACTATGTTTGATCTTTATTAAGGATTGATTTGAAACTATGTATTTGTATCCTGTACTTTTCCTTTATTCTTTGTTGTATATTTTTAATATTCTGTTGGTAAAATTGTTCAAAATGCACCATTTGAACATTTTTAAAAAGAATCATATGACATTTATGCTGAAAGAGAAAGATTTGCTAAAACCATGGTCAAAGTTAAGACATGGTCTCATCACTGAAACACATCATCCTCTAAAAAGCTTCATAAACTTGTATATAATACAAACTCAGACACAATTCCAAATCAGATTGCTGGACTCTTGGACAAGTTCCCAACACTTTAGCCCTCATTAACAACATCTACTGAAAATACCAGGCGAAATTCCATGGCATGAGTCTTTCACATGCCTACACTGGATAGGCAACAACACCAATCAGAAATATGTTACCTATGTTGAGATGCACCTTCGAAGTTCAACCTCACATGAAGTGAGAAAAAAAAGAGAGAGAAGGAGCCATTAACCAAACCAATATGTCAAAGGTGGTAGCAACTTGAACAGAGTTTCAAGAATGTTTTGACCATGGCCAGTAAACCCGGTTCTAACAGCAGATAATCAGTGATTGTTTCAACATTTCAAGCAAGCTGGGTGTAGCTTACACTTCAAGTCCCACAAAGATGTGTACTTGTTAATCATCTTGGGGCATCAGTAAGTACCTAACGCGGAATTGATGACATCATGTTAGAAGAATTCATTATCTGATGTTATTCCAGATGAAAATGAATGTTCTAAGCCAAAAAACAGTCATAGTCCATATAGGAAGGGTAACTATCGTCTTGGCAAGACCAACTTCGAGTACTGCAGTCTAGTGCTTTGCCACAAGAGACTCATTCATTAAAAACCTGCAGTTTTTCCTTCTGTCTAAAAACTTGTATGAGGTTAGATGTCCGCCTTTATTTCAAACAAGAGGAAAGTCTCTTCTAATACTCTAGTCGTTCCTGGCCTAATATCTATTATTAGACCAGTCAAGCCAGCTGAGGATTACCGAGTATTGACAAGCCTGAAAAAATCCCACATGTATTATACAACATCCACACCATCTTCCTTGAGTTGTATATCCATTCACAGACAGACAACGCAGAGAGCAACACTGAAGTCTGAATCACAGCACGAAAGGCAACAAAATTTAGATGACACCACAAGAGAAGAGCTGTATATACACCGCCAAGCAAAGAACAACTTCACAACTTTTTAACACATCATAGCTAGTGTCTCGTCACATCAGCTATTGGAATGCCCACAGCTATCAGCCACTAACTGGCCTCAGCCATGGTAAACCACAGAACTTTTGTTTGGTACCTAAATTTACTATACTAAAATCTTCCTGGTCTTAGAAGATTCACGCAAACTGAAGAATAATCTTTCTTCTAAAACCCGTCACCACCACCACCAAGCTCATCCTGTTGCCAAATTTCACTGTGCTTTGAAGTTTCTTCCTCTTCCATATTCTTAGATCTTCCAGAAGCATTCTCAGTTGAGTTCTTATTTTTTTCATCTGTTTCCATTAAAGTCCCTTGTCCTTCTGCTATTTCAATACCAGGGTTCTGTCTAAATCTCATGGTGTCAGGTCCATCCTCTGCATTACTAGGTGCAGAGCAATCATTGTTAAAAGATTGCCTAAAAGAACTGCTACCATCATGTCTATAACCAAATTGTCTTCTCTCACCATCACCATCACCACCAAACCGTTCAGAATGACTCGGTCCTTCAAAGAAATCATCACTGTAGTCAACCCTTTCTCGAGGATCAAAGTTGTTCAGGTTCCTATGTACAACACGATCATATGGTTTCCTAAAAGGGATGCCGCCCTCTCTTCCATAACCTCTCCCCCTTGAATATCCTCTACCACCCCTTTCATAACCACGGCCCCTTCCACCATTATTTGACTGTCTATGCGAGTAAGGCGGAGAGTTGTGCCTTCTAACAAAGCCTTCCCTTGGGTAACCAGAATGCTCAGGCGAGCTTAACCTCCCCGTTCTGTAACCTGAAGGTGATCTACGACGAGAGAAGTTTTCATTCCCGCTGAAATCTTCCTCTGATCTGTTCCTGAAAGACGAGGAGGGACCAGATGATCTGTCTCTTGATCTAACTGGAGACCGTGAACGAAAACCAGGGAAATCTCGTTTGGAGTTGTTTGAAAAATTTGTCCGCCCACCACGACCAAAACTATTCCGACCTCGATAGGGACGTGACTGAGACATAAACATTGGCTGCTCATTGGACTGCATTCCCCTTGTGAACTTTTCACCATCTCTAAATCCATGAAACTCAGATGATGCATCCTCTTTGTTTGTTGGTCTGTATGAAAAGCTAGCGTTTCTTCTCGTAAAGGAGTGGGGGTACGGGGCTCCTTCATCGTTTGCAGGGCGTCTCCCTCTGTAAGAGTTAAAAGTAAAAGCGCCACCACGACCCCGACGAGAGTTTTCATAACTATTGGACTCAAAATCTGCATTCATAAGATGAGAGTAACATTGAGTACGAAACAAGGATCTTTGTTAGTCCATAGTAAAAAGAAAATTATATATGAGTTTTACTTTTTGTGTCCCTCTCATGCAGATTGCTTTCTGTATCATCAGTGAATCTCCTTTTGTGAGGCAAGAAATTTAGCCTTGGGCTTCTCATAGCTTTGCCATGGTACCTCTCACGGGGGAAGCTGCAGGACTCATCACTAGCAAAAGAAACAGTAATGCGAAGTTTCAAGTAAATTCATAAAGATCTATGGAAGTATAGAGAGATAAGAAAAGGGGATGAGAATATCTCACCTCCATCTCGAATGATATTTCCGCTGTCCAAGTGAGAAATCAGGCAATCTATCTCTTTCCGCAAAGCTGTCTGAAGCATCTAGTGTCTTAACTCGACTCGGACTACTACCTTCACTCAACTCCATAGGAGGATCATCGTCAAAAGTAGAGATCTCTGCCTTGTGTGAAACTGGACTGTTGTTATCTACTGTTTCAGGGTTATTATTATCACCGTTTCCGCCTGACAGTGTAGACACACCTGACACTCCTTCACTAGCATGAATGATTTGATGAGTTGAGTGTTCACCACCCTGAACTATCCGGCTTTGATTATCACCTGTACCATCAAATATTCCACTTTGAATTTCTGGTGTAACCCTCTGACTTTCTAAATTAGTGCTTGCCATGTCAATTAATTTCAAACATGACACCAACAATTTATTTCTTTAGTTTATCATCAAGAGATGAGGCGAAGCATTCTTTAATAGTTTCATTACCTGTATTACCAAGACGTGCTGCTTGACTCTCTTTTTCTTCCACGTGGTGAGAATTTTGATTGTCACCGTAAAATGGAGCAGCAATATCCCTTTCTTCAGTTTCAGAACCACCACCCTCAGCATTTTCATTACCTTCTGTAAGCATGGCAACTGGTCTTTGGACATTTTCGCCGTCCTTACCAGATAAAACCTTTTCTTCACCACTCATAGGACGTTCAACAGTTCCAGGAGAAACATAAGTCTTGCAATCATGTAGAGGTTTATCTTTAGTCACGGAATCATTCACACCTGGTCCATGACAAGAACTCTGGCCTTGATTTTCTTTTAAGATAGGGTCAGGGTAACCCTGTACACCTGGATTTCTCCTCATTCCGTACAAGGACATTAGCGCATTGCTGATGCCACTAGAAGGTACACATTTGTCCTTCTGATTTGGCTTAAAACTTGTAGGTAAATCAAGGCTCTCATTTGATTGCATTAATGGTCTATGGGGATGATTCAACGTTCCATCTTTCCTACTGAAATCTGCCGACTGAGTGAAGTTATTTGGTTCAGTCTTTACTGATATCGAACCCACCGGCTTCAAACTGCCAGATGCGAGACTATTTTCTGGTCTGAATCTACCAACAACACCCTGTTCCGCCCTGTTAATAGATAGCCTCATCGGATCAGCTTGAACACTCTCTTCAATCACTTCTGACTTCACAGTCCTAAGGTTTACCGAGTTCACATTACCAGCAATCACAACTGGTCTGGAAGAACTTGTACAGGCAGATCTTGCCTCCGATGCATTAGCTGATAGAGAAGGAGATTTCTGAATAGGAGCAAGTGAACCGAGGCCTAGACTAAGCGAACATGTGGACTTAACCTGATGGTCAAACTGTGTCAAAGTCACTGTAGGAGACTTAACCCCTTCAGAAACAGACTTTGCAATAACATTTGATGCCTCTATGTTAGGGCAACCTGTGCTGTTGTTACTGTTTAAGAAGGCACCAGTTGTCTTAACTCTAGTCTTGCGATCAAGACCATCTTCCCAAGCATCCATGGTAGTATTCAAATCCCAGTTTGATCTGCTGACAACATTGTGAATACCAGACTCGGTACAAGTAGAGACAAAATCCGGGTCATGAGGGGCACAAACTCCCTTGCTTAACGACAAATCCAGTGCTGCAGGCTCTGGATACTTGTTTTTGGTTACAGAACCTAGAAGCAAGGGAACATTACCCGCACCAGCAGATGCTTTTGTTTGACACTCTATTCTGAGAGTTTCGCTGCCACATGTCTCCCTAACAATGTCATGGGTCTTAAGAACACCAGGATGTTGTTCAGCACCCACAGGAAGCTTTCCCTCAGAAGAATGAAGTGAATTGGCAACTATGTCAGAACTTGAAGGGACCTTAGAGGCTGCCAAGGGACTTGGCTCCTCAACTTTCACTCTAATTTGGTCAAGAACTAAGTTCCCAACACTCTCCGGTTTATCAGCATTTTTTCCGGCCGAAACAGCCGGAGACAAGGAAGCTATTGGTTTCCCAATATTGATCCTAGATCCCTCAGCCATCATTTTCTGATTGACCAGAGTCTTATCAGATAGATCCAAAGCACTCCTAGTATCACCACCTTGTGGATTAGTATTATCCAAAAGTGGTGAGGCTCCAGCTGCTTCAGGCTGCACAAAGTACTTCCTCTTCTTGATGGGAATAGCAGCATTGAAATCACTGTAACGCCATGTAGGCAGGCTGATCTGAGGCTGATAGATAGATACCAAACCAGACAGACAGACAGTCAAACATGGTGAGTAAACAAAGATTGAATGCATTCATAGTAGTGTTTAAGTTTGGGGGATAAACAAAAAAACACCTGTTGGTTTCCAGACATAGTGAGTCGCTCGAATTAAATGTCCAAAGGTTGTATCTGTTTAAGGCTTAACTCCACCTAACACACCTGCAGATCTGTCTTTTTTTAAAAATCAAATAAAGTCAAATAGAGTTTTCAGATCAAAATAAAAAAACATAAACCTTAATTCACGCAACTAATAAGAGTATCTTAAACACCATGGAAGAACAAGAATCTAACAAACCTGAACGTCAACTATATTAGTTTCCCGGTGAAAGATAGAATCACTGAAAAGAGAAGAGAGGCAAATCCACCGACAGAAAATGAGAGAGACAAGTAAAAAAAAAATCTAAGATAATAGGAAGAAAGAGAATAATAATAGTAGTGGGAAGGAGGGAGAGGAGAAGAATCTAACCAAGAGTGATGGGGTGGGTCTATGAGTAGTAGTAGGCAGAAGCAGTTTCCAGGAAAGTACAGCTAATTGCTTCAAAGAGAGAGAGAGAGATGCTGAGATTTGACAAGGGCCACACACACACACACACAACTTTGCTTTTATATCATGTCATAGTTTGACCCGCTACTAGGTCATTATTGTCGATACAATTTCTATGGTGAATTTTCAATCATATAATATTGATATAAAATAAATATAACTGAATATAACGACTTTATTATGTTTTGTAGACTTTTTTTAGACTTTAGAGATTTTTTAGAAAGAAAATATTTGTTTTTATCTTTTTAACCATTTTTCAATTTATGAAATACTGGTTAAAAACCACCGGAATGTTATTTATTTTTTATTGCTTATTGTAAAATATGTGGATATTTCTTTACTGCAAAAACAAATTCATGATTTCTAGTTTTTTATTACTGATAATTATTTTAGATGTCATAGCCTTTAAAAGGTGAATAATAAAAGAATGAATGGAAATATTGAGTTCCTCTTCTCATTCCTTAAACATTAGATGATTAATAGAAATATTTGATATGATTCTTTCTATTCTTCATTTAAAAAAAATACTAAACAAAAACTTTTTAACAAATTTAAAGATGGATAATAAATAAAATAATTAATTTATTTCATTTATTTTACTTCTTATCATTTTTTTTGTCAGCTTCATTCTTTTGTTTATTTTTATTGTTATTTTATTAATCACCAGATATAAGTTATAACCAAATATAAACTCCATGATTCTAGACAATTAAGGCCAACTTTAAAAAAACTATGCTGATAAAGTTCAAATATAAAATAGTGATGATGATAATACAGACTACCACTAAGCTACAGGTTACAATTGTGTAATATATTAGTTTTGAGTATTTCGGACTTCCAAATTTTCAATTTGGTATAAAAATTGATACAAAGAAAAATAGGTTAAAAGGTTGTGTTTTTAAACTTGGATCGAACCGACCGGGCTTGAACATGAAATATTAAGGATTGGGTTAATGTTAAAATTCAGGTAAATTCATATAGAATAATTAAAAATCTTGGAATCGGTGATCCAATGAACCGACCATCTCTAGTTCGTACATAAACCAAATTTTTGTTAATAAAAATAAACATTTATTTTTTAAAATAAAAATAGCATTTATGAAAGATTAATAAAATATTCTTTTGTCATCTTTTTCTTTTTTTTTCTATAACTCACAAATCACATGTTTCATAAAGTTTAATTTTTAGGCCAAGATATTGTTTTTGTCTACTTTTCACTTTATTTAAATTTTATTTCATGATCACTTTTGCTGAAGATTTTAATAGTTGTAATATTTACATTTTTGAAATTTGTATAATTTATGAAAGAACAAAATTTTGTTTTATTCAAGATACAATTTTTAACTAATATGTATTTTTTTTTTAAAAAGTGATGAAGATTTAGAGTGATGAAAATCTCGTGAATAAAGTTCAAATGTGATTTTTGTATTGATTTTAGATTTGAACCAATTAAATTATTTTAATACTTTGCTAAACTGTAGTTGTTATTTAAGTTTTACTAAACACTACGATATTGAAATATTTTATTCGATATAATATATCTTTGTAAGAATATATGTATCTATACTATTATTTATGAATTGATTTGAATTATGTGTCAGTTTCTCCATAGTTTTAAGTAGTTTTGTTTATTTCTCATGTTTTCCATAATTTTAGGTAATTTACTTATTTTTATGTTTTTAATAATTTTTGTTTTGATTATTTGTCATATTCTCTATAATTAAAGTTATTTATTTATTTTTCATGTTCTTAATAACTTTATTATACTATTATTTAAGAAATTATTTTTCTTAGTTGTCATGTTCTTCACAATTTCAGGTAGTTTTGCTAATTTCTCATATTTTTCATAATTGTAGGTAATTTACTTATTTATTATGTTTTTCATAATTTTAGTTTTGATTATTTTTCATATTCTCCATAATTTAGGTTTTTTATTTATTTATTTTTCATGTAATTAATAGTTTTAGTCGGTAATTTTACTTATTTGTCATATTTTTGCATAATTTTAGGCGGTAATCTTGGTTCTGCTTACTTGTCATATTTTTCATGATGTTAGAATATTTTTGGCTTATTTGTCATGTTTTACTATTTTAAAAGCTTATTTTTCATATTCCATTATTTATGTTGAATCATTAATTTTAATACATAAATTTTTGAATTGTTAGTTTTAAACATTTTAGTAATTATTTAATAAATATTTTCATTATATTCAGAGATAATTATTATTAAAGAGTATTATCAAATTTTTGAAATAATTTATAGTTTTATTAAGATCTTTACTTTAATAGTATTAAATTGTTTAGTAATTTTATTTTTTTATATTTAAAAATAAAAGTTCACTTCACTTTTATGCCACCAAATTATGTCACCAATAAAAATAGCTAAGTAATTTGATTCATTCACATCACGATTTTGGAATCTATACTATGCATGAGACATTGCTTTTACGAATTCGAATTGAAGCGTGATGAAGTCAAAAATACAATCTCTTGTCGTTAACAATTAAAAAAAAACTAGCTTTTACTAGACAAATATAATTCATGAATTTTAGTTTATAGAATTTTAGTTAAATAAAATTATGTTTTTAATTATTGTAGATTTTGTTAATATGTGTCACTATAAACTAACATGAAGAGAAAATTCATATAAAATGCAATTAAGACTTTGATGAAGAAGAATTAGATTCTCATAAGCTTCACTGATAATTATATTTTCATAAGCTTCACTTATAGTTTATTTGTATATTTATATTTTATGTTATTTTAAAATATTAATAACACTTTATTAGATTATTATAATGATGATATGTTTTACATGTGTAATAACAAAAATTATATTAAAATTAAAAAAAAAAATATTAAAATTTGAATTAGTTAGATATATATTAGTCCGCACAAGTGTGCGGATCACCATCTAGTTAGTTATATAAAATCATTAAATTCAGTTTAATCTGATCAAACTCAGTTGTACTTGGTCAAAACCATGATCTATAACCCAAAATATTTTCGGTTCATTGGCACTTCATATGCTTTTAGCACTTCATATGCTTTTGCTATGGGTCTATATAGCGGGCCTTATAAGTTGGGTTTGCAATGGACTATTTTTGACTAAAATTTTAACTTTTACTAAAAATTGCAAGAGATAGAATGAAGTTGTTGAGCAGTCAAAGAGATCTTTCCACATTTAATTCCTACGGTTGAATACTGAAAAAAATATTAAAGAATTTACCAAAGAGAGAGCCACAGAAAATGAAGAGAGGGAGAGAACGTGGAACGCGTTACAGTTACAAAACTCCAGAAAATAAAGGAGAAGAAAAACTTTGTAACAGATACTAACGCAACTGGAGAGAAGAAGCATCGTCTTCTGTATAATCTATCTATCCACAAGACTCGGTCTCATACTCATATAATCAAAAAGCGTCTATAAAAAAATATTCTGCAACTATTCTGGATTTGCGGAAATAACTAAAGTCTAAAGAGATGGCCTGCTTGAAACTTGGTTCCAAATCTGAAGTCTTTCATCTAAGTGGCCACACATGGTGAGTCCTTCTTTTTCTTCTTCAGAGGTTTTTATTAAATATATTAATCGAAATCTTGTAATATGATCAGGGTTTGTTCAACTGGTCTCAAACCCGACGTGGTGATCCAAGTACAAGACCAAACCTTCCACCTCCACAAGTTCCCCTTGCTGTCAAGAAGCGGATACCTAGAAACTCTTTTTAGCAAAGCCTCGGAGACAGCTTCTCACGCTCAGCTCCACGACATCCCCGGTGGACCAGACACGTTCCTCCTCGTCGCCAACTTCTGCTACGGCGTGAGAATCGAAGTCACGGCCGAAAACGTCGTGAGCCTCAGATGCGCGGCTGAGTATCTCCAGATGAGCGAGAACTACGGCAACGCGAACCTCATCTACCTCACCGAGAGTTTTTTAAACGATGACGTACTAACGACCTGGGAAGATTCCATCAGAGCCTTGGAGAGCTGCGAGAGGAAGCTCATCATGCCTATCGCCGAAGAGCTTGGCATTGTCTCTAGGTGCGTTTCTTCCTTAGCCGTCAAGGCTTCTTACGCGGAGGACACGAGTTTGTTCAACTGGCCGATCTCGGAGGTAACTATCTGGAACGGTATACAAACTAAGTCCACGAGTGGTAGTGACTGGTGGTTCAACGACGTCTCATCGTTCCTAGACTTTTCAATCTACAAAAGGTTCATTCAAACCGTTGCGTCAAGAGGAGTCAAAGCTGAGGTAATAGCAGCGTCAGTTACACATTACGCGAAACAGAACCTTCCTTTACTCGGTTGTTCTAGGCACGTTGGTTCATCGTCTCCAGAGGAAGGTAGTAGTAGTGGCTACGGTGATGACATTTACTACTCTCATGACGATCAGAGAAGCCTACTCGAAGATATCGTGGAGCTGCTTCCTAGCGAAAATCGCGTTGCTTCGACGAGGTTCTTGCTCAGGCTTCTTAGGACATCAATGGTTCTGCACGCTAGTGCGGTTACTCAGGATAGTCTCGAGAGAAAGATCGGTGTGCAGCTAGACGAAGCTGCTCTTGAGGATCTTTTGATACCGAACATGGGATACTCGGCTGAAACACTCTATGATATCGACTCTGTCCAGAGGATACTTGATCACTTCATGTTGACGTTTGATTCTAACGATGACGTGGAGGAGAAGCAACTGATGAGGGATTCTGATCATCCTCTTAGGTCTATCACAAAGGTTGCTGGGCTGATAGATGGATACTTAGCAGAGGTGGGATCCGATGAGAACTTGAAAGTGTCCAAGTTTCAAGCACTTGGTGCTTTAATCCCTGAAGGTGTTAGGCCAATGGATGATGGTATCTACCGAGCTATTGATATATACATCAAGGTAACACAAAAACTTCTTATATGTTTCTTGCTAACAAGATGTGAAAATAGAATTGTTAAATTAATATGGTCTAAATCTAAAATTAAGAAAATAAAGGTTTTTAAAAATAAATATATAAATAAGTATTTTAATTTATAAAAATAGATATAATCTATATTTAAAAATTATAATTTTAAAACAAACATTAAACATATATAAATAAAACAATTAACTTTAAAAACTATAGCATTATTTTTTAAAAAATATTTTTGAACAGGGTCTACAAATAGTTGGAGATATCAAATGATTCTTTTGAATTTCTAAGAGGCACATATGTAACTTTTCGGGACATGTACAGGCACATCCATGGCTGACAGAATATGAGAGAGAGCAACTATGTCTGCTTATGAACTGCCAGAAACTCTCGTTGGAGGCATGCACCCACGCAGCACAAAACGAGCGGCTACCTGTACGAGTCATAGTACAAGTCTTGTTCCATGAACAGATGCGGCTGAGGACATCTATAGCAGAACTGGGGTTGGACACAGACAGCAGCTACAACGAAGACACAAACGGCACAAATCCAGCCTTAGAAGGAGGCAACAAGATCAAAGGAAATGCCAAGATGGGGGTGAAAGAGATGAAGGAACGTGTTTACGAGCTTGAAAAAGAATGTATGAGCATGAAACAAGATCTTGGCAAGCTTGTCAAGCCTAAAGAAGAACGCAGTTTCTTCTCGAAGATATTTGGATTGAAGTGTAAGACTAAGACTTCACCATGTGGAGGGGGTGGCAAAGGAGGAGATGAAGATGCTCTATTGATGATTCACCAAAAACTGATCAGGGAAGAGTAATTTTTTTTTTTGAACAGGGAAGAGTAATTAACAACTATAATAAGGAGTGTTATATGGTCTTTAGATACTTTATTTGGTTCCTTTTGTTCTTGAATTTTATATGCTTTGTGTTGGACATTTATTTGGAGATTCTCCTAAACCACATAATTTTGATTGAAGTATATCTATATTTCTCCAATGCAAATGTTTCACAAAACTTAATCGATAGAGTTGATCTAGAAAATATGAATTATCAACAAATTACATATTTTTTAAAACTACAAATATCTTTTTTAACTGATGCATAGAACCATCACGTGTGAAGTTTTATAAGTAGCAATGTGGCACAAGTACAGGTTAATATAAGTTTGGTTATAAGTAAACTATCGTGAAAAGTCAGTTTACAAAAAAAAAAAAAAAACCAAGGTGAATCTTTATTTATAACAAAAAGTTGCTTTATCTTTTTGTCGAAAGCTTAAACATTGTAAATATTTTTTTTACGGTGAATTGAACCCAAATGGTAGAAGTTACGGTGATACTTTTTTACTACTAGCCAATTCACTATGTGTAAACTAGTATGAATCTTTAAAACATCCGTAGTGAAAATCTTTTACCATGAATCTAAAGACTTTTGGGGAAATTTCACTTATACCACTTTGGTGATACCATTTTTTTATGTTTACCATCAACAAATGAATATTTTCAAAAATATTTTAAATTTTTGATAAAATAACACTAAACTAATTTTTCAAAATATTTCTAAAAAATATATAAACTTAAACCAAACCCCTTAATATTAAAACCTAAACACTAATCACTAAAACCTAAACCCAAATGTTTATATATTTTTGATTGAGGGTATTTCTGAAAAGTGGTACTTAACTTGTGGTATTTTTGACAATTTCTTAAGATTTTTTGAGAGTTCGATGCTGATGACAATGGAAAACAGTTTATTTGTCGATTACAAAATTATTTTGTTACAATTTTTATAATTTATACTCTCTCCGTTTCTAAAAGATTGATGTTTTAGAAAAAAAAATTGTTTCAAAAAGATTGATGTTTTATATTTTCAATATAATTTTTGTCAACTAATAATGAAAAATTGTGAAATTCAAAAACATTAATTGCAATTTGTGAAATCTTATTGGTTTAAAAGTATAAGAAATATAAAATTACAGAAAACAATGCATTTATAGTAAGTTTTAATATGTTTTATTAAAAAGTGTGAAAATTCTAAAACATTAATTTAAAAAAAAAAAACAGAGGGAGTAATTCGTAATAGATGGAAAAAATCATAATGCAAAGATAACAATATAACCTTCATTTTAAGAACATCACGTTGTTAGCTTATAAAACGTAAAAACGGCAAGCGTTCAACTCATTACACACAAGTATAAACCCTGTGATCTCACTCCAGCAGAGAGGGAAACAAAAGCCGTCTTCTTCAATCTTCCATCTCCGTCGAGAAAATCAAAAAAAATGATGCGGAGCGTTGACGTCCACGTCAAAACCCTAACCCCTTCCGTCCGTACACTCCTCTCCTCGATCTTTACCCCTAAGCAGAAACCTCCATCCCTTCCGCTTCCGTTACACTTCTCCTCGCGCTCTTCGTCGTCGTCGCCACACGCTTCACCTCGCTTCTTCTCCAATGCCATATCGTTCTCCAGCGCTCCGATTCGCGGTTATCACGGGACACGAAGCTGCTTCGGGTCCCACTTCGCCGTGAGTGTGAGGGCTTTCTCTTCCTCCTCCCCAGCCGCTTCGCTTCAGCCCCAGCAGCAGAATCAGAATCAGAATCAGCCGCAAACAGGGGAGGGTGGTGAAAAGGTTCCGACTTTGGAAGTTGCCGATGGGAATCACGGCGGATTAGAGGAGGAGACGAAGCTTTCTCTTCCTGTTCGAGCTTATTTCTTCTCCACTAGGTATTTGCTTTTTATGTCACTCTGTTTTTGGGAATCAGGATCTGATTTAATCGTGTATGATATTAAACCTAAAGTTGAAACCTTTTTGATGATTGGAGTTGTGATTTGTGTGCAGCGTTGATTTGAAAGGCTTAGTTGAGCAGAACAAGCACAACTTCATCCCACCCACTTCCCGTATGACTAACTATGTTGTTCTTAAGTTCGGCAACCATACCGATCCCACTGTAAGTCTGAATCTTACTTTGTATAGCTATGGAGCTGAGTTACTGTGGTTTTACCTCTAATGTTGTTGCTGGAAAAATAGTACTCTTATAGAAATATTCTAAATTTTTCAGTCAACATGTTTAGTGATCTGTGTTGAGCTATTCATTGGATTGCTTATCACAGTTAAGGTTGATGTTGTTGATTTAGGGTACTGGTGGTTGCATTAGTGGGAGTGAGTGCATTTACATGGTGGTGTTCCAGTATGGATCGATTGTTTTGTTTAATGTACGCGAACACGAGGTTGATGAGTATCTTAAAGTGGTGGAGAGGCATTCTTCTGGTTTGCTTTCTGAGATGAGAAAAGATGGTGAGTTTCCACTTTTTCTTTTTCCTTTTTTTTTTGGTTAGCTGCTAAAAACTTATAGAGTGGTGTTGTGTTGTAACTTTGATATCTTTTGAAACTGCAGAGTATGAAGTGAGAGAGAATCCAGAACTGAACACCTGGATGCAGGGAGGACTTGACTACATCATGCTGCAGTTCTTGAACATTGATGGCATCAGAACCATCGGCAGTGTTCTTGGCCAGAGCATAGCTCTGGATTACTACGGCCGCCAGGTAACGATGTCAGATACATATACTCTAAGTCGGCACCATAAATACTAATAACTGTGAGTGATGCAATTTTGTTTCTGCTAGGTTGATGGTATGGTAGGAGAATTTACTGACATAAACCGTGGGATGGAGAAAACAGGAACGTTTACAATGGACAGGAAGAAGCTGTTCCAGTTGGTTGGAAAGGCTAATTCTAATCTGGCTGATGTGATTCTGAAGCTTGGTCTTTTTGAAAGGTAAGAGAGAGGGATGGAAGAATCAACGAGTAGTTATGTTGGTAAGTCTGATTGGCTCACTCATGTTTTTGGGGAAAATTGCAGGTCAGATATAGCTTGGAAGGATGCGAAGTATGCTCAGATATGGGAGTATCTTAGGGATGAATTTGAATTGACACAGAGATTTGCAAGTCTTGATTTTAAGCTTAAGTTTGTTGAGGTATGTATATACAGTCTCTTTCTCATGATATGTCTTTGTCATTTTGTGGAAACTTGACTAACTTTTCTTGTGTTTCACTTTGGGGGAATTTGCTGCAGCACAACATTCGTTTCCTTCAGGAGATACTTCAGAACAGAAAATCAGATTTTCTGGAGTGGCTGATCATTATCCTCATCAGTGCTGAAATCGCCATTTCATTGTACGATATGGTCCGGAGATCCTTGTGACCACATCCTCCTCTGCTATTCTTAAAGCATATTCTTCCTTGTGTGGTGACAAGTAAAAAACACTCTTTTGTTTTCACGCTGTAAAGTGATAGAAAAGCTCATAAAAATCATAATTTTTAGGACTGAGTTTCGTTACTATGTTCCTCCTTATTCACTGCTTATCTGCAGTCAAACAATAATAGTTGTTTTATGCATCTTTTGAGGTTGGTTCTATCATAGTTGAAGTTTTTCTGTTCAACACCAACACAGCATTTGGATTCAAAAGCTTATTTCTTTTGGACAAAAGTGCTCATCTATTATATTAAAACAGAAATCATAACTTTGATTTATGTGAGATTTTTTTTTAAATGGATTCAATGATCTATCCTTAAAAATCAGTTAACATCATTTATTATTACTAATTATATAACTTATATTTAATATGAATGATATAATTTTGTTTTCTAATAAACCGAAAACATAACCACAATATTTTTGATATCTTTTCATTTCAAATATATATATATATATATATATATATATATATATATATATATATATATATATATATATTAAAAACTAAAAAAAAACTATTTAAAAAGATTTTTAAAAAATCTTAATTTTCAAAACTTATATTGAAATATTTTCACTCATTTCGTAGTTACTTTTGAAATATAATTATACATTAATATATTCAGTTATCATTTATAAAATGAAATAAAAATATTCTATTATATTTTATCTATTATATAATCATAATCAATCATATTAAAATTTGTTATGTTGATCTAAATATTTTAACAATATCATAATTTTCACAAATTTCGTAACTAGAATTGAACTATATATTATTATGCATTAATAAGTATAAAGTTATTGTCTACAATTCGTCACGTATTAATTTGTTTAATAGCTAAAAGTAAATACAATAAGATAAATATATAAAAAAGACAAAAAATAGATGTGACGGTTTTAAACAATTAATTATTTACAACATGTAAACTATAAGTTATTATATTTGAAATAGTTATAAAAAATTAAAATTAAAAATGTATACCATTAGCGATTTAAAATAAATAAATAAATATATATAATGTATATTTATATAATTGAAAATAATATCCGCATATATATACATATATATATAATTAAAAATAACACCCGCACAAGATCTAGTAAGATGTTTAAAAAAAGTGACCAACTTGAGTCAATGCAAAATAGTTCAATTCAGAGATGCAACCAAAATGTCAATAACCAAATGAAAGTCCCCCAACCCCCTCAATAATAAAAACAAAGTCTCAAATTTGTAGAAACGGGCACATGATGCCCCCTTCACAACTCCATAAAATAAAAATGAAAACAACAACAAGAAAAACATATGAAACTAGAAAAAGTTTCCATAGGAATGGGGGAAAGGATCATTGTTGGAGGAGGATCTCTGGCTGGGAATGAATTCTCGAGCCCAGACATGTTTTCCATTGATGGTGTATTTGGCCGTGGACAGCCCTTCGATTAGAATCTCTGGAATTCTGGCGGGAGAATTTAACTGCATCGTTGCATACAGCGTTTGTCCAGCCAATCTCGCTCCACCCATGTGTATCGCTTCTATTATTGGCCCAAATCTCCTTCAACACCCCAAAAAAATAAAATAATATTACCATTTAAAAACACACACTCTACGCGAAATCATTCCAGCGACAACAGTGGTTAGATTTATAGACAGATAACTAATAATTGTGTTACATTCATTGTTGTTGAGAAGAATGTCATGGCCTTAATTAATTAGCCTTGCAAGCATTGCTTATAACAAGATTTAAGTACGTACCAGGTAAAGTAGGCATGCAGTTCTGCTCTAGAAACTGGGTATCCTCTAGAAAATGTGAGGAAGATAGTCCTATCATCTGCGTTTCCTTGCCCACCGTTTGTTCCTCGTTGATGACGACCACGATTTTGAAAAACACTCCTAATTCCCATCTGGTTCCTCCTCGCCAACGCCCTAGCCCGGGCTTGGATCTCTCTGTTGTAAATCTCAGCACGCACGCATATATCCTCAAAAGCTGGGATGCACACACGCGTCATATGCTGATTCATCTCAGAGAGAATGCTTTCGCGTTTGTTGTGGATGACTATGAGGTTTAAGCACCCTCTCGTGAGACCCGTGATGTAAGGTATCTCCGGAGAGCGCATACATTTCCTCAAGTTGGCCACGAACGCTGTGAAATCTTCGTAGGACAAGCACATCATGCACGTCACGACTTGGTCAGCGACCATGTTGACGACAGCGTCCTGCGAAGAGGCAAGATTCGATATCAAGCTTCCCAGGTGATGAGCAGTCAACTCGAGATAGAGGAGAAAGCTCATGACTTGATAAGACTGGTGAATGTCACGTCTTAGAGTTATGACAAGACGAGAGAAAAGTGCCCTGTCATACGAGTGAAAAGCATTGAACTCTTTTCGGGTGATGGATGTTGCAAACGATGGAGAATCCATTTGATATTTTTTTTTTTCACAAATGAGACTCTTTTTGTTTTTGTTTAGAAGAGAAGCTGAATATGAGTTTACTTTGGGTGGTGGTATATATAAGAATTTGTAATAAGGTATCTAGTGAAATGGTGAATATATATCCTCATTTTCTTTATTAAGAGTCACCATTTTCATGAACCAAATATATATTCTTTGTGTTTCTATAAATCTCCTCTTTTTTATCACTTTTTCTATTCACCAGGGTTAAACCCGCAAGTGAAAAAGCAATAGAAAATTTCTCAATATTTTTTAATATATGTAAAATATTTATTTTGCTTTCAATTAAAATAGTCTTCATCGTTCTTATTAGAAACAACATGTTTGTCTAATTAAAAAATAAATCAAATGGAATTCTTTTTCATGATATATTTGCTATATTTTTATTACAAAAGTAAGTAAAATAAAAATGTTCAGATTTACAGTCAAATTCAATAGATAAAATTTTGATTATTTCTTCTCTCGTAGATTTGTTTTTGAATACATTACGATTTGTTTCTCTCTTTCAGTCCATTAATTTAGAAATGCGAAAGCAAATCTATGTAAGTCATGTTTTCCAAAATTAACTAGATAACATACCAAGTTAACGTAGATCGTTACTATTTAAAAATATACGTACTTATCAAAACATTTATCAAATAAACTATATCATCCTATAGCATGGTCTCAGGACTTTACTTAACTCGCCGGCTTTGTATCATCAGTCTATTGGCATAGTTTTTATTTTATTTTTAGATATTTATTATAAAAGTTCGTAAAATAAAAGTGATCAAATTTACAGTCAAATTCAATAGATAAAATTTTGATTATTTCTTCTCTCGTAGATTTGTTTTTGAATACATTACGATTTGTTTCTCTCTTTCAATCCATTAATTTAGAAATGCGAAAGCGAATCTATGTAAGTTATGTTTTCCAAAATTAACTAGATAACATACCAAGTTAACGTAGATCGTTACTATTTAAAAATATACGTACTTATCAAAACATTTATCAAATAAACTATATCATCCTATAGCCTGGTCTCGGGACTTTACTTAACTCGCCGGCTTTGTATCATCAGTCTATTGGCATAATTTTTATTTTATTTTTAGATATTTATTATAAAAGTTTGTAAAATAAAAGTGTTCAAATTTACAGTCAAATTCAATAGATAAAATTTTGATTATTTCTTCTCTCGTAGATTTGTTTTTGAATACATTACGACTTTTTCTCTCTTTCATTCCACTAATTTAGAAATGTGAAAGCGAATCTTCGTCAGTTTTATTTTCTAAAATTAGCTAGATAACATACCAAGTTAATGTATATCATTACTATTTAAAAATATATGTACTTATCAAAACTTTTATCAAATAAACTATCTCATCCTATAGCTTGGTCTCGAGAATTTACTTAACTTGCCGGCTTTGTATCATCAGTCTATTGGTTCTTGGTTGAATATAATTTTTAAGAAGACAAAAAATGGTTTACTTAAGAATTCTTGTGAAAAAAAATATATACCATCCAAATTTTATTAGGATTTTTTTTTTTAAAAAAATTGCTTTTATTTTTAGAGTATAATTGGTGACTTTTTATTATTTTATTACATTTTGAATAAGTTTTTCGTACATGCTTTATTATATATATAATTAATTTATAATTTATTTAAAAAATTCACCATAATTTTTAATATATGTAAAACATAGCTAGTTTACTTTCATTTAAAATATATTTTATTGTTTTTATTAGAAAGAACATGTTTGTCTAATTAATAAAAATAATTAATGGAATTATTTTTCATTATAATATTTGTTAGATTTTTATTTTAAAGTAAGTCAAAAGTTGTTCAGAATTACTGTTGAAGTTCAGTACATAAAATTTTGATTATTTCTTCCCTCAAAGATTTATTTTTGAATACATTACGGTTTTTCTTTCTCTTTCAAATCTATTGTTTTAGAAATGCAAAAATGAATCTATGTAAATTTTGTTTTCTAAAATTAGTTAGATAACATACCATTTAATATAGATCGTTACTATTTAAAATATACATACTTATCAAAACTTTTATCAAATGAACAATATCATCCAAAATTATTAAGATTTTAACCAAATGTTTCTTTATGTTTTGGAGTATAAGCGGCGACTGTTTTATTTTTGTTTGATTGCATATTGAATAAAATTTATACTCGATCGTTCTATATACTCAGATATGAGTGTGTTACACCGTCCATAAATTTGATACAATAATAATATTTATTGACTACAGTTCCGTTAAATTGAAATTTAAATAAATCTTAACCAACATCGAAATAGTTTAAACCAATATCCATTATATTTTCCATTGATATTGGTCTGAAATATATATCATTGTTCTATATACTCAGATACAACCACTGCTTGAATATTATACGAAGATCACACCCTATTCCTTGGCTTTATAATGAATTTAAACTGCTTGAATGTCCACCAGTAGTTCAGGTGTGGGCCCTATCGAGGATTCCTTCGCACCCGGATTATTTTCCAGGACAATCTCTGTTCACGAACATGGATTATTTATTCTGGAGAATAAAACCGGCAATGGATGAGCATTATTTTGCGTGGATACTTTGGTACATTTGGAAAGGAAGATAATAAGGTCTTTAGCAATTTGGACATAGATCCAACGGTTACTCTCAACCTGGCTATGACCGAAACGGTACTCTGGATAGATGCACAACAATTTATAATTCAGAAGACTCATACTTTAGTGACATCTGAAACAGATTTACCGGTTAGACCGGGAAGATAGTGTTTTACGGATGGATCTTAGAAATTGGAAGATACCTTTTCCGGTCAGGGATGGTATGGTACTCTAGAAGGATTTGATGGATTATTAGGAGCTCGGAATACAAGGGCAAGTCAATCACCATTACATACGGAGGTGGAGGCCCTGATATGGGCAATGGAATGTATGAAAAATTTACGGCAATATAATGTTACTTTTGCAACAGATTGTTCTCAATTGGTGAAGATGGTTTCGGAACCAGAAGAATGGCCGGCGTTTGCAAGCTACTTAGAAGACATCAGAAGTCTTAAAAGAAGTTTCCACAGCTCGGAGATTATTCATATACCAAGGACGAAAAACAAAAAGATGGATAGCTTAGCACGTGGTGTGAGGCAACAGACGTCGTTTACCGTCTTTATGAATACAGAGCAACCGCTTTGGTTTACAGAGTCCACATGAGTTTGTAATCTTGTTGACAAAAAAAAATAATGAATTTAAACTGATTGTTGACAATGTATGATGTTACTATATAAAAAACCACATTAGAATGCTACTTCATTATGTGATTTGTAGAACACATGATATGATCAAAATTCCAAACAAACCATATTCAAATGATTTGTGGAATGCATGATATGATCATATTTGAATAATCTTCGTATAAATTCTGAGTATAATTTTTTTTTGAAAAAATATATTCTGAAAAACTTTTATTAAACTATACATAAAGGTCGAAAAGTATTAAGTTAGTGATATCGTCGAGTATTAAATTAATGAGATCGCTGATATTAAGTTTATCATATACATTTATGTTTGGGTATAAGTTTTCCTAGCTATTAAATTTTAGACTTGCTAATTTTTCATTCGATTCTTATGCTGCCACCTAAATCAAATTGGCATTATAATTAAGTTACATCTAACATGTCTCTAGGATGAAGTTTGAATGCTTTGTGGTTCCTTCACTTTTTTCTACAAGTCATATTTGGTGTAAAAACAATTTTGTGCTAATACATGAAAACAGAATATCTGAATTTTTTCTCTTCAAAAACCCACAATAACTGAAGTGTTTTTTAGTCGGAGTACAAAGAAATGAGTTCAAATCAATTCAAGTTGGTAGGAAAATTACACCCATAAAACAGTTGGTAGGAACAGAGCAATTTAAAATTAAATATAGGGCATCATTGAGAAACGATAAGGATTTAGTGTTCATATCTAAGGTAGACATCAATAGAGGACACTTTACCCATGAAACCGACACTACTAGTCCGATATTTGAACCAGTTAACACTTCAACTTGGTCATCTCGATGTAGTCACAAAAACTGAACTGAAACATGTTTCATGAATCAGTAATATATATATATATATTTATATTTAAGTGAAACATAGTTTTTTTTTATCAAAGTAATACTAAAATTAATATTACAAATAACAATTCATTCATTTGTGAATAATAAAAGAGAAGTCGTAACTTCTTATTCATGCCCTAGTAGTAACACAAAAGGATTACATTGGAAATCATGGGATAAGGTCTGTGTTCATAAGGATGATGGAGGGCTGGGGTTTAGAGATCTTACAGATGTCAACACAGCCATGCTTGCTAAGCAACTATGGAGATTAATAGATCAGCCAAATGCTTTATTTTTTCGTGTTTTTAAAGGTCAGTATTTTAGGAATGCTTCACCCCTATAACCGATTCGATCGTACTCGTCATCCTACGGTTGGCGTAGTATAGTTTCTGCTAGATCTCTGGTTAGCAAAGGACTAATCAAAAGGGTGTGATCAGGATCTTCCATATCAGTATGGAATGATCCTTGGCTCCCAACCGACCGCCCGAGACCAGCAAATAAAAAACAAAATGTTCTTCTCCAGACCTCACGGTCGACTCTCTTATAAGTGCTACGTCACGCACATGGAATACATTGGCTTTACTGGAAATTATGGAACCTGAGGAGGTTAAGATTGTTGAAAGTATACCTTTAAGTAGGACACAAATGGTTGATCGGAATGGCTGGCATTTTACCAAAAATGGAAAATATACAGTTAAATCAGAATACCAATTAGAACGGGTGTACCCGGATCGTGGAATAGGGGCAGTAGAATTCGGCCCCACGACAACAGATCTTAAGGCTCAGTGTTGGAAAGTGCACTGTCCACCAAAGATGAAACATTTTCTATGGCAAATACTGTCAGGGTGTATAGCAGTTATGAAGAATCTGAGAGCACGAGGTCTTCAGGGGGATATTGGCTGTGACAGATGTGGAACATCAGAGGAATCCATAAATCATGTTTTCTTTGAATGCCCACCATCTGTCCAGGTTTGGGCACTATCATGTATTCCTTCGCATCCAGATCATTTCCCAGGACAATCTTTATTTACGAATATGGATTACCTTTTTTGGCGAATTCAACCAACAGTGGAAGATCATTATTTCGCGTGGATACTTTGGTATATATGGAAATGACGAAATAATAAAGTCTTCAGTAACTTTGACATGAATCCTAGGGATACCCTCAAATTGGCTATGACAGAGTCTTTAATCTGGAAGGAAGCTCCACAAGCTGTGGTTAAAGATTCGGCTTGTGTTGTACAAACAGAGTTAGCACTACCAATTCGTCCGGGACGGTGGTGTTTTACGGATGGATCGTGGAAATCTAAGGATAATTTCTCAAGACAAGGGTGGTATAGTACCCTAGAAGGATTTGAGGGCCTATTAGGAGCTAGAAACAGAAGGGCTAGTCAGTCCCCATTACACACAGAGATCGATGCTCTCATTTGGGCAATAGAATGTATGAGGAATTTACGGCAATTTAATGTAACTTTTGCAACGAATTGTTCTCAATTGGTGAAGATGGTTCCGAAGAATGGCCGGCGTTTGCAAATTATTTAGAAGACATCAGAAGTCTCAAGAGAAGTTTTCACAGCTCGGAGATTATTCATATATCAAGGACGCAAAACAAAAAGGCGGATAGCAACAGTCGTCGTTTACTGTCCATATGGATACAAAGCTACCAGTTTGGTTTACAGAGTCCACATGAGTCTGTAATCTGGTCGACAAAAAAAAACTTCTTATTCATGTGTGATATTTAAAAAAATGGACTCTTACTAGAAATAACAATTCATTCATTTATTACTTAAAAACTTGATATATTATGTCCTTTATATTTCTATAACAAACAAATCAAATAGATATTCCTATATTTTCTCTCAAATTGTACATGAATAAAAAAATTTCATATTTTTTACAATATAAAATACATTTCATTTTTTCATTAAAATAAACCTCTTAAATATTTAATTAATTTCATATATGTTTAAAATAAATGTATATTCCATTTTCACTTAAACAAAACTTTTAATTTTTAGTTAATTTCATGTTTATTTGAAAATTAAATATATATTTCATTTTAACTAATCACATATACAACATTTTGCGAATTTTGCAGTATTAATTTAATATAATAATTTTCAGTTAATTTTTGGATCCTTAGTCAATAAGATTTAATTTAAAACTTTATATCACATAATTTAATATATGCTATCGCTAAAAATTTAAAACAAATAAATTAAGTTACTGCATATGAGCTATAAAATTGATGCGGGTTTAAATGTGATATTAAACAATCTATAATATGTTAAATATTATAGATAACCATCTAAAATAAATAACTATATGCATATAAATGAAAATAATCATCTAGTGCAAATTACAAAAATAGAAAAACCAAATTGAAAAGTAAATAGTGTTTTGAAAGTCTAAATAGCAAAACTTCAAATTTGAAGTTTCACTATTTATACTCTTATAATTTGAAGATTTTTAATGTTTGTTGGAAAGTAAAAAGCTTTAAAATTAGAAAGTTTGAAAATCTCTTGAAGATGCTCTAAACCGTATAATTTTATCTGTACCTTCTTGTTATACAATACCCTTGTAACATACTAACACCTTTGAATATCATAAAAATCTCTCCATCACAATTTGGTTTGTTCTCATCTTTTATTTTATATTTATCATATGTGGACTCAAGAATAGAGAAAGGTGGACTGAATGACACTTTCAGTGCTTATAAAGACGATAAATATATAATTTTTAATGCTATAATTCATACATCAAAACGTTAGATAAACCAAAAAAAAATGGTATGTTCTGGTTAATGAAATCTTCTTCTTCTTGTTGATAATTTCGAACTGTAACTTTCACAAGATTTCAAGATGAATCTTTCAACCACTTGATTACTATTAAGCTTTATAGAACTTATTTAGGCCATTCACTAAAAAAAAATATACAGGTTATTCATTATACAAAAAACAAAAACATATATTGGAAACTGAAGTTAATTGTAAAAAACACAGTGAAAAACTGTTTAGGACTAATAATCAATCAACGGATCGGACCGGACCGAACCGGACGGTCCGCATCCAAGAGGAACTAGCAGGTCAATGATCCGGACCGAGCTTTAATGACATCACAAAACATAGAAGCCGAGAAGGAAAAAAAAAGCAAAAAAAAAAAAAAAAACTAAAATAACGAAGTCTTTTGTCTCTCTCTCTCTAGACTGATCTAATCCCCAATTCGTCAGGAAAGGGATTAAAGATTTGAAGGAGTGGACAACAATACTCTCTTTGGTTCTCTAAAGTAACACTCTTCCAGAAACTTTCATCAAATTACGAAAATGCCCCTCATCCAACGGAAAAAGCCGTCGGAGGAGAAACCGTCTTCTCCTCCTCCATCCGAGGACCTGCCCGACGACGACGACGACGATTCCCAGAAGAAATCTCACCGCAAGAAACCCAACGGAGGAGCCGACAAGGCGGGGAAGTGGTCGTGCGTGGATTCCTGCTGCTGGTTCATCGGATGCGTGTGCGTCACGTGGTGGTTCCTCTTGTTCCTATACAACGCTATGCCCGCGAGCTTTCCTCAGTACGTGACGGAGGCGATCACGGGTCCTTTGCCTGACCCTCCTGGCGTGAAGCTGAAGAAAGAAGGTCTGAAGGCGAAGCATCCGGTTGTGTTTATTCCCGGGATTGTCACCGGAGGGCTTGAGCTTTGGGAAGGCAAACATTGTGCTGATGGTTTGTTTAGAAAACGCTTGTGGGGTGGCACTTTCGGTGAAGTCTATAAAAGGTGAGGTTTTTTGCTTTTTTTTTTTTCACTCTTTAGTTTCTATATTGAGATTTGGGATTGGATCTGATGAGATCACGGCACTTGCTACGTGTTGACTGTTGAGTATCACTCGAAAAACTTCAAACTTTCACGTATGTCTCACTTCATTAGTCGCTTTTTTGGTGCAAAATGTTATATCTTTAGGAGACCTTACTATTTTTTGTGTTTTATGTGTTTGTGTAAGGGAATTGAAATGAATTGTCAACTTCAGTCTTTTTTAAACAAGATGTCGGATGAAACACGTTTGATGAAAAAAAATGTCTGCTGACTTGGGAACTTGAAGTTATGTTATTGCCAAATCTGCTGCTAGACATTCTCTTCTTAACAAGTGTCTACCTTTACTGTCATTGAGTTTACGTTACTTGTACGTTTTTTGTTCTCTTCTTTTTGGGATAGATGTGAAAGTACAACTACATTTGTGAAATATGTGTTTTAGATTCTTGTGATATAGGATGTCTGTTTTATTGTTGCGCATGTGCAACTAAAAAGTTAGTTTCTTTTGTGTTTTGGCTCAATGTGTGCTTTTCTTTACTGAGAACTGAAAAATGTGATTTTCAAAATCTTCCACATTTATTAGTCTTGAATTTCATCCTTCTTCGTCCTGTTATCAAGCTAGGAACTCTTCCCGAGCCTCCTATGGATTAAACAACTGTTTTTTTTTGGGTTGCGTCTATTTCATTTGTTATGATTGGATCTTTCTTCTTTCGGCTTTTCGCTCCTAGTTTTTTTGCTCTGTTTAGGTATGACTGTTCAGAGTAATTCATTATCTCTTTGATTCAGGCCTCTATGTTGGGTGGAGCACATGTCACTTGACAACGAAACTGGGATGGATCCTGCTGGTATTAGAACTAGAGCTGTATCAGGACTCGTGGCTGCTGATTACTTTGCTCCTGGCTACTTTGTCTGGGCGGTGCTCATTGCTAACCTTGCCCATATCGGATACGAAGAGAAGAACATGTACATGGCCGCATATGACTGGAGGCTCTCCTTTCAGAACACAGAGGTTTCTTTTCTCATAACAACAAAAAATCTACTACTCTCTCTTCCATTTCACGTTCATCTCTCACGGCTTAAATACTTTTTTTTTTTCTTTTTAATGTTGAATTATTAGGTGCGTGACCAGACGCTTAGCCGCATGAAAAGTAATATAGAGTTGATGGTTTCTACCAACGGTGGCAAAAAGGCAGTCATAGTTCCTCACTCCATGGGGGTCTTGTATTTTCTACATTTTATGAAATGGGTTGAGGCACCAGCTCCTATGGGTGGCGGTGGTGGGCCTGATTGGTGTGCCAGGCATATAAAAGCGGTGATGAACATTGGTGGACCGTTTCTTGGTGTTCCAAAAGCTGTTGCTGGCCTCTTCTCTGCTGAAGCAAAGGATGTTGCCGTTGCCAGGTATTGAACAGCTCATTGTAAACTTTAGCCGCTTGGTTCGTTAACAGAACTTCAATGTTGTTTTGAAAATTTGCAGAGCGATTGCGCCAGGGTTCTTAGACACGGATATATTCAGACTCCAGACGTTGCAGCATGTGATGAGGATGACACGCACGTGGGACTCAACAATGTCTATGATACCTAAAGGAGGTGACACAATATGGGGTGGTCTTGATTGGTCCCCGGAGCAAGGCTACACTTGTACTGGTAAAAAGCAAAAGAGCAACGTGACTACTCGCGGTGAAGATGGTGAGAGTTTAGTTACCAAGGCGAAACCTGTCAACTACGGAAGGATCATATCGTTTGGGAAAGACGTGGCAGAGGCTCCACCATCCGAGATTAAAAACATTGATTTTCGAGTAAGGACATATAAAATAAACCTCTAGTTACCTTTTTGTGATTTAGATGATTAAATAATATGTATGTGTTACTTGGTGAAAGGGTGCTGTGAAAGGTCAGAGTATCCCAAACAACACGTGCCGTGACGTGTGGACAGAGTACCATGATATGGGAATTGGAGGGATCAAAGCTATAGCTGAGTATAAGGTCTACACTGCTGATGCAGTCATTGATTTGCTACATTATGTTGCTCCGAAGATGATGGCGCGTGGTTCAGCTCATTTCTCATACGGGATTGCTGATGATTTAGATGACCCTAAGTACGATCATCCTAGACACTGGTCTAATCCCTTGGAAACAAAGTAAGTGATTTGTTTCGGTACTAAACTCTATGTTTATACTCATCTTTGACCATGTTTTGGTTTTGTTCTACTGTTTATTAGATTACCCAATGCACCTGAAATGGAGATCTACTCATTATATGGAGTTGGGATACCAACAGAAAGATCGTACATCTACAAGCTTAACCAGTCTCCTGACAGCTGCATCCCTTTTCAGATCTTTACTTCTGCTCACGAGGAGGACGAAGACAGCTGTCTGAAAGCTGGAGTTTACAACGTGGACGGGGATGAAACGGTACCGGTCCTCAGCTCTGGGTTCATGTGTGCTAAAGCTTGGCGTGGCAAGACAAGATTCAACCCTTCAGGAATCAAGACTTACGTTAGAGAGTACAACCACTCTCCGCCTGCTAACCTGCTCGAAGGTCGCGGGACGCAGAGTGGGGCACACGTTGATATCATGGGGAACTTTGCGTTGATAGAGGATATCATGAGGGTTGCAACAGGTGGTAACGGGTCGGATATAGGACTTGACCAGGTCCACTCTGGTATATTTGAATGGTCAGAGCGTATTGACCTGAAGCTGTGAATATATTGAGGCTGTCAGCCTTTGTGAACGTATTACTTCCACGCAGGGAGAGATCCATCATCATCACCATCATCATAATGATGTCCAAGTCACAAGAACCCTGAGAATGATATGTGTGGTGGTGCAATATTCTCAATACCTTCATTTAATACATATATAATTCTTATTGGGGGATGTAAACTATATATACAGTCTTTGTTTATGTTTGTGTCCTTGGAACGATAGTGTAAGACTTGCTGGCGTCATGTCTATTTGTCTTGTCCAAAGCATCAATTTGTATTGGTTCTATTTAGCTTCAACTTTTATTAATGATGCTAAAGCATCAGTTTGTATACTGAACTATGCAATCTTGTTTTTAATGGTTGCAAGAGAAAATACAAAGAGACATGTCGATAAGTCTAAGTCTAAGAGTCCGACGTGGGTTAACCTGGTCCATATAATCCAACACGAAAGGCGCAGCCTTGACGAAAAGTGACTTCGTAATCCTTTGTAATAAAAACAGAAGAGAGGCTTCTTCTCTTCTCTTCCTCTCCATCCAAAATAAAATCCATTTTTTTTTTGCTCTATCTATCTCAAATGGAGCTGAGCTTGAGCACTTATTCTTCCGCTTCTCCAGCGGTTTTGAGGAGACAAGCTTCTCCTCCTCTGCTTCACAACCAACAAGTGCTCGGCGTAAGCTTTGCTTCTGCTCTTAGACCGGGAGGAGTTCTTCGGTTTCGTTCCCGGAGGCGTCCGCATCATCGTCCCATCACTTGCTCCGCCTCTCCATCAACTGCAGAAACATCCTCCGGTAAAGTTTCCGTCTTTTTATCTTCTGATTTCTTCTCTCTGTTCGGACAGGGTGAAGTTAGTAGTTTTTGTCGCTGTAATTGATAAAGGAACGGTTTTTTATTTCTCTGTTTAAAAGAAAGCTCTGTTTTTGTGCCAATAGAGGTGAAGAAGAAGACATTGGTGAGGAGGAATGACGTGAGGAACATAGCGATTGTAGCACATGTTGATCATGGCAAAACTACTTTGGTTGATTCTATGCTCAGGCAAGCTAAGGTAAGTAAACACGCAATTTACATTCTTTTTTCTAATTATCCAAATCTGTTTAGAGAAAAAGTTTAGTCCTCCACGTAAATATTTGCTTTACTTGTGTAGGTGTTCAGAGATAACCAAGTGATGCAAGAGAGGATCATGGACTCTAACGACCTTGAACGTGAGAGAGGAATCACAATTCTTAGCAAAAACACCTCCATCACTTACAAAAACACAAAAGTGAACATTATTGATACTCCTGGTCACTCTGACTTTGGTGGTGAAGTGGAGCGTGTCTTGAACATGGTTGACGGAGTCCTTCTTGTGGTAATTTTTTATGCTTTGTCTAAGTGCTACTCTACAGTAAACTTTCAGCTCTGCATTTCTTACTCCCTTTGTGTCTTAGGTGGACTCTGTTGAGGGACCAATGCCTCAGACAAGGTTTGTTTTGAAGAAGGCTCTTGAGTTTGGACATGCAGTTGTCGTGGTCGTGAACAAGATTGACAGGCCTTCTGCTCGTCCTGAGTTTGTTGTCAATTCCACTTTTGAATTGTTTATTGAACTTAACGCTACAGATGAGCAGGTATTGTTGATTTTGTGTTTGTCTATCATTTGTATGCTCTTGAGTATAATTTATATGATACTAACGTTACTAGTTTTTGTTGTTGGTGGTGGTGGTGTGTAGTGTGATTTCCAAGCGATATACGCTAGTGGGATTAAAGGAAAGGCAGGGCTTACTCCAGATGACCTTTCAGAAGACCTGGGACCCCTGTTCGAGGCCATCATTAGATGTGTACCTGGCCCAAATATTGAGAAAGATGGTGCTCTTCAGATGCTTGTGAGTCATTGTGATATTTCCACCTTTTCTTGTTTCGTGTGTTTGTTTCCTCAAGCCAAAATGTACAACAGTACAAGAAATTTGAATGAATCATACAGTCTAGTTGAGTTGCGTAGATATTCACTTGTATGAAACTAATGTTTTTTTTTTCACAGGCTACAAATATTGAGTATGATGAGCACAAAGGACGTATTGCTATTGGGCGGCTACACGCAGGGGCGCTACGCAAAGGAATGGATGTTAGGGTAAACATTTTGATAAGTTTTAAGCTTGTTGCTTTGTTATCGTACATCAATCAAAACGAACTCGTAAACTTATTGGGTATAACTTTACAGGTGTGCACTTCTGAAGATTCGTGTAGATTTGCAAGAGTGAGTGAGCTCTTTGTTTATGAGAAATTCTACAGAGTACCTACCGATACAGTGGAAGCTGGAGATATTTGCGCTGTATGTGGCATAGATGACATTCAGGTACACGTATATGCATAAATAATTTGATGCCAAAGGCGAGAGACTGTTGTAACGTTGCTGGATAATTGCTTGCTGCCACTTGTCATTTTTTTTATATTTGTTGCTAACTGAGTGGTAACATCTTGGTTTCTTTGTAAACCCCACTACATTTTGCAGATTGGGGAGACTATTGCTGATAAAGTACATGGGAAGCCTCTACCTACAATCAAAGTAGAAGAGCCAACTGTGAAAATGTCCTTCTCTGTCAACACCTCTCCTTTCTCTGGTCGTGAGGTAGGTGTAACCATGGCTAATATGTTTGTCATAAGTTCATTTTCTATGAATGCAAGAGGGAGGTGGTAACTTGGATTAGTGCAACATTTGAATTATATTTCCTTTTCTGTAGGGAAAGTATGTAACGAGCAGGAACTTACGAGATCGTTTAAACCGTGAACTTGAAAGAAATCTAGCTATGAAAGTGGAAGATGGTGAGACAGCAGACACATTCATTATTAGTGGGCGCGGTACATTACACATTACCATCCTGATAGAAAACATGTAAGTACTTTCAATGACCACATCATTCTTTTTAATCAAAGTAGCTGAACGATAGCATGTTCCAGGAGAAGAGAGGGATATGAATTTATGGTTGGACCCCCGAAAGTTATCAACAAAAGAGTTAACGACAAATTGCTGGAGCCGTATGAGGTGAGTTTCCGACGGATGCTATTATTTTCCTACATAAGAAACAAGCAACAAAACTATGGTTTCACTTTAATTTGAGTATCTTTGGTTTCATTGTTTACTCACTGAAATAACCGTTGTGTTTGCTCACTTAATTCAGGTAGCAACTGTTGAAGTACCAGAGAATCACATGGGGCCTGTTGTTGAACTTCTTGGCAAAAGGCGTGGACAGATGTTTGATATGCAGGGTGTTGGGTATGTATCGTTTCTCTTACCCTTCCTTTAAGACTGACTCTTGATAAGCTTCTTGGTATATCTACAGTTTGCAGCTATTAAGATCAATCTGAGTGACTATATGTGTGTGAATCTTGAATGACAGGTCGGAAGGAACAGTCTTTCTGCGGTACAAAATCCCAACACGTGGACTTCTTGGATTGAGGAATGCAATTTTGACAGCTTCTCGTGGGACAGCTATCCTCAACACAGTTTTTGACAGTTATGGACCTTGGGCTGGCGATATTAGCACCCGTGATCTTGGTTCGCTGGTAAGTTTATGAAGTTCTATAAGCATTTTGGTAGTAATTCTTTTATGTGGTTTCTCAAAAGGAAGGAGTTTCAGGTTGCCTTTGAAGATGGAACATCAACATCGTATGCTCTGGCAAGTGCACAAGAGAGAGGGCAAATGTTTGTAGGTGCAGGTGTGGATGTATACAAAGGTCAGATAGTTGGGATCCACCAGAGACCTGGGGACTTGGGACTTAACATCTGCAAGAAGAAAGCAGCGACAAACATACGGTCCAACAAAGATGTAACAGGTATTGATCCATATAAAACCTTTAAGGTTTTGTGCAAGTTTCAAATGCATAAACTGACGAATCTTTTTCTTTTTTTGTGTTAATTACAGTGGTTCTTGATACTCCCTTGACTTATAGTCTGGACGACTGCATTGAATACATTGAAGAGGATGAACTGGTGGAAGTTACGCCTCTTAGTATAAGGATGTGCAAGAATCCTAAAATGGCAAAGAAAGGCAGGTAGAAGAACAAACCATTTTGCACCTGAGTTTGGAGGAAGCTGAAAAGCTTTTTCACTAAAAGATGAAATCTAGTTTCTATTGATATTTATATAGGCTTGTTTGATTCTTATACATGTCTTAAACTCTTAAGAAGGGTGAGTCCTGGGATGTAATCAAATTAAGTTTTTTTTTCCGAAACCTCATATCCCATTTTACTTCCATCTCTGATATCAACCATTTGGAAAGGTAATTATTGCAACGTAGACATTGCAATATGATATATCAGAAAGGAAGACATATAGAACAAGAGACAAAGCCCATCCTTGCAGAGTTATCCAGCTGAAAGGATGCTCTGAGTTGGCATTTGAGAAGACTAGTTGTCAACTTTGCCTTGTAGGCAAACCTTACTATTGATACTATCAAAAATGTTGTGCATTATATAGAGATACTGTAACAAAAACGGCATCTCAGACTGACTGAGACTGAGTTGCTGCCTTTGGGATCATTAATTGGTCATGGATGGGTAGTATTCGGTTATTATCAGGCGTCCTAGTCAGCTGCTCTTCAGTTTTTACCACAGTCTCTGCACACCCAGCGTTTGGTGGAAGCTGCTCTATCTTGTCCTTGCTTTTACCCCATAGTACCAAATATACTCCAGAGACGATGACAACCGATCCAACAACCCTGCAAGTTCAGGAAACGCATTGAGTGAAAAGCACTTCTCAAACTTTATTTCTATCGCAATAATAGTCTCTGTGTCAAAGCCATTTTTACCTTCCTAGGTACAGTTTTTCCGGGAAAACAATAGTACTCAGTATAGCAACGATGACCATGCTAAGCGGGTTAAATGCGCTCACAAACACAGGTCCTCTCTTCTTTGATGCCCATCCAATAGCATAGTATGCTAACCCTGAGACAAGTCCCTGTGTGTGACAGTCAACAATACTTCTCTCAAACAAATACACAAGCAAAAAGGTTTTGCTGTGAAAGTTAGGGAAAGAGAGCAACTGTAGTACCCCATATATTGAAGCTAGAAGCTTCATGTCCAGGTGGATTTTCCAGACAGACATGTTCTTCCTTTCCCATATCAATCCTATAACACTAGCCTCCAGCATCCCCATAATGCACATAAGTGCTGTTAACGAGAGCTCAGCATGATATGTATTCAGAATGTTTGCCTGAAAAAATAATATAACCTCTTCTGTAACCTTTACTATCTCTCTGTGAATTGGCCTACAGAAAGTTATAAGAATGGGGAGCGGGTTCTACCTGTAAAATGATGTAACATGACCAACTGAAGCAGCTTGCTACAAGCATAACTGATCCTTTTCCTATATCATCCTGTTTTGGAGTATTCATAGCATGTGACTGCCCAATAATGCCACTTGACTTGCTTGTCCAAGGCAACTCAATGTCAATCCCTTTGTAGAATGTCATGAGCATTGCTCCACCAATAGCTACCATGGTTCCCACCACCTTTGCCTGGCTGTGACGCTTTTTAATATTCACCTTCTCAAGTCTTTCAAGAAAACAGGAACCAAGTAAAAAGAAACTTCAGTAAGACAGTAGTATATGCATTGGCAACAATATTGGTAGAGAGAGTTACTTGAAAATACAGGCCATTATAAATGTCATTGCAGGAAGTGCATTGCACAAAGCCGATGTGAATGTGGCAGTAGTAAGTTTCATCCCTGTGTAGTACAAGTTTTGTTCAACCACAGGCCTGCATTATTTTTCATTTAAACCTAGTTACACAAGAGGAACCAATGTACATCATTGTGAATCCGAAATAATGTATCAAAGTCATACTCAAATAAACTCAGGATGGATATTTGACATAAGATTTTGAAAGTCAGTTTTGGTCTTGAGTTCCTACGTTTGCAAAACAAGAAACGATTATTTTAACTTCATATTGTATTTTTTTTTTGTTTAACAAAAATGAACCACAAGCAGAAGAAGATACCTCTCAAGAACGAGAGCGAAAGGAGTAATGAGAGCTGCAGCAACTGCCATGCGGTAAGCAACTAAGACATGAGGGCTCATCCCTTGGTTCAAAGCTATTTTCGCTACTATAGACATCAACGCATACAAAAACTGAATGAAAACAATGGCCATGAATGGCCTTGCTTTCTCAAACTTCATTATTTTGCTGCACCTTCTTCTCTGCATACAAAAAACGTTTTCCCTTGGAGTTAGAAAAGAGATGTTTTTGGTTTTGTTATAAGGAAAATAAAAGTGATATCTATGCTTGTATATATAATATGTTTTCTGTTTGATGCCTCATAACGTGTTCATGTATTCCAACGTAAAGAACATTCAAAAGTATTTTTTTTTATGAAGTGCAAGTAATTAATACATATACCTAAAAGAGAGGAAGTCCAAAGAGCACTAAACTCGTGTTTTAAGAGGTAAAAACTTCTTGATTGGTTCGGTGCTGACTCTCATAGACCAGCTTTAATTATTTTTTGTCAATTTATTTAGACCTGGCAGTTTCAATTACTACTAATCTGCTTCCATTAATTATAGTATCCCCTCAATGTTTTTCATAAATTAAATTGATTTTTGTTGTTACATAATTTATTAGTCTAGCCCGATCTATATAAGTTCCATATCACTTTATCAACCACTTCTGATGGATTTTTATGATTATATAAGATAACATAAGTACATAACTCTCTTGAGGTGTAGGGACCTACAATATCCAACGTAGAACCCTATAAAGTATAATTATGAGATCGTTTTACGTCACAAAGAAAAACAAAACAGAAAGCGAGACCATGCACCTAATAATACGCAATGGGGAGCCAACATGTTATGCAACAACATACACAGCAAAATTTGGTAAGCAAAAGTATGGCTCATTTGAAATTACATGTTTTTTCTCATCATCATCAACGCGACTCATAGAGAAAAGAAAAAAAAAACAATGAAAAGTGTAAAGGGAACCACTGCATTACAATGTTTTAAAGTTTTTGTGATTTAAACTATTTTGAAATAAAATACGAACCTGTAAAATTTACAAAGAACAAACAATATAGGTAGTCTTCCCGATAGTCGAGACTGTAGAGGTCGGGGCACATGCGGATTATGAGCCACAATGTTGTTTGAGAAGAGTTGATGAGATGGGCTCTTCACTGTTCTGATGAAAATTTGATTTCGGATATTCTCATACAGCAGTTATGAATGACAAAACAAAACAAAGATATGTGTGAATGAGATGAGAAGAGTCTTTTTTTGGGAGGCCGTACATGAGATATTTATTGGTTTGAGAAAGGTTTTTGAATATTTAAGAACATTACTTCTATAGAAAGTTAATAAATTAGAGATCCACGCAGACGAAATGAGGACATTTTATAAATTGATATCAAAGGAAAGAAAACTAATGCACTTTTGGAAAAAAAAAATTAATATGTTTTAGGAAAATGCAGAATAAAAATGAAAATAATATACTGACAAAATAATCAAACTTTGCATTTACTTTTATATGACTACTATAGATTCGAACCTGTTATTTTTCAAATATTTTTTTTTTGTTTTTAAATCATTGTGAGAGATATATTTTTTATCTTTATACTTTTCTTTGTAATCATATTTGTGTACACATTTTAATCATAATCTATTTTATAAAATACCAAATCTTGTTATAGATAACAGTTAATTATTTAAAAACGTAGGATGTATATAATTTGACGAAATCTGTTTTAGTAGAATAGATTAGTTGTATCAATAGCCAAATTATGGAAACATAAGTAATTAACTGAAGTAGGTATATATATTGATATACAAATGATTTAAAACAAAATGTGATGGACCATTGTTCCATTTTTATCTTCTCCAGCACATGAATATAAGCGATGAACAAAAGAAATATGGTAGAATGCAACTCAATCTCTTTAGTGTAAAACGGTAATAACAAGAAAGATCCAAAAACGAAGAGGACAAAATGTAGCAGGAAAATTTGATGTTTAAAACGCACAAGCTTGTTGACATGCTTATTCAGTCAAGAACAAGATCTAGAGATTTTTTTTATGGGCTAACGAACACCTTAAGCATCCAGCTAAAGGCATCAGAGCCTCGTGCCGTGGATCTCGTCTTCTGAACGTAACGTTCAAAGGAATAATCTTCTTCATCAACGATCTCGCTGGACACTGTATCGTCTGCTAGCTCCACTGCTGCTACTTGAGCGACCTGGAAATTCTCAGCAGTCTGCTGCAACTTCTGTGCAGACTCCTTATCACCAAGTGTTACCAGACATATCAATAAAGACTTAAGCTCTCTCTTTCCTCCTTCTGTCATGCGCATACCCTTCAAATGATCAACAAGCGCCATCTCCTCACCCGCACTGCCATTTACACACCAATTTGATTCATTATTACATTCTTTGCTCATCAAAAGAAACCAATCAACTATATATCTACATACCTGCCAGCACGGATCTTCCCGCTCTTTCTCTGTCGCCTCAAGTCTCTTGCCTTAGTAGACGTGCTTGAGGTGACTGAAGCAGCAGAACTTCTCCTTGTCCTGCAATAATATCATAGAAAACAACAATGTTATGTTAAGCAATCTAAGATCAGCCAAGAAAGTTCTAACGAGCACAAAAATGTACCCCAAAGTATAGGCGCTCATTCCACTCAGGTTACTACTTGCTTCTGAAGCTGTGTCATCGTCAAGATCAATGACTGAGCGTTCCTCAGACTTGAGCTTTGCTGCAAGCAGCAATCGTCTCTGACGAACAGCTAGATACCGAGTCAAATATTTTCCTACTTTCTCTATCGATTCTTTGAACTCGCTTACTAGACCATAAGCACACTCAAGAGCAGAGCTCTTCACCACTGAGACTAAACCATCTTCTGTATGCAGAAAGGCAACCCTCAAAGCTTCTTCCCACTCCCTCGCATTGATAAGCAAGTTCACTCCACCGCTTATATCTCCACAATACTCTAGAGCTATCTTCGCTGCTTCCCCTGGCTTTCCAAGAGCATTGACCTCTTCACAGAGCTCATACGCCAATTTCAAGATCTCATCTTTACCTAACTTCATTAGCGCCCCCACTCTGAGTACTCCACTCCAGTCACCACACTCACGATACGCCTTTGACGCCATTTCAAGGTTCAAGCAACATAGGTACGTAGTAGAAGCATCCTCAAAACGTTTCTCATCAGTGAGATGATCTGCCCACGCCTCTAGCACTGCTTGTTTCTTTTCATTATCAGTTATTAGCTGAAGACCTAGAGGGAAAAGCTGAGGGTTTTTCTTCATCAAGTTCATGCAATCAGGAAAGTAGTCGTCCCCTGCTGACACGATGCTCTTGAGAGCACTATCAAAACGTTGCAGTTTAAGGTCAATGTTGAAATGCATCAGGGGTTCGGACATTCTCTCCAGCTCTTGAAGATAAGGTAGAAACTCTTTCGGATCGCGCTGGGAATTGAGCGCCACGATAGCTGCAAGGTTCAGATCATAAAGACCTAAGGCAGCTTCGAAGACAGCGTCTGAATCCAGTAACCACAGCAGGTGTTTCAAGGCTTCTTCTGCAGATGGACGAGACTTTTTCATTGAATCATCAGAAGAGTTTTGCAACTCCATCTCACGAACAGATTTTATCCTCATAAGAGATTCCTCTATAGCTGGTGGATCACTTCGAGCAAGAGTGGTCAAAATACAGAGTTCCCTTGACGGACTCTCTGGTATATGCTCTTCGAGGGCTTTTCTAATCGCCTGTAGAACTGATGATACTTTGTTACCGGACAGATCCTTTGCGTGTAAAACCTTGTCCCTCTTTTTGGAGAAGGAGAACATCTTGTAAAGTGTTTCTGTAACATCTTCGTTCTTCATGGCACAAACAAACTCTGTAACGTGGTTCAAATTGTTTACTTGTTCAACAAACTCTACAGCTGATTGTAGAAACGCCTGCCACCCGTATAGATCCACGATAACATTAAAGTCGATTCTGTGTCGTCTTACCAAGTTTAATGCATCTTTGAACCGTTGCTGAGCTAACGCATTCGTAATGGAAGACAGAACCAGCTTTCTAGGATAAACGATTTCCAGATTCCCACGTAGAGTTTGTAATATTACAGCAGCTTCATCTCCATTGAGGACTCCTATTACTTTGGCACCTTTCTCCCAAACATTTACGTAGCTCATAACTTCCTCGTCTCGCTTTCTACCATCAATAACAAAGTACACGTTTCCAAGTGCCGCATCTCCCTGCAGTACATCCTCGGTGTCAATGATAAAGAGAAAATCCTGTTTGGTCAAAATAATCAGATGGGTAACCACTTCATTGTCCAACTCTGAGTAAAATGAGAAACTGTTGCAGTTATTACATAGGCTCTTCCCGTTGATGTACAGTCTACCCATATCATCTAGCCCACATATCAAAGGTTTCTGCACGCCGCCAGCATCAACCTGCGCCACCCTCACCCAAGGACAAGCTGATGGAAAACAGACACTATCAGCACCGATACGAGCTTCCATAAAGCCTGATCTTGATGCATAGCTAAGCACTTTCCCACCTTCAAACTCTACAAAGGCTGAATCACGCTTACTAGGATTCCAGGCAAGAGCCATGACAGGTGACTCGAGAGGTGTCTGGGAAGTAACGTTAGCACCAAAACCAGAGCATGTTACTTGATCAGGAACATGATCCTCATAACATACAACTTCAACTTCCTGTAAATAAGAACCATGAAGCTCTGTCTCATACGAACCAGAAGAGAGACACTTGTTCTGGGTAGAACCATAAGCAGAAACGCACAGAAGTGAATGGACATCCAGCCATAGAAGATGTATAACAGAGCCCAGTGCTGTCTTACACTCCGAAACTTCCACACTGAAGTCCCTACCTTCAAGATCTTCCCAAGTATCACGTGCAGGAAACTCAACAAAAGACAGGTTTCCATCAGACAAGAACACAGCCAGACAACTTTTAGCGTTCCTTGAGTAATATGCTATATCCCTGACAGCGGAAGGAAAACTAAGGCTGAACAAATACATAGGAGGTGGCATCAAGGACAAAGACAGTGGTGTCACGAGAATCTTGGAGTTGTCTACTACAAAGGCTGTTGAGTCCTCCATGACAGCCGTAACCCACATAAAATTACAAACAGTAACTTGCCCTGCCAGAGTCCAACATATCAACTGCGTTGGCTTCGTTGGATCCCACATGATCATTACTCCAGCCTCCCTTGGATACCTAATCTCCTGTTTCAGGTACCAGTGGTTGTTGCTAAAGAACCACACCTTAATAGCATCATGCGTTTTGCAACTAACAACCCCTGCAAGAAGATCAGATGCAGAATTCCACTTCAGAGATTCAAACGCTACGTTAGCATCTCCTGGTTCCCCTATGCTAAACGAGCTCCTCTCAAGTCCGTTCCTCTCGAAGAAAGCAATCGACGGACATCCATCATCAGACTTCTTTTTATAAACAGCTGCGATTTTTGCCCCACTGGGCATCCATTCAAGAATCCCCTTCATGAAATCTTTTGTCTCTGAAGAAGACTGCAAAGCGCCAGAATCACTCTCCCATATCTTAATCTTCTTGGACATACAACCGGATTCAAAAACCTCACCCATAGTCGCAAAATACTTCCCATCACCTCTCCAGGAAATGGAAGTTCCCTCACAGTTTACAGACACATCATCTGCTTCAGCAAAAACAGTTATTTGAATGTGTTCAGTAAAACTTTAAGCTAGAACCATAAACTTAAACCCTAATGCACTCAAAAAGAATGTAAAAGATAGGATTGTGAGGGGTCCTTACGTACGTAACCTCCTTCAGGAACCTCAGAAAGCGCCCTCTCATACATCAAATCCCAATCATAAGTCATGACAAGCAACTGACCAAACCCACTAATCAACCCAAGTAGATCCCCAGTAGGACTAGGCGAGAGACACTTGACACCTCCTTCAATATTTCCAACTAGCTCAGTCACATTGCTCTCCACCTCGTGCACAAGCAGAAGCCCACGAGAAGTCCCAATTAGTAAAGACTCCTTCTCCGCGAGATAATCAAAGGCAGTGATGAAATCCCCTGCCTCCAGATCAATACTACAGACCTCCACTGGCATACCCTTCGCACAATCTCTCCCATTCTGAAACATTAACATTGAAGAAATCAACACAAACTCCAACACATAGGAGAAAGAGAACGACTTTCAATTTATACAGAACCTACCAAACCATAAAAATCCTTACTTGCAAGTTCATTCATACAAAGACTAAAACTTTATTGTCTCACTAAGCTTCCCTTATCAATCAAACACAGGATGTAATGTAACTAAAACAGGAAACGAGTTTCACAGGGCAGAGAGATTGCTTACTTGGAAGGAAGAGAGGTGAAGGGTGTAAACGTAATTAGCAGAAGATGCGAAGAACAACCGACTTTGGTCGATGTCATAAGCTGCGAACTGTACAACTTCGTCTTCCGTCAAATGCAATTGGATGTTCTGAGAAACCTCCGAGAAAAGCTTCAAGTTTTTCATGTCGGAGGAATTACGAATCTCTCTACAGATCCAACGAGCTTTGCAGCTAAAGACAGATTTAAGTTTTAAACCCCAAACACTACTGAAGTTAGGGTTTATACCACCACAACACAGCCGCTATATGCTTTCTCTGAATCGTTTGATTGCTATGGAGTTGAATAAACAAGACCCGGTCTGTTTATTAAATGCCGGTTCAATGTTTTAAACAGCTGGTTCGCTTTTTAACCGCCGGTTCTTTTTTTTTTCTCTTACCAGTGGCGATCAATTTGGCTCTGCTCTGCATATCCAGTGTGAGTGATATACAAAATTTCAAAATATTATTATTTTTTATAAATATTTGTTTTCAATATTTTATTAGTTAAAAAATGAATCTGTAATGTAATTTTTTCAGTTTGATTTATTCAGATTTACTTTAACCTTTTAATTTTATTATATTTAAATTTTAATACAAATAATTAAAATTTTGTAAACCACATGTATAAGTTGAAAATATATAATCATAACTACACTTATTATTTTAATAATATAAATACAATTCATGAATTGATATAAAAAATTATATTCATAATTTATGTAAAAATATATTTTCTTAATACATATAAAATAGTTATCGGGCATTACCATATACCAAAAATAAATATTTAAAGAGATATTTTTGATATAATTTTGTTTAGTTATTACTATATTATGAAACTTGGCCAAGAAATATTAATCCGTATATAGAATATATACCATATATAAAAAATATTATCAAAAACATAAATCATAATATAGAAAATTTTATATGTCACAAATTAGATTGATGTCATGTCATTTTCTATCATTTTTTGTTGAAAGTGAATGTAGTGATGACATATGTACAAATCACTTCTAAAATAATATATAGAGGACTCTAGTGACGAGCATCATCGCCAATTCACCATGCGTCCAACCAAATTCGGTTTGATGATTGTTTCTATTACAATCATAATCTTTATAAATCATAATCTTTATAAACACAATTATCTCAAAGGCTCATACTATATCTTTTCTTAAACCCAATGGTTTCAGTAGGATGTTTGTAGTGACAGAATGCAGCACATGAGTACGTGACACTGTTGATCATCATCCAAAATAAGAAACTGAAGAATAAGTTGCAACAAGGTTTTTTTTTTGAATATAAGAGAGACATGAAAGGAGTGCAACAAAATGACACAAACATAAAGAAAGAAGAATGAAAATTGAGAAATCTGTCAACTTCAAGCCCAATAAATTTCTCTTTGCTTCTATGGAGAAAGCCAGACCCTTGTAAATTTTGTCCGTCTCTTTTTTATCATGATTCGCATAAAGATGATGTTTTAAATAATGGCAGTTATGTAACTTTCACCTGTGTAGAGGTGACTCGGGGAAGAGATATAGGACTTGACCAGGAGATAAATCAACAAGAAATCAAACCATATTCTGATATTACAGTATTGTAAAAGGCCACTAATTCATAAGAAAGACTAAAAGAGTTTTATGAATTATAATAGCAAATATGTAACTAGCAGTCTGTCTAATTTTAACATCGTTATTTAAAATGATGACAACAACATAAATAATTTAGGATGAGAACAAGGATTCACAGTGACAAATCATAAATACATCAATGAAATTGATCAATTTTTCAATGATATATTATCGTCATGACGATTATAATTAACAAATATGTAGCTAGCAGTCTGTCTAATCTTAACATCGTTTAAAATGATGAAAGCAACAAAAAAATGTAGAATGAGAACAATGATTAACAATGACAAATCATAAATACATCAATGAAATTGATCAAATTTGCAATGATATATTATCGTCATGACTCATTCACTCATGAAAACCAAATTTATAGATAAGAATAAAGAAACACTTTTCATCAATCCATCAACAATAGTTATCTATCACATAAAACAAATAAACTGAGATATATATCAGGATATATGTACTGTGTTCGTATCTTTCTAATACATTGTGTGACCTAAGAGGGTTGAGAAGTAGCGCCACACAAAAAAGAACGGACTCATATATATGGCGGTTCTTTTCTTGTGCAAACCTAATTCATTCAAATAATGGACTTGTATATATCGCAGCTCTATGTATTATAAAAGTCAGATTTGAAGGTGATCAAATGTCGACAGCATAATATATTAGCTTACATGTTTTTTAGTATTGAAAAAGTTAAAAGCTTCATCTCAAATAAACCATTAGTTTACACAATACAGTAAATCCATAAATAATTAGGCATACATATATATATGTCAAATTACTTGTTTCTTCCACTGTGGTAATGGATCTTCTTTCCGAGTTTAATAAAAGTTATTTTCCACCACCACCCATGCAAAAATACTAGGTGGAAAATAACTTCTTTTTTTTAACTCGGAAAGAAGATCCATTACCACAGTGGAAGAAACATGAGCTTAAGACCAAATCGCAACCAAAAGATGAGCAAACGAGAAGATAACCTGAGTGGGTATGAGAAGAAAGGGCATGGAGATCATCCATTGGATGAAGGTGTTTGAATCATCAAGGAATTTTTCTCAGGCATCGTCATTGGCATGAGCACAACTGTCACCACCGAGAAGAGGAGCATCGGCCAGAATTCTAAAAACCCTAATAAGTTAATAGCAATCAAGTCCCTACCTTTGGAAATTTACAATTCAGGTCCCTTCATCTTCTTTATAATAGTTTTAGAAAGTTGGGAGAACCAACATTCTTTTTATTATTTACAATCAGTGAGAGAGAGAGGTTTCTCTTTCTACGCTAGAAGACAAAACTATGGATGATGATTCTCATGCTGACCCTCCTCCCTGATTGGAGCTCTTCTGCCACATAAACCCTAGTGTCCCCTCTGAGAACTCAAACCTCAGACTGACGTAATGTTGACCCTCCCCTCCACTAGGAGAACTCTCTTCACTCCGAGAACTCTCTTCGCCTCTTTGAAAACTCTCTTCGGCGCTTGGACAAACCTCCACGCCAGTTCTGACATCAAATCCTAAACCAACGTTGATTCTCCTCGCCGCTTTATTCTGATATTACAGTATTGTAAAAGGCCACTAATTCATACGAAAGACTAAAAGAGTTTAATGAATTATAATTAGCAAATATGTAACTAGCAGTCTGTCTAGTTTTAACATCGTTATTTAAAATGATGACAACAACAGAAAGAATTTAGGATGAGAACAAGAATTAACAGTGACAAATCATAAATACATCAATGAAATTGATCAATTTTGCAATGATATATTATCGTCATGACGATTATAATTAGCAAATATGTAACTAGCAGTCTGTCTAATTTTAACATCATTATTTAAAATGATGAAAACAACCAAAAGAATGTAGGATGAGAACAATGATTAACAGTGACAAATCATAAATACATCAATGAAATTGATCAAATTTGCAATGATATATTATCGTCATGACTCATTCACTCATGAAAACCAAATTTATAGATAAGAAAAAAAACACTTTTCATCCATCCATCAATATTACTTATATATCACAGAAATCAAATAAACTGAGATATATATATCAGGATATATGTATTGTATGTTCTTATCTTTCTAATACATTATGTGATCTACGAGGGTCGAGAAGTTGCGCCACACAAAAAAGAATGGACTCGTATGTATGGCGGTTCTTTTCTTGTACAAGCCCAATTCATTCAAATAATGGACTCGTATATATGACAGCTCCATGTATTATAAAAGTCACAGATGTATATGATTTTGAAGGTGATCAAATGTCAACAGCATAATATATTAGCTTACATGTTTTTTAGTATTAAAAAAAGTTAAAAGTTCATAACAAATAAACCATTAGTTTACACAATACAGTAAATCCATAGATAATTAGGTGTATATATATAACAACGTTACCTGTTTCTACCACCGTGGTAATGGATCTTCTTTCCGAGTTAAAAAAGCTATTTTCCACCACCACCCATGCAAGGATACTATGTGGAAAATAACTTTTTTTTTAACTCGGAAAGAAGATCCATTACCACTTTGGAAGAAACGTGAGCTTGAGATCAAATTGCAACTAAAAGATGAGCGAACTAGAAGATAACCTGAGCATGTATGAAAAGAAATAGCATGGAGATCATCCATTGGATCAAGGTTGAATCATCAAGGAAATTTTCCCTCGTTGGAGTCGGCAAGAGGGAGATCAGCACCACCACCGAGAAGAAGAGCCTGAAGAACATCATCGCCGATAGCAATGACACATCTTCACATTTTATTTGTTAGTTATATTTTAATATGTTTATAAATGTATAAATTTAGACTAATTATTATATTCATGATAATAACTTTAAATAACTGATATAAAAAACCTCACTTTTTATCTATGCAATTTAGGTTAGGAAAAGTTTAATCTTTAATGTGTTTACTAATGGTCAATTGTCCTAAATAGCATTTTTCCAAGTTTTTGTCATAAAAATAGACATTAAGAAGAAAAGTGATCAAAATGTTTCATTTAATAGGTGAAAAGACTTTAATATCATAGATATATGAATACAAATAAAAAATAAAATAAAAAATAAATAAAAAATAAAAAATACTTTTTTATAGTTTCAGATTCTAAATTTTTAATAACTTTTTTTTGGGAAATTTTTTGTTTTCAAATGTTTTTTTATTTTTTTCAAAATTTCTTTTTACAATTCGAAAGACTTTTTGAAACCATTTTTCAAATTTTTATTTTCAAATTTTAGTATTTATTTTTTATTTTATAAAATTTGATACCTTAATTCAAAAATATCACCCCTTAACTCTAAACTCTAAGGTTTGAATTAATTAACTCAATGATATAAATGTATCTATACAATGAAACAGTTGGTCATTTTGATTCTCGAAATCTAGATTCGTGACAAAAAAAAACTTTATTTGGTGTTATCATAGACTCATAGTCATTTTCTCTTTACTAATCCCATTTATTGTTTTTAGTTTTTATTTAAGGTCTTTTGATAAAGAAAATATTGTGGAAAAGTCAACTTCTTCCACACACCACATATATCTCTCTCCCGCCTTCCCCAAACTCTCACGCGCCGATCGTTCCTTCTACTTCTCCCCACTTGGCATGCGAGAGTGATTACATACAGACATCTATATCTCCTTACTAATCACAGACTCTCTGTTCCTTTTCAAATATGACTGCTCTCTACACGTTAGCCTCCGCCACTCGACTCTCCTTCTCGCTGCCGAATCATCACGTGCTCCCCACGCGTCGCCGTTTTCATTTACCCTTAGCAGCAACTCTTGCCTCATCGTCTCCAGATTCGTCAGCAACATCATCGACCCCTACCTCGATCCCCGTTGTCAACGGGAACACGTTGTCGACTTCTTATGGAACTCCCGATAAGGCTGTGGTGGATGATAACAGCGCCTTTGCTCGCTTCTTTCGTTCCACCGAATCCACCGTCGAGAGGGTAATTAAATCAAACTTTTTTCGAAATATTACTCTGTTTCTTCTTATCTCTATAATTTTATATGGTCTCTGTTGGATGGAACATGGCCATACTTGAGTTTTTCTTTGATGTGTTCTTTGAATGGAACAGATCATATTTGATTTCCGGTTCCTGGCACTCTTGGCAGTAGGAGGTTCGCTGGCTGGTTCGCTACTCTGCTTCCTCAATGTAACTTTGTTGGCTTTTAATCTGACATGTTCCGACACAACTACTACAACATTCTCTCTACTTATAGTAGTGACTAACTATGTAGGGGTGCGTCTATGTCATGGAAGCATATAAAGTCTATTGGACCAACTGTGTCAAAGGCATCCACAAGGGCCAAATGGTTTTACACCTCGTCGAAGCTATTGGTAAAGTTTCTGTACTTATTACTATATTTTATTTATAATATTGATTCTTTGTGAAAATTGTGATGTGCAGATGTGTATCTGGCTGGGACAGTTATGCTAATATTTAGTATGGGTTTATATGGACTTTTCATCAGCAACTCCTCTCCTGATGTCCCTGCTGAATCAGATCGTGCCCTCAAAGCCTCTTCTCTATTTGGAATGTTTGCAATGAAGGAGAGACCGAAATGGATGAAGATCAGCTCGCTTGATGAGCTCAAAACCAAAGTTGGACATGTTATTGTCATGATCCTTCTTGTGAAGATGTTCGAGAGAAGCAAGATGGTTACCATCGCCACCGGACTTGATTTGCTTAGTTATTCCGTTTGCATTTTCTTGTCCTCTGCTTCTCTCTATATCCTCCACAACCTCCACAAAGGAGAGCACTAAGTGTATTTGTACAGAACTAAGTCCAATATAAGTTTAAGCTTCTGTATATTTGAACAACCAGTGTTTTTATTCAATCGTTTTGTCTTGGTAAACTGATGCAATAGACACACCTACTCTCCGGTAACGAGAAATCTCTTTCTCTAGCTTCTCTTCTTCTGCATAAAATTTCATCAGCGCTACGCTTCGTCTTCCCTTTGCCTGCACTTGACAGGCTAACTGAGACCATTTCATTCTCTTCAGCATTAGTTCCAAGATGTTCAAGTTTGCTCCTTCCTGTTTGTTACGAAAAAAAAACATTTTTCGTATCATCAAACTGGTTTCAAACTCAGGTTGAAGTTTGATCCAAATGCCAATGTTGGATCCAAATGCCAATGTTGTACATATTTCAGAGGTATAAAAGGCACCGTAAAAGCTAAAGTTTGAAGAGGATTTTGGTGAGTTTTCTATAATAAATCACCAATGTAACATGATCAGCTGGAGCTGGAATTCTTCTTAAATGGCAGCTTCTCGACGCTTATCGTTATAGGACAAATTTTTATGATTACGTATTGGTGTGTATGCTTTTTCGAAATTGTTCGAGAAAATTTGATGCACTATATATCAAGAGTTATCGATTACATTATCACATTAGCTTAATACCAATTCCGTAAAGTACAAAATTTATATAGGGGGGGGGGGGGGGGGGGTGCAACGCAGGTCCTTACCTAGTTGTGAAACAATGTCAAAATGGAACGATTAACGTGCTGCATACATGCATGCTATAACTGTTTTCAAGGGAAAAACTATAAATTTGTTTGGTTACAAAAACATATGGGTTGATGGTGAATTTTTCATGTCTGAGAAAAACAATGATGGTGATAATAAAAAGATAATATATTAACTTCTTAATTATATTATGAAAACATGTGATTTGCAGCGTTCGGTTTTTACTGTATACATTGTCACACAATATACAAAAATAAAATACAATTGAAAATTGATATGAATAGCAGAATTACAGAAAATCATGAAAACAAGTAAGAGTGGATAACAGTTAAAAGAAAAAGTAACAGTGGATTGTAAACCTTTGGTTGCATATTAATTAAGGATTTGGGGAAGCAAAAGCAAGCAGATCCGGGTTCTTCTCAAACAGTAACATATCCTCTTGATGTAGTGTCACCCACGCTTCGATCCCTAGTCCGTCCTTTGAATCGATCAGCACCGTTTTATTGTTTGACGACAAAACCACATTCCCGGCAACCCAAACCGGCGACCCCCACCCGAAATCAGCATCATAAAAGTGAAACCTACACCAGCTAGTCACGGAGTATATCTCTTGATTCTTGCAGTTTAACTTGGAAGCATAACCCATTAGTTGACCAACCAGTTTGTTCCCTATCGATCCTTCTTCGCCTTGGACCAAAACTGCTAACTCCTTTGCCCTCTCTTGCAACTCTTTCACTGTTTCCGATATCTGCACCTCGCCTTTTCCTTTAAAGGTCAAGGTGGAGAAGAAGTGGTTACCAATCACGTTTCCGGACAAGAGAGAAGGTATCTTGGGACGCAAGTTAGCTGGTTGGACCAACACGTTCTCACGAGATGTGTCTTCTAACGAAGCAGCCACGCATCTCCAGATAAGGGCTGTCACGCTTTGGACCCGAGTGGGTCGAGGCACCGCGTCACTAGCCGCTTTGGCCCTGAGGTCTTCGAGCTTAGATGCTACGAAGACGAATCTTCTTGTGACACGTGCTCCTTTATCGGTTTGATCAACATCTATCGGATGTTTAATGGCCTCATTGGCTGGTGGGTAGATCTTTGTTAAAGCGAACTCGGGACTCGGGGCCTCCGTGCCACTCTCTCCTCGAGCCGTGGCGGTCCAAGACCGAAGGAAGCTCGAGAGAGAGGTTGCATCGGCGACCCTGTGGGAGATAGACATTGCAATGGCCATACCTCCGCACTGGAAGTAGGTCGACTTCACTAGCAGCAATGGCCGTGTTGTAGTAGCCTCGGGAATCAACTGTTGGAGGGACTCGAAATCTGGAGATGTGATGAACGCAGAGAGAGTGCAGCCATCAACAACACGTGCCTCGACGAAGACGGCTCCTTCGTCGTTACAGTCGACGGTTACTCCGTTGATTCTGCCGGCAAATGGGTGGAATCTTGTCAAGGTTTCGGATAGAGAGGTCTTGAGTTTGTGGGAAATGTGATCCTGCGAGATCGAGTCAGGTTTGGTGTAGAAAAGAAAGGCGGTGGGGTAAACGGGAGCGATCATGTGATCATGAACAGAGAGTTGGAGAGTTCGGTTTTCTTTAGGAGTTGGTTTAGACGGCTTTATAATTTGGTTAGTGATAGTTTCAACCTTCATTGTCTCTTTCTTTTTTTCTCTTTTCTTGTGTTTTACTTTTTTGTCGGGTCTTCTTGAGACGAAGCCTAAGTATTTATTATTGGTTATATACTAAAGATAAGAGCTTATTTAATCCACTATTAAATGATGAAAAGGTCAACACCATTAATTTACATAATTGTGTTTTTGGCAAAGAGTTTTTCTTGGTTTACCAACCACTAATAATTTCCCAACTCATATCTAGTTTTTTTTTTAAAAAAGGTAAAAAATAACTAGAAACAGAATTATTATCTAAAAAAAAATAGGAAACGAAAAAAAAAACAGAACACAAGACGGTTTGTAACCCTTGTGTAGTGACCAAGGAGAGTCACGTAGAAGAAGATAAAGAGGAGCAAAGAACATAATTAACCATATAGTTGTTAAATTTTCTTTTAATCACGACAAATTCTCAAAACCTAATGAATTTGGCAAAGATGTTTTCGATTTCATCTCTAGCGGATACGTCCGATCCGTAGGTTACGTTTTCTGTGGAAGCATTGATTTTGCAGTTTTGCTTGTCATTGTCGTTACAGGTATCAACATGTTTTTTCATCTCTGTATTGTTTACATCTTGTAGTTAGGTTCAGTGTCATATTAATCCATTTAAGATGACTCTTTCTTTAATCTTTATCTTTTGATTCTTTCAGCTGTTAGTGTGACTATCGCCAATCTCTTCAGTTTCAATACCAAAAAAGGAATATGTTATGGGTGCATCTATGTCATGGAAGCATATAAAGTCTACTGGACTAACTGTGTCAAAGGCTTCCACAAGGGCCAAATGGTTTTACACCTCGTCGAAGCTATTGGTAAAATTATATATATATATATATATGTATGAGTAAAGACCTATGTAAACCTGGTTGGTTTGGTTATAATACTCACTCTTTGTGAATGTTTTTGATTTGCAGATGTTTATCTGGCTGGGACAGTTATGCTAATATTTAGTATGGGTTTATATGGACTCTTCATCAGCAACTCACCTCCTGATGTCCTTCTGAATCCGATCGTGCCCTTAAAGCCTCTTCTCTATTTGGAATGTTTGCATTGAAGGAGAGACCAAAATGGATATAGATCATCAGCTCGCTTGATGAGCTCAAAACCCAAATTGGACATGTTATTGTCATGATCCTTCTAGTGAAGGTGTTCGAGAGAAGCAAGATGGTTACCATCGCCACTGGACTAGATCTGCTAAGTTATTCCGTTTGCATTTGTTGTCCTCTGCTAAGTTATTCCGTTTGTATCTTATTGTCATCCGCTTCTCTCTATCTCCAGGGATGTTAATGTAGGATAAAATAATTCAGTCCAGTCCAGCCCCATCCTCAAATAACCCCAACCCTGTTCATATTCAATCCTTAAAAATCGAAATTTAAATCTAAATCCAGAAAACAATCCAGTAAGGTATATGTGTACCTATAAGTACCCAAATTACTGTTTTATTTGTTCTAAAAAATCATGTAAATATTAACATTCATTAGTATGAACTAGCTATTTTGCAGTTTTATAGGAAACTTTGTTTTAGCAGAAAAAAATCATTTTACAGTTCTGACTGGAAAATTTATTCTGCGGTTTGAATAATAATTCTCGTTTTTGCGGTTTTGACAGAAAAACGAGTTTTTGGTTCCAGTGAAATTTTTTGTTTTTATGATTTTGGCGGAGCAAATTTTCTTGATTTTGGCGGACGGTAAGGAGATCACTGAGTGTAGTTGTACAGATCCAAATCCAATATAAGTTTAAGCTTCTCTACAACCAAATTTATTTGAATAACCAATGTTCGTATTTATTATATTCATTCGTTAGAGGAATAGTATATTCTCAGATCATTCACGTTATGTACATTTCGTAGCTTCCCCAAGGCAATGCCATTGATTTGCCTTACCCTCTCTCTGGAAAGCTTCAAAGACTTACCTATCTCTTCAAACGACATAGGAGTCTCTCCGTTGAGACCAAAGTAGAGTCCCAATACTCTAGATTCTCTAGCGGTGAGAGTTCCCAAAAGCTGCTTAATCCCCTCCTTCATGTGCTCCCTTTTCACCATCTCCTCTGGCCTTGTTTCATCTGGTCCTCTTACAATCTCCTGAATCAGCCAAAAACTATCAAAGAGTTACTCATTTTTCACTCACTACAATGGTTTAAAAAAAAAAAGAATTGAAAGTGTACCTGCAGTGTCATGCGGCCATAATGAGATGCGACTCTGTCCAAGGAAACAGGTGTTCTGCTCCTCTCCACAGCAAGTCTAACCGCTGAAACATTGATGTTGAGGTGCTCTGCAATCTCTTCGGAGCTGGGTGCTCGTCTTAGTTTTCTTGTTAAAACATTACTAGCTTCTGCTACTTTCGCCGTTAACTCCCACATGCTTCCCTACACACAACAAGCTAAAACGATGCATTCACTAATCACTTACCACTTCATATGAACACATTATAGTTTATTTTCCATGTTATATAGTATAACTTAGCAATATAAGCTAACTTAATATGGCTTATGCATATATGTAATGTCTATAAGATATATATTTAAAAGTATTTGAGACTTTTATAAATTAAAGAAAATGTAAAAATATTTGGAGATGCAGGGCTCACCGGCAATTTGACAAGTCTAGACTTGTGAGCAATAGCTCTAAGAATGGCCTGTTTGATCCACCAGTAGACATAAGTTGATAGTTTGTAGCCACGTTCAGGATCAAACCTCTCAGCTCCTCTAAGGAGTCCTATGCTTCCTTCTTGAATCAGGTCTTGCAGATTCAACCCTTTCCCTTGGTAGCCTGTTGCAATGGAGACAACAAGCCTCCGGTAACAACGAGTAATCTTTTCTCTCGCTTCTCTTCTTCTGCATAATATCTCATTGGCGCTTCGCTTCTTCTTGCCTTTGCCAGTACTTGACAGCATAGCTAATACCATTTCATTCTCTTCAACACTCGTTCCAAGATTTTCAAGTATCGCTCCTTCCTGTTTGTTGCCAGAAAAAGAAAGTTTTTAAGTTCTTGCTTTTGTGAAATTTTCAAAAACTTTCCATAAATGATGTACAACTATATACCTTGAGGTACAAGCAAAGCTGAACCTCTTCCGAACGACTCAGAAAACCAGAACGTGAAGCTCCAACATGAATAGTAGTTGGTTCTGCTACTAGTTCTACTTCTTGGTCAATATTTTCATCTTCTTCTTCTTCAGGCTCTAGACGCTCGAAACCTGATCTTCTCCTTCTCCTCCTCTTCCTCCTCTTTTCTAACTGAGATCTCCATTTCTCAGGTTTGATCACCACAGAGCTCTCAGCCGCTCTATCCACAGTGGCTTCATTGAAAAACAGAGTGGTACCAATCTTTATGGAAGATGGAGATGATGAAGAAGAAGGAGATGGTTGACATTGATGACTCGTTCTGAGTAACGGGGAAAATGTCGGGAGAGGAGGAGACGGACACATGGTGGCGGTGGCTGTGGTGGGTATGGTGGCCATGGATGAGCTGCAGAGCTTCCCACACCTTAGATATTTTTTTTTTCTTTTTTATCTTCTTTTTGGTCCAATGGATGGAAGCTGAAGATAATTCTCGCTCTTGGGTTACTTATCATAGAGAGACTCTGCCTCATCTATCAGTTATCACCAATTAAATTTTGGTGGAGTTGGTTTCTTTTATTTTCTGTTTATTTTATTTTGACGAAAATTCGTTAAGGTTATGTACATTTGTGGATCAACGGTTTTTAAATTGGGAAGTCTGTTTACTCTAGACTTGGATTGGATCTTCAGCTTGCTGCCTACTTTCTAATGGTTTTCAGACCCAACTAAAAGGCCCACTAAACTTGGATTCTATCTAAGCCGAGCAGATAAAAAAATGCGATAATGGTAAACAGTAATTTACAGATTTTTTTGTCATTAATGTAAACAGTAATTATGCAGATCAAATGATTTAATATAATTGTAAATGGTAAAACAGTTCAAAATAGATCATATATATATAAATAATAAAATTTATAATGAAATGGTAAAAATATAAAATATTAATACGATACATAAACCAAACTAAAAATAATTTAAGATCTTTCCACCAGAAATTAGACATAGATATTACAAAAAATACTTGTTATCAGTTGGGATGATTCCACATGAAAGAGGACGGGCAATCGCCCATTTAAAATTGTCTTCCCTTTATAAATATACAAACTTTCAATTATTTATTTATGTATTATAACTATTCCGAAGCATAAAAACATTATTAACTAATTATCTACATTTCTGTAGGATTATTTATATCTTTTTTACCGGAAAATGTTGTGTTTTGTCGTCGATCAGATGTTTTACCTACAATTTGAAAATGACACAAATAATATAATTGTGAGCTAACCAATAACAAATTTGAGCAATTGTATTATTAAGTATATTCTAACAACTTTTATTTTATTATATATTTACAATTTATTTTGTCAAAATTTGTAACCTTTATCTATATGAATTATGTGAATTAAAAAAAACCATGTATATGTGAACTTATGAATATATTTTGGAAAATTTATTATGTATAAGGTAAAAAGCAAATCTATAAAATAGTTTATTATTTTGCTTCGTTAAAATAAAATCATATTAATTTTAAATGATTATTAAAATATAGTTTTATAAACTTATAGTATTGTTTTTGTTAAATAAAATATGCTTGTGTATATATATATATATTCTTCAATGTGATGTAATACACATATATATTAAATTATTAGCACAGTAATTCTAACCAAAGTGGACAATAATTCTACATTATTATTTCTGCTATGCTTTTTTGCAACTGATATATTATTTCTGCTATAGTTGTAAAGTTGTTTAAGTTCAATTAAATAATTTCGAACTGACGTTAAAAAAAAGAGTTAAACACAGTAGTGTTTCTGAACTGACGAAAAACTATAAAATAAATTGCAAAGTGTGAGAGCTTTTATTATTTGCTAATTAATATTCTACCAAGCTTAATAATAACTCACAGTGAGCACATAAATTTAGATATTAACTAAATGAAAGTGTGTTACCTTTTTGACAGATAACTTTTTTGACAGAGGCAATGAGCCAACAAAATTGTTCGTGGGTGATGCAGAGAAACAATACTAGAAATATGTTGTGGAGAAGAGTATGATGAAAACTGCCTTTAAGTAGAAAAAGAGAACAAGAATTAATTATGTAGTGTGTTGCCCAAAAAAAAAAGAATTAATTATGTAGTGTTGTTTTGTCATTTAGTTTTTTTTTAACTCAACTTCTACTTTGCATTAAACAATTCAATGTCAAACAATTGGCTTATCAGCCTCAATACAAGAACTTAACCAATTAGACATAATAGAATACAACTTGGGGACATTGGACATAAATGTTATAGTCTCCTTTGCTATCATATCTGCAGTTTTGTAGCCACTTCTGTTGTAGTACGCCACTTCTAAGCCTTCTCTTCCCCTCAATAGGATACTTATCTATTGCATGATGGGCTTCATCTCTGGCCATACCTCCTCTTCACCACTTATCATCCTTGCTAGCACTTGAGAATCTGTTTCAAAACTAACATTTGAGTAGCCAAAACCTACCAAAGTTTTGATAGCCCATCTTAGAGCCTCAGCTTATGTTTCTAGTGCTGATCCCATTGCAGGTAGTCTCTTCACCCCCGCCCACAGCATGCCTCCGACAAAATTTCTCAGTAACCATGTCGCATCTCCAATCCCAGATTCTTGCTTCCAAGTACCATCAATATTGCATTTATAGCTCAACTCAGCGGGAGGGATCCATTTCTTCTCGGTTGCTTTTGCTTGTGGGTTATTTTTAACCTCTTCTCTTCCTTTCCACTCCTGACCATCTTCTTTTGCTTTCGCTACAGTAGCATCCACATGATACTCCTTTCCTCTGAAAATGAGTTCATTTCTATTTCTCCATATTCTCTACAACAACCATGGAACAACCATTCCTTGTCATTTAGTTTTAAATTTTTTAAAATATGATTTTTAAAGTTTTTAGAATATGATTGACAAGTTAATTATGTATTGTTGTCTTCTATTTTTGCAAGTTTTCCAGTAGATCTTTTCATTATCGGCAAACAGGCCGTGCGAGCAGTAATCGCTGCCCAAAACGACAAAAGAAATAATTTTCTATTTTTGTAAAAAATACGTAAACAATAGCTAATAGTTTACTGTAATAGAACAACAGAAATTTTTTTATCATCAGAAATGTATAGAGAAAATCTTTTAATTTACCCATATTTTGTTTGGTTTCTTAACGAAACAATGTTTCCACTCTTTTATCTGTTTTTTTGCTGACCCATATAAATATTAACGAGGCTATGTTTTATAGTTGTTTAATATAAGATTTAATTAAATGAAACTAATGATAACATGTTTTTTAAAACTTTTTGAAAATAGATGCTTTAAGACCAATGATTATTTTCTCCTCATGTGAGCACAATGCACAACTCTCTGTTTAAAAGATGTTATAAACTTAATTACCAAAGATAGGATCATATAGCTTTTTTTTAATAGAAAATTATGCCCTAAGCGAAAGTTTCTTTCTGCCTCATGTAGGCACGGCAGTCCGAGGAAATATGGAGGTTTGTGGTACTCATCAGCCGATGTTGGTAAATGGTAATGTTCTTGCGATTTCAGGTGTCTTCATGCTTCTCAAAGCTTAACATTTTCAGTAGAAATAGACTTCTATGGCCTAAAAAGTAACTAATTCTCTATTTCGCTCTACTCTTACGCCGAAAGGCTCTTAGGCCAACCATGGTTACACGTATCCCTGGGGTAACCACTATACTATGTTGTTCTAACTTCAAACCTTGTGACACTGACCAAGAAAGTACAAAATCTTGTGCTTGTTTTTCTTTTTGATACTCAATAGAGTTTGGCTTCTATTATCAACTTACCCTCTAATAACAAAGCTATCAGGTTTAGCCCTTACCCTGACCCCATCTTTACTCATCAATGTGCTAAGTGTAAATCCAAAAATCAAAAGCTGATCAGATCCTCTGTACAAAAGCTCATGTTGATATAATTCTCGGCTGCTTACAATCAGTGACTTTCTCTGTACAAAAGCTCGTGTTTGACTCATGCTGATATAATTGCAACAGTGATTTCACCGGGGACAATCAGTGATTTGAGCCTAAACAAAGGATCAGTTTTCTTTTTTTGTTCGTATAACTTTAATACTTTTACGAAACAACAGGATCAGAGAGCCAAAGAGGGGCTGCTAATGGAATAGCTATGACTGCGATGTCTCTCTTTAAGACCGTTGGACCAGCTGGAGCGGCATATTGTAAGTGACTCTTTTGAATGAACCCACAAGTATATATTCAAAGAAGCAGCAATTAATGTCTTAAATACAAATCTCTATTGGTGACAGATTTTCTTGGAGTAAAAGGCGACTAAACGCTGCATTCTTAGTTTCTTACCAGGTACTTTCCAGTGGCCATTCTTTATGATACTCATATGTTTGGCGCAAATAAATTTAAAATGCATGTAGGATTGGATATGGTGTTCTTCGTGCTGAATGTGATAGTCGGGTCGGTGTAGCTCTCACGTTCAATCCCTTTTATCCACTGTTTTGAAGTGGTGGTAGTGAGATGTATGGACTTGTTGATTCTTCTAGTTCTTTTTTTTTTTGGTCAAAGCTGATTCTTCTAGTTCTATATTCGAAAGACACCCATAATCAACTTTCACTAACCTTAGGATTTTAGTTTCTTTTATTTCCTTCTGTTTTGGTTTTGTGATTTTCTATCAAACGCTAGGGAAAACATCAATGATATAATAAAACACACCAGAAAGTTAAAAGTACCAATTCTTAATGGTTCTCTAAGCAACTACTGGTCTGCTAAACAAAAGCCGAAATACTCGTGGGAAATGGCAGATATGTTAAATTTTGGGATGATAATTGATAAATGGCAACAGATGGAATGTGAGGCCAGCACGCTCAGATAAACAGGTTCAGGTCCAAGCTTTTCTCACCTCCCAACTTACCTGATGAATACGAGTGGATTATTGATGGTAAGCTATGGCTGAAATATCAAACTGGAGTTGTTTATAAACTATTGAAGACTCACGGACCACTGGTACCTTGGAAGAAAGCGATATGGAACTCAGGTGGGGTACCTCGCCACAGCTTCCACGCTTGGCTAGTCACTCTCAACAGACTCTCCAGTTCTGGTTCTCCACTGGCACTGATCATTCCTCTGCTCCTCCATCATCATCCTCCACCGATCTCAATTAATTAAAACATGTCTGCAACCTACCGACTTCTCCTTGGGCTGATTTTTCTTTTCCAAATGGGTTTATTCTGAATGATTTGGGCTTAAATCATCTTTTGTAATAGGGCAGAACCCACCAAACTATGGCCATAAGCTGGCTTGTTTTATTTTTTTTTCTGAACTAGATTTTTGATCCGCGTTTACAAAGAGCATGTTTATTTTTCTTTTCTTTTTCTTAATTGACAAATATTTATTAAATGTCATATTTTGATCTGCGCTTTCAAAGTGCAGGTTTATGATTGGTAAAAACTTTATATAACACGTTTCGTATATGAATTTATATAACTCGTCTCGTATATATATTTTATGTTCGATTGAAACCATATTATATATGTATTTTAAGTTTTTAATTTTAAATTAGATATTTTAAATATAAAATCAATATAAATGGTTTTATAGTTTTGATCAGTGTTTTGAAATCAGACTTGGACCCTCGGTTGAATCGGTAAATCCAGTGATAAAAATTAAATCCAATTTGAGTTTTATAAAAATAATTTATAAACCTAACAAAAACCACTGAAACCAGAATCCGGTTACCGGTTAAACCATTTGTTGTAATAATAATTGTTAAAAATTACTATTATCATGTTCCTTTTTAAATGACTATTTATGTTTAAAAATTTAAACTTCATTTTAATGAATTAAGCTTGTATAATTCTGATGAATTAATTTTATTATGTGGTTAATTTTTTAATAAAAATAATATTTTTAATAAATATTTATGCTTTCATTGAAAAAAACCAATTTTTTGATAAATGCTTAAATTATATTAAGAAAAGAAAAAAATAAAAATTGTGTGTTTAAATTTTGTTCACTACACAAAATATTAAAAATGATTGAAAAAAAAAGTTATTTGAACTTGGATTCAATGACCTAAAAAAATGTGAGAATTGAATATGATTTCTTAATCGGTCCAAATGATCCAGAAAAATAATAGTCCAATATAGACGTGTTATTAATATTCTTTGATTGTTCTTAATGAAACATGCAATGTTAATTTTTAAAAAGTTATACTTAGACTATCTACAATGGAAAATTGATTCAACACCCTATTTTCATATTTTAACATTACACATCATCTTCTCTTTCTTCCACCTATTAATTCAAAAAAAGTTTCAACACTTTACTCTCCAACGGTTTTGTTTAAAAAAAAATTCAACACCCTAATTTTTCATTTTATTTACTATTTGGTTGTTAAAATTTATTTTTAATCTATCCAAATTATATGAACCAAGTCTTTATTTATAGAACAGAGAAAATGATAAATTTTCATATATACTTTTTCCACAAAAAATATAATTTATTATACAATAATTGATGTTAAATATGTAAGATGAGATTAGAAAAAAGATAAATACTAAAAGTGGACCCCATTTATGAGAATTCAACCTGTTGAATTCTTTCAACATAGATGAATCCACATCAGATTTTTTCCTTTTTCAACTACCTCATTGCAACCATTAAACAGTTGAAACAAGCCCATTGTTCTTAGTCTTAGTAAAAAAACAAATGTGATTGTACATAGATCTTTTCAAAAAAGTTTTTCACGTGTTGAAAACTAATACACCTACTCCACATGTTCAATGAAAGGTCTCTCTGACAAAATGATGATTTTGCAATCGTTTGACAAAGAAAGAGAGAAGATTGTTTGTGATTTTCTTGAAATATAGTTCAACTGCTAAATGTAGTTTAATAAAAAACGAAAAAGATAGGTTAGAACATCGGAGCGAAAAAATTACAATAGTAATGTACTACTAAGATAAATTGAGTAGTATTAGTGAATGGATATTTTAGCATCAAATGTACTTTAGTTAAATAATCTTTATTTTTATTTTGATAACCGTAGAGATTCGAAGACTCAACCGACTAATTTCATGAAGTTCACAAGTATTCTTACTATTTAAGATAGTTTGGGTGGTCAGCGGAATTAGAATTTCGGCTACTGAATTACCACTATTAGTTAAAATAATTAAACTAAATGTGATAGACAAAAAAGTTAAACTAAATGTAGAGAACTTAAAAATCGTGGAGAAAAAAACTAAAAAATGTTGTTTTACAAACAACAAAGAAAAAATAACATCTGAAGTTACTTTGTCAACGAAGTTCACAAGCTAATTCTAAAAAAAACGTTCGCAGGTTAAATTATTGAATTTCCGTGGTCCACCATAAAAAGGCCACCAAAAAAGTAAAAGATATCTTTTTATTCAATTTCCAAACAAGTGCGGCCAAAAAATTTCTTAATTCAACTACAGTACACACATTTAGCTATTTATTATAACTTTTTTGGTAATCATGTTAAATATTTTTTTTTTATAATTTGAATAAAAAAACTATTTATTATAATTTGAAGATTTTCAAACGATGTAGATCAAATGTAGATCAAACAGATCACGTGTGAGAAAAATAGATCAAACAATCTATTACAATTAATGTTTTGAAAACTAGAATGAAAGACGACTTGGTATCATAGATGATGAGTCAATGGTTGGACCGATCCAACCGATATTTTAATTTAATTAACTCGAATTGAAGAAAACTAATTTTAATATCAAACTAGATCAATGGTTTTACCTAATTTGACCAGTTATTGATTGGGTTTACCTATTTTATTCAAATCAGATTCTTAACACAATTCGTAACCGGATAGAAAAGCGAGTCACAGTCCAATTCGATTGACAAGTCTGGTCCGATTTTCAAAATAGTAATTACGATTTATATGATTAAAAATTAAACAAAATAGAAAATTGAAGTTTTATTTTGCATTGTTAAAACTGTAAATAAAATTGAATGGAAATATGTTATTTATAGAAGAATATTAAATATATTGATACTTTATAACAAAATTATTTAGTGGTCAAAAATGAAAAAAAAAAGGTTAAATATCACCAAAATTACAGTGGACAAAACTGTTTTTTTTTTCAAAAAAAAAATTGAATGCATGCAATTCTTCTACGGTTAAATTTTTAAAACAGTAGAAATATTAAATCGCGCAATAGCAATGATCTGACTTTCTCCGACCACCTAGCCTTTAACTACAGTAGCACGGATAGCTACGTCGGCTTAATATCAAATATTCATATTTTCCATAATGGTCGTATCCATAGCTCTGCACGAAATTGCATTTAATAATATTTCGGTAGCAGATGTAATAGGACTATTATTTATATGGTTGAAAACTTGAAAGGTGTCGATGAAATAAAATAATATTTTCTTGTCCTGAAAATTTGATGAGAACAATGAATGGGAAAGAGATTAGAAAGGTGACATAAGATGCTGTCACATCCCTTGGCTGCGTGCGAGTGGTGCGGAGGAGAAAAGCCAACTTGTTTTGCTCTTCTCTCTCTCTATATAATTAAATGTTCGCCACCATCTGTTGGCAGAAGAATTAAAAGAGAGGGTACGTGACAATCTTGTGTTGTGTGTCCCTGTGTTTGGTTCCTCTCATTAATATACGGAAACACATCGCATCGTCTCCACCTCTTCCCAATCTTTCTTGTATTGTATCCATAAGAGTTGGAGGTTGGTTTCTTTTCCGAACAAATGGCGGAAGAGTATGCAGAGTGTTTGCTGGAGAACAAGTTCCATGAGAATTGTCCTGGCTGCAAGGTTGACCAGATGAAGAGGCTTCGCCGTGGCTTTCCTTTCTCCGAGCTTCTTACCGTTTGGCTCATCGTCTTGTGTACCGGTAAACTCTTCTTCGTGGGAGATTTGAATAAGACATTCAAGATGAAGAGAATGTTTCTTTTTGTCTCTGAATATGTTTGCCTTTTGTCGTTTCAGCTCTGCCCATTTCCTCTCTTTTCCCATTTCTTTACTTCATGGTGAGTACCCACATAATGCTTTAAAGTATTTTACTTAACCTAAATACTATATATTATTAGTCTAGTAACGCGCTGGCTTGGATTTTGTGATAATTAGTAAAACTTGGTGTGCTTTAAACTTTTTGTTTTGTTTTGTTGTTGTTAGATTGATGATTTTAACGTAGCAAAGACGGAAGAGGACATTGGGTTCTATGCTGGATTTGTTGGTGAGTAATCCCCTTATTATAATTATCTCGCCTTTTTGTCTTATACATAACCAAGAAGTTCCAGACCATTACTTTAAGGCTATATATTCAGTAAAAAGTAAAAAACCAAGCCAAACTCACATTATCTTTATATATACCTTTGAAGGTTGCTCTTTCATGCTTGGACGAACGTTGACATCTGTCATCTGGGGTATTGTGGCTGATCGTTACGGTAGAAAACCAGTAATCCTCATAGGAACAGCTTCAGTGTTAGTAATCCTCACATTGTTTCTTCAACTCTTTCTCATATTTGCTTTGTTTCTTACCTATACAATCCTTATTACCACAGGGTCATTTTCAATACTCTGTTTGGCTTAAGTGTAAATTTCTGGATGGCCATCATCACAAGGTTTTGCCTCGGTAGTTTCAACGGTTTACTTGGTCCTATAAAGGTCTTTCCCTGCCCTCCTCTTAACATTTTTTTGCCTATTTATTCCATTTAACTTCTTGACGCTCATTAAACCAAAAAAATGTTTATGAACTAAGGCTTACGCAATGGAAACATTCCGTGATGAATATCAAGGTTTAGCACTCTCAGCTGTAAGCATTTTAATCCAAATTTTCGCGCATATATAATTATCTATCTGAGTAGAGCAACTTAGAATCTTATTAAATCATGTAGGTTAGTACAGCATGGGGCATTGGACTCATCATTGGTCCTGCTATGGGAGGTTTTCTTGCTCAGGTCTTATTCATTAACAAAAAAAAAATTCAATCTTGTTTTCTTACTCTACCTCGCTTACACTTCTTGATTGTTCTTGTTCAATCTCCCAATCTTGTAGCCAGCAAAGCAATATCCAAGTTTATTCTCAGAGGAATCAGTTTTCGGGAAGTAAGTATTATTACATTCTTCACGTTCGTTCAACTAATCTATGTGTATATATGGTCATATTGGTCTATAAATAACAATGCAGGTTTCCATACTTGTTACCGTGCTTAGCGATATCTTGTTTTGCACTTTTGGTTACCATAATTTCATTCAGGATTCCGGTAGGCTCTTTTACTTTCTCATGCTTCATTGAAACTCCTACTTTTACCGGGTGTTAGCTTAACCTAGAAGTTGTTGTTTTTCTTCTGCAGGAGACATTGCACAATCACAAGATTGATGATGATGCATCATCACCTGACGAGTCTTTTGATGCTCACAAAGCTTTGTCTCATGACCCTGAATCTCATAAAGCGACAGGGAGAAATGAGAAAAGCTCTCTTCTAAAGAACTGGCCACTAATATCCTCTATTATCGTCTACTGCATCTTTTCACTTCATGATATGGCTTACACAGAGGTGCCACTTCTCTTCCTCCAACATCCATTTTTTTTGTTGTTTATTTGGCCCAATAAGTTAAAATCTTGAGTTTTCTTTCTCCGATAGATCTTTTCATTATGGGCAAATAGCCCGAGGAAATATGGAGGTCTGGGATACTCATCAGCCGATGTTGGTTCTGTTCTTGCAATTTCAGGTGTGTCCATTTACTTCTCAATGCTATAATACAAATGAGCTTTTGTGACCTAAACAGTAACTACTTTTCTCTATAGGGTTTGGTCTCCTTATCTTTCAGCTTTCGCTCTACTCTTACGCCGAGAGGCTCTTAGGACCAACCATGGTTACACGTATCTCTGGGGTAAAACCACTAAACTGTGTTGTTCTCACTGCAAACCTTGGTTATGACACTGACCAAGCAAGTTCTAAATCTTGTGCTTGTCTTTTTTTTTTGTTACTCAACAGAGTTTGGCATTAGTTCTCTTGTCAACTTACCCTCTAATAGCAAAGCTATCTGGTTTAGCCCTTACACTGGCACTAAATTGTGCGTCTGTAGCAAAGAATGTTTTAGGCGTAAGTCTCTGATAACCTTAACAAAATGTGTAGTATTGATTTTAGTATATGTATATTCTCATCCGTTGTGCATGTGTGCAGACTTCTGCTATTACTGGTTTATTCATACTTCAAAACAGGGCTGTAGTAAGTATTTTAAGATTCCATTTTGCTAAAACTAGGTAAAACCGAAAATGAAGCTAACCTGTTTCTTTATCATTGACAAAAACAGAGACAAGACCAAAGAGGAGCAGCTAATGGGATGGCCATGACAGCTATGTCTCTTTTTAAAGCAATAGGTCCAGCAGCGGCAGGCATCATGTATACAAAAAAATATTATGCTTTCAAATGTATTCAAGTCTTTGCTACCTTAGTTTCCTATTTAATATTCTCTCCTTTGTTTCGGTTTCGTGGCAGCTATTCTTGGAGCGAGAAACGTCTGGATGCTGCTTTTCTCCCTGGTAATGTGCTCATTAGCTACATGAGTTTGGAATTCAGAACTTTGACCAAGTGAGACTATAAATAGAAGAAAATGGTTCTTTTGAATGTGCAGGCACACAAATGGTATTCTTTATCCTCGGTACGGTCTTGGCACTCGGAGTTGTAATGACGTTCAAACCATTTCTTGCCCAAACACAACACTAGATATCAATGAGATTTTGAAGGTCTTCGAATTACAATACCATTGCTGTATTCTACTTTAGAGTTTATTTGTCTGATGCGCCAAGTTAGGTTAGAGATTTGTTTAAAAGATACATAGTTACGAGCAACTCAACAATGTATTACAAAAATAAAGTAAAAAATGAAAATGAACACGGTTCTGCGCGTTAAATTTTTTCCCCTATTACTTATTACCCGACTCTACCAAACGCCATGGAAAAAACCAATGGTATGATAAAGCTGCACACCAGAAAGTACCAATTCTATATTGGTTTGATTTGATATTCACGTGTTGAAAACTGATATACAGTACCAATTCTATATTAGAATTGGTTTGATTTGATATTCACGTGTTGAAAACTGATATACCTACTCCACTATGTTCAATGAAAGCTCTTTCTGACAAATTGATGATTTTGCAATCGTTTGATAAGGAAAGAGAGAAGATTAAAAAAAATAAAGAGAGAGAAGATTATTTGAAAATTTCCGCAGTTTTCCAATCACACTCATTGTAAGTTCAATCAATAAATGTAGTTTAATATAAAGAAAATAGGTTAGAACTTTGGAAATGAAAAAAATCACAATATTTGTGTACTACAAAAATAAATTCAATAGTATTATTGAATGGATGCTCTAGCCTCAAATTAGAAGGAAAAAGTACTTTCTATTTTACTACTAAAATCTATCTTATTAAAAGAAAAGTACAAATTTGATCAAAAAAGAAAAAAGAAAAGTACCAATATAGATTGACTTTAAGATTTATCACTTATTTAAAATAAAATGCCAATAAAGTATTAAATAATTCTAAGAAGTTATAAATATCTTTTCATAATTTAATTAAATCATTTTCTGACAAAAAATAATTAAATCATTTCCTAAATTAAGTTATTTTATATTATTTAGTATTTTCATCTCAAAAATTTGGGAGAGCTTATTAAATTGATGATTTGGTTGATTTTTTTTGGTCCAAATCTCACCTTATTGGAATTAGCATTTACAAAAGTTATCTTAAATCCTTGCTTATTGGAGCTATCATTTATACAAACTCTATCAAATTCACCTATATTGGAAAATAAGGTTTTCATCTAGAAAACATTTTAAAAATTATTTGGAAAGTATTTGAAAATGATATATTGTTAAAATTGAGTGAACAAAATTTCATCCCGTGAGAAAGTCAATATTTGTCGAATGTTTAGTATGATGTACGGATCAATACTTTTTACTTGTAAACTATTTAATTTTTGTGTTGTAAACATTTTAAAATATAGTAAATAATTAGATAACATTTTTATACTCCCTCTATTTTTATATACAAGTAGTTTTGCCTAAAAGTACAAGTATTTAGAAAAACATGTTCATAGCTTTAGCATTTAATTAAAAGGAAAAAAAACCAATAACAAATTACATTTCTGATTTTACTTTTAATTTTTTTGTTTAAATACTATTTTATTTATATTACTTTCAATACTGAATTTTGAAAGCAAATTGCATTCTGAAACAAACAAAATTCGTCAAAACTAGTTATATATAAACAGAGGGAGTATATATATAGGTAGCTCTAGTTTCGTTTTACATTTGAAGTTAACAAGTTAAATTAATGAATATCCATGGTCCATCACAAATGGCCACCGGTAAAAACCTATTAATATCAATTCTCAAATACGCGCGTCGAATGTGCATTCAAATTATATATTACTACTTACTAGTACCACACTACCACCTAACCTGTCAACTACTATAACACAGATAGCAATTCACAATCAATTTTCATATTTTCGATAAAGGTCGTAACCATAGCTCTGCAAGAAATTGCATTAATATTTCGGTAGCAGGTATAATAGGACACTATTATTTGTAGGTTAAAAAACTTGAACGGTGTCGATGAAACAAAATAATATTTTCATGTCCTGAAAGATTGAATGCCAAATGAGATTAGGAAGGTGACATAAGAATACTGTCACGATCCCTTGGCTGCGACTGGCGAGGTAGAGAAAAGCTAACTTGTTTTGCTCTTCTCTCTGTCTATATATATAAATGTTCTCCAACATTTGTTGACACTCTAGTGTTCCCCCCTGATAAATAAATAACACATCGCATCGTCTCCACCTCTTCCCAATCTTTTCGTATTGTCTCCACTTGTTTCGGAGGTTGGTTTTGCTTTCAACAAATGGCGGAAGAGCATGCAGAGTGTTTGCTGGAGAACAAGTTCCATGAGAACTGCCCTGGCTGCAAGGTTGATCAAATGAAGAGGCTTCGCCGTGGCTTCCCTTTCTCCGAGCTTCTTACCGTTTGGCTCATCGTCTTGTCTACCGGTAAAATTCTTTTTTTTTTCTTGGAGATTGAATAATAATATAAGATGATGAAGATAATTTTTTTTTATGGTTTCTCTGAAAATGTTTTCCTTTGTAAAATTTTCAGCTCTGCCCGTTTCCTCTCTTTTCCCATTTCTTTACTATATGGTACGTATCCACAAAATGCTTTATGGTATTTTTCTTCACTTGAACACATATGATTAGTCTAGTAACGTGTTTGGTGATAATTAGTAAAACTTGGTGTGGTTAATTTTTTTATGGTTTTTGTTTTGGTAGATTGGTGATTTTAACATAGCAAAGAAGGAAGAAGACATTGGGTTCTATGCTGGATTTGTTGGTGTGTTATCCGCGTATTAATCTCTCTTTGTTTTGTTTTTTGATATATAACCAAGAAGTTCGAGACCACTACTTTAGATTACAAACTATGCCTTTTTTCAAACTCACGTTGTCTCCATATATACCTTCGAAGGTTGCTCTCTCTTGCTCGGACGAACGTCGACATCTGTCGTCTGGGGTATTGTGGCTGATCGTTATGGTAGAAAACGTGTAATCCTCATAGGAACTGCTTCAGTGTTAGTAATCTTTACATTGTTTCAATTCAACTCTTTCTCATACATTTTTTTTGTTTATTTATCTAAACTACCCTTCAAATGTTTCTGTCACAGGGTCATTTTCAATACTCTGTTTGGCCTAAGTGTAAATTTCTGGATGGCCATCATCACAAGGTTTTGCCTCGGTTGTTTCAATGGCTTACTTGGTCCTATAAAGGTGCTTTCCTGTCCTGTTTTGTGACATTGTTGCATACTTAATTCCATTTAATTTCTTAAAGCTCATTAAACAGAAAAATGTTTATGAACTCAGGCTTACGCAGTGGAAATATTCCATGATGAATATCAAGGTTTAGCACTCTCATCTGTAAGCAGGTCCAGACATGTATTTTTACTTTTCTAATTGAGTAGAGTAATTTAGAATCTTATCAAATCATGTAGGTTAGTACAGCATGGGGCATTGGACTCATCATTGGTCCTGCTATGGGAGGCTTTCTTGCTCAGGTTTTCTCAGTAACAAAAAAAAACACATTTATATCTTTTCTTTTTTTCACCCACCCTTCTTGATTGATTCTTGTTTAATCTCCTGATATTGTAGCCTGCAAAGCAATATCCAAGTTTATTCTCAGAGGAATCGGTTTTTGGGAAGTAAGTATTACTTACTTCACCTCCACTTCACTTTCGTTCAACGTTTATATATATTTTCAGTGGTCTTTATAAATCATAATGCAGGTTTCCCTACTTCTTACCGTGCTTAGCAATATCTTGCTTTGCACTTTTGGTTACCATAGTTTCATTCAGGATTCCGGTAGGCTTTTTTACTCTCTCATGCTTCATTGAAACTCCTACATTTACTGTGTGTTAGCTTAACCTTAAAGTTGTTTTTTTTCTCCAGGAGACATTGCACAATCACAAGATTAATAATGATGCATCATCATCACCTGACAAGTCTTTTGATGCTCACAAAGCTTTGTCTCATGACCCTGAATCTCATAAAGCGACAGAGAGAAATGAGAAAAGCTCTCTTCTAAAGAACTGGCCACTAATATCCTCTATTATCGTCTACTGCATCTTTTCACTTCATGATATGGCTTACACAGAGGTGCCACTTCTCTTCCTCCAACATCCATTTTTGTTGTTTATTTGGCCACAATAAGTTAAAAACTTGAGTTTTCTTTCTCCGATAGATCTTTTCATTATGGGCAAACAGCCCGAGGAAATATGGAGGTTTGGGATACTCATCTGCCGATGTTGGTTCTGTTCTTGCAATTTCAGGTGTGTTCAATGCTTAACATTTTCTATAGAAATAAATTTCTATGGCCTAAACAGTAACTACTTTTCTCTATAGGGCTTGGTCTCCTTATCTTTCAGCTTTCGCTCTACTCTTACGCGGAGAGACTCTTAGGACCAACCATGGTTACACGTATCTCTGGGGTAACCATTTCTAAAGTTTGTTGGTCTCACTACAAACCTTATGACACTAAGAGCATGATTATTGGAGTTTTTTATGGTGGAGTTCTTAGCGGATTATAAGAAATCGTCTCTTAACTTTTAACTAAAAAATCTAAGAACTGATTCTTAAATAAGACCTAAGAACTCCCCCTTAATCATGCTTAAAGCAAGAAAAATCTAAATCTTGTGCTTGTTTTTTGTTAAAAATACTCAACAGAGTTTGGCGTTAGTTCTCTTATCAACTTACCCTCTAATAGCAAAGCTATCTGGTTTAGCCCTTTACCTGGCACTAAACTGTGCATCCGTAGCAAAGAATGTTTTAGCCGTAATAAGTATTTTCAGATTCCATTTTCTAAAACTAGGTAAAACTGGAAACAAAACTAACGTGGTTCTTTATTATTGACAAAAACAGAGACAAGACCAAAGAGGAGCAGCTAATGGGATGGCCATGACAGCCATGTCTCTTTTTAAAGCAATAGGTCCAGCAGCAGCAGGCATCATGTATACAAAACAATTTTATGCTTCTTCAAATGTATTCAACTATTTTTCTCTCTTCGTTCCCTATTTAATATTTTCTCCTTTGTTTCGGTTTCATGGCAGCTATTCTTGGAGCGAGAAACGTCTGGATGCTGCTTTTCTCCCTGGTAATGTGAACTCGTCATGTTCATATACATTTTGTGCTCATTAGCTGCATGGGTTTAGAATTCAAAACTCGACCAAGTGAGATAAAAAAAGAAGAAAATGGTTTGCTTTTGAACGTGCAGGCACACAAATGGTATTCTTTATCCTCAGTACGGTCTTGGCACTCGGGGTTGTAATGACGTTCAAACCATTTCTTGCCCAAATACAACACTAGAGATCAATGAGCTTTTGATTGTAATCGAAGTACATACCACTGGTGTATTTTACTTTAGATCGTATTAGTCTGATGCCAAGTTAGTTAGGCCATCCACACAATGGTGGATTCCACAAAGGAATCCGTGGCCATTATTTTATTATATTTTTGTTTAATTGAATAGCTAAAGACTTTAAATTAAAAATTGAGCCCAACGGTGGATTCGATTGAGTAATCCTTATATTCATAAATAAACGAGATTCAAAATCGGAAGGGACGACGGAGACCAGAGACCTTAGAGCTTCTCACACAGCGTCTCCCTCTTCTCATCCCTTAGTGAAAGCTCGTGAACCTTCATCTTATCTACTCTGTTTCTCACCACCACAACTCTGAAACGCAGTGCCGGCGTTCAAGTCGATCATCAGCTTCCGCGACTCCATTGCCGACACAGGAAACTTGCTCGGCCTCTCTGATCCTAACGATCTTCCTCGTCGCACGTTCCGTCCATACGGAGACACATTCTTCCACCATCCCACGGGCCGTTTCTCAAACGGTCGCCTCATCATCGATTTCATTGGTACTTGTCCCCATTCTTCCAATCGTTCCAATCGTTGCGCGCCACGTCAATACGGACTCGAGTCCGTAAACCTCTTATCTAAGGATTGTTCCTTACCATTCTTTTTTTTTAAATAATTTCCCACACGTGTTAACATATGTTTTAGAGCTAAAGATTCGTCCTGAGACGCCGTTGCGGCTGCTCTTACGAGAACACAACTTGTTACAGTGTATTATTACTACCATATCAGTAATACAAAAAAAGTAAAAAAATTGAACACGGTTCTGCGCCTTAGAAGGTGATTGGCAATGGCTGTAGGTGCTTTAGGCAACTATTTTTCTTTCTAAAATATTTTTATAAAGCAATCATGTTTTGATTCTAAAAAATAAAGCTACAACAAAATAATTAGAAAAAGAAATATTTTAGCTGTCAAAATCATTTCTTCTACAGTTTTTATTAAGTGTTGTGGAAATGAATCTACAACCAAAAAAAAAAATAAAACCAAAACAAAAACTTCATAGTATATTTTCTAAATAAAAAAATCTAAATTACATTAACAACCAATCAACCCCTTAATGTTTCTTTCCCCTACAAGGCTACAGCTTATAACTTATGTATTTTACATCATCTGTGGAGTGTGATTTACAGAAATCTTGTAAGAATGCATTTTTTTAACACTGATTGTATTTTGTAATCTGAAGTTCGGATAAGTCTATATGCGGTCGATATGGTAATACTTAACCTAAGCAACTCAGTGGTTTCCTTAAATATCTGGAGCAGTCAAAGGCTGCTCTGCTTCGGGAACAGCCATCGGGTTGCTCCGTTAGTTTGTGCGCGGGAACACTAATTTTCGACATTCTTTCGTCAGTCGTTTCTCTACAAACCTTTATATCTACTCCAGACTTGAAATGATTCTAAAATGACTAAGGAGGGTGTATTCAACTGAAAATTTTAGGTGATTTGTATTAAAATGACAAATCCACTGTTACTGAAAAATAAATTTCAAAAACTCAATTAAAATATACTATTGTTGAACTTGACATTTCGTAAAGTACTCTGAAATTCAGTGTTATTGAAAATATTTTAAGTTGTGGTAAAGTTATTAGATAATTTTAGGGTGTTTGGGTGGAGTTTCTTAGTTAAAAAAAATTGAAACACAAATCCCATGGTTTTAAGTGATATTCTAGAGTGGTTTAACAAAAATCACACAAATCTCTGTAACTTATTGGAATCATCTACAACTCCAAAAAAAATCAAATCACCTCAAATGTTAATTTGAACACACCCTCCGAAAAGAATTGGATAAAGACTCTAATACATTTTAGAAAACATATGTACAGTGTGTCAAAAACACAACATATCACTGAGTCCCCAAAACTTTCCTAATTAAAATCGAGTCTTGGTGATGGTTTTAGAAAGTGACTTTAGATTATTTAATAATGAAGTTTACATGGAATACCGGAACTCCATCAAACCCATTCTTACTAGCTGAGGATTTGAGCTGGAAGACAAGACAAATGTACTTTTCAGATAAGACTAAAATGACAAATAATGAAATATATGTTGAAGCTTGTAGCACGAACCAACCTCCAAAGCGTTCTTTATTTGGATAGGATCCGGCAAGAAGCGAAAAGAAATCCCCTCAACTTTTAACAAGTACACATGTCAACAAAAACCTTCTATAAACCTATGGGAATGCATTCAACTAACAAAACATGAATGTCGTAGAAGGATACACGCAAATACTACATAAAAAGTTTCGCAAATGTAGTTGCAAGTTCCAAGCAAAATTTAAAGTGGACGATAATCATGCATTATTTCTTACTGTTTATTTCAGAGAGAACCTATTAATTTTTGATCAAGAACTCAGTATACACACTATTATGAACCAAGTAGATGAACAAGTAAACTGAGACTTAACTCCTAAACCTTCCATACCAAAACAAGTGTTTCATGGATAATCAAAGTCAATAATAAGTGGATTACAGCTTGATAACCTTGAACCAACATGTACCATTTACCACTTATTCATACAAACAACTTTACATTCTGGTATGTAAGAACCAAGAGATTGAATGGTGTTTTAAGACTTGAGAGTAAGAGAGAAAAATAAAAGATAACTGAAACTGATTGAGCTCTTTGGGCAATGATAATATATATAGCAAAATCTTAAGAGCTGTTTTATCAAACTGAAACTATATACTGTGTCTCTCAACTTTTTTCCTCTTTGATCACCTCCTGCATGTGTTGTCCATAACTTCTTCCTGGTGGGATGAATATTACACCTTCCCAACCTGAATTCTTCTCGCTCCTCTATATTTATTCGTCATTCAATACACATTCTATTAGATCACTCTTTTTATGAATTCATATTTTTCTAATTTCTTTACACACAATGATAATTACCTCCATTTTCCTCAAGACATCTTCCAAACTCCCAACCTGTGAAAGTACAAGACTATTAGTTCAATCGTGAATGTAAGAAGACACTTGACAGACCAATTTTGTGGGATTTTACTAATAATATTGATCTATGTTTTGGCTTAATACAAGGTTGATATGTGACTATGGTTAGATAGATTAATTAGGACATTTTACATTTAAGGTTTTGTTAGTTTTCTATTTAATAATTAGTTTTGAAGTTATACTTTTTTAATATTATTTTAAAGGTTTTCTTTATTCTACAAAGTTGTATCCCTATATAAGGGTTTTCATATGATTAATAATAAACAAGCTTAATCATAAACAAGCTTCCAAGAATTAAAGGGGCCAGATGATACTATCCACGAACATGTATCGACCAAGCAGTTGAGTCGCGTCAAGGAGTTTGGTACTGGTGACTTTGTTCTTCATAGCCCTTCGCTTGGAAAAGTTTGTGAAACATTTCAAGATTTGACTTTGTGTTTGCAAGATGGTTCCAATTCTACAAGGAAGAATGTTCGTCCCAGTCGATACTTACCAATTCGTGATAACAACTTCGTAGTAGATCAAGAGTTTCCTTATCACATTGGCCAGCGTGTCCAACTATGCAACTCAAAAAACACTACAAGAAAATAGTTCAAATTTTGACCACTTTATCCATCAGAAAATGGTCAAAACATGTCTTTATGTCCAATTTAGCATCTATACTATTAAAGCAGAATCCCTATTAAGATTATGCATTTAGGTTTTCAAGTTAATTACAAGGAAATGCCATTCATCAATTGCTTTTTTTTTTAAATTTTTTAAAAGAAAATTACCTAATTACAATTAAAATCTGGCGGATGTATTAATTTTGGTGGGCCCTCGATCTAACCCATTTTATATCTCATCCAATGGTAAATTATTAAGAAACCTTAAAAAATTTAACTTATTACTAAACAGTTAATAACTAGAAAAATATATTCCACGTAACGAATGTGTTACAAAATCGTCTAGGTAACTATACAAACTATATTTCACTACACTATACGGAAATATACAATCCCTAAACTGTATAATATTACGAAAATTTACAAGAATTTAACATAGGTTATAGAAATAAATTTACAACGTTCTGACTTTAATATATTACCAATATATTTGTCAATGAATTTTGTTTCTGTAAATAATTTTTTTAATCTGACTAATATTCTAAATTGGTGATATTATAATATTTATTGTAATAAATCTACCCATTTTTAATATGTTTCACTTTGATTAAATAAAATACTAAATTCAGTTGATATTAATATTATTTGATTATATGATATATCAACCTATATATGTTTTACAATTACAGTATTTCAAATTATTTCATAAATATGTAAATATTATCATGTATGGTTTGAATGACACATTGTTCATTTATATTACGATAAAATAAATCTGGACCAATGATAAAAAGGTTTAAAAAAATTATACTATAGTTTCAAAACTTTATAATATAAATAAAATAAATATGTGGTAGGTTATTTAAATGAATTATCTCATATTCATAAAATGATATTAATATAAATTTAAATTTAATAATATATACTTTAAAACAAAAAAAATTATAAAACATATGTATAAATTTTGAAATTTCATTAAATAATTTTTCAAAAACATTAATCCTGCGCTTTGAAACACAAAACAGAATAAATGGTTAAAATTCAATAGAAAAAATCTGACCATGTTCGGATCTTTTTCTGACCGTTTTTCTGATGATATTAAAAGTGGTCAAGACTTAGTCACAAATTTCTGACCATTTTTGTAACCAATTTAGTTCGACAGTAAATTTTGACCACCTTTTGTCCAATTCGCTTAATCAACATAAAATGGCCAGTTTATGGTTGAAAATATTTTGGACCGATTTATGTGGTCAGAAATTTGGTCAGAAATGTTATGTTTTCTTGTAGTGAAACCCCAATCAGTCAGTAGCTACTGTTTCAAGTGTTGACTGTAGTTTTGTTCATGTGGAATGGCTGGCTTCCGCTGGTGTTGGTCGGGATGCTTCTATTACCCTACTCAAAGTGCAGGATCCTAGTGATCTGACGTTGTTATCGCCCCTGATTCATACGAAGTTGAAAGTGGGTGACTGGTGCCGCACAAAAGATGGAAGCTTAGGAGGAACTCTATTGATCGTTAATAGCAGAACATATGTTGATGTAGTCTGGCAGGGTGGTACAGTAGACTTTGGACGGGAAGCAACAACATTGATTCCAACTGGGACAACTCCTGATTTGTTATAGATGGAGAATCTTATAGATGATGATGGTGATAATAACACAGCTGGACCTGAGCGGCCTGTTGGGGTTGTTAAAAGTTTGGATCCAAAAGAACGTACCGATATTGTGAGATGGTTGATACCGCTTCATAGGGCAGAAGAACCTTGTCAGTTTGAGAGTGAAGAAACTGTTAGCGTTTACGAGCTAGTCCCCCATCCTGATTATGACTACTACGGTCATGGGGATGTTGTTGTTCGACTATCACCTTCTGCTGGAGACTCTTTAGAGGATGCAGCGAAGCATGGAAATGATCAATAAGACAAAGTCAATGCGCATCTCTCTTGGTTTGGAATTATTACTGGCCTAAAGGATGGTGCTTTTAAAGTATAATAGGCCGATGGAGTCGCATCAAAGGTTAGTCAAACTCAACTGGTCTATTCCCTTACCATCCTTATTGGTCTGGTTTTCTCCTCGTAAATTGATTTGCATCATGTACTAAATGTTGTTTTGCTTTAATATACTTGCTTTCATGTTCCTCACAACAAGAAGCTCAGACTGCAGAGGAAAATAATTTACGTACGTACGATAGATGGGAATCAAGCGAAGACATAGCAAAAACACCAAAACAAAAGGAAACTTCATTGCTTTTGAGGAGCGGAAAGAATGGTTTTACTTGTAACGAACATGTAATGAAGTTTACCTGGAATACCGGAACTCCATCAGACCCATTCTTACTAGCATAGGATTTGAGCTGGAACACACGAAAATGTAGCATTGGGTTAAGACTAACAGGACAAACAACTAACTAAGCAAATAAAAGCTACATGAGAACTGTACGATGAAGCTTGTAGCATGAACCAACCTCCAAATGGGCATACCAGTTCAAATGGACATTATTTTTTTTAAGCCCAAATTGTACCAGACCAAATTGTCCAGACCAAATTGGCTCATTCCAAATGGGCATTCCGCAAAGCTCAAATACAGTTTCTGCTTTAACATGCTAAATCCATAAAAACATAAGTTTCATACATTAAGGTTCATATGTTTTACACATCCACAATATGATTTCACGGGTTTTAGCGAGAATAACGTGATTTTATCGTTTTGGCGGGAAAACATGATTTTATCGTTTTGGCGGGAAAACGTGATTTTATCGTTTTACCGGGAAAATACGATTTGACGGTTTTAGCCGAGAAAACATAATTTCACGGTTTTGGCGGAACTCATGTTTTTGCTGTTTTGACGGTAAAACACGATTTCATAGTTTTGGCGGGAAAACGCGATTTCACGGTTTTGACGGGAAAACATGATTTTACGGTTTTGGCGAGAAAATGCAATTTCACAGTTTTGGCGGAAAAACACGATTTCACGGGTTTGGCGGGAAAAGCGATTTCACGGGTTTGGCGGGAAAAAAAATTTTAGCGGAAAATGCGATTGTACGGTTTTGGTAAGAAAACGTGATTTCACGATTTTGGTGGGAAAATTGAATTTTTCGATTTTGGCGGAAAACAACAATTTTGCAAATTTAACAGAGAAGACAAAAAGTGAAATTGATTTTAGATTTCTTATCCCTTCAATACTAACCCTAAATATTTTAACACATGGCGGTCTATGTCCATTTAGTTTTGTCCATTGGCTTTGGACGTATCTGGATATAGTTTATTTGGACAGAAAATATTTTAGGTAGATTTAGGCGTAGTCCATATAGATTTAGACATGGACGGCCGCTATAGACAATGTGTCCAATTGACATCGCTATCAATATATAATGATGTTTCGAGAATAATATAGCAGGAACCAACAAACTTTATAATACGGAACTCTTCATGAAACAACAAGTTTGGGACTACGATGTTACAGAAATCTTTGGTCGAATATTTCGTCCGTGATTTGCATTCTATTGATTAGAATCAAATCTTGGTGATGATTTCAGAAAGCGACTTAGATTTAATTATGATGATTACTAGCGTACAAAGTATATACACTGATGTTTGGAGAATATTATACAGGAGAAAACAAACTTGTAATACGGAACTCAACCTTCATGAAACAACAAATCTCAACCGTTAAACCCTTATCGAACCGCAGACGTGTCGCCTCATTTTCATTGCAGTAGCTTACACGTCAACGCACAAGATAACGATCTCCTTCTCCACCATTCTATTTCTTCACGTGTGTTTTTTTTTCTTGCAACAACATGCACTTATTAGAGACAAAAAAAGAAAAGAAAAACAAAACTAAAATCGCAGACTTTTATGGAGATTGTGCTTCACGCACATGGCATAATCTCTGGTGGATTCTGCTTTCGTACCATAGTTGTCATCAATAATTAATATAATAATAATAAACGTTACTGATGACTACGACCAAAAAGTCGTGATAAAAGAAATGTAAAAGAAACAGTAACTTCTTTACACCAACCACACAAAAATAATAACGTAATCCGATTGTAAAGAAGAAGACTTTTTTTGCAAAACATTCTTTAAAAAACAAAAAACGACCGCCGTCGCCGGGAAGTGACGTCACCTCCGAACCTACTAAATGGGTGCCACAGACCCCGTAAAGGTTTCTCCTTTCCTACGAATTACTCTTCTTTACGATGAATAATCTTTTTAACGATCAGTTTATTTGCATTAAAGGCTGTGGAAGAGAGAGAAAACAGAGGAGGAGAAGAAGAAACAGAGAAGAAGCAGAAGAAGAAGAAACAGAGAGGAGTAAAAGCTGATGATGAGGAAGGAGACAAAGACGAACTCAACCACCACAGATTCTTAGCGAGCTTGAACAGATTGAACCCAACGAACCCTCTTCGGATCATTGTCAACAATGGCGGCGGCGGTAGATTCACCACTCCGCCTCCTCCTCCTCCTAACCTCCGATCTTCCTCAAGAGCTCCTCCGCCGATACAGACTCCTCCCGTTCGCGCGCAACCGCCGGAAGAGCCTCACCCTCCGCCGTCTCCGTCTCCGTCAACACCACCGCAGCCTCCGGTTCAGCATCAGTCTCGTTCCCTATTCACACAAACCCCTCAAGTAAACTCTCCTCTCCCTTCTACTTTTGTATCTCTGTCGGAAACTTACTATTTTTAGTCTTTCATGTCTCAAAGTTTCCTAATTTGTTTTTGGCTGCAAGGAAACTTTCGCATCATCATTGAACTCATCAAAGTACACTAACAAGTTCTTTCTCCTCCTCTTCATCCTTCACAAGATCGTTGCTATCGGTTTCGTATGCTTCCTCGTCTTCAGAGGCGTACAGGGTCTAATCGGTTCCAACGGCAGCGTCAAAAGAAAAGAACAGAGAATCCTCAGATTCTTACTTCCACAAGTCGAAGCCGCGTCTCTGCTAAGCATCATACTCGCCTTCTCCTGGCAAATGGCGATCCGTCTCTGGCCTGAGTTCATGATCCACTTCATTCTCTGGAGCACATTCTTGATGTCTCTCTCCTCAGGAATCCTCTTGCTCTGTTTCCAAATGCCAGCAACCGATGCTGTTGGGGTTGCCCTCATCGCCTTCTCTATAGGAAACGGTTTATATGCTTGCTGGGTCACTCGCAGGATCAAGTTCTGCACCAAGATACTAGTCAAGTCTTTGGAACCTGTTTCGAAGTTCTCTGACTTGAACTTGCCAACCTACTACATGCTAGCCGCTGGTTTCTTCTGGATGTCGCTTTGGATCTTCGGCGTCATCGGTGCGTTGAACTTTTACTTCCCGCCGTTAGTGATTATCGGTTTGGTGTTGAGCTTGGCTTGGACCACGGAAGTGATGAGGAATGTTGTTAATCTAACGGTTAGTAGAGTCGTTGCTCTGTTCTATCTTAGAGGGATGCAGTCTAGTACACGGTTTAGTTTCCAAAGAGCTTTGTCTCGTAACTTAGGGAGCGCGTGTTTGGGATCTCTCTTTGTTCCGACGATAGAAGCTCTTAGGATCGTGGCGAGAGGGTTGAACTTGCTTAAGGGTGAAGATGAGTTCATGTTTTGCTGCGCTAACTGCTGTCTTAAACTCATGACGTTCATATTCGAGCATGGCAATGGATGGGCCTTTGTGCAGGTAATTATTATTATTTTAGTAAATGTTTTTTCACTAAGTTTTATTTATTTTCTGTTGTTTGAGTTAAATGTTTTTGTGTCTGTGTGTGAGACAGATAGCAGCGTATGGGAAAGGGTTTGTGAGGGCGTCACAAGACACGTGGAAACTTTTTGAGGATGTAGATATGGTTGAGATCGTAGATGCAGACATAACAAGCTCTATATGTTTCCTCACAGGGATATGCAGTGGCTGCGTCTGTGTTATTGTCGCGGCGGCTTGGACGCACACGGTTTACAAGCCTTTTACAGCCACCATCTCCTTGCTTGCCTTCTTCATTGGTTACCTCATGGTAAAATCACAGTCAGATTTTTGGTTTTATTCAATCAATATTCTTCTCATTATCATACCCTTTGGATGTTGTGTTGAAACAGACGAGGATATCAATGGCATTGCCTCACGCATGCGTGAGTTGCTACTACGCATGCTATGCGGAGAATCCAGAAAGCAGATTCTTTGACAAAACCATAAAAGAAAGACAAGCTTTGATAAAAAATGGTCGTGTTGTTGTCCACACTCCTAGAGTCCGTCGTGCTCTAGCCTAGCCCGGCGCTGACTGCTTAACTCTCTTCTTCTTTTTTTCATTCTTGCCTAATTGAAATGGTAAGGTGTTAAAAAAATCAGAAACCAAACTTAGTTTTTTCTTTTAAATGTATTTAAAATTTGATTATAGTTAGTATGAGAAAGTGCTAGTGTCAATATCAGTGGGTTGGGGAAGAAAGAATGTGGTTCATGACTCCATGTCATGAACACAATCCAACTAAGCAAAGTTGGTTGAGCCTTTTTACTTCTTCTTTGTTGTTGTTGAAACCCATCATTAACTTTCGGTACATATATTTGTTTCTTCATCATTTGTTGGTTCCTATCTGTACAACATGTTTATATTCCTTTCTCTATTTCGGTAAGTAGTTGATTATTTATTAGTTATAATTTAGGACGTCATGCATCTGCGTGGTCCGGTCCATATTGATGAATATAGTTCCTACGAATTATTTCGATTAGTAGTAATTTTGCCAGCAAAGAAGCAGCCATAAGTTGTCTACGAAGGACCACTAGCAATAACCATAAATGCACACTGCCGGCTATAGAATAGCTTGACAAGGCTGAAATGTTGTTTGTAGAGATGGTGCATGTGGGATTTGACAAATGCGTTGTCGCATGGTGTATAATTAATGAGGCTATTGCAGGACATGAAAGTGGAACGAACCAGGCTCCATGTGATAATCTATTTCCTCTGCTCTGAAAGCTGGTCTTGATTCCCATATCGGATGGTTGCAGTAAAGCTTTGACACAGCAAAAAACTAGTGCTTCAATATATTCGAATATGAAGAACATAAGAACTTTTCAGGTTTCTTGGGTTGAAAAGGAAACTATAGCTATCTTGCAAACAGAAGATTTCAGCTGATACATAGAAAAAAAGACTGGCTAGATATCAAAGTACAACCAAAGGAAGACAATGAAGAAAGCCACAATAGTAATGTATTTCGACACTCAAATCATATGAATGGAAACCAGTGAGCAGTCTTAGAGCTAGCAAGCGAACACACCCCCAATAAACTCAGTCTCACTTTGACGTTGTTGCTTTAGCATCTTCGGCTTGAGTTGTTTCTACTGCATCACCGGAACAACACATGATGATGATGATGACCATGACCATGGCTACTGCTTTGCTGATGGTTCTGCTTACCCTTAAAATACTTCCGCATGTCATACGCATCCTCTCCATCCGCGTAATACTTGGCCTCCACATCGTGAATCTTGTAACCTAAAGTCTCCGTGTACAGATGAAACGCTGCTCTGTTACTCCTCCTCACGTGAAGCGAAACATACTCCGCCTCATAAACCTGCCAAACAAAAACCCCCTCAACACTCTCATCTAAACAATTCAACTATCACTACTCTCAATCAAGAAACCCTAAATACAATTCTAAACAAACCTGATCCATGGCAGCCTGAGCGGCGGTCATGAGCTTAGTGGCGAGACCGAGCTTCCGGTGAGTACGGAGAACGGCGAGGGAAGTGATGTGACCGTGGCACTCGTTGCTCTCCTCGTCCATCTTGGCGAGGACGTAGCCGACGATGCGGCCGTTGTAGTCCTCGGCGACGTAGAGGAGCTGAGGCCAGGAGAGGATGTGGTAGAGGTAGTACTTCATCTGGTAGTTCTCGGGGAGGCACATGAGGTTGCAGGCTTGCATCGCCAGCAGATCGTCCACCGTCGCTCGCCTGATGCACACCATGGCTGCTGCTGCTGCTGCTGCTCGATTCTCTCTCGAATGGGGCTTAGGGTTTCGGTCTAGTGGTTTTGGGAATTTTAATCGGGAGATGAGTTTTAATTACGGAGAAATATGGGGTCCTTTTTGAAAATTTATATTTGAGGGGGCATTTAATAATTTAGTAAGACTTCTTATTTTGGACTCATAGTCCAATTGGGCCTTCAGGTTATTTGTGTAATGAAGTAGGAAGAAGATTACTAAATATGTATGTAGTACTTATGATGTTCTATAGTTAAACTGTAATGTTAATTGATATTAAACTCTCAACTAGTTATTATATCTTTGTGATTTGGAGAGACAAGATGAAAGTTAAATCAGAAGAAAAAGGGACAAAGAGTGAGGTTAGACTAGGATCAGAGATGAGAACAACATTGGATTCTTCTCTTTCTAACATTGGTTTTGAAATAATGGGATACTTGCTACAAGAGGAAACATTATGTGAGCCTCGCACTCCCATATTTCTAATGTGGCTAAATGGTTCCTTTGGTGGTGCTCGTCGTTACTGAATCACTTGATGGGCTCTCTCTATTTCCTTCACGCCTCCTTCTAGCCTGTGCTTCTCCCGGCAACCTTTCCAGAACACACACATAAGATTATGAATTATTTTACTGCTAAGAGAAGATCAACAAAGGCTTATCAATCAGCTAGAATGGGGTTCCTATCTTGCAACAAATGACAGGAGAAAGAGTTTAAAAAAAAAAAAGAAGGAAAACAATACCCCAATTGCAGTGTTGTGTCTGAATTGGTCTTCTGGAGGCTGTAGTTAGTGTCGTCCACGCCAGAGTTGTTTACGAGAGAGTTCTTGGGATCTATAGCGAAGCATGTGATGTAGGATGGAGCATAGTTTTGGTTGATGGACGGGAGAAAACTTCTGAGTTCTTGAACCTATTTCAAAGAGATATGACAGATTATATAAGTCGAACAATGAAGAAATATATTTGTTTCAACATAAAGATATAAGAATGGTTTCCATTCACCTGTCTACGTAAGGTCTCGTTTTCCAGCTCTGCGCGCTGTTTCTGCGAAGTTAAATAATTATCGATCAGTGATCTTTTTTTGCGCTACGTCTCTATGTTACCGGGTACATATATATACCGGGTTAACAGAAATGATATATATATAGTAGGCACTAACCAATAGCGCACATGAGTTGTAAATTGGTTACATCAAAATCATGTGACCTCTTACATGATCAGTTGGAAGAAAAACAGGAAAAGCAAGTGTCTCTTATAACTCAAGAATTACCTTGAGACGTGATTCTTCAAGTTGTTTAGTCAACAATAGTTCCTGAAATCACACAACCTTTTATCCGTTAAAATGCAAATACATTTTGTGAAAGATGAATGGGGGAAGAGTGAAACTACTAGTTTTTTTATCACCTTTCGCTCTCTCACAGATACCAACGAGATATTTAGTTGCTGTTCAAGGTGTTGTAGCTCTTTCAAGCACAGAGCATTCAAGCCCTTACCTTGCAGTTGTCTGAAAACACACACAAAGATAGACCATATAAAAACACAAAAAGTGGTCTCTGATTAAGGAAGAGTAAAGTAACATGCAAGTGGGACTAATTAATTAGGTTTCGTACAAATGTTTCTCCTGAAGCTTTGAGATCTCATCCCTTAAAAGGTCCACCTCTGTACACTCCTCCTGGTTCTAGACAACATACCAAGTTCCGATGCATCAAGACAGAACACGTGAATCTAGACACAAAAACAATTTTAACATATATGACACAGAAGAATTTCTAACCTCAGGTTTATAACTAATCAGAGGAGCATCTGCAGAAGGGTTGTAGTTGCCGTATCTCAAAAGCGTTTTCTTCATGCTGAAATCAAAGTTTACAAGTACGAAATGTGAGGATTAATTCAAGTATGACTCTCTTGATAGCTCAATCAGAAAATTCTTGAAGTAAAAATGAATCTGAAGAAAACATGCAGGAACCATTTTCACCACTGAGGCAAATACAAAAACACTAATAGTAACACATCTTAACTAAGTATCCCTTGAAATCGATTGAAGACGCAGCCATAGACATGCAAATATTATAAAAAGGATCGAATGAAGAAATGATGATTACCACCTAGTACTTGAGAACTCGAAGAGCTTGCCGGACTTGGAGAAGACAATGACGGCAACCTCAGAGTCGCAAAGAACAGAGAGCTCATGAGCCTTCTTGAGCAAACCAGCACGCCTCTTGGAGAAAGTAACTTGTCTACTATTCGCATTCTCGATCCTTTTTATCTCTATTTTGCCACGACCCATTCTTCTTCTTTCTCTTTACCCCGGAATGTGAATATGAACTATGAAGAGAGGAAAGGCCAAGGTTTAAATCTTCTCTTCTGTCTTTCAATTCCTTTTTGGGTCATAGCTAGTCTATAAAGGGAAGACAAGGATTGCTAAATTTAGATGGAATATTTTCTGTTTCTAGAAAAGAAAAAGGAAAAGAAACTAAAACTGTTTGGTGTGTTGCATGGGCACTGTTTTGCGTGCTATCTTCTCTTTATTTATTTAATTGCTGGGGAATTTGCATGATACCTTTTTGCCACATTTGGAGGGTTTGCCAGTTCTCACCGGGACCCACGTTTCTTTTGTTGACTAAAGTTGTGTTTCTTTTGCTTTTTTCCCATCTGTTTTCAAAGATAGACAAACGACATCGGTAGGGTCACTTTGAAACCTGAGTGTCTGTCTATCTCGAAAAAATTCAAGACTCATACACTATGATCGATGAAATCACCAAAGAAGAACAAGAAGAGAGACACAAAGAAAGACAAAGACACTCACGTTTCTTCCTTGTCTCTAACCCTTTTCTTCTTGCTTGTTACAGTAACCCAAACAGTAAATGCATATTTTGAGCCCAGCTCAATGGCCCATTTTAAATTGCAAAATCAGCTCACTTATTAGCTTGTCTAATAAGCTTTCTCCCACAATTGTAACCATGTGAAAAAAAAACATATTAAGGATTTTAATACACCAACCGCGTTTTATGAAATAAACGACATTTTCCTCGCAAATTCATTTTATTCTATTTTTATTTCACTTCTTCTCCTCCCCTCGGGCGCATCGAATTAAAAAAAATAAAATTATCAGAGCCTTTAAAACTGGCATAACGATAATTCTAGAAAAGCATTTATAATTTGACAGGAGAAAAAAAAACAGAATAATCACTTGCTTTTACAACAAAGCCAAAAAAAAAAGCTAATTGGGAGCTCTCCTCATCCACATTTTCTTCTCCGCAAGAAATCAACACAAAATCAAAGGGAAAATCCAGAATCATCATCATCATCATCGTTTTCTTCGATCATAGGTGTGAGATCTTCTCAGCTACGAAAACGGAGTCCCGATTGTCATATCAGAGCATCTGATTCTCTTGTGTGGGATTAATCGATCGGTGAGTTTTATTTTTTCTCAATTCTCCCCTTTAAATCCTTCGTTTAAAATTTTTTGATCCTAGGGTTTTGAATTTCGTTGACTAGTCCTAGGTTTTACAACAGCCGCCGCCGCCAAAAGGTGTTTCATCGTAAATCGTGATTGTCTTAGCTCGATGGCGGGATTAGATAAATACGCGGAGAAGACATCCTTCTTCAACAGGTCGCTCACAATCCAGGGACACAGAGCAACCGATTCAACCCCCAAACCATCTCACAATCTCAATCCTTCTCTAAACCGAACCACCTCCATAACCAAATTCTACAACCCGGTCGAAACCGTCGTCGAATCCTCTCTCAAAGGAAAAGTCAAGAACCTCTGCAGACTCTTCGAAGGCTCCAAATCCTCCTCCTCCAAACCAACCTCAACAGCACCACCCGATCCTCTTCAAAAGCAGAAATCAAACAAATCAGTCTTATCTGAATCGCGGTTATCTCCCTTTCTAAGCCTAAACAACTCCGTGATCCGTCTCCCGGGGACGGAGGACAGGATCGTGGTGTTTTTCACGAGCCTGAGAGGGATCAGGCGGACCTACGAGGATTGCTACTCCGTGAGGATGATTTTCAGAGGGTTTAGGGTTTGGATCGACGAGCGGGACATCTCCATGGACTCTGCTTACAAGAAGGAGCTCCAGATCGCGATGGGGGAGAAGAGGAGCGTTTCGTTGCCTCAGGTTTTCATCATGGGGAAGCATGTTGGTGGTGCTGACGTGGTTAAGAGTTTGTTTGAGATTGGTGAGCTGGCGAAGATTCTTAAGCTGTTTCCTGTGAGGGAGCCGGGGTTTGTGTGTCGTTGTTGTGGGGACGCTAGGTTTATTCCGTGTTCGAATTGTGATGGGAGTAGGAAGCTGTATGATGAGGATGAAGATAGGCATAAGAGGTGTCCTGAGTGTAATGAGAATGGGTTGATTCGTTGTCCTGATTGCTCTTCTTGAGAGAGAGGATGAAGAATCTCAATAAGAGAGATAGGTATTTGTTTTTTCTCTATTGATGATTTCTTTATTTGTTGTCTAGAAGAAAAGTGATTTGATGATGCTGCTGCGAGTATCCGAAACTCTCTTTTGGATCAGCAGGCAATATCTCGCTTTCGTTTTTTTTAAGGTTTGTTGTGATCATCGGTATTATTGGGGAATGCTGATGATGGTTGTTGTCAACAACAACTTGTTGATTTAGATAATGTATGTTTGGTACTAAGGGGCTAATGTAATTTATGTAAAGTCGAAATGTCTGAAACGGGTAGTAAGCATTTTGACTCTTGTGTGTCAGTGTTGTTATGCTATGTATTGATTTGTAAATACACTTAGTGTGTTTATTGGATATTGTGTATGCTTACAATCGTGTCTCTCTTCTATATGATTTCCTTCCCTGTTCACTTGATCGTCTTTTGTATGGCGACTTGGTAAAATATGTATTCTACTAAACCCAACATCATGGTTGAAACGTAGCATATCATAAGACTATTGTACGTCATTGTCAATATTCAAAACTTGTTACCGCACACAACTTTAGAAAACGGTCATACGTCATTTTGTAGATTGATAACGCTACTTTGAAAAAAGGTCTTTTGCTGCCAGAATGCACGTATTAATAAGCCAATGCTCAGCCTCTGCTCCCAGCAAGATTTGTCCCCCCGCCCCCACCACCACCCAAAAGAAGCGTTTCATCGCTTGCTAAGATGGTCCGTTGGCACATTGGCTGATTACAATGATGTAGGGTGGAGCCAATCCGGTAAATATAGGCATACATTTTGAAGAAAGCTGAACTATTCTCCCACGATTAGCCCAAAGTAAGATCCTTACACTACTTAAAAGCCCAATTGAATGGTGAGATGAGGCAAGCCCATTGTGAAACCTCAACGTCAAACAAGAAAGGGTTTGAGGTTTCAAACTGGGCAACTTCTTGGCACAATGTCTCGAATACAAAGGATTTCAGCAAAGATGTAGAAATATATGAGTTTGTATTTTGTAATCATCAGATTCGTTGCCTATTTTTTTTTCTCTTTTGGCACGAGGAAACTCCTTTTACGTTTCAATTCTTCTTTTTAATTTCATAGTTAAGTCACAGTTGACGGTTACAGATTGTTTTTCACGCAATGCTTTCCACTTTAGTCAAAAGGTCACTTGAACAGTTGAACTACTAGGGGTATCTTCTTTACTCACGCATCCTCGTCCCGTTTAATGCACACATTAATTTATTATTACTAGACCATACCACTAACCTAACAAGATCTTAAACCACATATATGGATGGAGTTTTTTACAATAGAGAATAAACTCATTTTGATAAAACGAAAATAATAATAATTTAAAGGTGTACTGACTAAATGATTGATTTTATTAACTTGATATCTTAAGGATCAACTATATGTTTCATATGGTGAAAGAGTTTAATGAGGGCAACCCGTCATCATTTATTCACAAGCATTATTTAATATTCCTCTATTTTAACTTCTCTTCTATTTACTATGTAAAAGGAAGAAATATTGAAAGGGGTCACATCTCTAAATCTAGGGGTGGGTAAAATATTTGTAGATTTTGGTTCGATTTGTTATTCGTTTCGATTCGAAAAATCTGGATATCTGTAACTTTACAAATCGAAGCAAATACTAAAATTCAATATCCGTCAAAAACGAAGCAAATCACAAATATTAAAATTTTGGAAAGCGGATATATGATCCGATCCGACAATATATAAGTACATGTATATCTTGATTATATTTAAAGTTATATACGTATAAAATTATATAATTATTATTCTGACATATGATTGACAACGTTTATTCGCATTATTACTTATATAAAAGTAATACAGAAAAACATTTTATAATAATTATAGTTTTTTTCTTAAGTTTTGTGTTATTATAATTGTTAACTAAATTTATTTTTTTTACAAAATATGTAGATTTGCTAATTCTTTTATTTTTTATCTTATATATCATGTAAAAATATATTATACAAAACAAATCTGCATCGAAATTTTAAGATTATTTGTATTAATCAAAACATATGAGATATCCGTAAGTATTCGTAAATATCCGCAAATATCTATTTATTTTCCGGATATCCGTTTTTCCGAATATTCGTATTACTCCGAAGCAAAGCAAATACAAAAATTAGATATTCGTAACATACGAAGCAAATTACAAATACCTTAAAAAACTCTGATATCCGATCCGTGCCCATACCTCTCTAAATCTGCTCATAAACACACAAGATGAAGATCTGGCCGAACAAAATACTTGTGATTTCGGACATTAATTTCTACTCATCTTATATATTAAAACAGAAGTCACAACCTTGATTCATGTGTGATATTTTAGAAAATGAACTTTCATTAGAAATCAATTATCGTTCATTTATTTATAATAATATGGTTTCATAATATTTTTTTCCTAATATAACAATAGACTCCTATAAAATTGGATTTGTTAACAAACACATATTTGATTCTTTAGTAAACACATTATAATTTTAAAAAAATCTAACAAATCTGTTTAAATGATTTTAACAAGATCTTTTATTTTCAAAAATTCTGTGTAAATATTTTAATAATTCGTAATTAGTTTAAAAAGTTTATTATACATTAATATATTTTATAAAATGTTGAATAAAAAATTTAACTAAATATGATAAATTATATTGAATTATTAAATTTACATACTTTATTTTCAGAAGCATTTATGTTCAAAATATAATATGTTGGTAATAATATGTGTGATTTTAAAAAAAAATTGACATTCATTAGAAATTAGTTATCATTCATTTATTACTAATAATATGACTTAATAATATCAAGTATGTTCCTAATACTATGGTATAAAATTATGTTTTAACAGTATACCTTCAAATCTAACATACTAAAAACATATATCAATAGTATTTGTTTAATATTCAATAGTTTAATTTGTGTTACAAGAAAATAAAAACAAAATTAAATAGTTTAGTTTGCATATTTATTAATAAATAGTATTAAGTGTTTAAATACTAATGTATATGAATATGAAATCATTGCATTAAAATACAACTATGTTACTAAAATTATAATTATTTATTCTTATTACATGTAATCCGTAACTATTTAATAACATATGGTTTAAATACAAAATAATTCAGATATCTGTTGAATTAAATATATTTTTATCCATCTAATATTCAAACACAAATCTAGAGGAATAAATATATAATAAAAAATTACAAATAGAAACGAGGGAATAAATTTGAGTTTTAAGTGATAAGTATGTAAACTATAACATTCTGAAAATAAAAATGACATATATTCATTTCAAAATAAGGTTAATGTTTATAGCTTATACCACTAATGATATAAAAATAAAATTTTGACATATATAGAAAACAAAACGAACACCCGCACGGTTGTGCGGGTCGAGATCTAGTTGATTATTTATGAGTTGAAATTGTGTTCATAAAATAGATTGGGTTATGATTTACACTAAAGAGGGTTTAATTTGATTGGATAATCATACCAAGTTGACCTGTCGAGTAGATTTTATATGTGCCAAAGCATCAACGAATACATATACATCCTTGAAAGAAATATGATATGCAGATCTAGAAGTTAGGGTAAAATTTAAGATATTGAGATTCTTTTATCAATTTCGAAATTTTGCCAGAATATGAGAACCATGTGATGACTCGTGATGATTGCTTTACTTCAACTTGGTGACAGAGAGAGAAATAAAAAGAAACAAAAGATGAAAGCTGCTCCAGCAAACGAACTCGCAACTGAGTAAAGACCGGATCTATTCTTCTTCGATTCCCTTTTCTTTTAATATATAAATACTAGATATTGTTCCAAGCGACAGGCTGAATATAATTAACCTAAAAATGTCAAAGATTTGGCATCGTAACCAACTTAATTATGGTGATTTTTTTTTCTGGTGAAATGTTTAAATTTATGTTAAGGAAATAGAGGAGACATAAGGTTTATGTACACAAAAGAATTTAAAAGAATGAAGATATGTAACAAATGTAAAAGAATTATGGTGATTTTTATCGTTAAGAGAACAAAAAAGCTAATCGTTGACAGAACTATTACCTGATGTTGTTCTACCTAATGCATATATAAGCATATTGCCAACTTTGACAAAAAAAATTTTTTGACATGCTGTCCACCGAATTGATTGGACATACTCCCTAGTTAGATAGTTTAGCATAATAATCTACATGCATTTGACAAAGTATTCTACATGCGAGATTAATCAAACATAATTGGACAATTATATAAATGTTTTCACATTGTTAATCGTAAAATAAATATTTATTTGTACACAGAAAAGAAAAAAAAACAACTTGCGCTGTCAGTTCAGCGCACAATGGTCTGGAGCCCCAACCGTATTTTTAAAAATATAGATATTTTTTGGATATTTTCGTCTATACATGTGTTGCCGATATTCCCTTGGGATCGAAATATATGTTAACTATATGTTTTGCCCAAAAACAAATGTTAACTATATGTATTTGTGTTTGGATTTTCTTTTAAAGTTACTTTAAAATGCATTTTCTATTTGATATCTTAGGCATCCCAAAATTGTAGCGACATCTTACTTACATTTTATCCAAAAAAAGACAACAACGCTGCTTACTTAGAGCATCATTATCCCCGTCTCTTAAGTAGCGTCCATTAGCGTAAAATCTCTTAACTTTTAACTAAAAACGCTAAGGGACGTTCCATAAATCTCTTATTTAAGGAACGTCCCTTAGCGTTTTTAGTTAAAGTTAAGGGACTTCAACTAAGGGACGGAGATAATGATGTTTTTATAGCCCAGCTCCATCTCCGTGTATTTAATCCTATTATATAATGCATGCATACACATACGTCGATTATAGTAATATGTTTGTTGCTGACGTGAAAAGATAATATAAGATATTAGCTTTGTTACATTTACATACTTTGATGTTATTTAGACATATATAACAATATTTATATTATCAATACAGAAAATAACGGTATTGAATATTTGTATATATAATACCATTATTAAACTTTGAAGTTGGAAGAGCAGCTAGGCGTAGATGATATATCGCCGACGGAAATAGAATTATAAAAATTTGAAATGTTACGTTGGCGATTATACATGTGCATATAATATATAGTACTATTTTTTGAAAGAGATAATATATACTACACGAAACACAAACACATGGATTTCTTATATATACAACGACATGGATGCAAATCCAACATTATCTTCAAAAAATCCAACATTATCGGGTATTAAAAAAAACTAAGACATGTAATGATAGTGTAACAAATCAACCATGTGAAGTCTTGTTTACTATATATCTTAGGCTTTTTGTTTCATTTAATATTTTACTATATATCTCGCCATCGATAAACTTGTACCAACTGAATTTCAAATTAAACGGAATATGGTATGTTTAGGTTGTTAGACCATGATTATCGCGGTCTTCAGGGTGGGGTTTTAAGCTAATTTCGGTTTTAAAATAAATAAAAAATATCCAATTATGGAGAATGCGTAGCTTAATGTGGAACAGAAGAGACGGGGTTTTTAGTGCACGTGTCACTTTCTCACAATCTCTCTCTCTCAACCGTCTCGTCTTCTTTCTTTCTCTCTTGGCGAAACCGAAGGCGAAATATGATTTCTCGACGACGATGATATCTCCGACTCGTCGACGGCATCAGCCGGAGGAAAGAGAGGAGAAACAGAGGGGAGAAGCAAATCGGCGGTGGCTCTTCTTCTACGAAACTAAATCATCTCTCTCTGCTTCTCCTTTGCTTCTTCAGTTCTCTTCCTCTTTTAGTTTGATCAAAACCTTTCTTGTCTTTTCTTTTTCATGGTTTCCTCCACCGGGTACTAAGTTGACAATGAATCTGCGGTTGGTTTCTGTGATTCTTCATATGGAAATTTATATTCTTGTTTCGTTTGATTGCTTTATGGTTCATGTAGTTGATTGTGATTGTTCTGTTTTTTTTTTCTTTTCTGGAATTATTGCAAAGGTTTAAGCTTTGAGTTTGAGTTTATTACAAAGATTCTATCTTTGATCATGTTTTCTTGCCGCAAGCAGCAGATGTTGTCTGAAGTAAAACTTTGATCATATGATTGTCTTTCTGTTTGGAACATAATATTGTCTGTTTTGATTGTGTTTATGTCTGTGTAGTTGAAAGCTATTGGTCTCAGGAAGTTAAAGTTTATTTCTTGTTTTTGTTTTGCAGGTGGTGACGCCAAAAAGATGGAGTTAGAACCCAAGGAATCACTATCTGCTGGTACTAAAAGATACTTTCTACCAATTTTTTGTCTTTTCTAATTAGAATTTTATTGATATCGAATTTGACTATGAGTTCTTGAATTGGCAGAAGAAGGTAGCTCTTGGGACGTAGTTACTGAAGATGATTATGTTGTTGTTAGGAACATTTGATCTTGTCTGATGTTCAATCAAAATCGGATAAAAGTCCAGTGACTGTTGCTAATTATGGTTAGTTTGAATCTTACATGAGATTGAAATGTAATTGCATATCCAATAACAATAGACAAGTAACTGTCTTTTGATGTTATATTTCAGGTTCACAAGCAGTTGTTAGTTTACTCTTACAAAGGGAGCTCAGCTTTGAACCTTTTTCATTGGTGGCTGAAGAGGTGAATAAAAAATTTATGTACATCGTTTCTTGCTATAAGTTTTCCAGTTGCTTTTCTTCTTTAAACTGTTTCTTTGTACATGTTATTGATGAAGACGTGTTGCTCTGTTTCTCTTTCTGTTTCATGCTTCATGTGCGTGTATTTTGTTGTTCTGTTTCATGTTTCAAGTTCTGCTACTTGTTCTGTATCTGTTTCATGTTAATGTTCTTGTTCTATCTTAGTAATGAAAATGATATGTTTGATGTGCGTGTGCTTTGTTGGTTTGTTTCATGCTTCAAATTCTGGTTATTAATTCATGTTTTCGTTTGTTTTTTACTCTTTTGTATCAGTTTGACTATCAAAATGTTAATATTTTTTTAAGAACCCTTGATTAAGAGTCTTGCAATGGAACACAAAAATGTTTGGGTTTTTTAATGTGTCTCTTAATTCACTTTTACTACTCAAAAATATTTAAAAAAGAATAAGAGCCATTAAATGGGTCTTTGGGATAATCATGCTCTTAGACCACTATTATCGCGGTTTCTTAAGTGAGTTTTTAAGGAAAATAACTCATTTAAATAAATGAAAACTAAATATAATCTATGTTACCGGTCTTAGAATAAGGATTCTGGTGACCGATCCTAAAGTAGATTTTAGAAACACGTGTTGGTTTGCAAACCATTGATTCTATTTTCTTTCTTTTTTCTTTTTTTCTTTTTTTCTTTTTCTACTCCTCTCTTGTCTTCTCCGACGATTGCTTTTGTGAAGGGAAGCATCTCCGGACAACGCTCCTGTCTAAAGGTGCGACCTTTTAAATCGAATTTGGTTTCTGGGTTAGATTTCATTGATTGAGCTCTGCTTTCGAATTTTGGATGGTGCCGATAAGAAATCAGGGGTAAGATAGATGATGAAGATGCCACCTTTCAACGTGTGGTTGCAAAGGTTAGCACCTCGACCTCCCTCTGTTTCTAAATTGAATCCTGGACATGGAGCTTATCTCTGTTTTTTTTTAAGTTATCAGTTTGATACAAGCTCTTGTTTCTTCGTTACCATAACACTGTATCAACATTGTGTATTGATTGTTGTGGTACATAGATAGGATTGTGAAGGCCAAAATGGGATAACTATCTGAAGTATTTGAAGCCTATAACGGCATGGTTGCAGCTTCGTACGGGCTTGAGGTGTTTTCAATTTAAGACCCATCACTGTCTTCCCTCAGGTATCTCACACACACACACACACACACCATTGATCACAGTGTTCATCACTGTTTGTTTCTTGATATTCTATGAACTTTGGAACGTGTCTCAGTTGGTTGATTCGACTTATCTGAAAAAAGACACAGCTGAAGGGGTTGACCTTATGATCATCTGCGAGCACCAGAGGTCAGTGACCAGCTTTCATGTAGAAACAAAGATTTGCCTCTTGTATCTCTTTTCAAAGTTTGTTTTTTTTGTATCAAAGATTGTGGCTTTCTTTATCTGGAAATAGGTATATACAATGCGCATCCTCGTTGGTTTACTACAAATGAACAAGGTGATGAAGTTGGCTTTTGCACCGAGTCATACTCTGCCAGTGAGGTGTCGACTTTTTTCTTATATTGATAGTAGCTAGGTTAATGAATGCTTGTGATGAATGCTTGTTAGAGTTAGTATATGGTTAATGAATGTTTGTGATGAATGCTTGTGATAGAAGTTAGGTTTATCAAAACTTGATGAAATTTTCTTTTTCTAAGAAACCCTTGATTAAGAAACTCCCATTGGAGCACAAAATTTAATAATTTCTTAACTAGAATCCTTAAGTACAATTTATTATTTAAATAATCATTAAGAACCCAAATGGGGTTATAGGGTTAATCATGCTCTTAGATCTCATGTAGATTATACTCCCTCCGTTCCTTAAAGATGATTGTTCTAGGAAAAAAATTTGTTTCAAAAAGATAGTAGTTTTACTTTTTCAATGTATGCTTTTATGAAAAATTGTAAGTTTCAAAAATATTAATGGTGTTTATTGAATTTCTATTGGCTAAAAGTTATTGAAAATTGTTATTTGCAAAAACTAATGCATTTACAATCAAAATTAATGAATTTTCTTAATATATGTGAAAATTCTAGAACTACTATCTTTTAAAAACAGAGGGAGTAGTAGATAAAAAGTACACCGAAGAATATTGTGTATTTTATATACCCAGTGGTTTAACTGTTCTGACAACTAAGAATATGCCTTTTCCATCCAAATAACTAGGAATATGCTAAGCAGATAACACGAAAATGGTTATAAAAACTAATGGATGACTGATTATCCTAAATTTAAAATAGATTTATTATGTTTAGTCAGGTAAATAAAGGGATATGTAGAAAGAACTTTGGCAAGATTCTACTCTCGTGTTGTCTCTTCCTGATACACATGATCTGACTCTATGGAATCCGGTGATTAATAAATTGTAGCCATAGTACTACTAGCTTGGCAGGAAATGTATATTTATTAATTTTGGAATGACGTATTTTTACGTGCGATAGGGAGAAAAATCAGGATAGTTGCTGGGCACGGATCGAATATCCGGGTTTTTGAAGGTATTTATGATTTGCTTCGTATGTTACGGATATCTAATTTTTGTATTTGTTTTGCTTCAGAGAAATACGGATATTCGGAAGAATGAATATTCGAAAAATAATGAGATATTTGCGAATACTTACAGATATCTCATATGTTTTGATTAATACAAATAATCTTAAAATTTCGATGCAGATTTATTTTTTATAATATATTTATATGTGATATATAAGATAAAAATTAAAAGAATTAGTAAATCTACATATTTTGTAAAATTTTAAGCTTAGTTAACAATTATAATTATCATAAAATATTTTTTTTCTTTTTATGTACTACTTTTATATAAGTAATATGTAAATAAAATTTGTCAAATCATATGTCAGAAAAATAATTATATAATTTTATACATATAAAACTTTAAATATAATCAAGATATACATGTACTTTTATATTGCCGGATCGGATCGGATATCCGCTTTCCAAAATTTTAATATTTGTGATTTGCTTCGTTTTTGACGGATATTGAATTTAAGTATTTGTTTTGATCTGTAAAGTTATGGATATCTGAATTTCTCGGGTCGAATCGAAGCGAATAACGAATTGAATCAAAATTTACGGATATTTTGCCCACCCTAACTTGCATGAAGTTGTATTTGTTCTTTTACCAAAAAAAAGGTTGTATTTGGTCTCTGGTCAAATATCAACGATGATCTCATAATCGTTAAACCATTTAATAGCGTGGTTAATAAACTTACAAACATGTATATTTGACCCCAACAAGTCATAAATGGAGCTTCCGAAAAACATTTATGAGGAAGAAATGAATTGTTCCGATTCCGAATGCTCCATAATAATTAAGACTTCAAAGTAGGCCATTCAAAGAAGAGAAGCACTCAATGTAATTAATTGAAAATAACTCCAGGTCAACCTCCACATCAGCAATTCAATACACGTTGAACCAATGATATTCAAACATGCACGGAACAGTAAAAGCGCGGATCTACGCGGTATTGTTTGATAAATCATTTTCCTTAGAAAAATGGACTAATTAATGAAAATCCAATCCCGAAATTACTCTTTTTCTGACAGTAACCAATAGTGAGAGTATGCTTACTCCACGTGTCGTTGATTAAAAAACTTTAATAGGTAAAGAAGTTAGAAAAGTTGACCGGTAAAAAAATAATATCACAGAAACCGCCCACAGCAGGATGTGTGGTAAATATTTTCTTGTTTTTTTGTTTCGTATCGGAAAAAATAATAAATGTGGGTTGGGGAGGTTTAAGGCTTTTTGTGTCCGGTTGTGGTTTCTTCTTAGAGGGTTTTATGTCTCTTGTTCGTTGGTGTGAGAAGCTGACGAGTTATAAAAACAAAACAAAAAGAAAAACAGAGGATTGATCGCAAAAATCATTTCGTCCTAAAAGTTTTCGACTTTCGATTTCATTGTAAGTTTTCTCATTGTACAGCGATGTGAATCAGATTCGTGAGTATGTCTTTTTGTTTACTTTTGTTTTTTTTTTTTTTTACAGTTTGCGTGATCTATAATCAACTGGAGCAGAGATTGTGATCCTGGGTTTTACCCGTCTGATTTGGTTAGTTTTCTTCCTCTCGATTCTGTTTCTCATGGTTTTGGTGAATTGTGATCGTAAAAATGATTCGAATCTATAATTTTGAGAATAAAGATTTGGCTTCTCAACAGAAAGTTTCGTTTTTTTTCCTTATCAAGATCTGATCAAGACGATCAGTTATTTTGTTTGTTTATTTCTACGTAATTTTTTTAAAAAAAAAGTATTGGCATTTGAGTCTTGAGTTCAGAATATTTTGATGATCAAGAAGGGTTTGATGTTCGTTGTTAATCTGATTTTTTTTTTTTCGCGTCTGGCCTTTAAGATTCACAAATCTATAGCTGGATCTGTAGACTAATGAGTTTCAAAATATTATTAATTTAAAACTTTGGTGGAGATGATCTCAAATGTTTTTTTTTGGTGCTGATGAATCTTTGCAGCTTTTGTGTTTGGTGTATGCATAATAACTAAGAGATGGTGGTCAAGAGGAGTTTAAATTGTGGCTTTGATTTCACCAGTTTTCCCAAGGCTCTTCGTTCAAGCAGGGTAAATATATATATATTTCGTTTAAATTTCTCAATATTTTTTTTTTATTTAATTCTTTTTTTTTTAAAGTTGGGTTATCTGATGACTTGTGGTTTGCTGTTTTATAGAGGAAGGTTGGTGTTGACTGTGGTGGGATCAGTGGAATTGATTTGCTCGCTTCTGTGGCCGAGAAGTTGCTGGAAGAAAACGAAAGCTCCTCAAACTCTACCAATGCATTCGAAGGGTGTAAGTATCAGGATCATTTGGTTGGGAAGATCAAGCAAGGACATGTCTATAACCATAAGCTTTGTAAATCTCTCTTCTCTCGCCAAGCAGCAAACCTTGCCTCATCAAAGTCCCCTAGTGAGTACACTAGCAACGTCTCTTTGGGAAACGAGCAGACACCGGTTTCTGATTCTAAGGGAGCTCATGGTTTGAACCCCCTTGTAGGGTGTGGAAACAAGAAAGAGGATTGTGAATTTCATGTTGAATCAGCAGGGGGTGTCACTGAGGAGACATGTGTTGTTAATAATGTGGATGACGGTGGCTTAATCGCTGATGCTTTCAGCTTAAAGGATCCAAGTCAGTTACCTGTGCAGCTGGATGACCATGTAAAATTGCCAACAGGCACCGAGGGTGTCGCCAATGGATATAGGAATCGTTCTAAGCTAGTCTGTAGAGATGATGACGAAGACTATTGTAAGTACTATAATAAGTTTAGTGACAAATGTAATAAGTCGTATAGGCCTCGTTTGACAAGTGCTGGACACCGAAGAGTCAAGTCCAAGTGTTTTGACGACACCAAAACAGGTTAGTATCAAATTTTACTGTTGCTTCTCTTTATAGCTGCTGCTGCTCACTTCTTACTCTGTGCTTTTGTTTGTAGATGGTAGTGTATACCGGAAGAGAAAACAGTGTAATGGTAACAAGAAGCATGAGACTCTTCTTCATAAGAAGAGAAGATCGTCTGACAAAGGGTTGGTTGTAAATTCTGATGGAGGACTTAGTAGTGATAGTGTTACCAATTCAACTGAAAAGAGAGAATCAGGTATGTCTCTGTACTTTATATCTTCCATATGCTTCCTTATCTGGCTTGGCTGGTTTTGATCTCATCTTATGTTTTATTTGCTTGCAGAAAATGGTGTGCCCTCTGCCGCAATAGGTGTTCATTCAGAGGACTCGCGTGGTACTTGATTAGACCTTTTGAACCGAGACATATACTTACTATGTGGTTTCTCTTCTCATGTTATTTTTCATTTGTTTGCAGTAAAGTTCAGCATCAAGTCCCTTAGGATTCCTGAACTTCTTATAGAAGTTCCAGAAACAGCAACAGTAGGTTCACTGAAGGTATGTTATTAAATGTCTTTCACTTTGGTTCTGCACTGTACATGAAGTGTGATTTCATAACACTGAACACTTTTTTTTTGTTACAGAGGACGGTGATGGAGGCTGTTACTGCTTTACTCAATGATGGAATGAGTATTGGGGTGTTAGTCCAAGGGAAGAAGATTAGAGATGACAACAACACTCTCTCACAGACTGGTCTTTCGTGTAGAGAAAATCTAAGCAACCTAGGCTTCACCTTGGAGCCTGGTCCGGAGAAACTGAGTGTACCTCTTAGCTCTGAAAGTCCTGTGATGTCTAACCCAACTGATTCCACCAAGTTGCCAGAAAGGTAGTAACCTAATGGCTCGTTTAACTTTTCTTTCCTTTTCTGCTACAAGTCTTACTTCTGTGCATGGATAAATGTGAAATGTTTCTTAGAAAATCGTTTGGTCTTGCCAGGTCTGCAGCAAATTGTGTGGAGAATAACCAGGAGATAGTTCCATATCAGAGTGACATACCAGATGATGAGCAACAACCTTTATCAGATTCAAGAGCGCTGGTTCCAGTTTCAGCCTTGGAACCAGAATCTCTTGCTATTGTGCCTTATAAGGAGAAACCAAAGCGTACGGAGACTTCACAGCGCAGAACCAGGAGACCATTCTCTGTTACAGAGGTCGAAGCTCTAGTACATGCGGTTGAGGAAATTGGGACTGGAAGGTAAGCAGACTGGTTCAGATAAAGATAATGTTTACTACTGATTAAACTTGTTTGTGGTCTCAACTAATGATCGGTTACTCTTTAATCTCACAGATGGCGTGATGTGAAACGGAGTTCTTTTGATAGTGCAAGTCATCGAACCTACGTGGACTTAAAGGTAAAACTCTTAGCCAAATACACTTTGAATCTTAGCCATTTCAACCTGTAGCTTGATGGTTCCACTGACTTTTTGATGTATTGCAGGACAAATGGAAGACCTTGGTTCACACGGCAAGTATATCACCGCAGCAACGAAGAGGACAGCCAGTGCCTCAAGAACTGCTGGACAGAGTCTTGGCAGCACATAGGTATTGGTCACAGCACCCACTGAAACAGAACGGGAAACATCAAGCGGCTGAGACGTTGTTGATTGAGTCAGGTCCGTCCATGTAAAGAAGGAGAAGGGTAATTACATTAACTTTCGCTTCAAGACAAAGGAAGCAACGTGGGCAACTGTACAAACATAACAACAGATGCATACCTTTTTTTTTTCTTTTCTTTTTTTTTGACAACTTGAGACTTTTAATCATAGCTGCCAGAACATTTGTTCATTTCAATTTCTAATTGATTTGATTCTGTGATATGGTATATTGGGGTAGTCTTTGAAGACATTCTTTTATTGTTTTGGAAATATTGATAAATATTTTTAGACAAATTCTATTTTTTTTAGACAAATTCTTTTGTTGTTTTGTTTGTTTATCAGTCAATCTATGGCACATTATTTTTCTTTACTTTAGACCATGCTTGATCTAGGATCTGTATGTTATGAAGTCTTTATTCTTCGTTTCAAACTCCTTTGCTAATCAGTAATCTATATGCCTTTTCCTGAACATATATATAGCCTCATAGCCAACTTTTGTTGAGTAATGCATTCACCCACTCTCTCTCTCTCTCTCTTTGAGATGAGAAAGTCTCTGGCCAAATCCACCACCTCTTTGGTTTCCATGCTTGTTACCAGTTGGATGTTGCAAACCCAATCTATCTCTGAGGGCCTTCCCATCTTCTATTGCAAGGCTGTTACTCCAATTGCTCACTTACAGTTGCATGATGCATAGAGGAGCTGTACTATATATACACGTTTGTGATTTCTGCTCAGTACTACCTCAATCAAAGCAAACATTGGTTGCATTGCAGTTGCACCATGAGGGACCGTCTCATTAGGTTACCATGGAAGAATACTATTGCGTTTCCATATCATGCCCCTTGAATTTGCTTTGTGTTTGAGTCTTCTTTCTATAAGTTGTTAACTGTGGCAAATTTCCAGTTTTGTAAACATCCTGAGGAAAGCTTACCTTGTCAACGTTTGGTATCACTGAAAGTAGGTAAAGAAACCTGTTACTCCAAGTGCTCACTTACAGTTACATATGACAAGAGGAGGAGCTGTAATATATACACACGTACGCGTTTGTGGTTTCTGCTCAGTACTACCTCAATCAAAGCAAACATTGATTGCATTGCACCAATGAGGGACCGTCTCATTTGGTTTCCATGGAAGAATACTATTGCATTTCCATATCACCTCTTTGTATTAGTTGTTAACTGTGGCAAAGTTCCAGTCTTGCAATCTTTCTTAGGAAATCTTACCTTGTAAACGTTGGTATCTGTCTTATGAGAAAAGATAGGTTCACTCTCTATCTAATTATAGTATCATCATACAGTACCATTAAAACAAAGGTCACATAGAGTCATAAACGGATAAGCGGAGACGACACATTAAAAAAACCTAGAAACTGTTATAAAAAGAATTTAGGAGACATTTACGTATTTGGTGTTCAACCATATATCTTTCTTTCTTTTTTCAACCATGTATCTTTGTTTGCTACATCAAATAGAATCAACCCAATTAGATTGGATCACTCTAAATACTATGTTATCATTACGTGAATTACATCATGGATGACACATATCATGAATTCAAAATAACTAAAACATAAATTAGTTATATATAGCTAATACAATATATGTGGTTGTGATTTTAAACCCTAGGTTGCAAAAGTATATGAACTCCTCATTTTTTTTTGCCAAAATGCGAATTTCATATAATATGAGGCCAGTTTGTAAAACTACAAAAGTTTAGAGCGAAATTAAGGTTAGCCTTGACAAAAAATAAACAAAACTACGGTTAGTATATGAACTCCTGATGATATATATATATATATATATATATATATATATAAAGTGAATACATATTGGATCCGCGATATAATATATATATATATATATATATATGTGTGTATATATCAATCATCTTTACTACACAAAATATAAGCATAAAAAACTTCACCCAACGCAATCAAATTTAGATGAAGAGTACATATGTTTCCATGTGTTGGACGTATGAATTACACTATGTCAAGAACAATCGAGAAAATGTTCACAAATTGGTTTTATATATTTCTAAAATCATTGTACACGAATAAATTCTTTTTTTTGTGTTTCAAAAAAAAATTATGTAGAAATATATGGAATAATATGTTTAAACTTCTCACTTAAAATCAGTTTTTGCAAATAATTGAAATAGCAACTCAATGAATCCTCAATCAAATAAAATCCAAGAAAGCTTAAATATTGGTCCTCAAATTAAAAACACAAATTCAAGACAGGTAAATTTCTTTTGTCCAAGGTACTTAGGAATTGAACATTTTTATTTTATTTTAATGACTCAAATGATAAGGCCATTCACAAAGAGCAGATAATTAGTCGTCGAGGACGATGACCACAGGCTTCTTTTTAGCCAGATGATTTCCCATGCCTGCGAAAACCCGCTCCACTTCGTACCTGAATTTGTACACTTTCCCCCTTGGATCGTAATAGTACTGCACAAAATTATATGAATATGAAATGGTGTTTTATATAGAATATGAAAAACCTTCAGATATGGAGTAAAAAAATGTGGGAAAAACATTGCAACGAAAGTGTTGAATCTGCTGCAAGTAAGAAACTATATGCATCTATATGAATGCACATTGCATGAAAATTGGTAGTAACAAATACTTCAAACGTTAATTACTATTCGTCTTGAAGATAATGCTCTCTCTCTCTCTCTATATCTATGCCACCTTTGTTGCTTTCTTTCTCCCTATTCCCTTAATCTTTTTCTGAAACGTCAACTATTTCTATGGATTATCTGAATTTCCATTCTCATGGATTCAGATTGATAACTTTAAATGAAGTTATTTTTATCTAGAAATAAACCAGTAAGTTTCGTGACATAACTTGTGTTTGTTATAGGGCACCTAAGAGCAAAAGGTTTTCCATCACAAAACACATAGTGTTAGATCTTAGAACCTGAATCTACTATGTAGGTCTCACAGTGGCAATGATTTGTTTTATCAGAAATCAGTCTATAGCTTAGTTCCACATACCTATAACAAATGACTAACTAATTGTCATCCCATAAAATATAGATCTAAAGAAAACATTACCCGGTAAAGTCGGCCAGACAGCATGATGCGACGCTCCTCGACGAGCCAGCCATTGTAAAGCCACTTGTATTGAGGATATGTGTTATCAAAGACAGCTGAGTAAGCTCCATCGATTGTGTTCAATGACCTTTTACGTTTTTTCTCCACAATCGAGCATGTCTTTCTCGCTTCTTTCGATAATTGCACCACGCTCTGCTCATAACTGATAACCTCCGTTTTTCTTATCTGCTTCTTCGTCTTTGGCCCGCCTCTAGAACTGCTACCTTCACCCATCTCCATAGATTCTCCTCTCTTTATTTTTTTTACCTCTCTTGTAAACTTTTTGTGCTTGCTTAATGTCTATATATATAAGGATATTTTGTTACAGTCAGACTACACCTTATCTCGTATGACATTTGTTACTCTCTTATTGCTCCATACAAAATGAAATCCTAGAAATGTACACATGTATACAAGCGTTTCCAAAACATATATTTTCTAACCTTTTTAAACCTTACAAAAAATAATTAATATCAATTAAGAAAAGTAGTTTTGAATTGTCATGTGTATATTTTGTGTTCAAAGGAAATAGTTAAAATGACGGATAAGAACAAGCATATTCTTGGGTCAAATCTGGCATTGCCCTTTTTTAAAAAGGTAATATTATTAACAGGTATTATTAAAACGTATTTATTTTGTGTTAAAATGTAATAAATTAATAATAAAAATGAAAGGAAAAAATCTATCATTTTTGGTCAAATCTAGCATTTTTTTGTATGGGTAATAATATTAAAAGGTATTATTACAACGCATTTTGTGTTAAAGGTAATATTGACTTGTGTTTTCTTTTATTTAGAAGGTCAAAGGTAATATTACAAAATCTGAGTTTTCCTTTTTCTGATATTTCATTATATTCAAATGAATTCATTGTAAAAATATATAAAATCAGTTTCAAGGGAATGAGAAACAAAAAAAACCTTTAATATGATATAAGTCAGAGTGTAAAATGCGTCTATTAAAATTGATTAAACAGCGAATATCGTTTAATGGTCGAAGGCCATTTCATGTTAACTATATTCGGTAAGAAAATTGAGTTTTATGTAAAAATCAAATCTTTACTCTTTTTAAGATATAAATTGAGTAATATGTGATGTATTCATCGAATTTTAATGCGGTAACAAAAAATGACAGAAAAAATCCAAAAATAAAGATCTAATGAAAAAGATGGTAGATTAAAACCGTCTTATATATTATTTAAAAGAAACTTTAAAAATATTTGGAATATCAATTTAAGAGGGATTCAAATATGTAAATTTTAATGGATATTAATTGATTTTAAATTTGCGGCGATGTAACACTTTGTCGATTTTAACTAAATATATTGCATATAACCGGTAAGACAATAACAGTCCAAAATGTCATGAATAACTCTGTTATTATTTTTTACCTCTCTTTTAATAGGATATAAGTCAAAGTGTAAAATGCGTCCACTTTAATTGATTAAACAGCAAATAACTGGTTGAAGGCCATGTCATTTTAAAAGTCAAAATTGAGTCTTATGTTAAACTCAAAACTTTACTCCTTTTAAGATAGAAATCAAGTAATTTGTGATGTATTCATCCAATTTGAATGCAGTAATCAAGAAAAACAAAAAAACGACAGAAAAAATCCAAAAAACAAAAATATAATGAAAAGATGATATATTAAAAACCGTCTTATCTTTTATTTAAAGAAAACTTTTAAAAAATTAGGAATATCGATTAAGAGAGATTCAAATATGTAACTTTTAACGGATATTAATTGATTTCAAAATTGCGGCGACGTAACACTTTGTCAATTTTAACTAAATTATTTGCATATAATCAGTAAGACAATAATAGTCCAAAATATCATGAATAACTCTCCTATTATTTTTTTTCTTTTTTAATTTCAATAGATGCATAATAGTGTTATATCTACTCTATTTGGTTATAAATGGATAGAAAATGATGAAAAAGAATAATATGATATTCCACTCTATTCCATAATCAACCACCTTTAGAAAATGTTTTTTTTTACATTATGTTTTATCCAAATGTAAACATGTGGGAAAATTTTGAAAATCTATTTTTTTACATGTTGTAAGTCGTAACAAAGTGCCGCCAAAAAAATAAGTCGTAACAAAGTATTTTAATAATAATATTATTTGTACTGTTGGCGTTTTAGGGTTTTAGTGTAAAAACTAAAGGAAAGCCGAAGAAAAAGGTTTAACGGCGCCGGAGGGGGGGGGGGGGGAGGAGATGAGTGGTGCGGGAGTGCCTGACTTCTTCTACAGAGAAGCTCAACGTCTTGGCTATGTAGCTCGTTCGGCTTTCAAGGTGAAATTTACATTCACACCCTCCTCTGTTTCTTCCTTCTTCTTCTTACACGAACTCTTATCTCTCTCTCTCTCTATCTCCTTGCAACTACAGCTTCTACAGATTCAAAAGCAGTACAAGATCATCAAACCAGGATCCTCTGTTCTTGACCTAGGCTGCGCGCCCGGTGCTTGGCTTCAGGTCCTATCTTTTGAACTCCAAACTTGTTTAGTCTGCGAGCAGAGGAGGAGGCTTAACTTGAGTTCTTTTGCTGTAGGTTGCTTGTCAAAGCTTAGGTCCGCTTAGAAGTGGTGGAAACGTCGTTGGTATGGATATAAAGGTCAGAGGAGGCTTTACTTGGATTCAGTTCTTGGCATTCATTATTTGTGTAAAGTCATTTTGACTTTTTTGCTTTTATTTTCAGAGCAGAAGGTGAAGGTTCCTCCACTATGTGATGCTCGAGTGCAGACCATTAGCGCCGATGTTTTAAACTTCCCTAGACAAAAGATGAGAGAGTTATCTCCTCAGGTGAAGGTTCTTTCATGATTAGAATTATACAGAACCTGTCTTTGACTGTTGATGATAAGAGAAATGTATGCTTATGAAGATGGTGGTATGATGTAGTTGAGTATGTAAAATTTATAGTCTTTCTTGTTCTTGATGGATTTGGTATTGTTGGTGCAGCATATGGGGTTCTCAGTGGTTCTATCAGATATGTGTCACTCGGTAACTGGAATTAACAGTAGAGATGCAGCTCTCTCTGCTGAATTGGGAATGCGAGCACTTAATTTGGCTGTTGGTCAAGCTGCCATCTCTAAGTCACTTGATGATGATGATGATGATGGAGGAGATGAGGAGAGTCGTGTTGGTGTGCTTAGGCATGGAGGTCATCTTGTCATCAAGCTTCTAGAAAGCGAGGATGCTCAAGGTAACTATAAAAACAGAGTTAGTCCAACTTTACATACAAATGAAAGAAATGGTTCCTCCTTCGCTTACAATTTAGACTGTTTTCTGGTTCTAGATTTTGCGAGGATATGCAAGCCAATCTTTAACAAGGCATCTTGGTTGAGACCAAAAGCTACAAGACCATCATCTCGAGAGATCTACTTGATTTGCCAGGGTTTTCGTTCATAAGAAAAAGCCTTTCATATACTACGATGAAGAAGATTGAGCGATAACTTTTTTTTTTATGTAGTTTACAAAGGATCAGAAAGAATAATATAAAGCCAGCATTCAGATTTTGAGTGTTTGTGTAACATAGTTACATTGCAGCTTCTCTATCTTTCTCTGTGTAGTAGTAGTAGTAGTATCTTTCATACACAAGAAAGTAAGTTTAAAGCTTGATGTGACTGCTGATGGCCAGAGGCATTGTCCTTCATTAAAATGTTTGATTCGTAACAAGTAAGAATCAACAAAGCCGTCTTAGCTCAGTGGTAGAGCGCGTGACTTTTAATCCCGTGGCCGTGGGTTCGATCCCCACAGACGGCGTCGAAGGTCTTAAATATTTTATTTTATCTTTTTTGTCTTTATGTTTAGGCCGACTCGGTAAAACTTCAAAACGGATTTAGACCATCAATCAAAATCTTCTCTCCAGAGGTTTTTAGGGTTTCTTTCTTCACCGACAACACTCTCTCTCACGCTCTTGAAAACATGACTGCCGAACTGAAAGAGGAGATCCTCGCCGCCAAATTAGAAGAGCAGAAGATCGATGTAACAACCAAACCACCACTCTCTTCAATTCTTAATAAATGTGTACTTTACTGTTTTCTTTCTGATTTCGGTTTGTAGATTGATACACCTAAAGTTGAAAACGATGATGAGAATGATGATGATGATTCTGAGGATGACGACGAGGCAGAAGGTAAACCTCTTTTGTTTTTGTTCAGAAAAGTTTCTTTGATTGATTTTTTTTGTTGTTGTCATCATCTTGTCTTTTTAATTTTTTTATTTTATCTTGTTTATAACAACATCGCCTTGTGTTAGCAAATACTCCTGATTGGTTAAATTTTGATACTTGTTTTGGTAATAATGAAACGAGTAAGTTTAAGTTTTGGTTAACAACAGGACATGATGATGATGGTGAGGCAGGAGGTCGGTCTAAGCAAAGCAGAAGCGAGAAGAAGAGTCGTAAAGCTATGCTTAAGCTTGGCATGAAACCAATCTCTGGTGTTAGCCGTGTCACCATCAAGAAGAGCAAGAACGTCTGTCATTCTTCTTCTCATACTCTAATCTTTACTGTTTCTTTTTTTTCTATTTCGCTGCAAATTTTTAATGATTTGATTGAAAAATATGCAGATCTTGTTTGTGATTTCGAAGCCTGATGTGTTCAAGAGTCCAGCATCAGATACTTACGTCATCTTTGGCGAGGCCAAGATCGATGATTTGAGCTCCCAGCTTCAGACACAGGCTGCTGAGCAGTTCAAGGCTCCAGACCGCAGCAGCAACTTGGTTTCCGGTGGAGAAACATCCGGTGGTGCAGCTGCTGCAGCCGCTGCTGGTGATCAGGATGAGGATGAAGAGGTGGATGAGGAGGGTGTGGAGCCAAAGGATATCGAGCTGGTGATGACCCAAGCAGGAGTGTCTAAGCCAAGAGCTGTTAAGGCTCTCAAGGCTGCTGATGGAGATATTGTCTCTGCCATCATGGAGCTTACCACCTAAAATCCCATACTTTAGATACTGCTTCTCGTGTCTTTTCTTTGTCTTGTTTTTAACTGACTTTGCATGTTTTATGTTTATGTATAAACCATAAGTTTAGACTCGTTTCCATATTTCGTTGGATAAAGTTATTATTATGAGTTTGCATTCGTCCTATCAAGAGAAATGCAAGTGCGTCGCTTCTTCTTTGTGGCATTAATTAACACATCTTCAGCCATTTTTTTCTTATAGAGTTGACCAAATGAGACTTGAGACTAATACTTAATATTGTTATACGATAAATCTTCAATCCCAACTCTGTAAACTTGAATTTTTAATCCAAAAACAGATATTTCTTTTAAATGTTTTTTCTTCTTAATTAATCCTTACTGGCTTGCTTACACCTTACTGCTGTTGCATTTATTGAACTGAATATTCCCTAATCTCTTATGAGGCTTAACTTGTTTTAAATGGCTTTTTTAATTATTCGTTGCTTACAGCTTACTGCTACTACATCGATCATTACAAACTTGCAATGAGATTGAGGTTGTGAACCAGCTAAGAGAGTAACAAAAAAAAAAAAATCATATGCTCGGTTTCACTTGTAAGTCACGTCACATGCACGGTTCTAACAGTTCAAGCATCTTTAGATCATGTCTACCATAAAGTAGAAACTTTCGCAAGCTTTGGATACATCATTTGGAAAAAAATATCTAACTTGAAATCTGAAAGTTATTAAATGTCACGGTCTCTGTGGCACTCAGGAGGAGGCACGGGGAACCTGACACGGTCAGTACAGTAGTTGTAAATAGTGTATCTCTGACGAACCCATTTGAGACGCTTGTACTGTTGAGCATCCAAGTCTTGGAACTCCTTCTGATCCCACCAACGTTTCCCTTGCGTCTCGCAGAACTTAGCATTCACCGAAGCCTCACATCCATCCACGTGGAAGCCTCTGTATGACGCCACGAAAGGAGCCTTTGCCCAGTTGGTCTTCTCTATCCCTCCCCTTGTGGCCCAGTCGTCAGCGTTCCACAGGCTCGAGTATATCTTCATCGGCTGGTTGAATGGGAACTTCACACCAATGTCTTTGCTGTTCTTGAACACTCGTATCGGCACATCATCCACAAAGAACCTGTTGTTACATACAACTACACACTTAGCTCTTACATTTTGGAGATGAAAGTACACTTCTGAGGAATGTTGAGTACTTACACGATCTGATACATGTTCCAGAGAACTGAATAGGAATGATAGTCCTTGGAAGGGTCAAACCAGAGGTTTATCCTCTGCTCTCTGTTTCCTTTGCCTCCTGTAAACACGTTAGTTTGCAAAATGTAAGGCTGGCCGGTTCTGTTCCCTAGAAACTCGAAGTCTATCTCGTCATGTATTGAGCCCTGCGATGACAACTGCAGTAAAAAAAACAAAGATACAACTTATTTTTATTCAGTTGACAACTTAAACATGCGTAAAAATAACCTAGTAAAAGAGTTTGAACTTACATAGAAGGCGGTCACAGTTCCAGCAGAGTCCCCAGGAACCATCTTTATGTGCATACTGAAGTGTCCAAACAAGTAGGAACCTTTGGACTGAAAGCCAGTGCCTTTTGCGCATTGAACAAGAACAATCAGAAAGGGTTTAAAGTAAATCTGTGTAAGAAAAACATATAAAGAAAGGCAGAGAAACTCACCAGTGTTCTTGTCGAGGACGAGATGTACTTCAGAACCACCGTTGAGGTATTTAATGTGATCAAAAGCCCAAGTGGGGAAATAGTTCCTGCCGAAAGGAACATCAACGGCCTTTTTAGGAGCTACACCAAATGTTACCGTGGCCATAGCCAGAAAGGTGAGGCAAAGAGTAAGTGGAAGACGACCCATTCTCACTCTTATTGCACCTAACAAACACTGCATGGAGGTTTCTATTTATAGCCATATCAGCTATACACTGCTAGTCTTAATATAATATCTTATTACTACTATTTGATTAATAATCACAGCACTTTGGGTTACTTTCAATGTTTGTATCAGTCTTGTTAGTAACTTAGAGAGTGTTGCAGATACACATGGACTGACTAGTCTTGTGCTGACATGATAAATAAGGTTCTCATCCCCATGTTCTCGCTAATTAATGCATCTTTGGATTCTTTCTCTCTCTTGAGATCTATGGGCTGAACATAATAAACAAACACTATTTTGACTGTAGATACCACCACCGACCAGATTTGCTAATAAGCTTTGAGTTTAGACTCCCAAACTGACCTGAAATTTGGGAAAATATAACACAGGATGGAGAGAAACCACATAATACACCAGAAGAGAGAGATATTATGGAGAAAAAACAAACCGAAAAGGTTCAAGTTTCAATAATGGATACAGAGACATGATCACATGACCAGAAAGCATGTGCAATTCTCACCATATACTTCACTCTATCTATTTTTGAATAAAAAAAACCTTGGCTGGTCATGTGATCAACTAGTTGATTTCTTGGCTAAACAGATAATTTGTAAATAAGCCGCAAGAATTAAAAATTAGATATAGAGATCTACATATTTGTTATAGAAACTGGCTACCGTTATTATCAACCAAACGGCATCAGAAATACTAATTAGATGATTATTCACAGGAACAGAAAGAAGGGAGGGAAAAAATGAGACGAGTGTCGTTCTAAATTGAATTGGAGAACGGGCCCTATTAGTTATACGAGCCCGTGCTAAACCTAATGGACCATGAAATGACACACAATGGTCGTTGTGGTGTACGTGTAGTCAAAGTGTTTAAGATAATGCGGTGCTCAATTATTTTACATAACAACGACAAGTCGACAACAAGAAAAACTTTATTTATCGATCAAGAAACATACATGTATACGTCCCGGTTTTTTTGTATACGTCCCGTTTTCATTTCACTTTGCTAAATTATCTAAAAGGATCATCGCATCCTGCACCCCCATAGGAAAAAGAGAAGGGGCGTTATGTATATCACAAGATTGGAATCAGGTTGGTATATCTTGAATACTCTCAAGAGAAAGCTGCTTCTGTAACCACATCTGCCGGTGGAAACGAGTGATGAAAAGGTCAGCTACGTTGTCGATCTCATCTTCCAACCGAAACTCTTCTCCCTTGTCCTCCTTGGAGTGTTTCACCATATCTATCACCGAACCTTCTGCCTCAAACAGCGAGTGCCTCAGGTCTGGATACTTTTCATTTTCCTCCTCTTCCTCGTCCACATATCGTACATATTGGGGAGAGGCAGCAGGAGTGCTAGATATATTGGCGTTGTGGCTATACACCACCACCATGTTCTTCTTATCCTTACTACCATCTTCCAGGTTTTTTGATGTTGGTTTGGACTTGAGCTTGTGAGACCAAGAGCTCACCACCATGTTTCTGTTGTGGAGTAGCGAGAATATTACAAGACGGGTCTTAAAGGCTCTTGTCTTCCTCTTTAGCTCCTTCGTCTTGTCCTTTGCTAGACCGGCCAACATGTTTATTATATCCTTCACGAATTCTGCCGCCTTCTTCATTTTTTAAAAAATATTTGCTCGACTTCGCTTTTGGTTTCTTTGTATTAGTATATCTTTGTGTTGTTGGGTCTATGGAGAATGGAAAATGGGAGAGACGAAAGAAAGGGTTACATTTATACAATCACAAAAATGGTGCTGGCTAAGGAAATCTATAAAGCTATAGTGACACGTGGCAGTTCCTGGCTGGTTTAGATTTATCTCCATTCACAATCATCCCGAGGACCACCACCTCCTCGTTCGGCTCAATTCACGTTTTCTTTTTGCACACTACTCCAATCTTATTTGAATGTATTTTCTTTCACAGTCTTATCCTTTTCATGAAACTTTTACAATCAGAAATGATTAAAACGCTTGAAAGCTGGACAAGGTTTGGATTAAACGTTAAGGAAACAATGTGGAAGAGGTGTAAACAATGCCAAGTATTCTTAGCACCCTTGTAGTTATTTCTGTGTTACATGTATAAGTATTAGTCAAACAGTTGGCTTGTGTCAAAAGTAAAAAGAGAGAGAGAACCTCATAAATTAAGATACGTTTCCGTTGATTGAGGCCAAATCTCTTTACTTTTTTCTCTCTTTAATTTAACTTTTGTTGCCTTTTAGCTATTATCATATTCGCTCGCCTCCCTTTTCCGTTGTATAATGTTTGAAGTAAAGATCTTCAGACATGTTTCAATGTGTTCTGACCAAACACCAACAGCTTGCGTGAATGTGATATACTCATCATATGCCTCGGTGTTTCTAGAGTAGATATTAGTTAACAAAATAGAAGATTATGTGATTTACGGAAACAATATATTAAGACAAGTGTATTGTAGCTTTCAGCAATAAAACAAAGAGTGAAAACCAAAATAATACATAAATATTCGCACCCACCAAAGGTTACTTTTTGGCCATTTCAAAGCTCTTGTTTGATTGTTCTATCTTTTTTCTCCATGACTTAACCACTAAGATTTCACCAATCCCCTTCAAACTATCCAAGCGTACAAATGCATTATTACTTGACATATCTAGGCTTGGGCCTATGTTAGTTTTATATAGCAAATGATATATGAGATATATATGTTTGGACCTATACTTCGGCCTATAATAGCAATTGACTCGACTTGGATACGTTTTCTTGATTAGCAAAAGGAGATGATCAACTGATATTTACGCGTAGAAGCGGTGCTAGAAAGATCTGCTGTTGGAGACAGATTGATGTCATTATGCTTCCAAATGCAAGGTCACTGCTAGTATAGTGAGTTAACAATCAATAGTCATCTACCTCAACAACTGAATCATACAACAGCTTTTCTGCATTATTCCACTAGCTTACAATAGTACCGAAGTTAGTTGCAAAAAATTGCAATAAAAGTCTGTGACCAACATTTATTTTGTTGTTTGGTTAAACGCGAGAAAGACAGAAGATACTATGGATGAAGATAAAACCCTTGCGCAGAAAACGTGAAAGAGCATAGCATAGCTTAGGCAGTCCCATGTCAAGAAAGGCAAAACAAACGGAGCCCAAGGCCAAGTTACCCTAGTTGACATGGGATTGCCTAAGCTACTGCTTCTGTTGTTGTCACACCCTCTTTCAACAGGAAAAGTTTTATTAGTCTCATTGTCCCCCCTTCTTTGTTATTCACCTTTGCTTTAACCGAAAAGAACAAACAAATGTAACGTAATGGAAACAACATTCCAAAATCCAGATAGGATAATAAATGACCTAAAACAAAGAAGTTCACTTGCAGTGCTATTCTTAATCAAACTAAGAATATATCATAACTCTGTTGAGCATATCATCATATCCAAGTCATAACAGGATTGAACATTATACTTAACAAATAAATAAGTAACAAGTTCCTTCCAAAAAAAAAAGTTAAAACGAGCAAAAGAGCATACAACAAAAAGAGCAGAGGCAAGATGATCGAATAAGCAAAAGACACACACATTCAAGCCTGAGTCCCAGTCAACGACTTCATCTGAATGCTATGATTATTAGAATCACTAGAATTGTTCGGCAAAGCCTCGTAAGAACCAGTTCTCCTCACTCCAGCAGCCATCGCCACCATCGTGTACGTCACAAAGAGCAACATAACAACAAGCACGACATGAACAGTAAACATGAGATCAAGAACCGAGACAGCTCTCAGCTTAGACTCCTGGATATCACACTGCGTCGAACCTTCAACACCTCCCGAAACATCAAGAAGACGATGACACCCTTCGGGGATAAACCCGTCCACGTACAAAGAGAGTCCCGTCTGAAGCTGCCAGAGACCTTGGAGGCAGAGGGAAGCGGCGAGGGCGGCGTCTGCGACGAAGAGCCTCGGCCTGCAGGCGAGGAGGAGGCAGAGGAGGGAGCAGAGGGCGGAGACGCGAGCCGAGAGGGAGTCGCAGTGAGCCTGGAGATCGGAGGTCTGAATCGCCGCCGAGGCCGACGCGGCGGAGTAGTGGAGGAAGAAGCCGCCGGAGGCGAGGGCGAAGAGGAGATCGGAGGGGAGGGGGATGAGGGAGGCGGATTCGGAGAGGAGGAGGTAGACGGCGATGATGAGGAAGAGGAGGAAGACGGCGGCGGAGTTGAGGGAGGAGAAGCGGTGGACGGGGGTGCTGCCTTTGACGAGGGGGTCGGAGTAGAAGGAGATTAGGGTTTGGTGGAGGAAGGCGACGGATAGGGAGACGATGAGGATGATCAGGGGTAGTTTCTGGAGACGGTTGTTGTTGTTGTTGTTGCCGGAGGAGACACGTGGCAAGGGGTAGAAAGGCTTGGCGGCGTAGGATTGAGGAGATTTGATGACGTGGAAGAAGGTGCAGATGAGATGATAGATTCCGAGGGTTAGCAGAGAAGCCGATGCGAAGAGTTTGTATAACATTCCTCCCATTTTAGAGGTAGATCAGATGCGAAGAGTTTTTTGTTCCGGTGATCGCTCGACAGAACACACTCTGAGAGTTTTAATGTTTGGTCGGATTTGATTTGTTGTCCGATCCGTATGAGAGAGGAGTAGAGGGAGATCTGGTCAACTACCCTAAACCGGCTGTCGTTTTCCGGTTATTTGACTTATTAAATAAGTACCATTTGAACCGGTTTAGCTCTTCGATTACGAATTTACGGTTAACCAATAAGAGTCCCACACACGTTTTCTTTTCTTCTGAACTTTTGGAGTGTTACAAATGTGGAAGGATATGGAATATATTGGATTAGGGTTTGGTGTAAGAAATGAAATTATACTATTTATGTGGATTAAATATGTAAAATGGTACTTTTAATCTGTGGGTGAGGAACTATAATCATAACTCATAAGCATTGTTCAAGGCTTCAAGCAAATAAAAAAAATGAACAGAGTGCTTTAGACAAGTAGAGATTCAGTTTAGTTGAAGGATAAATGGCAAAAGAGTTGCTGCAAAAGCTAATGTTGTCATCCAATAGGACTGAGAAAAGGAGTTGGCAGCGGAGGAGCTTCTGTCCGAGTTAGTAGATCCTCGAGATCCTGTATAACACAGAAGGTTGAGACAAAGATATATTTTTGGTTGGAGAAAAAAAAAAGATTATAGGTTTCTTCAAGTACGAAAATATATAGTGCGTACGAGTCAAGCAGGCAATGGGATTGACGTGTTCTCCACATCGAGCAGGCAACATTTGAGCATCATTGACATTAATGCCAGCTCGCTCGGCCCTTGAACTCCCTCGGTTACTTATCATACGGCACAAGCACTCTGGATTGTTCTTTATGACTGATTTGAGAGGGTTACAGCAAACTTGAGGCACTTCTTTGGTTCCATTCAGGTAATTCAGGCATGGAGCAAGCTGATCTAGGCACGAAACGCTTTGCCCCCTTGTGTGCATCACTCCAAAGTTGGCTACAACTAGAAGTGCAACTGCGATAGTATAAAAAGAGAAAAACTTCATCTTCATGTATTATTCTTCACCACCTTAATTTCCTCTTCGGGAAACCACTTATATGTACTTGTTTTTTATTATGTTTGGTAACCAGCTTTTGAAATAGGTAGACATGGTTCACCAGTCAAACCTACTACCATCTTTTGACGACCGACCAACAGGTAATTAAGTTACCAGAACCCATCAAACAGGAAACATTTCAGATTACATGAGCACATTAGACACCAAAAGGCACAAATGTAGTATGCCAACCTACAAATAACATAGTTCTACTATACGAAACCAATGCCATAGCTCATCGAGTACCCTCATGCATGGGCTTTTAAGTTCACAGGCCCATAACGAATATGTATGTGAAAATTTGTGAAGGACACAAGAAAATGTTTGTTTTTCATTGGTTAAGATACAAAGAGAAAATAATTTATTTGTTCAAAAATAAGACAAACAATCACTTTGATCATAGATCAAGGACGGCGAAACATACTGAAATCCAGAAAAAAATACAAATGAGAGAACAATTAAATATTGGATGAGAAGATGGTAATTAATAGGAGCCGAAGTGGTTGAAAGAGTCAGAAACCGGAGGCATTGTGCTGAACATTGGACTATGGACGTAGTCACCCTCGAAATAGGTAGCGGTCGAGTATTCGTCAACGCTCCACTGTGGTTGGCTATAACAAGAATTGGACAAGTCGCTTGGCAGAGGAGGCAACTCGCTGCTGCTGTTAGAATAACAAGAAGATGCGCCACCAAACTTGTAACTAGTGTCCAATTGATCAGAATGATTAGGCTGCAGCATTGGCGAATCCGTTGATGAATATTGGTTAAACATCATCATGTAATCGACAGGATCATTAGAACAAGGAGGAGGAGGAGCAGCAGCAGCAGGAGGGGGAGGTGGAGGCGGATCATCAGGAGAAATAATGGAGGTGACGGAGGATGAAGGAGGCATGTCTGAGTAGACGAAGTTGGTTCGGGCACGAGTGCCACGCATGGATCGAGCGGCTCTATCGTACGCCAAGGCAGCTTCCTCGGCCGTATCAAACGTGCCAAGCCAGTGACGCTCCTTGGTTGTAGGGTCTCTAATCTCAGCCGCGTATCTTCCCCAAGGCCTCCTTCTCACCCCAAGAAACCTCGTACCAGCCTCTTCTTGCTTCTTCTTACTCTTCGTTGTAGTTGTATTCATCCTTCTTGTTTATCTATAAGGATAAACAAGTGTTTCGTATATTTTTTCTAGTTGAAGGAGAAGAACAAAGTGAAAAGGAATGTGTGGTTGTCTTGGAAACGTAACCCTTCCACAACCCCTTTATATAAGAGCTACACATTTTCTGTTTCTCTTTCTTTTCATTTGCTTTAAATTTTAAAAATATTTATTCTAATAGGAACATCATTTAAAAATAGCTCTGCGTTGAGTCAATTGTGCCCATGATATACCAATTATCAATCAATCATATATATAGTGTTAAGAATTATTCATTTTCCACTTGATAGCATGTTTCATGCATACCCCAAAGTTTGTACTACACTAGTGAATTGCATACATATGGTTCTGCTCAAATCTATTGCCTAGATCGGGCTGCTTTTGTCCATTCACCAGTCTTTTTTTAGAAACGAGGGTGAACAATTAACAAGGAGAGAATCATCATAAATAAATCCTTAAAACAAGCTGCCAGATATAACTAGATAGACTCATCATTATTCATCAACAAATAATAAGCTGAAGAGGAATAATAAGACCCATGATTAGCATGTTACCTTAGATTCTAATGACCCAATTGATAAAATAAATTATAGTGAAATTACGTAATAGAAAAACTATTAAAGTCGGAGAATATATCTTGTATAACGAGTCCAAATACTATTGCATGTGATGGTCCAAATTTAAACGATGGAATGTTCATGAACTGCGATAATTTCATATACATATGAAACATAAACAATTTCGTTCTTATCAATCATACAACACTAAAAGCAATGAGTCTGGTATAAATAATTGGGAAAGAAAGAGTGCAATGATGGCTGCATGATGGATGGTATAGTCCACTTAATTATGAGGATGAAGTAATTGCGCAAACATCTATTAGACTATCATGTGTACTAATCTTGAAAAACTACCCACCTATGTTTTGACTTTGACCTACACAAATGGATACATATGTTGAAATCTCATAGAGATTTCATAGAGTATCTAAAAGAATCAAGTAGTAGAATTTCTTGTACCATCTTGTTTTGTGTCAGAAGACCAAAGACCATTTATGTTTGGCTATACGACCAACGTTAGGGACGGTGGGAAAGGATCGTATATCTCTTACTCTTTTATATAATATACGCCCCCATTAGTCTATATGTACAATAATCACAACGTGTGTACCAAAAGTGGGCTGTTAATTAAGTGGAGAATAATCAAACACACAAATACAAAATACGGTAATGCATGTGCTTTAAATTTTATAGGCTGCGATTTCAATGAATACTGCCTACAGCCTTTGTTCGTCTTCCATATTCTAATCCCAAGGGCATCTATCTATTTCCTTATCGTTTTTATTTCTTCTTAATCATATATGCTTGTCAGCTTGGATATTATAGTATACAATCTTCCTAAATTCAGTTTCTCAATATATGTTCTTACCAAGACACCATTCAAATTCGTTTACCTAATATTATATTTTTAAACTTGCTCTAATACTATACTCTAAAACAAATTTGATTGTAAACATGCATTATTGAGGACAAAGGAATTTGGGTTGCATGTGAGCAATCTTTTATGCTTTTATAATTTCATCTCTAGTCTTAATTTTCGTTGGAGAAAACAAGTCCTATAATTTTATGTTCCCCCCTTTTGACCTACTCTAAATTTTCTCGTTTAGTTTATATTTTTATTCCAATCTTCGATGCGTTGAATCTTGTTTTCATTTTACGTTAATCCTCTTCCATTCTCTAATCTTGGTATTATCCTCTTATCCTTTTCCTAGTTATTTTTAGAATATGATTACATGCAACAAATGCATACTCCACAGACAGTGTAATAGACAAAAGATTTATACAAAATATACAGGGTTTTGGTCAAGAATACTATCAAATCAAAGCGGCAGCTGAGCTCATTTAGTAGATCACTGCCATTTTCTCGACCGTTGTATGTAATTTCATCGAAACATATGGATATAAACATAAATGAACACTTTGCATATTCCATTTTTTAATCAGAACAGTTGGCAGGACGTTTTATTCTATGGTTCTAGTCTCAGATGTAGATTCATTTGCATTTCTCTTACTCGTGTCGAACTATTTTGATGTGGATACATTGGTAAGTTATCTATAGATTCGGGCCTGTTATGGTGTTTGTTTTGGTAGAAGGAAAAAAAAGGAAACGCATGTGCACCCAACGTGGAAAGGTATTCTGTTGGATACCTAACATAATTAATCCTATTTCTAATTATTGGCAACAAAAATACGTTTTGTCTTGTTTTAGTCTAATTACTCTTCTAATCAAATGACCATGTGATGAGCGCATCATGTAATAATACTCTTAAAAGTTTTTAAAAGAAAGGGAGTCTGCGTTTTTGGCCAATCTAAACCTGAAAGTGACGTATGTGAGAAGTTTACGGGCATGAGGTTTGCAGCTACCGACTCAATTGATCGTCCAACTAGTCAATACAAAGTTAAGTTATCCTGACGCGGTAGTGTACTGTTGAAATTAATGAGTAAATTAGGATGAGTTTAACCAGCGATTACACTTACAATAGCACTATTACTTGATAATAATGTTTCAGTCTCACAACCCGCCATCTCTTTCTGTGCTTCAAGTAATTAATTTCCTGAGATGGCCAGTTTTCTCATGAAGTAGCCTTAGTGGATGATATGAACTCGTAAATGCACTCAACAGTTGTACATGTTTCCATGATATATTCTCCAGTTGAAGCTTTTCTGAGTTGTGTTGCTCCATTAGGTCCTACAAGTTGGCGAATGACCGTTCACTCGTTCAGCTTCTCTAGTTCCTGGCTCGTTTCATGTTTCACAATGGAACCACTTGAAAAGAAAAAAAAATTGCTCAAAATACTTCAGCTTGGAAGTGGCTGATCAACATGCAGACTCACGTCACATCCATTGCTCTTCAGGCGCGATAAGAAGAGCTAGATAAGGCAGGGCTGTCTAGTGAAATCAGCATAAGAGTTGAAATAGTATTTCCAAGTGTAATAATATAAAGAAACAAAATTGTTTATATCTGAAGTACCTTAGTTCGCAACAGCAGCAGAACGTATATCAGAAGTAGAACCTTGACTAACAAACCCGCCTTGATTTCTGAAGCTCACCGATTCACTTGTTCATTCTCTAGCACAACGGGCTGCAAATGGGTTGAGCTTTGTAGGCCCACATACTTATATACTTTTTGTTTGTCGGCCATTTATAAATTTAAAATACTCCATTTTTTTTTCTAATTAGATAATGTTTTAATATAAATCACACTAATTAAAAAAATATTTATATTCAAAACACTTAACTAAAAGAAAAAGTAATTTGAAACACTTGACTAGAAAGGAAAAGTAATATTTTTATTAGTTTTTACCTTAAAAGTCTAGAAACTTCATCTAATTTTGAAATAAAATTCAGTTCCTAAAACATCATCTAATTAGAAACAGAGGGAGTAATAAAAACTAAGCTCAAATAGAGAATTGAAACAGAACAATTTCAAAAGGAGTGGGACTACCTTCATTTCATATCCAGATATTATGTAATCTCGAAAAACTTCCTCTTTTAGTAATCGATATGAAATGTTACGCAGGAACGGTAGAAGCTATATCATGGTGGGAAATCATCACCAAAATCTAATAAAACCGATGGAAAAGGGTAACAAAAAGAAGATCATAATCTATACAAGACGTAAATCTATATCACATAATTTTAAAAATATTAAACAAACAAGAGTAAGACCATCAAAACCTTAAAGACACATGTTGCAAGCCGGCACGCTAAGCTATCATGCTTTTTTGGCAGGCATAGCTATATTTCGGCAAGCACGAGATTTTGGTTCGAATGGTTATAACAAGCTGCTCTCTGAAGCCTGGAGTGCGTACTTACCATTGAGGAACAGGTTCTCGTGATATGTAGCTTATAATGGCCCACGTCCATAATATGTTCCATAACTCCATACGATCTCAGCAGAACGAGTCAAAATCTAGGGCCCATCTTAGACATGCATACCTAATCATGTTGCTAATCATGTTTTTTGCCGATAAAACAACAGTGAATACTAAACAAAGGTGTCATTAAGCATAACTAGTGACAGAAGAAGAGAAATACAAATGCATCTTGCGTTGTTTGGAAGGCGAAAAACGAGGCGTACCTAATGTAAGATCGATGTAAGACTAGTTGTTTAGTTAGTTAGTTATAGAATTAGAAGGTAAATGAAGAAGAAAATTAGGTTTGTAGAAACTATGATGGAGTTAAGTATGCACGTGAGGGGTGTGGGAAGTAAAGAAACTATACAACTAACCTCTAGAAACTGACGACTAGGTGTACGTATATCTTTTGATACATACGACGAATCTATACTATATAAAAGTTGAGGCTATAAGCCATTGAGAGCGTCCACATAAGATTTAAAACGACCAATCGTATTATGACAACTCATCATTACAATTTATTGGTTTTTAAAATGTTAATATTTCTCAAATATATTTTAAAAAGAAATTAATAATAATATTATATTTCCAAATTATATTTAAAACGAAATTAGTAATAATATATAGATTAAACTACAAAATTGACATTTTACACCTTACTTAATTTGCTATATTTTTCTTAAATGTTAATATTTCCAGAATGATATGTTGTAAAAAACAAAACTAATATTATATAAATATATTACCATTTTATAGATTACTTAAAAATATCAACTATTAAAGCAAAATGGAAAATCAGTAGGAAAATAGTAACATTAACAAAAAAATATGTCTTCTTAGGTATAATAATTTCAAAAACAAATTATACCAAACTAAATCGTAAATTAATGTTAAAATAATTAAGTTAACAAAAAAATCTGAAAATTTATAACTAAATAAAACGAAAATACTATTATATATAACTTAAACTAAATAGTGTCTTATTAGGTATAATAAAATGGTAAATTAATGTTAAAATAGTTAAGTTAAAAAAAACTGGAAACATTTACAGTTAAATAAAAGGAAATTTCTATTATATATAACTTAAACTAACAAAATAAAAATTATGACAAATCAGAATTTTAGTTTAATGTTTCTAAAAAAACGTAATAAAAAAATTTATATAATCTGTAGAGTAGGCAAATATAACAATTCTTAGTTTAAAAGTCATGATTTCCAAATTTATGAATATTAACATAAAAAAAATATTTAATATAGATATAAAATTATTAGATTTTAAAAAGAAAATACAAAAAGTCAAAAATATCATGAATCAATATCAATAAGTTAAATATTTAATGTTTAACTTTTATATTTGTTATTTCTAAAAATGTCAAATTTTAATCTATTATTTATAAAATGTCAATATTCCAAATATTTAGTTTCAAAATAAAATTTTATCATCTAATAAAGTAGGGTAATAAAAAATTTATTAGTTTTTAAAATGTCATATTAACCGAAATATATAACAAAACCTAAAACATCTAAAAGGGAAATCCACTTAATATATAAAAGAATAAAGTTTCTGATAAATGAAGTATTGGGTGACTATAAATAGTTTTCTAGAATTTCAATTTTTCTCAAGATTTACTTTGAGAAAAAGATAAATATCGAAAAAGACATATTTACACAATGGTCGCTTATGCTTCTTTCTTTGGTTTTCGATGATTTTAAAAAAAAAATGTTATAATAAGATTGATGTTTTTGCTAGAGTGATTCCCTTTTGGGAAGCATATAACATCAATAATGGTGGTTTGCTTATGGGTTAGAAGTTATTTCTTATTGATCAAAAGGTACGAAGAGTTTTATTTAGACATTATCATTCCAAAATTTAATAAGATTAACATATAGTTTGTTTGACACAAAATATTACAGGAAACAACATCCACGCCTCCATACAAGCTACTCGAATAGGGTGTTTCAACACAAATTTAAAAGATAATGCAAATGTAACCTATATAGAATATAATCAGAATGTGATATATAAAGCAAATATAAAGGTAGGTGTACTCAGCAATTTTTTTTTAATTATGATACTTATAATAAAGAAAACTAAATGATTTCTCATCCGACTAAAAATGTTGAATCCATGTTTATATTAAATCATTATAAATTTCAATAAATTTGCTACGACATATTAATAATAAATTATAATATGAACGATAAACTTAAGAAAATGATAAGAAGATTAGCCAATATGCATTCATCAACACGATAATACAAAATATAAAATTACCAATCAACAAACCAAAAACATTGAATTCTTACACAAGATTACAAGAAATATTCTCTGTAAAAGATATACTAAGTTTCTTTTTTATTAAGAGTTACCAACAACAAAATCAGTTGTCAAATTATGTAATAGGTTACAAATCTTCATGTAGAACTACAAAACAACGAAACATTATTTATCTTACAATCAACTAATATGTGATATACTTTCGGAAAGTAAAACCATATATATTAATTGCACTATACATTCATATAAAGTTCACTACTATGTATCATAGTTAATTAAATCAAGTGGAGATAAATCTAATACGCTAGATTCTGTATATTATATCTTAATATACTAAATATTACTTAACTTATTCAAATTTAGTTATATATGTATTTTTATCTAACAAAACCTATTTAATATTTGTTATGTTCAGCAACAAATTTATTGTGATTAAAATTTTATATCTAAGTAATATATTATTACATACATACATTTTTCTTAAAAATAACAAAAATTATTTCAAATACATATCTGCGTATAATGAATATATACCAGCCACACAATCAGTTTAAAACTTTGCTAAATAAAATGTAAAGTTAAATACTATGCATGTAGATTAATCTCTCATTTCATTCAAATAAAAATGATAGGTTCAGTGGCTAATAAAAATATTTACAATAGTATAGTGTGCTTATTTGAATTGAGCAATCTATCTAATCATTAAAAAGTAAATATTTTCTTAAATAATATAATTATGTCTAAACACAAATTTTAAATAGATAGATACTAAATGGTAAACAAACTAAAGAATATAATTTTGTAGACAAACATAAGTAGAAAGAAAAAAATAGCATATTTTAACCATTTTCATAGAAAAAAGATTACTATATTTTGTTAATTTATAATTAAACTAAAATATTAAAACATACTCGCGCGTATCGCGAGTATAAAATCTAGATTTTATATTTTGAAACTCCTGAGAAACCTTTTGAAACTCCTGAGAACGTCCACATCAGCGAAACAAATTTTTTCAGAAAGATGACACGTGTCACTATTATAATAAAAATAGAAACAAAATAAAATATAAATAAATAATAAGTAAACATACAATATAAGGAAAAACAAACAATAAGTAAATATACATATAAAAAATAGAAATATTACATTAAACATATATCTAAAATATTATCTATTTTATATTTTAATTATTTCCAAATATTTTTTAAAAGTGGTAGTATTACAATATTAGTAAATATTATATCAATCATATATTTGAAATAACATATAGTTTTATATTTTAGTTATTTCGAAATATTATATTTATAATAATAAAATGAACTATTTGAGGCTCTGTAGTGCGTCCACATCAGCGGAAATTTTTTTCTCAAAAGATGCTACGTAGCAATGGAGAATTATTATTAAAAACAGTAAATAAATAATAAGTAAATATAAAATATAAGGAAAAATAAATAATAAGTAAATATACATATAAGAAATATAAATATTACATTAACATCTAACGTAATATTATCATTTGATATAAAAACCAAAAATTTAGAATAAATAAATATATAATATAAGAAAACATAAAAATAAAATATACAATATAAGAAATAAAAAATAAATTAAATATATATCTGAAAATATTATATTAAATAAATAATAAGTAAATACACAATGTAAGAAATAAAAATATTACATTAAACATATATTTACAGTATTAGAATAAGTAAATATAAAAAAAAGTAAATATATAATATAAGAAATATAAAAATACATTAAACATCTATCTGGAAATATATAATAAAATAAATAATTAGTAAATATAAAATATTAAAAATAAAAAATACTACACTAAAGATCTATCGTCATATCACAAATGTTTATAAAAACAAAACAATTAGAATAAAAAAATATACAATATTAAAAAATCCATTAAACATCTATCTAGACAATGTGTAGTTTTACTTTTTTATTATTTCTAAATACTTTTATATAAATAGACTATTTATCTCGAATTCAAACACATCGCTATAAATCTCTTTGTAATGCAACAACACTCATCGTGACGCATATGGCAAAACTAGCTATCGAAGATGAAATAGTCACATGCAAATACTGGTAAAAGAGTCATATTCCCAATAAGCATTTTATCTTCAATGGTCTCACATTCATACTTAAGAAAAAACAATTTTCAATAAGAGTATACTATGCAAAGACCATAAATAAAAACCAATGATAGAGCTTGAAATCAGTGATTCTGAATTTACCTAAAGCATTTTCAGTCATGGCTAGCTATATGTTGCTCTTGCAAAATTATCAACACCTGAAAACTTAAGCATCTTACAAGCAGTGGCAGATCTAGAAGTTATTTTGATCCGGAGCATACACATATTTATCAAATATCAACATAGGCATTTGATAAAAAAAAATTAAAAATACACTAAAATTTTAAAATTCATGGTGGGCAACTGCCCCACCCTTTGTCTATGTACATCCGCCACTGGTTACAAAAATAAAAAAACTCAGAAACTAGAATGAGTAATATTGTCTACATAGAAATCTTCAACAACATCTTCCAATAGTATGGTCCACATATCATAAATAAATCTATTTAAATATATATACACAAAACAATATACATGTCTTTTCACTATAAAAGTTCCTAAATCTGACAAATACAGAGAAAAATTATACCGATGAAAAAAGATGAGAAACTATAGAATACATAGATGAAAAGCGATGAAGGAAAACCTCTTTTATATAGGAAAACATGCTTTGATAAGTTCTCATGCAGATAATGAAGAACCAACTTACAAGAAGTGTGGCTTCATTGCCCATAGTTTCTTCATGTCCAGGCATGAGTGTCTTACATATTCTACACATTTAATCTTGCGGCATAGCGCTTGCAAGCATAAAAGAAATATAGACTAGAGATTGTATTTTGAATAAATATATATGGTTTCTAAACAGTAAAATGGAGATATTGACAAGATAAAAAATATGAGAATATTACCATTTACATGATTATTTTCAGTCATCTTCTTTCAACTCATCACACAAATAAGTAAGAATCATTTTTCTCTAAGAACAAAAAACAACGTAACAAATTACAACATTTTGGCATGATGTTATATAGTACTAAACAATAACTAAGAAACCAAGTTCATATTTATCACAAACATATACACCAGCTATAGACACATGCAAGTAACGGTAAGACACAACCAAATCTATCATAAGAAACTGCAACACAAGTAGTCAGGGATACAACCAATTCCATCTTAATCAAACACACCAATCATAAACACATCCACAATTGATATTACAAGTTAAAGAGTATATCATATTGATCTTTAAGATGTACACATAACATGATCTCAAAACAATAAGTAGTGGTGTTGCCATAACATGATGAAAAGAAACTCAATGTCACAAAGAAGAAGTTTAAAAGTTACTAAATAACATGATGCTAACAAAAAGCAAATGTGATAACCATAAAATATTTCAAGGATCGAACATGCAGCAAAATCTACCACGAAAAGTCACAGCACGAAACAGCCTTAAAAGTGTAAATATAAATATGCAGATAACATAGTTAAATGATGATAAAAGTTTCTATTTTAGACATCGTTAAACACAAATATTTAATTTTATAGTTTGTACGCAAAATAAACGTAGTCAAAACTAAATATCATAGAAATCCATCAACTAATTTAAATCATTTTCCCAACTTTGACTATACAAAACAGAAATCAAGATAGCAATTACGAAAAAGAAAGAAATTGATCATCATAATTGATAAAAGAAAACATGATCAAGGTTGAGAGCGAGAAGAATGGTGAAGGAAAAGAGAAAACTATGCGATGAAACCGTTTGAAATGACTTCCAAATTTTTCTCTAACTCACTATTTTCTTCTGCACCAATATTTCTTTACTTTTAAGTCCACAAATCAATAAGAGAAACTGATTGTGTGAAACTGGATATTTTTTGCGGAAAAATTCAAGAGGCAAACACGTTAGAGAATAGAAAAGAATTTGTTCTTGGAAAAAAAGGTTTTTTCAAGCCGATAAATTCCACGACAAAAACAGATGATGACAAACTTAGTTTACGATAATACCATTTTACTTTTTGTGTGTGATTTTGTATACAAGCGAAGGAAAATTTTAAAATTTTAACATTAGATTTAGATTAAAGGTACAACTATTAGTTAGATGTTTATTTGCTAAAATAATTGAAGTGAAATATTGTTAGAAGCTAAATTAGAACAAACCCTTAAAAAATTATATTTTATGATTTAAAAAAAAAAATTAAACTATGTTTACATAAATTTATGATTTTCAAAATAAATACACAAATTTGACATGAAATATATATATATATATATATATATATATATATATATATATATATATATATATATATATATATAATGTAATTTAATTTTTATCTAAAAACAAATAAAACAATTTATATATATATATTTTTTAATTTTTTTGTACCCGTCCGTAGGGCGGGTTTAATCCTAGTATATAATAAATACAAACGTTAAAATTAATACGACTTGTTGGTGCGAATATACGTAAATCAATAAAACCAACCATTCAATTTTTTTTTGGTAAGTAGCGAAAGAAAAGGGAAGCAAGAAGAACCACAGGAAAGGGAGCTAACACAAAGACACGTTGTGTTTCATCTGCCCGTCCATCTAACCTACCACACTCCCTTCTCTTTTTCTCCTTTGTCATCTTCTTATAAAATCTCACTCCCCGCATGTTGTATACTTACACAAAGTCACGCATCGATCTCAAACTATTGTAACTAAAAACCAAGTTGGTAATACTATGGTGATGGGTACACCGTCTTCGTTGGATGAGATCAGAAAGGCACAGAGAGCAGATGGCCCAGCAGGTATCTTGGCGATAGGCACGGCCAACCCTGCCAACCATGTGATCCAAGCGGAGTATCCTGACTACTACTTCCGCATCACCAACAGTGAACACATGACTGACCTTAAGGAGAAGTTCAAGCGCATGTGTATGTCTTTAACAAACCCTATTTTTTATTTCTCCTTTTGTATCATAGTTACTTAACAAACTACTACTATAACAGGCGACAAGTCAACGATAAGGAAACGGCACATGCACTTGACCGAAGAGTTTCTTAAGGAGAATCCAGACATGTGTGCCTATATGGCTCCTTCTCTCGACGCCCGACAGGACATCGTGGTGGTTGAAGTCCCTAAGCTAGGCAAAGAGGCAGCAGTGAAGGCCATCAAGGAATGGGGCCAGCCCAAGTCCAAGATTACACACGTTGTCTTCTGTACTACCTCAGGAGTCGACATGCCTGGTGCTGACTACCAGCTCACCAAGCTCCTCGGTCTTCGCCCTTCCGTCAAGCGTCTCATGATGTACCAGCAAGGTTGCTTCGCCGGCGGCACTGTCCTCCGTCTCGCCAAGGACCTCGCTGAGAACAACCGCGGCGCGCGTGTCCTCGTCGTCTGCTCCGAGATCACAGCCGTCACCTTCCGTGGCCCCTCTGACACTCACCTTGACTCCCTCGTCGGACAGGCTCTCTTCAGCGACGGCGCAGCCGCGCTCATTGTCGGTTCGGACCCGGATACTTCTGTTGGAGAGAAACCAATCTTTGAGATGGTGTCGGCTGCGCAGACCATCCTCCCAGACTCCGACGGTGCCATAGATGGACACTTGAGGGAAGTGGGACTCACTTTCCATCTTCTCAAGGACGTCCCTGGCCTCATCTCGAAGAACATTGAAAAGAGTCTAGACGAAGCGTTTAAACCGTTAGGTATAAGCGACTGGAACTCCCTCTTCTGGATAGCTCACCCTGGTGGTCCAGCGATCCTTGACGAGGTTGAGAAAAAGCTAGGGCTCAAGGCGGAGAAGATGAGAGCCACACGTCACGTGTTGAGCGAGTACGGTAACATGTCGAGCGCGTGCGTCCTCTTCATATTGGACGAGATGAGGAGGAAGTCCGCGGCAGATGGAGTGGCCACTACGGGAGAAGGGTTGGAGTGGGGTGTCTTGTTTGGTTTCGGACCAGGTCTTACTGTAGAGACAGTTGTCTTGCACAGCGTTCCTGTTTGAACAGAAACGCTTCCTTCCTATTAATGCCTACCTTTACATATACCCCCATCATCGTGTCTTATGTTTTTTTTTTCAATTCAATAGAATTATATGTAATGCAATAATTAAGGAAGTAATTCATTTAGTGTGAAATGTATGGTCCCCCTGTGGATTGGTCCTTCAAAATTTAGTTAATTCATTTAGTGTGAAATGTATGGTCCCCCTGTGGATTGGTCCTTCAAAATTTAGTTATGTCTTTCTCTCCTTTATTACAATTAATTATTAAATTTATATGTCTTAATAGAGATCAAATTTTTTTATACATCCACAAGGTCTCGTCTAGCTGCTTAGACAGATCTTGTATGATAATCAGCTAGCCTAAACCAACATTTAGGGTATCAATTCAGTTGGGTTTATATTGTTTTCTAGTTTTCATTTTTTGGTTCTAAAAATATAGGTTTTTTTTATGGATACTTAGAAAGTTTGGTATTTCTCACTTCGATTTTTTTAACCTTTTTTGGTTCAGTTTAGGTAATAAGGTTGAAATCAGCTGATACTCAGATAATTTTGAGACTAACTTGGTTTCGGATTGGTTCATTTTCTTAATTAATTTGGATTAAGATTCAGATAATTTAGGTTTAAAGTTAATTTTTTTTTTGGTCTTCGAATAACATAATTGAGCAATTTAGATAATTTTTAAATATTTTAAATAATAATATTCAATTTTTGAATAATTTGGTTTGTAAATAATATTTTTGAAATATCTGATTATCTTAAAGTTGAATATAATTAATATTTCTTATTATATCTAAAAATATAAGATTTGCTCGGGTTGTTTATACCGAACCTCAGCTCGTGTTCCGGATACTGTATTACTGTGGTCTTAGTTCCACTACTAATTTACTTTGTATATGTATACTATAATGATTCTCTCAAATGTAGGCTCGCTCTTGGAAATAAGCATTTAGGAAAGGAAAACGAATTAGCTGAGACCTGAGGTTTAGCTTCTCCATGTGAATTCTTTCAACAAGTTCCTGTTTCCATTCTTTCCCAAGTATGAGTCCTTAAACTGCAAGAAGGATTTTTGAGTGTATATGATTTGCAGTTTGATAGCATCTCTCAGTTATACAACACAGTCAAGGAATTTAACAAATCAATAACTTTAAAGATGTAGTGAAAGACAAAATGTAAGATTCAAATGAAAAGGTCTGGAGTATCCTCTGTTTCATTCCTAGCCCCATAACTGAAAACCTAAATTTGTACAAAACAAAAGTTCCTCTGTTTATCTTTCTATGTACATGCACATATTAAATAAATGAACAAGAAAACTAAGAAACCCATGTTGGGTTTTGTATAATCTTTAAGACGACCAGGTGCATCTTCAGCAAATTCAAAAATTTCACAAACGATGGTTACGGGTTCCATGATCTTGGATAGAGCTTGCCTAGTGGATCATGGAGACCAGAGTTCTCACGACTCTGGTTCATCCATACTACATCATCTGGCATCAAAGATGTTGCCGCCGGGTTGCTACCACTTAAGTAATCAAGCGGATTTGTAGGCTGAGCTAAATTGCTGCCTGCCTGAGTTGTGCCTCCTCCCATGAGCATCTCGTAGTTACCGGATGCAACCACTTGAGCATTCGAGCTTTCTGGCTCCAAAGCAGATCTAGAACGGCGCAACTGATTGCACTGAGAGAGAACAGAGAATAAGCTTTGATCTGAACTACTACTTGCTCTATGAATCATCTGCTCAGGGTTAGTAGACACTCTGAGAAGGTTCAGATCTCTCTCGCTCCCGTTATGACTGCTTTGGCTCGCACATCCATCACCGTTTGTGTTTGACCACATGCTCTTAAATTGCCAGTTCTGATTTAACAAAGGGCCAGTGTTCAACGGTGGCTGTGTGGTGACTCCAATCTGAGCAACACTGGGGTTCCAGTCCGGACGCGGCATCAAGAATCCACGTCCATCGCAGTAAATGTTGTCTGGCATGCTTCCTTGACCATACATGTCAACCTGTCTTGGCTGGTCCTGAGACAGAGCTTGTGGTGCAACCATCTGATGCTGGAACTGACCAGAGAATTGACTCCCCTCAATCAGACTGTTGCTTCCTTCCTGATGAAAACCAATGGGCATAATCTGTTTATGCTCCTCGTTATGTGGGACTTTGAGAAGAGAGTGAAGCTGCTCAGTGGCGCCAGATGTCACGCCTTGGCCTTTAAACAAAGACTGGAGCAGTTCGTTTTGATCGTTACTAGGGAAAGAACCAAAACTGTTGTTTGCTCTCGGCTGCAACATCTTCCTTCTATCAACTTCTTCAGGCATGTCCGGTCCTGTGAAATAGTTTTTCTCTTCTTCACGGCCTTCAGGATGGTGTATGATTGACAATCCGTCACTGGGGGTGTAAGCTTGGCGGCCAACGTAGGACTGCCTAGTTCCTCCCACTGGCTGCCACACATCCCCACCAGAACAATACTGCAACTCCTCTCCATGGCTTGAACTAGTACAAGGAATCCTGTCGTCTGATGAAGCGTTCTCTAGTTCTGGCACATAGTTTTTGCCTACAGGGTTTGCATCTCCAGGAATTGGAGCCTGTGGGAGAGACTGGCCATTTATGGAGCTGGAATAATCATTTGCTTCAAAATCCTTTCGATTGCTGAGTGAAGAATATCGTTCTTCTCTAACTATCTCCATATTGATGCTATTGTCACAATCTGGTGAAGAAACCTGAGAGGGGTGTTCACCAACTTGCAAGCAGCGACCTGAGTCTGTGCTTTGGTCACTGTAAGACGACGACTCCTTCGACAAGGATTGATTCTTGCCAGAAACTTGATCCAAACTTCCCGAATCTTCAACCTCTGGTGCTAAATCACCAGTCTGATTTGGATCCAAACTTTCTCCATCATGCTTCAGAAGAGGTTTTTCTATTGGGTGCAGTTGTTGTTTATCCTATACCGAAGAAAGTTGTTAAAACATTGGAATGTAGAACAATATACTGCACAAGTTTATGGAGAAAACAAACCTCCACCCATGGATTGAGTTTGTCCTTCAGTTCTCTTTCCAAAGAGTTGATTACATCTCGTTTCTGTAACTGTAGCTTTTTCCATATTGCATATGATGCAGGGAGATCTTTAACCAGTTGCAGCCTGCATGAAAACAACTGACGTTTAGAAGAAAAAAAAAACAGAATCAAAGACTTGATGAAGACAGCTGCTTGTTTCACAAGGGACACTGACCAGTGAGCGTTCAGTTTCTTCTGTTCTTCTTCCACAAACACTCCATAAGGTTGAACATCCAAACTGTTGATGTTACCCAAGATTCTATTAAGTGCTTTCGACTGAATGCTTTTACCAGATTGCTTCATGCTTGTGACAATCTGATACTGCTTCTTGCTTATCTGAATATATATAAATGCAGTTAAGCCAGTTTACTGTTGCTTGATGATTGGAGATAGTTATGGATCCATATGAAGAATGTAGATGAACTAAATAAAGTATGAAAAGCAGAAGAATAACTAACCTTAAGGTAGGACATGTATTTAGCACCATCAGTTTGCTGAATGCTATGTTTTGGTAGCTTATCCTTGCTTCTAGCTTTCACGCCCACGTTTACAAGATTCTCTTGAGCAATCAAGGGACTTTGAGATTTTTCTTTCTCTACAGCAGAGCTCTTGGGCCTAAAACGAACTGGACACTTTAGTATGCAGGTTTGAAATAAGAAATTACAACAGCAATTGCGTATACATGTGAAAGAGTACGTTCAATACCTTCTCCGAACCTCTCCAGTCCTATCACTATTGAACGGTTTATCATCTTCATTCCAGGAACTAGACTCCGAGGCAGCAGTTAGATCCTGGCAATTACTACCGTTTGCACGTTCATTGCCTTCTCTTGATTTCCTGAAGATATCAATGTAAGAAACAGACAACCAGTGAATCATAATTACTGGACTTAAGCTTAACATAAATTCATCGTCTCTACTGTAATCATTAACATTTATTGCCTCTATGTTCTTCGCCAAGCTACATTTTTTTTAATGTATCTGATTCTCCTTATAAATAGACAATTCCAAAACACTGACCCCCACATCTTCTTAACAGCAGCCTTCTCTGGATCTTTACAGCTTTCCCATTTCTCCTTTAGCATCTGCAAATAATCTATAATACTACCGGAAACAATGGAAACAGGAGTTACAATCATGCGAAGAAAATATATAACAAGTACTCCTATAATCTGAATACAGAAAACTGCACATACTCATTATGGTATTTCTCCAGATCCTCGTAATATCTCCTTTTACCAGCCCTCAGAGACTCCTCCTGATAAACAATCTCATCTGGATGAGCTCTGCCAGAACAGACAGATGTTCCCCTGAAACCACAACTTACATTAAAATGGAGTCTAAATTCCTGAACATAAACTAGACCATCATCACCAATAACCACAGAGTTCATTCTAGGGTGCAGAAAGTCCAGTGTCACTAACCAATCAAGAAAAGGATTTCCAAAATGAAAATTCTCGCCATCAAGCAACTGCTGAACAACTTGCTCCACATCAACACCCTCAGGGAGGAACTGCTGCAGATAATCTCTTTCGACATCAGATAGACAGCTCCGCCACACCTGGTGGAGAGAAAATTTGCCAAAACTCATCATCTCAAGTAAAGTAGATGCTACGCAATGATATCAACTGTATTATTACCTCACTAGAAAGCACATCTGACAGATTCTCCAGCTGGAAAGTCTCACGAGGGACGGGGCATACTTGTGCCAAGAGACTCCGCCTAGGAGGAACATAATCAACAAACTCACGAAGATGCCTCAAACTCAGACCAACTTGTTCCTTCTTAGAGACTACTCTGCTATGGTTGCTGTCCCATTCAAGACTGATGTGATCTCCAGAACGCAACGCGCCACCATCATCAAGCTTTTTCCTTTTGGCTCTGTAATGCTCCCTGGAACTGAAACCAATCACATTGGCGCTGCTCATCCGCTTCCTCCCCTGATCAGCCGCCATTCTGAGAAAGTCCACAGAGAAACCATTTGTGCGACTTTAATCGTAAACAAGCGATTGCAAAGAATTCAAATTTACAAAGAGATTTCAAAACAGAAAGCAACAACATGTGATTAAAGTAATTCAATTAAAACAAAAGTACTGACCTTTACGAATCGATGATCGATTTGGGTGGGTAAATTCAATTGATTGGTATACCTGACACAAAACCCAGAAGGAGAAAGTGAAGATCGAGGTAAGAAGATGTACTCAATCAGGGATGGGGAGTAAGCAAGAAACCAAGTCTAATGGATTGAATTAAGATTGAAGAAAACCCTAGAAGCAGAGGAAGCAAAGGGAGGAGTATACCTGGAGAGAAGAGATAGAGATTTGTTTGGGAGGAAGATAAGGCAAAATATGATCTCTTGAATCTCTGTTATGGCTGCTTCTCCCACCCATGGACCACTGAGTCTTTCTACCCTTATTTGTTTCTCCCACATTTAACCGTACCGAACCGATCTTTCCCTTTTTTTCCACAAAAGGTTTTTTACTACTTTTGTTTTATTTTCTTCTTTTGGTAAAAAAAAAAGGGTACAGTTTACAATTAGGGGAAAATTGAGAATAAGGCTGGTGGGCCTACAGAAAATACAAGGCCTTGATGAAAGACAAGATTGTTTTGTTCTGCTCCAACCAAACCTATTTGTTCTGAGTTTTCACCACCTGTGTGGTTCGTTCTTTCTGCAGCTAGACAACATTCTTGTGTCTCAGTTGTAGGAGCCGACTTACGTCTATGGTCAATGGATATAATATGATAGCGAAGGTGAAACAAGCGCCTGTGCTAGCGAGGAGTATTAGGATCATTATGCATATTGGTCACATATTTTGAATCATTCTATCTTGGTCAGTACATAACAAAACTATCTCCTAAGCGAAGCCCTATTTTGTCTAACTAGTTGCGCTAACCTAAGCATGACTTGAACATTATCCACACAACTGAATCATTATTGAATCGAAAGTAGAAGCATCATATGAAGTCCCCAAATAATTTTTTATTTCTGTCACCCAGGCTGCTAAACTCAAGTAATAAAGACAACACGCCAAACAGGCAAGGCGAGTTAGATGATACTCAACATTCATTCCTCTTCATCTTCCTTGGCTCTAGCCCTATACTGTCGACCGGGTCTTCTCACAACAGTTACAGCTGTTTCTGGTTCATCTTCTTCCATTGCAGAAACGGTGCTGTCTTCTATAGAATCTACGATAGCTATTGCACCTCTTCTTCCCTCATAACCCTTGTCTGTACATCCTACTTTGCTCTCACCCGTTGGTTTCCTCTTAGGTACAAAAGCCACCGATGTTGGAAGCTCGACCAGAGGGTCTTCAACAGGCTCGTCTCGGCTCCTAATCATGTTGAGAAACTCCATGTACGCTTTCCTGTTAGATTCTTCATCAACCTCGCCGTCATCAAACGTGTATCGAGTGTACTTTGATGGGTTTCGAACATAATCTGGAACTACAGACGGATTTTCTCGCTGCACTACACTCGTCTCCATCGCAGAATCTTCGTCACCTCCAGTCGAATCGTCATCTTTAACATCAGAACTAAACCGAACACGCTTCTGCAACTTAGAGTCAGCTTGGCTTTCTTTCCTCTTCAATATCGGTTTCAACCCATTATCATCTGCAATGCCAACATATCCCTCCTCATCAGAAACCCCCAAAGCTTTCTCCTTCTCCGACGTGTTATCCTGCAGAAAGTTCACAACTTCTCAGTCTAGGTATTGACACACAAAACAGTGAATGATTACAATGAACAAGAAAGAGTTAAAGAAACCTCAGAGACGTGAAGAGAGTTCAACTTGTTAACAGCATCAGCGTCTTCTTTAAGCCTAATCTCCGCCGCGACGCAATTAGCACGAGGATCCTTGTCTCTTTCACCGAAATAAGGCGGAATCTCCACCCAGTCATCAGCTTCAGGCTCATAGTCATTCACATCGTTCGTGTATTCAACGCACAGTTCCTCCTCTCCTACAGCCACTTTGTCATTCTCATCTTCCTCTTCCTAAAAAATACACAAAGAAACCCTAAGCCAATATGATAATAGAAACAAGAACAGATAAACAAGAAAAGATATATATATACATACCTCCATGTCGAGAGTAGTGTCCATCCCGATTGAGGATTTGATCTCCCACTCCTCCTCGTTGTAATCCTCAGGCTTCTCCAATACACTGGATCCTACTTCTTCTTCGTCGACGTTCGAATCTTCTCGATCGTTCTCGGGGACCTCCTTTTTCTCTCCGCTCCGGTCGTTTCTATCGATCTCGTCGTCCGTGAGGCACCATAGAGAGTCGAGAGATGGAGAAGGTGCGGCGGTTGTGGATGAGAGAGATCCGAATACTTTGTCGATCCTTACTCTGAAACTTTCCTCCATTACTGCTTTCGAATTTTGGGACGATGATGGCCGTTGAGAGAGAGAGAAGAAACTGAGGGATTGTATGCGGTGTTGGGGATTTATATGCCTCTGTAGCCAAACAAAACCGACATATTCAGCAGCATCGTTATCTTCAGTTAACGGGCCAGACTAAAGCCCATTTAATATAATTAACGGGCCATACTATAGCCCATTTAATATAATTAGTAGGTTCACTGTTTACGAGCGTAGTCAATAGCATCTCTTTTACCCCCTTCTCTCTCTAGCTCTAATCAAACTATTACCCCAATCACTGTTTCTTGATGACTCCAGAGGTGTAGCGGAGGCTATAGACGAGGCAGTGTGTGTTCAAGACGACTGTACTGGACTAACTGTAAGTACAAATAAGATAAAGTTGGTTCAAGGGGAAATGATTCACTTCAAGCAAACTCTGTTTCTCCTAGTCTAAGTTACGTTACATAGATAATTATTTTACAGGTCCAAGGCAGACGATCCACACATAGTGGAGAAGGTGTAAAATGGGCGGGCAAGAGCTCTACTCACAACTCCTCTTGGCCTTTGCTCAACAGGTAAAAACAAGAGTAAAATGGAAAATCAAGGTGCTACTACTATGTAGTTGTACCATGAGTAAAATTTGGATGGTAAAATTAATGTTTCAGGATGAATGGAAAGACCATGAGTCTTTGGGGAAGAGCATTATTTATCTGGAACTGATTCATCCTAAAAGTTTGCCAGACAATGTCGCAATTCTGACTCTTGCAGGTGCTTCTTCTGCAGATTCAAAAGTGAAAGATACTTTGAGTAAGCTGAGTAGATAACTTGTTGTTCACAATTGGTTTGGTTGAGATGACTTCAGGATGATGGGAACGTTCTCCTGCGTCTACCCACATTTATATGGGGTATTAATAAATAATATCCATATCTGTCTGTGAGTTTGGGACTAGAATGAAGCGTTTGAGATTGTGGAATTAGGTGGGACCGTGGGAGAGGGAGATGGAACTTTCAGGAGTGTCAATTGTGGAACTGAAGAAGCTTGCTTTTCCAGAGAGAGGGAGAGAAATAGATCCAAGAACGCTGGAGAAGGAACTTTCCCATGGAGATTAGAGGACAGTGTTGATCCTCCTGGAACATGAGCATCCACTTTCTCACTCCTGCATATACAGATTTGCTGCCTGAGAGCTAAGCAGGCCTACATAGGGAGTAAGTTCTTAAAGTCTCTTATCTTCTTCATCTTGTGTTTTCATTTTCAGACAGCTTTCTAAGTTAATAAAAGGTGAGTTTTAGTCTTGTGTCTAGTTCACATAACTTACCATTAGGCTATCAATAAAGATCAATCGATATTCTTATTCATAAATGATGAAACTGATTATAATTAACATTTACACATGGCACGGAGCCATGATGTTTGTTTGGATTCGTAGAAACATTCAGACAAAAGCAGTATAAGAAGACATGAAAAAAAAAATTGAGGAACTTAAAGAAAAAAAACTGTTTGCTGCAAAACAAAAAAGAAGAAAGAAAGAAAGAAAGAAAGAAAGAATCTACGTTCTTCGCTTGGCGGTAGCAGTTGAAGAGGATGAAGTGTTGCCGTCAAAGAGCTCGTCAATAAGATCCTCGATGTCCTCAGGCTGGTACTTGACATACTTCTCTGTCTGACGACCAGGATCCAAGTACTGTCCAAACCTAGCCATGAAAGCCCTGTAAGCAGGTATCATCACCGCGGTTATAGAAACCCTCAGCTCACTCTGCAGCTGCTCATCATTAATCACCCATGTGGTCTGCGTCTTATGTATCTCATCAAAGGTCGCATTGAAGCTCTTGAACCTCTCCTTGAGATTAGGTTTCACTATCTTCCCGTTGTGCATTAGCCCCTCGTGTCCTAAGAACCCAAGCAGCTTCCCCCACGTCTCTCTCTGGTAGCTTTTGTGATAGTTCCTCAGCTCAGACGACCTCTTCCTGCACCACGTGTCTCCCACCACCTCGTGTATCTCAGCCGATCCTTTGATCTTCTGCACTATGTATCTCCCGTTGTTCATCATGAAGATGCAGCTCAGCGGTATGTCTTTGTACAGCTTGGATTTCGCCTCCATGTTCCCGTCTAGCAAGTCCATTATCCTCATCAGCTGGCTCGCAAAGGGCGAGCAGGCCGAGGTGTTCCCCTCTTCCTCTTCTTGCTCCGTCTTTGAGTGGCTCTTGAACACTTGTTCCAACGTGTCTTTGTACTCGCATGAGTACTTGAGGTAGTTCATGGTGTACCTCGTCAGAGGATGCACTGCGCCTCCTGGAACAGGAGTCTTGCTTGAATCCGATTTGATAGAGTTCTCCAAATCAGAGAATATGTTAATAGCGCTCTCTCCTAAGCGAGAACGAGCGCTGGTCACCTCGTTCCTCAGCTCCGTGCGGAGCTCTGCAGGGAAGAGCTCCTCCATGGATGGGAAACTGTCCCTGAGAGTCTCATAGATATCGAGGAACTTGAAGAGCTTCTCGGTAGAACGCTTGGTCATAGCCACAGCCTCGGCGAAGCCCAAGAACTGGATGGTGAGACCGTGTGCTATGATGCAAAACAAGCTCCCTTCGTCCCCCGGGAAGATCTTCTCAGCGAGTTTGAGCTCACCGGGGAAGAAGAGAGAAGAGCAGTTCTTGAAAGTCTTGTTCCAAATAGGAATCTCTCTCTCCAGCTCTCCCCAGCTCATCTTCTGAACCTCGTCGATGCTCACTTTCTCAAACTCACAGTCTTGTTTCAACGTCCGCATCAAGATGTTCCTCCTTCCCACCAAGTAAACCTCTCTGCATTCCCAACCGTACCCTCCTGCTTTCATCTTCTCCGCTATTTTCCTCAGCAACGCAACCACGTCCTCCGAGTAGCCAGGGTATTCAATCTCCTTATCACCAGATTCAGGATCGTCCACCTGGTCTTGATCTTGAGAGACCACCGCATCGTTTTGTTGATCTGATGTGCTCTTCCTCTGGCTGTTGCTGTCTTCTGTGGACTCTTTGATCACGGACTCTTCTAGAAGGGTACGGAACTCGTCTTCCAAGAAGGCCATCGCACGCTGCTGGATGGATCCAGCGTGGTTGATCAAGGGCTCGTGATGGTCCAGACATGATTTGGTATTGAGCAAAAGTCTCATGAGATTCGAGACACGATCCACTGCTTCGAGAAGGGAAGACACTTCCTCTTGATCTTGGTACCATACTGTCTTAGCCTCGCCAGAGTCGTGTTTGGAGAGTTTGTCCTCGAGAAGATCCAAGAACTTGCCAACGAACTGTGGGATCTGAAAGTAATCATCATCTTTCCGATCTCCTTTCTCCTCGGCGGTAGTGTCGTCTTTGTGCTCTTCCTTGTGAAGGGAGAGACTCGAGAGAAGCTGGTCGAGTTCTTCAGACAAGGACTCGAGGGTTTGTTGAATCTCTTCTCCTTGTGAATCAACCTTGTCGGCAATATTGTCTCCTGCTGGATCGTGTTCTGTCTCGGCATTGCCAACATCTACATTATCTTTACTGTTACCATCAGACTCATCTGGGGGATGAGCATCTGAAACGACGTCGGCTTTCTCCTCTATAATGGGTTTGTCGTGGTGGTCAGGGTCCTTGTCGTCGTTCTTCTCCATGGAATCTTGTTATCTACGTAAAAGCTTTCAAAGTGGTGATGGCGAGGAAGGAGAGATTCATGTGTGTTTTTTTCGTTTAGACTTTAGGAGTTGTGGTTTGTGTGGTTAGAGAGGCGATGTGGAGATGGTCGCAATGGCTATATCGAAGAAGTAGGGGAGCCTTGTTTTTTTTGTGGTCGACCGTTGACATTTTCTTTTGTTCCAACACCAATACCGTGTATTCTATTTTTAACTCAAGACTACAAAAGAAAACCTCGTAATTAATGTAACTCTTTACAAATATGATAGTTTAGAATAATATTTATGGCATTCCCTGAAGTGTAAATTATACATTCAGATGAAAGTTATGATGTAATCATATATATATGAACAATGATTTGATGGAAAAAGCGGGTAACGTGGGAGTATGGTGGGCACGCACCTTCCTCACACGACTCCATACGTGCATGCATAAACCATGCTTTATTTCTTGATGATCCATGTTTGTATTATTAAAAGGAGGTAAACGGAATACAGAGAAATATAATTGGTTTCGGTGTACTAACTAAACTAGCAAAGGGAAATCAAGACCCATAAAAGCCCATAGAAGAACAATTAAGCGTACAAAGCTATACTTTAAAAAAGGTCCATATGTATGTCCGCACTGACTTACTTCAATCAACTAAACAAGCAAGGGGAACAAGTAGCCGGTGTTGTGTCTCATAGTTTCGTATCTTCTTAACGTGAGAGACAAGGTTTCACCCTCAGATTCTAGGTTAGGTCAAGAGGAGGTACAAGGAAATTCGTGGGCTGAATCCCGTAAAGAGCTTTAAAGATGAATAAGTACTTTTTATTGATGATTTGAATAATAAGAATTACAGAGAAAACGAAAGAGATCGTCTAATAATGTTTGCAAGATATGAAAGAGATAATATGATTGGTGTGTAATCGAAAATATGGCATGCCCCCTCTTTGGTCTTCGAGGTCCTCTATTTATAGCTTCGAACCTTCCTTCGATTGCTCTTAACTAATCTCCGAGATCTTCTCCTTCTGTTGAGGAATTCACAACAGCTCCCTGTTGACCGGGTCATGCGCTCTTTCTGTCCGTGACGTCAGCCTCCTTTTCGAAGTAGCCTCCAGAGATTGTGATTAGCTTTCTACCTTTGGCTCCGCGCTGAGCTCCAGCTGAGGCCGCCGATATGCACTGGGCTTAATCTTGGCCCAGAACTCATTCAGGTTCCGCCGTTAGCTAGTGGGCCATATTTGGGCCCAACAGTTGCCCCCAAGCTTTTGAGATAAGATTTCTCTTACTCGGAAGCTTAACCTAAATCGCCGACCTAGATTTTACTGTTCAGATCATGATTACGGGATATCTGATTTAAAGATATTATTCATGTAATTCGACGGTCTAGATCTCTTTTGTTTGAAATCGACGGCTCAGATGAAAGAAGTTTTGAATGATTTACTCCGAGACTCGAGACGGGACGTGATATAAAGTGACGGGCATTAACTGCCTCGTTCCATATTCTCCACACCTCCACTCGGTTCCCAAGGTAACTTCTCCTCCACTCCTTTATTTCACTGTGTTAGTTTTTTTTTTTCTTTCATCTCTCTATTTCGCCATTGATCCTCTTCGAATTCCTTAGAATTCTTCGAAACTTTTAGGAATATTTCGATCCTCCTCTTTTCTCCTTTCAATCCTCTCAACCTTACCCCTCTGTTTAATGGACCCTCCGAGAGAAGGCTCCGGCGAAACCGGAATTCCTCCTGCCAGCAAACGCTTAATGAAGGTCAAGCAAGAGATAGGCGAGAAGGCCAAAAGAGAGACGAAGAAGGCGAAAGACTTAATCGCGACAAGAGCCTCTAAGCGTATGAAGAAGAAGGACGGCTCCGGCGGAAGTTCTTCTTTGGGGTCTCACTCGCCGTCCTTGTTGACGAGTCAGGAGGTCGTTAATTTCATGGTTCAGGCTCATGGCCGAAAGGAGTTAGCCAGGACCTGCTCCTCCGATGAGACTCCGGAATCTGCCCCCGAGGGCTGGTTTTGCATCCACGAGAAGTATATCTCGAAGTGCCACCTCAGGTTTCTGCTCCCGGACCTCTTGCTGGATCTTCTTGATCATTACCAGTTAGCTCTCTCTCAGCTTTGTCCCTCGGTCATCCGAGTAGTAAACGGGTTCATTACCAGGGCCAAAGAAGAGGGAATCGTTGTTGGTCTAACTGAGTTAATGAGTCTCTATACGATCAAAGAGAGCTCTACTAAAGATGGTGGTAGCAGTACCTACTATCTTCCTTGTCGCCTTGGATTTAGTCTTTTTAAATCCTCGGGTAGCGACGATGATTGGAGGAAAAAATATTTCTTTGTTAAGGTCGATCCTTCAACCGTCCCAATGGGTCGTGCTCTCTCGGTCACTTGGTCCGACATATCTGGTTAGGATTTTTAGGATCCTGTTTTGCTCATTTCGGATTATTGCTACTTGCTGATATCTTGATTCTAAGCGTAGGTATCGACGATCCTCCCAGGCTCTCTGATAAGCAGTCCAGGGCTCTCTTTAGAAGGTTACATCAAAGTTCCAACGCTTGGTCATTGTTTACAACTTCTCGTATTGGATCAGCTAGGTTCCCGGAACGATACAACATCCAGCTTCCTGACCCGATCCCTGTTGAAGACTTAGAAGGTAGTCTCTTATCTTGTTATGTTCGTCCTCGTCTTAAGAGGTTGCTTAAAAGGATTCTTGTTATTTTGTTTAGTTTCCGAAGGTCCCAACGTAGTCAAGATTTCAACCGGAGCTAGCACTTCTGAGAACGAAAAGACTCCAGCTCCTAAGATGAGGCCTTCTTTCCGTAATCGAAACAGGTCAGCTGCGGCTGCCGGCGCTTCACGGGGCAGCGACAAATCTCAAGGAGGTGTTTTTATTAACACGCTGAAGGAGGTCCTCGATGATGGAACCTCAGCTCCTGTCACGGACGTTGGTCCCGTTGAAACTGGAGCTCGAGATGTTGTTCCTCACCCTGAGGTCTCGCCAGCCATAGATAATCCTCGTGCTGCCGGAGGTCCCCTTGAGCTTGAGCCTCCAAGACCTAAGAGATCTCGGACTGAGGCGGGAGATAGGCCCGCCAGGTCCACTTCCTCATCCTCGCGAGGTGGAACCGTTGGTTGGAGCTTCACCCACTCTAGGCCAGGGTCAATCTTGGATGACTCTTGGGGTTTAGCAACCATTCTGAGGCATCTGAAGATGGTGGGGTGCTCTATGCCCTCTCTCAACAGCTTGACCAACAAGGACGAATATGTCGAGATAGCTCATCACTTGGGTCAGGTATATAACTTTAAGTTTTTCTCGGTTTTCTCTCTTTAGGTTTAAGTTTTCCATGACCTAAAAGACTTTTTTGCATTTTGTTTTTGTAGCTAGCCGGAGCCATCAACAGAGCTCAACTAAGGTTCGAGGAGACCGTGCGTGGTGCTCCTACTGCCGCGGAGTTGACCCAGGCTACTGATATGTTCAAGGCTACCAAGACGGAGCTTGACCAGGCTCGTGCCCAAGTGTCTGAGCTTCAAGCTGAGGTTAAGAGGCTCGGACTGAAGGCCGATACTCAACAGGGGAAGATCGAGAGTCAAGCCATTGACATCCAGGTGAAGAGCAGGAAGATCAACGACTTGGAGGCTGCTCGTAAGATAGCCGAGCATCAGGTTCAAGAGATGATTGCCTCATCCCAAAATAGTCAAAGGAACAAGGAAGCTGAGATCAAGTTTGCTATTAGGAGAGGCAAGAGAGAGGTAGCTGATGCTTACAACAAAATTCTGACTTCGGTGAAGGAGAAATTTGCCAAAAAGAATGATGAAACCGACGCTCTGATCTACGCCCAGGAGCTTTAGGCAAACACCGAACTTTTGAAAGCTTTGTTGACTAAGGAGGTGGAGGATGCCGAGGAGGAATACAATCGTCTCATGGCCTTGATTCCGGACGCAGCTGCTGCTTGCGATAGGGCTCAGGTCTCCGACTTCTCAGTGAGCAAGCTTCATATCCCTCAACTCTCTGAGAGCTCAGGTACTCTTGAGATTAATATGTTTAACCCGACATTTTCCGGCGAGTATGGTTCTAATTTGGATTCGGTGTTTCCTGAATTAGCTCCAGTCGAAACAAATCCAGGGGATGTTAATCAGGAAGCTGATGCGGAGGTTCCTGCCAAGGATGGAGGTCCTGTCGAAGAAAATAAGGAGGTTGATGCTGGTCCCGGAGTCGATGCTGGTCCGGGAACCGAAGGAGTTTAAGAGCTGATGCTCTTTTTCTTCCAAGACTGTTTTGCCCAAGGGGCTTTTGCTTGTTTTTCCAGACTTATTAGCCTGAGGAGGCCTTTAAACCTTTACTCGTTCTTAGGATTTATTGCCCGAGGGGGCTTCTAAACCTTTATGTGTTTTAAGACTTATAGCCTGGGGAGGCTTTTAAACCTTTGTTTTAATTTCAATCTTGGCTGTTTCGGATTTCATCCTTTGTTTTAACCATTGGTTACGATATCGACTCATAATCGAGCTTGGTTTAGCTTCAGGTTTTGCGGAACCTGTTTCGTTTTGGAGAATCAAGTTCCTTTGAAGGGATTCAAGATCTCATGGTTTTCTTTTCAAAACCTTAGGATTTCGTTAATGGTTTTTAGACCTTATTAGTTTGATAAGGATTTTAAGACCTTTAAGAGTCTGTTAAGGATTTTAAGACCTTACGAATTTGTTAAGGGTTTTAAAACCTTATAAATTTGTTAAGGATTTTAAGACCTTACGGATCTGTTAAGGATTTCAAGACCTTAGGATTTAGTTAAGGGTTTTAGGACCTTAATTCCAGGTTTTCGGGGACCGGGACGTGTTCTGAGTTGATTACGAGATTAGGTCCCTATTGTTGGGAACCTGTGTTTCTTCGGAGGATTTTAGGACTTCGATGATTGGTAAGGGTTTTAAGACCTCAGGTTCAGGATTTTAGGGACCTGGATATGTTTGTAGTTAGGTCTCGACTTGGAGAGACCTGAGTTTTCTTAGAGAGTTCTGTAATCTTTGGAGTATAGGTACGGAATAAATCGTTTTATTGATAATCATATAGCGACTGATACATGATTTGAATTATTCCATCGTCAACTGCTTTTGGACTATGTGTTTTTGGTAACGCATGCCTCCTTTGCTTGGATGAGAAGTTCGATTGAGGAGAAAGGTTGGGGCTGCACTCGTAACGGAGTTGCCTACGTACCCAGTCAAGGGATCAAGCCAAACGTAGTTCAAGGGGATTTGGGTACCTAATGGTAATATCTTTTGAGGTTCGTGGCGTTCCACGATCGGATTTCAGGTACCCCGGTCCGTACCTTCTGGAGTTTGTAGACTCCGGGTCGTACTATATAGATGATCCGGTAGGGACCCTCCCAGTTGGTTCCTAGCTTCCCAGCTCCGGGTTCTTTGGTTCCTTCGAACACTTTCCTGAGTACTAGGTCTCCCACAGCGAACCGTCGGGGCCTTACTTTGGAATTATAGTGCCGCGCCATTGCTTGCTGATAATTCTGAATGCGAAGCATGGCTTGGTCTCGTCTTTCCTCGATCAAGTCGAGGCTATCCATTAGGAGCTGGTTATTAGCTGCGGGATTCGAGGGGCAGAGCTCCCGTCGGAGGCTGCCTGCGGTGGTTTCTGCTGGGACAACAGCTTCCATCCCATAAGCTAGAGAGAAAGGAGTTTCTGCTGTAGCTTTTCGTGGGGTGGTTCGACAGGCCCATAGTACTTCGGGTAATTTTTCTGACCAGAGCTCCTTCTGGGCTCCTAGGCGTTTCTTGAGGTTTGCTAAAATCGACTTATTAGCAGCCTCCGCCTGGCCGTTACCTTGAGGTCGTCGAAGTGATGAAAAGGTGAGGCGGATGTTCCATTTATCGCAGAAACTTTTGAAGTCGTGGGATATGAACTGTCCTCCATTGTCGGTTACTATTTCGTATGGGACGCCATGTCTGCATACGATATTTTTCCATACAAATCCTTCAACGTTAAATCTGTTAATTTGTTGAAAGGCTTCGGCTTTGATCCATTTCGTGAAGTAATCGGTTAGGACCAGGAGGTTTAGTAATTTCTTTCCTTTGCCTGGTGGTACTAGTGGACCTACAATATCCATGGACCACCTCATGAATGGATAGGGGGCTGATATGTTGGATAGCTTTTCCGCTGGTTGATGTATGATCGGTGCATGCCTTTGGCATTTGTCACATGATGAGGAATAGGCCTCGCAATCTGCGATGATGGTAGGCCAGAAGTAGCCTTGTCTTTTAATTCGGATGGCTAGGGCTCTACCTCCAGAATGGTTTCCACAGGAACCGTCATGCATTTCCTTCATAAGTTTCATAGCTACTAGGCCGTGAACGCATTTTAGGTAGGGTCCGGAGACACTTCGTTTATGGAGGGCTGACTCGATTATGCAGTATCTTGCTGCTAAGGCTTTGAGTTTTCGAGCCTCCCATTTATTGGGTGGGGTTTTTCCTTCGAGGATGTAATCCATGATCGGTGTTCTCCAATCTTCTCTTCCTACCACTTTGCTGTGAAGGGAGGTGGGAGGTTCCGGTACGGGACCTGGTGTCGTTGTGCCCCCGGAGATATTTGTCGGAGTAGGCTCCTGGCCTGGATTCAGAGGAATATCTCCAAGTTCTTCGTTATCTCCTGTGGTTTGCATATCATTTCTAGATGAGTTTTTAAGAGCTGCACGGCTTCTTGTTTGTACTTTGAGGACGAGCGATTCCGAGGTTTGGATGGTGCCCCCGGAGGTATTAGCTGAGTTGGGCTCCTCGGAGCCTGAACCCTGGTGGATACCTTCTGCTTGATCCTCGTTTCCTGGGCTCTGGATTATGTTCCCAGGGGTTGGTTTTCCAAAGTTGCGTGCTCTGATTTTAGGGAACCAGAATGTCGTGAGGACTTGGGTAGCTATCGGCGGAAGGATGTTATCCTCGACTTCCTTTGGTTTGCTATCCAGCTCGGCTTTGGTGGCTATGTCGATACTTGGTTTCTCGATTCCTTCCACGGGTATAATTCGTTTCACGAGGGGATCTGATGTAGAAGCCAACGCGGCGAGGGCGTCTGCCGATGAATTTTCCCCTCGCGGGATCCTCGTTAGCTCGAACTTATCGAATTGCTTTGTGAGGTTTAAGACGACTTCGAGGTATGCCCCCATTCGCTCGTCTCTTGTTTCGTATTCCCCGTGAAACTGGCTGGCTACCAGTTGTGAATCGGTATAGGCATTTAGTTCTCGGATTCCGAGGCTCAGGGCGAGTTTTAGGCCAGCAATTAGTGCTTCGTATTCAGCCTCGTTATTGGAAGCATTGAACCCGAGTCTATAGGATTGTTCGATGGTTTCTCCAGCTGAGGAGGTTAGTCTTAGACCGACGCCGGAGCCTTGCCTAGACGAGGCTCCGTCTACGTACAGACTCCACTTTGGAACCTTTATTTCTTGGTCTAGACGTTCGGATGCCAGTTCGATAACAAAATCGGCGAGGACTTGAGCTTTCGCTGCTGCTCGAGGTCTGTACTCGATATCATACTCGCTAAGTTCTATAGCCCATTTAGCTAATCGTCCGGATTGGCTAGGGCTGTACAGGATTGTTCGTAATGGTTGTGATGTCATTACGACAATTGAGTGCGATTGGAAGTAGGGTCGCAGTTTCCTGGCAGCTGTGACGACTGCTAAGGCTAACTTTTCCATGATCGGGTACCTTGTCTCGGCGTCTAGTAGGCTTTTACTAGTGTAATAGACAGGCCTTTGTTCGTTTTGCTCTTCTCGTACCAGCACTCCGCTGACTGCAGCTGTTGATACGGCGAGGTACAAGTATAGCGGTTCTCCGACTACAGGTTTAGACAGTATCGGAGGTTCCGAGAGATAGATTTTTAGCTGCTTGAAGGCTTCTTCACACCTCTCGTCCCATAGGAACTTCTTATTATTCTTCAGAAGTTTGTAGAATGGGAGGCACTTGTCGGTGGACCTGGATATGAATCGATTTAATGCTGCGATTCGTCCGGTCAATCTTTGTACCTCTCTAGTTGTTTTAGGCGATGGCATTTCTTGGAATGTCGCTATTTGCTTCGGGTTGGCTTCGATGCCTCTTTCGGTTACTAGGTAACCTAGAAATTCGCCGGAGGGTACTCCGAAAGTGCATTTAGCTGGATTTAGCTTCATGTCGTATTTGTTGAGGATGTCGAAGCATTCCCTAAGGTGGGAGATGTGGTCCTCTCCGATCGAGGACTTGACCAGCATGTCGTCGATATAGACTTCCATAGTTTTTCCGAGTTGTCCGGCAAACATCTTGTTCACTAGCCTTTGATAGGTAGCTCCTGCATTTTTCAAGCCAAATGGCATAACCTTGTAACAATAGGTTCCGCGCTCGGTTAAGAATGCGGTTTTTTCTTGATCTTCAGGATCCATCATAATCTGGTTGTATCCTGAGAAGGCATCCATAAATGACAGGAGCTGGTGTCCAGCCGTTGCTTCGACCAAACGGTCGATGTGAGGTAACGGGAAGATGTCCTTAGGACAGGCCTTGTTTAAATCAGTGAAATCTACACAGATTCTCCATTTCCCGTTCTTCTTTTTCACTACGACTGGGTTTGCTAACCAATCAGGGTATTGGACCTCTCGGATCGACCTAGCTTTCGTTAGTCGGTCGACCTCGTCGTTGACAGCTTGGGCTTTTTCGAGACCTAGCTTACGGCGCTTTTGTTTGATCGGCTTGAATGTGGTGTCTACATTGAGCTTGTGGGCGGTGACGTTTGGGTCTATGCCCTTCATGTCGCTGGTAGACCATGCAAAGGTTTTGACATTCTGTTTTAAGAATTCGATGAGCTCCTTTTTGGTTTCGGGAGGCAGCTCTGATCCGATGCTCACCTGTTTTTCAGGGTTTGAGTCGTCGATGCTAACTTTTTCGGTGAGGTTCTTAGGGGGACCTCGGATATTTTGTTGCATTTCGCGACTCTTCTGGACCTGTAATTGCTATTGGGGGGAATCTTTTATGATCTCGAATCCTCCCAGGTAATAGATCCTTGAAATCTTTTGGCTACCATGTACGGTAACTATCCCATCGGTTGCTGGAAACTTTACGCATTGGTGATAAGTTGAAGCTACTGCTTTCATCTTATGAATCCAGGGTCTTCCGAGGATTGCGTGGAAGGGAGACGGTTTATCGACAACTATAAAGTTGGTCATTTTCATGACTCCGCCAGCTATGACTGGGAGCTTGACGGTTCCCAAGGAGGTAGCTGTTTCTCCTGAGAAGCCTACAAGGTTGGATTTCTGGTCGACAATTTCGTAATCGTCTATTTCCATTCCCTTTAATGCGTTATAGAAAATGAGATCGACGGAGCTTCCGGTGTCGATCATGAGCTTAGGTACCTCGTACCCTGCTATGTTTAAGGTTACGACGAGGGCGTCGTCGTGAGGTCTGTCAAAATTTGACGTATCGCTTTCCCAAAAGGAGATTTTAGTGTTGAACTCGGGTTTGGTCGGTTTGGGCTGTGTGTTTGACACAGCCTTCCGTACGTGACTTTTAATGGAATTAACGGAGTCTCGACACACATCGGACCCTCCGAGGATGTAATCGACCCTTGAGCCAGGGCTCGATTGGGGAGGTGTTTTACTCAAGAGGGCTTCGATTTGAAGGCTTTTCCCCTGGGGGAATTTTCCAAGGATCATATCGACTCTCTTTTTGGGAGCTGGAGGTGGTGAATCTGTTTCTTTTTCAGGTGACCTCTCACGTTTCGGAGAGTTGTCCCGGGGATTTTTCTTTTGATACGGTGGTGGTTTTTTAAGGTCCACGTCTTTGATTTCTCCGGCTGCGAATTTGGCAGCCAGCTGTCGTTGGAGGTCCCAACATTCTTCGGTTGAGTGTCCCTTTCGATCGTGATAAGAGCAATGTTTGCTTTCATCGTAGCCTTTGGACCAGGGGGCTTTGGCTGTTGCGGCGACAGGTTTTTCATCCTTATCATCCTCGATTACATAAGAATGCTCCCCCTGAGTCTGATTATTTCGGGAGCTTCCTCTTTTATGAGGTCCCTTCCCATCGGAGGCTTCGCCTTTCGGATGATTCTGGGATTTTCTGTGGAGCTTATCTAACGCTGCTCTTTCTTCTTCCAGAGTAATGTATCTAGAGGCCTTGTGGAGGGCGTCGTCGATAGTTGGAGGAGGATTTAAGGTCAACTCCTCGAAGAAGCCCGATTGATACCAGAGGCCTCTCCTAAGGGCTTCAATAGCTACTTGATCGTTAGGGTTCGAGAGTTTAGTTCTTACTGCTCTAAATTTCTCGATGTAGACTCGCAGTGAGTCTCCCAATCCTTGTCTGATCTTCCAGAGATCGGCCTCAGAGGCTTGTTTCAGGATGTGGGTTGAATATTGCTTCATAAAGGCGTTAGCTAGCTGATCGAAGCTATCTATAGAGTTTGGTTCGAGGCCGGAAAACCATTCCAGAGCTGTTCCGGTCAAATTTTCAGCAAATGTTCTGCAATATCCGGCGTCGCATTCTTCCATCGTGAAGTGAGCTTTAACGATGGCTAGCTGGAAGGCTCTTAAATAAGCCTTTGGGTCTGCGTTACCATCGTACTCGGGAATCTTAATTTTTCAAGTGTCTCTTATGTAAGAGTTAGCAATTCTATCAGTGAACGGAGTTCCACGAGTTTCCTTGATTAGGCTCTCGATTTCAGGAGCTGAGCTCGTTGCTTTGTGAACTTGAGCTCCCAATTTTTGGAGAGCTGCGTGGGTTCGCTCCATGTATCTGCGAATCGCGTCAGGTCCTTCGAGGGGAAGGACATTCGGATCATTCTCGGGTACTCGGCGCATAGGTTCCTGGCGGAATCTAGCTCGATCGTTTTCCCAGCTAGCTGGTGAAACAGATCGTTCATTCGCCCTTAGGTTCCGAGCGAGATTAGTGCGGATAGTTGCAGGATCAGCATCCGTTCTTTGAAGTCCGTCGGTACTTGGGGTTGAAACCCTAGTTTGAAATACCGGAGCTGATGTTCTGCCCCCGGACGGAATGTTGGTTCCTGCTCCAGACCCCGAAGGAGGTGGCGGTGGAGGCAATCGTGTGCTCCCAGCGGTGTTTCGATCAGGCGCGGAGCTCGTTGTCGCTACGTTGCTCCCCATGGTACTGATGACTGGTGGGACAAACGTAGTAGCTGTCCTGGCGCGAGGCGTTTGGAAAGCAGGTTCCTGACCATCCGCTCCAGAGCTATCAGGGGAGAAGTTCAGACGCTCTCCAGGGAAGGAGGGGTCAGCTAATCGTTCATGGAACGTGATTCCTCTTCCCTGGTGGACGGACGGTTGGGTTGTTGTGGATTGAGATCTGGTTATCTCTTCGAACTGTTGCTGCCGTTCGGCTAGCTGTTGCACCGTTCGCTCGGTTTGTTGAGCTTTGTCTACTAACTGGAGCATCATCTGCCGGATCTCAGAAAGCTGAGCTTCCGTTTGGTTCGGAGCGGATTGATGCGATGGTTTATTGAGGGCTGAGGACCCAGAGTTGGTCCCTCCGGTGGCTCTCGGGTTATTTGCCCCCGGAGCAGTGCGATTCGGTGAGCTATTGCTCAGGTTCGATTGATCGGGGTTAGATGGATTAGTTCCATCGAGTGGGTTCATCTTTAAGCTTTAGAGAAAGGGATCCGATTAATTGTCCCCACAGACGGCGCCAATTGTGAGAGACAAGGTTTCACCCTCAGATTCTAGGTTAGGTCAAGAGGAGGTACAAGGAGATTCGTGGGCTGAATCCCGTAAAGAGCTTTAAAGATGAATAAGTACTTTTTATTGATGATTTGAATAATAAGAATTACAGAGAAAACGAAAGAGATCGTCTAATAATGTTTGCAAGATATGAAAGAGATAATATGATTGGTGTGTAATCGAAAATATGGCATGCCCCCTCTTTGGTCTTCGAAGTCCTCTATTTATAGCTTCGAACCTTCCTTCGATTGCTCTTAACTAATCTCCGAGATCTTCTCCTTCTGTTGAGGAATTCACAACAGCTCCCTGTTGACCGGGTCATGCGCTCTTTCTGTCCGTGACGTCAGCCTCCTTTTCGAAGTAGCCTCCAGAGATTGTGATTAGCTTTCTACCTTTGGCTCCGCGCTGAGCTCCAGCTGAGGCCGCCGATATGCACTGGGCTTAATCTTGGCCCAGAACTCATTCAGGTTCCGCCGTTAGCTAGTGGGCCATATTTGGGCCCAACACTTAACACATACAAATACATCGAACATCAAAATATTAATTGGATTGTAAAAGGCAGAGGATGATCAAATGGTATGAAATGAAAGAGTCCAAAAAGAAGGACCATTTTGCAAATGGAGAAACCCCAAACTTGCACGCTTCTCTCTTCCTTTCATCTTAAAAAAAAGTAATATAAATGACATTTTCCTCTCTATTTTTATTTAGAAGTCAATGAACATCCCACATAAGCACCTTCCTTTTTCCCTACTCATTCTCATCAACTTCTTATTATGAAACTAAATAAATGTTCTGACAAACGAGCCACTTCTTCTACTATTTATATTACACAACTATAATTTATATGCGTGTGTGTTTGTGTACCTGTGGAGATATATTCATATATAAAGAACATCTCCTACTGTCATTTAGCCTGCAAAGCCCACAAACAAAACACTATACGAGTCTTCCTTCTCTCTCTCTATCTCTATCTCTCGCTCTCCGTGCTTTCTCTTTAGAGAAACAGTATTGGAAGAAGAGAGAATATATGGAGGTGGAGAAGAGGACAATGGTTAATGGAGGCATGAAATTACCAATTGGATACAGATTTCATCCAACGGACCAGGAGCTTATCCTTCATTACTTGCTCCCAAAAGCATTTGCTTCTCCTTTGCCTTCTTCCATCATCCCTGTCTTTGACGTATTCTCCTCTCATCCTCTGACTTTCCCAGGTCTATCTATCTATTCTTTCTCCTACGGCCTAATCATATGTGTGTGTGCATGGTCTTTTGTTAAAGTGGGTTAATGGAAAGGGTTGTATACAGCAGATTATGTTTGCTCATTTTGATATTTGGGTCTAGTGCTAAAAATGAAAGGGTTCATATTTCAGGGGATCAAGAGGAGAATAAGAGGTACTTCTTCTGCAAGAAGAGAAGTGAAGTATCTAGTAATACGCATCGAATCAAGATTTCATCTGGTCATGGTTACTGGAAACCTATTGGGAAAGATAGAGAAATCATTGCTTGTGGTAGAACAGTTGGGATTAGGAGAACACTTGCTTTCCATGAGACAAACAAATCATCTTCCTATTGTAACAAAACTAAATGGAGCATGACAGAGTATTGCCTTGCCGGATTTGCATCAGCGAAGGTGCATACATACACACCACTAGTACTATAATAAGAAATAAAGACTCTAGTCTTTGGACTCATGTGTTTAATTATTTTGGTATATCAGGTCTTGGAGGACTGGGCGGTGTACAATGTGCATGAGAGGAAAGCATCCAAAGGAAGAAGGCAGAGGAAATCAAGAGGAGAATATGATGAAGAAGACATGAGTTGCATCGACTTTACGATTGGGTCAGATCATGAAACCGGTCCTCCACCGCCCTCTCCTCCTACCTCAGCTGATGAGTCAGGGAGCATTATTTAAAACGTTGCTCCTTAACCCTAACCTACTTCACTTACGTTTCTTTCCATCTATTTTAAAAAATGTACACGTCTTGATTCATTTTGATCCGAAAGTGTTGTGTGAGTGGAGATTTGTTGAGCAAACCTAATATATGTCAAACTCAATTAACTTTTACAACATTATCATGGAATTAAAAGTGATATAGCCATGTTAGACGAAATAAAGTTGAATTAAATGATTTTTTTTAAAAAAATTTAGATGTGAACTTGATTCCCTTTCTTTTCAAACAGAACAAAAGATCCATAGCAGACTACATGTATGTGTTAAATATGAGTTTGAGAGGAATTTTGTATTAAGCTATAAGACAAGTTGATGCACATAAGATATTTTATATAGATGGATGGGTGACATATAAAATGGTGTGTTAGATAGCACAAAGAGACAAAAGAAAGAGTTGAAATCGAAACTAAAATAAAAGAAGCCATCGCATGGGTTGTCGAGAAGCTAACGTTTCTTCGTGTCGCTGACACATTTTTAAAAATGTTTAGAAACCAAAATCGTGGGCGTGGTTGTTTTTTTTTTTTTTTTTTTTTTTTTACTCAAACTTCATATTCATATTAACCAAACCAAAATCGTGGGCGTGGTTGTTTTAAACTTAGTAATGTGTGTATGAGTTAAAGACCAGGAAAACAATGTGACTAAAATATAAGAGCAATTAATTTCTTGATTTGTTAGGGAAAACCAAAACTTTCTCAACTATATGTAGAAAAACATGTAACTTGTGTGCTAACAAATATGGTCGATGCAAAAAAAAACGAGAGAGGAAAGATTGAACTTAGTTTATGTAAGAACAGAGTGGGGACATAACATGGGTATAATGCATGTGAACATAATAATGATTGAAAAATACAACAAAGGTTGTGTCGATTTTATTGTATACATTTCTAGAAAAAAATGGTGTAGAAGGTCAAAGACAAGTCACATGTGCAATTTGCACCATCATCCAATGTAAAATCCACAAAAAGACAACATCGATTAAGGCAATCTAGGTTTCTCCTCTTTCCCACACAAATACACACATTACCATAAATATGTCCTCTTTAGCTTTCAATCGAAGCAATCCTTGGTTTTCAAATGTAATCGAGGAAAAAATTGTAACAAAGTTACCTGAATTAAATAAAGGCCATAATTAAGTAGTACAGTGATGAGGAGAAATTAAGTGAAAAGTGAATGTGAACAAGTCGGTGTATTGTGTGAGAGAGGAGTAACTGGGCGGCAATGGGATTTTGGAATATGCTGAGCAAAGCAGATTTAATTTTCAGCACACAAAAGGTGAATTTTTAATGTGGGGTTGCCTCAGTTTCAAGCAAACGTTTATTAAATTCACCAGGACTTAAACCCAGATCATATATATACAGACAATCATTTAGACATATATAACAATATTTTGGGAATTAATCAAGTAAACGAACAAACTTTTTGTTTTTGAAAATGATTGGTTGGAGTACCATTTCCCTAAACAACAATGCTGCTAAAAAACAAGATGCTATATAGAACTGTTATTTTATTTAAATGGTGCATTTTTAGAAAAATAGTATTCGTTTCTCAGTATATGCAAACAAAACAAAAGTTTGTAGCTATTTACACAATTTAATTAATGGTCGTAGTATCTAGGGACGGATCCGAATATCTGGGAACTTTGGGGTAACCGGATTCGAACTCGTCGGATCCATAAATTTAATATTCGGATCCGGATTCGAGGTTTTCGGATATTTGGATTCCGAATATACATCTATATATTATACTATCCGCGAATATTTGGATTCGGATCCGGATTCATAAAAATAATTAATAAAATAAAAATAATATTTTTAAAAATATTAAAATTCTAAAATACTATAGAAATTACATATTTTATACAAGATTTATAAATATAAAAATTAATATAATATGAAAAATTGAAAATATAGTATTATAAAACTAATTATATGAACAACGTTAATATATCAAATATAATTATTAATAAAATTAAAATTTTAGTATATTTTAAAAATACGGATCTGGATATCCGAACTAAAAATTAAGATATTCGGATCCAGATTTGGTTTTGACGGATCCCTAACTTTACTATTCGGATTCGGATCCAGACGCCCCGTATGTTTTATTTTCGGAGCGGATCTAGATTTCGACACGCATATTAATAAAACATTTAATTTTGTATATTTACAAAATAAAAACATCATTACCAAAACATCTAACCAGATTTCAACTACTAGAAAAATATATTAGAATAAAAAATCAATAAATTTTACATTTAAATCATAAAACACACTTATTTTGAATGGAAGATTTTGTTCTAAAATGACATATACAATATAACCTCTATAAATTAATAATCTATAAATTAATATCTCTATAAATTAATATAATTTTATAGTTCCAAATTGATTTTTTGGTTTAATTAGTATCTCGATAAATTAATAATCTCTATAAATTAATAAAAAATTATAGTCCCAACATTATTAATTTATAAAGGTTTGTAATTTGAAACAGAGGGAGTTTTATTTTAAAAAGTACCACTTTTCATGTTTACCATCAACAAAGTGATATTTTCAAAAATACCCTAATTTTTTGATAAAATAACACTAAACTAATTTTTCAAAATATTTATAAAACATATATAAACCCAAACCAAACCCCTTAATACTAAATCCTAAACACTAATCACTAAAATCTAAACCCAAATGTTTATATATTTTTGATTGAGAGTATTTTTGAAAAGTGGTACTTAACTTGTGGTATTTTTGAAAATTTCTCAAGAACTTTTATAATAATACTTGTTGGAAACTATATTTGTTTTTGAAGTACGGAGATTAAAGATTAAAAACAAGTAGACCTGTTGTTGATCTGAAAGTGGCCATTAACAGAGTAGTTTGGGTGAGAAGCTTTATTACTGAGATATACTCGAAGTCAATAAGCCTAGTATCTTTATGGGCCTTAAAGAGTTTAAAATGTTGGGCTTAGAGTGAACAGAAACAAATGTGTAAAGGTGTGGGTAGGTCCAGTAAGGAAATGAGCAGAAGGAGAAGAAAAAGAAAGACAATGATGAGAAACTGAAAAGAGAGTGATAGATTAGTAGTAAGAAAATGGAAAGAATAAAGAGAGTTGGAGAAACATAGAAGCCTTCCTTGTTTGGCAACTCTATCTTGGAACTTGTCCCTCTTTCTTTCCTTCTTAGAACATGATTATTGGTGTCCTGCACTAAAGTCCCTAAGAGCATAAATAACGCTCGTCCGTAAAGCGTCCGTGGGAGGAGGAGGACCACAAATTTCAAAGTCCAAGAAGGACAAAGCGTGAAACGTCCGTAATTACGAGACGTCCGTCTGGCGTTTTGTACACTGTTCGCGGGCCCCATGACACGTGGTGGCCCGCAACTGGTTCACTTTAAAAAAAAAAAAAAAAAAAAAAGAAAATAAAAAATGGAAAAAATGAAAAACGTTTTTAAGGACAATATATAGTCCAACCATTATTTATGGCCTAAGAAAAATAATATGTGTATGTATATATAAATATTAAGGATCCAACATGAATGACTCCTAATAACCATGCTCTTATCTTTTTTGGCATCCATCACAACAACAAAAGCCATGTATCACATATCAATCAAACAAATACTCTCTCTTATAACGTCATTTTGTTTAAAAGAACGGCTCTTTTTCTCTCTCCTAAAAAGTGCGATAGGATTGGAGAATCTCGTCTACAGTGTCTCCGGCCTCAGCATCTCATCGTCGGCTCATCCGGAGCCGCCTCCTCGCCCAATTATCTGCTTCGTCTCCACCGCAGCAGATGAAGAAGAAGAAACCCAAACGTTCTCCGGCGAAATCGCCGCCGAAATCCCCACCGACGACTCAAAACCCCACAGCTCCGTCGTCCTCAGACCCTGCGGAGACGGATATGCCAGAATCTAGCTCAGAGGTTGTTTCTGATGCGCAAATCGGCTCTGCCGACACGACTGCTCAACAATCGACTAAATCCCTAGATCTGGACTCAAACCAATCTGACATCCCGACAACAGAGACAGTGATCGCCGTTAACCCAGCAGATCCATCTCCAGCTCGTTATGTCACAGAAGTAACAAACCAAGAGTTGAGCTCAGGTACCAACACCACAAGCTCCTCTATTGAAACCCAGAAAGAGGGACCTCGACCGCAAATCGAACTCTCCTCTGTTGAAAAGTCAAGTGAAGAAAGTGCTGATGCCAAGGTGGAAACTTTGGGCTCGCAAGATGCTTATATTGAACCTCCAGTAGCTGCTCAAGCCGTCTCACGGTCTGATCAGGAAAACCTATCAAATTCAGCTCCATCTGAAGTGGAAAAGCCATCACCAGTGAAAAATCCTTCCCTGGAAAACCAGAAGTCTACCCCACCTTCAGAAGACACTTGGTGTGCTCATACGAAAGGAAAGCGCCTGTCAAGAAAAGGTGAAGCTTTCACTCTTCCTTCAGGTGAGGCTTGTATCATGATACCCAACTCTGTTATTGAGAAGAACAAGAAGTCTTGGGAACCCTTCGTCTTGGGACAATTCTACTCAGACCCACCCTCTCAGGGCACTCTCCACAACATAGTAAACAGGATATGGAGCAAGAACTACAGAGATATTGCAGTGTCAAAAATGGAAGGCTTCGCCTTTCTGTTCAGGATTCCAAACGCAGCAACACGACACAGGGTCATCACTCAGCGTCTCTGGCAGATCGAAGGCCAAACCATGTTTGTTGACAAATGGGAACCGGGAGTGGTGCCATCAAAACCCGAACTCACATCAGCGCCAATCTGGTTGGAACTTAGGAATGTCCCCCTCCAGTTCTTCAATGACGACGGTCTAGAGAGAATTGCTGGTCTAGTGGGTCACCCCAAATTCCTGCACCCAACTACAGCAAACAAAACAAATCTTGAGGTCGCAAAGGTTTTCACAGTAATTGATCCAAGGAAACCCCTTCCAGAAGCTGTGAATGTTCAATTCCAATCTGGTGAAATCTGTAGAGTACTGGTGTCGAGCCCCTGGATGCCACCTGTCTGTGAGTTGTGCAAGGAGGTTGGTCACGTCTCCAGGAGATGCCCATCTGCTATTAAGACGTGTGGTCACTGCAACTTGGAGGGTCACGTTTCTGAAAACTGCCCACAGAGAAAGAGGAGTGAGTCAAAGGGCAGGAAGACTAGAAGGGGAAGATCAAAAGAGAAGCAAATTTGGAGAGAAGTTGATCACTCCGGTGCTGATAAGTCTCATCTACCTCTCCCTTCTGTTACCCAAAACGGAAACTCACAGCTAGCATTAGTGCAGACAGAAATTACCCATAACTCTAAGCTCGGAACAGTGAAAGACAAGGTAGTTGGTGAATCTAGCTCCACACCGTCGTATCTTGCTCCTACCAGGTCAGCCAGTCGCTCAGGAATCTCTATCTCATCACACTCTGATATTCAGCCTGACTCTTCTGATGTGGAGTCATCAGACTCGGAATTAGAGGAAGGGGAGCTTAGTAAGCAGGATCTGGAGCAGGGTTTTCAGCTTGTGCGTAATAAGAAAAAGTTTTCAGGTCAGAAGTTCTCAGGTCAGAAAGGAAACCGGAGCAGGGGCTCCAAACCAAACTAATTTTTATGTCGACAGAAATTTTTTGCTGGAATGTACGCGGCTTAAATAAGTACGATCATCGCAGCGGATTAAGTAAGTGGTATAGGAAGCTTTCTCCTCTTTTTGGCGGCATTATTGAGACTCATGTGAAATATGCGAAGAAAAATAAATTTATGTCTCAGATTTTTCCGGGATGGTTGACAGAAGACAACTATGGTTTTTCACCTTTGGGGAAGATTTGGCTCGTCTGGCACCCTTCTCTATTGGTTACAATAATCTCCAAATCCCTCCAGATGATCACAGCTGAGGTCACTTGGCCCTCTCTCACGCAATCAAAGGTGTTCATCTCAGTAGTTTACGCTTCAAACGACCCTAAGGAGCGCTCCCTTCCGTGGTCAGAACTGGCAGACCTTGTAGCTTCTAAAGGTCTGGATGAAAAGCCCTGGCTAATTCTTGGGGACTTTAACCAAATCAGAGACCCCAGTGAACACTCCCTGCCTCCAACACTCAACATGGATAAGAGAATAAGGGAGTTTAATCAGTGCTTATCTGATATAAAGGTCGATGACTTAAACTTCAGAGGCACGACGTTTACTTGGTGGAATAAAAGAAAGCTCTCACCGTTAGCAAAGAAACTCGACAGGAGTCTTGTAAATGAAGAATGGTACTCTGTGTTCCCTTCCTCGGTAGCTTTTGTTGGTACTCCAGGCTTCTCAGATCATGCGGTCATCACCATCTCCCTTGAACCTGAAAGAATACGGGTAAGGAAGCCGTTCAGATTTTATAACTATCTCGCATTAAACCCGGACTTCTTAGCTACGATCTGTGTCCACTGGTTCTCTTTCAACGTCACTGGATCTGCAATGTATCGTATGGCAAGGAAATTAAAGTTATTGAAGAATATCATCAGAGACTTCAGCAGGGCTAACTACTCTGGTATTGAAAAGAAAACTGCTCTGGCTCACGAAAAGCTTCTGCAAGCACAGCAAGTCACGCTCTCCCTCCCCTCAACTGCTAACGCTGCTCTCGAGCTCCAGGCTCAGCAAGAATGGGAAGAGTTGTCGGCGGCAGAGACAGCTTTTTTCTTCCAGAAAACAAGTATCAATTGGCTCTCTTGTGGTGATGGAAACTCCAGGCTCTTTCACCGATACGCAGCCTCTCGACAAGCTATAAATCACATCCATTTTCTTTTAACGGACACGGGAGAGAGAGTAGAATCCCAAGCTGGTATTCAGGGTCTGTGCGTTGATTACTTCTCTGATCTTCTAGGAAGCCCCGTATCACAGCAAATGTTCATTCAAAGCGATCTTGATCTGCTCTTCAACTTCAAATGCTCGCCTGACCAGGTCAGAAACTTTCAAAAACCATTCACAGCCAAGGATGTTAAAAATGTGTTCTTCTCTCTTCCGAAGAACAAATCAGGTGGTCCTGACGGCTACTCGGCGGAATTCTTTACAACAACTTGGTCTATTGTTGGTGTTGAGGTAACTGAAGCAATTTTAGAATTCTTCAAATCTGGGAAACTCCTAAAGCAATGGAACTCAGCCAACTTGGTTCTAAACCGAAAAAGCCGAATGCTGCGGTTACTACGGACTTCAGACCCATCTCATGCCTAAATACAGTTTACAAGGTCATCTCAACACTCTTAGCCTCAAGACTCAAAGAGATTCTCCCGTTAATGATCTCAAAATCTCAATCGGCTTTTCTTCCGGGGAGGCTTTTAGCTGAGAACGTCCTGCTAGCCACCGAGCTCGTTAATGGCTACAACACACAGGCCATGTCTCCGAGAGGCATGCTTAAAGTAGACCTGAGGAAAGCTTTTGACTCGGTCCGCTGGGATTTTATCTTAGCCTCGCTGCGAGCTCTAGCGATTCTAGAGAGTTATATCAGTCTCATCTCTGAATGTTTGTCCACTGCGTCCTTCTCGGTTTCAGTCAATGGTGTAACGGGAGGTTTCTTCAAAAGCACAAAAGGTATCAGGCAAGGTGACCCGCTTTCGCCTTATCTCTTTGTACTTGCAATGGAATGCCTATCTAGATTGCTCCTCTATCGTTACGAAGCAGGAATTATAGGCTATCATCCCCGAACGGAGCAGCTCAAAATTTCCCACCTCATGTTTGCTGATGATGTGATGATATTTTTTGATGGTAGTAGCAACAGCTTACATGGTATATCTGAGTGTCTAGATGATTTTGCCTCCTGGTCTGGTCTCCACATGAACCCTTCTAAGACGGAGCTGTTTACCTCAGGAATCGACCAACTGGAATCGGATGCTATTGTGAAGCTACGGATTCCCTTCTGGTAAATTCCCTATTAGGTACTTGGGCTTGCCTCTCATGAGCAGGAAGCTCAAAATCTCTGAATATACGCCTCTGATGGCCAAGATCACCTCGAGATTTCAATCCTGGTCGGTGAAGCTGCTGTCTTTTGCAGGAAGACTTCAGCTGTTAAAGACTGTTATCTTTGGTACTGTCTCTTTCTGGTTAGCCACTTTCATACTCCCCAAAGGATGTATTAAGGCCATTGAATCGCTCTGTTCAAGGTTCCTCTGGTCTGGAAACATTGAGAAGAGAGGTGTTGCAAAGATCGCTTGGAGTACTGTCTGCTTACCTAAGGAGGAAGGGGGTCTTGGGCTCAAGAGTTTCTTGGTCTGGAATCAAGTTCTTTGCCTAAAATTCATCTGGTTGCTCATGTCGAACTCACCATCTTTATGGGTTGAGTGGCACAAGACCTTGCACTTACAAGAGAAATCTTTCTGGTCAACTGAAGCTTCAGCAACTGACTCCTGGGTCTGGAAAAAACTCCTAGACCTGAGACCCCTGGCTCTGTGAGAGACAAGGTTTCACTTCTTAGATTTAGGTTAGGTTGAGAGATAATGAATCGTGGGCTGAATCCCGTAAGTAAGCTTAATGAATGGATACGTTTGTATTGATGATCAAAGAGTATTACAAAAGGTGTTTATGATGATTACAAGGAGAATGCGTAATGTATTTAATCTAATCTGATAGTTGTTGTATCTATGGAGATCCGCCTCTATTTTGGATCTTCTCTGTCTTTATATAGTCTAGGTCTCGTCGATAGCTCCTTAACTGATCTCCGAAATACACGGCTTCAGTTACGTACTTGCTCCAGGTTCCTCTTGACCGAGTCTCCGAAGTATCAGCTCCCGTTATAACGTGACCTCCATTATGACGACTTCCAGGTTCAGTCTTTAATTCAGCTTCCAGCTCGTACTAATGTGATGGGCTTTACGCGGCCCACTTGGCAGCTTACATTTTACCGTGACCTCGCCTGAGGGTCATATTCGGGTCCAACAGTTGCCCCCAGCTTCCGAATAAAATCTTTTGTCTCGGACGCTAGAATCCAGCTACCGACCTTATCTTTTCGTTAAAGTCATGATTAGTTCTTATCTTGTTTAGATACGGTTTATCCGATCTAACGGTCCTTATCACGTTAACCAAAATCAACGGTTCAGATGGAGGAAGTTTGAAATGACGTTTCCGGATCTCGAGAGTTGATGAGATATAAAGCTGCGAGCATTAACTGCTACGCCTCCCACTTTCTCCACGCCTCCGTTCAGTTTCCCAAGGTAACTTCCTCTCCCCTCGATTATTTTTACTGCGTTTTTTTTTTTTTTTTTTTTTTAATCTTTCTCGTTACTTCTCTCTGCAAATTCTCTCCCAAACCTTGCAATCGACTTTCTTCTTGATCTTCCCCATATCATGAATCCTCCGAAAGAAGGTTCCGGTGAGTCCGGGATGCCTCCCTCTGCCTCTGGGGCTAAACTACTGAAAGTTAAGCAAGAAGTCGGAGCCAAGATGAAGGGGAAAAAGAAAGCCAGAGAGACGATCGCAACCAGGGTCTCTAAGAGGAAGAAGAAAGATGATTCCGGCAGCCTACACTCGCCGTCGTTGCTGGACAGTCAAGACGTAGTCAACCTCATGACTCAAGCTCTTGGCTCGAAGGAGCTTGGCCGTGCCTGTAGCTCCGACGAAACCCCTGAGACTGCTCCGGAGGGTTGGTTCTGTTGTCACGAGAAGTTCATCTCCAAGTCTCACTTGAGATTTCCTCTCCCGACTTTACTGCTAGATCTACTAGATCATTACCAATTAGCTCTTCCCCAACTCTGTCCCTCGATCATCCGTGTGATTAACGGCTTCATCACTAGGTCCAAAGAAGAAGGGGTTGGCGTTGGTCTTACCGAGCTCATGAGCCTCTTCTCTTTGAAGGAGAGTGCTTCCAAAGAAGGCGGTTCCGGGACTTACTACCTCTCTAGTCGTCCCAATCACGTGATCTTTAGATTCTCCAGTAGCGATGATGACTGGAGGAAGAAATACTTTTATGTTAAAGTTGATCCTTTGACGGTTCCCGCTGGTCGGAACCTTAGGGTCACTTGGTCTAACCCATCTGGTTAGGAATTCTAGGAGTATCCCTTTTCCTATTTTGTTTATTTACGGTTGGTTAATCCTTTTTCGTTTTTTTGATTTTTTCTTTTGCAGAGATTGAGGATCCTCCGAAGCTTTCTACTAAGCTTACCAGAGCTTTATACCGCAAACTGCTTCAGACTCCTTGTTCCTGGACTGCTTATACCACATCTCGAATAGGTGCAGCCAGGTTCCCAGACGTCTACAACGCCTCTTTTCAGGATCCCATTCCTGCTGAGAACCTTGAGGGTAAGTTCGGGCTTGAATTCTTTTTTTTATCACTAGTCTTGTCGTTTGTGAAGTTTTCACTCTTATAAGAGTTTCCTTTATTCCAGTTTCTGCAGGGGACTCAGTTGTTTCAATTTCAACCGGTGCTAGCGCTTCAGGTACTGAAAAAACTAAGTCAGGCGACATGACTCTCAGGCCATCTTTTCGCTCTAGGGGTAACCCTTCGAAGGCTGCCAGTGTTTCCCGTGGGGGAGATAGGAGCCAAGGAGGATCTTTCCTTAACTCGGTGAAGGACGTTTTGGATGATGGAGTATCCAAACCTGTCGCTGAGGCTGCTCCTGCTGAGGTCACAGCTCAGGATGCCACCCTTCTTCCTGAGGTCCCTGTACCGGAGGCTGATCATCCGGCTCCCAAGGATACCTGCGAAGTTGAGCCGTCGAGGCACAAGAGGCCTAGGACTGATCAAGGCGGAGCTCCCACTCGATCCTCCTCCTCGTCTTCCAGGGGAGGAACTGTTGGGTGGAGTTTTACCCATTCAAAGCCTGGGTCGATTTTAGATGATTCGTGGGGCTTAGCCGCGATACTGAGGCACCTGAAGAGGGTAGGATGTCCCCTTCCAGCGCTCAAGGACTTGTCTAACCGGGAGGAATATCTCGACATTGCCCATTGTATGGGTCAGGTGCGTGATCTCTACCCGTTCTTTGTTTACATTTGTTGGGAATGATACTCATCATCATTTTTTTGTTGTTGTCGTAGTTGGCCGGGGCTGTTAACAGGGCCCAGCTCGGGTTTGAGAATGCTCTGCGTGATGCCCCCGATGCTGGTGAGCTTGCTGAGGTTACCGAGGTGGTTAAGGCAGCCAAGGCTGATCTCGATCAGGCCCGGGCTCGAATCTCCGAACTTGAAGCCGAAGTTACGAGGCTGGGCTCGAAGGCTGATGCTCAACAAGGAAAGATTGAGAGCCAGGAGCTCGATATCCAGGTGAAGAGCAGGAGGATTAGTGACTTGGACTCTGCTCGAAGGATAGCTGAGCACCAAGTTCGTGAGCTCGTTACCTCATCCCAGGAGAGCCAGAAGAACAAGGAGGCCGAGGTCAAGCTGGCAGTCAGGGAAGGGAAGAAAGAGGTTGCTGAAGCTTATGGCAAGATCCTGACCTGTGTTCAGGAGAAGTTTGCTAAGAAGAAGGAAGAGGTCAGTGCATTGGTGTATGCTCAGGAGCTCCAAGCCAACGTTGATCTCTTGAAGGACATGTTGAACAACAAGATCCAGAGTGTTGAGGAGGAATACAGCCAGCTGGTGGCTTTGTTGCCTGGTGCGACGACCGCGTATGAGAAGGCTCAAGTGTCTGACTTTTCAGTCAGCAAGCTTCCTCTTCCCCAGATCTCGGACAGCTCAGGTACTTTCGAGATTAACATGTTTAATCCGTCCTTTTCTGGGGAATATGGTTCTAATCTGGATTTAATGGCTCCTGACTTAGTTCCGATCGAGGCAGCTCAAGGAGGCAATGCTAACGTGGCTGAAGGAGAGGTTCCAGTGGGTGATGGTGAACCGATCCAAGATGAGAAGGAAGATTAAGAGCTATGGCTCTTTTAAGTTTATATTTCATGTTTCTCAAACTTTGGTTTAAGTTTCGTTTGACTTCTACGACTTTAGTGCCTGAGGAGGCCTTTAAACCTTTATCGTTGTTTAGGATTTTAATAGCCTGGGGAGGCTTTTAAACCTTTATCGTATTTGAGACTTTGTTATTTTCATCTCGAGCTTTTGAGCTTGGTCGTGTCCTATTTTATCATAACAATTGCTGAATCAAATTAGGACTTTTAATTTCGATTTGAACGTTTCTGCTTGATTAATGTTTGGTCATGATGACTTCGAAGAGAGGTCCTTGACGTTGTTTTCGGAAAATCTAGGGACCTGGATCCAATTTGAAAGTTCTGAGACCTGACATCTAGGTCTGTCGGGACCTGAGTTAGACTCATCGGGACCTGGGTTAGACTCATCGGGACCTGAGTTAATCCGAAGGATTTCGGGACCTTTGGAATGCGGTGAATGAAATCGAGGAATTTTGAGATTTTGTTGATTCTTTAGGATTTTAAGACCTTTTGATTCTTATGAGGATTTTAAGACCTTATTGATTCGTCAAAGGATTTTAAGACCTTGGTTGTTGTTAAGGATTTTGAGACCTTATTGATTTGTCAAGGATTTTAAGACCTTGGCTGTTGTTAAGGATTTTGAAACCTTATTGATTTGTCAAGGATTTTAAGACCTTGGTTTATGTCAAGGATTTTAAGACCTTCGTGGGTGTTAAGGATTTTAAGACCTTAGGTTATGTTAAGGATTTTGAGACCTTAGGTCCAGGTTCTTAGGGACCTGAATGTGTTCGAGACAATTGAGCTCAGGTCGCGGTTTAATGGGACCTGAATTCTCTCAGAGGGTTTTAAGACCTTTGATGCTTATGAAACTGAATTAATCGTCTTATTAATGTCAGATATCAAAGAGTACATGATTCAGATTGTTTACATAGTAGCTTATTTTTGGGCTAAGCGTCCTTGGTGACAGGTGCCGCTTTGGCTTAGATGATGAGATTGGTGAGAAGAGGTTGGGGCTGCACTCATGACGGAGTTGCCTACGTACCCAGTCAAGGGATCAAGCCAAACGTAGTTCAAGGAATTTGGGTACCTAATGATAGTATCTTTTGAGGTTCGTGGCGTTCCACGATCGGATTTCAGGTACCCCGGTTCGTACCTTCTGGAGTTTGTAAACTCCGGGTCGTACTATGTGGATGATTCGGTAGGGTCCTTCCCAGTTGGTTCCTAACTTTCCAGCTCATGGTTCTTTAGTTCCTTCGAAGACCTTTCTGAGTACCAGGTCTCCTACAGCGAACTGCCGGGGCCTTACTTTGGAGTTATAGTGCCGAGCCATTGCTTGCTGGTAATTTTGAATGCGGAGCAAGGCTTGGTCTCGTCTTTCCTCGATTAAGTCGAGGCTATCCATCAGGAGCTGGTTGTTAGCTGCGGGGTTCGAGGTGCAGAGCTCCCGTCGGAGGCTGCCTGCGGTAGTTTCTGCTGGGACGACAGCTTCCATCCCGTAGGACTAAGGAGAAAGGAGTTTCCTCCGTAGCTTTTCGTGGGGTGGTTCTGCAAGCCCATAGTACTTCGGGTAGTTTTTCTGACCAGAGTTCTTTCTGAGCTCCTAGGCGTTTCTTGAGGTTGGCTAAGATCGACTTGTTAGCAGCCTCCGCCTGGCCGTTACCTTGAGGTCGCCGAGGTGTTGAAAATGTAAGACGGATGTTCCACTTATCACAGAATTTTTTGAAATCGTGGGATATGAATTGTCCTCCGTTATCGGTTACGATTTCGTATGGGACACCGTGCCTACATACGATATTTTTCCATACAAACCCCTCGACATTGAATCTGTTAATTTGTTGAAAAGCTTCAGCTTCGATCCATTTCGTGAAGTAATCGGTTAGGACCAGGAGGTTTAGTAGTTTCTTTCCTTTGCCTGATGGTACCAATGGACCTACGATGTCCATGGACCACCTCATGAACGGATAGGGAGCTGATATGTTAGATAGCTTCTCCGCTGGCTGGTGTATGATCGGTGCATGTCTTTGGCATTTGTCGCATGATGAAGAGTAGACCTCACAATCCGCGATGATAGTAGGCCAGAAGTAGCCTTGCCTTTTAATTCGGATAGCTAGAGCTCTGCCCCCGGAATGGTTACCACAGGAACCGTCGTGCATTTCCTTCATGAGTTTCATCGCTACTAGACCATGAACGCATTTTAGGTAAGGTCCGGAGACACTTCGTTTGTGGAGGGTTGACTCGATTATGCAATACCTTGCTGCTAAGGCTTTGAGTTTTCGAGCCTCCCACTTATTGGGTGGGATTTTTCCCTCGAGGATGTAATCCATTATCGGTATCCTCCAGTCTTCTCTTCCTACAACTTTGTTGTGAAGAGAAGAGGGAGGTTCCTGTTCGGGACCTGGTGTAGTGGTGCCCCCGGGGGTATTCGTTGGAACAGGCTCCAAGGGGTCTGGGTTCTGAAGAATATCTCCAATTCCTTCATTGTCCCCGGTGGTTTGTGTAGTACTTCTAGACGTGTTTTTGCGAGCTGCGCGGCTTCTTGTTTGTACCTTGAGGACGAGTGGTTCCGAGGTTTCGGTGGTGCCCCCGGGGGTATTCGTTAAGTTAGGCTCAGGAGAGTCCGAACTTCGATGAATACCCTCACTTTGGTTATGGTCCTCTAAGTTTTTGGTTGCATTGTCAAAAGAGTGCTTTCTGAAGCTGCGTGCTCTGGTTTTAGGGAACCAGAATGTCGTGAAGATTTGGGTAGCTTCCGTGGGAGGGCTGTTATCCTCAATTTTTGCTTTTGACTTGTTATCTAGTTCAGCTTTGGTAGCTATGTCGATACTCGGCTTTTCGATTCCTTCCACGGGTATAATTCGTTTTACGAGAGGGTCGGATGTGGAGGCTAACGCAGCGAGCGCGTCCGCTGAAGAGTTCTCTCCTCGTGGGATTCTTGTTAGTTCGAACTTATTGAACTGTTTTGTTAGGCTTAGGACTACTTCGAGATATGCCCCCATCCTTTCGTCTCTCGTTTCGTATTCTCCGTGATACTGGCTAGCTACTAGCTGTGAGTCGCAGTAGGCGTTCAGCTCTCGGATTCCGAGGCTAAGGGCCAGTTTCAAGCCAGCGATTAATGCTTCATACTCACCTTCGTTGTTGGAGGCGTTAAATCCAAGTCTATAGGATTGTTCGATGGTTTCCCCAGCTGAGGAGGTTAATCTTAGACCGACGCCGGAGCCCTGTTTTGACGAGGCTCCGTCCACGTATAGGCTCCATTTTGGGACCTCTATCTCTTGGTCTAAATGTTCGGACGTAAGCTCGATAACGAAGTCGGCGAGGACCTGAGCTTTTGCGGCTGCTCGAGGTCTGTATTCGATATCGTATTCGCTGAGCTCGATAGCCCATTTAGCTAATCGTCCGGACTGGCTAGGACTATGCAAAATCGTTCGTATTGGATGCGAGGTCATTACGATGATTGAGTGTGATTGGAAATATGGTCGTAGCTTCCTAGCAGCTGTTACGACTGCTAAGGCTAGTTTTTCCATGGTAGGGTATCTCGTCTCGGCGTCTATTAGGCTTCTACTAGTGTAATAGACAGGTCTTTGTTCGTTTTGCTCTTCTCGTACTAGCACCCCGCTAACTGCGGTTCCCGATACGGCCAGGTACAGGTACAATGGTTCTCCAGTTACAGGTTTTGACAGTATCGGAGGTTCCGAGAGGTATGCTTTCAGCTGCTTGAAGGCTTCCTCACATTTTTCGTCCCACAGGAACCTCTTATTATTTTTCAGGAGTTTGTAGAATGGGAGGCACTTGTCAGTGGACCTGGAGATGAATCTATTTAGTGCTGCGATCCGTCCAGTCAATCTTTGTACTTCCCTGGTTGTTCTAGGTGACGGCATTTCTAGGAACGTCGCTATCTGTTTCGGGTTGGCTTCGATGCCTCTTTCGGTTACGAGGTAACCTAGAAATTCGCCGGAGGGTACTCCGAAGGTACATTTAGCTGGGTTTAGCTTCATGTCATATTTATTGAGGATGTCGAAGCATTCCCTTAGATGAGAGATGTGGTCCTCTCCCATCGAGGATTTGACTAACATGTCGTCGATGTAGACTTCCATGGTTTTTCCAAGTTGTCCAGCAAACATTTTATTTACTAACCTCTGGTAGGTAGCTCCCGCGTTTTTCAAGCCAAATGGCATGACCTTATAACAATAGGTTCCTCGTTCGGTTATGAACGCGGTTTTCTCTTGATCCTCAGGCTCCATCATAATCTGGTTATATCCAGAAAAGGCGTCCATGAAGGACAGGAGCTGGTGACCAGCCGTTGCTTCAACTAAGCGATCGATGTGAGGTAACGGGAAGCTGTCTTTAGGACAGGCCTTGTTTAGGTCGGTGAAATCTACGCAGATTCTCCATTTCCCATTCTTCTTTTTTACTACCACTGGGTTGGCTAACCAATCGGGGTATTGAACTTCTCGGATTGATCCGGCCTTTGTTAGTCGATCAACCTCGTCGTTAACAGCTTGGGCTTTTTCGAGACCTAGCTTACGACGCTTCTGTTTGATCGGTTTGAAGGTGGGATCTACATTGAGCTTATGTGTGGTGACGTTGGGGTTTATGCCCTTCATGTCGCTGGTGGCCCATGCGAAGGTTTTGACATTTTGTTTTAGGAATTCGATGAGCTCCTTTTTAGTTTCGGGAGGCAGCTCAGATCCGATGCTTACTTGTTTTTCAGGGTTCGAGTCGTCAATGCTAACCTTTTCGATGAGGTTCTTGGGAGGACCTCGGGTATTCTGTTGCATTTCGCGACTCTCCTGGACCTGTAGTTGCTATTGGGGGGAATTTTTTATGATCTCGAACCCTCCCAGGTAACAGATCCTTGAAATCTTTTGGCTACCATGTACGGTAACTATCCCAACGGTTGCTGGAAATTTCACGCATTGGTGATAAGTTGAAGCTACTGCTTTCATCTTATGAATCCAAGGTCTTCCAAGGATTGCGTGGAAGGGAGACGGTTTGTCGACAACTATGAAGTTGGTCATTTTCATGACTCCGCCAGCTATGACAGGGAGCTTGATGGTTCCCAGTGAGGTAGCTGTTTCTCCTGAAAAGCCCACAAGGTTGGATTTCTGATCGACAATTTCGTAATCGTCTATTTCCATCCCCTTTAATGCGTTATAGAAAATGAGATCGACGGAGCTTCCGGTGTCGATCATGAGCTTAGGAACTTCGTAGCCTGCTATATTTAACGTTACGACGAGGGCGTCGTCGTGAGGTCTGTCAAGGTTTGATGTCTCACTTTCCCAAAAAGAGATTTTAGTGTTAGACTCGGGTTTGGTCGGTTTAGACTGAGTGTTGGACACAGCTTTCCGTACGTGACTTTTAATAGAGTTAACGGAGTCCTGACACATATCGGACCCTCCAAGGATGTAATCGACTCTTGAGTCGGAGCTCGATTGGGGAGGTGCTTTATTAAAGAGAGCTTCAATTTGAAGGCTTTTTCCTTGGGGGAATTTCCCAAGGATCATATCGACTCTCTTCTTGGGAGCGGGAGGTGGCGAATCTGTCTCCTTTTCAGGTGACCTCTCGCGTTTCGGGGAGTTATCGCGAGGACCTTTCTTTTGATAAGGCTGTGGTTTTTTGAGATCCACGTCTTTTATTTCTCCGGCTGCGAATTTGGCAGCCAGTTGTCGTTGGAGGTCCCAACATTCTTCGGTTGAATGTCCTTTTCGATCATGATAGGAGCAATGTTTGCTCTCGTCGTAGCCTTTGGACCAGGGGGCTTTGGCTGTTGAGGCGACAGGTTTTTCTTCCTTGTCATCCTCGATTACGTAAGAATGCTCTCCCTGAGTCTGGTTATTTCGGGAGCCTCCTCTTTTGTGAGGTCCCTTCCCGTCGGAGGCTTCGACCTTCGGGTGATTTTGGGATTTTCTGTGAAGCTTATCTAACGCTGCAGTTTCTTCTTCCAAGGTAATGTATCTAGAGGCCCTGTGGAGGGCGTCGTCGATAGTTGGAGGAGGATTTAGCGTTAGCTCCGAGAAGAGGCCTGATTTGTACCAGAGGCCTCTTCTAAGAGCTTCAATGGCTACATGATCGTTAGGGTTCGAGAGTTTAGTTCTTACTGCCCTGAATTTTTCGATGTAGACTCGCAATGAGTCTCCCAATCCTTGTCTGATCTTCCAGAGATCAGCTTCGGAGGCTTGTTTCAGGATGTGGGTTGAATATTGTTTCATAAAGGCGTTAGCTAGCTGATCAAAGCTGTCTATGGAGTTTGGTTCGAGACTAGAGAACCATTCTAGAGCTGTTCCAGTCAGGTTTTCAGCAAAAGTTCTGCAGTATCCTGCATCGCATTCTTCCTTCGTGAAGTGAGCTTTAACGATCGCTAGCTGGAAGGCTCTTAAATAAGCTTTTGGGTCTGTATTTCCATCGTATTCGGGAATCTTGATTTTTCGAGTGTCTCTTATGTAAGAGTTAGCAATTCTATCGGTAAATGGAGTCCCACGAGTCTCTTCGATTAGGCTCTCGATTTCGGGAGCTGAGCTCGTTGCTTTGTGAACCTGAGCTCCCAATTTCTGGAGAGCTGCGTGGGTTCGCTCCATGTATCTGCGAATCGCGTCAGGTCCCTCGAAGGGAAGGACATTTGGATCATTTTCAGGTGTTCGGCGCACAGGTTCCTGGCGGAATCTGACTTGATCGTTTTCCCAGTTAGCTGGCGAAACAGATCGTTCGTTCGTCCTCAGGTTCCGAGCGAGATTAGTGCGAAGAGCTGCAGGATCAGCATCCGTTCTTTGAAATCCGTCGGTATTTGGGGTTGAAAACCTAGTTTGAAACACCGGAGCTGTTGTTCTGCCCCCGGACGGAATGTTGGTTCCTGCTCCAGATCCCGAAGGAGGTGGCGGTGGAGGCAGTCGTGTGCTCCCAGCGGTGTTCCGATCGGGCGCGGAGCTCGTCGTCGCCACGTTGCTCCCCATGGTGCTGATGACTGGTGGGACAAACGCAGGGACTGTCCTAGCGCGAGGCGTTTGGAAAGCAGGTTCCTGGTCGTCTGCTCCAGAGCTATCAAGGGAGAAGTTCAGACGTTCTCGAGGGAAGGAAGGGTCAGCTACTCGTTCATGGAACGTGATCCTTCTTCCCTGGTGGACGGATGGTTGGGTTGTTGCGGATTGAGATCTGGTTATCTCTTCGAATTGTTGCTGCCGTTCGGCTAGCTGTTGCACCGTTCGCTCGGTTTGTTGAGCTTTGTCCACTAACTGGAGCATCATCTGTCGGATCTCAGAAAGCTGAGCTTCCGTTTGGTTCGGAGCGGATTGATGCGATGTGTTGTCGAGGGCTGAGGACCCAGAGTTGGTCCCTCCGGGGGCTCTCGGGTTATTTGCCCCCGGAACAGTGCGATTTGGTGAGCTATTGCTCAGGTTCGATTGATCGGGGTTAGATGGATTAGTTCCATCGAGTGGATTCATCTTTAAGCTTTGGAGAAAGGGATTCGATTAATTGTCCCCACTGACGGCGCCAATTGTGAGAGACAAGGTTTCACTTCTTAGATTTAGGTTAGGTTGAGAGATAATGAATCGTGGGCTGAATCCCGTAAGTAAGCTTAATGAATGGATACGTTTGTATTGATGATCAAAGAGTATTACAAAAGGTGTTTATGATGATTACAAGGAGAATGCGTAATGTATTTAATCTAATCTGATAGTTGTTGTATCTATGGAGATCCGCCTCTATTTTGGATCTTCTCTGTCTTTATATAGTCTAGGTCTCGTCGATAGCTCCTTAACTGATCTCCGAAATACACGGCTTCAGTTACGTACTTGCTCCAGGTTCCTCTTGACCGAGTCTCCGAAGTATCAGCTCCCGTTATAACGTGACCTCCATTATGACGACTTCCAGGTTCAGTCTTTAATTCAGCTTCCAGCTCGTACTAATGTGATGGGCTTTACGCGGCCCACTTGGCAGCTTACATTTTACCGTGACCTCGCCTGAGGGTCATATTCGGGTCCAACAGGCTCTTCAATTCTGTAAACTAAAGCTGGGTAATGGCAGGAGTGCTAGTTTCTGGTTTGACCCTTGGTCGCCTATGGGCAAACTAATAGATCATATCGGCCCCTCTGGTCCCAGAGCACTGAGAGTTCGGAAAAATGCGCTGGTGTGTGATGTAACAAATGGAATAAGCTGGGTGCTGCCTCATCCTAGATCCCAAAAGGAAGTTGATCTTCATATCTTTTTAACTACTATTAGCTTGCCTTTGCCTATACATCCTGATATTTATGAATGGCATGCTAGTGATTCTGCTTTGTGTGATTTCAGGTCTTCCTCCACTTGGGAACGTCTCAGACCGAGAGGAGAGGTGCAGGACTGGGTGGATGTGGTGTGGTTCAAGGGAGCCATTCCTAAACATGCGTTCACAATGTGGGTTACTAACTACGACAGGCTTCCAACAAGATCAAGGCTCGCAAGTTGGGGTCTTCAAATATCTCCTACCTGTCCGCTCTGCACCAGCCACGACGAAACCAGAGATCATCTCATGTTACCATGCGCTTTCAGCATGGAAGTTTGGCGCCAGGTGTTCGTCAGATGCCAACCCCCTCACACTACACTCACCTGCTGGTCAGAACTATTATCATGGATACGAGCACCTCGGTCCAAGAAGCTCACACTCTTGAGGAAAATTGCGGTTCATACTGTCATATTTCATCTATGGAAACAGAGGAATAACTTTGTGCACAACCTAGTGTCGGTTCCTGCTCCGGTAGTGTTCAAAGCCATTGATAAGGATGTGAAGAACATTATCTCAGCAAGGAGATCAAGAAGGAACTTCAACAAGCTGAGGGTGTTGTGGTTGAGATAGTGTTCTTTTGCTTGTAAAATTTTTCTAGAATCCATCTTGTTTTTTTCTTTTTTGCCAAGATTGGTTTCAAACTCTAAGCACTCTTGTAGAAGCTTGTTTTCATCCTAATGATATTTGCAGTTTAGCAAAAAAAAAAAAAAAAATACAAACAAACACTCTTATTAATAAGTTAATAACAACATTAAATAAAAAAGTGTTGATAGCGATTTCAAAGTCTTAAAATGAGTTCAAAAGTGTGAGGTGTACTCGTGTATGTGTACTGCACAAGGCTCACAATTGTCTAGTCAGCACGTGTCATTAAATGATCTCTCTGTAGCAGGATAACAGTCTAAGCTCAAAAAGCAGCCAATCTCTTTTTTTTTCTATATCTATTTTTTTTTCATTTATTTTCACAGGACAATAAACGATTTTAAAACGATTACCAACACAGCACTCAAAGTTAACACTATCCAACTAAAACGTTTTCTTTGTACTGTCTCCTCATCTCAATGCTACAAATTAATTTTCTTATAGTATCAATTTAATTTATTTGCTCATAATGTAAATTGGAGAGGAAGTACATGTATGTATATGCATCCCATGCATAAATGGATGTTGCAAAAGGATGAATTGGGATCTGTGAAATTAGTTAAAGAGAGATAGAAACGGAGGGCAAAAGCGTAATCTGAAAAGCAGATATATTCTCTGCAACAGACGACGCAAACGAACAAAGAAGAGACAGCTTAAACCCTTCCATTAAACCTCCCAACCTCTCTCTCTCTCTTTTTCTCTCTGCAGTTATAATAGCTTCGAAAATGGCAGAGCCACCACCACCGTCGTCTCTCTATCGTTTCGTGGGTTCTTCATCAAAACCTCGATCATCATCGAGCAAGACGAGACACTCCTTCTCCGGACCTGATCAACATCCGACAATCAACCGTCTCTTCCCGTGCCAGTACTGTCCACGCAAGTTCTACACCTCCCAAGCTCTCGGCGGTCACCAGAACGCCCACAAACGCGAACGCGACGCAGCTCGTCGCAACCTCGGCGTTGTTTCTCATGATCATAATGCTCCAAACATCTCCGAAGACGCGACGTTCATTATTCCCTACCCATGTAATCTTTACCCTAACCCACCTCAAGGAACTGCCTGGAGCGTACCGGATCAACAACAGACGACGATGATGGTGAGTGGGTACGACCCGTATCCGTATCCGTATGGGTATCCGTTTGAGGTTTCTTTTAACGGAGTCATGGAAGAAGACGAGCCACAGCTGGATCTTTCTCTACATCTCTGAGTACTTTTCTGTTTTAGTTTGTTTTGTCGTTGTTCAGGTCTCTTTAAAAGTACAACTTTGGAGCTATGTAGCCTTCTCTCTTTTTGTGTTCATCTCCATTACTTTTATAAGATAAACTTAGCTGGCTGCTTACCTTTTTCGATGATGATCCGTTTCGGTTTTTAGTTTATAATCGAGCAGTCTATTTGTTAGACTGATGAGTACTTTTATCTTTATGGATAATCTATTGCGATTAGTGTGAATCTGATATCTTCATGCATTTTTCTACGTACGTTATCGCCTTCTCAGATTTTTTGTTTCCTTTATTCCAACGGTGACGATTTGTCACGACTAACATCCGATCATGTCTCTGTCGGAAATTGTCACCGTCTTCCGATTTGCTAACCGTTTCCACAAAGTTGGTACGTGCGCGAATCGTGACTCACTCACGTGACGCTACTCGTCTGAAAGCTATTGCCAGATTAAAACGACTAAACTGCGTGTAGTTTTAAAGCGCCTCACATAACAACCAATTTTACTCCAACGTAGATATAAAAAAGCCATTTTTCAACATCATTTTCTTATTATTCCTCCTTATTAGCAAATTTTATTGGTCATCAGATATAAATTACATATAGTACCCAAGTGTTACGTATCAGATTTTTTTAGTCTGACAAGAAAACTTGTGTAAAAGAAGTAACTCTAGAATAACAATGCTACATAACAATTTAAAGTGGTGAATATCAAATGATCATGTGTAGAGAGTGCTGCTCAACGGTGATCAAGTTCCTCATCAGACAATCATCATGATCTTCTCAGACTAGTTTTCAATAAGCAAATGGGTCTGGTTTTCTGGCAAAAGAGACGGCTTCGGTTTCAGGCAGTTCAAACTCCTCTGGTATCAGTGACAATTGAAAGTCTGGTAGCTCTGGCAAATTCTGCATTACCCTGTGGTTTTCCATATCATCAGTTTTGCTCCATCTAATATTAGTTGATTCTATTTAGTTTAAATATTAATGCTTACTTTTCCTCTTCTTTAAGCAAGTATCCATACATTTGAGATTTTTTAAAAGCAAGTTCTGGAATCTTCTGGCTCAAATGCTTCATAACCCCCCACATAGGAGGAGCCCTGCAAGAAAAAAATGCTGATTCAATTCACAGTTCACTTGTTGAGTGAATGTTGGATATCTATACGACTAAACACACAAACCTGGTTACAGGAGGAGACAAACAGAAGCTAAGACAGGCCTTCTTGCTTTCTCCTAGGATCTCTGAAGCTGCGAGGAAACAACACACTGCGCTCGCGTGGGAAGCTGGCTCACTTCCCTTGTCTGTTACCAGTCCATGGTAGTAGTATGCCGCAGCCTGTCAAGAAGGAAAACATATCATAACAGAGAGATTGATTTATAATAAAACAATAGAGTTCATATATTTAAATGAATTGTATGATCACTTTCCAACAAGAGCTTTGGTCGGATCTGAGCGCATCTCAATATAACATTGGTTTTAGTCACCATGATTTTTTAAAGATTGTATATTTAGACATATATTCCCCCAAATTATGTAAAAACAAAATTTTAATTGCAATTTTTAATAAATATTTATGGTCTACAAAATCAGATCCGACCCTAGCTTTTATTTATACATACCTTTGCTTCCAGGAACTTCCAAAATATGAAGAGGAGAAGCTTTTTGGCGCACCCATGGCTGACTACGTCACAACCAGACAAGCATTGATATGCCTGAAATGATAATGGGTCCATTTATAAGAAGTTAATAGAGAGACTAGAGCAAAAAAAACCATGAGTGTCCCAAACGCATTCCCCAAGTTACCAAGGACTAGATAAAAGATGTATTAAATTATGAGAAAGACCTGAGAGAAATAGATGACTTGCTCACAGGCAAGTCTTCTCTTCACAGGCAGTGTAGCCTTCTTGCTATTAACTGCCAACCCAAGTTGAATCTCAGTTCCCTGCAGTGAGATTAAATGAGATTAACAAATGAAAACCCACACAAGGTTTCATATATAGGAGTCATTGTTTCAAAGTGTAACCTGGCCAAGTGCTTGGATTGAGAGAGTTTGCAAAACACTCTCCTGCATATCATCTGGGAACTTACTCCTGCAATATTTGCATTTATGTAAGTATTTATGTGATCCTAGATTTTCTCAAATTTGTTGTGCTTCATACTTTATATCAGGAGGAATGCGAGGCAGAATATCTCGGGTGCAGAACTCCAAGTATCCAGACGCCTTGAGCAGCAAGTCAACCGCATCTCTCTTGCAACCTGTTTTAAAAAAGCGACATATTAATCAGGTTTGTAAACACACATCAATTAAATAAGAAGTAAAAGATAAGTGTGAAGATCCAAGAGGCCAAACCACTGGAGACCACACGGACGCCCTTGCCAGATGCAGAACAACCCTTGCCAGAAGCAGAACAACCCTTTGGAATCATGAGAGAGTTAGCTTCAGTCAATGCCAAAGCAGCCATCATGTGGATTACTGTCAGTATCTCCATCCAAAGATTTGTGAAGCATAACTCTTCCTGTTTTAAACATTTGATTAATTCATAGTGCAACATTGTTAAAGTGAAAGAACTAATGAACTTACTCGTGGACCATCTCCAAGGAGTTTCCATTTGAACTCTACGCATCCCTCCATCCCATCATTCTCTACAAAATCATATGAAACTTTGGTTTTGGCACAAACTAATCTAGTAATCTCTTCATCAAAATTTTGGAACACGTACTTTTCTTGATAAGACCGGTGAGAAGAGACAGGTACTCCTCCAAAGCTGCACGTAGCTCAGAGATGGCAGAACCACCTGAAAAGTTAAACCGAAACATTTGAATATTATGATTCTAACAAAATAGTAACCTTTTTCTTAGGACGCAAGTAAAGAGGAAGAAGATGGTATCATTTATTCGATACCTGTGTCCTCAGCTACCAACTGAATCTTGTTCCTCAGACATACCAATCGGTCGATGGTGGTCTTGGAAGCAACGCCATTGAGTCGGCGCTGAAGATCAGACTGAACAGGAACACGGAGCTGTAGAACAAACACTACTGATTCTTGAATGATACTCCTCCTCTTGTTCTTCCTTCCCACACCAGCACAAGCAGACATACCACACCCCATGCTCTCTCCCTCTCTATCTCTCTCTCTTGTTCTGTGTTGTTATGCTTTTTGGTAAGAAGATATCATCACCCTACATATGTGGATACATATATAAGCAACGTTGAAAACATCAGGTAACATATGGAGCATATGAATTATATAAAAAAGAAAACATGTGGGAGCGAATCTCAGATGGCTAACAAAAGAACAGAGGAGGCACGTGATGAAGGATGGTTGATTTGAAGGTTCTAGAGGATGTTGGGAGAGAAGAAGGTGAAAACAGAGTTACTTATAGGTTTGAGCGTTGGATGCAACCCACCCACATGCTCTATTTTATGGCAAATGGCTTGATACGTGATCTTAGTTAACCAAAAGATAATAATAAAGAAACAGAAACTGCACATGCCTTTTGGTTTAGTCCAATTTTTAATTACTGTATATTTCTTCTGGAAATAAGTAAATTTTCATTACCACTTGCCAAACTTTAATTGGCTCTCCTGTGTTTATTTGCTACTCCCTTCTTCGTTCATTTACTTTTAAGATGATGTTTTAAACAGTGTTAAAGTATTTATTCTCTAAAAAGAACATTTCTCCAACTAATAACGAATCGTGGTCCACTAATGACTAAACTCTATTAGTAGATAATCCAAGTGTTCAATTTTTTTGGTAACAATCCAAGAGTTTTATTCATTAGAGAAACTCATCATGGATCAAATTTCTCTTTATTATTTTTAACCTAAGTTTTCAACTCTAACTTTTCTTCTTAAGTCAATATGTCACTGAGTGAATCGTTGGCTTGTAGTATAAACATTATCACGTTGTCAGATTTGCGCGTAGACAGTATTGTTATTAAACGAGATAATTAAAAGATGATGATAACAATGTTAATACAAATACTCCAGGGAATATCTGACTCCAATAGAAATCTAATGTTTAAGAGCCAAAACATTTTATAGATCGTGGCAGGAGACAGGCTGTGTTTTACAATTGCCACTGTATCTCTTCATTGGCTATAATCCCGCCAGATTTACTTCCAAGTTCCAAGCAAAAAAATGCAATTTATTAACTATAACGGGCCTATTTTAATAGCCCATTATCAGGTAAAGAAAACAATCGGGCCCATCGTTGACTTTTGTTTCTTTCTGAGTGTGTGGTTATATCGTGGTCGGAGGCGTTCACGAGCAAAGAGGAAACCAATCGCAGATCTGCATACCAAAATCCCAACGAAGATCCATCGCAAACACCATGGCCATCCCCTTAGCCAAGCTTCTGATCTCCGCCGTGGCGGTCTTCATGCTCGTCTCCGCTTCGTTCGCGACCTCGGAAATGCCGTTCCTGGTGGTCCACAAGAAAGCAACTCAAACCAGGCTCAAATCCGGCGCCGAGCGCGTCCTCGTCTCCTACGACATCTACAACCAAGGATCTGCGTGAGCTCTCTTATCCGATTCATATGCCTTACGTTTCCCGATCCGGTTTTAGATTTAGATAGTTTATTTGCATGAATTGATTATTAGCCTATCCTTAGATCTATTGTATGGATGAGTAATCGGTAGCTATTAAACGACAACGTTTTGTGATTTTTGTTTTGATCTCAGGACGGCGTATGATGTGACTCTGGTTGATAAGAGCTGGATTAAGAAAACTTTTGATGTTGTTAGTGGAAACACTTCAAGATCATGGGAGAGACTTGATGCGTGAGTTTTTCTTTCTTCCTATTATTAAAACATAGCCGCTTAAGATTTTTTTTTTTTTTTTACGTTACTAATGTGATTTATGCATATGCAGAGGAGGTATTGTGTCTCATTCTTTCGAACTAGAGTCTAAGGTTAAAGGACCCTTCTATGGTGCTCCTGCTGTCGTTACTTTCCGTATTCCCACAAAGACTGCTCTTCAGGTTTGCCTCCTTTCTTCAATTAGTCTTTCTTAACAGAATGACAAGTCTTTGCGGTGACCATTGTTATACTAAAGTTTACGTTCATTTGATGTGATTATGTGTTATGGTTTTTCTTTGTTTGTAGCAAGCGTACTCAAACCCAATACTACCTTTAGACATTCTCGCAGACATCCCTCCAACTGACCTACTTGCCGTGGTAAAACTTTTTTATTTTTTTTAAGGACCCTTCTTTCGTTCCTCTCTTTACGCCTTTTTTCTTTTTCTCAGTATTGACTTTCGTTTTTGTCTTGTATTGTGCCTTGGATGTTGCTTTTGATGCTGCTGTAATTAATCGCAGGCCAAGGTAAACTTACTCAATGTGTAATTCTCTCCTCCATGTGAAATTATCGTAATAAAATTCTCTAATCTTTCTGTGTTTTAATTGTGGCAGAGGATTCTGGCGAAATATGGATCGCTTGTTTCAGTGATATCGATGGTGGTTTTGTTCATATACTTGGTAGCAACACCTTCCAAGTCCAATGCAGCAAAAGCTGGCAGCAAGAAGAAGCGCTAAGTTAGTGAAATTGAGTTACGAATGGTTGTTACGATGCTTTTGTTTTGTGTTTAGCAGTTAAAGACACACAGTTTGAAAACGTGTAAGAAACGTAGAACACACTTTCGCTTTGGTGTTTGCAGAGGGACTATGTTAAAGAGTTATTTTGGTTTTGCGTCATTACGTCTTTTTCACAGCGTAGACCCGTCTTGGAGTTTTCTCTTTTATTATTGACAGCGTAGACTAGTCATGGAGTTTTCTCTTTTATTTTGATCCTGCCTTCTGCTTTTTAATTCTTTTTTTCTGCCTACAAGATCCACCTTGTCAATGATGATTTCAGAGCCCTACCTTGAATGACTCCGTCCGTTTTAAAAACAAAACCAATAGATTCGTAAACACGATGGCTTTCATTATGTTATGCAAACAAACCATTTACGCTGTTCGCATTAAGAAAATGTTATATGCCTAATTGCCTATTACTTGGAAAATATAGAAGTTTAAATAATTTCTTCACGGAAACAAGTTTTAAGTTTATTTATTTATCAGCGAATCATTTATTGACTTAGTAACTATCAGCGTGGTGTATTATTCCAAAAAGTATGAGCAATAATAGACATCACCAAAGCCCGTCTAGCTCAGTTGGTAGAGCGCAAGGCTCTTAACCTTGTGGTCGTGGGTTCGAGCCCCACGGTGGGCGATTTGAGTTATTTTTTTTGTTTAACCCTTTGACGAAACAATGTTTACTTCAGTAACTTTTGCTAGTGATAATTAAAGCTGAAAATTGGGGATAACAACCAAAAGAGATTTTCCAAATGAAAAGTAACAAAAGTAGTAAGTGGGGTGTGCCCACACTCTCTATCTTACCGTGTGTCCCTCTCATATTTTAAGATTACATCACACAAACAAAAATAGAGAGATAGTATTGTGAAAAGAAAGAGCACTACCGTCAATTCAAGAGCACAAATTTCCAAAAAAAGGATCAAGTTGGAATCCGGAGGATGAGCTTACTCTTCCTCACTCCATACGTTTCTCTTTATTCTTTCAACAAAAAATCCTAAGTTTTTTTAATCATCATCATTTAGTCTTAGGCTTCAGCAGCTGCGATGGCAGGGACTGGAGCAACACCACCGGTGGTTGGCCTGAGTCAAATAAAACATAAATAAATGAGTTTTTGCACTCTTCACTAGGTATTGAGGAAAGGAAGTAAAGAGAGAGAGAGGATCTTACAGGCCAACAAACACTTTGAAGGCATCGTACAAACCCCATTGTGCTCCAGTCAATGTTCCTATCATCACAATTCTTAGAGGAAGTCCTCTTGTGAACAATCCCACCATTCCTATCTTCTTCACCGCCTGCAGCAACATTTCATTACATCCAAAATTCAATATTTATCCTACAGCATAACAAATTAATAGTTTATGAGTCTCTTGTATTCAAGAAATTGACTTACATCTCCAACGGTTGCTCCCTTAGCGTTGTTTAGGAACGACACTAGATTATCTGCGGGATGGGAGACAATTGCACAAAACACTCCAGCAACGTAACCTCCAGCAAAACTCACACCGAGTTGCAGACCTTTGCTGCACTCGTGTTTTGGGTTGGGGATTGCGTACTTGTAGATCATCTCAACGATGGTCTCAAACGAAGCAAACTTCATCATTGTGTCTGTCACATTTCAGCTATTTTATCAACACACAATGCTTCTAGCGAAAACGAGAAAGAAGACATATACTGTGCAACAAGTTACAAGAGAGAGTACAGAACAAACTTACAAGGAATCTGACGTCCCCAGAGTGGAGCAAGACCCTTGTACAAGCTGCAACAAATAATCAAACGAAATCAGACACTGTAACAAGAGAGGAACTGTTACTAACGACTAAACACTCACCCTCCGAATCCTTCGGACTTGACAAACTTAGGAAACCCATCAGACATTCCCCTAGCAAATCCAGGCTGTGTCTGAACACGGACCTTAACAGCTTCAAACGGGCAAAGTGCAATATCGGCAATAACCTCAGCAGAGGCAGAACCAGCGAGGTAGATGAGTGTCTTGTATTTAGCCGTGAACTCAGGTCCAGCAAGATCAGAGTAGTATTTCTTAAAGAACTCGTAAAACCCGAACTTGCAAGCACCCTGAGCGCTGTAACCCAACAAAGTAGGAACCCATCCACGGAAAAAGCCTTTGACTCCTTGCTCTTTCAGCAGAATCCCAAAACCAGACGAGATGCTCTTGTACTTGGCCGGATCAATCTGGTTAGGCAATATAATAACATCAAATTTTGCTCGCAAGACCAAAAGTGAAGCAATCCACATATACAAAGTAAAATTCAGACAGAACACTCCAATTAAACAGATTGTTAATGAGTAAATTCCCACATCGATAGTTGGAGAAATAATTAAGTAATATATAAAAGGTTAAGCCACTAATAGCCAATTGTTTTTAAGTTGGAAACCCATACTAAACCCGAATTTGACACATTAACACTAATGTGGGACTCTATACATTAAAGTAAATCAATATTATAGAAACAACTAAAGGCTAAAACGCAGATCTCAACACATAGATGAATGTTAAACAGATTCAAACCTGCATATTACACTTGACGAGATCGAGAGGGGTGACGGCCATATGAGTGAGACCACAGCTGAGAACTCCACCGAAGGTACACGCGGCGTAGAAGGCAGGCGAGTACATCTCGATCCCTTTCCCTGGCTCCGTTGGAGAAGCGATAAGGAAACTCTTCCGAGACAGCATCGTCGTCGTCGCCGGAGGAGAAGTAGACTTCTCGAGGTTGGGGGATGCGAGCGCGGGAACGGAATTGGAGTTCAGCATCTGATCGCGGAGAATAGATCTCGGAGATGAGGAATAGAGGAAGCTGGGGATCAGAGAAGAAGTCTTCGGCGTTTCCATCGCGACGGGAGATAAGATTCGCAAATGTGTTTTGTCCGATCTCTCACGCTGCTCGAAAAAGAAAGACCGATGAAATGATGTTATTACCTCATGAATCTAGTCTCTTTATTGGGCAATTGGATTCCGTTGGAATATACTTTGGAACATTTACGACAATACCATCGATAATAGTTTTTTATTCTCGGAAATGTCATGGCCCATGGGCTTTTCAAGGGGTCGTAAAGTTCACGCCGTTGACCCTTGGAAAAGGCGTGTAAACGATGTTTTCTAATTTTGTTTAGTTTATTTCGTTGAAAAAAATTAGATTCCGTTGGAGCAAGGCATATACTTTGCACTAATAACGAAAAATACCATTTCTCTTTGTTTCTTTTATAAAGTTCTACCAGTTTGACGAAGGAAAAAAAAAACGAAATACCATTAGTAATAGTTTTTACCTGTTATGGCCCATGGGCTTTTTAATGGCCCATGGACTTTTCAAGAGTTGCGTACACATTATTGTTGACCCGTTAAAGAGGCATGTAATAACGACATTTTCGTAAAAACCTCTTAAAACCCTAAATCTCCCCTTCAGAGAAGAAGAGAATCTCTCTCGCCGTCACCGATGTAAGTCGTAGCTTAGGTTAAAGTTGTTGTCTTTGTAGTAATCCTTACTGAAACTAGGTTAAAGTTAAGCTCTTTTGAACTTGGTGGGCGAATCTTATATACTTTGGTTCTTTTGTTGCAGCAGTGACTTTGTGAAGAACTGAGGCGATGAGTACGACGTTATCGCAGAACGCTCTGACGAGCAAGGCTAGAAGAGAAGGGACCGACGATGACGCTAGAGCGAAGAGAAGGAAGATGGAGGAAGAGAAGCAGAGAGAGTCTGAGCAAGTCGAAATGAAAAAGCTTGAGAATTTATTGTTTGGGTCTCTCTACAACCCTGTTTCGTTTGGTGAGAAAGGAGGAGACTTGGAAGGAAGTGATGATGGGTCTGCTCTGTTTCATGTAGATCGCTCTGCTCCAAGGCAGACTCCAGATTACGAAGATGATGATGATGATGAGGAGCAATCTGACGATGAGAGAGTTCAATCTGATGATGATGATGATGAGGAAGTTTCTGAGGATGAGAGAGTTGTATCTGAGGTAGTAAAGAAGGGAGAAGCTGCTTGGGAAGATGAAGAAGAGAAAGAGATGAGCATTGATATTGCTACTGTGAACCGTTTGAGGAAGCTAAGGAAAGAGGAGAACGAGGGATTGATCTCTGGTTCTGAGTACATCTCTAGGCTGAGAGCTCATCACGCTAAGCTTAACCCAGGAACAGAATGGGCTAGGACTGATTCTCAAATCATCGATGGAGACTCTTCAGATGAAGATGATGATGATGTACTCAGAACAAACGAAGATCTTGTGGTGAAGTCTGGTGGTTCAAAGCTCTGTTCTGGTCTTCTTGAGTACACACAGCTCGCGGATGCCAATATAGCAGATCCTTCTAACGCACCGATTAACTCTGTCCAGTTCCATCAAAACGCTCAGCTCCTTCTCACGGCAGGATTGGACAGAAGGCTGAGGTTTTTCCAGATTGATGGGAAGAGGAACACCAAGATACAGAGCATTTTCCTTGAGGACTGTCCCATTACCAAAGCGGCTTTCTTGCCTAACGGCTCTCAGGTTATTGTCTCTGGGAGGAGGAAGTACTTTTACAGCTTTGATTTGGAGCATGCGAAGTTTGACAAGATTGGTCCCCTGGTCGGTAGAGAGGAGAAGAGCTTGGAGCGTTTTGAGGTGTCACAAGACTCTAAAACCATAGCCTTCATAGGCAACGAAGGTTATATCTTGCTTGTGTCTACAAAGACCAAAGAGCTTACGGGAACGTTGAAGATGAACGGTTCAGTGAGGTCGTTAGCGTTTAGTGATGATGGGAAGCAGCTGCTGAGTTCAGGAGGGGATGGGCAAGTCTACGTATGGGATCTGAGGACGATGAAGTGTTTATACAAAGGTGTGGATGAAGGCAGCACGTGTGGGACTTCGCTTTGCAGCTCACCGAGTGGTGCTTTGTTTGCCTCTGGGACAGATAGAGGGATCGTGAACATCTACAAGAAGGCTGAGTTTTTGGGAGGCAAAAGGAAGCCGATAAAGACGGTGGAGAATCTAACTTCAATGATAGATTTCATGAAGTTCAACCATGATGGTCAGATTCTAGCTATCATCTCAAAGATGAATAAAAACAGTGTGAAGCTGGTCCATGTTCCGTCCCTGACCGTCTTCTCAAACTGGCCACCGCCGAAGAAAACGATGGATCACCCTTGCTGCTTGGACTTCAGCCCCGGAAGTGGCTTCATGGCTATGGGGAACGCTAAGGGAAAAGTTTTGCTTTACAAACTGAATCATTACATGAATGCTTGAAGTGTGTCCTTTTTGCGAGGGCAGTTTTTTTGAGATTGTTGTTGTGTTTTCCTTTTGTCTCATTTCTCTTCTGTTTATCAGTTATCCTTCTTTAACATTTTTTCCATCAATGGAATATTTTCTTTTCGTGATAATTGGAAAACCGAGTGGGGGCAAGTCTTTTGCTCACGTTATGTCAGTATCGACACTGTTTTGATATCTAAAGTAGGAGAAGAAGTAAGAGTGTTGATTCTCATAATTCATGAGTCAAACTAACAGATTAGAGAAACTTGAGTGTGTGACGATTCTCTCAATTCATGAGTTGTTTGCTTGTTGTTGGCAGTATGATGCATCTTGCTGACATAATGTTGGCAGCATCGCTAAGAATGTGTGGTTTAGACATTGGAACTACTTCACAATCTTCTTGTTCTAGGTTATGTTTGTTGTATGCATGTCACCAACTTCGTCAAATTTAATCTTTTTCCTGGCTTTTAGTGAACATATCAGCTACTACAGTTTACTTGACAATAAAAAATCAGCTACAGTTTAAATTTTACAGTTCTATTTGACAGCAGTTGCTACTTTTTAATTTACCATATATGTTTAAATATAAAGATGTTAGCAAGAACACATGATCTGTGACAAAAGAAGAAAGCAAGAAACACATGCCAACTTGTAGTTTCAAAATATCAAGAACACTAATTAATACTCTGACGGTAGTAGCTAGCAAGTAAACGCTGGTTGCAACTCTATCACAGTTAGTAGTGTGGTCTTCTTTTTCAGAAAAGCTCATTCCAAGCTTACTGAGCAAATTGATGACTCTTTTACTTCTTTCTTTTAAATATTTCCTAGTTTTCATATAATGATTATACGAAATTCGATTGCGATTACATATTCTAGATTAGTAATCATAGATATATCTTAGCTATTTCGATGCTCTAATCTGATTATATTCCAGCCAAAATATTCCAAGTCCTTGATGATCATATTGATAATGATATTATATGTAGCTTGTTTATAGAGATTGATTTAATTAGAGAATTTGAGCATAATGTGGGAATGGAATATCATGGAAAACCACCGGCCATATCCTAAACATTCGACCTCATCTCAGTGTTACGTACGGCCTTGCTCACATAATGCTGGCAGCATCGTAAATATTATCAAAAATATTCGACACTTCATATTTTTGGAAAAGGAAACTGATTAACTTTTAAAAAATCATATTATTAAGAAAGCTGACTACCATGCCTATTACACCAATAGCTTCGTTACCATTTTGAAACAAATAAAAACGTACTAATCACATGAAGAAGTTCACCTTCTATAAATAGGTCTGCATGCCTCTTACTCTTTTCCCCATCTCTACCAACTAACCAGTCCATCTCTGTAACTGAGAAAGACATAATGCAATACAAAACCGTAACTCGAGACTCGCTATCCTATAATAAGGTGAACAACATGGGTGTGCATCCATCGGAGTCTCTGGTTAGGGTAGAGTCCATGGTGGCTGAAAATGCGGTGGTTATATTCAGCGTGAGCACTTGCTCCATGTGCCACGCCGTCAAGCGTCTCTTCCGTGGAATGGGAGTCAGCCCCGCCGTCCATGAGCTCGACCTCCTCCCTTATGGCGTCGATATCCACCGAGCCCTCCTTCGTCTCCTTGGCTGCTCCAGCCCCACTTCCCCGGGGGCACTTCCGGTGGTATTCATCGGTGGGAAGATGGTGGGGTCAATGGAAAGAGTGATGGCTTCACATATCAACGGCTCACTCGTCCCTCTTCTCAAAGATGCTGGTGCTCTCTGGCTCTGACCCATGTCCACCTTATCTTCTCCTGCATTTTCTTTTCCTTTTTTCTGTTTGTTACTTTTTTTTTTGGTTTCAAAGAACACAAAAGATGAGGTTAATCATTGTGTTTAAATAGAGACGGTGAGGAGAAAAGAGTAGTGCGTTTTTTTTTTTTTGGCTCAACATCAAATTTTCATTATCCAAATGATTATATTACAATCAGATTGTGACCACAATGCCTTAAAAATAACCACAATGTGACAAGAGGATGAGGAATACAAGTATCACCTAGAGACACTAATTTGGTTCCTACACTACCATTTCACAAACATCCAGTCACTTTAACCCCATAATTAAACCCATAGTTGCAGAAGACAAGACCAAAACTGGTCTTAAAAGAGACATGCTCGAGTCATCGTTCCGAAGCTAGCAGCGATCGCCTAATAATCAGAATGCAGTACTTGGATCCCCTGACACAACACTGAGAGTGTTACTAGAGTGCCTCTCTCACACCAGGGTCTATGTCTCCGAACCTTACACCAAACAACGGACAAAAGCCTTGTATAGAGGAAAAACACCAAAGCACCAAATCTTCCAGCCAATACACTTCATCATCATGCTATGGTCACCAAGGATAAGAGTTCAGTGCTTGTCCCAATAGCCACTACACCCAAAGGCGCTTTACCAGAAAGACTTAGGCCATCAGTGTTTCTTGCTACGAACTTCTTCCACCAGCGGACAAAAGGTCCGAATGGGAACGCCGAAAATCCACGAAGGGTGAAGACAATGAACCTTCATCTAGCCAAAGCCCACTCGATTTCTCTTGCTAGTTCCATCTACTGGCTCCTTATCATGAGAATCGGGTTCATGTCCAGCAGAAACGACACCGAGAAGATGCAATACCGATGTGAATTGAAACCAACGAAAGTCTTGCTTCCCGTCGTGACCAAGCCGGATATTAATCCGGAAAGAAAAGCGGTTTGAGATGATAGGAAAAACACAGTCAGAGTTCCGAGTGGGGCTTCGAGACTCGCGGAGGCCCTCTAGATACCTTTCGTCACACCTTTCCTCCGTCCGTCTCACCGCCTCACGAGGAGGAAACAGACAAGCTAGAGGAGACATCTACCCCTCTCCACGCGCCATCATCGACAAGATCTTGACCAAGATCTTGAAAAGAGAAAATTAGATATGGTCAGATCTACAAATCTAAAAGCCGACCATCCTCTCCTCAGCCTCGCCGACGTCTCGCCATCGCTCCAAAAGGTTGTCCGACTCCGACCAGCACCACGCTGTTCCGGACGGATCCACTTCTTCAGAATCGCTTGCATATCGACTCGGATTGGGACTGAGAAAAAGAGAGCAAAAAAATAAAATAAAAACAAGAAGGGGAAGAAGGAGACTTCGGCAACGCCGAGCGGCGGCCGGAGTTAGGGTTTGTCTCTCAGGTTTCTCTCTCTCTTTTTCTCGGGTTTCTCTGGATCAAATATTGTTTTAAACCTAACTCTTTGTTTTAAACCTAACTCTTTAGTTTGTCTCACACTAATATATAAAATACTATATAACATAGTAATCACTGTCTCTGGATAGCGTTTATATAGCTATCTCTTGTTTTAGAACTTTGACTGTTGATTTTGAAAATATAATGGCTAGATTAAGACAAGAATAAGGTTCTTTCATGACCCATATCTCAACCGTAATAACTGTTAACTGCAGGGAAATAACTGCCTCAGTGGTCAATAAACTGTGATTTGACCCGACCGTTGCGTCAGAGATGAAATGTGCATACCTGATCCAATAGCGTCACAGAATTGATTCTCTTCGGTACTTATGAATCATATACCCAAAAGTGAGTACTAGAAGACCACATTTCTTGAGTTAGAAAAGTTTATTACAACCTTTTACTTCAGTAACACTATAATGTAAGAAAAATACTCTTTTAGAGTAATTCTTACATAAACTTGTAGTCTAAGGTATATGATCTACACATAATAAATTTGCCAATTGGTGTGTACTTATGTGTGTTCAAGTGCATGAATAAACGGAAGAATGGAATCAGGATCAGATGATGAACAGAAAGACGCCGAAAGGTCAGAACAAATGGTGTGAACAAGAGATGGCGATACCTCTTTGATCCATTTCATATGTTTGATTCCAATCTCAATCTCTTTCGCATCAGCCATACATTTAAGCAACACTACATGTGCACCTGTGTGTTCCAGATGTTCTCGCTCACGCAGCAGCTGAGACGCCTCACCAAAATGGCCTACATGCATAATACACCAAACGAATCAGTCACAAACTTGACTTACAAGGCAATTAAAAAGATGAAACCTAGAAGACATATTTATATTTGTTCTATCACCGTTGCTGCATAGATTTAAGACAAACGTGATCAACACCCTTCTCGCAACTGTTTTATCCCTCTCCATACACTTTCTGAAGACTTCCAAAGCATCCTCAAGTTTTGTATCCTTGCAAAGCCCTTCAATGAGAGACGTATAGATTGTTTCATCTGGTTCTATCCCTTTCTCAAGCATCTTCTGAAACAGCCTCAAAGACTCCTCTACCTCGCCTTCCTCCGACAGTTTCTTGATAAGTACATTATACGTCGTCAGATTCATCCTGCATCCCTCTACGAACATCTCATCCCACAGCTTCTTCGCTGGACGGATCATTTCCGCTTTGCAACAAGCTTCGATGAGAGCGTTATACAGTGAGACGTCTGGATCAAACCCTTTCTTTTTCATTTCGTGCAGAGCACTGTACCCTTCTCTAACTCTCCCGGCCTTGCACAAGAACGATATCATCAGACTGTAACTCTCAGGGTCTGAGAAATAACTTCTACTTGACAAAACCTCATAAGCCTTTACCAGAAGGTCGCTTTTGTCCTGCCTGCAAAGATTCTTACTCAATTTTCCCAGAGTCCGAATCGCAGGCAGTTTCCCAGTGTTAACCACCATGTAATTCAAGAATCCAACAGCGGAATCTGGATCAACCGCAGAGACCGATCCGATCAACGCGTCTAAGATATCATTATCAATGGGGAAACTTCCACTCAGAATCACCTCAGCCACTTCCTTAGCCTCAGTCAAACGTTTAGCAGAGATCAAATCCAACATAAATTCCCTGTAATCACTACTCCTAGGTGCTACTCCAAGCTTTCTCTTCTTCTTCAAAACAACCTGCCTCTCATACAGATTCCCAGTTACAACAAAAGCTTCAGCTACGATTCTATAAGCCATAAAATCCGGTTTGCAATCTATATTTCTCAGCTCTTCCAAAATGTAAAAAGCATCCATTTCTCTTGAACATTTACAAAGACCATGGAGAATCAACAGCGCAATAATGGATCCGTTGATCTCAAAATTACTCTTTTTAACCTCACCCACTAACCTCAAGAGCTGATTCGTATCAGAACTCTTACATAAGCTTCCTATATAAACACCAAAGCCAAGCGTATTCAGAGAAACACCTCTCTGACGCATTTTAACGAACAGTTTCTGCGCATAATCAGAACACCCATCAGACGTTAACGCGGCTAAAAGACGATTGCAAACATCGTGATGAATCTCCCGACCCGTGGACAGAGCTTCTTCCAAAACCCAGAACGCGCTCTGAGCTTTCTTGCCCAAGAGAAGCGCGTCGATGAGGGACCGATACACGGAGAAATCGAGGAGGATTCTCTGTGTTTTGACCTGTTTGAAGAGAGCGTCCATGGCGGAGAACTGTCGAGAAAGCGAGAGGGTTTTGAAGATGGAGTGGTAAGAGATGGAGTCGTGGGAGTAACCGGGCTGCTGGGCGGCCCAATTGAAGAACCCGAGTGCTAAGGAATGGTGGTTGAGGAGGAACGGGTCGATGACTCGAGCTACGAGCGAAGGGTTTATCGAGTGGCGAAATCCGAGACTGTGGAGAGTGTGTTCCATCGACGGAGTCCATGTCCGAGCTGACCGAGAGGTTGCGGAGACCTTGAGGAGCTCACGGCCGATTTTGACCGCAAGCTCCGCCGCTGGTCTCATGGTAGATGACGTCACCATTTTTCTGGTTGCTGACAAAGTTGGAGAGGAGAAGAAGAATAAGATATTACATAGTGAGCCAGTCCAGCCCATTAGTGAGAAGTCAAACTCATAGTGGCCCATGTTTGGCCCATGTAAGATTGAAAAATCTCCGCAAAATACCGGTAAATGTTGTAATTACATGGAAAAGTGTAACAATGCAAAACTTGGGTGACCCGGTTGAACCGGATTAATAAGACTATCCTTAGCGGTCATTATCAAAATCGAATCATTTATGATAGCTCGGGGTAGGAGCGAGGGGGGGGGGGGGGGGGGGGGGGCTGACCCACTATAGATGAAGACAGTTGAGAAAAATAATAGAAAAACCGATTATATATTTTTCTTATCTTTTCTAGATTTTTAAAGTTTAGAAAATAGTATAGACCATCACTACATGGGAACAAAGGAAAGTGAAACTGTTGGATATTATTACCAAAAGAAGATATGATTGAGGAACAAGAAGGGAAACTGACAAAGAATTGTATCAGCTTGTCAAGTGTCCACGTGAATTTTGACACAAGTCCATCACATTCTCTAAGAAAGGAAAAAAAAGATAATGGAGTGGGGGAGCAGTGTGGAAGTGACTCGAGATTGCAAAACTTAGCATTTGTAAGTTTGTTTAGTTCTGGAACAAAAGTGTACTGCTTCCCTCTTGGTCCCATACCCAATCACTAACTACTTGTGTTTGTTCCTTTCTTTCACCCCCCAGATGCTTCTTTCCTCTTTTTTTTTTTAATTATAATCCTACTTCCTTGCTTTCCCATTTGCATTTTGTTCCCTCATCATTGTCTATTCGTCTTTGTTCCCCTCTAATCTTAATCAAATCAATTCTAATCTAATCTGATCTACATTGACTGTCTATGGTTTTTCACACGAATGCCTAAGGGTTTCACGGTCAAAATACTAGCAAGTTCCTACTTGGATCTACCAAAACAATGTGCTTCTACGTGTATAGGGGTATTTGATAAAGGTGAAATATTTAATTAAGGAGAACAATCACATTACATTACCAGTTGTGATATTACAAAACATTGCAGCAGAAATACAGTACCTGAAAAAAAAAAAAAAAAAAAGAAAGAAATACAGTACCTGATGTCGTGGACGGCTTCACTTGTCTGATTCAACTAGTACGAAAAGTATTTGGTTGTTCTGTCACGGAGCTTCCATAGGCTTCCTGAAAAAAAAGCACTATTCCTTTACTTTTCTGCACAACAGTAGTCATCTATATGCCTTTTCTTCTTGGCAGACACAGCCAATTCAACAAAAGCAGAACGAAACAGTACTTTTTTCATTTGGAAACTATTTTCACATAACGCAGTTTCAGTCACTCTTAAGTGCACAAGGAGCCAGCGTTGATTGTTCTTTCAAATAAAAGCTCAGAACAGTGTACAACAAAGTTTACTGTTCTTCTATAACTAACACGGAAGAGTCTGTACCATCCAGTCACGTTGGCTATGTATCTAAATTACAAACAGAATGCATACTCCCTTCTAGCGTACATGAGATGGTTGGGTCTTTTTATCAAAATGTGCAGCAAAGATTTCTAAAAATCAAGAGAGTACACAACAACGCAATAGAATCTTCATTTTGCATCCATTAGTTATAGATATCTTATTTACAAAATGGTTTGTTGACATAATATTGATGGCTCATGAACGCCACAAAAAAATTCCACTACGTTTTTGTTTGATAGAAACTCAATTCAAGATCAAACTGCAATACCTGAGATGATAGATGATTGTAGTTACGGATAGCTACTCCAATAAACTTCCGTGTCATGTAACCACAACGGTAGCCGATCATGTCTGTAAGGGGCCTCCAACTTGTTCTTGATGTGATCATGAAAGAGAACGGCCAACCAAAATTTTGTAGCTTTCTTGGTGTTGGTCTCCGCTGTCATCAACCTAAAAGTCTTGAGGTACTGTTAGCAACTAACTCACTGATATATCATGGGCTTTCATGCAATCATGTTTCTCTATAAAAGTCACTTTCTTCTCTAGTATCGTGTGGTAAAACGAAAATGAAGGTACGTTCTATATCTACAAAACTATCAACTAACTTGTAGCCAACACTTACCCATACTTATTTTTCTGACAGTTTTGGGGCTGGATGCATCATAAGTTACGTGATAATAGCAAAGAGATACTGAAAGATGCTACAACTGGTAATTAAACCGTACTTCTCTAAATGCTTATTTTTCCTGTCAAATGTGTGGGAACAAGAATAGGAAGCATGTTGAATTCTAGGAGAATAGCAATAGGACTTAGCAAGCAGTTTATGGCCTAGTCATTAATTGTCTCGCTACTTTAACATCCATTTGTACAAAATTAAACACCTGACCTGATGGAAGAGTAGGGTCATGTGCTCGTGTGTAAAACATTGTAATGGTAGCCAGACACTTGCTAGCGATTTCGTGAGTGAGAACAGCTAAACCAGATCTATCGAGAGCGATGCCTCTACCTGGCTGTCTACTGCAACAAGTCAACATTTTCCCTATTTCTTGCGCAAATGCATTGTCTTTTTCCCTCAGCAGCTAAGATCACTTTTCTGGAAGAAAACTAACAACTCTTCTCTTCACATGTAAATCCTTTTCAGGTAACAGTCAGTTTCCCCTTTTAGTTCATCCATCCCTTGATAGCCAAGATGTTTACGGTGGAGCAAGTGCTGGCCCCAGATACAGTGCTGGAATCAGCAAACAATTCAACCTGTTCAAGGAAAGCTCCTTCGCAAGACCCAATGAAAATACAGAAACCAAGGAAGCCAGAAACAGTGATTTTTTTCAAGGATTTCTTGCCATTGGAACCCTTGGTGCAGAATCATTTCTGGATGAACCAGCAACACCGACGTTTGGCATGGCATCTGAGGACCCGGCAACAGATAATGCAGATGTAATACAGAATGATCTGAAGCTCATTAGCAATGAGTTGGAGAAGTTCCTTGAGGCTGAAGCTAAAGAAGGAAACAACCCACCATCAGGAAGGAACAGCGACACTAACACTATCGCATCCACCATTGAGGCCGCTGAGGGAGTAGATGCTGAAGATGATAATCAGCCAATGAAGTTCCCACTCCAGGAGTATCTTTTTGGTTCTCAAATCGAATTATCAGAAACAAAGATTGCAGGGAAGAAGCAACGGGCATCACTTGGAGAACTTTTTCAGGCAACAGAATTGCAAGATAAGCATTCAGAAGACAACTATGGGGAGAAAAAGAAGCAAAGCAGTTCAACTCACAAGTCTGCAAAGCATCTTGTGAAGAAGGTACTGAAAAAGCTTCATCTATCCTCCAAGAGCCCTGACAGTTGTAAGACTGAAGTAGCTTCCACCAAAAAGAGATTTCAAAAGGTATGACTTTCTCTGCTCAGATTTTCCAGATCCTGTTATCTAAAATGTTCGATACATGCAACATCTCGAAATATACACCAAGCTTCAGAAGACAAATACAAAGCTTTCTTCTAACAAACTTGAATTTATTTTGCGTGCAGATGGCACAAGTTTTCCATAGGAAAGTATATCCAGAAGAGTCCATAATGGAAAACAAAATATACAGCAGCATGACAGAACCAAAAAACAGAAAAGTAAATTCTAGTGGATTAATGTCCGAGAAGGTGAGACCATGTCACAAGACAAGTAAAAGATGGATCCAGTATGAGCTAAAAAATTCTCATTCAGCTGGAAACGGAGAACACTGGATCAAAACAGACGAAGACTGTAAGTGCAACATCATAGCCAACTAATTGATATATTTGCATAAGCCGGTTTACTTCAAAGAAAGAATGTGATTCTGGATTTTTCAAAAAATGTAGGATCTTTACTCGAAAAGACAAATTTTTGATACATTGGCGTTTAGGCATGCACTAGTTTCCTGCTTGTGATCGAACTGGATAATAATCCAAAATTTCTTTGCAGTCTTGGTGTTGGAGCTGTAGAAAAGGGATGAGAAGAAAAATGCAAATTAAAAAGTGCGAGTGTATTGTGTAATTTCATGCATGTGTGAATCGTGTGGTGTGATTATTTTAAAATGTGTTCAAGACTTAACCGGAATGTTCGTCACAACCTTATATGTAATAATAAATATTCACCGGGTTATATAATTGCAGTAACGTATATCATATCCATCGTTTGGTATACTAACATGAAGAGAGAACATTCTTGTCAGCATTGATTCAAATGCAGATATCTGTTTTGATTTCATAAGCGAAACACTATAGATATCTCTCTAGTCTCTACTGATAAACCGTATCATGTCATTATATCCTTAACAAATGAACAAGCGGCTATCTCGAAACTTCATGCAATAAGAAATGTATGCATGGGTCAAAGCCGAACCTGGTATGGACCCTTCGGAAATAGTGAATATCGAACTAAACTGGTGGACGCTCTGCAACAAGAACACCACCTGATTCCATTCTCCATGACTGGTCGACCAAGGTTGCTAACTCTCTGCAGAAAGATTTTATACAAAAAACAAGAGAGGTGAAAAGCAGTAGCAGCTAATGTTTTTTCAGGGAGAAAAATTAGATTCATGGATGTTACACGAGCTCAAACTGTTTTACGTTAAAACGGACCATAACTAATACCTGAAAGAAAAGAAAAAAAAAAGAATATGGGAGAGGACTGTATAACAATAGCTCAAACAAGGTACATGCGTAGAGAAGGCGCTAAGTTCATGGAAACAAATCAAAAAAAGTGTGCAGCAACATAAACACTGAAGCGAAGAGAAAGAAAACTGAGCATACCTTAGGTCATGACTTACAACAAGCAAAGTCAGTTCCTTCTTTAGGTGCTTCAAGAGCTTTGCAACATCTGCACGTGCTTTCCAATCTGATAGCAGAGAGAAAAACAATAATGACATAGTCTGAGAAACCGTTCATGGTTATCATGCAAAAGAAAAGAAAATGAAGATCATATGCAGAGAGAACACCAAAGAGCAAAAACCACGAGAGAGAGAAGAAGTAGAATCCATCATACCAAGACCAGCGAGGGGCTCATCCAGAATCAATAAGTCAGGAGTTTGCACCTAAAAACAAATAATGCTTAGAACATGTCAATTTTTTGAATACATAGAAAACTTTTGGTCTCACCAGTTGAATGGCTAGTGCAAGCCGACGCTTGTAGCCTCCACTTAGTAACTGGGGGTCTTTATTAAGCGGGATACTGTCTAACCCAACCTAAAAATTCAAGAAGAAAACAACTATAAGAGAGTATCAGTGGACACAATATGACCACTAACCAAACCAGGAGGAGTAATATACCCAATTAAATGCTCTCTGGAGGTTTGAAGTCAGCTTCTCCTTTAACTGCAAACTACCCTTTTGCCGTGGCCAACCAAAAGTAATCTCATCAAGCACATTATCTGCAACAAAGAATCTAGCCACAACAACAACAAAAAAACACACACACATCATCAATGTCTTGTTGTCACTGATAAGATCAAACAAAAGGTGATAAAAGACTACTACCTCTCTGGAAACTGGAAGACAATTCCAACTTTTTCGGTGGGTAACAACTCAGGATCCGCCTTTGGCTGGCCATCATCCCCATACCGTTGGATACAAATGGAACCTGACGTAGGTTTGTTCAGGCCAGCAAGAAGCTGCAGAAGGGTAGTTTTACCGCTCCCACTCTTGCCAAAGATCAAGCCAAAGCTGCACAAAGAACAGAGAGACGAAAAACTCTTTAGAGTAGGCATTAAAAACGACTCCAATAATAATAATGAGATATAAAGGAAAGGAGAACCCTTTGTTCAAAAAAAAAAAAAAAAAAGGAAAGGAGAACCTATTCTGACGGAGAGAAAGATTAACACCATTCAAAATATTCAACTCCGTTCCAGGAGGACGGTAGCATATATCCCTAACCTGGCAATTAATTGATCACAAATCAAATGAATTTACAATAATTTTAAGCTGTATCAAAGACATCTACTACTGAAAACGAATGATTCATCATCATCTGAACAGAGTTGCGAAAATAAAATGTGGAGAGTGGGAATTGAAAACTACCTCGAGGCATGAATAATCGCAAGAGATTACCCTATGCTGCCTTGTCCTCCGAAATCTCAACCTGATAGAAAAACCGCCGAATTTAAAAAAAAAAAACAGTGTGAGTGCGATAAAGCGATGAAGAAGAGCTATGGAGGTTAGGACGAAATTGGGGTACGTTTGCTTCAAGCCAATTCGGGAAACTGACGGTTCGCCGATTCGGCGGAAAGGGGTGGAGCTCGTAAACGTCGACAGTAACATGTCCACTCACTGCTACAGTTGGGAAAAAAATATATAATGTAGAACTTATATAAATTAATTATCTCGAAATCAATAAATTAATAAATTTTGTGAATTTTGTGCCAGTATTAAATATAACACAAATCGATAAAATAATAAGATAATAATATTTTTAAAATTTCTATATAAATATATAGTCTTTTTAAAATCATAAATTAATAATATATCTATATATAATTTTTATATAAGTACAAGTTAAATATTATATTGTTGGTTTTATATTCACAATAAAAATTCTTTATTTTTCTTAACAATTCAATATATTTTGATAATATTTAATAAAATTATATCGAAAATTACTTAACAATTCTATGAAACATAAAATTATGCATAAAATAAAATAATAAAACAATATGAAAATCAAATTTCTACAATTTGAATAATGTACATTTCACAGGTTCGAGTTGTTAACAGTAACCACAACCGAGATATCAGTCTGATCTCGTTCCTGCTTCAGAATCATTGCCCTCTTATCATCTTACAGTAAAACATCGTCATCAAATAGACCATTTCATCTTAGACGAATATAAAAGAGCTAAGTAACTGGAACAGTAACAAAAATAGGTTAAGATTAGTTTTACTTAGTGTGTCCGATCAAACCAATGGAGCGAGCAAGAACAAAGAGACCGTTGATATAACCTATCTGAACAATCTCATCGATCTCCTGCTTACTGAACATCCCACTTCCAGCTAGAAGGTCCAACAAGAGAGATACAATGGCTCCATCAACATTGACTACGAGGTTGTTTGCCTTTAGCGTGTGTAGCTTTACTCCATCAATTTCATCCGCACCACTACCTATACGAGTGTTATTACTCATCTGACGTTGCATTACCCTCACCACTACACTATCAGAAGGAACACTAGTAGGCTCACTCGCAGTAACATCAGGTTGATGTGTAGGAAGTACCTCCTCAAGATTCTCTCCACGCCTCTCGATCTTGGCCAATATCAGCTCGCGGTTGGATCTCACGTAATTCTTGAGGACACAGAAGAAAAAGCAGGTAGGAACAACGAACCACTGGCTTACGATCGTTTGTTTGATCATGAGTGCATAACCTGCAAAAGTATACCCGTCGCACAAGGCAATGGCGTCTTCGATGTCGTATAATAGATCGAGAACAATGAGGACGAGGTAGAAGGAGATAGTCCCACGCATCAGGTTCTGATCCGTTTGTATCTCAATACACGATCCAAAAACGTTGAAGAGATAGAAACAGAGCAGCGAACCGAAATCTCTGAATACATCGTAAGGAATGGAGTTGCACCACTGGCTTCGCTTAAGCTCGAGTCTTTGCTTGAGGTTCAAGTTTCTTGGAAAAGGTAAGAGGGCGCAGCCTGGGAAAAGAAGGAGAAAGGTGAAGATACACATGTACTCGACCTCAAGAGACGACGTAGACGCCGAAACTTTGAAGAGCGCCGTGGTTACAGCAATCATCGTAGCCCCGAACCATCATACCAGTGCCGGTCCGGATTGTTGTGGCGCCTGAAGCGCACAAAAAAAGTATGCCTTTAAAGATAAAAAAAAATTAATTGCATTTTAAATATGTAATTAAAATAATGTGATACTATAAAACCTAATTTGCTAACAAAAAATAAAACAAAATATATAGAGATAAAATCATATTATTCATCAAAATAATGTTTTTATTGATGAACTTTGAATAACTAAATATTTAAGTCAAGTAGTTACTATTTTTTTCTATAAAAACATAAATTGTATACTGTAGCAACATATGATAAAGTTACATTTACATCAACTTATTTTTCTTTTGTTACGAAAAATATAGAAGTTGAACAACTGATAATTCAAATTTAAATAGTTTGTTATAATAGATATAATGTACAAAGCTATTTTATCAAAGAAATAGAGTGGAAAACAAATGATTACTCTGATCTAGGCATTAAAATATTATTCTGAGAAAAAAGAGAAGAGAAAACAAAATAGGAAAAAAACGTTTACTTAAAAATATAACTAAGGTTTCCTTAATTAAATATTAAAGGTAAAGAATAAAAAAAAAGGTAAGGGATAAAAAGAAAAAGGTAAGGTAAGACATAAAAGAAAAAAGTATTAAGAGGACACAGCATCGAACTCGTCACCTACCCGGCTACACCACGTACCAAGTAGGACTTAAACCATTAGGCTAAGGTTAGATAGTAACAAGATTTGGCGCCCCTAATTTATATAGGAAAATTTGGCGCCTAAAGCCCATGCTTTACAGGCTTTAGCCCAGAACCGGCTCTGCATCGTACGTGTAGAATAGTGATGGATCCGAAGATGAAGGTTAGAGCCGTCGTAGCGGTTGCCTGAACCCATGCCGCCGTCGCCTGAGCCCACCCCGCCGCTGGTTCACCGTCTGCCATGGTTCTTGATCGGAAACTTCTTTATCCTGGATCCTAGGTGGCATCACGTGATAGATAGAAACACTACTTTATTTATGAAGATGTAGCAAGAGTTGTTCTCTAATGGTATGACATGAAGAAATGTAGCAAGAGTAGGAGAATCCCAATTATAAGGAGGATAATGGTATTCTTGAGGGGTCCACGACTCAAGTATTTATCTAAATAGTAGTTAGATTAGATTTAAAAAAAAAAACATGATTTTAAATATTTGTGTAAATAAATTTAAATTAAATAAGATAATACTTTTCTCCTTTTTACTTTGAATAGTGTTTTACTTGATTTTGTTTCAGATAATATGATGATTTTAAAATAATTGAGGCTTTTGTAATCACAATGTTATATAATCTAAATACATTATAATGTTCAATGTTTATATTCAGCTTGCTTCTAGGATTGCAGTCTCAAATCTCCACAAGAACACCAAGAAGTCATTTCTGAGACGTGAGTGTCTAGCTTTTGTTTCTGTTTCATTGATTGGAGTTGAATTTTTCCTGTGAACTAACTTCGCATGGATGCTTTCAGGGTTGCTTACATGTACCATCATGTCAACGAGGGATCGGGACTGAATGCTTCTCTCATAGCTCAGGATGTTTTTTCCATAGTTTCGGAGGTACTCTATTTCTTCTGATGTAGATGGGACATCACCCAGGGGTCGATACATCATCTTTTATATCACTGACTTTTGCTTTTCAATCTCAGAATGCTACACGTCTGGACACAGAGATCATATATGATCGTGATTTTGACTATGACTACTTTGAGTTTAAGGAGCTTGAGAAATTGTACCTGTTAAAAGTCCAAAGCAGAGTTGTTGAAAGGCCTCAGCACATGTCGATGAGGGTTGCTGTTGGCATCCACCTGATATTGATTCTGCTGTCAGAACATACCATTTGATGTCTCAGAGATGGTTTACTCATGCATCTCCTGCTCTCTTAAGTGCAGGCTCGCCAAGGCCTCAAGTAAATACCTATATAGTGATATATATATATATATATAGTAATACGTATATGAAATATCTTAGCTGATCTTCTTTCCTTTTTGATATGGTTGAATTGCCAGTTTAGCAGCTGCTTTCTTATCTGCATGAAAGATGATAGCATCGAGAGCATACACGATACAGTCAAAAAGTGTCATGTTATACGCAAGTGTGGATGCAGTATTGGTGTTTCTGTTCATAATGTCCGTGGCACAAACGGAATGTCTAATGGTATTGTTCCAATGCTGGGTGTTTTCAACGCTACTGCTCGTTATCTTGGTCAAGGAGGAGGTAAGATGAATTTTACATGTTAGGTTTATCTGTTTAGCGAATGATCTTCAGTCTATCTCATGTATATTTATATTGTTGCACCTGGTGAAGGAGGCTAACAGTCATACCAAGATAACTCACCATGTTATCCTCAGATGTGGTTTCTACGTTTGCCTGCTACAACGTCCATATACATTTGTTTTTCCAATGCAGGAGGAGGAGCACATGGATAGCGACTTGTTTTATGCCCTCTGGGTTCCTGATCTTTTTATGGACAGAGTCCATGGGGATGGGCAGTGGTCACTGTTTTGTCCTAGTGAAGCTCCCGGTTTAGCAGATTGCTGGGGACCGGAATTTGAGAGACTGTACACAAAGTATGAAGAAGAGGTGAGTCCCTTTTTCATCCACATATATGCTGCTTCTTATGTTACAGGAGTTTATGTTTCTCCATAATGTCTTTAGGGAAAGGCAAAGAAGGTCTTTCAGGCGATTGAGCTTTGGAATGAAATCGTGACATCCCAGCTAGAAACAGGAATGCCATACATGCTTTTCAAGGTAACTAACATACATGATTCCGTTGCTATATGTTCTTATTCATATATCCACTGGTTCTTAATGTTGATTTTGGTACTCTATTTTAGGATTCATGCAACAGAAAAAGCAATCAGCAAAACATTGGTACCATAAACTCCTCCGGTTTATGCGGTGGAGTTATTGAATACAGCAGTCCAACGGAAACAGCTGTGTGCAATCTTGCTTCGATTGCTTTGCCTAGATTTGTTTTGGAGAAAGTGAGTTAGAAATTAGTTTGCGGATTCTCTAAGTTTGCTTCTTTTTCCAAGTCGCTCAAGTATATCTCTCACTAACATTCTTCTTGTTGCTTACAACAGGATGTTCCTTTGGACTCTCATCCATCTACGCTTACCGGCAGCCTAGGCTCAAAGAATCGTTACTTTGATTTTCACAAGTTGGCCGAGGTCAGACAGATGCTAACATTTTGCTTCATTTGACCAGAAATCAACGAATCTTTCTGATGTGAAGTTATCTTTGTTTGTTTATTCAGGTAACTGCTGCTGTTACCAAGGATCTCGATAGGATAATAGACGAAAATTATTATCCTCTAGAGAGTGCAAGAACATCAAACCTGCGTCATAGGCCTATTGGTATTGGTGTGAATGGTCTCGCAGACGTCTTTATCCTCCTTGGAATGCCGTTTGACTCTCCAGAGGTAAACTTGTCTGCGCAGTGATCAACGTTTGGAAATATTTTATTTTCTATGTTCTGGCCTAAGCAGTTTAATTTGTTTCTCAGGCCCTCCAACTCAATAGGGATATATTTGAAACCATATACTATCACGCTCTTAAAGAGTCTTCAAAGCTGACTGCACACAATGGTCCCTATGACACATATCACGGTAGTCCGATGAGCAAGGTATCTTCTTATATCCTATGACTTTTAACTTCTTCTTATTGTTTGTCTGATCGTGTGGATCGTCTGTAATTTTTCAGGGTACTCTCCAGCCCGACATGTGGAAAGTGACTCCTTCAAACCGCTGGGACTGGCCTTCTCTTAGGGACATGATATCAGTGAATGGAGTGAGAAATTCACTTCTTGTATCACTGTCTGGAAACAATTTGCAACCTTATGCATCAAACATCGGATACTTTAGGTTACATTTTAAATCACATATATACTAGGATACATATCTGTAAGTTTTACTCATTATTGTCTGTCTTTTTGTTTGCTCAGTGGAGAATCAACGATCGTGAATAAGCATCTTATTCATGATCTCACTAACATGCGGATTTGGTCCCCAAGTATGATAAAGATTCTTGTTCGTGACAATGGCTCCATTGGGAATATCAAGGCCATACCGGATGACTTGAAAGCCATTTACAGGTATAACGCCTAATTATTTTGGGTTTTCTTTATAAGGTCTAGTGTTTCACTTCGCTGATCATGCTATCAGGACTGCTTGGGAGGTAAAAAAGGCACCTTGGTGAAGATGACTACTTCTCGTGGAGCATTTGTTGATCAGAGTCAGGGGTTTGACGTTTACTTGGACGAACCGAGCAGCGCGAGAGTGACTGATCTTCACTTCTATGCATGGTTCCAGGTAGTTGTTTTGATTGGGCGCGAGAGTGACTGATCTTCACTTCATTTTTTTTTTGTCTCGCTTATTTCAGGGATTAAAAGTTGGGGTGCAGAAACTCATTGTACGTGCTGGACTTTCTGATGACTTGATGATGGCAGTGGTTTAGGTGTGCATAAAGTGAGTGTGATTAATTGATCAATGCTTATTAGTGATAGCAAAACAAAAGCAAATGTGTTGTGGGTGACTGATGGGAAGTTGCTTGATTGTGGGTTTTTTCAGGGCAAGAGCAGTCGACAAAACCAAAGGATACTGAAATCGGAGAAAAGATGAGAATTAGGGGGGTGTATTGAATTAGTGATTTAGAATACTATGGTCGGGCGGGATGTGATTTTAAAAATAATTTCAACAATTAGATTATATGTTTAATAAACAGTGTTTGTGTTATTTTATTTATTTTTTACATTTGTTTCTTGAGTTATCGTTTGATTCAATTTGGAATACGATAAATAGGTGATAGTTAAAATTCTGGAACAATTGACACATTTTAAAATTGATGTATTGGTAAAATAATGTTTTGATTGTGATGGTGTTGTGAATTGTCTGTGTTTGTTCGAGATGTTATTTTTTTGTTTCTGTAGAATATTAATGAAAGCGATGGACATGTTTTTTTTTATTACTTATAATTGTTTTTGATATTAATATACTTAATTAATAATTGTTTCACATTTAGTATGTATTGATATATATTGAAAAGTTGATGAATATATTAATATATACACATTGATGAATACTATATATTACATTGCCTTTTATGTTTTTCTTCCTACACAGAAATCTAGTAGGAGGAATAAAGTCATGAAGGAATAATGATTTCATCACTTCGATATTGTCTGTGAATTGTTGGTATTATTTGCTTTGTAGAAGTTAAGAGTCTTTATTATTTAAGTATAACAACTTGTTTTAAATATTTAATCTACTTTTAGTTTAAAATATCATCAAGGTTTATAATTGTTTTAGAGCACTTTAATCTGTGTATTTTACTTTTAGAAATTATATACTTGTCTAATTTTGATGTCAAAAAACTTATCTAGGTTATTATAAAAATTAAAAATGAATTATTTATTTTCTCTTAATGTTTTTTTATTTTATTTTTGACTATACCAATAAGTTACGTAGATTTTTAAATTTACAATTAGAGTAAGTAGACTAAAGTTATTTTCTCTTTTAGTTATAAATTTGTTTCATGTATTAAACTTTTTTTCTTTACATGTTTTCTTTTAAAATTAATGATTTACACAAAATAAAGAAATAACTTATTCATTATAACTAAAACTATTTTGAGACAAATAAATTGATAATATGAAACGATCTTTACTATTTATACTTAAACATTTTTTTCTTAGAATATTTATACCATATATGAAAATGAAATTACCCATGTTATCCAAATAACTGATTAAAAGTTTTAAAGTTAATATTACTGGCTAACGTATAAAATAAAATTCTTACAATAATTTTATTATGAATAATTAAAATATATGATATATTGATTGTTTTTTATTATTTCTTTAGTTTGTATTAGATATTTATAAGTATTTATATCTATATATACACATACTTTTTTTTGTTCAAAAAATATACACATATTATGAATATAAAGTTAAACATGTTATCAAATAATTAATTAGAACTTAAATGAATATTATTGACTGGCTTCATTTTTTTCTGCTTTTTCTACTAAAACTACGTACAACGGAGAACTCTTTTCAAGACGAAAAATTGAGTAGATTTCAATCCTACAAGAAGTAGCTGGGTGGTGGTGTCTTAGTTTTAGATCCCATAGTGATTGTTCCATTCTTGAAGCTCTTCCGTTCTCACCGACCCTGCCGAGACGCTCGCGCACATCTAATTCAAAACCAAAAACAACGGTTATACTTGTCTGAGCCTTAGACTCTGATATGAAAACAAAGACAGCAGTAAGTACCTTCTTAAGTGCGTACGTGAAATCCTACATGTTTAAAGCTCGTGCATCAGAACTTCCATATAGAGCTGGAGGATATTCACCTTCATCCTCGGCAGCGAGTAATTTGCCGTTTTCCTTCTCATCCCTTTTCTACAGCTCCAACATCAAGTCTGCAAAGAAAATATGGTGCACTAACAGTCATGATAGGGTCTGGAGAAACTGAGCAGAAAATTTCATTTGTTTATTAAAGTCATCTAAATAGAAATGAAGCTGTGTAAACGAACATAAGTTATAAGCCATTTGAAATTAACGCTAACTTCCCGCCAAAATTTGTGTTTCTTTCACTTAAGGGGTGAGACAAAAAACCGAAAAATAATTTCAATGTGGATTTTATGTCAGTGACGATGGATTTTATGTCAGTGACGAGAAGTAGATAATATATTGGTGTTTAATTCTCAAACGTTAAGATGTGAGAGATGGAAACAGAAAACCAAAACAGACTCCTTTTATGCAAGTCCAACAAAAAAAACTTCGTGTAATGTTTACAGAAAAGCACAAGACACATTAATTCTTGTCTTTTGGAACATCCTTCTCCGGAACCTTGGTTTCAATTTCTTTTGGTTTTGCTGACTGCGCTGCCCTGCAAAACCCCCACAATCAAACTCATCAGTCACACGCTTTTGTGTTGCTATCACTAATACAAGCATTGAAATGATCAATCACATTCCTCTTATGCACACAAGAAACCACGGCCATTCATCAAGTCATTGTTATAGTCAATCTTTTCTATTTTCTCAAAATTAAACCAGTTCTGGAAGATACCTAGTTAAGAAGAAACATACAACTTACGATCACCAAAGAAACTACGGTTCCGTTTTTGAATTATCTGCCTGAAAAAAACTAGGATAAAAATTCAATAAAATATTACTTCAAAATATAGCAGTGTGTGTAATATCACCATAGCCTTATATTATATTTTATTTCGCTGCCAAAAAAAATTACAAAACCACAATTCCTAAACAACCACCTTCTTGAAAGGAAAATTTTTTAAAAAAGGAATCATGATGATCGAGAGAGAAAGGGGACTAACTTGGAGGCGGCGGAAGATTCTTCTTCGATCCAGTTTCGGATGTGCTTAACGTTGCGCCTCAATACGGTGGCAGATTGCTTGACGTCCCCCTTCAATAGCATCACCACGGCGCCTACTCCGGCCACCGTCAGTATGAAATTCGTCAAACCCATTATTTCGACGATCGCAGATCAGTGGACGCTAGGGATTTTGAAGAGGAAGGGTTTATGTTGTCTTTTTTTCTCGGAGAAGCAGCATCCAATTCATCGTGATTCACTCGCTTTCTCTGGGCCGTCGTTTTAAAGTTACGTGGACCCTTTCAGATTCTTAAAAGCCCAAATCGTCAGCCCGTTATCTCGGTTTTTTAGTTTAATAAGCTTTTTAGTAATGGAATGGTGATGTTGAGTTCAGAAATAAGAAAACAACTTGGTAATGATCAACTACGTTTGACGTGACGATAGCTTGTTCCGATTGAGTGCAAGTTTGTGGCGAGAGGTAGTTATCAAATTACATATATATTGCTTCTCCGTGAAGATATATCAAATATTCATATGTTGTTTTCAACATTTCATAATATAACATCTTCATCAAATTAAAGTACTAGTAAAGTCAACATCAGATAATCTTTAATATCATAATTCTTTGTTAATTAGCCTACAAGAATGGAATATCTGTAGTCATATATATATTTAGATTCTAATTTAGGAAAAAGAATAGTCAGTCTCGTCCATGCATGTAATGATGGCTCATTCATACAAGAAAATGAAATCATGTGATTGTTAGAAGGTACGTACTAATAAAACAGTAAAGATTAAGGTTCAATGTGCTTCTAGTAACTAAAATTACTTAAGTGGAAATTAGAAAATCAAAGCTTGTGAAAAACACTAGCAAATAAGTTAATTAAGGATGCAGCTAGCTAGCAATGAGGGACACTGCATTGTTAACTTGATTAGGCATTAATTACGCAGCGTATATGTGGATATGAAGAGCGATAAGGGAGACTGTGATGCATGCAAAGAAGATGAGAGTGTGTAAGACAATAGCTGCGCCGCTTGTCTGGAATCCGCCAAACTCTACCACTTTGGTCTTCCCCGGAAACTGAAACAATACTCCGGGCGTCAGTATGATGAACAGAACCACCGACATTAACACTGGTCCCCAGTTCAACGCCATTGTCTCGATATCTAGAAAGAATCCGGGTGATGCGTATGCTGGTTTTACGAGTTTATTGCAGGAGCTATAGACTATATAGCTAGCGAAAGTATGTTATTTTATATAATGCTTGGGTGAAGATTGAGATCGATTCTGAAGAAACTTTGGCTTGAACCGAACGATATTAGATGTTTGCAAGATGAAGGAACGGACTATTCTCTGTAGCTTACACGATCGTATCAAGGTGTATATATTATATATAGTAATTGTCACATTATGTATTGATTGTTAGGTATGCTAAGGATCTGATTCGATCTCGTGGGTATGTAGAAGAGACAGTTGACCTCTTTTTCTTTTGTTGTAAGAGACATTTGGCCTTTGAGCATTGAGTTTCTGTCTTTATCAAGGAGTTCATTTTTTAACTACATTCTTATAAATGTCTAAACGGTTAGTTTCTATATAAAATAGCTAGCGGTTGCTCCTGGTTCATTTGGACACAACCACGATCAAGTGGATAAGTTGTTCGAATGTTTAGGAAACGACATTATATTATATGCCAACAAAACAAAGATGATAAATAAATTCTTGTCCATATAAATTGATAGCTTATCCATATCCGAGTCAAGCCGCTCATATATATGTATTTTATTACGCAAGTTAAATTAACGAATGTGTTTCTTTTATTTGTTGAGACAAATATTCAATAGCATGTTGGACTAATCTAAACATTTAAGTATATATTTCTCTTATAAATACACGTGAAAACGACTCTTCATCCAATTGTTGATTTGCAATTACGATTCTTGACAAGAAAAACGTACAAGTGTATGACCAGGTTAACCAATCATATTCTTTGCTTGTTATAATGCCAAAAAAAGTAAACAGTCTCGTGCTCTTTTGCAAACAAGACACTAGACATGCATGCAAGTTGCGTTCATATATGCAAGTGGCGGTCATAGAGTATGCGAGTTGCGTTCATATATAGAGTATGCGAGTTGCGTTCATATATAGAGTATGCGAGTTGCGTTCATAGAGTATGCGCGAGTTGCGTTCGTATAGAGTATGGGCATTGAAAATATACAAATCAAGTATTTTTTGTTGTACAGTATCTTTTACCTCGATAGAAAGTTGATGGACTGAACCTTAACGACAAACCTAGCCGTCAAGGTGAGCGGCTAACACCACATGGTACACTAACAACTCCCGTCGGTTACAAGTTACAAGTTACAACAGTATAAAATGAAACAACAAAGAGCGCGTTTGTAGAAATGGGTAATCTATTTGATAACGACGACACCAGTCACACCATAACATACATTTAGATATTCTTCTGATTGTTTTTTCAGTGAAACGATGTATTCCTGAAACGATGTATTCCTTCATAAATATAGCATATATTTACAGCTCACTGATTGGAGGAGTACAGTACTTTCATATTTTCTCACATTTATATTGTTTCTTTACGTCCTCTGATCCCAGCCAGAAAAAAAATAATTGCGATAAAGATTCAATTCGACTTATTGGTACTGACAATGACGTTAAAGCAATTACTTTTCAAGCATTCACTAATGCTAACTTTCATCATTTCAAATTATTCAAATTACTGTATACTACATGAGTCCTTCATCATAGTATTATTTTATAAAAACAAATCATAATCGTATACTATATTAGTATTTCCAATTATTCAAATTACTCTATAGTACACGAATCGTTCATTACATTATTTTACAAAAACAAATCATAATCGTATAATATATTAGTATTAATATTGGTTCAGCAAGATACACGAGAGTTAAACTATAGTAAATAATGAATGGCTGTCAAAGATAATCAACCTTAATTAAAAAAGACTGCAACAGCAAGTGCAAGATGGCAGGCACGCACTGGGCATTGAAGAGTTAACGTGACAAAATCACACAACAAATCTACATGGACGGTTTATAAATAACATCGAGCCTCTTGTTCTACAATTTCTACACGTCTTCTTCCTAATTAGCAGATCTATGTCCTTGTAAGTTTAATCATTAAAAAAAGTTTACTTAACTACTAATCAACAAACTTAATCACTCTTTTACAGGCGTGCTCTATTTCAACCTTTTCGATCTCCTCCTTACAGTATCTCTACTCGTCAATGTCTGGTTGTCTTTTTATAATTTAAAGACTGACTATAAAGCGATAAAACCGTATCTAAAAGACAGACAGATAGACAATCAGACACCCCAAAAAAAAAAAAAAAAAAAACTGTTTCTTTTTTTTTTTAATTCTAAGACAGACAATACTTTCACCGATCTGTCCTTTTGATCTCTGGGTTCTTCTTCTTCAATGGCGTCAACAACGAGAGAAAAGCTCGTATCTTTCATTAATAACAGATGGCTTGTCTTTGTTGCCGCCATGTGGATACAGTCTTGCGCTGGTATTGGTTACTTGTTCGGAAGCATTTCTCCGGTCATCAAAAGCTCTCTTAACTACAACCAGAAGGAGCTCGCTAGACTCGGAGTCGCTAAGGATCTTGGTGACAGTGTCGGCTTCATCGCCGGGTATCTCTCGGAGATGTTGCCTCTCTGGGCTGCTCTTCTCGTCGGCGCTGTTCAGAACCTCGTCGGTTACGGATGGGTTTGGCTTATCGTCACTGGCCGAGCTCCGATTCTTCCTTTATGGGCTGTGAGTTTCATCTGAAACCAATCTGATCTGTTCTGTTTCACTTTGCATCTGCTCTCTGTTTATGTTTTTTGATTGAGTACTGAAAAAAAGTTGGAGACTTTCTATTAATTCAACTACTGTTGTGGGAGAATCTGGGAAAGTATATGCTTTTAAGGTTGTTTGGTTACTCATAAGTCACTGTCTCCATGAAAGTTTCACTTTTTTTTTACTTTCTCATCTCTTGTTCTGCTTTTGTTGGAATTGCTCTGTTTTTATGAAAGCTATTGACTTTTTCCTATGAGGAATGTACTAAGATTGGTTGGTTTACTGGGAGAAGTGTTAATAGGATCTCTGAGTTAGTATCTTCTGTTGTCAAAGTTTCACTCTTTTTCTTGTTCTGCTTTCTTTGGAATTGCTCTGTTTTTGGGGAAAATATTGACTTTTTCCTATGATGAATGTAGTAAAATTGGCTGCTCTACTCGGAGTACTGCTAAGAGGATTAGTATATGCTTTTAAAATTGTTTGGTTATCCATGTCACTATCTAATCCATGAAAGTTTCACTCTTTTTTTCTTTTCTCATCTTTTGTTCTGCTTTCTTTGGAATTGCTCTGTTTCTGTGAAAAGCTATTGGCTTTTCCTGTGATGAATGTAGTAAGATTGGCTGGTTTACTAGGAGAAGTGTTAAAGAGGATCTCTGACACAACCTCTTCTTGTATGTTTTCAGATGTGCATTCTCATATTCGTTGGGAACAACGGAGAAACCTACTTCAACACGGCGTCACTAGTCTCTGGTGTTCAAAACTTCCCCAAGAGCCGAGGTCCAGTGGTTGGCATCCTCAAAGGATTCGCTGGGCTAGGAGGTGCAATGCTCTCTCAGATATACACAATGACCAACTCTCCTGACCCTGCTTCTCTCATTTTCATGGTCGCCGTTGCCCCTGCGGTTGTTGCTGTTTCGCTAATGTTCTTCATCAGACCCGTTGGTGGTCACAGGCAGATTCGTCCAACAGATGGAGCCAGCTTTACTTTCATCTACGGCGTTTGCATTCTCCTCGCTGTTTACCTCATGGCCGTTATGCTTATCCAAGATTTGGCCGTTGTTAGCCACAAGGTTATCGCCACGTTCACCATTGTACTGTTTTTCATTCTTCTCTCACCAGTCTTGATCCCAATCATTACGAGTTTCTTCAGTGATTCAAACGGTCCTGCTGATACAATAGAAGAACCTCTTGTACCTAAACGGGAAGAAGACCAAGATCCTGGACTCAGGACACCTGACTTGATCCTGAGTGAAGTGGAAGATGAGAAACCAAGAGATGTTGATTTGCTTCCTGCGTCAGAGAGGCATAAGAGAATAGCTCATTTGCAAGCGCAGCTAATGCAGGCAGCTGCGGAAGGAGCGGTTCGGGTGAAGGGACGTAGAGGGCCACACAGAGGTGAAGATTTCACGCTAACGCAGGCACTAGTGAAGGCAGACTTCTGGTTGATATTCATCTCGCTTCTACTCGGTGGTGGTTCCGGTTTGACTGTAATAGACAATCTTGGTCAGATGAGTCAGTCTCTTGGTTATGACAACACTCACGTTTTTGTGTCTATGATTAGCATTTGGAACTTCCTTGGACGTATCTCCGGTGGTTATTTCTCAGAGCTCGTTGTCAGGTTTGTTGTCAATCTAATAGCATGGAGCAGTCGAACATGGTCCAAAATAATTAAATAAATATAGAAACAATAAATACATAAATTATGGTTTAAAATTTTAAATATGTTACTAAACTTAAAGCTTATTTTTATTAAAATGTTATATATAAATCAATGTTATTAAATTTTACACATGGTCTAAAAAGATATCGAGACATCTCTGTTTATGTGCTCTGTTTCTAAATTTTGATTTTTTTAAATGATGTGAAGGGACTATGCTTACCCAAGGCCAGTAGCAATGGCCGTGGCTCAGATAGTAATGGCCGTGGGACATGTTTGTTTTGCCTTCGGATGGCCTGGAGCTATGTACATCGGCACTCTCCTGATAGGACTCGGGTACGGTGCTCACTGGGCTATCGTCCCAGCCACTGCCTCTGAGCTCTTTGGGCTCAAAAAGTTTGGAGCTTTATACAATTTCTTGACCCTGTCACTCCCGGTCGGATCCTTCGTCTTCTCGGGTATGATCGCGAGCAGCATATACGACATGGAAGCTGAGAGACAAGCACACGGTTCTGTTTTTAATCCGGATGATGTACTTAAATGCGAAGGTTCGATATGTTACTTCTTGACGTCGCTCATAATGTCTGGCTTCTGCATCATCGCTTGCATGTTGAGTATGATTCTCGTGCGTCGTACCAAGTCTGTCTACACTCAGCTCTATGGCAAGACACGCGCTTAATATGTTCCCTTTGGCTTCATCTTATTCATTGGTTTGGTGTTTTGCCGATACAGAAGTTATCGATTTTTTGTTGTTGTTATTGTCAGTTTTGTTTGTAACGTTTCTTGGATTCATTTCCACGGCAACATCTACGATTTGTAGATTTATATAAAAAAGATTTTTAGAATAAATGTTCTATTGTGGATTACGATTATGGCATTTTAATATAATATGTATAAAGTTTAGTTAAAAGCAGAGCAATCTCTTCGAATCTCTCCTTGGTTACCAACTTTAACTCCAACGCGGCCGAGTTTCCTCATAGCTGAGGTGAAAGCGCTTTTGAACTCGTCAGCGTTATTCGCAAACCTGACCACCGTTGCCTGAGACCTGAAGTCGTTAAAGAGAACTTGGTCGGAGGTGAAGAGTCCTTTCCTAGCCACGAGGTTCTGGAAGTAGACGTTGTCGAAAACACCTGGGGTGTTTACATCAAGGTTTGCTACGGAGTTGGGATCCGACCCTACTCGAGGGCAGGCATCCATCAGCTGTTGCGCGTAGGCTGGATCTAACGTGGGGTCTACGGGCATGAGGGATGAGAAGTTGTAGAGACGGTTAGCAAAACGGTCGCAGTGAGAGAATCCTATCGTGTGTGCGCCTGAGAGAGCGATCATGTCGGTCATTGAAAGACCGTTGCTAGCGAATAGGTTGACCAGACCGGTTACGTCTAGCTCTGGTCCTGGTAACTTCCCGTCGACTCGAGAGGCTTGTGACACTAGCCCGTCTCGTCTCCCTAGCTCCACTTTAAACCCTGGACCTCCAGCCTAACAATATCACATAGTTTCTATAAGAATTTTAAATATATGTTCAAACAAAAAAACCATTGTTACAACGAATGTAACTTTTGCTTACGAGTTTTGAGTTAAATCAAACTATTGAGCGTAATTACTAGCAAGAATTTTATCTTGTGAAACAAAAAATTTATCTTCTAGCAAAAAAATAAAAATAAGAATAAATATCACATAATCAGTGATCATTTACTTGTCAGTGAATCAAATGAAGAGTGAGTGAGAAACGTTGACTTACGAGGACAACCACGTCCCTGGCTGCAAGAGCCAGAACATCAGCACATGACACAAGGCCAGGACATTGAGCTTCGACAGCTTGTTTAGCCTTAGCCACAGTGTCGAATCCGTCTCCGGCGAGAGATATATTGTCGTGAGCATCCTTCTCCGCGTCTCCTTTGTCAGATGCTATTAACACAGAAGCATCACATCCCTATACAATCACCAGACATGAACAATAATACTAAAAAAAAAAGAACGCTAGCAAAGTTTCAATATTAAGAAGTCTACGTACACCTACGAAACAGTCGTGAAAGAACATCCGTAACGTTCCTGGAGCCGTGATGGGTGTTTGTTGGTACTTCTTGGTAACCGCCTGTCTAACGATGCGCTCCACGTTAGGGCATTTCGAGGCGTAGAAATTCTCTGATAGTTGAGCATTTGACTCGATCACCATGCAAAAGAACAACATTCCTGATAAGAACCACATCGTCATGTGTTTTCTTGAATCACTACCTATATACATCCTCTCTCTATGAAGGAACCACAACACTCTGTTTCGTCGACCCTCTCTTATGCCACCAGATATATATGTATTATGTATATAGCTGCGTTTGTAGAACAACCGTGTTTTTGTGTTAAAAGACAAAAGGTCACATTCAGCGATAAATGCCAGAATTTTACAACTGGGGTCTTCTCAGCTTTTACTTAAGCGAGTACATTTCTTGGGTAGGGAGTTTTTCGCTGAGAGTGATATTTAAACAAACCTCATTAGGTCAGTCATCTGCATGGACACTTTATAATAATATTTCTTTATTAAATGTAAATTATTGCTAACTAATATTATTGTCGTTAAACACAAAAGGATAGACTAATCCAAAAGATGAGTTTGAAAAAGTGATCTTGTTCCATTCTGATATGATAATGACTTTTGACTGATCCTTGAATTCAGCGTATACACCTGTTCTAGCTTGGTTCATCAACTTTAGCTCCACGGTTTTCAAATAGACATTTAATATAACCAGTTTTGATCCCTTTTTCAGCACTGCTTTCTTTTGGTATCTAGTTCTATTTTTTTTCTTTGATACTAAAAACGCTTGAACGAATGAAAATTCAAATTTGTGATGGTTAAAATGTTATTTTCCACACACGCACAAAAAACAAATAATGCTAGCGTGCTGTAGGTGAAGACGTTTCTATGTTTGATCATTTCAATTTCAACCACAAAAAGAAAACAATTTATAATCTCACAATAGGTGACCGACACCGCTTACAATGTACAAACAAATGAGAGCTTATTAAACATGTGATGATGATGTTGTGCGCTCTCTATTGATTCTATCTTCAAAGCAAGTGGGTGGCTAATTTCTATTGTTCAGACCAGCGACATATAGCTTCCCTTTTGACCATCTATCAAGCACACACATAACTCAGTTATTTACGTTAGTTCATCACGCAAACACAATGGTATGATAAGATTTATATATTTGTTCAGCATAATTTATCAAAAGTAGGATTAAGAATCAACCAAACGTACAAGCTACAATCAATGCTAAATTATAAGTACTAATGTTTCATCATACATGAGAATACAAATAGACCAAGATTGCTCCTACAACATTTTCTTCTTCTTAAGACATGATGGTAAGGTACCTGCAAGATACTCACCAGGTCCCTGGTCCTTCGTTCCCAGCTGCTGGCTTCCGGTTCAAGTAACGTATTACTGCATCTTCCACCCTGCAACATATCAAAAATTCAGAAACGTATCAATCAATCATTTCACAACTCTAGTCTAGTAGTGAGTGAAGTTATCAGACAAAAAACAGAGTGAACAGAGATAATGAGCTTACCAAGGCTGGTTGAAGAAGTCTGCTCGACGTTCTTTCTCAGCATTTCTACTAGCTTCTCCCGCTACCACCTTCAGATCCTTGCTCTGAGATTCGATCAGTGCGTTTATGAACTCAACTGGCGACTGACTGAATCCCAAGAAAAACGCACGTCTCCTCCTATGCTCATGGATTTTCCTTATGGCTGCACATATTGCTTCATCACAGGCCTCAATCTCTTTATTCTTCTCTGCGTTGGCCAACAAGTTGTTCAGATCCCTCTGGATTGGGAAAGGTACATCCACTAGGACATCGTAACATGCAGATATGGCCGGGTTGTTCCCCGACAGTTTGATCTTGTGTTCTAAGTGAATCGGCGGTGGAGGTGACAAGTGATGAGATATCTTCTGAGAGACCATTGTGAACTTCACCTTCTCTTCCCCAAAAACTTTGTGAAGTGCAGCGTCACAGTTGAAGAAAGAAGGGTCGTTTGGGTTCTGCAGTTTCCTCGCCTTGACGTAATGCCATATCGCAGAGATGATCCTAGGCCTTGTCTCAACCTCGATCCCGAGAACATCCATCAACGCAGTAGAGAGCTTGAACTTCTCAGGGACGTAGTTCATCTCCAACCGAATAGTAGCTGCAAACTCCTGATTCCCTTTCCTCTTTATCTCGAACCCTTCCTGAGGAGCAGGTGAACGAGCACTCTCCCATGTGATCGCCGAGTTCTCAGGATACAGCCTCTGGTCCAGGTTAACTATCACCTTCTTAAAGAAAGAAGAGAACTTGGGATGAGATGGGTTTGCTTGCTGAACAAACCCTGGCTGGTCAGGATCCACCCCATCTTCCAAGATCCTACCAACAATCTTCAGAGTCCACGTCGGAGGGTCAGCATTTGGATTCCCAGGGATGGTGTTGTTCTGTTGATTCGCAAACGTGTTGAACACGTAGATCCTAAGCGTCTTCTGCGTGCAAGGAGGGTTCTTAAGAGCCTCCTGGATATCAACCTTCTTCCTACTCAATGCAGCATCGACCCTCGACTCAAACTCAAGAAGCTGCGTGTATAACGCAGACTCAGGCAAGATCGCCGCCACACGCTCCTGCAAAGACTTCTCAGGAAGCTTCATTTTCTTCTTCCTCGCGGCGGGAGTTAACTCCATCGTCCTCATGGGGGAGATAGTGTTGTTATTACCCGCGGGGTAGCCAGAAGGAGGTCTCATAGACGGCCTCTGCTGGAACCTCTTCATGTTTAAGCTACCAGGAGTCATGGAAGGTGAAGAAGACGAACCCAACACACCACCAATCCCCTGGGAGCCTTGTTGTCCTCCTCCTTGGTTCATTGCCATCCCTGCTTGCATCTGAGCTTGGAACTGGGCTTGAGCTTTGGACTGGGCTTGGGCTTGAGCATGGGCCATTTGGGCCTGTGAGAACTGAAACTGAGCTGGGAAGTTAGGTGCTGCCATGTGAGGCTGAGCAAAGCCCTGGTTTGCGGGAACGGATGCAGAGGCCATCCCAGGGTTGCCGAATGGTGAAGGCGCAGAAGAGCCTTGAGGCTTCTGTTGATTGTTGTTGTTGTTATTACCAGACATCGATGCCTGTAAAATTCAACACTCTTTTCAAAAACTACAATTCAATTCAATTGAAACATAAAGAGAACACCTTTTCTAAGATTCCGTAGCATATTCGGTATCGATTAACCTAGAAACTACCAGGGAACGATAGATCGGGTATCTAGAGAGATCGGAGTCTTAAAAACCCTAATTTTTTTTGTAAGATTGATGCACATAATCTCCGGAGCCTAATTACCAAATCTATCGAGGAAGAATCGCGTACCTATTCGCAGCTTCGTTTCTTCTTCTTCTGATTCTCCGTCGTCGTCGCCGTTGTTACGCTGCGTCTCAGTCGGTAGAGTAAACAGATTGCTCACTGGGGAGCTATTCATTTTATGACTTGACCGTGTTGAGACCCGACCCGACTCGTAACTTCTAAGCCCACAGTTTAATACTACGTCTTGGGCCATGGGCCCAACTTGAATTTATATGTAATTGTTTTTCGTGTTACGAATTTCTTTTGTATTCTAGTGTGTTAATTACTTAATTGTTTTACAATTTTTTTTTTTGGCGAAGCTGTTTTACGAATTTTGTAGTTTAATTGTGTGCGATTATAAATAAATTTTATGCGCATAAATGTGAAAAATAAAACTATTTTCTTTTGGTTTTCTAATGGTTTTCTTAAAAATGATTTGAAGCAAAATATATTCGTATTTCTTTAGATTATACGGAGTATCTTTTTTCATGTAGCATTAGTTTTTCTAATAATCAATTTTAGAATAAGTTAGATGACAACGGTTCTTTAACAAAATAATATAATATAGTAATTGTAACTTTATTATTTCGGCCCGTTTTTGGGGGGAAAACAATTGAAGAATATGGGCACATTTAACCTAATAATCTATACTAAAATCAAGCTTCTCGTTTGAAAAAGGTAGCAACTTGGTTATAAACAACGTCTTTGGCAGTAACACCCATGATGAAATCAGCATGAGCATACTCTTTCACAAACTGCACTTCGATCTTGTCGACGTCATGAAACTTAAACTGGTCGATCAGAAACCTTACATCGTTCACATCGGCCAGAGAGTCTAAACCACCGTAGCTGAAGAAAAGGGGAAGGTCGTGTGGGATCGCGGATATGTTGTAAGCAGGCGGAAACGGTTGACCGTAATGTTTCATGTTGCGATCACTAGTTCCGTAGTTGTATTTTCTTAGCACCTTGTCTCTTACCGCTACAAGAAAATGAAAATCCTGCTTTTAAGGACACGTGCATGTAATGATTCAATAAATACATTTTGGGAAATTTTGTAACGACTCACTTTGAGAGAGGTGGATCATGTTCTTGGTGGAGGTAGATTGTGGTTCATTCGCCAGGAATAGGTCAATGGTTGATGCGTTAAGGCAACAATTCTTGCCTATGTTTTTGCATAAAAAGTAAGTAACTAATATTTAATTAATTCATCAATGGTAACTATAGGTTGTCGCATTACCGGTTATAACAGAGACTAAATCATAGCAGTCGATCCCTGCTTGACGGCATATAATCTTTATGAAATTCCCTACTAGTCCACTGCCAAATTTGTTTTATTGTTTTACGTAAGCAAACAAAGTTAATAATATATAACGAACATAATATAAGAGGTAAAAAAACATGGTAGATGTACCTTTTGGGGTTAAACTCAGCCACTCCAATTATGGCGGTAGCCTGTTTTGTAAAGATGACAAAAGAGTTATTTTTCATAAAAATTGGCACACATCTTAACAAATATATTAAAAATAGAAGACTGAGGAGGTAGAGACCTCGGCGAGAAAGCTTCTGGCGGCGATGTCGCCGAGTACGGTGGTCATGTGGCTGAGATAAGCAATAGGACACAGCATCGCCGCCGATTTCAATTTATCCACCAACCCCTTTTCCGAGAACGATGCAAATCCTATCAAAGTCCCCTGATATATATTTTCATTTCATTATCATTTCAAATATTTTATATTTTGTAAAGGGCATAAACATAGAAAATATATGTTGATAACGTTGGACCCACCAAGGAGTGTCCGAGGTAGTGAATTTTTTGGCCTGTTAGGCCGTGGATATGGTCAAACATAGCAGGCAGATCGTAGCTCACAAGCTCGTCCCACGTCCAGTTCCAGAAAGCCTACGTACGTATACAACGTGCCAATCGGTTAATCTCGGTTTGTTTACAAAACCTAATGAACTGATTAAGAGTGGTTTATTAAACCGTACCGGCTGATTAGGGCTAAGGTACTTGTGTCTCCTGCTGAATCTAGTCCCTCTTGTGTTCCCCATCCACACATCGAATCCTTGATCAGCCAAAATCAACGGTAGATTTTGATCCGCCGGATTCAACAGCCACGACATCCCATCCTGCACATTCAAACTTCATGATTTTCTTTCCAGATCCCAATTCTTATTTTGAAGTTAATAAACCTCGTGAGTGTGTACCAGAGCCGACATGGTTATTTACGTATGTAACTTGACGCAAACAACCATTCTCACATACTAGAAATAATTTTTTCAGTAGACTTTATTTTTAATGACCTTTCTAGTAACGCTCAAATTAATCACTTTATTTGTTGGATACACATGATAAACACTCATGATGTCTCTTATTTTATTGTTATTATAACCCACCACTAAGATATGTAATATTTATTTTACTTTTTACTTCTCAGCTGAAACTGACACATAGAAGTGAGTGGAAACATTCCTTTCACACTAATATACTACTATACAATTAAACAAGTATACAATGATCATGTATTCATGTCTATTCAGTGTACGTGTACATGCTCACAAGGCAAGCACTAGAACTTCGAGTGCTACACGTTGGTGTTTCCCCACAATATCGTATTAATATGTTTATCATCCTAAAATAGGCGTATGCACATGGAAAAGAATCGTTTCTACGTTTGTATTACTTGTAAAAATTGGGTATATAGATTTTTACCTAACGCTTTTTCATCACTTTTTCCTTCTTACTTTAAAAGATAATTTCTTCTATTTGGTGGGATACTTTAAAAAATAAATACATGTTTGTAATTTGAATATAAAACAAATATGAAACGTATCACAATTAATTATGATACGTTTTTCCTATTAACTGCTTGCTCTGTTTTTCTTGTTGTAATAAGTGGTTCTCCACAAACTTTGTAAAAGAAAACCCTTGGTATGAAATTTAACATTTTCACCCAAAAAAAATTATTGCACATAAATAGCTAGTGAAATGCGAAAGGATAGAGAAGAGTTAAACTTACGACAAGAATCCCATGCTGTATTAGGACAGGCTGTCTCTTGGACATATCTCCGGCGCCGGCTCGTCCTTCCGGTATCCTTTGCATATTCAATATGTATCCATCTTGAGTTACCACCTTCGAGATTAAACAATTAAAACCGCTCAGTTCATATACATGCTTGATATTATTCGTCATCAGCAACAATATGTATCATACAAAAGTACATCTCACATCATGTTCTTCGCATTTGTAACCATGTATACGGACAGAAGAAGCGCATATGCCCCCAGCCGCAGTCCTCTGAGGTGGCTTCCTGGAAAGCCGGTCGAAGGGTCCACGAGCTTCTAGGGGATTAATGGAAAGAGCGAAGAAGATTAAGGCTAAAACGATTGACCCAGATAGAGCCATAACCGAACCGGCTATTGAGATAAGGGGTGTCGTCTCGTTGTAGAAATTACAGAGAAATGTCTTTTATATAGAGAAGGGATGACGGATAGGATAATGGGAAATGAGTTGGTATTTAATAAAAGAAATTCTCACGTTGAGTGGGATATCACAAAATGGTATGTTGGACTAGCTCGTCTGACACCCCCAAGAAATTTCTAGTTTATAAGAAAATCAAAGAATAAAGTTAAAGAAAATTCAAAGAATTGAAACCCTGATACACTTCATCAATCGTGAATATCATCGAAAAGTCATTATATTTTACCATGTACGGTCTTATTCTTCATCAACTATATGCATACATGGTATTAACAAAATAAAGCCAAAAGAAAAATTCGATAACATCTTCCTGATAAGAAAGGGATCCCAAAATCTATAAAAACAAAAATCTGTAAAGGAAATACATCTTCTAGCAAATCCAGTATATATTAATGCTGAGTAGCCATAGTTTTTATCAAAAGTACATGATTGTAAGAAAAGCTATCTGAATATTATTTTCTTTGTAAAATACCATTAAAGCGTATTTGTAATATTCGTTTTGTGTGTTTCGTGAGATGTGAAAAGGGAAAGAGATATGGGACGAAAGAAGAAAATGTTAAAGGCGATAGGAGATGGTGTGGGGACGGATCGGATAAGTGGAGTGGTGACTTCAGCTTCCGTTACTTGTTTTCTTCTTCTTAAACTCAAGAAACAAATTCTATTTCTTCATCTGTTTGCTTCCGTTTCACACCGTGCGCATAGTGTAGGGTGTCAGGAGGACTCAGGAATACATTAAAAATAGAAAAACCTCGAGACATGTTTCGTTTTAGATAATATAAAAAATGTACGGTTCCAAATAATTTATAGACCAAGTCTTGATTTCATATTTGGTGTCCACATTTCAACACTTATCATCCCTACTCCCTAGGCACTCCACTATTAATCGTATCATACTCAGATATACCATAAGAACCGGCCACATTTCTCGCCTGATGGTGTGTACGTAAGTGTGTAAATATCATTGCTTCCAGGTTCGGCCTGACTGTATAAAGTCGCTATATACATCCAGATCCGATTTTACTGCATGTAACGCACATTATGTATTTATGTCTGTACCATTTGGTTCGGATTTTGACCTGGACTTATTATTCGTATATGGATATACCTATAAGTTAGCTCATTCCTGGATTAATCATGTAAGATTCTACGAAACTCGAATATCTTATGCTAATAAAGAAAAAACAGCCATCCTTTTCCTACGTTTTTTTAACCACAACTCTGTTTTGTGTACACTAACTTTTTCATTATTGATTACATACTTATTAGAGTGTCTTAGAGCATCTCCAATTATAGTATTACAATGAGTTCTTAATATTTTTTTTTAAAAAAAAAGAAATGGAATTAAGAGAGAGAGAATAAGTAAAAGTTTTTAGTTACCAGTTTAGTTTATTTGACCAAAAAAATATTTTTAACCAGGTTATTAACATTCTTCCCAACAATTTAAATTTATATGTTCACAATAGTAACAAATATTATATGATCCCACTTCTTTAAAATTATTCTTCAAACAATATAAATAACAAAAAAAAATTAATATTGTTACATAAAAAATTTGATTTTCTCTAATATTATTTTCTTCATTTTTTTAATAGTAAAGAAAATTGTCAAAGTACAAAAATTATAACATATTTTTTTTTTCAGTTCAAGTACAATTTAAAAGTATATAAAAATTTAAATATATTATCAGTTTTTTGGGATTTTAAATGGATATACGGTATATGAAGTTCATATACCGTTAGATTACAGGTTAATGATAAATTTTTAGATTTCTATAAGATTTCATCAGATATTTAATTAACAAAAAAAATCATTAAATTTGAACTACATTATATACGGATCACCGGATTTACAGGTTAAACCGCGGATCCGAATCGAATATAAAACACTGAATATTTTTTTTAACATAAACTAGATATTGACCCGCACAACCGTGCGGATGATTATTTTCATTTTATACATATAAATATTTTATTCACATGATTAGTTGTATACAATTTAAATGTTTACAATAATGCTAATATTTTAATATAATATTTTCAAACACAACAATTTTATAAATAATACGATAATTTAATTTATTGTTTCAAATTATTATTGATATGTTTCTTATTAAAGCATGAACACTAATGAAAATCTTACATTATGTGGTATTTACGATAAACTTTGCTCAATTTAATATCACTTTAAACAATCAAAAATTAATTAAATATTTAAAATTTTGTTTAACTGAAAAATGAAATATTCATTTAATTTTAAATAAATACAAAAATAAAGATATATTCAAAAATGTTTGTATTTATAAAAATAAAATTTAGAAATTTATCAATTTAATATAATTTATCATATTTAGTTCAGTATAATACTTCTTAACATGATTGATTATATTTATAAAATAAATAAAATATGATAGAATTTTAGTTTTTAATCTTATGAAGTATAATTGAATATATATTAATAGAAAATAATAGTTTATTGCGAATTACAAAATTAGTGAAAATTATATGTAAATTTTTTGGAAATGAAAATATTTAGAACAATAATATGATTGATTATGATTATATGATAGATAAAAAAATAAAATAGAATATTTATTTTTCATTTTATAATAAACCAGTGAATATATTAATGTATAATAATATTTTAAAACTAATTATAAAATTAGTGAAAATATTATCTTTTATTTTTTGAAAATTAAGATATTGTTAAGATCTTTTTCTTAACAGATTTTCGAAATTTTTTAATTATGAATTTAGTGAAAATATTTACAGAAACTTTTTAGAAATTAAGATATTGTTAAAATATTTAGATAAATAATATGATCGGTTGTGATTATATAATAGATAAAAATAAGATATAATATTTATTTTTCATTTTATAAAAACAAATAAACATATTATTTAAAAACTAATTACGAAATTAATGAAGATGTTTACATATAAATTTTCAAAATTAAGATCTTGTTAAGTTCTTTTTTTTTTTAAAGATTTTCGAAATATATATTTATATTAAACGAATATCAAAAGTATTATGATTAATATATGAGTGACATATTATTAAGCATATTTTAGTAATAAATAAATAAATTGTTAGTTCTAGTAAGTAGTCCATTTTTAAAAAAAATCACACATGAATTAGAAGTCATGACTTCTGTTTTAATATAATAGATAGTAAATCAAAATTCAAAAAATATTACTTAATACTAACTAATAATTTTAATACTTAAAAGCCTTGCGTGTTATGTGAAACAGAAACTGGAGTGTTGCAAGGAGATGAGTGAGGAGGTGCTCAAATCGGTGGAATCCAAAGTTACAGCTCCGGTTTAAGTTCATTGATGATTTAAAGAAACAAATGAAAAACTGTGTGGCCCTTTGGTTTTGCGGTTACTTATATGCTCATCCATGTATTAGAAACCTTTGTATTGAGACCAAACTTATAAAACTTTACATTTTTGAAAGACCGAAAAAAAGTTATCAAACATTAGCACTCCGGATTCACGGAGACGTGTCAGATTTGCGTTCAGCGTCTGCAGCAGACTGCATTTGAGCTGCATATTGTAAGTTCCAGAGAACATCTTCAAAGGAAGGCCTTGCTGAAGGTTCAAGCAAAACGCATTTATTAGCGATTGAGATCGCAATCGCCAAAGACTCCTGAGAGCTTGTTGTTAGCACCGTTGGACTCACTATTTTCTGTCGACCGTCTTGGCTCTCAAATGACGTCTGCAACAAACGTAACATTGCAGCAATAGCTATCAACTAACTTCATTTTAGTCAAATAAAATAAAGATGAATACTTTTTTGTTCTTCTCTGTTTATTACCATTTCATTGAGAAGAAAGGCTTCTCCTTTTGTAGTGGGTAATGGTCCTATGAGAGATTCCAGAAGAACGAATCCAAAGTTGTACACATCATCCTCTCTTTTAGCCATTTTCCTGCAAAATATTCCCCAAGTTTAAGAGAATTCATGCTTTTTATCTGCAGTTTTAGTAGATTCTGCTAAAGAATGCATACTTGGACTTGTTGTGGGTTTCTGACTTTGTCTGCAAAATGTAGAAGCAAGATAGAGTTCTGAGTTAATATATAAGAAGGAAATAGAGAATGAATATAAACAGAGAAAGAGGAAATGGAGCAAACCTCTAGGAGCTTTTCATTCTCTTCAATGATGGAAGAGACTCCATAGTCACTGAGCTTTGCAATCTTGTGTTCATCAAGCAAGATGTTGTTAGTCTTCAGCTGATTGTTGAAGGAGCCAGGCATTACACCGGTGTGGAGAAAATGAACTGCCTTTGCTATCTCAATCAGAATTGCTAGACGGTCTGGCCACGTTAGGATCTTCTCCGAGCAAGACTCTATTAATATTCCAAGAAACATTAGGTTTCCAAGTACATCGATCTAAATGTTGAACTTTTAGTTTACTACACGTGTCAATCTGACCTGATAGATGTGCACGATAGGTCCCGTTCGGAATATACTCGTATACAAGATAGAGTATGGTCGCTGCATGATCTTGCTCTCCGCTGGTTTGAGTGCAATGGCCCAAGAAGCTAAGGAGATGAGGATGGTTGAGCTTGGACATCCAATCTAAGTGACCTCTGATACTTTGGCTAGAGAATTTTCTTGATAAAACTAAACACCTTATAGTTATGGAACTTCCATTCTCCAATCCTCCTCTGTATAGCTGCAAAGAAACAGAACAAGTAGAAGAGTAAATCAGTTAGCCGTTGGTGAGGCAAACAAGAATCAAAATCTTGTGTTGGACATGAAACATTACCTTTCCGAGGGAGCCTTCACCTAAAAAACGTGATGAATGAAAACCGTCTGTGGCTTCCTTTAACTCTTCAAACGAAAAAGAGCGGCATGAAGGCGCACCTTGTGCAACTAGCTTTGCTGTTTGAGAGATTAGCCCTGCAAGAACGTTACAATTATATTAAACTCCAGCTAGCAGGGGAAAGGTCTAACATTTTTGAGTTAAGTGTTGTGTTACTCACTTGCACTAGCAAGAACTTCAGAGGAGAGACTGGTGTGTGAATTATCTATCAGAACCTTAAGCCGAGTTTTCGGTACAGACTTCTCTCTTGAACAACAACAACAACACGAGCGTTTTGTGCATAACAGGACTATTCCGAATGCAAACAACGCAAGAACTAGAACAGCTCCACTAATCACAGCAATTAAAACCCCAAGTTTTCTTCCTTGCAACTGTTTTCTCTCTGTTTCAGCCTCTTCACATAAGAACTCTTGATGCTGATCATGACTGCTATTAACGGACAAGCAATTTCCACCGAGTTTAACAACTCGTTCCTCGGAAGAGCCTGCCAGGCAACGGGGAGGAGTCCCAATCAATCTGTTATTCGACAAATCCACAAAACCGAGTTTGCCTCCACATGTCAGATTGAGTGGCAGCTTTCCACCGAGCTTGTTAGATGCCAAGTCCAAGTAACTAATGCTTGGCAAGGAGAACAAGAACCGAGGTGGAGTTCCAGTAAGATGATTGAACGACAAGTCAAGATGTTGAAGCTGAGATAAACCGCCAAAACGTCTTGGAATTTCGCCGGAGAATGAGTTCTTGCTCAGTAGAACAGTAACCAATCTTTTAGGCATCACAGGTAGTTCAGAATCCAAATGGTTCTCTCTTAGATCCAGCATATGCAGATGCTCTAACTTGCTGAGATCAGGTAATTTACCAGAGATCTCATTGTGTGACAGTGCGAGATTTGTTAGTCTTCTGATTCTGCAAACTGAAACAGGAAACGGCCCGTTGAAGCGATTGTTCTTCAAACTAAGAACAGTGAGATTGGTCAGAGAGTCCAGCTTGTCAGGAACACTGCCGTTGAAGTAGTTTCCATCAAGCATCAGGCTTTGAAGCTTAACCAATCTGGAAACATCGGGAGGAACAGAACCAAACAGATAATTCGAACTCAAATCCAAGGACTCTAGTGAATACAACCGATGGATCTTCCCTGGGAGCTCACCAAAGATGCCTAGAGACACTAAGCTAAGGACCCTCAAGCTTGTAAGCCTTGTCAACGTCGTAGCAAAAGAGTCGATTAAGAAAGCTTCAGACAGAGTGTGGTTTGGTAGTGGAAACCCATCAAACGTACCAAATGGTTTTGAAAGCTTGTCCCCCATAACTGTAAGCTCCGTGATGGAATTACCTTCACAGGAGATGCTCATGTGAGGAGTTGAAGAGATTAGACACAAGTCTCCGTAGTAACTTCCCCAAGATTCCAAAGCTTTGGGGAATTCTAGATGTTTCCTGAGCTGATACAGGTCCTGGGTCTGAGAGTTTTGAAGTTGATGGGTGCTTTGTAAGAACAAGAGCCACGAAAGAAAGAGTAAAGGCAAGAACTTTGAATGAACCATGATAAAATTAGCAGAAAAGAAACAGAAGAGGAAAGTGAAAGAGATCTATATAAGTGTCTATGTTTCCAAGAACTAAGGAGACAATGAATTTAACTCAGAGAGGAACGGCTAGTCAGCTCAAGTCAAAGAAACTAAACACAGCTCGTGATCCTAGACGCTCCTCTCGAGTTTATAATCAAATCCCTAAAACAAGTCAAGAAAGCAAAAGGCAGGAGCAGAAGAAAAGGAGCAGAGGTGAGAACAAATGCAGAAACCGTGGATGAGAATGTTTCGGTGTTCTTGTGTGTGTGTTTGTCGTATTAACACATCGACGAGAAAGAAACTGGGGAAGCTAGGTAAGAAGGTGATAAGAACATTAAATACAAAGAGGTGACCAGCATTAATGATGGCTTCTGTACTCTTATTAGCAGAGAAGACTTGACAAAAGAAGAGATTTCAAAGAATCTTCTTCTTCTCTTTAAGAAGGGAACGGTAAATTAAGAATGTGGGTCACCAGAAACAATCATAAAGCTAAAAATGTGCACTCAATTTGATGAAAGTGTGTTCTTTTTAATGTGCAATTTGTCTGTAAACTAACAGTAATAAACAATGTTAACTTGAAACAGAGAAGAAGAAAAAGAAATGAATTTTTGAATTTAAATTTGGTATAGATAAAGTATGTACAAATGCAGTTTGGGACTATGGTTGACTCATAGAAGATGCCGTTAACACATGTCTCCTCTTCTTCTTATATCTTCTTTTATTAACTTTAAGCATTGGTTTATGTGTGTGATTAGATTACATGTCTTGTTAATTCACCAAACTACCCTTCTACAATACCAAATAGATAATGTATATGACGAAAACGAAGCTTTTGCTCTACGAAACATTGTTCGGTAGAAACAAGTAGCTTTCGATGCAGGGCAAATATGGCAATAAATAAATATCATTCCAACCATAGAATATTATATCCACTAAGATAATTTTCACCAACCATCGTGACCACAAATTGAGAATGCTACTAGATTGTGGCATAATTTTTTGAGACAAATGTTCTCTAGACTTCTAGCTTTATAAGGGCTAAGTATATCTTTTACTCTCACCAAAGGTAGTGATTATGCTTTGTTAATGGTCAAGGGAGAAAAAAACAAAACTACAATGGTTAAAGCCCACTTTAGTGGGTCTAATATGCAGGTCCCGCAGGTCTGTTCTACTCTCAGGAGTGGGACCATCATATTAAGCAACTTTCTTCTGTCTAGAAATAAGATATTTTCCTTAAGCTGTGTTCTTCACTGATGTTTAAGAATACTAACAATTTGGTATTTCAGAGTGACAACTATGAATCAATGGACGTATAATCTTAAATGATTTGTTTATCTTTTTTTTTTTTTTTTTTTTAGCAAAAAATGATTTGTTTATCTTTGGCTAATACCTATGCTCTCTTTTTTTATGCACTAAGGAACAAAAAGAGAGAACAATATAGGCTCTAATATTGATGCTGCTTTAGTATCAAAATGAGGCTTAACAATGTAAACTTGAGTTTAAGACAGAGGACGCTTTTTAGGAGGAAGATAAGTCAAAACAGAAGACTCCAGGGAAAGGGAATGGGCAGAGCATGTGAGACGAAGAGACCTGGACATTAAGATACTAACAACTAGCAATAGGACAACCTTTTTGGGGACCATTTCAAAGTTTTGGTTATGCAAAAGGAACAAACATCAACATCCCCTTCTCACCAGAAACCAAATAACAAGTTCCTCTCCAACTTATCTTACTTGTCTAGAGAATAGAAATTATATCTTCAAGATAAGGCAAGATCAGCAATTTTTTTTATCATGCATCCTCATTATATCATGTTCAAGATAAGTGATGCACAACACAACAAGGAAACGGACCAAGCAATGTATTTGATCGTTTAATGCTGGAACTAGTGAGTCTATGAGAATCTGTTTTTTTTTCTGAGTTTGTTGGCTAATCCCACGGCTTATTGCATTTTACAAGTTTACAAACTTGAAGGGATTAAAACTGACGAACCTCGACAATGTTTACAAGTTGTCCTCTGGTTTATTGTCATTTGAGTAAGACTCCAAGTATGAGATTACGAGATCAGCTGCTTTGCAACCTGATGCTATTGATTTTCCAACAGAGAGCCCGCCTCGATGATTACCTGTTCAAATGTGATCCGTTAAATGATAGAAATAACTGCAATTAATCCTCTCAAGGCCATACGTGGTCTCCTTTTTACGAGACTGAAACTTTGATGGAAGTTACCTGCATAGAAGAACCCGGGTAGATCTTTTTCCATCTTGTCTATTGCTTCCATGACTGAGTCATAGCTTCTGTCGTACAACGGGAACGCTTTGCTCCAATAGATATGGCTGCAATTAACACATATAGTTGATCTATAAGGATAATCTCCTTTCTCGTATACTAAAATGATTAAATGGCAAAAAAATTCCAAACTCCACATACTTGACAAACACGGGTTCACCTTCAACCCCCAAAAGTCGCTGAAGGTCAGAAGTCACAACTTGTTTTAATTCATCTCTACAAAGATAGAATGTAAAAGAAAAGAATACTTAGTCAGCTTTAATAAGTATCATGTTTAACATTTCTAAGTGACTACGTAGCTTAACTTAAAGCATCAGGTTTCTCTTACGTGGAAGCTTTGGCTAGTTCCTGGTTCCTACTCCCACCAATAAAAGTTGTATATAGATGAAGGTCACTAGGGCAACGATCCGGAAACATCATTGAGGAAAAGAGTGTACCTGTGTATAGAGAAGTATGAAGTGCTGATAATTATAGAAAAAAAAAGAAATATAGGGCTATTTGTGTGAATTATGTGTCCCCTAAGGCAGACACCAACAAGTTACCTAGAGTTTTGAAACCATGCTTTTGCTCCTTAGTTGGAATAAGTACCCCAAAACCTTCGAGAGGCCTCTTTACTTTCTCCTTTGTGAATGTTGTGATTATAACCGAGAGGGGCATGTAGCTAATCTGAGCAAAGAACAAGATCAACAACGTTATGGAATCGACTTGTAATAAATAGAGCATATCAGAAAGAACTAATCATGCAGTGAAAATATTTGATGTCACATTAAGGTTCTCATTATTTGTATTAGACCTATGACTCTCAAACATTTCTGAAAGTTGGATAAGACATGATTACCTCAGGGAGAAAGTTTAGCTTGAAGGGTTGTCCTCCTTTCATAACATTCATCTCCTTCACATTGCACAGAGGAGCCTATAGTACACAATATCTTGTCATTAGATGGGGTCTGTTATTTTCATCTCACATCCGACAAAACGCCACTAACCGTCATAACTACGGCATCATAATGGAGGTTTTGTTTCTGCGTCTCATTGTGAGAAACACAAGACAGCGACCAGTTTTCTTGTCTCGGACCAGCATTGTAAGATAAAGAGAGAACCTTGGAGTCCAAATTGAGCTCATCCCTTGAGAGATCTTTACACAACATATCAGGAAGAATCTGCAATATCACGAAGTAGAACGATACCAACCACAGGTAGTACAGAACAAAAAGAACATTAGAACTACTGCGGGAAATATTTGTTTTTATGATCTATCTAAAATCTAGCTTTCGGTGGCAGATAATCACCTGCATTCCCCCCTTAAAAGAAAATGACCCGCGCGAGCCCTTCTTTGTGCCAGGGGAACTCTTTCTTTCTCCACTTTTACTACCTTTAGCAGCAATCTTTGTTCTGATTGCACCAACTATAATAGAACCAAAACTGAAAAAGGTATAAATTGTTTAGCAACTAAACCAAGAACAGTAAAAGGCCTAATCGCTATAAAATCAGCAAAGAGAATTACAGAACCATGTAAATCTCAAGCCATTCTCAGTATAAGGAAGCTAGCTATCGTTATTTACAATGCTGTCTTGGCTAGTAAACCTTGTGTGAACGATATGACACAAGTAAATGAATGACCAACGCAAACCGTGCTACCTCAGCCTAGTAGCAAAAAGTAAAAGGCTTGGAGTGAATATAGGCATAGTTACATAAAAGAGGTACCTTTTCTCTATACTCCACAGATCTGGAAAAGAATGCTTCATCTGATCATAAAACGTAGAGAGGGATTAAAAAGTGAGGAACGCAAAAAGATATATTTTAAACAAACAATTAAGTTAAGTGCAAAGTTGCTCACTGAAAGGGATTCAGGGTCCGCAGCACTTGTTCCACCAACAAAAGGGTCAATGAGATAGTCCACAACCTTGCAAATCAGATACATAAAAAGAAGACATCAAAAGAACATCACAGTGATCTGAAATTGTTAAAGATAATCCACAACTGGTGTTCACACGTCCAGGGTGAGATAAGAATGTTTCAGTCTCAACTTAAGGTTAGGTAGTAACAAACCTCTTGTCCAAAATGGCGTTGAAAGAACCCGCTTACACTACAACAGAGAAATTGGGGAGGTGAAACTCAAGATATAAGCTTATATTCCTGAGATTACTGATGCTCTGGGTGGGAAAAAAATATACACACCTTTCCGCTACGGTTGCGTCTGCTACTTTTGAGGACGAGTCGTTTTTCTTCCATAAAAATGGTTCCAACAAGATTTGAAACTGCAAGTAAGAGCTAGTTCATTTAGGATATTTTAAGATTCTGAATAAACCACTTTAGTAGAAGCGAGCTTATAGTCTCTGGTGGTCGTTAGTCAGCAAAAATTTATACACCGTAGAAGTAACATGCCTCAATCAAGACAAGGTCTTTTCAGTTTAATAAAAATGTACCTTCGATTGGGTAGAGAGCACACTACTTGTGATCAGCGCTATGGGATTGGTGGGTAACTAACATGTAAACAGAGAATATTCCAGCATCATAAATCAGACAAGAACACCTTATTATCTGAAGAGTAAGGAGGAAACGAGTAGGGCGTACCATCACAGGTAACCCATTCCGCACAATGTACCGTTTCTTCTGTGAAATTGGCTGAAACAATCCAAAGAGTGCTCAAAGAAGAGTTGAGAGATTTCATGTCTGTTAAAGAGCAGTCAACGACCATGGAAATTACTCACAAATTGCTGTTTCTCACGAAGCCCGAGATCATCTAGCAAACTTCCAACTTCTGGCTCAGCCTCAGTCTGCACATGCAACAGATGATCATCATCTAAACTCTTGAGGAACAGATATGTGTAATGAACTGAAAAAACAAGAAACTACCATTGTGTTAGCTCCTTCATCCCAAATCAAGCCATTATGCATAACACTTCTCAGCTTCCCACCTACTCTCCCATCAGCTTCAAACACAGTCACATTCAACCCCTTCGATTTCAACTTGTAAGCCGCCGCAAGTCCACTTGATAAAAAACAATCAAAAGGCATTAACAAAAAAAAACAAATATGAGTGATTTAATCGAAAAATTGAAAACAAAACAAAAACCTCCGAGCACACAATTCAGAAAACAGATCCCGCCAAAATACAATGCGGAAGATGATGATTAGCTCTTCAAATATTTACCTCACACCTGCACCTACGACTGCAACTCTTTTTCCTGTAACTGCTTCAACAACACACGCGAAGAAGCAAAAAAAAAAACAAATCATTGGAAGATACGAACAGTTCAAAATTATCAAAGCAAAATCAGAATATTCTAGAAAAAAAGGAGCTAAAATACTAACGTTTATCATGATCTGCTACTTCGTTAGACGCCATTGCTATCTCCAAAAGCAACACAATTCAGCGTCAAATTGTCTGACCAGATGATGAGAAAAGCAGGAAGAGGATAAATTAATGGGAAAATAAACTACCAGCTCCTGAAACGACAACAAAGGATGCCGTTTCATCTCTCAGGCCCATTAGTCCACTATCATCTTCAGTCACACACCTAATGGGCCTTGATTTATGTCTCTTCGCGCCCAGAATATATTCTATTTTACAGCAACCGTTTTTTTTGACATTCAAAAACATAAATAAAATAATCCATAATTAAAAATATATAACACAACCACGATCTTATCTTAATTTCTGTTCCCGACCAAGAAAGCTTTTCGTTATTTATAATGCAGATTTATATTTTATTTTAATGTGGATTAGGGCACCTAAAAGAGTGCTGAACTCAATGGTAGTTATCGTGGTAGTTAATTTAATCGATTAAATGAAAAGCACTTTCTTGATGAAGATCATTATTGGTTTTATTCTGATATAAAAAAGTGTGTAACAGAACTACCAATAATCGCTTTTTTCGAGCATACCAACATTGAATATTATAGCTCAATACATAAGCTCAAAAGTAAAAGGTAACTTAAACAATAGATATTGCTGAGATTACGAGAACATTATGTGGCCCATTTGTACAATGGAAAACTCGAAACTCAAACTTAATAGATTGAGGATTGTCGCATGAGTGAAGGAAAATGATGACTCATGTTTTTTTGAAGGTTAAATTAGATCATTAACTAGGTACGTATTATATTTGCTTGCGCCATGGAACTTTAATAAGACTGAAGCAAACTAGTTAAATATTTAATCTCTGCCGCCAAATACGAATCTGATATTTTGAAGGTATAATATAATCGTGTGCGACTGTCTTCTATTACCCTTTTCAAATTTTCAAAGTTGAAAAAGTTACAAACTCCTAAAATGTTTAGTGGAAGTTGTTTTTTTGCCACTTTGCTCGTTTTTCATTGACATTGTTTGCTTACTCTTTCTCAGCGACATATACCAAGAAGAAACATGTTAGGATTTGAATTTTATATATGCTTGATGTCTTACTATTATACGTTTTCTTTGACCTAATTGTTAGTATATATTTCTTGACGTCAAAGAAAGAAAAAAGTTACTGTGTTGTTCATAATTTTGTTATAAAGTCGAGCTGCAATCATATGAATCTGATCAACAGAATATTTTTCTCCAAGTGTGATTAACATATTTAGGCAGGGAAATTAGGAGAGGTGATCCATGCTTTGTCCCAGTTAAGAGTTTTGGGAAATGATTTGAAACGCGTAATTTTCGAACTTTTGTTGGGCCCATACCTTTTTATGTGGGCCGAGTCGGTGGGCATTCAATTCATTTCATTTTATTTTTTGTTAATCTCTTAATATTTTCTTTATCACGTATAATTTAGTTTAATCTCTTACTACTATTTTTTTTTTTTGGTAAAATTACTACTATTTTTTTATCACGTATGTATAGGTGATTTATTATCTTTGATAAAATCACATAGAAATTTACCACGGATTTTTTCTTGTTTGATATTTGAAACAACAACGATTAATGCTAAGAAGGTTCTTAATGGTCTGTCTTTTTCTTTACCACTTGACTTTGTTTTTAGATGTGAAATGTTTTGTAAAAAAAAGGAGGTTCAACATTTTACACGATTTATATAATACTGTACTTGTTTAGTCGAATCATGTAATTTTCATGTTGCAATCTGGATCACGAGATCTTTGCGCGACATGAATGTCCACACTAAGATCCGAGGAATCACGTTCCTTTGGTCAACTCATTTTCACCTAAGGGTCCTTCGTGTAGACCATATCCTAATGAAATAAATGATATGGTTGAGCTCATGCTCATGGCACGCTATAAATAAATAGAGCAAAAGTAGACCGTACACGTTATTGATTTTTGATGCAACATGTTTTCTCTTCCTCACATTTGATCTAGAATAACAAACTATAAGTTTTATATTTTCTTCGTTACTAGTCATGCAAATACACGGTGTAATAAAATAAGCCATGCTACAATTTTTCGTTAGGTGATATTTTGAGCTACGACTAGATGGGGCCTGCATTGATTATAACCAAAATAGTCATATCTACATAGACGTATTCCACGAGTGAGTTGTTAATGGTTGATGAAGAGTCAGTCTCATGACGAGTCACATCTGTGCCGTACGTACGATTAACGCAGGTATGGTCCTATTACAGATACCGCATCCCATGTATATATCTCCACCGACTTCTTCAATACTCTCTGTACCACACTTTGATCTTTCTTGTATCATCCAAAGATCTCACTAACATCACTTCCAATATGTCTCCCTCCATTTAATTCAGATCGCCCACTGTTTTTTATTACTATGATCTGTATTCTACTCTATTCACGCCGTCCACGACAAAAGGGATAGAGAATTATGACTGTGAAGATATGTGCCTGTTTATAAACCCTCGCTATTGGTTTATTTTGGCATTACCCATCATCAATTCACTGCGATGCATCTAACACACACAAGCCAAAACACATGGCCAGCATACCTCAATTTACTATATATCTCAAGAATATAAAATACAAGAAACATACTCTGAGAGATAAAGCTGGATTAATTGAGCAAGGAACGTTGAAGAGATGTAGCTATAGGAGTGAGCAAAAGAGCATGGAGACACTGAACAAAATAAATGAATATTCGTATTGATTTAAGTTTCTCTATCAACAAAATGAACATTTTCATAACAGTCTTATCTAACTTTCCCTTTTTACCACCGTCCAATATATCATTCTACTCCTCTTCTTTCCCAGCTAATATTACCTACATGTGACATGAGCTAGTTTTTTTTCTGACACGAGCTAGGGTAGAAAGAATTCGCCACATTTTAGGAAAACTAGCAAGTATTGTTTCTATATGTACGCTATATGATTTGCAATGCTCTATAAAGAACTATATATTATTATCATTTTGATAATTTCCTACCAACTTCAACCCAAAAAAGTTGGTCACAGTTTTCTATACTTTAGTGAGATTATCTCAACTCATCTCTGGAAGGAAATTAAAACAACTTGTTTCCTTTTTTTGTTACTATATTTCTCTGCTCGTACAAATATTTCCTTTCGTTTCAAATTATATGTCATTTTAGAGCAAAAGTTTTGTTTCAAAAAAAATGTTGTTTTATGATTTTAATGCACAATTTATTGATTTTTTTATTATAATCTATTTTTATTGGTTAAAATCTGGTTATATGTATTGATAATAATGTTTTTATCTAGTAAATATACAAAATCAAGTATTTTATTAATCTGCGTATCAAAATTTAAAATGACTAAGTAAAATCAAATGGAGGGATTAATAGCTTTGAATTAATATATTCCGAAATTTGCAAACAATCATGGCCATAAACGTTTACACTTGCCGGTTCTCAATAAAAACTGTTTATAATATTGCGTCAACAGCTTTGATTAATTAAGGAAAAATTCCTTAAAAATACACGGACTTAATTTTCTTTGCCAGTAAAATACACAAACTTTTTTGACTCCCCGAAAAATACACAGACTATTTTTTGTTGTTAGAAAAATACATCAACTTTTGAAATTCGAAGGTTTAACACATCGATTTTAACACTGTTAACTCTGTTTAACAGAGTGTTAAAACGCCGTTAGAGAGTTAATTGAACACGTGCTGGAGCTGTTAAAAAGTCGGGCTCTTTCATAAAAATCCCCAAATCAGAAGAACAAACCCTAATTTCGTTCTTGTCTTTATTTTTCTCTGAAATCCCCCAAACCGAGTTAACAATCGATGGCTAAGAGTGAAAGCTCGAGTTCAGGTGCAAGGTCATACTATAAGAAGAAATTCGACGGTCCCTTATGTTTCTGCAAGAAGAGATCGAGTATGGCGAAAGCATGGACAGATGACAATCCTGGTCGAAGGTTTTGGTTGTGTGATTCTCATGGATTCGTGGAGTGGGTTGATAAGGAGGAGCAAAATGATTGGCAGAAACAGAGTTTATTGGAGGCCAGGGGAGTGATGGATCGTCAGAGAGAAGAAATCAAAAGTCTTCAACAGTGTGTTAGGACAACTTCTCAACAAGCCACAACTGGAGATTCGACTGCATTATTGTTGGAGGAAGGGGACAGACTCGCAGAAGAGAAGAAAAAACTTGAAATTGCACTTATAACAGCAGTTGAAAAGGAGAAATTGCTAAGGCAATTCCTTGGTCTTTCGTGGGAAGGTTTCATTGTTATCACAATCATCATTGTCTTTATCATGCTGAAGAAGTAGTTCTGGTTTGTGCCTTTGTTATCATGTTTCATTAGGATTCTGTTTATGTTTCGGTTTGTCATGTTTCATTAGTGTCTGTGTTTTAATTTGTATTTTCGATGGTTAGTTATGGTTGTAGTTGTTGGATTTATCAATGAAGTTTATGTTGGTTGTTGTTACATTTTGTGTTTCTTCCTGTATTCTGCCTTAAAAAAATATATCATAGATAAAAAACATCCAACAAGAAAACATTGAACAAGAGAAGTGATGGAAGGTGATGAAGTTTAAGAAAACATCCAACCAAAACAAGATCATCCTACATAGTTTTAGAAGTGAGAAAAGCACAATACAAGATGATGATAAAATGATAGAGCCTAAGAGTCTTGAGGTTGTTGTTGAGAGCTTTGTGAATTCTGACCACTCACAGCAGTAGGTCCCCATACCTCAAAGACACGACCAGAGTAAGGACCAATATAGCAAGCAGGCTCTCTTGGAACAGGAGGCTCACACTCACGTCCACGACCTCGACCGCACCCTCTCCCTCGTCCTCGGGGACGGCCACGTCCTCTAGTAGTTGGAGCATTTGAAGGCTGTGGAGCTGTTGAAGGTTGTGGATCAATACAAGGCTGTGTGCTGATCAGAGTTGGTGTGGACTGGCTTTGAGCATTCCTCTTCCTCTTTGGTGCATTTTGAATGCTCCAAGGATCATCCTTATGAAGAAAAGCATATACTAAGTTACATAGATACACATCAACAAAAAAAATGCAAATCAACTTGTAACTAACCGGAGTCTTTCTTGGTCGTCCTCTTTTACGTTTAGGAAGTTCAGGAGCAGCTTGTAGAGTACAAGTTCCACAGTTATGGTCAGTTTGCTTACAGTTGCTACATGTCATCCTTCTTCCTTCTCTTGTGACCTTTGTTGGATTTGTCTTTGACTCATGTGCTTCCTTGATTCGATCATAATTCTTTGGACGTCCTGGCATTCTTCTTTTTTCAGGGATTTGAATAGGTGCTTTACCTGTCTTCTCCCACAATCTCTCTCCGTTGACAGGTCTTATGTTGTTCCTGTAAGTGTCTTGCCACCTTGACGTCAGATAGTAAGGATCAACAAAGCTAAAAAAAATACAAAGACAAAGATAGTTAGAACCTAAAAAGCAAAAAAAAAAATTATAGAAAGATTTGAGAGGATAGTATGAAGCTCACTCTTCAGGCTCTTTGTTATGCTCATTTATGACATAAATAACATGCTGGCAAGGTATCCCCGTGATGTCCCATCGATTACAAGCACAATGCTTTTCTGGAAGACATACCTCGTAGCTACAATCGAACTCAGTGACTTCATATAAGCTTTCACTACTTTTAATGACTGTGCAGTGGTTACTTGCTCTGCGGTTTTGCTCAAAAATCTCCATGATGTTTGGTGGAAAGTGAGTCGAGCAGCCACTGTATTTCTCACGCCTTCGAGAGATACGCTTCATTGCAAGTCGCCTAATCTCCTCAAGCATGTTAATCAGTGGCAACTTACGAGCTTCCCTGATTGTTCTGTTGTAACTTTCCGAGAGGTTGTTGCAAACATCTTCGCATCGTGCATGTGGACTGAAAAACGCTCTACACCAAGTCTTCGGTTCTGTTTTCAGCAAGTCCACGTGTGCTTTTACATCAAACACTTCTAAAGCATGCAAATTGAACTCATAATCACCTTTAGTGAAGCTGTATGCAATTTCCCAGAAATAATCTTCATACTCTGATGCTCCATAAACCTTCCTCCAATTTGCAAAAATGTGTCTAGCACAATGGCGATGCTCTGCGTGGGGAAGAAGGTCTGCAACAGCATTAATCAAACCTTTCTGCTTGTCGGACATGATAGTGAATCCATTTCCTAGCCCCAAATCCAAGTCAGACTTCAACTTATCAACAAACCAAGCCCATGATGCATTATCTTCCACTCTAACTATTGCCCAAGCTATAGGATAAATCCTATTATCCGCATCTCGTCCAACAGCTGCAAGAATCTCACCCTTTAACTCCCATTTCATAAACGCCCCATCAAGTCCAATAATAGGCCGGCAACAACGCTTCCATGTGTTCCTCAGAGTCTCAAAACAGATATAGAATCTATCAAAGACAAATTTACCATCTTCACGAAGAATAGTAACAATCTCAGTCTTGATATTATCATTTGAACGGTGAAGCTCCCTCTCATAATCCCACAGCTTAGCAAATTGTTCTCTCTGCGTTTCTATAACCAAATCTAAAGCCATTCTTCTTGCTTTCGTGCATATCCACTTCGAAACTGAGAGACTGTACCTCATCATTATCTCATCCTTGATGTCAGTCCACTTAATACTAGGCCTTCTTCTTGCTTCATCTTTATACAACCTTGCAATTGTACCCTGCTTCAACATCCTTGCTTTGCTACTCTTGAGATGGTTATGTTTATCTACATAAGACTTCACCATCCACTTCTCCTTTGGCTTCTCAACTGCACAATAAATCTTCCAATCACAATTTTTTTTGGTACAAATAGCTCCCAGCTTTGTCTTCTCCCATCTACAAAGCTTCACATCAAAGTTTGTCTTCAGAACATAGCGCAACAACTGGTCTTTGAACTCCTCTCCACTCTTGAATGTCTGCATTAACCACAGGTAAGGAGGCTTCTCGTTGCTGTATCTTGTTCTCGAGATGTGTTTTTCCTGTCGATTGAAGTCTTCCCATTCATCGTCAGTGTCAGGAGCAGGAGCTGGACGTTCAACATCCCTTAACTGTCTCTCAGATTCTTCTTCTTCATCATCATTCGCTGCACCTCTAACTTCCTCATCACCATTAGCTTCACCTTGCACTTCCTCATCACAGATATCCCCAAAGAGTGATTGAAGTGGAATATTATCTCCTCCGTCTTCGATGATTTCTTCCTCTACCTCATCGGCAACATTTGACTGTTCTCCATTGTTCTGACCTTCATCATCTACATCATCCTCACTTTTGTCTTCTTCGTCTCTTTCTTCTTCGTGTATGTCTTCTTCACGTCTCTCTTCTTCACCATCTTTCTCTACTTCTTCATCAACTCTTTCCACCACATTTTGCTCAACATAGATATCAACTCCACCTGCTTTCACAGCCTCACTACACATCTGATTTATACAAGCATCTGAAGTGAGTTCGGAAATCTCTCTCAACAAATCCATCGTCTCTTGAGGAAGCTTGTACCAAACATGTTTCACAGACCCAGCTGACCCATTGTCTTCACAAAACCCTTCAAACATTGACCATGTCATGTAATCCGGATCTATTACAATATCTCTGTTGACAAATCCTCCCTGATAGGAAAAGCTGTCTTCTTTGCGCTCCATGATGCCTCCATAGTGTAGAGAAACCTTCATTACCCCTTCACTACAATCGAATTACAATCAAAATTCGAATTAAAATCATAATCGATTTCAAAGCAATAAGAAGAAGAAGACCACAGTTTCGAAAATGAAATCACCTCATCTTCTTTATCTCTCTGATAACATGGAGATCGAAGCGAGTTTAGCCACTCAAGAAGAGAACAAGAAGAACACGGTTTGGAGAAGAAGAGATATCGGAACAAATTATGGTGTTTGATTTTGGGCAGATATGAAATTAGGGTTTCTTTACAATCGATTTGGGGATTTTAGGATGAACCCAGATTTTTTCATGGGTCACGCACGTGTCTAATTAAAAAATTAACACTGTCTTAACATTCTGTTAAACAGAGTTAACGCTGTCAAACCCGAAGTGTTAATCCTCCAAATTTCAAAAGTTGGTGTATTTTTCTAACAACAAAAAATAGTCTGTGTATTTTTCGGAGAATCAAAAAAGTTTGTGTATTTTTCTGGCAAAGAAAATTAAGTCCGTGTATTTTTAAGGAATTTTCTCATTAATTAAAGTGAGCACAAGCTATGCAACCCACGGTTAAAAATAGGGAACCACGTGGGTCTAATTAAATTACCATTTCATAATTTTAACCGTGGTTTTAGTGCTGTAAAATTCCGCGTCAATAAATTCCCCACTCTCCTCTTCCACATCCCTGGCGCTCACTTCTTTTCAAGTCTCCCCTCTCTCTCCCTCTCTCGATCCTCGCGTCTATCTAGAGACAAAAAAAAAAACGTTCCACTAAAAGCGACGACGTTTTAGTACCTTCCGTAACATTCGGTAAGGCTGCGGTTAGAATTAATCATAGCTCCGACAATGACGGTTTTCTCCGGCAAACAAGTCGTTCCGGTGGATTACGAAGCAGAGGTATCGCAGCGGCTTCTGGACGCTATCCTCGACGGAGACGTCAAAACGGCATCGGAATGCGTCTCTGATCCGCTCCTCGACGTGAACTTCGTCGGAGGCGTAAGCTTAAAAACGAGGAGGAGCGAGGTCGTGCTCCGTGATGAGACGGCGAGCGAAATACGAGTGGAGTACGAGGAGTTTAAAACTGATGTAACGGCGTTGTTTCTCGCCGTTAATTTCGGAAACGTGGCTCTCGTGAAAATGTTACTCGTAAGTTTTTTTCTTCTCAACGTCTCTAGCTTTAGAATTTGAAACCGACGAATAGTTATACGTTGATCTGCCGTTAATACACACAACCTTTACTAATCAACGAGTTTTGCATTTACGTTTTTTTTTTCTTACATGTCTCTCTCACTATTAGCTTACTTTACTTTTTTCCTATTTTTCGAAATTCAAATTTTGGACACTTCTTTTTCTTTATTATCAATAACATCCGTATTCCATTCCTCTCTGCTTTCTATACAAAAGAGACTAAAGTATTCTGTAAATTTTTGAAAAAATATCTGCGCCCAATAAATTACTTGTTTTTGTTTGTACTTAGCTAAGTGAGCTTTGACTATATTTTTAGTTCAAAAAAATCTGAATTGGATTCTGTGCGAGTTTAAAAAATTCATAATCTGTTGACTAAGCTTCAGTCTCACTTGGAGGTTGTGTTAGTGTTAAGGAATCTTCCAAGATGCGAAAGATGTAATAACATAAAAAAAAACATAAGTGTATCTTTAACCGAGTCAGATTTGCATATTATGCGGGCATCAGTACTCAAGTATCAAGTCACACAACTTTTTCTTTCGTTGCTACGGTCACAGATTTGCTTTTACTAATCCTAATTATAAAATTATAATTGCTGGATATGTGTGATTAGCTGTTTAATCACCGGGAGGTGTTAATTAGGCTAAAAAAGTTTTTAAAAATTTGATATGGGTGGCTCTTTGTTGATGGTTCTTTTTTTGAGACACAACCAAAGCTCACTGTTTTGTCTGCAGTGATATTTGATTGACTATTGTCTTGTTTCCTGAAAGGAATTGATGATATTTAGTACGGCAATAACAAGTGTTGATACTGCACCATGTAGCTTGTTCATTGAACAGAACCTGAGGCCCCTCCTCATATGGTCCTGTCACTTGTCATTGGCTCTGCATCTTGCATCTGGATTATATGAATACTATATTCTCATGTTTCTTCTCTTTCCACTTAATTCATCATGACATGTCTGTGATCAAGCCAAGCCATGCTCCATTGTGTCAGGGTTGTTCCCTCATGGTCTTGTAGATCATTTTTCAATTATTCACTTTGCATTATTGAACAACTTACTATATCATACACTGTTTTTTTTGTTGTTATTGTTTTTGTCTTCTTGTTTTCACCCTACGTGGGATCCGTTAGCAGTGCATAGCTTAATAACGCACTGTTACTACTGTTTAATCTTTATAGTGATCTGACTTTTCCTGCAATAATCATATGACAGAACATTGGAGCTGATGTGAACCAGAAGCTCGTCAGGGGATATGCAACAACTGTAGCTGTAAGGGAAGGTCATTTCCAAGTACTTGAGATTCTACTCAAAGCAGGTGCTTCTCAGCCCGCCTGTGAGGAAGCTCTAATGGAGGCGAGCTGTCACGGACGCGCTAAGTTCGCTGAGCTGCTTATGGGAACTGATCTAATTCGGCCTCAGGTTGCTGTGCACGCGCTAGCCACTGCTTGCTGCAGAGGTTTTGTGGACGTTGTAGAGACCTTGCTCAAAGTAAGTTTCTCATCTTGAAAGTTTTACTAATTGACCACTCAAGAGTTGTTCAATAGGTTATCTTACAGAAGATTTCTTACTTCAATTCAGTGTGGAGTAAATGCTAATTCAACGGATAGGCTTCTGCTTCAATCTTCAAAACCTTCTCTATACACAAATGTGGACTGTACAGCTCTTGTTGCTGCTATTGTCAATAGGCAGGTCTTGGTCGTCCGCTTGCTACTTCAGGCTGGTGTCAAGACAGATATCATGGTGAGGCTAGGAGCATGGTCTTGGGACACTAACACTGGAGAAGAGTTCCGCGTTGGAGCTGGAGTGGCTGAGCCCTATCCTTTAACCTGGTGTGCTGTAGAATTCTTTGAAACAAGTGGTGAGATATTGCGTTTGCTTCTCAAACTCCAATCTCCAAACGCTCCACACAACGGTCGGACTCTGCTCCACCATGCTGTCCTTTGCGGCAACCAAGCAGCCGTCAGAGTCCTCCTCAGCTGTGGTGCTGATCCAGAGACTCCTATCAGAACTTCACGAGGCATTGAACTCCGACCGATTCATATTGCTGCGCGTTACGGATCAGTGGAGATCATACAACAACTTGTTGGCTTTGGTTGTGATGTAAACTCAAAGACTGATGCTGGAGACACGGCTCTGCTTATCTCAACAAGAAACAAGCATTCAGAGTGTGTAAAGGTTCTAGCACTAGCTGGTGCTGATTTCTCCTTAGTGAACAAGCTTGGCCGCTCTGTTATTTCGGTTGCAGAATCAAGCAAGTGGTGTCTCGGATTAGAACGAGTAGTTCTTGAACTGATCCGGTCTGGTGTGGCTCCACATTCAAGCAACGCTTCATTTTTCTCTTCCTTGCTCTACGTAGCTAAAGCAGGAGACGCCGAGGCACTTAAGACTCTTGTAAAAGCTCAGGAAGTGTTCCTAGACTATCAAGACGAGGAAGGCTTCTCAGCTGCAATGCTAGCGGCTATGAAAGGCCACGTTGAAGCATTCAGAGTCTTAGTCTATGCAGGCGCAGACGTGAAACTATTCAACAAATCCGGCGACACTGTTGTTTCTCTGTCCGAGAAGAATGGTAATTTAGACATGATCGAGAAGGTGATGCTCGAATATGCTCTCGAGAAGGACAACAGGAACATGGCCGGCTTGTTCTACGCACTGCACTGTGCTGCAAGGCGTGGAGACGTGAAAGCGGTGAAGCTTTTGAGTGGAAAAGGATACGGTCTGGATGTCCCTGATGGAGATGGCTACACTCCTTTGATGCTTGCGGCTATAGAAGGCCATGGGAAAATGTGTGAGTTCCTGATCACACACGGAGCAAACTGCTATGCTAAGAGCGGGAGAGGGAAAACGCTGCTGGATCTCGCGGTTGGTGATGCGGAGGAGGTGATCCGCGACGAGTTGTCGAGGAGGTTTGTGTTAAAGGGAAGCAGTGTGATGAAACACACTAAGGGAGGGAAAGGGAAGAAGCATGGGAAGGGGTTGCAAATGCTGGAAGCTAGTGGAGTACTGAGTTGGGGAAAGTCGAGGAAGAGAAACGTGGTGTGCAAGGAAGTAGAGGTTGGGATGAGCCAGCGGTTCAGGAGGAACCGTAAGGGGAAAGGCGATGCAGCTGCGGAGGAAGAAGGGGTTTTCAGGGTGGTGACTAAGGAGGACAAAGAAGTTCATTTTGTGTGTGAAGGTGGGTTGGTTGGTGCAGAGATGTGGGTGAGGGGAATAAGAATTGTGACAAGAGAAGCTATTTGTGAGAGAACTCAGACTCAGAGTTAAGAGTGTTATTTCTGTACATAAAAGAAGTTTTGAGAAAGGAAGCTTCATTCTGAAGGTAGTGTACGTACTAGTGTGCTTCTGTTGTGTTGTGGGGTGTGTTTATAGTTGTTGAGTTTGCTTAAGAAGATTGGTTTTTGATATCTGCAATATAATTGTGAAATAGCTTTGATAAATTTGAGATTTCAACGGAATGCATTTGAAATTTGAGAATGAAAATCTAAATAGTTTCACAGTCAAGATCCAGCACATGTGATCAGGGCCTTCATATTAAGAAACAAGAAGTTGTGGAAAAGCATTACAACACAAATGGAAATAGCACTCTTGTTTACCAGTCATGAACGCAACAAACATAAACCAACAGAGAAGCTTTGAGAGTGTTCTAATCGCTATTGTAACCATCATCATCGTTATCCTTGTCTTCATGGTCTTTCACCACTCGTTCTATGAACTGTCTCCGAACTCCAGCCATCACAGCTTCCCTTGAGGAGTCATCGTCTCCACTTTTGCCATCGTTAAGAACTGGCTCTGATTGACACAAAACTAAGGCTACACCTGCAAATCAACACACAAGTTCAGACATCATTTCCTCATGGTCTGACCATTCTGCTGAAAACATGATAAGATGCAAATATGGTTGCAACAGTTCTCTTCAGATCAGAGACAAGTCATGCCATAGTGATCAAACACAGTTGGACACATTGAATTAGACATCAAGGAAACTTTAATCTTACTCTCAGGGGTGCACCTACGGCCAACGCTCTTCAAGCCCACATGAGTTCCTTTAACAGCACCATGATGGTACACAAGCAAGGTAGGGAGATTGCAATCAGGGTAGTTGGGAATACAATCAGTTGATATAATCTTAACAAACTTCGTTCCCGGGTATCTGCCAGCCAGTTCCTCTAGACAACCCAACAACAATCCACACTCTGCGATACTATCACATTAAACAAGTAAACTAACAAAAGTTCAGCTTTTTCAAGCACGTCAGGCTTAAAAGACAAATCACACAGCTCACGGATATAACAAAAACCATACCCATCTTTGTAGAGACACACAACAACCCAAACTTCAGCAGAAGCTTGCGTAACCTCCCTCACAAAATCAGAGCTAGAGATTGGAGTCACCGATCCATACCTCCTAACTTTAGCAGCTTCTCTCAGCTCCATCAACCTCTTCTTCCTATCAAAACCATCAGAGAACAAAGAAACCCAAGAGCCAAATCTTAGTAAAGTCGTACTCTTTTCTTAATCCAAAACACAATCGAATCGATTAAAAATCAGAGCTTGACAATTACAGATCAGAGAGATTTCGATATGGACAAACCTGTAATCTTCGAGGAATCGATCGTCGTCGAGATCTTTGTCGTCCTCGAGATCCTCAAGCTCCTCCTCTGTCTTCCCATCGAACCAAGCTTTGTCCTTTGGAGCTGAATCCTCGTCTTGCGCCGGAGTATACGCCGGAGGTTTGAACGCCGGAGCCTTCTCCGGGAGATTCCCTAGCTTCCGCTGGATATCGTCCCATTGCGTCGACGTTCCTTCAACATCCTTGTAGACGAAGTGATAATCTGCCATCGAAAAGCTTAAAAGATTATACAGAGAGAGAGAGAGCCTTTGAATCTGTGATCGCAATCTCGTCGATGGTGGCAAAAGACTTTGTCAGAGTCTCACTTGAATGGTTTACTTAAACCGAATAATACCGAGACTATTACTTATCTGATTCACACCGGTTTGATCTGGTTTAGAAAGACGGTATAGTAACCCTCTAGCTTACACAGAAGGTTTTCGCTTTTCTTGAGGGCATATATAGGATCCAGAGATAGCTAAACAAACAAACAATTGTGAATTCTCTTTTCTTGAGAGGGAGCGAAGAAGGCGATCGATTAGGGTTTTTTGTTTTCGTCTATAATCGGAAGTATGAACACGGCGGAGGCTCTGATCGCGTCAATCCAAGGTTTATCAGGGAGTCCCGGCGACTTATCTGCACTCCACAGTATTCTGAGAAAAGCTGAGGACTCGTTCCGAAACAACTCAGATATTCAACTAGCTACACTCGAACAGCTCGATCCTTCGATTCATTCTCTCGGCTACCTCTATCTCCTGTGAGTTTTATTCTACTCTGATATCTTTGGATGTATTGATTTTGTGAATGTGAATTGTGAATTGTTTGATTGTTTTCAAGGGAGGGTCTTACGCGTGGTACAGTGTCCAAGGGGAAAACTCATGGTGTGCTTCTGTTAATGGCTCGGTTCATAAGCTCTTGCGACGCTGGGCAGATTCGTTTAGCGAGCGGAAAGTGTAATCTTTTTCTGCCGTCTCTCTCTCTCTCTGTGTGTTTTAATGTTTAGAGAGATTATATGATGATGATGATGTTGTTGTTTTTGATTCTTGTAGTTGTTACTCTCTGTAAGAGATTCAAAGACAGAGTTTTGGAGCTTGGAGATCCTTTACGAGGGGTGGGGCCACTGGTGTCAGCTGTTCGTAAGGTTCAGGCCTCCGCTAAACGTTTGACTGCTCTGCATCCGGATTGTCTTCAGCTATGTCTGCTGGCGAAGTGCTATAAAGCTGGATTCTCGGTTCTTAGTGATGATATCTTGGAGGTTGACCAGCCTAGAGATTTTTATCTCTATTGCTATTATGGGTAAGCCAGTTTCCCTCCTTGCTTTGTTTGTTTTAATGTGTTAGACCATTAATTGACTTTGTTTAAAAATATGGTTATATTCTCGTCCTTGATGGTTTGATTTTGGTATATGAAAAGTAACTTTCTTGTAATTTACTCTGCACTATTGAAGGGGAATGATATGCATTGGACTGAAGAGATTCCAGAAGGCATCAGAGCTTCTTTACAATGTAACGCATTCTATTTACTTTTTTCACATGTTATGGCCATCATGGATTTTTTCTTTTGGTTTTAGCTCAGATTGATGTACTTGTTTCAGGTTGTTACTGCTCCAATGTATCAGCTCAACGCCATAGCTCTTGAGGCGTACAAAAAGTACATATTGGTGAACCTCATTCACTCTGGCCAGGTAAGACTGTGTTTATATTTCGTCTTTTTGTTGTTTATCTAGTTTTCCGTCGTGGGAGCGATTATATTTTTGCATGGGCCTTATCCATTTGATGTTTTTGAGTAATGTTGGTTCCACTAGCTATATCGTGTGTGCTATTTTCTCTTCAAGCATTGATTCATCTTATGAACGTTATTCTTATATTATTGTCTTGTTTTTACTTTTGCAGTTTAGTGGCAGTCTCCCCAAGTGCGCTTCTACCGTAGCTCAGAGGAATCTCAAGAGCTGGTGTATGGTAAGTTTGAATCGTATTCATTGTACATTTATTATGTACAAGCTTATGATTTGATCGTTCACTCTTTTCTCAGCCTTACTACGAAGTGGGTAATCGTTACAACGATGGGAAGATCAGTGAACTAGAGGCAGTGGTTGTGGCCCGCAGCTCAGAATTTGAAAACGTAAATCTCCCCTAGACACTAGCCTTAAGTTCTCTCTGATATCTGTCTTCCTAGTTTCTATAACAAAATTAATCTTCATTCACCCTATAACGTGCATTGATTAATCTTCATTCATCCTTCTTCTTATCAGGACAATAACCTTGGATTAGTTAAGCAAGCAGTGGCATCCCTTTATAAGCGGAACATTCTGAGATTGACTCAAAAGTACTTGACCTTGTCGCTTCAAGATATAGCCAACATGGTCCAACTTGCTAATGCTAAGGAGGCGGAAACGCATGTGCTCCAGATGGTAGTGTAGTCTGTGTCTCCCACACTTGATTTATGGGAAGCTAGCTATTTGACTATTAACTGTTATATGCAGATCCAGGATGGTCAGATACATGCCCTTATCAACCAGAAAGATGGAATGGTGAGATTCTTGGAGGACCCTGAGCAGTACAAAACCAGTGAGATGATAGAGGTCATGGATTCTGTCATCCAAAGGTATGTCTACGAATCAAGTTCTTTGCTGTCACGAACCAAGTTCTTTGCTGTCACGAACCAAGTCCGTTGCTACTGTTTGGATTGTTTTGCCCAGAGTAGAGTGCTAGAGTCAAACAAACGCTGTGTATGTGTTTATGTGATGTTTCAGGACAATTGGGCTGTCGAAGAATCTATTAGTCATGGATGAGAACTTGTCATGTGATCCTTTATACTTGGGAAAGGTAACTTTAATGCCATGTTTCATAGACTCCTATGTCCTGTCCTGGAACCTTTAGTTCTCAGACTAAACCGTTGACAACTTTTTTTATCTCAGGTTGGAAGGGAAAGGCAAAAGTACGAGTTCGGAGACGATTTTGATTCTGTCCCTCAGAAGTTCTCCATGTAAACAGCGAAATAGCCTGAAGGATCAAAACTTGACTCAAAGACAACTCTAGTTATGAGAACCTGGACAACTTTCTTTTGATTTCTTTGTTCTTTTCGTTGGTTTATGAAGTTTTATATATTGTTCTCACAATGGCCAACAAGCAGAGAAGAGCAGATCTTTATCATTACTTAAAATTTGCGTTGTTTTAACAAAAAAAAAAAGTCCATGAGACGGTAATCGCAATCCTTGTCGCCTCGATAAAGTTTCAAACTCCGCGTCGTTTTGGTTAATCTGATAGACTGTCACGTCGTTATGGTTTGGGCTAGTTCGAGGCCCAATAACACCAACCGCAAAGTAGAATTACATTTTAAAATAATTTTTAACGTCGGGTCATCTCCCTTTCGCTTTCAACCTGATTTCCCTCTCTTATCCTCCTCAATAAAAAAAAATATCTGAGAAAATTAAGAACGGAGCAAAATCCTCAGACTCGCCGCCGGAGAATCTTTGTGCTTTCCAAAGAATCGGAACATAGAGAACCGCTGATTTTGATGGAAGGGGTCATCACATGCTTTCACCCCAAATGCGCCTCTCTTCCGATTCGTTTATCCCCACTTTTTAGGGTTTCTTCACTCTCTCAGTTGAGGAACAGCCGTAATTCATCACTCTCTTCATCGCGATCGATTACTCAGAGGAGGAGCTTGTGCGTTTCATCTTCGAGCTCAGATACTTTAGTCGCGGGCGGCTCACCCAAGGAAAACGAGAGGCAGAGCAAAGTATCGAGCAGGAAGGAAGGAGATGACTCGCATGATTTGAAGTATTGGTTGGATAAGAATGGTTTGCCACCTTGCAAAGTATTGCTCAAAGAGAGACCCGCTCATGATCAAACCCATAAACCCATTCATTATGTTGCTGCTAGCGAGGATCTTCAGGTGCTTTTTTGACTTTTCAATTACAGAATCTGTTCGATAAAATTCGATCGTTGATGGTAAACTTGTCTTAATTCCAATTACAGAAGGGTGACGTGGCGTTTTCAGTTCCGGACTCTTTGGTGGTCACACTTGAGAGAGTGTTGGGAAACGAGACTATTGGTATAATGCCATTTACTTCACCAAGTTTGAAGCTTTTTTTTTGTAGCCATAAACCTCTGTTTTTTTTTTTATCTTTCGTACAGCCGAACTGTTGACGACGAACAAGTTGTCTGAACTTGCTTGCCTAGCTTTGTATTTGATGTATGAGAAGAAACAAGGGAAGAAATCAGTTTGGTATCCTTATATAAGAGAACTCGATCGTCAAAGAGGCAGAGGTCAGTTAGATGTGGAGTCTCCGTTGCTGTGGTCAGAGGCTGAGTTAGAGTACCTAACTGGCAGCCCAACCAAGGTATTGCAATTAGTAAATGGATGACATGTGATGTGAATTAGTCTAGTTGGTTGATCTTCGTTAACGTGGTCCAGGCCGAAGTTCTTGAGAGGGCTGAGGGGATCAAAAGAGAATACTCGGAGCTTGACACTGTCTGGTTTATGGCTGGATCTTTGTTTCAGGTCTTTGACTACTATATCTGCAATTTAAAGCATCAACTTCTTGTTTTTATGTGGAGTGTATTTACATCAAGTGGTTTGTGTTTCTTTTTTTGCAGCAATACCCATTTGACATACCAACTGAAGCTTTTAGTTTTGAGATTTTTAAACAAGCGTTTGCTGCCGTTCAGTCCTGTGTCGTGCATCTACAAGTAATATTGGACTCTCTTTTGGATTTTTTTTTCCCATTCACAATTCATATATATCCTTCCGGTGGTTGAAAGAATACATACAGTTAATTCTAATCTATGGTCTTAGTTCCGTTATTCTATAAGATGAATCTACATTTCAGCTTGCAACTCATCAACTAAGCTAATCAAAAGTTACTTCTGCTAATTTAGATTTGTGTGCTTATTCCTGTTCTCAGAATGTCAGTTTGGCTCGTCGGTTTGCTTTGGTTCCTCTTGGTCCTCCCTTGTTGGCATACTGTTCCAACTGCAAGGCAATGCTTACTGCTGTTGATGGTGCTGTTCAACTCGTGGTAGATAGGCCATATAAGGCGGGTGATCCTATAGTTGTCTGGTGCGTCTGTGACCCATATTGCTCTTGCTTTCTGATTTTATCTTTTTTTCTTACTTTTGTGTGTTCATCCTTCTTTTCAAGGTGTGGGCCACAACCTAATGCGAAACTGCTTCTGAACTACGGATTCATTGATGAAGATAACCCTTACGATAGAATAATCGTTGAGGTATTTACGAAACTTTGGTGCCTTACTGTAAACTACAATGTAGTTTTCATGTGATTCTCTTATAAGTCGTATCTTGCAATCCAGGCAGCGCTGAGCACCGATGATCCTCAATATCAGGACAAGAGATTGGTCGCTCAAAGGAACGGAAAATTATCCCAGCAAGTTTTCCAGGTGTGAACTTGTGACATTCCCGTTTCAACAGACTACTTTGAGATGTTTTGCCTTATTTTCGTTTTGTTTTGGCATCAACATCAGGTTCGTGTGGGAAAAGAAAAAGAAGCTGTTCAAGATATGCTTCCCTACCTGCGACTGGGTTACATGTCTGATCCTGCTGAAATGCAATCAGTTATTTCTTCTCAAGGTCCAGTTTGTTCAGTAAGTATTGTCTAAGTAATCTTTGATATCCCCTAGATTGTATCAAATGTTTACGCTCGACCTGTGAGGCCTCTATTGTTACAATTCTATACCTGAAGCTACTTGTAAAGGGTTTAACTCTCAGTCTCTTTTTGTAGATGAGTCCTTGCATGGAAAGAGCGGTTCTAGACCAGCTTGCTGATTACTTCATGAGACGCTTGGCTGGCTACCCTACCACCCTAAAGGAAGATGATGCATTGGTATATTGTTAGACTCTGTTGTTACTTGTTACATATTAAGCATTTTTGTTTTTGGTATTCCTGATTAATGATTACTAATAGAATTGGTACCCAATAGTTGGCAGATCCTAGTTTGAATCCTAGGAAACGAGTTGCCACACGGCTTGTCCGACTGGAGAAGAAAATGCTAGCTGCATGCCTTGTGGCAACAGTCGATTTGTTAAACGAGTTGCCCGATACAACCATCTCTCCATGCCCAGCACCCTATGCTCCCTCCTTGAAATAAATAAAAAGGCACTAACTCATATCTGTCCTATCTTTTTCAAATACTTAGCTAACTTTTTCTGACCTTCTAAGACAATGTTTTAGTGTTGCGGGGCGGCAATTGGTGGTACATGGCAGGAGTATTTTTTGGTCTGTGGTCGTCGCTTAACTAATGTAAGTTTTATGTGTATAGATTCCTGGCATATTTTTTGGTGGTACATGGCAGGAGTATACCTCCAGATCTGATCCTAGTGCTCGAAAAAAAATAAATACAAACTTTCCTTGAAGATATTATATAAATTGTATAGATTCTAGTTGAGATTAGTTTTTGTGTGTTTCTCTGATGCTATGTATATGTTGTTTAAATGATGTTTCTGAACCCATAAGTTGATTTTTATGTTTCTAAATGCATTGCAATTGCAGGTAGTAAGCTACTAGGAGTGTATCTCTGGGTTGCCACGCAAATGTTCCACCTTTGATCTTACTTTCTCTTGCAACAGTTAAGCATTGTCGAAATCCTGCGAGTGTAATTACAGAGATTACCCTTGAAAATCACAATTATTCTGTTTGTGATTTAGAATTTTAGTAATACTTTACTCTATTCAAAAATAATTAAATAAAATTGGGCTTCTGTCTTCAGAGACTTCGGAGAAGGCCCAAGCCCATTAGAACAGAAAAACGTGAGAACCATAATTCATAACACATGTCTTGTCCTAACTCGACGAAGCTACTCAAATCAACATTACCAGATTACTTTTCCTCGTACATTCTTCTCCTTCAGTTTCAGCTAGGGTTGAGATTCCGATCTCTCTCAATGTCAATCACCATCGGAGAAACCTCCGTCCCAGACCTCCCACTCTTCTTCACCATGTTCCTAATCATCTACCTCATCGCCTACCTCCTCGTCTTCCGCAACTGGAAACCACAAATCCGCCCCGAAGCTTCGAGCTGTCTGATCTCAATCTTCCACGGAACTCCCGCAGTCTTCCTAGCCTCACGCGCCCTCTTCTCCTCTTCCTCCTTCTCCTTCTCCTCCGCCAACACCGCCTCACAGAACACCGTCCTCGATTTCAGCGTCGCCTACTTCCTCACCGATCTCCTCCACTACATCGTCTTCTACCCCAGCGACGTCCTCTTCATCGGCCACCACCTAGCCACCCTCTTCGTCTTCCTCACCTGCCGCTTCCTCGTCTCCCACGGCGCCTGCGCCATCCTAGGCCTCCTGATCCTCGCCGAAGTCACCAGCGCGTGTCAGAACGCGTGGACACTAGCCGCAGCGAGGAAGAGCGATCCTGAGTCTAGATTAGCCGTCAAAGTGTACGATCTCTTGTCACCTCCGTTTTATGCATACTACAGTATCGTTAGAGGAGTGTTGGGACCTTTGTTCTTTGGGAAGATGGTTGCTTCTTATGCAAGAGGGGAAGCTGAGGGAGTGATACCTAACTGGTTGTGGGTTTCTTGGGCTGTTGTTGTTGGGACTGCTATTACTGTTAGTATACTTTGGATTTGGAATCTGTGGATAGAATTGTTTAGGGAAAGGAAGGCTAAATTAGGACAAGAGGACAAGAAGGTTAGATAGTTTTTGTCCTATGATCAATTGTTTTTGGCTTTACTTATTCCATGTACTATTATAGTTAATAAATGGTTTGCTTTTTGGATGAGAAGCATATATGTGCAAATGCACTTTTGAATTCATGTGTGTGATTACATTCTCTCTGTATGGTTCAGAAGTTTGTGATATTCATTGGTCTTTGTCAAGTTTCTTTTTTTGCTACATGTCTTTTGGTTTCTTGATATTGCTGAGATTTTGTGACTGTGCAAGACGCAGAGGGTAGGGGTATTTGAATAGGGTTTGCTTTATAAGTGTGCCATTCTTGGTGGTTTATAATATGAGCTAGTAGTTTCTGTTTTCTCTGTTGAATACACTTGGCCTCTGTGTTTATTTGTTCTGTCTAACAAATAATATAGAGTCTTGATTTTATAATTTTATAGTTCACCAATATCGACCAATTTTTTTGGAACGTTTCAAGGAGTTGTTTTTTCTCTCTCAAACTTTTGGCAACATCCTCACATTGATATCAACACTGAATAAACTATCATCCATGTTAACTCCTTAAGCTAATGGGATGGTCAAACAATTATGTTATGACTAATTCAAGGTAGCATTCTTTATTACATTTCAAAGTTTAATTTAATAAAGATTCCAACTACGAAAGTTAAATGAAAGATCTCGCTTATATAACCAAGATTTCCATAAATTAAAATGAACTATATGTAGCGCTGTCTTTATAGTTTATGGTCTAAGAGCATTTCCATTGCTATTTTCACTTCTATAATAGCAATTAGAAGTAAAATTGTTCCAACCCACCTTTATTTCTTCTTCTATAATAGAGATTTCTATTTTTATCTCTATTTATAGAGGAAGAAGTAGCATTACTCTATTTTTTGCTCTATATTGTTGAGATCTCTATTTTAGAAAAATACATTGGAGCAAAACACATTTCTATTATAGAGTTCCTATAAAATAGAGGTAAAAATAGAGAAATACATTGGAGATGGTCTAATATGTTTATGATTGGAAACATAACGAAGTGTCAATCTCTATGATTTAGTTTCTGGAATCTCATTTAATAGTTTCAATTTACAAAAAAAAAAAAAGAAGATATATATACACGCACGCAAAGAAAAAAGCTTTTAGCGGTTTGTACGTCTCTAGAACGTACATATCTCAAAAGCGAGACACAACTCTTCCGTATACGGTAAATGCGGCACAGGTGATTATTGTCTCCTCTTATTACACACCAACAGCAAATGACACTTTGTCCACAATCTAATGTCTCTTCCTCTCCACCTTCTTCTTCTTCGTCATCATTTGATTTATAGAAAGGCTTGATCAATTTTGACTCTTTTGCACCCCCCGAAGTTTCGATCCCAGTCTCCTTAATTATTCTGAAAATCTCCAGACTCTGTTAATTTCAACTTAATAGATGTGATCTCTCTCTCTCTTTCATCAAACTCTATAGAGAGAGAAATGCCAAGCGTAGCAGTGAAACTCTATAGCGTCTTCTTCAAGCTACTTCTCAAACACCGTCTCCAGAATCTCATCTCAGCTTCACCCGACGCGGATCCCTTCGGCGTCTCCACCCGACCCGATGAATCCGTCGCCGCCGCTAACCCTTCCTTCACCGACGGCGTCGCCACCAAAGACATCCACATCGATCCGATGACGTCACTCTCCGTGCGCATCTTCCTCCCCGAATCTGCTCTCTCCCCCTCCGACCTACGCCGCCGCGGAGACGATGACGACGATTCTCACTCTCACCGCCACAATCCCAGATCCGATCGGAGGAGACACAGCCACGTCATCATCCCTCTCAACCAGACCTCTCCGGAGAGGAGGAACGAGTCTCGTCGGAGGAGCTACGGATGCAGCGACGAGTCTTACGGAGGATACGCGCCGTCTCCTAAGAGGAGCTCCCGGAAATTGCCGGTGATGTTGCAGTTTCACGGCGGAGGTTGGGTCGCCGGAGGTTGTGACTCGGCGGCTAACGACTTCTTTTGCCGGAGGATAGCTAAAGTGTGCGATGTGATTGTGTTGGCGGTTGGATACAGGCTTGCTCCTGAGAATCGGTATCCTGCTGCGTTTGAGGATGGAGTTAAAGTGCTGAACTGGCTTGGGAAGCAAGCTAACTTAGCTGATTGTTGTAAGTCTTTGGGTAATAACAGACATGTTAATGGTGTTGAGTTGAAGAAATTGAATGTTCAGGGACACATTGTTGATGCTTTTGGTGCTTCTATGGTTGAGCCTTGGCTCGCAGCTCACGCTGATCCTTCCAGGTTTGTGTTTGTAATCTTGCATGATTGTTGCTCATGGACACAATGCAGATGCTTTTGGAGATTGATGCTTGTTTTGCGGCAGTTCTAATAGTAACAAAAACATATACGTAGGTATATTATATATAGAGATTTTTGTTATTATTAACGGTGGTGCGGTCGTTGTTACAGTTTTGAGTTGATTTGTGGAGAATTAGTAACAAAGTCATGGTTCTGTGTAGAACTAGTTAGATAAAGCTTAACTTCTGTTGCTTTCAATCACACAACAAGAGCTGTTTCTGTTTCTCACAACTTGCTGCTCATATGACTTTTAACACAGATGTGTTCTTTTGGGAGTGAGCTGTGGTGGGAACATAGCAGACTACGTAGCTCGGAAAGCAGTGGAAGCTGGGAAACTTCTAGAACCTGTTAAAGTCGTTGCACAGGTTCTAATGTACCCTTTCTTCACCGGGAACAACCCAACGCAGTCCGAGATAAAGCTAGCGAACTCTTACTTCTACGATAAGTCCGTCTCTGCTCTCGCCTGGAAACTCTTCTTACCGGAGAAAGAGTTCGACTTTGACCACCCGGCAGCAAACCCACTCGCTCATAACCGGAGCGGACCGCCTCTGAAGCTGATGCCTCCGACGCTTACGGTAGTGGCGGAGCATGACTGGATGAAAGATCGAGCCATTGCTTATGCAGAGGAGCTTAGGAAGGTAAACGTAGATTCTCCGGTTTTGGAATACAAAGACGCGGTTCATGAGTTTGCAACGCTTGATATGCTTCTCAGGACTCCTCAGGCACAGGCCTGTGCCGAAGATATTGCTATTTGGGTCAAGAAATACATTTCACTACGCGGCCACGAGTTCTCTTACTAAGATTTTTACCCTGTTACTCATTATCTTCATTTTTGTATGTAGTAAAGATTTTGTGATTAGGACCAGAGACGATTCAAGATTTTGAGAGTCTTCGGTTTAATGATGTATTCATATGTACGTATTCTGACTAAACCATCTTGGTGCGGATCAGGTTTGTTCTTGGTTTGACAGCAACGTCTTGGAGCTTATCAACTTAGAGACCTTAGAAACACTATAAAACATCTATTGGAACGGGATTGAACTGAAAGTTTTACGTGAATAAGCCAAAGATAATCACGATTCAAACCAAGTCTCAGGGATTACACATATCACATTTAAACAAGGAAACTAGACAAAGTAACGGAGTATTACAAAACAAGAAGATGGTTACTTGGAAACTTTCTTCTTGCCAGCAATTGCGATCTTCTTCCCCTTAAGAGTCCTGCAGTTGTTCTTGGTTCTCTGTCCACGACACGGCAAGCCTTGGATGTGCCTTACACCACGGTAACACTGAATCTCCTTCAACCTCTTGATAGCAAGCGCATTGAATCTCCTCTGCACAAGAGATGATGATTAAGAGACAAGCCATTTGTTGGCGAAAGCAAAGAGAAAGCAAAGAGAGAGTAGTACCAGATCACCCTCGATCATATACTTGGAGACTTCATCACGAAGCACGATGAGCTCTTCCTCAGCCATGTCTTTGGTGATCTTGTTCTCCATCTGGAGATCAACGAGTATCTGACGAGCCCTGGTTCGGCCAATGCCGTGAATGTACTGAAGAGAGTATTCAATCCTCTTGTTACTCGGAATCTCCACACCTCCAACACGAGCACATCTGATGCTTAAACTCTTCTGCTTCTTCATTTACAACACACAAAGGAATCAAAAGTTGAGAACTTTTAATTACAACAAATCATACGCACGAGAGAGGAAGAGAGATAGTCTTTGAGAAGTTATTTACACTGGGAGCGTTTGAAGCTGGGAGAGCAAGAGTGTTGCGAGTGAGAGGATTCGATTTCGTCCAGTTGCAAATGAGTGAGAGCGAGTTCGCTACGGGCATCGCAACCATCTGCGCCATTTTTTTTCTACTGTATCCCTGCGAACGAAGAAGATGAGCCGAACGGATAAGGCGATACGTCGCGTCTCTGTTGGGCTCTGTCAAAGTAATTTATTAAATGGATTTCTTTTATTGGGCTTTTTACGAGCTCATTACTGTACCGTGAGGCCCATGGTTTCACACCCAATTTTCTGCGTTTCCATTACAATTTGTTTAATTTTCTGTGTACTTTTTTTTTTAACGAGAAAGAGTGTTGGAGATGGAGAGATTGTACAAAACGGTACATGGATGAATGAAAAGTCAACAGGAGAAAAACACGCATGAATGCGCACCCTTTCTTTTGTTGTTGACTAATCCACATTCTTCTAGGCAGTAGTGCCTCAGGTTAATGCATGTTTTGTTTGGCCAAAACCCCATTCCATATCATTTTAACTGTGGATAACTATATATTTATTCGAAATGTATATTTTAAGTGAATAAAAGCTAACCTGCTAACAATATTTCTCAAAAAATATTTAAGCTAACATGCTTAAACGAGCCAATGGTAGTACAAGAAAAAAAAAAGAGATCGTACAGAGTACTAATCAACCAAATGGTTGAAGTCCTAGACGATGGTAATTATTCTAGTAATATATCCATAGCTCACGACTAATACATACGACAAGGAAAAAGAAGCTGACACGTGACACTAATCAAGCAAGGCGATCAAGGTATTCCGTGATAAATAGAGAAAAATGTGACAACATACAATAGAACACCGCACTCAAGTTAATCACAGAAAAAAATGCATTACAATATTTGAAGAAACAAAGGACAGGGAAAAAAACATGCAAAGATAAGCTCGGAGCAAACGATCGGAAGATAAACGCAACACACATTTTAGAAGAGGAAAGACAAGACACCGATCGACGCAGTGACGATCAGCGACGGAAATGCGGAGAAAGTGGCAGCACTTGGAGCCGGAGCTGGAGCCGAAGCATGGGGTGCCGGAGCATGTGCGTGATCGTGGTCATGTTTATGTGGCCCCGGAGCATGAGCGTGGTCATGATCGTGGTCATCTTTATGTGGCGCCGGAGCATGAGCGTGGTCATGGTCGTGGTCATCATCGTGGTCATCATCGTGGTCATTTTCATGTGGTGCCGGAGAAGGAGCATGGGGTGCATGTGGCGCTGGAGCCTTAGCCGGACCATGGTCGTGTCCGTCGTCAGACTCCGCATGCATGACCATCACTGCCAAGACAATGCAGACGAAGGCAACGCGACTCAAATAACTTCTTGGTGCCATTTGATATTTTCTTACTATTTTGATCTCTTTCTTTTTTTGTTCAATGTAGGACCTATCAACGAAGAGGGCTGGGTTTATATATAGAGTTTTTCCATAAAAATGTTTTAAAAGTCAATACATAAGAGTGCACCTAAACGGCATGATAATTGATGAGTAACAAATTTCTATTTGGTTTAGGAATTTCCTAAACCATATAAAAATCATACTCCAATAAAGGTGCAGTACGGTCTTTTGAGTTTGGTCTTGAAATGGTCCGACTACACTGACAAATTAAATAATTAAGATATTTTCATTATTGTTTACTTATGAAATATCTGTGGTACCAAAATTTGACTTGAACGGTGAATTAAAATTGGTCCGTCCGGCCTGTTATCTTTCCATTCACAACATCATGTGGTCATTAGGTCGTTATCATTACATTAGACATTTGAAAATGAAAAATTCTAAACGAGACAGGATGTGAACATTAGTCATTAGGTCGTTATCATTACACTAGAACTTTAAGTGAACACCCATTTAGAGGTCCATTTATAATAAGGAACAGTTGTTACTTCGTCCCCTAACCAAGAACTGACAAACAAGATCGAACCCTATAGCACATTTAAAACCACATATATTCAGTTACAAGAACCATTGAGAAATTAAGACAATGGGAGCTTTGTAGCTGGCCGAGCAAGAGAGAGAGATTCAGAGACTGAGAGAGGATTAAGTTTTATCCAATTGCAAATGTGTGAGAGCGAGCGCTACGGCCATGACAACCATCTGCGCGCTATTTTCAAGAAGTATATGGTCATCACATTATCAGAAGAATGAGGTATAAATGATTATTTGTACGTGATTGTAGTTAACTTAAAAGTAACTCCAATAATTTTTACTTAACGGTTTAAAACATATCTGAAATTATATATGGGCGCTTGTATAGTCTACTGTTAATCACGCCATGTGGCCTGTATCAAGATAACTTGTTAGATAAATCATTTATAAATATTAGAATGCTAATTATTCGACATTTTTTCTATAATAAACGAATAGGTTGCCCTAAAAATCATTCGATGAGTGACACATAAGCTATTTTTTAGTATTTTATCTGTCCGTCTTCTCAACTAATATATATATAAACCACGGTGCAAAAGAGTCGGATTGTATAAAAAATGGTTAGTGGAGAGATGCAATGTCAATGGAGAAGAGCATGTTTTCAAATTATTGAGGTTGGCATTGATAAAAAGAAAACTAAACAGAACAAACTATTGAGATTGTCTTTAGCTTCGTTGTCATTAATTGTATGTTTCTAATGTATTTACTAGCTGTCGGCTTCTATTCATTTTGCAAATCTAATTCAATGGAGTTGTACTTTGTAGTTGGTTGCAAAGTACTACAACATTCTGGTCATCCGTTTATATTATATATATATACGCATATATACAGTTGTTTGAGTTTCTTTTTCTCTTAATAAAGTTTCTGAAAGATCAGATGGATACCAAATATCTTAGACAAAGGAAACTTCCAAACAACGTAACTTGTTTATTAAGAATTTCGTAGCTGATCACACGTGATCACCCTACTTCGTTTTACACAACGTCACATCTGACTTGACACGAATTATAATGCGGCTCGGTCAGAGGATTTGTGTCAAAGGAGGAAAATATGATACAAAACCATAAAATGAGAAATGATTTAAAATAGGTTTTATTATGATAGCAATAATCAGAGTCTTTCGAGATACAAGAAACGAGGATGAAATGGAAGAAAATAAAAGAAAAAAAACTCCGAGAGAAAACAATAAATTGGTAAATAGAAACACATCTTAGAAGACGAAAGACAAGGCACCCACCAATGCGGTGGTGATGAGCTGAGGATAGGCGGAGAAAGTGGCAGCACTTGGTGCCGGAGCATGAGCCTTGGGATCATGGGACGATGGAGACTTAGCCGGACCATGGTTGATCCCGTTATGCGACTCAGCGGTCATGACCAACACAGCCAAGACAATGCAGACGAAGGCAAAGCGGATCAAAAAACTTCTTGCTGCCATTTTGATTCCTCTCCTTCTTATTCAGTTTCTTTCTTTTGCTTTTCTCTGAGGGATATATCAATAAACGGGTTCTGAATATAGATATAGAGAGAGATCGGGTTGTTTATAAAACATTGTTAGTAAATTTTAAAGTCTACGCATGAGAATGTGCCTTGGTGTAGAAACAATCATTAAGTCGTTATCATTACATGTTGTTCCGCTTTAGACTTTTTTTTTAAAAATAGAAAAAAAGGACAGAGATGTGTACATCAGTACATGTTGTGGTGTTTGCATAGTGGACACCTATTTGAGATTTTATATGCACTGGAACTAGGCTAATTACTTCGTCGTCACCACGAGGAACGTGACTTCATCAGACCAAATTGTCCCGGTTTGATTACGGATTAATCCGGTTTGTTTTTTGCTCAAAGTTTTGTATGAAGTATAGATTTAGTATTGGTTCTGGTTAAGTTTCATCACTTCGTGTCTTTGATTTTAGGCCCTTGATTTTTATCATAAATCCAAGTTAATGGATATACGGGATTGAGTTGGACCTTATGGGCTAGAAACTTAAGTCGATCTTTTTGCCGAAGGTCCTATTTTTTTTAACAACTCGCCAAAGGTCCTTCATGTATTTTATACTCTACATTGTCCAAAGTTTAATTCAGTTCAGAATCAGTGAACCAGAACAAAGTCGAATATTTGGTAGCTGCAAGTTTCTTTTCGTCAAGATTATGATGAAGCACACAAAAGATACATATATATATAATTATGATATTCAGTACTGTTATTTTGACTACGATCGTATAGAAGCATATATACTAACACAAACAGTATTGTACTAATGTAAGATTTACGGAATAGAAACCTCCATTCTATATACGTCGATGATCGATAAAATTCTAACTTATATTGACGTCATATACTCCAATATATAATAGCCCACGAGGACCTAGTTTTATATAGTAGTTTAATGCAAATTGAATGTTCACATAACATATTAAGTATTCAATGAACAAAAAAACTAATACAATTTGGATACATTAGATGGTTTTTTCTTTTATATAATATTTGGCATTTGGATTGGCACCTAAAGATTTTAATAGACTATGACATATTCAGAATACTTCTTAAGTAGAAAGTTTGCTAAATGTTTGATCCATATTGAGTATATGCATATGATTTTAAGTACCTTGAGAATATTCCTTCTTGATTAGTATCTTAATGCAAATTGTTCCTCTTAATTACTTTGTTCTTGTGCAACTTGTATTTGTATGATCTATATAAGGTGAAATAAGAATAATACTTTGGTTAAAAAAAGAATAATACTTAACATAATGTGATAATGATTTTTTAGCAAATGAAAAATACCAATTCCAAACTAATTTATGGTGATATATAGACTTCAGTATTTCGTTTTCTCCTTTTTTCTTTCTAAAAAGACTTTCTATATCTAAATTGCAGTGACACGATCGAGTATATGGTATGACTTTTGCAGTCATATAGTTTAGGAAAGTAATAGAGAATTAGTGAGAGATTTAAGTTACGTTTAAGCTGAACTTTATAAGACAGAGAGAATAAGAAGAAATGGTAGAAAGTGATGAAATGCACCCATTAAACCTGAAGAGATTGTTTAGCCACGACCAACTTGTTTTTGTTCCTTGTTTTCTTCGATCTCTAATAACCCAAATCATTTTTATTTTAGCGTTGAATTTCGATTAAATTTTCAATAATATATTTTGAATAGTAATTATATCTCATGTTTTTTTATAAGTTTCTCTATAATATGATTCGTCCGAAAGTATTTGACGATGTTGAAAAACAATGACTCATAGCAGTGTAATTTAGTGCAATCTAATAAATAGTAACGCAGACTCGCTAATATATTTTATATTGACCGGCCTTTTAAAGAGCGGATATTTTTTTTACATATACATTTATTAATAACTAAAATTTTATGTATGATTTTATGCGTTTAATATTTATACATGGTTTATGTTTGTATTGACTTACATTATTTATTCAAATTATTTTTCGATATAGGCCGTAAAAACAATAATCGTAATTCAAAATACATTTGCCGTTACAAGCACTTTGTACGTATTATTGAATAACCTATTATTTAAATTGGAGAACTTTAAGATATATTTTAGTTTTAAAGTTTTATATGATTTCATTGGGTATTAAGAGCCGATTAAACCCATAAAAAAATATGAATCGAACCAAATTTATTAATATCTAAATGATATTTAAATCACTACCTCCAAAAAAACCTGAATAAACTTAAACCAAAAACCGAATGAGTACCTGGAAGAATATATATATTGTAAGAGTTATTAATAGTTTTCATTAAAACATAAAAACTACTTCCAGATTGAAGAATATTCTATATGCAATACATATTGGCGATTTTCATCAAATAAACTGTTTACATATTATATTCTTATAAAATAATATAATAAATTAATTATTAAACCGACTAATCTCAAACGTTAAGTCAATTATGTGTTATTAAAAAAAAGTAGATTGTAATGCTATGCTAAATATTATTAAGTACTTTTCAAAAAAAATTGGTGAAAAAATAAAATATAGGTTTTAATAAAACACATTAGAACCTTAGTTAAAATAAAATAATTTGACATAAACCGTCACTAACATATGTGTTCTTTTCTTACAACAATATGCTATTAGCCTAAAAAACCACTAATATGTGTGCTCTATTTACCTATATTATTATTATATCAAGTGGTAATATCAAGATACGATCATGATTCATTTTATTTCCCTATGTTATTAATCCTATATATAGCCATCAACTAATAATTAACTGAGAAAAGTGGGTCTCTAGAATTGTGGAATTAAAATGAAACTATCAACTAAAAATCAATTGAGAGAAGTGGATCTCTAGAATTACGGAATTAAAATGGAGGCTAATATTTTTAAAAGGTAGTGTTTAGACGGTAGTAAAAGATGGTTACGTAATTAATATATTAGATAATCATTTAGATGCAATTATAAAATATTTTGGACTGATCACTTAACAATAGGTCATGGTCATGTTTACTATAATATAGATTAAACGGTGGGTTTATCTTTTAATATGTATGTAAATGATTAACTTTACTAACTACTAGCTCTTTTTAGTATTTTTGGTCACAGATTATTAATTTTTTTGTTTGTACATTTACAACAAATTTAAATCCTTTCTTAACATTTAGACCCAAAAAACAAATTTAAATCTTTCCTAACATTTATTTTTTACTTTTGGAATAATTTTGACTAAATGAGTTACGTTAATTCAATTTAAAATAATTAAATGTCACATATTAAATATGGTAAGCGAGCATGAAATTGACTTTCTTTATTAAGCAAGTTGCCTAATCATGAAAAGCAAACTAACATACGATGACTTAAAAAGTGGAGTCCTCAAAGGTTCATAACAACTATATACAAAATATTTTACAAACAGAATAATGCAAAAATAAAAAGATGCTTTGGTGACAGAATAAGCACAACGCTTTGAAGAAGGGGACCGATACATCCAAACAAATCTCAAATCGTTTTATTGTAACCAAAATATTATATACTTAGTTAATTCCTTTAGTTGCCATTTAAAGTAATCATATATTATTTATACATAAACTCAACAATAAGAACTTCACAATAAAGCAAACACATAATATAACTTTCTAAAAAAATATTTGTTATCTTTTTTAATACTCGGAAAATCTCAACCGATATCCCAATTATTTTAAACATTGCTTTAGCGCAAACTTTGATAATTAATTAATCACAAGTTAAAAAGAAGTTTGTCGACAAGCTCATATTATTCTAAAACAACCTCACTAACTCTTTGTTTAAGCGTCTCGGCAATCATTATTTACTGCCTCTCTTATTAGTGTTATGCTTTAAATTTGGATTACTTGTCTTTTAGTCTGTAAGTGACCTGTCAAAAGAGAGAATATTTGCTATTCCCAACTCACCTCTTATTATTTATACGCATGCCCACTACATGATTCGAAGCTCTCTTCTTTATACTTTTGGCTAACTCATCAAGCTCTCTCTATTTGATTAATGTCATTAAGTAGAGCTTACTTATTACAAAAATGGGGAGAAAACCTTGCTGCGAAAAAATTGGACTGAAAAGAGGTCCATGGACTATAGAAGAAGATCATAGACTGATGAACTTCATTCTTAACAATGGCATCCATTGCTGGAGAGTCGTCCCCAAACTTGCAGGTATACTTCTTTATTTGTCCATACACATATTTATCATCATGGTAATTATGATTTTGTTATGTTATTGCATTTTATGTTCTCCTGGGGGTTGAATTAGTCTTTACATGTGCATGAAGGTTTGCTGAGATGTGGGAAGAGCTGTAGATTGAGATGGATTAATTATCTGAGACCTGATCTCAAGAGAGGTGGTTTCACTGATGCTGAAGAAGATCGAATTATGGAACTTCACTCTCAACTTGGCAATCGGTACCGTACGATATTCAATTATTTTCTTTTTGGTTAAAAGATAATTCACTTTCGTATAATTGCTTTAGCTTGTATCAGATTAGTTTTTTTTTTTAAATGAACCTCTCGCCATATGTTGCCCTGTAAGGATTTAGGTCCTATATGTTTCATTCAACTTCCTTCACTTCATTTATTTCTTTCTTAAATTATGAACTTTTTTTTTCTAAAATAAAAAGCTAAGTTCAAGTGTTCAACATATATAGTCGTGCATGGGAGTGTTTACATGAAGAATCGGTTGTGGAAAGAAGCATAATATATATGAGGATTCATATTTACAAATAGTATAAGTTTGTCCATGTATATCCTTCACGTCGTAAAATCTTTTCTGTTTAGTTACTTGATGAGACTTTGTAATATGCCACTAATAGAATCACATTATATGCTATATAGATGCTATAGCTATGCTTCTTACATATTTTATCAATGACTTGGACGTTGTAGGTGGTCCAAAATTGCCTCACATTTCCCTGGTCGAACGGATAACGAGATAAAGAACCATTGGAATACGAAGATCAAAAAGAAGATGAAACATCTTGGTTTTGATCCGGCTACGCATGAACCAATGAATAATATCGTTGACCAAACCGTATCTAAGCAGATAACAAATCCAAACATGTGTTCAACCATCAAAGAAAGAGAAGAAACCAAGGATCAACCAAAAGATGATGTTATAATAGAAACAACGAAACCATTGATAGCATCCAATAATGATGAAGAACTGCAGACAAAATCCTGCAAACCTCTAAGCTCGGAAGAAGTAGATATCGGATCTCTATTCGCAATGCAAGACAACGAGATATCTATCTCGTCTTCTTCGTTCTCTTCTCTATATAGTAATATTTCAAGAAGTGAATCTGCATCATATCTTGCAGGAGATTCAATCTCTTTAGAGCAATGGGACTTGGATATGACGGACCCGTTGGTGCCTTGGGACCTCTTCGGCAATCTTGATGATACGCTTTTCCTTTATGACAAAATGTGATATAAACATTGTAACATGTCTATAAAATAATTATCGTTAAGTAGTTAGTAGCTTCATTTCATGTATGTAAGATGGAGTATGCATGGCGCGCAATAATGTATTATAATTTGCTCATACAATATGAATCATATATGCATTTTGTCGTAGTAATTGGTTGCTAAATGTAACTTTTAGTTTTATCGGTAAAATGGTAAAAGTCACTATCACCCATTATCGTAGGTCAAATAGTTGTTCGTAGATTATACTTATTTTTCTTTTGGAAAAATTGTTCGTAGTTATTATATATGAAGTTCTACACAAGTCTACTATTTGCAACACTTCCAATAAAAACAGGCAACATGTATATAGCAAACCCAATCCCACCTCCCACATGTGCGAGACAGTAGGTTTTGCTTACATTAATTAATATATGTATTAAAGTGTTTTATAGTTTGGTGAATTAGGTCAATGCGGCCTTCATCTATTAAAAGAAACATTTACGGAAAAAGATGCAGAAGAAACATATAAATAAAACTTGTGAAAATGACTTAAACCATTTTGTTCTCAAGAAAAAAGAAAGAAGGAAAAACTTTATGCCTGTTTGAGAATTAACAACGGGTTCCAAAATAAATTATACCTACCTACTTTCACAAAATTTAAAAACAACTGTACTTACTTCATTCGAAAGCAGGCAAATGATTTATTTTATTTTGTATGAAGGAATTAAGTAATCACATCTAATATAATTATGATGACTATTATTATTTCGCATCAGTAGATTTTGATTTGATCGAACCAAAATAATAAGTTTAAAAATATCTGTTCACACTTTTAGATTATGGTGATCGTAGTTGTTGCGATAAAAGACAATGACGATGATGTTGCTTCCGTCAAATGTTTGGATTCTTGCAATCATTGAATTAATTAGTTACTATATAACTTTGCTATTAGTTTTCCTCAATAAAATGGGTGCGATTAATTTTTTCAACTCCGTGTGTATAAGAATGAAAACAATTTTGTAACAATAGTAAAATTAAGCATGTAAATTTCTGGAAGCTATGTCACATTTTAAGTGTCTTTTTTGTTTTGTTTTAATGTTAAGAAATTTCAAGTGTTATTAGTTTATTGAGATGGTAATTACGAAAACAGTTGTATGGAATCATGCAGAACAAATCTGTGTGTTTCCTTTGAATGTCAAATAACTTCATTAGGTATGTCATAATTTTTTAATGAACTTATGCAACTACCAAATATATGAGCTTCAAAAATATTAAATAAGATTACGAAATTATCATAGTAGTTTACATAAGCAAGCTAATTTTAACCTAAATCTGACAGTGACACCAAGTTACAAGAGATAACGTGAAGCTGAAGAAACACAACCAAATAGCCACTGCAGCCGTAGGAGCTACGGATGTGGTGGTACGGTCATGAGTCACGACCTCGGCGATCATCTTCTGACCTTTTTCGCAGTGACCTGACGTTCCACTTATGAAGTAGTAAGGAACTGAGTGATCAAACATGAACCGGGTCTTGCCCGTATTCGAGTAGAATCTAGGGTGCGACGAATTGCATTGCCTGTAACCTTCCTTGGTCACTTGCATCACTGAATCCTTCTTGTACTTGAATTCTTTTGATCCCATAAAACCAAACGAGCAACAAAGAAAAAAAAATCAAAATATAATGTGAAAACATTAAAACTTTTTAAAGGGTTTAGGATATATATGCATACGAATGGTGTCTCCGACTTCGAACCGTTGACTGGAAGCCCAATCGTTAAGACTTGTTGAAGCATTTGCAGGAGGAATAGCCCAATGGAGTTTGTATTCATTTGAAGAGAAAGAACCTGAAACCATTAAGACAATTACTAGCCTAAGAAACATCTTTCTTGTCTTTTTCCTTTTTACTTTCTTATCCCGAGAGTAAACAACAATGGAGTGAATCTGGTTCTAGGGTTAATACTATACTTTAGGGTCTTTATAAAACATAGAGTCCGGTTGGTTACGAAAAGAGAAAAGTGGGGAGGTAGTGTGGGGGATAAATGTTAGTGGTTGGTTAAGTGCTTTTGATTAAAAATAAAACAAGCGGGAACAGACACTCTGTGTCACGGGATATTTGGAATAACCGGTACATCTAAATTGATTTTGGTCCCGTCCGGTCAGGTACAAGTCATTAGCTCGATCTCAGGCTTTCACAGCTTAATAAGATCACTAATGTAACTTTATCACATAACTCGGGACATTGAATTTATCATGACCGTGTTTTCAGGCATCTTCGCTACAGAACTCACTATACTATTCATTTATCTTGTGATACTGTTACGCTCTCTTCTCTTTGTCTGGTCGAGGATGACCCAAAAGATCATGGTGGAATTTCGCTAAATATTTTTTGTTCATCGAGCTTTTTTCATCTTTCTATATTGGAAAATTTTCAATCTTGTATGGATTTATCCTTTTGTAGGTCTGTTTATATTTTTTGGATTTGTTTTTGTCCGTTTGTGAAATTTTTTTTTTTTTTTTTGACAAGTATGTGAATTTCATTATCATGGCAATGGTAATGACACAGAGGATACAATCAGGTTTTGAAACAAATCCTAATGCATCAAGGATGCTATCTAAAGCAGAGGTCTAAACAAAGCCCCAAAAAAAAGTTAAAAAAGACATTGCAAGACAATAAAGGTTTAGCCATATCCCTAAGGAGATGAGTAAAGCTTAGCTAAGTAGGAGCTTAGTGAAGCCATTTATTTCCAGTTGAGTTTCACGTAGCCTTCGCACCGGACCCTGTGACGAAGAGTGAACATCATAGGAGAAGAACAGCCGGAGAACAATACCAAGGAGCCGCGGATTGTCCCGAAGGCGACCCAAGAGGAGGACAGGCGAAGCGGGGTTGACTAAGTCCCGGTCCGGCCATCAACAACCAATGGAGTCCACTCCAGACGCTGCAATAACTCCAGAAGATGACAAATTGACTTCCCGGAAGTCCTAAACCGAGCAAGAGAAGCGAGCATTGGAAGCGCAGAGATGATACTACCTGAGACAAGCGGAGGTTTAAGCTCTCGACTCCGGTCCCCTCATAGTAGCAAACACTCAAAAAGATTCAGCTTCAGGAACGGGGAAGAGGCAGGACACACGAGAATCATCTCCCTTCTGAAAATACGACGCGGAAACGGAAGTCGTAAGCTTGGCTAAACCAGAACCCAAAGAGAGAAGTCCCAGACGATAGCCTCAAATCGTCGATTCATCACAGATACAAGATCTAGATGGGAAGTTCTACGAAAGCAACGCCTGAAGAGATATGAGAGAAGAAGACGGAGAGACCAAAGAGGGGATGGAGAAGCCAATTAAACCGCAAGAGAGGAGGCAGAGAACACTAAGAGGGGTGGCGACCGACGGCTAGAGAAAGCACCGCCGGCCACCGGAGCAACAAACGGGGAGAAGAGAGTCGCGGCGGAGTGATTTGTGGGAGAAAGAGTTGAGAGAAAACTTTCTCTCTCCTCTCTCTAATTTATTCGTTCCTGATTTTCCATTTTCCACTTGTGATTTTGTGCGGGTTTATCAGGATGTTTGTATTTTTGATGGATTAATAGAATAGTTGCCGATGATAATGCAGACGAGAATATTCTCCTCGGAGATCGAAACCTGATTTTGAACACGTAGACTTAACCGTCCATGTTTATTGGCTCCGTGTATGCTGGCCCAATATGAAAGACGCCCAAAATTACAACTTTGTAATTGTAATTCCCATTGGAGTTAGGAAGCCCTACGTATATAAATCATATACGATTAGAGAGGCTTTAAGTAATAAGTAGTAAGTAGTATTATCATATTAATTTTGTTCAACGACAATAAACAAAACCCTAAGAAACCAGTTAACAACATCAATTATACGAGCTGAAACGATGATAATTGAAGGCGTGAATGGTTCGAGAACGCGATCTATATATTACGGAATAGCTGCATCATCTCTTGGTTGTATAACGCCAATGTTAGTACAAGTCTGGTCACCGCCTCGTTGGGAAGAGATGACTAGTTGGGAAGGCAAGGATATGGTTGTAAGCACGTTTCTTTTGGCAGGATTATTCTTGTTTTACGCTATTCTGGTCATAAGGTCGCTTTGCGTTCCGATTCCGACAATTACTTACCGGATGGGAGAAGCCACGTGGTCGTACGTCACTGTTTACATTATGGTCTTTATGTTCCTACTCTCGCACAAATTACATTCCGTAATGTTTTCTATTTACCTGATTGGAGCGTTCGCGGGAGGCATGGCTGTAAAGCAACTCAATTGGCCGGTTCGAGATGTTTATATCCAACATGTTGTCTTAACTGACCTATTGTGTTGCGTGAGTTGCTATCTTGCTTACCAGCCACATGATGGACCGGCTTTTTACGTCCTAATTGGCTTGGCAACTCTCAGTATCGTTGTTAATCAGATACTGGATAAGGTCCTCCTATCCTCCACTGACGTTGTTCACTGTCCTTCTCGCTTTCGTGATCTGGATGTTTAGGGTTTTGATTTAAAGTTAATTTGTTTTCCTTTTTTCTCCTATTCTTAAAAAAAATATGTGGATTTCTTTTTTCCTTTATTTTGTTACTTTTTCCATATAAAATATGAAGATTTGAAATCTAGTCTCTACGTTTTTATTGGTAAATGATTCAAGTTATTTAAATAATTTTGATACATACGCCACCTAAGCTAAATAGTATAAGAACAGATTAGTTGTCGGCTAATTTTGCACACAACGTGGATTTTCACCTACTAGTATATTATCGCTCGTGTTGCAACAAGAGCTAGTTTTTGCTTGCATTTAAGTTATTCTTTTTGATCAAATTCATAATGTTCTGTTCTTACTAAACTAAACACTGTTAGAAGCAAATTCTGTGTTGGTGTTTGATGGCAATACTTCTAAGTTTTAGGGAAAAGAGATACATATTTGATCAATAAAGTTTATATATAAATACCAACACATAAAATATAACTAGAATACTAAATTTGGTCCATTAAGATCTATTTGTTTTGTAAATATAAATATCTATAATTTTGATAGAATGAAAAAAAAAAGTGAAACTAAAATTAATTTTGAAACCAAAAAAAATATTGAAAATATTTTGTGATTTTGTGATTTTTCTCTATCATTACCTGAGAATTTCAAGGATAAAAGACAAAAACAGATATAAAATAGTCAATTAGGATATAATAGACTCAGAAGATGACAAAAAGACTTGTAAATAGATTTCTAATCTACTATAAGAAAACATATTTGTAAAATTGTTAAACCGTAACAATGAGATTTGTAAATACTTAATTGTCTATATTGAATTCATATATTTACTTATTGTTACCTCGATCATGACGAAGCTATGATCTTATCTTTGTTGAACAACTAAGCATATGAGTATACATAATTACTATCTTCAACTTGAATCATGCAAAAAGAATTAGAAAAAATATATTGAGAAGAAAGTGAATCTGAATAAGGCAAGGTATAAACTTGTTTATATTTTTTTTGCTGCACTCACACAAAAAAAATGAAGAAGAGAAGTACTGTTAGGAAGTAAAAACAGAGATTAAGTTAACTGTTTGAGTTATATTATTTTTTTTTTTGAATAAATGTAAAATTTTATTCAGCAAAAACTTTTTTACATCAAGTGCAAACTATGATTCTAGATATTTACAAAGTCAAAATTGGCATCTAGATAATCATCCAGCTTCTCTGTCTCTTCCAGTTTCTTGGGTCCCAAACCAAGTACTCAGACCCTCTTCAAGATACTTTTGGCCTCTGCCTTTGACCAAGAGCAACTTCAATCTCATAGTTTTGTCCACAAATCTGACCAAACATCCAATGTCTTTCGGTTGTTCACCATGACGTCTTGCATTACGTTCTCTCCACACTGAATGCATTGTTGCTTGGAGAACATACCGAAATAAAAAAACCTTTGTTTTGCTCAGATGTGGCTGCAGTAGGAGGAGCTTCAGCACACTCCAGTCTGTGGTGAATTTCTCAGCCATCAGACCCCCAGCCAATTTCTTCCAGATCTCCCCCGAATATTGACAGCCAAAGAACAAATGGTCGCATGATTCTTCCTCCTCATTACATAAGACACAAATGGGGCTGATAGGGTTGTTCCAGAGTTGCATTTTAAACCGATAGAAATCATATAAATGGTAGTATGATTGGAGGTTATAGATGACACAATTCATCTAAATTTTGAACGTGCTACGGAAATAGTAGGGATTTAGATTTTGGTTTCGAAAATAAAATCGATTCTCAAGTTTTGTTTCCGTAAAACATGACTATGTGTCATAATTCTGTTTTTCTTAAATATTTTTTTTAAAAAATGAAACATAAGCCACATGTCAAAATGATATTGGTTGAGTGACTTTTGTTTTTATACATAAGAGATTTCAAAGAAATTTTAACCGAGACGAAGAAATGTGACTTGTCAGAGGGGCTATAAGGCCGAGCAGAGTCGAAGAAGGAAGTGTGATTCTTCTTGGTTGTATCATGTATGATGCATCTGAAGAGTGCCGTTTGGGACCGAGGTGAAGATGTTGATCAAGAGAATGACTTATTGTCTGGAGATGAACTCGTTCTGATCTGAGAATTGCGACTGTTTCAGGTATAACAAATATTGTGCTATGATCTGATTCAAAAAGATACAAGAACCAGTCTGAGGGTTTCTATATATTTTGTTTATGGTTAGGTTCTTTGATTTGTTTTAATTTGGGTGATCATGTTACCTGAGCTGAGGCTCCATGTTCTTATCCAGAGAACATTGACCTGCAAGAACTTAGTTAGTTTCTCTTATTATATAGGTTTCTACTAAAATTTTGTTCTTCTGTTGCACATGAGAAAGATGTATAACAGTGACGTTTCTCAGATGGTGGGAGCAAACGAATCCACATATCTTGGAGAAACGAGGAAGGGAAAGAGAAGAAACAGAGAGATCATAAATGTCCCAAAGCCTTTGACAGATATTGCTTTAGGAATCATGCAGAGCGAGTTACCCAATCGGATCTCCAGCGTCTGCAGGACTAAGGGAGTTTCTTACCGAAGAATGCAATTGTACATACACTCTTGTAAAGGAAGTCTGCAAATGAGCCAAGGATATGTTTCGTGGGTCTGTATTTAAAAGACATATTGTTAGAGGATGGGAATATCCGAAGGGAAGAGTTTTTAGGTTTTTATTATTTGGACATTTGCGATGTTCTGTTATTGAAAGCAAATAACTCGAAGAAATTGATTATTGTTTTTTTGCCTCTCCTCTCTCTGTTTTGATATATGCTCTTGTTTTGCATATCAAATATCATGAACGGTATCAATAAAATTTCAAAACTTAACCAGAGCGCTTTTCTTTCTGGAAACGTAACCCACAAGCTACTGCTTGAGCCCTTAGACATTGGTCCAAGGTCTAACATATGGCAAGAAAATGAACAAACAGCAAAAAAGGCAACAAGAATTCAACGCGCCCTTAACAGATACCCAACTCAAGCTTATGAATGAGATGGAGAATTAAATAATAAGCTTCGGCTTGGCTTGCATATACATTGTCTTCCCTCAAATATACCTATTCTAGACTTTTATTTTCAAGAAACATTTCAAAGTTTCACCCATATATATATATATCTTGATGAAGGTAAGGTATCATCACCAATCAAGCTGCTAAAAACCACCATTGATTATGAAACAAACCAGTCAAATGAGCAAGTAATGTGTAAAGAGCATTGGAGAGTTATCATATTCCTTTCGGCCTTCCCACAAAATAGTCTCTGGAAACTCTTTTTTTTTTTATTCAGCTTGACAATTACTCGTTACAAATCCAACCTTGATAAGAATTTACAAAGCTGATGAAAATCTATGTAGCATATATCTCTTTCAAAGAACAAAACGATAAACCCCTAAAATGTACAATTGCGTCTCTGGGTTTACATTATACTGTCGATAAGAGATAGTAATATCATCATTAGTGAAACTATAACGATATACTTTCTTACCGTGTCGGCGAACCCACCACCCAGTGTTTTCTCAAGTCCAGTCGCGGTTACGTTGTTGGTTGCTGGGCACGACCCGGGATGATTCAAAGCGGGAAGAGACGGGTGTGCGCTAGAATTCTTCAGTGGCACCATCGTTTTAGGCTCACTCGTTTTAGACGACGATTCTTGATGGTTCGAACTCGTTTTAGACGGCCATCCGGAATGGTTCAAGCGGATGGAGGATTCGTTAATCAATTTCGCTAGGTTTTCTCTTTGATATCCCATCTTTCGGATGCCCATGAGAAGGTCAACGTGTTGGTTCGAAGCGGGAAGAGATGGGTGTGCGAGAGAATTCTTCTTCAATGGTATCATCGCTTTAGACGACGATTCTTGATGGTTCGAACTCGTTTCAGACGGCGATACGGAATGGTTCGAGCGGATGGAGGATTCGTTGGGGAGGAGTCCGAAGAGACGGCGAATGTGTTGAAACACCGGCTCGCAACGGCGGTCTTGGTATCTGTACTCGCCCTGGTGTTTTGCAGCTAGCGATGTTATGAAGATGATGATGGATACCAAAACGAAAACGAACTTCTTGTTACCCATCGTCGGCTAATTTGCTTCTCTCTGTTTCTCTCTGTGATCGAAACACTATTTAAATGGGAATAAAAGTGGGTTCAAGATTCAAGAATAACGAAACGTAGAGTGAACTAATTGATTTATATTATTTTCGAATTTTTTGATAAAGAGCATCCTTTAACAGTTGCCCTATTTAAATCTAGGTTTCTTGTAAAACAAGCTTGATTCAGAGCAAGAGCGAAAAAAGTAGTAGCATTAGCGATAACAAGATTTTTTTATCTGGGGAGATTCCGTCGAAGGCTGGGAGAACTGAATGAACTATATAATACCGTGGCCCGTCCCAGTATTATTACGTGTGTCTCAGAACTGAACCAAAATCGCTTCTATCTCTGTTAAATTCAAAAATGTTATGTTGACAAAAGAAAATTAAAACATTATAATCTACGGGCTTCTAACTTTCCTTATTCATCAAACCTTTAAAATACGGCCCAAACAATTTGGGGCGAAACCTATCGAGAAACAAAATATAAAATTTATTAATATTAAAAAAATACTCTATCCTATATCAGGCGTGTGTTTATTAATCTAAGAATGTAAACTTTGTCTAGCTGAATGACACATCGACATGGAAGAGCGTGCAGTTTCCCCGCTAGAAATCTGAAACGTCATTTTTACCCTTCTCTCCAATGTCTCCATCTGGCATTCCAAGGGTATGCTAATGGTACATTTATATCAACAGATAAGCCATCAAAGTAAGAAACATGATGGTGCATTCCAGAGAGACTAGGTTTTTCTTCTATTCTCCCAAACTAATCCAGATTATTTCCTCTTTTAGTCCAACTGCAGTAGATTGTGCTTTTTCTCTCTCTTGTGTTTCAAAAGATCATGAATTGGTCTTTTTCATTACACTCTCATTTTCATCGCAGCCGGAAAAAAGAAACTTTGCTTCGAATAAAAGTGAATGATCATACCAGCAGTTTGCATTTGTTTTGGCTCTTTAGTAAGTATAGCGATTAGCCTTCTGTAGATATATTTTAGCTGATATGATCTAGAAATAATCTTCTCTGTGATACTTTTATATAATCTCTAAATTATTTCCCTTTTTGTTTTCTTATTATAAATCTGACTATTTGGTTGGTTCTTTGATAATTGCAGAAGAGGAGAACAAACTCTCAATAGTTCTAATTCAATCAACACATCCTTAAGTTGATACATCCATTTTTGTTTTTGCAGTTTTTATTCATAGTTATTAGACGGATTTAAAAACATTAAAACTAAGTTTCAACAAATACAATATGGTTAAATATTTAAAATCAATTATTCAATCTTAACTTTCACACAATTATATTTATACAAAACAAAAACAAAAAATTATATTTATGAATATATTTTCATAAAAATGATTAAATCAATATAGTATACACCAAATTTACATCAGGTATACACCAAAATTACATCAGGAACATTCTGTTTAATGAAATATAAATATAAAATTCTCATCCTGCATTGTGGCCCATATTATAATTTAAGAATAGATTTATTAACATTGAAGCACAAAGTAAAATTTTATTGGCACAACACTAAACAGTAAATATAGATAGCATTTTGAATATGAATTTAGCTTATATTTAAAAAAAAAAACTAATAGTAAAAATAAGAATCTATCAGCAGTAATAATATTTTAATAAATTATTTATTTATTAATTTCTAAATATTAAAAAATTGCACATAGCGTTGATAGAAAAGTAAATTATAGTAAAAACTTAAATCGTAAATTATATATTTCATTACAAAATAACGCACTCAAACGACAGCATAATATACAAATTAAGTCAAATGTGTAAATTACATAGAAAACATTACATTGTTCCAGAGGATTTACTTTGAATTACAAAAATATTTTTATTCATATTATCGTAAAAACGCCTTCAATATTTTTTTTTAAGAAATTAACTTTTAAAAAAAGGTGTTTTAATTTAGCAAAAAAAAAGAGAAAAAGTTGTTTGAACCCCGCCAAAGTATATAAGAACCACTAATTATAAACGAAGTAATTAAAAGATACTCAGAAGTAATTAAAAGATCGACGACGTCTTGTTCGTGATACGCTCACAGCTAATTATCAATTCGGCGGACTCCTCAGTTTCGTACAGGTATGTCTGGTTGTTATCGCCGGAATCTACGTCGGTTTTCGCCGGCAAGACGTAGTCTTTCTTCTTAAAAGGCTTACACTTTGTAGTCTTCTTGATCGAAACTCTCCGCTAATGAATGAATCGATGTTCTTCTTTGCAGGAGCAGAACGGTTGCGAAAATTTGCTAACCGGATACTCTTCGCCGCCGCGTACTCATCGCCGCATACTCTTCGCCGTCGCATTTCATCGGAAGGTATTTCTTTTCCCGTTTTTCCTCTGTTTGTGTATATGTATGTGTGTGGTATTGGTCACCGCCGTGTCGGTCTTCGCCGGAACTGTGGACGACAAAGATCCCACATTTATAGCTTTTCTTTTCTCTCTTTCTTGAAACTAATCACAATACGTTATCTTCTTTGCTGGATTAGAACGGTTCTTGTTCGAGAATCCGAAGATTTGTAAGTTGGACTAATCTCGCCGAACAAGCTTTGCCGCCACGTACTCACCGCCGCATACTCATCGCCGCGTACTCTATTCGTCGCATATTCATCAGGTATAACGATTTCTTTTCCCCTCTGTTGCGTATATGTATGTAGGATTGCTTGCGTTGAGGTCTGTGTCGGTCTTGCCAGATTGTGGATGACAGAGTGGCGTTTTTTTTCCTTCGGATGTGTACATGTAGTCGCTCCTGAGTCTGAGTCGCTCTTCTGGAGGAATAATTCACATTAAACAAAAATATTTTGCAGTGGGAAATGGCGCAGATACAAGGACCTCACCCGGTGGCCCGTTGGGTCAACGAGCTCAGCAATTTAGGAAGACGGGCACTGCAACTTATTCACCCTCTCCTTTGTTCGGCGATGGCGTCATTTGGTGTCGCGTCCGTTGCCATTTCCCCCACGTTTCGGACATTGAAGGCAAAGGTCCAGCTTGCTCTCTTGTCCTGTCTCTGCCTGTATGCAGTGTTCAGCGGATGCATAGCATTTGGTACGTGGTCAACAAACCGTGCGATGAACACGGCCTCAAGGGTTAATGGTTTACTGGTAGCGACTTTTAAACTCTTCATTTTAGGACTAGTTGTTTGGATAGGTAGCGTTACGTTTTTTGAGAAGGATTACATGTTAGCGCTTGGTGCTGGGACGTTTGCGGTTCAATTCCTATATATGTCCCATCACCAAGGTTACATTCTACAATCCCGAAACGTAGTCGTTGGTCTACTCTCCATTGGAGCAATGGTCATTGTGAGGGAGTTCCGCAACTATACTGGCGTTGCTTTGGGTTTAGCTATGGTAGCTATAGCTGCCTTGTTATTCAGTTAGGCGTTGTTTTGGGTTTAGCTTTGGTAGCTATAGCTGATATTTTTCAGTTGTATTGTAACTGATATTATATGATTGTGGTTTAAGCCTTTTTAGTTTATACAAAATTATGTCGCACCGCTTTCTCAATTTTTTTTGTTGATAGCTTGACATGCACCGTTGGTTAATTATCTGTTGAAAACCAACACATTTCTATTTCAGATCCTCTACAAGATTTTAACTGGTAAATCATTTGTGCGCGACAAACTTGGGGAGGTATTGCACGAGAGGCAAGCCCATATTTATGGTGGCATGGGAACTAGTATTAAATATAAATAAATATATTAAAAGCGGAAGAGACTTGTAAACTGTCGTGTCAAAAAAGGAAGACTTGTCAACTGTAAAAAGCAAGTTGCAACTTGCACATGCAAGTGTGTAGTATGTGGTTTTGTCCCTGTTTTATAGGCCTGGGCACGGATCGGATATCCGGGTTTTTGAAAGTATTTGGGATTTGCTTCGTATGTTACGGATATCTAATTTTTGTATTTGCTTTGCTTCGGAGAAATACGGATATTCGGAAAAACGGATATCCGGAAAATAATTAGATATTTGCGGATATTCGCGGATACTTACGGATATCTCATATGGTTTGTTTAATACAAATAATCTTAAAATTTTGATGCATATTTGTTTTGTATAATATATATTTTATGTGAAATATAAGATAAAAATTAAAAGAATTAGTAAATCTACATATTTTGTAAAAAAAATTAAACTTAGTTAACAATTATAATAATACAAAATTTTTTAAAAAATATATAATTATCATAAAATATATATTTTTTTCTTTTATGTACTACTTTTATATAAGTAATAATGTAATTAAAATTTGTCAAATCAATGTCAGAATAATATTATATAAATTTATACATATATAACTTTAAATATAATTAAGATATACATGTATTTATATATTGCCGGATCGGATCGGATATCCGCTTCCCAAAATTTTAATATTTGTGATTTGCTTCGTTTTTGACGGATATTGAATTTTAGTATTTGCTTCGATTTGTAAAGTTACGGATATCCGGATTTTTCGGATCGGATCGAAGCGAATAACGAATCGAATCAAAATTTACGGATATTTTGCCCACCCCTACTGTTTTAACCCGTGTCTCTTGTAACTCAACAAAAATCAAAGTAGAAAGAGATGATAAGGTTCAACTCCAGGAGGTTTGGGATCAGGTTTGGTTTTGGTAAAAGAACCAACAACAAAGCCACAAAGGCACACAACAAGATCAACAACAAAAGGGATTTGGAAAGAACAACAACGAGTGTAGTTCCAGCAACAATAAGATCAAATGGGAACTTAAGCCAGGAGGTATGGTTGTTCAAAAGCGACAAGAACGCGATAGTGAAGATTTAATCTCCATTAGAGTCTCTTCTTTTGCTCATTTCAATGATCTCTCCATTGAAGCTCCACTTACCGTAATTTTCTCGTCTCTTTCTTGATGTTTGTGGAATTTGGAGGGACTTATCTAATAACTAATATGACATCATTTCAGAAAAAAAAAATGACATCATTTCAGAAATTTAATAGATTAAATTAGATGTGAGTTTACGAAAACTATCGGTTATTAATATCACAAAACTACAATCTATAACTACATACTATATTTTTATTATTTTAAAACTAGAAAACCCATTTAATCAATTAGGAAAGATAATGTCAAATCTTTGTTTTATGAAAAGGTCTAAAATCATACAAAATTAAAAAATTTGTGATGTTAAACTAAATTATACTTATGGGTTTACCGGTGAGCTTACCTGGTACGGGTTTAGAGCCAAAACAGCGACGGCTATTTTTCAAATGGAAAGAAAGAGAGTATGGCGAATATCCACATATGGTTGGTGTTAGAGAAAAAGATTAAGTGTTTTCGTTAGAAGATTATGCCTTCAAAGAGAAAAGGCTTATTGATCTTAACAACATTTCCACTTCTTGTCACACTATAATCGTATAAACAACAACTAAACAAATTTGCCAAATTTGTTGTTTGTTAACTTCTTGGCAAACATAAAATCAGCCAGAATAATAACTTGATAGGATTGTCATGCCGAATGCAATATAAATCCCCTGTAGTTATCTCTTCCAAGTTGTAAAACTAATATGTTTACATTTTTTTTTTTGGTCTAAATGTTAAGAATATGTTTACATTTTGTAACATAGTTGTCAAAGTTTCCAGAGAGTTCCATACTTTCAATTAGTTTTCTTACTTCTGATTAATTACACGCTTAAGAATTAAAACAAGAAATATGATGCGTGGTTGATTACCCACTTTCGTTATTATTATTTGTTCAGATGATTTGGTACAAATTAGTTAACTTTTCAATAGTAGAGCTGCAAACAAACCGAAAGTTTTGCCTAACCGAGCTGGTCGACACCCCTATACAGACCAACACCTTTCATGTCTCGGTCTACTCCGGTTCCGCCTCTTGGTTATTTCAATAGACTAGTATAAACCACAAGTCTAAACCACCACTTTTTAGTGAGTTTTACTAATCGTCTCTCTTCACAAACCGGCCCTGAAAAGAGATGAACCAAAACCAATGACTAATTAGAACCAGCAGTTCCAAAGCATCAAACACTGCTAGTTCTCGGTGAGTTCAATCAGTTACATGTTTCCTAACACTGCAGCCACCATCTTAAATGGTCATAACCCAAATCTAAATCCAGTACCACACGTGTATACACTATTGAAATTTGAAAAGATACACAAGAGAAGCTTACCTTAACACGAGGACGTTTCTCGGCGTTGAGTTTACGAACTTCGTACCGAATCCGCTTAGAGAAAAGACGGTTTTGTCGTTTCTCCTTATACCGGAGCAAGCTCGCTTCTCTGTGCCCTCTCCACAACCTCTCCGTCGTCTTCATCTCCGGCACCGTCCACAAACTTCCTGCATCTCCACCGCCAGTAAACACCTAAATCACCATCAAAAACACACTTGCTTAGTATCAAATCTTGTTAACCAGCTTTAATTAATAGCGATTATAAGTTCATAACAAAATGTTAAATAGTTTCTTCGTACATTTGCCACTAGTATAGCATCTAATTTGATAACTAACATCCATAGGTCTGACAATTTCACAAATGATATCTTATCATCAATTACAAAGTTATTACATATGAATAGTCAAAGCTTAATAATTTAATCAGGCTATCATCATTACAGTTTCAAAACAGAACACTCGTGACCTCATTAAAATACTTAATTCGTTACTTCAAACATTGATTAAAAATATATAAAAAGACAAAAGGTAGAGATAGATATTTGCTTACATCAGCAGAAGCATGTAAGTCCGGCACCGTCTGCGGCGGTTCTCCGTCGACGTAAAGAGTACCTTTATCCGACCAAGCCTCCATGATCTGCTCGTAATCAAGCTTCAGAGTCAGCGAAGGCCGTCCATCCTTCCCATCAGGCCGTGGAGTCCCGCTCCTACTCATCACCTCCTCCACAACCTCCGAATAACTCACCCACCGCTCCTCCGTCGTCTCCTCTTCCTTGCTCGCTCCTTTCCTCATCGCCGTCTTCAAAAGCGAAGAAGAAGCCGAAGATCCGCCGCGGTCGTAGGGAGACAGATTCTTTCTTTCGCTGCAATCCACGTGGACGTCGGAGGAAGGGAGGAGATCTTGGATCGAAGACATTGAGCTGTCGGTGGCGGAGCTGAAGAGGTAAGCTGCTACGGTGTCGTACTGCTCCTCTTCTTTCTCTCCTCCTCCTCCTCCTACAGTCTCCGCTCTCTTCTTCTTCTCCTTAAACGGCGTCGTGTCGCCTCCTTTGGTCTTGCTCTGTTTCGATGGTTTGTGTTTCTTCTTCTTCTTCTTCTTGCTCTTCGCTGCTCCGGGACTCTCTTCTATCTCGTGAGAAGTGCTGAGTTCGAGCTTGAGACTCAGAAACTTGGGTCTTTTCGTCTTCGTCCTGATCTGCTTACGAGACGTTTCAAGATCCGAAGGAGACTTGTTTGATTCCATCTGTTTCCTCTTCTTGATCCTCTTCGATCTTCTCTTACTCTGTTTCACTTCGCCGGCCGGACTAGTTAAACTACACATCTCCGATCTCTCTCTTTCTTCAACTTTGTTTCTTTCTCACTCTTTTGATTAACTCTTTCTCTGTTCTCCTTTTTCTCTCTCTCTCACTCGAGAAAGTATGTAGGTGGAGGGAAAAATAAAGCTGACAGTGATGGTACTTTTGACACGTGTCGTTCAGTCATTGGATAAATGTATTGTAATCTTGGATTCTGTTTGGATGTGTCTGAAGATAGTAAGGTTGGATAGATTAGATTATACATGTGTACTAGATGGTGGCCCGCACACTTGTGCGGACTAATATATATCTAACTAATTTAAATTTTAACAATCTAAAAAAATCAATCTAAATTATTTAATTAGTTTCAAATATTAAATTAATCAGAAGATATAATTTTTGTTATTACACATGTAAAAGATATCATCATCATAATAATCTAATAAAGTTTTATAGATATTTTAAATAATCATAAGCATTTACGGGCATAATTATTTTATATATATTTATTAGTAAATGTACTATTAGTTAAATATCAAAAATAATATTTATTTTAAAATAAATTGTTATCTTTAATCTGTTTTACTATATTAATTTAAAAACCCATATCTAATTAAATAAACAAATACATAATTGTTGATAAAAATTGATGTTTTCAAGCCAAAATTTTGAAGTTATCAAAATCTTAAAATAAAGCAAAAAACACAATGACCCAACTTTACATATTATATGAATCATTGTTAATTAAAATATTGATTATTGTTACATTTTAAAATACCTCCCATAATAGTTGAATAAACACGCAAACAAACCATACTGACAAACAAAACATTAATATGTAATGTATAAGATAAAAAACATTTCATATCTATTGTTATTTTAATTTCTAAATGCTATAATAGAGAAAAATAAATTATAATCAATCTATATTTTTTACTCTAAAGTAGAAATTGCTACTTTCTATAAAATGATATTGATTTATTTTTAAATAATATTTTTTTTTAATTTTCAAGTAGTGGTCTTTAAATTTCAAGATTTATTAACTAAAACAAATTATTTTGGAAATATTTTATTAAAAAATATAGATACACGCTTTTATTTATATAATAGTCTTCTACAAAAATTTTAATTAAAACAAAGTCATAACTCTGTGAAACTCTTGAAAGAAATTAAAAGTAAACATAATTAACTATATAATATAAGGTACATGTTGTAAATACAAAAATAATATTTTGAAAATATTCTCTTTTGGAGCGATATTTTAAAAATATTTTTAAATATAATTCTCTTTAAAAATAAAAAATAAATAAACATTAATTTTCAACTTAAATAACAAATAAATGTTATTTTTCAACTGTAATAATAATTAAAAACACTACAAAAAGTCACATTATCAAAAAAAATATAAATCAAATTTACTGTTATAGCTTATAAACCTCATTAATAAAATTAATATGTTTATAAAAATATTTGCCTTGATATATACGTTTAGAAAAATATAAATAAATTTATTTATATTTTTTAAAACTGCTTTTAATATTTTAGTATAATAATAAATCTAATTATTATATGTGTATATAAAATTAAAAAAAAATAATTGTAGATAAACACAAGATAAAGTTATGGATTATCTTTTCTTTTTCAAACACGTTCTATTATTTTTTCAAGATAGTTTTATTAATTTGTAATCAGTTAAATAAATAATTACTCACTAAATATATCAAAACTTCAATGATTAAATAAGATAATATTAAATATTGGTATAGTGAAAAATTGTAATTATCATGTTTTCAAATATTTTATTATTAAAATATATGATAAATATTTATGAAAATCGTTGATTAAGGCTAAAATCATGGAGAACATGACAAATAAGCAAAAAATCTAAAAATATGGAGAAGTTGACACATAAGCCAAATCACTTCTCAAATAATAGTATAGACTAGATGGTGGCCCGCACACTTGTGCAGACTAATATATATCTAACTAATTTAAATTTTAACAGTTTTTTTTAAAAGATCATTTTAAATTATTTAATTAGTTTCAAATATTAAATTAATCAGAAGATATACTTTTGTTATTTTACATGTAAAACATATCATCATCATAATAATCTAATAAAGTTTTATAGATATTTTAAATAATCATATGTATTTACGGGCATAATTCTTTTATAAATATTTATTAGTAAATGTACTATTAGTCAAATATCAAAAACAATATTAATTTTAAAATATATTGTTATTTTTAATCAGTTTTATTATATTAATTTAAAAATCTTTATCTAATTAAATAAACAAATACATAATTGTTGATAAAAATTGATGTTTTCAAGCCAAAATTTTGAAGTTATCAAAATCTCAAAATAAAGCAAAAACACAATAATGTTAAACTGATCCAACTTTACATATTATATGAATCATTGTCAATTAAAATATTTATTATAGTTATATTTTAAAATACCTCTCATAATAGCTGAATAAACACGCAAACAGACTATATTGACAAACAAAACATTAATATGTAATGTATAAGATAAAAAAACATGTCATATCTATTGTTATTTTAATTTTTAAATTCTATAATAGAGAAAAATAAATTATAATCAATCTATATTTTTTTACCCTAAAATAGAATTTGCTACTTTCTATAAATGATTTTGCTTTATTGTTAAATAATAATATTTATTTTATTTTCAAGTAGTGGTCCTTAACTTTCAAGATTTATTAAATATAACTAAAAAAACTATTTTGAAAATATTTTATTAAAAAAAATATAGAATAACGCTTTTCTATATATAATAGTCTTCTAAAGAAATTTTAACTAAAACAAAATCATAACTCTGTGAAACTCTTTAAAGAAATTAAAAGTAAACATAATTTATTTTATAATATAAGGTACATTTTGTAAATAACAAATAAATGTTATTTTTCAACTGTAATAATAAAAAATACTCTAAAAAGTCACATTATCAAAAAAATATAAATCAAATTTATTGTTATAGCTTATAAACCTCGTTAATAAAATTAATATGTTTATAAAAATATTTGGCTTGATATATACGTTTAAAAAAATATAAATAAATTTATTTTATATTTTGTAAAAATATTTTTAATAATTTAGTATAATAATAAATCTAATTATTATATGCGTATATAAAATTAAAAAAATAATTGTAGATAAATGCAAGATACTTTTATATTATTAATTTGTAATTAGTTAAATAAAGAATTACTCACTAAATATATCAAAAGTTCAATGAATAAATAAGATAATATTAAATATTGGCATAATGAATAATTGTAGTTATTATGTTTTCAAATATTTTTATTATTAAAATATATGAAAAAAATATTTATGAAAATCATTTATTAATCCTAAAATCATGAAGAATATGACAAATAAGCGAAAAACTTAAAAATATGGAGAAGCTGACACATAAACCAAATCACTTCTCAAATAATAGATTTTATTATAATATAAGGTACATTTTGTAAATAACAAATAAATGTTATTTTTCAACTGTAATAATAAAAAATACTATAAAAAGTCACATTATCAAAAAAATATAAATCAAATTTATTGTTATAGCTTATAAACCTCGTTAATAAAATTATTATGCTTATAAAAATATTTGGCTTGATATATACGTTTTAAAAAATATAAATAAATTTATTTTATATTTTGTAAATATATTTTTAATAATTTAGTATAATAATAAATCTAATTATTATATGCATATATAAAATTAAAAAATAATTGTAGATAAATGCAAGATACTTTTATATTATTAATTTGTAATTAGTTAAATAAAGAATTACTCACTAAATATATCAAAATTTCAATGAATAAATAAGATAATATTAAATATTGGCATTATGAATAATTGTAATTATTATGTTTTCAAATATTTTTATTATTAAAATATATGAAAAAATATTTATGAAAATCATTTATTAATCCTAAAATCATGAAGAATATGAAAAATAAGCGAAAAACCTAAAAATATAGAGAAGCTGACACATAAGCCAAATCACTTCTCAAATAATAAATTTTATTATAATATAAGGTACATTTTGTAAATAACAAATAAATGTTATTTTTCAACTGTAATAATAAAAAATACTATAAAAAGTCACATTATCAAAAAAATATAAATCAAATTTATTGTTATAGCTTATAAACCTCGTTAATAAAATTAATATGTTTATAAAAATATTTGGCTTGATATATACGTTTAAAAAATATAAATAAATTTATTTTATATTTTGTAAAAATATTTTTAATAATTTAGTATAATAATAAATCTAATTATTATATGCGTATATAAAATTAAAAAAATAATTGTAGATAAATGCAAGATACTTTTATATTATTAATTTGTAATTAGTTAAATAAAAAATTACTCACTAAATATATCAAAATTTCAATGAATAAATAAGATAATATTAAATATTGGCATAATGAATAATTGTAATTATTATGTTTTCAAATATTTTTATTATTAAAATATATAAAAAAATATTTATGAAAATCATTTATTAATCCTAAAATCATGAAGAATATGACAAATAAGCGAAAAACCTAAAAATATGGAGAACCTGACACATAAGCCAAATCACTTCTCAAATAATAGTATAGATAAAGACTTTTGATTAATTATGGACTTTTTTATTTTCAACTTTTCATAAAAAAGAACTTTGTTTTTACTTTTTGATTTTTAGATACACGGACTCATTAAAAAGGTTTAGTTTCTTATTACATTTAGGAGCTCCAACATTTGGATTAGTAATTGATATTAACATGAGTAAACCAATAATAAAACGTGTTTAACATGAGGATTTCTTTTGAAAACAAATCCACAAGTGATTTTTCGAGCCAATATATAATGCATTTCGACTTTCCTCTTCCACCGACAGCAATGACAAATGAAGTGATATATAGTACAGTAGTATCTTGATCATTTACTGTCAGTTTGATGACACCTTTCGTAGAAGAAAAATAGATTTTTGTTTGTGATAGCATTCACGTGAGCTATATAAACTTCTATGCGTTATCTTGTCTTTTACATTTTCTTTAGCCTGCAACTATGTAAGGTCATATTTTCTCAAAAAAAAAAACAAAAAAAGACTATGTAAGGCCAGACAACTTATTTAACGTCGTTAATCAAGTTATATAGTTCATTTGATGCCATTAGTTTTTACGGGTTTAATATTTAAGTAAAACCCTACTTTATCAAGATTCAAATGAATAAGGTAGTGGCCATGTGGCGTGGGGGTTACAAATTAAAAAAAATGCGGATTCTAGTAAAAAAAATGTTGGTAAGATGCTCTCTGAACGTGATAGGCTAGAACATACTTTTGGGATGGCGCATATAAATACCACTATTTGGTGAAAATAAAATATAACATATTGCTTCCAACTAAGGAAAAAAAATTAGTATCGTGTATATAAATGCTTTACAAATCATTAAATATATAAGAAAATAGGATCTTGAGAAATATGAATGATATACCCAAAGATACATATATTTTTAGGTTTGCGAAAAGACTTTCTACCAAAAGATGCTATATTTAGAAAATAATTTTTAATTTTGCTATTTTGGGATATTAATCTCTTAAAATCCTGGTTAATAATTGCTGGATTTGACTAGTATTTCAAGTAAAAAAGTAAAACTTGAATAAATTTTGGAGTTACAGAGACCTGACGTTCCCATAAAGAAAAAGCTGTAAAATGAATAAATAAAGCTGACAGAGAGAAAGGAAACCAAACAGAGGCTCAGAACCAAATATACATGCAAAAAGAGCAATAAGGGTTGGTTTATATATCTCCATTGACTCATTTGTAACTTTTTTTCTTCCATCTTAAATTTTCCACAAAAATTATATGCATTTCCACAAAAAACTTTATTATATTAAACAAAATATGAAACATTGTTTCTAACAAAAATTCATATCAACTTTGAGTTTATATTAACTCCAATTAATCTCAACTTATAAACGTATATAGTATATAATAAGTTCACGTCTCATGTCATGTTGAAAGATTAGACGACAATCTTTCTAAGCAAAATATGTACTAATTTAACTTAGAAAGAAAAGAAGAACAAGCTGATGGCAGCAGCTGTTATGCCAGCAACAGAGAGCTTGACGGTGGACACGGCACCGCTGGTTGGTGACTCTGCACTGGGTCCATCGCTTGGTCCATCAGCAGTGGATGTGCTGTCGGGTGTGGGAGCCGGGGGAGAGGACGCGGAAGGTGAATCAGAGCTGTCACTGGGACTAGAGGCAGAGCCAGAGTAGTCATCCTCGGCGGCGGGTCCTCCTGCAGCAGGGGAAGATGATTTGGGAGAAGCGGCGCCTGAAGATGACTTAGGCGCATCAGCGGAGGAAGATTTTGGCGTGGAGGTAGGAGACTTAGCTGGGGCAGTAGGAGTCTTGGTTGCTGGTGCGGTGGTCGGAGACGGAGACTTCTTCGGGGAAGCCGAGGGAGCATCGGCGGCGAAAGCCGTGGCAACAATGAAAGCCAAGAGAGCAAATACGATAAACTGGCGCGCCATTTTTGTTTTTGTTTTTATTGAGATTAATAAGAGGATATTCCAAAAGCTAAAGCAGTACTATTATTATGTTTTTTTGGTTTTTTGTTCTTTTTACTGTAGGGAGAAACACTGCAAAAGCTTTAGGATGTAAGAACGAGACATGGGATGGTGAATTTAAATGTTTTCCAAGATGAGAAAAAATAGGAAAACTGATGGATACGAGAGGAGAAACGGAATTTATACACTAATTTTAGAATGTGTCTTAAAATAATTAGTCCAAAAATAAATTACAAGGAAGAAAAAAAAAAGTTCTGCATTATTGACTCAAAACTATTTTTAGCAGCTGAGACTGATATAACCTCTGAGTTTTGATTCAGAAAATAATAATAATCAGAATTAGAGTTTTCAATACATTCTGGGTTTTTAATTTAGTAAAGTTAAAATAAGCCCAAACTGATACCGAATATTTTGGCTGCACCAAATGAAAGTAAAGAGTAAAGACACACACACACATACAAGCAAACTACCAAACACAGACAACTCTTACATGCTGAAGATTGCTGAGGCTTAAAATATCCACATTGTACTTTTTCAGTTAAGCTTTCAGTATAAAAATAAAACTATAGTTAAGATTTAAATAAAAATAAAATTATATTAATACTAAGGAATTCACACTAAAGTACTTAATTTTTAAAAAAATTACGAAGTTTATACAATTTAACTGCAAGTTTAGAAAATTCCTGCTAATCACTCAATTGTTTGCTTAGACATAAGCTGCACCAGTTCAGAAAGCATCACACCCCAAATAAATAAACTACAGAATAACTCACAATGGAAAAAGGAAGCATCAACATTAGAACTGCAATCAAAGATCAAGATCAAATGTTCTTGTTCTGTAACAACAATATTATGTACGCATTGTAGATTTCTCCGGTTTATTCGGACCGGACTCTATCCAATCTATCAACACTCTTCCTTCCTCTCTCAATCTCATGATTATTCTGATGGTGATGATGACTATAGTGGTCAACGCTCTTCCTTGCCTTTTCATGGAGGTCAACGCTCCTCCTCGACCGGTCCAAATGCTGCTCGAAAGTGATCCTCAGCTTACTCTTCTTCGACTGACTCTTTGGAGGTTTCTCTTTCTCCCTTCTATCAACGCTTTGCCTTGGCTTCTCTCTTCTGTCAACGCTCTGCCTCGGCATTTCCACATCGCTGCTGCTCTGGTTTTCTGATTGGCATGTGCTCTTCCTAGAGGAGAGAGACCTCTCTACGGTTGCGATGAACTTCTTGAGGTGTTTGATGTAATCAGGGTACTGTTCTAGATCGCAGTGGTTACCGCCTTCGAGCCAAAGCGGTTCGTACTTCTCTTTAGAGAGTTCCCATAATTGCTTTCCGTGGGAACAGTCAACAACTTCATCACTAGTTCCCTACAACAAGTTGAGTAACCATAGAGAGAGAGAGAGAGTTAAAGACAACAACAAGAACTCAAAAACAGAGAGAGGTTAATGGATATGTAATATAACTCACGTGAATGACAAGAACAGGGCAATTCACCAGTGGGATCTTGTCGATATTCTGCAAGAAAAAAAAAAGAAAACATAAACATGCAACCATGGAGAATCCATTAAAGAATGATTTGAGTTTAGTAGTACCTTGTAGATATCGAACCAGTACGTCTTCTTCACTGGATACATTACTCTCAGACCTGAAAGAATAGGGCTATGGAGAACAACAGCTCTTAACTGAGGCAATCTTGCAGCAAGATCTAACGTAGGTCCACTTCCTACGGATTGACCATAGAGGATGACGTCTTCCTGTTTTGCTCCATAGGTCTCTTCAAGACATTTGTAAGCAGCTTCAATATCAGCATATGTATGATGCTCACTCGGCTAAACTCGCACACAAACAAAACAAAACAAAAAATTCATAATTAGTTCTATATTCATAATAAATATTTTTTTCCTTGTTGATTCTTAAAAGACAAACCTTTCCAGTAGATTGTCCATACCCTGAGTAATCATACCTGTTATAAGAACAAAGAAAAAAAAATATAAGCTAGGAAGAATCTAAACTTGTTATAATCATTATAAACTAAACCTTCAGACACAAACTGAAATTAATCAGAACACAACCAACTTAAGATTTTTCTTTTTTGCAAAATTGTAAATAACTTTTCAGAAATGAAAGTTGAGGTTTACAAAATATGATTAAAAAATTATAAAACATCGAATTTTGGTTCCACGGAAAAAAAAAACAGAGGAGCTAATCAAATGGGCATACAGAGTCTAAATCAAAAACAGAGGAGCTAAACATAAACAGAGCTCTGTGTAAGAACTAAGGGATGGTGACGTAAAGAGTGAGACTTTGACATACCCCATGAGATTAACTTTAAGATGGATGCTCAATTCGATGAAGAGCTCATACATCTGACCCAGATCGGCTGCGTTTCCATGGGAATAAAGCAGAGTAGAGGTAGCCATCGGGTGTCTCACGTACATAGCCACGATCTCTGTTCCTCTGCGTGTCGGCAGCTTCGATATTTCCACGTTCTCGCGGTGAGGAAACGGGTTCATCACGAGAAGTCCCGTCAGCTCGTCGGTTAACAGCCTGTAAGACGCCGGACTCGGAGGGAAGAAAGCGAACTTCGCCGCAACTGATGACGTCACACCTCCCATCTCTCTCTCTCTCTCTTGCTTCACACAGTCTCTTTGACACTTTTTTTTTCAGCTAAACTGAAAGATTGAGATTGAAGCTTTTATTTTTATTTTTTCCTTTATCCGAAACAGAGAGAGATTGAGAGAGAGGATTTAGGAAGAAAAAGTGGCACTTGAAAGGGTAAAGGATGAGAATAATAAACAAACTGTTATTAAAGTTTGCAACTTTAGTTTATTTTTTCAAACTAGTTTCTTAATTTAAAAATTTTAGTTAACAGTAATCGACTATAAGTCTATAACAATACTTCTAGTTCTACTGTAAAAAAGGAATTATCTGATTAATCGATCAAAAGTAAAATTTGCAGAGAAGATGGAGCTTATGTCAATGGAGTTAATATCTCTAAAGTCAAATACATGTAGTAGACAAGTATATGAAAAAGGTTTACCTTTTGCAGGTAAAAGGGTTTTAGACTAAATAATGCAGCGTAATAAAAGGGTCTTGGATTGGAGTATATAAAAGGGTCTTGGACATGAACGGCACCAATGAAATGAACGAAAACGAAATATGAACAACTAAAAATGAATTTAAGACGATAAAACGATAAATATTAATCGTAATCAAATAGATAATATAATTTGTATAAAAAAGAATAAAGACCGGGTATGTTTGTTTGCTTCATGGGTGGGGGTCCATGAAGTATAAGTAGCGGAAAGCAAATTTGGAAGTGGTGGGTCTTCACTCTCGCCTTATGTGACAGCTTGTAAATATATGATCGTCTTTTGCTAATTTTATATTCTTCTCGAGTAGTAAGAGTTTCTATACTTTTTAAGAATTTATCTGGTCGTTTATATTATATACATTCTAAATATATCAATGTGTCAATTTAAATCAGTTTTTGAGAAAAAAAAAGTTATCATAACAAACGTGGTACGAAAAAGTTAACCAAAAAAAAACTGGTTTCAATCGAAAGACAACTGAACATGTTATATGTCCACAAAGGCCACCCACATGCATGACCAAGTCTCAATCCAAACTATACAACGAAAGCAAAGCTCTTGAAAGCGAGACTGAATATTCCAAATATTAGTTGAGGAATTGGGCCTTTACCCAGAAGGACCTTACCGCTGTGGGCTTCCTGTCAATAACTGAAGCTTGTTCACCGTTTTTACCTACAAAACAAAAACACACTAGGGAAATTTGCATACCTAATAAAGGGAGTAAACCCATGGATTGAAGTTATTGTGGGGGAAGCTAGTAAGGAGAGAGGGGGTGCACATCAGCACATGCAACCATAATATTTCAAAAAATAATGTGTTCCCCGGCCTAATTTCATATATACATATATTGTCATTGGTAAATTTACACTGTATGTACTTACTTAAAAATAAGTCTGGATTTGTGGTGTCATTCTAAAGAATGCATACAAGGTTATTGAGGCTTGAGCAAATGCTCTAGTAGCTGGATCTGCTGTATTTGGAGCTAAAGACTACGCAGAAGATATAAAAGGAATCAAGACGACAAGACCATCAAGAAGCCAGAAGCTGTGGCTTTGTAATGTGATTATGTGAATCAACAGTCAAATCTTAGGATAAACTAAAAAGGTCAAACGATGATGAACACATAAGACTTGCTCTACACTTTCAAAATAGTTCATATACACTTTGTGTACCATTATCTTGTTAGATTGGGGATATGCAGATTCCATATATTGTGCAATGAAACACTAACTATAATAAGAAAAAGAAGTTGGTTTACTTGATCCATGTACTACTAACGCAGTATTGTGTTTCGGAGGTGTTAAAATTCACATCTAAAGTTAGATTATGAATGAATTAAGTGACCAATCCACTTATGAAAAATCTTGCAGATTTGAACATAAGCATTCCTTTGGTTGATAGCGTGCGACCAAATGATATAATTTCTTAAAGTAAATTTTATTTATTTTTTTTTTCTTCTTATAATACCTAGCCAATAAAGATGTAAAAAGGAGAAAAGAAACTCACGAGTAGATAGAAGTCAAAAGATAACAAAAACCTGTAATTTACGTACAAACAAACTCATTGCATTAGGGTCCCAGGTTGCATGCACGTGTGTTAAACTTTCATCATCATGTAGTTTCTTATATTACATTCCTGATATTTACTTTCTTTTCTGTTCTCCATTATTTTGTCTGATTGACGTATTGTATTAGAGTAGATGATAAACTTACCTTTTAGATATTAATAAATTGCATTATATGGAAAATCTCATTAATTGCATAAAATTAATTATATTCTCCATTGTTGTTATTTAATATATTTTATATTTAATTATAGTTTATCAATTATACTGTAATAATTAGAAATAAATATTGTAATAATCTAGATATATAGATTATAAAAACAATATCTATATTATAATAATCTGATCTTCTACTAAAATATAGTATTACATATCTTAAACAGTAAATACTAGTAATAACACATATCAAAAAGATTTTCTTAAATTACATATGTCAATATGGAGAGTTAACATATGTTCATTGTTTTATTGTCACTTATTTGATTCGGATTGTGTAGTCGGACTGTCGGAGAGATCTGAAGGTCTTAATTACTATACTTTTTGGTGTCAACACAACAAAGGAATAACTCCATCCATCAGCAACAAAAGTTGAAAAAGACCAATACAATTTTTTTGACTAAGAAAAGGGAAACTTAACTAATCGTCTTGTAGTTGAATGGATATGCACTATATTATATATATATATATATATATATATATATATATATATATATATATATATATATATATATATATATATATATATATATGTATATATAGTATATTATTTCCTTGTGTGTGTGTATATAGAGGCATGAAGACCAAAATATAAAGTTAAGAGTAGAGACACAATTATTAGAAGAGGATTAATTAGTCTTATTAGAAAGACAATGCTGGTCTTCTTCATTTTTTTGTCGTTTGGATTAGTCTTTCTCTCCATTTTGATTCTTCACAAATCAGTATCTAAGCAAAATGAAACAACAGATCATCACTCATCTCTAAGTGGTAGCATGGGATGGCCATTTATAGGAGAAACCGTTTCTTTCTTCAAACCTCATAGATCAGACTCCATCGGCACATTCTTGCAACAACATGTTTCACGGTAATAATGACTTTTTTTACTCGATCATTGTTTTGGTACAGTACTCGATCATTTTGTTTATATAATTTGTCCCAAAATATATATATAAATATTATTTTTTCAACACAGATATGACCACATATATCGAAGAAAACTGTTACCTTTTATTTTAACCTTCATAGTAATTAACACGAAAAAAAATCTATCTGAATTTTGCATATATGACATTCTTGTTTTCGTCTGTTTTGTTTTTGTTGTTGTTTGTATATGTAACCCCGTAAAATATAATATTTGCCATTATCTAAAGAGAACCATGATTCGAGAGAAAACTGTAAATATTAAAGCAATATACACCATATTACTTCTATTAATTTTCATTACCTAGATGGAGATAATTTTTCAAATTTTGAATGTGTTTTCAGGTATGGAAAAGTATTCAAGTCAAATATATGTGGTGGTAACGCCATAGTCTCATGTGACCAAGAACTCAACATGTTCATACTCCAAAACGAAGGGAAGTTATTTACATCAGATTATCCAAAAGCGATGCATGACATTCTCGGCGAATATTCCCTCTTATTAGTCACCGGAGAAGTTCACAGGAAACTAAAAAATGTTATCATTAGTTTCATCAATCTTACAAAGTCGAAACCTGAGTTTCTTCTCTGCGCAGAGAACCTCTCTATCTCGATGCTAGAGTCATGGAAAAATTGCCGAGAAATCGAATTCCATAAAGAGGTTAAAATGGTAATTATAATTTATTATATATAGTCCTTACAAAAATTAATTTTAGTCGATCTTCTCTAACTGTAATATCTTTAATCATACAGTTTACTCTTAGTGTTATGGTAAACCAACTCTTGAGCATCAAACCAGAAGACCCAGCAAGACGTTATGTATTGCAAGATTTTTTATCTTACATGAAAGGGTTTATATCGTTACCAGTACCGTTTCCAGGAACGGCTTATACAAACGCAATTAAGGTCAGATCCAATCATAATATATTAAAATCTCCAAGACAACAAAAGTCGAGCTGTTAACATAATTTTAATTTTGGAGACTAAGATTCCTGGCTTTTTTATAGCGTATAAGAAAAATAAAATCTATTTCATAAGAGCTAAAACATGTACACCCAATTTAGGGCTCTATACTTCTGCTATATACAATTTTGGCTAAAAGCTATATCCACATACTCGTGTCAGAACCTATATCCAATACATATAATATATTGTTTTAAAGTTCTAATCATTTTTAATGTTTTGCTAGGCTAGGAAGAGATTGTCCGCGAGGGTTATGGAGATGATAAAATTCAGAGAAAATAAAGAAGAAGAGATGAATAAAGCATTAAGAGAAGAAGATTTTCTAGATGTGATAATGTCAAATGACGTTCTAAATTATGAAGAGAAAGTTAGCATTGTACTAGACATTTTGCTTGGAGGCTTTGAAACAAGTGCTACTCTTCTTTCCTTGGTTGTCTATTTTCTTGCAAAGTCTCCAAATCTCCTTCAAAAACTCAAGGTTTAATTCTTATATCTCTTCTCCTTATATATATATATATATATATATATATATATATATATAGTCTACATGTGTAATCTACATGTGTAATATATCCATGTAAACTTTATAGGAAGAACATGAAGCCATTAGAGCCAAGAAAGGAGATGGAGAACTCTTGAATTGGGAAGATTACCAAAAGATGGAATTCACTCAATGCGTATGGTTCCATAAGCCGGTTCCATCTTTAATCTATTTGCTTTTTCAAAAAATAAATTGGTAACAGCTTAACAAAACAAAACTGTACTTCTTTGCAGGTGATGTCTGAAGCACTGCGGTGTGGAAATATTGTCAAGACGGTACATAGAAAAGCTACCCACGATATTAGATTCAAAGGTTTCGATCATAAAATTTTTACTATTTAAAAAGCAAATATTCAGTTAAATTATTTTATTCTAATATATATTATATATGCTTGAAATGCAGAATATGTGATTCCAAAGGGATGGAAGGTGTTTCCTATTTTCACAGCAGTACATCTAGATCCATCTCTCCATGAAAATCCTTATGAATTTAATCCGATGAGATGGACTGTAAGTAATGAAAATGGATACATTCATATGGGAAGCAAAAAACGATGATAAGAAACTAATTTTGTTTTTGAAAATTCTATAAATAGGATAAGGGGAAGATGAACAGAAAAACGACGGCGTTTGGAGGAGGAGTAAGAGTATGTCCTGGTGGTGAACTTGGAAAACTTCAAATTGCTTTCTTCCTTCATCATCTTGTCCTCTCTTATAGGTAAGTGTCAATCTAAATTAATCTATTTATTTTTGACTAATTAATTGGACTATGCGTTATCAGACATAATCAAATATTTAACTTTTGGGGTTTTATTTTTCAACTGTCTCCTCCACGGTTTCAGCTACTTCACTGATTGATAAATCGGTGTATGAAATCTGTGTGTTTTATCGTGTTTGACAGCTCTACTTATAGCCTTCATAAAAATTTGGTATTCGTAGGTGGAAAACAAAGTCAGATGAAATGCCAATCGCATATCCTTACGTGGACTTTAAAAGAGGTATGCTTTTGGAGATCGACCCTGCAAGTTAAATCCATGCAAGTTAACTGTTCTTGATAAGGAATCCAACTTTAATATAGCTTACAGACAATTAAAAGTCCAGTGTTTCAACAATATGTTTTAATAGTTATTATATGTTATTGCTTCCGTCATTTCTAAGTACTGTCTCTATTTTGTATATTGATTAGCTTCGTGTCGCCGTCATTGGATTTTGACATAAAATGAGTAATTTGCCAAACAAGCAATTGATTTTTGTATAAAATAATTAAATACAATAGAAGAGTTAATACATGCGTGGATTTCAACTACTCTCCACTAGGTTACTAAGTTTTTACTTTACATTATCGTAGAAATAGTTACAAACCAGACGCATAACGAAATGAATTAGAAAAACAGAGGATCATAAGGCATAACCATAGTCTCTTAACTCGAAATGGATACTATAATTGATATTTTTTTTTCTTTCATACATCTTCTTTACATAAGAACTCTAGGAATAGATGGTTTAGAGGGCAAGTTACCATTTTGAACTTGAAAAGATCGGTCGAAGACATACTTATTGTTAAGAGAAGAAGGATTAACTTGCATGAAAAGGTAATTACCAGCAAAGAGATCACCAAAGTGTGATTGACTCTCCTTCAACCTCTTCAGTATTTTCAAAACTCCAATTTTAACCTTACTCGCTTTCTTCCTGACAAATCCCCTAAGTCTCCGGATCTTAACTCTAACCCTAATCCTCCTCCTTCCTCCTCTCAGTGACAGCACTCTCTTGAACCTATATCCAAGAAAGCGAGTTGTGAATGATGATAATAATTGTGTACATGCTCATTACTAATATTATGAGTACACCATTAGTATTCCTCAATTTATAAACAATCGATCCGAACCTGTAAGGATATGATGATGACGATCTTGCTGTTGTTTCGTTGAAGACATCATCTTCTAGAGAAAGCCTCTTGTATGGAAGATTGCTGATCTTGAGAGAAGAAGCCATGGAACTTGGGATCAAAATGGTGATATTGAATAGTCTCGTAGAGAGTTCTTTGAGAGATGTTGTGTATCGTGCATTAACTATATGAGTTGTCATTATTGTTGATGTTTCAATGTGTATAGTTGGTGGGTCGATTTATGTGAAGTGGTTAGGTTGTGTGTACATGAATTTAATGCGATACCTCAAAATCTAGTTTTGCAAACAGTTTTAATACATATTTTTTCCTTGCAATAAATGATTTTTATGTTATTTCAAAGTTCGATTGAATAAAAGATCATGTGATATATTCTCACATGATTTATACAAATCTATATTTCAGTGTACAACCTCGGTTATAGTATAAGATGTTAATGTTTTATACATGGAACTTTCACATGTTTCTTTGTTACGCAAGCAAGACAAAGAGTACAAGGTCTAATTTGAATACTAATCCCACTTTTTAAGGACTGCATGTGATTTGTTCATTATATAGCTAACACGGTGGCTCATTATATGCGAGAAAAAGTAGGTGAGTAGTCCAATTTCAAGAATCAAATTTATCAGAAATAATCATCATCAAAAGAGCAGAAAACAAAACGATCGTGGACTTAGGGATCACACACTGGCAACAACATTTACTCCAGACAACATTTACTCCAAAAGCAAAGAAGAATGAAAGAATTCAAATATTATGGAACAAAGAACAAGTTAGGAAAGTAAATCAACGAACAAACTAACGTATAACTTTTTCTTTTTACAGAAAGATCACCATCTTTCTTGGTGGAGGAAGCTCAGTGATTAGATATCAAACTAAATTCCCAAAAGAGACTGTAAGAAGATGGACAGAGAGACAAGGGGTTGTGGATTTTGGTCTACTTGCTTGCTAGTAGAGCTTTATTCTTGTGTGGATCGGTGCACGGCAAATCGGACACATCTGAAGATCCGGTCCACACTCGCAACAAGTCTTGTATCATAACATAAACAAAGATTAATCCCATGTCACATTCGATTCAGTTGTAGTAGAAGAAGAACACTAATATTGTGTGTTGTAGAGGATTTACCTGATGGCCACAACCAAAGGCCATGTCTTTAGGATTGCACAGACAAATCGGACATAGCTGTTACAGAGTAACCAAGAACATGAACTTTCAACCTTTTTTACATAACCATTTTAAAAAGGATTCTGGAAGCAAACCTGGTTATCAGAAGCAGAGGTTGTAGCTGGTGGTGGTGCAGGACTAGACCTTACTGGATAGCTTTCAGTTGGATAGGGAGGTACACTCGGTTTGAAACTTGAAATACGATTAGGTGCCGTTGGCTTGTTGTACCCACCATGCATTGGAGGTGGAAGAGGGAACCGTTCCGGTATATACCCATTTCTTCTTCTGCAAGAAAACTTAGTAAATAAATCTTGAAGCAGTAGTATATAGATAGAGATTATGTTTTGTGGATTTACCCTAGAAGGTTAAGCTCTAATGTCGCCTTGTACTGTTGAGGTATCTCCATGAGAGCAGAAAGAGCGAACTCTGTTTCTTTAAAGGACTGTGCTTTGTTCTTTGACATTATCTCTGTGAAGTTCACAAACTAAAAACAGAAAAATCAAATCAAGAAGATCGAAAATAACTATGATCTTTAAATCCTTTGAGCTCTAAAGTAACATACTTGGAAGTTATCAAAAGCTCTGGAGGGAATGTTATCGTCAAACTCCCTCATCATGTCCCATGGTCCATCCCCGACCCCAACTAAGACGATTGATAGAGGAAGCTTACTGCCAATAGACAAATCAAATCATAAAGACACAAAGAGAGATAGCTCCAATGGGAAACAAAGTGAAAAGACCAGACAATGTTCCAAACCTTGCTTGCACGATAGCATCCACAGTCTTCTGTTCTTGCGGACTTAGTTGTCCATTTTCAGTGTCAACGCTTCTTGTAACCTGCCCATCTGCTATTATCACTAAGACGTGATACTGTCCACCGCTCTGCTCGACAATGGTCATGGCCATATCAATGATCGGAGCAAATGAGGTGGGACCTGAAACATATGCAATGGTTTAAGAGCTTAGCCAACGTTTGATGAAACTAAAGCCAATGTTTAGGGAGAGAGAAACCTGCGAGCTTAAGCTGAGGGACGATCTCTTTATAACGACCAAGTACTTCCTCAAAACCATTACAGAACCTATCCTCAGGATTGAAACTAAACACGTCTTGATCATGCGTTGATGCATCTCCAAAACCGTAACACGGAATCAAGTTGTCCTCGTCAAAGGCGGCTAAGGTTCTGCCTATGATAGTAATGGCCTGTTCATAAGGATTGGGACTATTATTGCCTATGAAGTGTAAGCTTTTCCTGTTGAAAGACCTGGCTCCTGTCCATTCATTGCTCTTGGTGAAATCAATACCAACAATGAGATTTGAAGATTCTAGACCTGCACGCGCAAGAGCCTCCGTCACCTAAAAATGGAAACAGAACAACATAAGAATCTACTGCTTTGTGATCATCAAGAAAGCAAAACTAGATTCAAATTTCTCAGCTCGTCACCTGCTCCAAAGAGGAGTACTCATCAGAGATTTTTGAGTACTTGCGCTCCAACCTTCTCTTATCATTACCATGGCTTTGAGAAGGAGGCTGAGAATAAGGCTGAGTACTATAAGAAGGTGTATGAGGAGGTTGTGTATACTCGGGAGGAGGAGGAGCATAGGAAGGAGGAGGAGGATAGCTATAGCTTTCATGACCATACTGAGGATAGCTTTGATGAGAAGCCCATGAAGATGAAGATGGTGATGCTGCTGAAGGGGATGCTGACCTAGACGATGATGATAAAGACTCCTGTCTCCAGTTTTCCTTTGAATTCCCTGTCCCCATTTAAAAAAAAAAAACTAGACCCTCTTGATTCAATTCAAACTTTCTCAGGTCAATTCAGTAAACCTACAAAAACAAAAAAAAAGTTTCAGAAAAGGTTTGGCATTTAGAGTATATTCCTGAAAACCCAGAAGGAAATGCAGAAACTTGGTTGGAGATTATGACGTATAACTGGAAAGAAGATGGATGCAGGAACCTAACTCGTGTAATAAAGGTGAAAGCTTTGATCTTTGGGACAGGTGTTGAATTATCTAAACAGCTTAGGATATAAGGTCTCAAAGAGAAGGTTGGTGGTCTTCTTTTTATAGAGAAAGGAGATTCAATCACGTCTCCCTTTCATAGACTGGGGCAAACAGACCAATAAAACGATGACTTTCTAGATTTAAGATAAAGTCCAACTTTTAAACGAAACTTGTTGCAATACTCTAACCCCCCAGAATTGGTATTAAAAAAGAAATTCTACTTTTCTGACAAATCTACGAGCGTTCCAATTAGTGTTTTTTCCACGAAACATCATTGATTTCAATCAAAGCAAAAACATAGATAGATTTGAAGGTGAGTGAATCTCCCGACATTCGGTGGAGGAAGAGTGTAGTTACAAGAGATGATAAAGTGTCTACCTTTTTGAATTTGGGGAAGAAGAAGAAGCAACATGAATGACGAATCACAAAGAGTGAGTGAGTGGTGGAATCGAATCCAGCAGAGTTCTGCCTTTTCTTCGAAAGCAGTTTCGCTTTCTTCCTCTCTTCTGTTTCGGTTTTGTTTCTATCAAAAAATCATTAACAGAATAATATTCTCTTTTTTTTTCTTTAAAAATAAACACGCTAGTGGCGGTTAATTTCTAATTATCACGTTGATTAATAATTATTTACTCTTCCTACCTTATACAAAGTCCAAAGAAAGTCTAAAACAAATAATCAAATTGACAATTTCTTCGACTACTTTATATTCTAAAAATTACAAATAGGCAACTTCTTAAAACAAATTTTAACATGAAATATTTTAGAGTGAGAATTTAATAGTATTTGTGATTACAGCTAATCAGGATCTAAATACTGCAACCCGCAGAATTAGCAATCCACAATAAGAAAATCATTTCAAGAACACTGTTTGGTTTTGTGATTTGTACTATGATTTGGGAAACTAATATAACTGCAAGAAATATCTTGGGGAAATAAAAAAAATGGATGGTTGTGAGAAGTTTCCGTCCGAGTGAAAATCGTATATATCTTCAACACTTTTTATTTTATTTTTTCGTGTCGCTGCTGTTTATTGCTATATTTTTCTTCGTTATTGATCGATGTAGGTTTTGACTTTTGAATTTATTTCTCGTTTCAACTTCTTTTTTTTTGTATTGGTCGTCAGATTATGAAAATGTTTATATTTCTCAAATTAACTTATATTAATTTTTTTTGCTTAAAACTTATATTAACTTCAATACAACACTTATTGTTTCCTTCGGAGAGCAGACACGACACGTGAAAATTTATTGGACTTACTTCAATTCATGAAGCTTCGTTGCCCCGTGAATTATGCAACTCTCTTTTTTGTGTTGTTGGACCGTTCTTTCACGAAGCAAGCAAGATGTACGTGGAAGAATGCACTATTAAACAACCAAATAGTCAGAGGATCAAATAGTTTCAAAAAAAAAAGACAGAGGATCAAATTAAATATCCAAAACTCGAACCGAAACCATTAGTTACACAACTTACACTTGGCTGAAAAGCTATATAAATTTGAAAAAGAGTGGACCTGGTTCGAATAATGGTGACTCTAAAAGTTGTTCTTGGGCCGAAAGATATTATGGCAAATCAAACGAAAGTAAGATATTAGAATTACAGGCCCGTTAAATTTTAACCGCGTCTTTTTATCTAACAATCGTAGTACTCACTCCTTCGTCTGATCTCTTGCAGGAATCTACTGTCACTCACACTGACACTGTTCACAATCACACCACCTTTTGCTCTGTGCCGGCAGCTGATTTGCGGATCCTCAGTATCCGGGACAGATCTAGAAACATGTGCTATTTCATGGTTTATAAAATAGTTGGTGAATTTTCTGAATTATCATCTAGTCCTCGAAATATCTTGTACTTTTTTGAGGTAAATTATTATGATTTATGACTTCAAGATTGAAAGGTACCGACAATGATAACCGTTAAGCGCGCCTTTTCTGGCTTCCAACTATAGCACAGCTCATGACTGTTGAACTGTGGTCCGTTCCAACTCTCAAGACACGTTTATCCTTTTTCTTTTTTCTACTTCTGTACTTTTCCTAACAAGACAAAATCATTTTCTTTGTTTCGAACCCACTCTCGGACAAATCTGAAAACTGAAAGCCTTTATAATTAAGACACTGGAGAGACAGGCAGAGTTTGAAGAAGTGCCATTACCATTAGACACACTCTCCCTCTCTCTCTACCACGATGAAGAGCGATCTCGAAAGAGCACGGCTTATGGTATCTTCTGCTGTGTTTCCATGCCTTCTTCTCTCCCTCCTAATAACACTGACAACAGCTGCTCCACCTCAGCGTACGTGTACTTTTCCAGCGATTTACAACTTCGGAGACTCCAACTCCGACACTGGAGGAATCTCAGCCGCTTTCGAGCCAATCAGGGCTCCTTACGGTCAAGGTTTCTTCCACAAACCCGCCGGAAGAGACTCAGATGGTCGTCTCACCATCGATTTCATAGGTAACTTAAGTTCTCAGAACAAAACAGAGCTTCCAAAGCCTAACTTTTGATTTATGTTTCGTGGTTTGTAGCTGAGCGTGTGGGAGTACCGTACTTGAGCGCATACCTAAATTCACTAGGATCAAACTTCAGACATGGAGCTAACTTTGCAACAGGTGGATCAACCATAAGAAGGCAGAACGAAACCATTTTTCAATATGGAATCAGCCCATTCTCTCTCGATATGCAGATTGCCCAGTTTGATCAGTTCAAAGCAAGATCTGCAGAACTGTTCACACAAAGTCAGTTCCTTTTCTTTCTCACTCTTTCAGTTTTCTCTTGACTTATGATGATGATGGCTTGTAAATGTCTCTTGTTTCTCTGCTTCTTGCAAGAACAGCTAAGATTAGATCTGAAAGAGAGAAGCTTCCGAGACCAGAGGAGTTTGCAAAGGCTCTGTATACTTTTGATATTGGGCAGAATGATCTCTCTGTCGGGTTTAGGACAATGAGCGTCGACCAACTCAAGGCGACGATACCAGACATTGTCAGCCACTTAGCATCTGCTGTTCGGGTTAGTTTTGATGCAATGTTCTTCTCTCTGCCTTTGATCGGCTTCTCAATAACGCTTTATGACTGTTCACAGAACATATATCAGCAAGGAGGACGAACATTTTGGATACACAACACAGGCCCTTTCGGTTGTCTACCTGTTAACATGTTCTACATGGGCACTCCTGCGCCAGGCTACTTGGACAAATCAGGCTGCGTGAAGGTTCAGAACGAAATGGCGATGGAGTTCAACAGAAAGCTCAAGGAAACAGTCATTAACCTAAGAAAAGAACTCACCAGAGCAGCCATCACTTATGTTGATGTCTACTCTGCCAAATACGAAATGATGAGCAATCCTAAGAGACTAGGTAACAAAAACCCTTCTCAACGCAAATCCAAACTGTTACGATCTACATATATTCTAGAAAGTTGTTCTTGTTTTCTTTTGCAGGATTTGCAAACCCGTTGAAGGTATGTTGCGGCTACCATGAGAAGTATGATCACGTCTGGTGCGGAACTAAAGGGAAAGTGAACAATACCGAAATCTACGGTGCCCCATGCCGGAACCTGGCAACGGCTGTGAGCTGGGATGGCGTTCACTATACAGAAGCTGCAAACAAGCATGTGGCTGACCGTACTCTTGGTGGATTGCTCACAGACCCTCCAGTTCCAATAACTCGAGCTTGTTATAGACAGTGAGATTTAGTACGGAAGAGCTTGATCAAAGGAAATGTGTTTTGAACCCAAAATAAAGATAAGGGTCTTAGATAGACTCTTAGGCAATAATGTAAGGGTTTTAAAAAAACAAACAATGATCTATGTAAGCCTCTGTAACCTTTGTTTGTCACCAAGAATCCACCGTTGATGGATCTTCTACTCATTTATGGAAGCATCTATCAAAGCCGTCGTGTTCTTCTTCTAGAAGTAGTTTTTGGTAATTGCTGCTTCTAACTCATTGAATTCCCAAGCATCGTTAGCTGAGTATTCACCTGAACCCCGTAGAAATAAACAGTAAGAGTGAAATCAAAGCTTTATAGAAAACATGGACCTACAAAAGAACGTACCAATTGAATCTCGCCGGAGAGCAGTGAGGTGAGCACAACTGCAGCAAAAAGGGAATGATATTTAGTACAAATTAAACATTTTGGATCTGTTAGTTATATAAAAGGTGAAAATTCTCTGGACCTTCCAAGAGCTTTAGCGAGATCTGCACAGAGAGATCTTATGTATGTACCCTTGGAGCACACAACTCGAAAAATCAGATTCTGTCTGCAAAACAAAAAGAGAATCTCGAGATCTTTAGTGAGGCCTATACAGGAACACGGTTATATAAATATTTATGCATTGTACAGAAAATGAATTGAACCTGTCATCTAAACTACGTTCGATGTCAAACTGAAAAATAGAGATTCGTCTGGGAGAAAGCTCTACGGTTTCTCCTCTTCTTGCCTTGTCATACATCTTCTCGCCTCCAACCTGAACATGAATCACAGTTAAAAAAGCTCGAAAACAATGTACTATCATTTCTTTAAGGCATAGTTTTAAACTTTTAAAGATTTAGGAAATGCTCACTTTAATCGCTGAGAACATTGGAGGAACTTGCCATATCTCACCAAGAAAAGATGTCAACGCTTTCTTAATGTCATCGTCTTTAATATGCTCCCAAGGCTCTCGTTGAATCACCTGCAGCAACATCACGGTTGAGCAAACTCTAATGAAGAAATGAACCATGAAAACAAGGAAAGGTGTCGTTGAAGTTTACAGGAGAGTCCGCGTCTAAAGTTGAAGTGGCTTCACCAAGACGAAAAACTCCACTATAACCTTTGATCATCCCCTGGTATCTGCAGATACAGAAGGGCTGTTTCATCTTCTCTTTAAGTAGATCATCACAGAGAGAAACATAAACGACATCACAAACCTGTCAACCACCTTGGTGGCTTTACCAACACAGACGATCAAGAGACCAGTAGCCATGGGATCAAGTGTTCCAGCATGACCAACCTGATAAAATACTACTAATTAGCTAACCACAAAAAAAAACTACATTTTCCAAATCTTGAATTGAACAAGGGTTTAAGCAAGAAACCTTTTTCACTTTGACTATTCTTCGTAGCTTACCACAAACGGTAAAAGAAGTCCATCCTACGAACAAAGCATAATCACATAACATTACAAGACAAAACAACAAAGAGATAGAGACTACACAAGAAATGATCTCACCTTTGGGTTTGTTCACCAAAAGAACAGTACCGTTAGGACCATCCCACCTAGGTGGAAGCTCACCGTTCCTCGTCACAAGGAAAGGCTCTCCATCACCACCACCACCACCACCACTAGCCACACCTCTCTCATTGTTTGACTTCGTCGTCAAACCCTTGAAAAACTGTTCTACCTTCTTCTCACTAACACTCTCCTCTACCACCTTCTCCTTCTCCTTCTCCTTCACTTCATGAAAAAACACCAACTTTTCATCATCCTCAGGTGCTACATTCTTCTTCCCACCATGTGCTACTACTACACTCTTCTTCTTCCCACTAACTTTCCCTGAGGGAGGAGCCTCTCCAGGCTGCAAGAAAGCCTTATCCAAACCCTGATCAGGAAAATACTTCTTCTCAAGCTCATACACCATCTTATAATGCTTATCCTTCTCCCACGGATACGCAAACGCGTCGTAAAAATACAACTCCTCTTCCCTCTGATGCAACCTATCAAACTCCACAACCTCTGGCTTCAACTCCACGAACCCTTCATCCGATTTCCTCCTCCCCTCGTCCTCCGAATCAGACCCGTAAAGCCTCTTCCTCCTCTTGCTATAGTACTTCCTCTTCTCCTTGTCCATCTCCGGATCCCCCGAACCGGGTCGGCCCTTTTCGCGCTCCGAGGATAGTTTGTTATCCACCCAGGAATCGAAATCCGGGTCGGAGGATGTGGATTCGATTGCGCGAGGGGGCGGGCGGCGGCGAGAGAGGGAAGACTGCGTGGGGCGGTTGATGATCATGTCGTATTGGAGCGGGTAAGGAGTTGAGGAGGAGGAGTAGGGTTTATGGATGTTTCGAGGTTTGATTGAGAAGAAGAAGTGAGAGGACAGAGACGAAGACATTAGTCTTGTGAAGTATAGAGATTTCGCCATTTTTTTAGTGGGATTGAGAGCGGGTGAACTATCAATCAAATCCAACGCCGGCGATTGTTCGCCGTACGTTTGAGCGGAGATGATGATTATGTTCGAGTTATGAATTAGAACGACACGATGTTTTCTATTTAATCGTCGAGACGGCACGTGGTCTAATTTATCTTCACTAAAGTGTTTGACTTAGCGATTGACTTTATTCAATTGAATCGGTTATTCGGTTTAGTACTCGGTTTGATCCATAATGTCCAATTTCCCTATTTATTTATGTTTTGGGCTTCAAATTTTGAAGTTAGAGTACTCGTTGACTGAAAAAATTATAAACATACTAAATTTAAAGGAAAAAATTGTGATGAACGAAAATGTGTATTTTATTCTTGAAGTTTTTGAAGAATACAGTAGTCTAAACATAGGAAAACAAATATGTGGACAATCAAATTAAGTGTACAACCTTTATGACATGAACTAAAGCTCAAGTTCAAACACTGATCTCAAGATCTTAAAGAATTGTTTTTTTTTTCTCAGCATAAAAGATCTCCGATGCCAGTAATTAATAATGAGCTTATGGCTTTGTTAAAGTCTTAAGATCAGAATTGTTGAGACGCGTAGGCACAAGCTTTACTGGCTCAACAATGAATCCAGCTTTCTTACATTCTTCTTCCAGAAGTTTCACCTGAGATGGCCCGTCGGGGCAGAAAGCCACCACAGCTCCTCCGCTTCCAGTGAACTTCGCAGCTGCACCGATCTTGCGTGCAACTTCCACCATTTCTATGTTCATAGCTCCCAAACATTCATCTCCAAACATACTCCTGCAGACAAAAAGAAATATGAAATGTGGTTAAGTTTTGTCTAGTTTTAAACTGTGTGTTGGGTCTTATCCTCGGTTGATCGGTTACCTTCGAAGGTCGAAGTTACGGTTCATGAGTTCTTTGAGCTTGGTGTAATCTTTTTTCAGTAATGCAGTTCGACCTTCTTCTGCTAGTTTTGCAATTTCTGCCATTGATGATATGATAAACTCATCACCATCCAACCACTTTCTACGAACCGTGCTATGAACCTGTAGTTAAATATAAGCATTAATGCTCAGAAAAAAAAATAGCAGTAAAATAAGGAGCAAAACCCTCTTAAACATCTCTATTATCTAACCTTGCCAGAGTCACTAGGATTCTCAGCATAGATGAGATGCAGAGGAGGGAGAAGATTGATATCCATTATAGTATAAATCCCATAGCCAACTCTATCCATATGGTCTTTACTAAAATCCTACAGAGAAAAGATGATCAAAACATGATGCAATGTTGGAATATAAGGGTTATATAATAAACAGAGTTGAGAAGATCATCTAACCATGTGAACAAGACCACCACCATAGACTTGAGCAACACGGTCTTGAAGACCTGCAACGATACCAAGTTTTTTCTCGGCATTAAGAATAAGGTTAGGTCTAACTTCTATCCTTATCAAATGCCTGACGTTGTAGAAGTCAAGAAGGCAGCTTAGAGCAGCAGACACAATTGCACTAGAACCCGAAAGCCCCGTCTGAAAAAAACAACAACAAAAGAAAACTAATGGCTTCAGGTACACGTATCAAAACTTCACCATAGACAAAAGAAAAGCAAGTAAAAGTTTGTAAGAACCTGTCTAGGGATATTGGTATCGTAAGATAGAGTGAAGTTTCTGTCATGAAGATGTATGTTATTATCTTTGCAATAATTGCGGAATACTTTACATATCGCCATGAGCAGCCTTACACCTCCATAGTACCCTTCATTTTTCAATCGATAAACCTATAACAAAAGACACAAGTGTTTAGAAACTACTGAACAAAGATCTGAAAGACCAAACACGACGTGCTAGATTCATTCATTATTAAACAACATTCAAGCAGTCAAAGTTTGAAATGAATCCCGGTACTTATAAAACCGGTACAAAATCAAACCAGGTGTAACCTAAAACAACGCTAACCAATTAAAAAGAACATTTTAATCGGAACAAATACAACCGAAACGTACGAGATTATCGAGAGAGTCGAAGCGGACAAGGTCATGGAAAGGATGAGGCTTGATCAAGAGATGGTCGGATGGCTCTAGTTTAGCCGTAGCCCAAAAATTGCCGATGGTAAAGGATATCGTGCGGCCGAAGTAAACATCGCTAGGGTTTCCCAAAAACCCTATTCTAGCGAACGAGCGATGCTCCAACACAGCCTTGCTGTCATCGTCACCGGAACTCGCTAGTTTCAGATTTGGATCCATACTTTATTTGTTATGAATTGCAAATGTACGTAGTGATTTTCTTGAGACTGGCGTGCGCGTCTATTTATATCTTGGTTCTTCACATCTGTTGGTCTCGCTGAGCGCGTGATCGGATAACTGTTACACGTCAGGTAACGATCACGTCTTCGGTAACTGATATCTTGAAGAGATTCGTTACCAAAAACTAATAATGGGCCATATCTTAAGGCCTTTTGAATAATATGGATCAACCTTTACGGCGAAATCTAAGTAGTTTTCTTGAACATAAAGCTGGAGGACATCCATCCATGCAAACCGAATTAAACGGGGGACAAGAACCTTACTTAATAATTAGTCTTAGCGATAACATATTTATTATGTTTCCCACATTTCTATCTTATGATTCAAAACATGTTAAATAAGTATTTCAGCCAAGTTTGGATGATTTCCCAACCAATTGGATCCAAGTCAATAAAGAGTACTAACACTACAAAAAAAGAGGTGAATTAAATCACTTAAATTGTATCAGAAAATTAAATGATTCTATTTTAAATTACTTATTTACAAATGAGACAAATATAGCTAATTCAGCATCAATTATATAGAAGTAATGTTATTATTGATTAATTTTGCATCAATTCAACAAAATGATTTGCCTTTTATTCATTTGTATCAATTTAACATAACTGATATTATTATATATATTTACGTCACTTAAATAATTGATGTACGTACTTACTTATTTTTGTTAACATCGTTTATTAATTTGATACAAAATTTACGTCAACAAAGAAATGATACTAATGCAAATTATGTGATTATATATTATTTTGACATCAATTTAATAAGAATGATGTTATTTTTATCATTTATTTATTTTGTTATGATATAAAATATTAATTAGAAGAAAAGAGATTACAATGCAGTTAAGATTTTTGTGGTTTTAGTATTTCTTTTATGGCTCTAATTTAATTGCGTTTTATTCTTAACAGTTTTTTCTTATCCAAAAGCATATTCTTTTCTCATGATCTAAATCCCCACTTTGTCTAGTGCTTATACTTCGTTAACAGTTTTCTTGTTATTAGAAACAAATATTCTACAAGCAATCAATTTTATTTTTTAAATGAGTAAATGACGTCTCATTAGCAACCCATTGGTGGCATGAAGGATTGTTCCTTATATGATGATGGTGAGGATTATGTTTCTTCGTTTGCATGATGTGAAAGAAGGTTTGGTAATCCAACGAACTTGATGGAATAGGATCTATAAAGGTACTATTGTTTCTTCTTCTTCCGTTTTTTTTTGTGCAAAGATTACAGTTTATTGTATTTTATTTATGGCTTAAAGATCTTTATTTTTAAAGTTCATTTTCTTCTAGTCCTTTCTAACCATGGTTATCAAATTTTTCCTATATCTCCAGAGAAAGGGCTCAAATGGTTTGATTATGTAATATGCCATTGATTTCAGCAGAAGCATGAGGTGTTCGAGGAGGAAACTAATTCTGGTCAGGAGTAAATGTATTCTTATTTCTACTGGAAAATTGGCTGATCTTGAATGTCCAGAAGTCTAGAAGATAAAAGTCTACAAGAAAAAAGAAGAAGAAGCCAAATCTCGGTTGAAGAACTCTCATCACAATTAATTGTTGTACAGTTTTTTTTTTCCTTTTTTTTGGTGTAGTCTTTTTTTCTTTCAATTCATAATTTTGTATTATGGATTCTATGTATATATTTTAAATGTTTTTTCTTATTTGTATTCATATTATTAATGGAAATTTATGAATATAAAATATTTTAATTTATTTATCTTCAGAAATAAATTTACGTTTGTTATATACAACTGATAATTTTTAACTAAATTATATAATTATTAAATTAATTTATATAAATTTATTTTATTTATTAATAAACCATATACAATTTTGAAATCGTTTATTTCTACTGATACTAATACTAACATCATTTTTAAAAAACTGATGTAGGTGTTAACATCACTTTTTACAATTGATACACATTAACAACATTTACATTAACTGATGTAAATAATAAAAATATTTGTATCAATTATTAATAAAATGATGCAAATTATTTGCATCACCACTTTCAGAGTCATTTAATTAAGTGATGCAAATTTTGTTTACATCATTTATAAGTAATGTAAATATAGAAAATAAGTGATGCTAAATAATCTTTTTTTAGTAGTGTAATTAACATAATCTTTGGAAAACTCTAAAGGGACAAACATGTTACTACAAAACTGGTGGGGTGATCGTGTAGCGTGCGTGATGGGGCAGTATCTACTCTACGTGTACGTGATGGCGTGTTTTGTAAACGGTGGTCGACCAATAGGTATGAAATAAATGTATATGAAGATACGTATCATCATAGCTATGAACACGGTTGGATATATCTAATCTAACTTGTTGGGTCAACAAACACTCTATTCAGTCTGGGTTTTAGTTGCTAGATTCTTTTATTTGCAGCCATACCAATCTTTTGGAATGTATTCCTTTTACCTCTTCGTATGATAGCGTTGAACTAATTAATACTACAAAGTACAGTATTCGCTGAGAAGTTTCCTACAGTGCAATACTTTCTTCCTTCTCTTGATTGCTCCCTCCATATTTTACATCACGTTTTCATTGATTTTTGAGAACAATTTTTGGGGTTGAAAGTATGCAATATTAGGTTTGAATAGATACTTTATTAAGACTGAATACAGAGAGTATTTATACAGAATACATATTAGGGTATATACTATATTCTTTAGTATTTACACAATAGTCCTTTATGATGACTATATCTCTTAATTATACGCCCCCTCAAGATGGTGGGACTCTAGTGACACCAATCTTGTTGCAGATATTTTGGAACGGTATCCGCGGTAGTGGCTTCGTAAGACCATCGGCCAGCTGATCGTGTGTGGAGTCATGAGAAACTCGAAGCATTCCATTCTGAATTTGTCCTCGCACAAAGTGATAATCGATGGTAATGTGCTTCATACGCGAGTGGAACACAGGATTGAGACATAGGTACGTCGCTCCTATGTTGTCACAGTACACTGTAGGAGGAGAAGAGAGGATGACGCCAAGTTCAGTGAGGAGGGAACATATCCAGCGCAGTTCGGCAGAGGTATTAGCGACAGCTCGATACTCTGCCTCAGTTGATGATCTGGCCACTCCTTTTTGTTTCCTTGATGCCCAAGAAATCGGATGAGAGCCCAAGTAAATGATGTAGCCGTTGGTGGAAACGTAGTCATCTGAATCACCAGCCCAATCTGCGTCTGAGAATGCATGAAGAGGTGCGTTGTCCTGTTTCCGAAGAAAGATTCCATGACTCAACGTTCCAGAGAGATACCTCAGAAGACGCTTAACCGCAAGCCAGTGATTTGTTGTTGGGCAATGCATAAACTGAGAGAGCCGGTTGACTGCATACGAGATGTCTGGTCGCGTCAGAGATAAGTACTGAAGACTTCCAACCACTTGTCTGTATTCCCGCGGATCATCCAGGCGTGAGCCGGAGTTGAGCGTCAGCTTAGGAGATGATGCCATTGGAGTGGAGACTGGCTTCGAGTGCAGCATATTTGTCTTGGTGAGAAGGTCTGTGACATATTTCCGCTGCATCAGGTGTAGCCCGTCGTTCGTCCGTATGGCTTCTATGCCGAGAAAATAACTCAGGTTCCCCATGTCCTTGATGGAGAACTTCCGTGAGAGTGTGTCAATCACGCGCTGGACAAGGTGTGGTGATGTTCCTGTAATCAAGATATCATCTACATATACAAGAACATAGACAAATCCAGAACCTTGTTTGAGGATGAAAAGAGATGTATCTGAGAGAGAGTTATAAAACCCATTGGCAACAAGGAACTTGTGTAACTCATGGTACCAGGCCCGAGGTGCCTGTTTTAGACCATATAGAGCCTTGCGGAGACGACACACTTTTGTCGGATTGTCCTTGTCAACAAAGCCTGGTGGTTGACAAATGAACACTTCTTCTTGGAGATGACCTTGAAGAAAGGCTGTGTTGACATCAATTTGTCGAATCGGCCAGGAGTTATTCACTGCAAGACCAAGTACAATGCGGATCGTAGTCGGTTTGATGACGGGACTGAACGTGTCTGTGTAATCGATTCCTGGTTGTTGATGATACCACTTTGCTACTAAACGAGCTTTGTAACGATCTATCTCACCATAGGGATGGTATTTAATTGTGAATATCCAGTGACATCCAACAATGTTCATACCTTCACACGCTGTTTCTAAATCCCAAGTATGATTTTTGACTTGAGAGTTGAACTCGGAAAGCATTGCAGCTCGCCATTTGGGATGTTTCATTGCCTGCTGCCAGGTCGTAGGTATCCAGTGGGGATCATCTTGAAGGTTGACAGTGAGATTGTAGCGCGTAACCGGTTTCACAATGTTATTTCTCAATCTCGTCGTCATCGAGTGTCGTGGAGGAGGTGGTGGTGCGGGGACCACAGGAACTGATGCTGTCGTTGTACTTGTGTTCGGTTCTGCAGGTGCTGAGTCCGTATTCGCAGCAGGTGCCTGTGCTGGTGAAGGCTGCATCACAGGAGGCGAAGTGTCAGAGCTCTGAGGCGAGCTCTCCGTAGTCGCAGACGGTGGTTGCACGAGTGGTGGGATCGGGTGGATTGTGGTATGAGGTTGATATGGTGGTATTGGGGATGTTGGTTCAGGTTCAGTGTTGGAGGATTTGGCTCGGAGAAGTTGGTAAGGGAACTGGGTTTCGTTAAACCGTACGTGTCGAGATGTGTAGACACGATCTGTTGTGGGATCTAGGCACAAGTAGGCACTTTGGGAGAGAGAGTAACCAACAAACACACATGGTGTTGATCGATTTTCAAGCTTATTAGGGGCGTACGGCCGAAGCCAGGGATAACATAAGCTACCAAAAGTTCTGAGCTTGCCATAGTTTGGGGTTTCTTGAAACAGTTTCTGAAATGGGGATTGGTTGTTGAGGATGGGAGTGGTGAGGCGATTGATTAAAAATACAGCTGTGGCAAAAGCTTCGGGCCAGAAACTCAAGGGCATTTTGGCTGTGGAGAGGAGGGAGAGTCCAGTTTCTACGATATGGCGATGTTTCCGCTCCGATAGGCCGTTGTGTTCAGGGGTGTGGGGTGGGGTTGTGAGATGGGAGATACCATTGGATGCAAGGTAGGATCTCATGGCTATGTATTCACCTCCATTGTCAGTGTAAAGGTGTTGGATTTTGGTCTGAAAACGGGTCTCTACCAGGGGTTTAAACTGAAGAAAGATGGCTTTAACTTCAGACTTGGCCGTTAGAGGAAAAAGCCATGAATAGCGAGTAAAGTGATCAACAAAGAGAAGGTAGTATTTTTGGTTTTTGTTTGAGGTTACTGGTGATTGCCAGACATCAGAGAACAGGTACTGAAGAGGAGAAGAAGATTTGATAGTGCTTTGGTGAAAAGGCAATTTATGAGTTTTATTCAAGAAACAATCATTGCAAGGAAAAACAGAGGAAGTAGTGTTTAGGCAGGGTAAAGAAAACTTGGAAACAACAAATTTAAGAGTAGATAAAGAGGGGTGGCCAAGCCGAGTGTGCCATCGATCCAATGGTGCTTTCGTATCAGGGTAGGTTGCATATGCGGATGGGTTTAGGGTAGGCTTGGGCCACTCGTACAGATCACCCTTCGTGCGACCTTGGAGGAGCTGCACCCCCGAGCTGAGATCCTTCACCTGAAAATGAGCAGGAAAGAATTCGACAGAGACTTTATTAGCATTGCACAGCCGTTTAACCGAAATCAGATTTTTGTTGGCTTTTGGAACACAAAGAACTTCATCTAACTTGAGAGATTGAGAAGATGTAGGGATAGATAATGAACCAGTGTGTGTGATTGGTAGTGTAGAACCATCTGCAATCGCAACTTCTTCTCCACCATTGTAGGGTTGGTGCAGCATCAAATTGTTGAGATCAGATGTTAGGTGGTGCGTGGCTCCACTGTCAAGAAGCCAAGGATTTGCACTGTAGGTTGAGTTGGAGACGAAGTTGGCTCGCGGCTGCCATGGTGGAGACACGAGTCCGTATTGCTGTTGAGGAGCAGGGGATCCTCCAGCTTGATTGAGTTGCGTACAGCGGCGAGCACTGTGTCCAAAGACTCCACAAAGTTGGCATCGACCTTGATACCCGCGTGGTCCATTTTGCTGCGAGTGTTGTTGAGCTGGAGCGCTGAACTGTTGTTGTTGTTGCCAGGTCTGCGAGTTCTGGTTTCCTCGGTAGCCTCCTCTGCGAGGGTTAGACTTGTTGTGGTTTTGAGATCCTCGACGATTGGTGTAGAGAGCCGTGACCGGAGCTGTAGAGACGGTAGTTGTCACGGCCTGAAGTTTGGCTTCCTGATTTATTAGCTTCTCATGTAACTCCGCAAGTGAAGGCGCTGTGTCTCTTCCTTCAATTTGATCAATCAGTGTTTTGTACTCTTCTGGAAGTCCACCAAGTACCTTTTCAATCTGGTCTTCCAGATCCATCGGTTTTCCCAGAATCGCTAGCTGATCAAAACGTGTCGTTAGGCCTTGAAAGTATTCATTGATCGTCTTGGTGCCTTTGCTCCAGTTTGCGATCTGCTGTTTCACTTGTTGTAAGTGACCTCGAGTTGGTTTGGCATAGGTGGAGTTGAGAATTGTCCAGATCTCCGCCGAAGTGTTCGTCGTCGAGAGGATTGGTTGGATTGCGGTGGTGATCGCACCAAGGAGTCCGCTGTAGATGAGTCGATCTTGGCGTTTCCACAGGGTGAAGTCCGGGTTTGCTGTAACGCCGGCATCGGTGGTGATTGTTGCAGGAGGGACGACCATGGAGCCGTCGATGTGACCGGACAGAGCATATCCGTCAAGGAGAGCGAGTACTTGTCGACTCCACATGAGAAAATTGGAGGAGGTGAGCTTTGTCACATTCGTCATATTGACGTTGAGTAGGGTGGGGTTCGTGGAGATCGGAATGACCTCAGTTGTCGCCGCAGGGGAGGTTGAGTTTTCAGACATCGTTGCAGGAAGAAGAAGGTTAAGCTTTTTGAAAAATTTCAGTGGCGGCTTATAGCTGCTCTGATACCATATGCAATATTAGGTTTGAATAGATACTTTATTAAGACTGAATACAGAGAGTATTTATACAGAATACATATTAGGGTATATACTATATTCTTTAGTATTTACACAATAGTCCTTTATGATGACTATATCTCTTATAGAAAGTTGAAACAAACAAAGAATGAATATCATTTCGTCTTTTACCAAGATAGTACTATCACCTCGGACATGTAATACTGACTCGCAAAAATTCAGGAGACGAAGACCCAATTCAAAACTTCAATTACTATTTTTTTATTATTTGACATTGGAAGTAATATAACTAGCAATCAGATTGTTGTTCATCAAGTATTCTACAGAGAGGCTAGAAAAAAGATTCTATATTACGGGGACCATGTATTATTATTGACTTGTTAGGATAGAAAGAGAATGATAGAATTCTTATATTTTCAATAAATGCCAAGCATATTAATACAAAGCAATTTATCATCAGAAAAATTCAGCTTTTATTTTATTTTATTTTATTTCTTGATATACATCAACTAGGATATAAGTATAACGTTAGTCAATATCGTCAGCCAGGATATATACATTTTGTTTTTTTGGGTGTTGTCCATTAGTTTACTTTCTGTACCTCTGCTTCTTATTGTCTCCATTGTAATTCTGTCACAAACCGAAAATGGTAAATATACTTAACATTTCTACCAAAAAAAATATCATTAAAACATGTATGAATATAATTCAAAATATCAGAATTTTTAATATACAACCTCAATAAATAATATATATATATATATATATTGAAATTGGGTATTGATTATGCATTATATGCATAAATTTACTTAGTTTCCTTAAATTATTACCACAGTTTAAAATATGGACAAAAATAGGATAGGATTAAAATTAATTTCCAACTTAATCTCTGAAATCATTTCAATAACACCACCAAATTACAATCAAGCCATTACATAAAATGGCTTTAATCCACTTTGTAAATACAAATTTTTCTAATAAATTTACGTTTAAAATTACTAAGATCAGATTTGTTGACTTGTTTTGAAATGGTTTTGTATTAGTCAATAGTCACATTATATGAGTTGGCAAATACAGCATAATAATAACTAACAGATCAGAAGGGGAGAAAAGATTGCGACCGTGGGATCAAATATCAAAGGACCCGTTATAGTAACATCAAAGGGATGAAACTATTCGTATATTCTTCTAAAGCTAATAAAATATTCCCACTTTAATGAATGTCCATTTTAAAAAAAATTAATAATAATAAATTCCAGCAGTTTTCGGAATATCTATATATATAAACCGAAAAGCATCGAACGGCCAAGACGAAAGCGTTTATTCTGATATAATATAAAACTTTTATTCTCTGAGACATCTTCCTTCTCCTAATTAACTTTTGTTGGTTTTTTTTTTTATATTTTGTTTTTGAGTCTCAAGAGAAATTTTTTGATTTATCGGGGGGTTCGATAAAAAATCTTCTTCGCCTGAGAAAACTCCATTGTGGTTTGATATCATGTCCGAGGGATACTATAGTTCTAAGAAGACGGACGATATCTGCGATGATGTTTGCGGACAGGTGAGTCTTTTAATCTCTGTTTGGTTTCTGCAACACTCTCTGCTCTAATATAAAATTGATTTTGCTTTAATGGAATCGGGATTCTAATTGGTGGCATTGCGAATTTTCCGATTCTGATTTGTACATTACATGTCATAATTGTCGGAACTAGTGGATGATATCTCGATTGTTTTTATGTTTTGTCTGAAACTCATGAAGAATCTGAATCGAATGTCAAAAAGTAAAAAAAAAAGTCCTTTACCTTTTGTCTTCGTTTTGTGTTGTGATCATCGCCAAACACATTGGTCTTTTGGTAATTTTGGTAATCTGTTTTAGGATTTGTTATTTATTTATTTATTTATTGATTTTTACGGGGGTTGTTTTTTGTTAAGCAGGATGGTGGTTCACGAGCAGGGAAGGCGTTTTCAAGGGTTAGATGTATACTAAGAGGACTCGATTTCAAGACATACATCTTCATCTTCACCATCATCCCCATCTTCATCTTCTCCGTCTATATGCACGGCCAGAAGCTAACTTACTTCTTGAGACCGCTCTGGGAATCACCTCCTAAGCCGTTTCAAACGCTTCCTCACTACTACCACCCAAACGCCTCCATGGAAACGCTCTGCACTCTCCACGGGTGGAGACACCGCGAGTCTCCTCGACGCGTCTTCGACGCAGTACTGTTCAGCAACGAAGTGGACATGCTCACCATCCGCTGGAAAGAACTCTACCCTTACGTCACCCAGTTCGTGATCCTCGAGTCCAACTCAACCTTCACCGGTTTGCCTAAACCGCTGGTTTTCGCAGCCAACCGGGAGAAGTTTGACTTCGTGGAGCCGAGGCTGACGTACGGTAACATCGGAGGGAGGTTCAGGAGAGGGGAGAACCCTTTCGTGGAAGAAGCTTACCAGAGGATCGCGTTGGATCAGCTCATAAGGCTCGCGGGGATCGAGGAAGACGATCTTTTGATCATGTCTGACGTTGATGAGATCCCTAGTGCTCATACAATCGACATTCTTAGGTGGTGCGATGGTTACCCGCCGGTTCTTCATCTCCAGCTGAAAGATTACTTATACTCTTTTGAGTATTTCATCGACAGCAAGAGCTGGAGAGCTTCGGTTCATCGGTACAAACCGGGGAAGACTCGGTACGCTCATTTCCGTCAGGGAGACACGCTTTTAGCAGACGCTGGTTGGCATTGTAGTTTCTGTTTCAGGCGCATCAGCGAGTTTGTATTCAAGATGAAAGCGTACAGTCACACCGACCGTGTTAGATTCTCTCATTATCTGAACCCGGGAAGGATCCAAGATGTGATATGTAGAGGGACTGATCTGTTCGACATGTTTCCTGAAGAGTATACGTTCAGGGAGATCATCGCGAAGCTAGGTCCGATACCGAGGTCTTATTCGGCTGTTCATCTCCCATCTCATCTGATCGAAAAGGCTGAAAGTTACAAGTACTTGTTACCTGGGAACTGCATTAGAGAAGGTGGCTGATAAGTGTTTGTGTTTATCAGTCTTTGTAGTTGGCTTATTATTCAGTAGAGGGAGTGTGGAAACAGAGGATGGTACAGTTTATTGAAGAGAGTGATCTGATAAGTGGAGTCTCTCTGGTTTTCAGCATCTCTCTCTGTGAGGGTATATAACTTTGTCTGCTTTTAAATACTGACTTCATGTTCCAATGTGTTCCCATGTTGTTTTCTTGGGAAGTTTTGATGGAATAGTCTTTCTTTTTTCTCTTTACTTCAAAACTCTTTTCATACTCTCATTTTTAGTCTGTACAATTTTACTAGTGATTGCTTTACATTATCCTGAGATTCTTTGTAATTTTTTTTTTTTGTTTAAATTCGTGATTTGATCTCCTCTTGATCAGCTTTGTTGTTCCTTTAATCGTTTTCTTCCTAGTAATGTCATTGTGCCTGCAAATTCCAACCAAATAGTCAAGACTAATGGTGAATCATAGTCATTAAATTGTGTGTGAGGATGAGTATGCAAGCTATAGTCTGTGCACATAGTTAAAAAAAAGGCAAAAGATTAATAATTGCAATGACTGCAATGTCCCTCTTCAAAACAGTTGGACCAGCTGCTGCTGGAATCCTGTAAGTACTTCTCCATTGAACACACAAGATAGGTTTCCATGTCTTAAACTGACCAGTCTTTTCTTTTTTGCTTGACAAGTTACACTGAGAGAAGATGTTGCTTTCTTACCAGGATCCCACATGCTGTTCTTCATTCTTAACATGATTGTCGTTGTACGAGTAGTTCTCACCTTCAAGCCGTTTTTGTCCACAGCTAGAAAGTGAACTCCAATGAAAGTGGTGCTAGGAAGATGTACGCATTTGTCGTGCTTCCTTTTAGATATGGTTCGAAAATAAACCTTAGGATTTCCAGTTTCTTTATTTCCTTGTCTTGTATGATTGAAGTTTTGACTTGCTACTGTAATCAAACATCCTAGGTTATCGTCTTAATTTATATCTTCTTCGGTTATCGCCTCAATTTAGATTTTAAATAGTGAAAATTTGGATAAATGCACTTCAATAAGATTATAATTAGAAATACACATTTCATTTAAACTTTTAGAAGATACATTTATTTATATATAAATTTACCAAATTGCCCAATCTTAATATTTCTCAATTTTATTATATTTTTTTAAAAAAATATTTTAGAAAAAAGGAAAATCGTTAGAGAATATGCATAATATCTTTTTTAACTACATAATATCTTTCTCGTATCTTTTTAATATATTTATAAATTTTATTATATTGAATAATAAATTTTATTTATTTTAAAGTTAACAAAATAAATTAAAATCTATATTAATGTCATGATAAACTCAACTCAAATCATAATTTTATTTATTTTGTATATATTTGTTAATGTAACATATTTATCTTTAAACACATATTTGTTTTAAACATAAATAATTATTAATTATTATTAATGATGAATTTATGTATTAATTATTGAAATATTAAATTGGGGGAAAAAGTAAATTCACATTATTAAAAGAAATTAGAGGCAGTGTATTTTTCAAATTTCAAATCTTAAATAGGGTATTTTCCAAATTATCCATTTTAAATATATATTCTTTATGTACTACTTCCACCATTCCTGAATAAATGTTACTTTATTTCTTTCATACATATTAAAAAAATATGTAATTTGTTATTAATTATATCTCTTTGACCAATAGTATTTCAAATAAATAAAATTATTTAAAAAGTTAATGCAGTTTGCAATTAATTTTCAGCTAAAATTATATATAATTTGCATTAGAATTACAAATTGACATTTTTATGTAACAAAAAATAGTTAGAATGATATTTGTTTCATCTATCTTATTAAAGCTGAAATACATTTTGGAGTTGTTTGGAAACAAGGTTAGTATTATATTAAAATTTTTGTTTGGAAACAAGTATACACATCCCATTAAATTCTGTTTGGAAACAAGTATATTCATCTCATTAAATTACTGAATTAATATTTACATTTATTTTAAATTAAACATATCACTAAATAACAAAAAAATATTCGCTGAACATAAATTAATTCCAAATACGCAACTAATATTTAATATTTCATTATGATATCCAAGCTACTATAATGTATACATATCATAAAAATATACCTATTAAATATAAAATAATATATCATCTTGATCTAAAGTAGTATATGTTTTGCCCATTAACTTTTTGTTTTTTTTTAAATGTATACATATCATAAAAACAAATTTGTGTAATTACACTACAAAACTTTAATTTCAAATAATAATGTAACCGTAAAAAAAGGAAATTTGCACCCTATAACTATTAACAAACACAAACTCACTGCCTAATCAAAAACACAATTTCTCTCCTTATTTCTCCTTATATCTCTCTTTAATTTCTTACTAAAAATCTAATTATTTTTTTTTGATTATTTTGCAAATGGACCCAAAGAAAATCCCATTTTTTTTCTCAAACAACGAATTCAACTGTTACATGATCAAAAAAAAAAAAAAATCTAACACCATACGTGATACGTCATTTTTGTTGTTTTATATATTTATTGCTTCTCATTTTTTTCAATTCTTCCATCTTCTTTGTTGTTTTAGTTTGGTTTGAGTGTAGCAAAGATCTTTTAAAAGTAAATTCTTTTTTTTTCTGAAATTACTTTTCAATAATTTTTTCTTCATGTTCAAGTTGAACATTTTATTAAAATACATTTTTTACCTAATATTTCACAACAAGGCGTGTTTCACAGACTATTACTACCAAAAACTGTAAGTCATTCTGAGTGTCACAAATATGTGGAAAAAGGTACACACATTACATTTTAAAGTTATGATGTCTAAAAATCTGTTTAAATTGATGAAACTCAAGTTTTTCCAGATGTCTTATATTAAAAAGATATGGCAAGCTTCAATAAAATATACTTTAATAAATAGGGAATTAAGGAAAGGAGAGTGATTATTTTCTCTTTTCTAATGAATTTTTATCGATTTTTGATTGTTATATTGGGATTATAATCTTTATTTTGGATTTAATATATCAAAATACTTTATACTGGATTTTAATTTTTCATAATCTCATTGCTTCATTTGTTTTATTTTAGTTAATAAATTCATATTTTATGTTTATTATGTTAACAATGAAGATATTTACCTTTTTTTTTAAGAAGTATTATTGACAAAAAAACAACTGTATCAAATATGATATTATATACCATATCTCTATGTGTATCTTATATATACAAGCTTGTAAAAGGAGTATGCGAGATGGAAGAGTAATCGACGTCATGAGCTGTACATTTGGGTGATCACTCCTTATATAATAAAAATGAAAAAAATAACGAAAAATAGACAAAAATAAGTAAAAAATGAACAAAATGAAAAAAAATGTATATAAGTAATAAGTACTATCATATTTACCAATACACTGGTTTTAATTTAGTTCACTAAATTTGGGAGATTCCATACATCTGCCTAGTAAAAATGTTTAGAAGTATATATTTCCCTTGGATAAACTATGCATTTATGTAATTTCCTCCAAATTAACGATGTGTTTTGTGGATTATGACAATTCACTAAAACAACTCATTTTGAGGAAATATATAAAATTACTTAGTCAAAAGTTGTAAAGTTAATTTAGATCAGCGATAGTTAATTTATCTAACTATATATACTAGTATTATAAGGAAATGAATATAATATATCTGAAAGATATCTAGACTATTTTACCTAAACAAAGTTTATTCTTATAAAATCATGTTATTTTGTTGCTTGGCATTTTACACTTAGTTGTTTTTCTTCATATTTCTAAGCTAATCAACATTACTATCTGAGATGTGCATAAATAATAGCTCAACTCTTAGGTTTTAGTAGAAGCCTTCTATTGAGCTCTGGTTTATCTCAGTCAACGTCTTCAGCGTCTCTGCCATAACCGGCATACTGATTCTCCATTACAATGCAGGTTCCCTTATGCCTTGCCATGTTTCACAATATCGGCATTCGCACTGGTCGTTACAGCACTGTGCCCCCATGTCATCTATCCTAGTCTACTGTGTTTTGTGTCTGCATGACACAGCGTATTCTGAGGTAATAATGGAACTAGCATTAAGACTTTAGACTTTTGGAATTTATAGATCCTTCGCCATTTCATAGGGGGACTTGAGCTCTTAGTCTGAACAAAAAATCTTAATCACTGCTGCAAATCTTTGCTTTGTGGGAAAATATCCCCAGTAAGTACGGAGGTTTGGGATACTCAACGAATCATGTTGGCATTGTTCTAACGATATCTGATATGTTTTATCATTTCATTGATTTTTAGTATGTGAGTTAACCAAGATATTATGTTTTAGGTCTCGGCCTATTATTTTTCCAGGTCCCCCTCTATCTATCAGCCAAGAGATTGCTTGGACCAGTGCAGCTCACCCGTCTAGTTGGGGCACTAATGATACATGTACAGTTGAGCTGTTTGTTAATTGCTCACCTCTCACGTGTCAGTCATTTAAGCCTAATCTTGAGCTCTACATTTATCACTCATGATATAATAAAAAAGTCTTTATATTGTTTTTCAACTCAGATGAATATATTTTAAATATTAAATGTAATTGATTTTACTTTTGATAAGCTGAAAAACTAGTTTAATTTTAACTATTCTACCAATAATTATTACTAGTGATAAAATTGAAACAAAAATAGAGAAGACAAACCGAAAAAAATAAGTAAAATATGAGCAAAAAAAGAAAAAAATGTGTTTATAAATGAAAGATATTATCATATTTATCAATATATTGGTTTTAATTGTATTCACTAAAATTGGGAGATTCCATACATTTGACTAAAATATGTAGAAGTATATATTTTCCTTGTATAAAATAGCATTTATATAACCTCTCACAATTCACTAAAACAATTCTTTTTGTGGAAATATATAACATAAACCAATTAAGCAAAATCATTACTTATTCAAAATTTGAAATTATATTAGATCAGAGATATTTACTTTATCTAGTTATACTAGTATATTTTAATGATGGATAAAATTTATAGAAATGAAAATTATACATCTGAAAGAGATTTGGATTATTTTACATAAACAAAGTTTTTTTTATTAGAGTGTTATCTATTACTTGACGTTTTACACTTGTTGTTTTTATTTTGATTTTCAAGCTAATCTACGTTACTATCTGAGATGTGCATAAATAATGGAGATTATGCTTTTGAAGGACATTATACTATACATCTTGGATAATGATATACTTCATTTTTTTTTTTAAATGTTACTTTACCATTTTTTCTTGTTACACAAAAATATCGTTATAAAATTCTAATGTAATTTATACTCATTTTAAACTGAATATTAATTGTAAAATGCAGTGATATAATAATACATAAATTTATTTATCTCAAATAATATTTATTAAATAGATGTAATCAATGAAAACATAAATGTATTTCAATCATATTCTTAACATGTACTCCCTCCGTTTCATTTTACTTGTCGTTCTAGACTTCGACATGCAAATTAATAAAACATTTAGTTTTGTATATTTACTAGATAAAACATCATTACCAATACACCTAAGCAAATTTTAACCAATAGAAGAATAAATTAGAATAAAAAGTCAATAAATTTTGCATTGAAATTATAAAACGACACTTATTTTGAAACTAAAATATTGCTCTAAAACGACATATAATTTGAAACGGGGGGAGTATGTGACATGTTTTTAATATACTCATTTTCAGATGATATATATTAATTCTAAAATGCATTTATATAATACAAATAAATAAATTTATTTATCATAAGTACTATTGGTTAATATGTAATCATTGAAAACATAAATTCATTTCAATCACGTTTGTATTTTTCATTTCAATCATGTTTTTTTTATATGTTATTCTTAGTGTAATCAACCATAAACATAAACTGTCTAAGTGACATTTTTTTTTCTGTTGTACTTCCAAATACACCTTTGAAAGCAATGAGATTGCTAACCGTATTGCTACTATTGTTACTGTGGATAACAGGTTACAGTCCTATCTTGGTTGCATGCCTTAATATCTAATGAGATGTGTGGTAAACAACTCTACATACCTTTGCACTTTCTTTGTAAGGCTCGACTTTTAGTAAACCAGTTTTAAAAAAAACAAAAAAAAACAAAGCTACTACCACTGAGCAGCATTCAACTTTTTCTTGCGCTGCTTGAGTCGGCTCAACACCTTCGTTCTTCTTTTCCTGCCCTTTCTGCAGAAATCAAATAAATAATTAGCTTAACAAACACAGAGAGAATGCCACACTTCCATTGCCCTTGTTCTCTAAACAAACATTTAACTATTAACAAAAATGATGAATGGTAAATGTAAAAAGGACCTTCATGGTTATGTAGAGCTTCCTCTTATAATGGGACATCACCACGGCTCACAACACCAGCGTATGATAAGCTATCATCAAGACGGAGGAACATCGTTTCTGGCTGCTGCTTGTAGCCTTTTAGTAGTTTCATAATCAGGAACATATACTTCTGCTTCATTGTCCACAAATGGTGACAAGTGTGGGGGTGAAATTCTGCTTAAACACAAAACATAATGTTTTAAAAAGGTGAGACATAAAATAAAAACTGAATCTTTAAAACCAATGTGTTAAAATGAAAAATATATTAAAAACAAAAAAATTGTAGTAAAAGAAGAAATAAGCAAGGCGTATGTATGATTGGATGTGTTACCTTCCGACCATTTACTTTTCAGTTGGTAAGATTATGCGAGCTGTGGCTGAACATTTTGTCTTGACGAGCTTGGCTTATCCATGATCTACAAAATAGAATTGAATCAATTGAATTGATGTTACTAAAATTTATCTACCATCACTTTAGAATATATTTGTCAACGTCATTAAAGTATTAAACAACAAGTTATATGGCTTACATGATGTTTAATACTCTCATCCCACCAAAAGCAGGAAGGTCAAAAAGCAGAGACTCTCTTGGAACCTACATAAGAATACAAAACTATCATACATAAAAGACAATTTTCAGTCATTTTTGTATAAAAAATTGTCTCCTCGGTAACTGGTCTCTAAACATCAAACAAGTTTAATTAGGATTGAACAATAGCCCTACTACTCCACTAAGCACTTATTGTCAGAACCTCTGTTATGAAAACAAAGTCTTTGCTTCAAATTGTTTGTAAGGAGTGGTATTTCAACACCAATGCACCATAGACATGTCAGAGATTCAAAATAATTATTATGAGTTTGCTATTTTACAAATAAATTCATTGATGAAAAATGGCTTAGAAGGAATGAAGCAATAAAATGCCTCACGGCTATTTCAGACCCTTGAAGAGTGACAGTCAAATGACCATGACACTTACTAAAATCTAATTGACTTTGAGTCAATTAGCACTTGTTTTAATCTAGATAATTTGGTTTTTTGGTCTACAAAGCAATTGCTAGATTTTACACGGCAATGACCAAGTTCAGGGATCTCTCATGTTTGTTGTCTCTGCATTTTGGTTGCTAGTGAAGCTTTAATGGCTTTCTATTAGAGCACAGACACAATGTTGGGAATATCATCAAACATCTCAAAGAACATTCTAGATGTTGTAATGGAGTCAATACCACAAAAAAACATATGCAGCCGACCTTGTAAATGGAGTATGCGAGATGGATGAAGTAGTCAACGCGTTCGGGCGATCGTTCCTAATATAACAAACAAAAAATACATATTTTTCATACTGGTTTTTACTTCACACAAAAATACATAATTAAATATTAAATATAGTCAGTTTTAAGTTGAAAGATTAGTTGAAATCGACTATTCTATCAATAAAAATCAGTTGTGGCTAAATTGAAACAGAAAAAAACGAAACTAATCATCTAAAACAAAAATAAGCAAATTATGAGCAAAAGATAAGCAAAAATATCTAAAATTATTATTGTTGTCATATTTATTCTATATTGGTTTTAAGTGAAGTCACTAATTGGACGATTCCATACAATTTTCTTGTGAAAATATTTTCGAAGTAAGAAGTTGGTTAACTAGGTTTAATGTAATATCTTCCAAACTAACTATGTGTTTTGTGGATAATGATAAGGCACTAAAACAACTAGTTTTTTTAGGAAATTCAAAGAAACTAATTAAGTAACTTAATTAGTAGGTCAACAGTTGTAAAGTTTAATTAGATCATTGATATTTAATACTCCTTCTCTTCCCAAATACTCTATGTATTCCATAAAATAAGATGTTTTGGAGATGTTTTGATGTTTCAAAATATAAGATGTTTTGATATTTTTAAGCTACTTTAACTTTATTGAAAATTGGTTAACCAATAGTAGTGTATTACTTTATCTGTGCTTAGTTACTTTATATTTAATTTAAATTATTTAATAATATTATTTTCTAAAAGATAATTTTCTTAATTCTTGTGCATTCATACCAAAAATCTTATATTGTGGAACAGATGGAGTATATATTTTTTGTATGTTTCACACAAATTAAGGAATAACAAATACACACTTCTCAAATCATTTGTGTTCAATGTTTATTCTGAATATTTATTTATTTTATTTTTCTTAATTAATGTAGTTAGGCTAGTTCCCGCTTACCAATATTCGAGCATCTTTCTTAACCATTAACGTTTGTAGAAAAGTAAAGTTGTCTTTACCCAAAAAAAATTATTTAAATAAATCATTGTATTAATATTTATAAGTTAATTAATTTATCTTTTAAAGAAAAATATTAATGTACAACTTTTTTTTTGTGGAACAAGAACAAAACCAAAAAAAAACTTATTTTTAAAAACAGAGATAATATATCTAATTATAGTAGTGTTTCTACTGATGGGTGAAGTTCCAGTAAATGTAAAATTTTGTATTTTAGTGTTTCTACTGATGGGTGAAATTGCAGTAAATGTAAAATTTTATATTTGAGAGATATTTATATTTAGAGTTTGTTACACCATAAAACACATTTTGAATTTAGCTTGTATTCAGAGACACATTCCAGACAATTTTTTTTTGTCTTGTAGTATGTGGTAAGACAGCTACAAGACAAAGAAACATATAAAGTTAAATTTCTTAGTACAGTTTCTCTCATTAGTAATATGATTTGTTTTTAATTTTAATTTTTTTTCCAATTTGTTTATGATTTTTTTTATTTTATATTGTAATTTATAAATATAAATATCCAATAACAGAAAAAAATATAAATATTTTTCTTCTACATTTTGAGATCCATATTGTATATGTTTTAATATTTTTAAAAATAAATAAATTCAAAATTGAACGACATGATAATATATGATGAATTATATTGAATGAGTTGTGGATATAACAATTGTGGACAGAGATATTAAAAACAATTTTTGGATGGATGAATAGTATATAAGAAAATTATTGTGGATGACATTTTTTGTGGAGAGATTTTTGAATGAACATACTCATTTTCGTTTAAGACTTTAAAATAATATTTCATATTATTTAATATTGAATGAGTTGTAGATATACCAATTGTGGACAGAGATATTAAAAAAATAATTTGTGGATGGATGAATAGTATGTAAGAAAATTATTGTGGATGCATTTTTTGTGGACGGGTTTTTGAATGAACATATTCATTTTCATCTAAAACTTTAAAATAATGTGTCATCTTATTTAAAATAATGTTTCATAATATTTTTTTCATGGACGAGTTTATCTCAAACATTTTAAGAGTTTGATCAATCCATTTTTTTTTCCAAACCTACAAAAAATGTTTTGTGGACGAGGTTCCATAGACAAATACATTTACTTGTGGACAAGAAAATGAATGTTTGATTTGTAGACGTAATAGTAAATACATCTACCAACACAATAAAATCGTTAGAACCAAAAGTTGTATGTTTTCAAACATTTAAATGATTTTTAGAAATTCTCTTTTCAAAAAAAATAATGTTATTGGAAAGAGAACGTATAGCTGGAGAGAGAAAAGAGAGAAGAAAAGTTACTGGAAAAAGAAAAAAAAATATTTGTATATAGAAAATAATTTTTGAGTATAAAGAATGATAAGATGGACAAATCTTTACTATATAAAAGTTGAGGCTATAAGCCATTGAGAGCGTCCACATATGATTTAAAACCACCAATAATATTTTGACACATCATTATATTAGTTTATTATTTTTAGAAAATATTAATAATTCCAAAACTATATTAAAAACGAATTTAACATTCTATATATAGCTTAAAATAAAATAAATAGATATTAACATTTTACAACTTGCTTTAAAACGTTGAGTATTATAGTAAAATGGAAAATCAAAAATAAAAAGGCTATATAAAAATATGATAAATCAGATTAAATGTTAACAGAAAATAGAAGTTTTCTAAAATATTAATATTTCTAAAATTATATAAAAAACGAAATTAATATTCTATATATAACTTAAAGTAAAATAAATAAATATTAACACTTTACAACTTGCTTTAAAACATTAATTATTATAGTAAAATGAAAAATCAAAAATAAAAGCTATATATAACTCAAAACCACCAATAAAAATATGAGAAATCAGATTAAATGTTAAAAGAAAAAAATGAAAATTACAGAGTCAAAACATATCCTGAAATAATATTTAACTTGTTAATAAAAATAAATATTATCTAATAAAGTAGACTGATAAAAAATAAAAATAATTTGTTTTTAAAATGTCATGATTTCCAGATTTATGTATATTAACATAAAATAGATTAATTAAAAAATGGAAAACTTATGTTAAATGAGATAACCAAAACTAAAACATTTAAAAGGAAAATTAACTAAATATATAAATTAAGAAAATTTCCAACATATGAAGTATTTGAGGACTATAAATAATTGTCTAAAGTTTTAAAGTTTTCATGATTTACTTTGAGAACCAGAGAGATATTGAAAAGAGATATATACACAATAGTTGCTTATGTTACTTCTTTGGTTTTCGATGATCTTATGAAATATTTTAATAAGAATGAAGTTCTTGCTAGAGTATTTTACTTTTAGGAATGACGTAACATCAACAAGGGTAGTTTGTTTATAGTCATTGACAACAAAACAAGTTACAAGATGACTTCTCACAAGTTTTTAATTCAAATAATAATATTAACAAAATTGAAAGCTGATATAAATAGAAAATCAATTTCCAAATAGTAATATTAACAAAATATTACATTTTTTTTTGTATAATAAATCCAAATTATATTTGGAGTCAAAAAAAAATATTATGCCATTATAAATATAGTTAAAGTAACAAAATTACATCTAAAACAACTTACAATGTATAAAGCAAAAAACCTAATATCATTTAAATTAAATTAATTATTAGTGTGCTTATAAGTAAATTATGATAGTGTAAGCCATTTAGACCGTCTACACAAATTTAAAACCATCAATCAAAACATATCAAAATTGTTTAAAAAGTTTATGTTTCTAAAATGTCTAATTCTAGACTTATATACTATATAAAAATTGAGGTTATAAGCCATTAAAGACGTTAACGTAAGATTTAAAATGACCAATCGTATTTTTACACATCATTATATTAGTTTATTATTTTTAGAAAATATTAATATTTTCAAAATTATATTAAAAACAAAATTTATATTATACATATAAATTAAAGTAAAAAATAAAGATTAACATTTTACAACTTGCTTTAAAACGTTAATTGTTACAGTAAAATGGAAAATCAAAAATAAAAGGCTATATAAAACTTAAAACCACTAATAAAAATATGACAAATCAGATTAAATGTTAACAGAAAATAAAAGTTTTCTAAAATATTTATATTACCAAAATTATTTTTAAAACGAAATTAATATTATATATATAACTTAAAGTAAAATAAATAAATATTAACATTTTACAACTTGCTTTAAAACATTAATTGTTATATTAAAATGGAAAATAAAAATTAAAAAACTAGATATAATTCAAAACCACCAATAAAAATATGAAAAATCAGATAAAATGTTAAAAAAAGAAAAATTACAAAGTCAAAACATATCATAAATTACTATTTAACCTGTTAATAACAATATGGATTATCTAATAAAGTAGGCTGATATAAAAAAATATTTTTTAAAATGTCTTGATTTCCAAATTTATGTATATTAACATAAAATAGACAAATGAAAAAAACAATGGAAAACGCATGTTAAAGGAGATAAAAAAACTAAAACATCCGCACAGGATTTAAACTACTGGTCGTATTAACAAAATTAACAAAAATCGTTATTGTACATGAATATATTAAAAAAATCATTTTTTGTCATAAAAAAATCAATTATTTGTAAGAAAAAAACTGTTTATTTCATAATAAAATACAAATCAATTCGAATAAGGAAAAATAACATAAGTAAAAATGTTATACAAATATTATCCCAATATGTATAATAATTTTGAAATTTAACATAAATAATTAAGAATATAAAAATTTATATGACAATTCATCATTATTATTTTCAAAATGTTAATATTTCCAAAAAAAATTAAAACGAAATTAGTATTATATATAATTAAACTAAAAAAAATTATTAACATTTGACATGTTACTTAAATTTTTTCATTTTTGTGGTAAAGTAGAAAATCAAAAGCCAATAGTAATATTAACAAAACTATTAAATTTTCTATTTTGTATAATAAATCCAAATTACATTTTAGGCCAAAATAAAATGGTAAACCATTGTAAAAGTAGTTAAAGTATCAAAAACATCTAAAAACACTTACAATGTATAACATAAAAATATCTAATATAATTTAAATTACATAAATTATTAGTGTGATTATAAGTAATTATGATGGTATATGCCATTTAGGTTGTCTACATTATATTTAAAAGTATCAATCAAAATATGTCAAATAAATAATAAATTTATACTGTATAATAATAAATTATTTTGAAAAATACCTATATTAAAAAAATATTTATTTCATAATAAAATACAAATCAATATCAAATAAAAAAACTAACAACACAATTTCATTAGAAATCAAAAATTTAAAAAAATCAATTAAAATATGAAAATAAATTATTATAATAAATTTGACTTTATATAAAGAAGTTCAGGCTACAAGTTATTTAGGGTGTTCATATAAGATTTAAAAAAAACAATCAAAATAAGAAAATTTATTATTATATCTTCTAAAAAATTTTAATATTTTCAAAAGAAGAAAAAACAAACCTTTTATATTATATATTATTAAACTAATAAAAAGTATGAAAAATTTACAGGTTAGTTAAAAATACCAACTCTTATAATAAATAAAAATCAAAATAAAAACAGTAATATTAACAAAAGTATTACGTTAGAATTTTTTTATAATAAATTTAAAGTGCATTTTATGCCAAAATAAAATAGTAATTTAATTTTAAAATGGTTAAAGTAATAAATTTAACATATTTTCAGTGTATAAAATATGAAATTTCATAATATCATTTAAATTTCATAAAGTATTACTTTGCTTCTAAAGTGTCAAAATTTCATCATATCATTAAATAATTTATTATATACAAAAATTGGATAAAACATGAATTATAGATAAAATAATAAAATGTATGATAAAACACTACATTTTCAGTTATATTAAGTGAGCTACATATTAGGTAAAAATATGATAAACATATTTAAAAATGTATTACGAATTTCTATGCATCGAGAATTTTACATAATATTAAAAAGATAAAAGTATAAACTTTAAACATTATGAATACATTAATAACTATTATTTATACATTTGTCAATTCAAAAAATAAATAGCTAAGAACTAAATATTTTTAAAAGAATAATTTGATAAACAAACATAAATTAAGAACAGAATATCAAATTTTAAATACATTTTGTCACAAAAATATGTATATAAATTTCTATTTAAATAACTTATAATTATTATTGAGTATAAACTAATTATTAATGCAGAATTGCGCGTAGCGCGAGTATAAAATCTAGTCTTTATATATAAAAGACACCTTGAATCTCTCCCAAAGTGTCCAGCTAGAATGACAGGCTGGAAATTGATCCCCCTCTTCTGCCACGAATGAAACGCCCCGTATCACTAACGCCCCGTATCACTAAAGCGCGACCATTCTAAAAATTGGGCCTTGGCTTTGGGCTTCGATATAGAGAGATAATCCGTTCTTCATCTCCGCAGCTAAAACTCGATCTTTCGTCTTCACCCTAAAAATCTGAGAGGCACCGGTTCATCCCATTAAATTCGTTGATTAAATCCATTGGCCACGATCTCTCTTTAATTCCATCTTTAATCCTGGGAGGCGATGAAATCGTGACTATAAAAAGGTAGGCTTTCATGTCTGAGAACGATCGCCTCATTTGTTTTCACAAACCAGTAATCTTATTTTGAGTAGAATGGCTAATGCTTCTTTCCGATTTGATTTGAGGACAGGACGATGCTCTTCCACCGTTCAAGTGCGGTTGCTCCGTTATTGGTAGGCCGACGCGGTGGCAAGTCATGGGAGTCGATATATACTTTTATCTCTTGATTACGTTTTTAATCCTTCTAATAGTCGGTGAAAGAATTCTGTAATGAATCGCTGCCGAAGAACAGAGGACCTCTAGATACTACCGCCTGTCAAAATCTGTCTATCTTACTCACAGCGGTCACTTCCGATCAACCACGATAGGAAGCCGACGTCTTTGTCGTGTCGATTGGTGTTCTTCTCTATCGACAAATTGTAACCTCTCATTAATACCATCTCTCCACTCTTTACATGAACTCTCATTCAATGCATCCCGTCCTTTTTTTTTTACTGTGTGATTCTACAATTATAAATATGTGAGTTTCTCTATGTGAAATTCATCAGTTTAATTTTCCTATTCGTTATGATTCTAACTTCTAAGAGTTACTTTTGAACCGCCTCTAAGCATCCTGCCGTACAGTAGGAAGTGATATGTTCATCTTCAAGTATTAGACGAAGTTACGGAAATGAGATGGATACGTGGATTGCTTAGATTCTTCTATTCACCTTGCTTTGTGGTGTGTCTCCTTTTTGTGCTGGTAAGATAAATCTAATCGTTTCATTCATTTAGTTATTAACCACATACACCTGATAGTTTGTGATGAAACATTGTGCATGGTCTCCTCGCGGCTTCAACTCCCTCCTCTCTCAGATCGAGGTTTAATACCTTCTTCTTCTTTTTTGAAACCATCTCAAACTTCCATTTTTCTGCTTCTTGGCTTGCTTGAAGTTATCGTTCTCGGCTTCCAATTTACGAGACCGAGACTTGATGTCAAAGGTTCGTTCTACTAAATTGTCATAGCTTTGATTGAAGGATCTTTCTTGAAACCTTATTATATACTTTTGGTTGGCTGATATGATGCGCAGCGATGCAATGGTTGTTGTGTATACTAAAAAAAGAAAGAGATGGAACACTTTCTGAACTCTTCCGCAGTGAAGTTGTTTTGAATTCTCTGAATCCTAAATGGATTAAGATTTTAGGATTCAGAAGCTCACACTCTCTTTTCAGTTCGAGCTTGTCCAGACATTGCTGTAAGTTGCTTTTAAAAACATCAACCCTAATATAATTTTTCCCACTTTATGACCATTCCTCCTCTCCCTGCGCAGGTTTCGTGTGTATGATAGATATTGACACTCAGTTTCAAAACGCAAGGGAAGAGGTATATTCAGATTATCTCATTATGGGTTCTCATGTTCTGTTCTCCTACTTGAAATTGTGTTACAATTCATGATTGGGGGAGATTCATTTCAGATGCTTAACCCCGATGAGCTGCAGTTTCTCGGCGAGGTAACATGTACATTGTCTGAGGTATCTATCTATTTATCCACTGCTGAACATGTACATTGCTAAACTACTGTGTCGTTATGAGACTAAGTTAGAAGAAATCACTGCTTAACGGGACAAAAACATGGTCATGATTATCAAGAGCTTTTGTTTATTATTTATTATAAAGAAACCATAACCTATGGCAGAAACAATGTTATTAGTTCCGATAAGGGAGCTATACCTCATAATGGGTTTTAAGCTAGAGCTTTTGTTTGTTAATAGTTCTGATGGTTTTATTCCATTGTTTCGCACAGAAGGATTTTCAATCTTAACCAACTATAGAAACTCTTAATGTTCAGTGTGAGTATAGGGAGGTGAGGACTTGACAGAAACACAAGTAAAAGAGTAAATTGCAGCTGTTCGTGTGGAAGGATGAAGAATGTTTAATCATGTTTTGTTATGTTCTGCACTTTTCCGTTTAATTATGTTTTGTGGAATTCTTAGTTCACTCAGCCACGTTATGCGTTTTGTTCACAGTAGCTTATAATGAAATGCAAAATACATTTTCTTTAGCTCATATATTTGATTTTATGCAAAACAACACTATATGATCAATACTAACTGGAAGTCAAAAACACTTACAAGTAAAATTTATTGAATAGAAAAACATATCAACGTTTTAAATTTTAAATTACATGAAAAGTTAAAAATACATTTTTTAGGAATTATATTTTTTAAGGTTTTTTTAGGATTTTAGAAAAGAAAAATTATTATTACATAATCATTTACATTATATATTGTTACAAAAATTGATAAGAATTTATTTTTACGTCAAAAAATAAATGGAAAAATATTTTAAACAAAAACAAACTACAAAATCCCACAGGAATAATAAATGATTTAATAAAATCATGAAGAAAAACTAACTATAAAATAAAGAATATTCCTTTTTTAAAAGCCTAAACAAAAAGAAAAGTAAAAGTACTCTTATTACTTTTTAATAAGTAATTTACTTTTCCTTTTTGGTAGAGAATTGTATTAGTAAATAATTTATTTAATAGTAAATCATTTTAAATATGAGACAAAATACATAATTTATTTAATAGTAAACAATTTTAAATATGAATATGTGTTTGTACGTATGAAACAAAATATATAATAAACTACTGGTTATTTTGCCCGCACTTGCGGGCTTAATAAATTTACAAATAAATTATGTTATCATGAATTAAAAAACGAATATAATAAATTATTTTCTGATTTTTAATTTACCTATAGACTCTGTAGCCTAAAGTTTCAAGTTTTTAACCCAAAAGATTATAAGCCTTAAGTCCAATAGGTTTTGATGATGATAGTTGTCTGAAGCCATAGCTTCTTGTCACTATAAAGAGTGCTGTCGTCACTGTTCCAGCTTACTTCAACGACTATCAGCGTCAAGTCGCAAAGGACACTGGTCTTAATGTTATGCGTATCATTAACGAGGCCACTGCATCAGCCATTTCTTATGGTTTTGACAAGAAGGCGACAGTGTTGGAGAGTAAAACGTCTTGATCTTTAATCTTGGTGGTGGTAATTTTTGTGTCTCTCTTCTCACCATTGAAGAAGGTATCTTTGAGCTAAAGGCTACTGCTGGAGACACTCATCTTGGTGGTGAAGATTTTGACAACAGTAAGGTCAACCACTTTCTTAAGAGGAAGAGCAAATTTGATACAAGAACTGTTCAACTGTCTTTTTTGTGTTAAGAATGTGAACAAATTGAATACAGGTTGATCTTAATAAACAAATTGGTACAAGTTGTTAGCTTGGATTCTATTCTCCTTATGCAGCTAGGTTGTTCCTAAACACCGAAAAAGAGATTTAGAAAAAAAAAACTCAGTAACAAGATTAGCGGTAGCAAGTTTCTTCAAAAGAAAAATGACTTGGGAACCAATGCTAAAACAAATAAAACAAGTTTCCTAGGACAGCTAGATGAAGAATAGATCTTTCGGTCAACATTGAATGGACAGTATGACAATGTCCAAAATTACTTCGAGTACAATTGGTTAATCAAGATAACATGGTTACGGTCCTTATAATATGATTAAACTCTATTTTTTAAATGATTTATACATGTAATATTCATCAAGCAATTCTATTTTTTAAAAATCCTTCAAAACATTGAGTCTCTTTAATAATAAGATGGATTTGGCATTTACCTGGGATATTTAAAAAAAAAAACGTGACTCTACATGCTTCTCAAGTTTACATCGTAGCCTGCACTCTGCAGATATCACTAGCAATCTGCAGTTCAAACAATGCAAGCAAGCTACATAAACTATAGATAGTGATCGGCTCGGGCTCATAATGCATACTGACTCAAATTGCTGGAGATTCAAGAAAACTAATCGCTTAAAAAAATCTGATTTAGCATAAATTCCAATAAAAATGTCCTCTGACAGAACCTTAGACATTAGAAAAATATTGTATTTGTAAAAAAGATAACCAAGTCCATAAATTTTTGGTATCAACAAATGACACTCCTAAGCCCCACAAGCCATATTCTTCAAAGCCCAAAATACATAAAATCACATTAACCAACCAATCTGTATTCAGATTTGCCAATAACATTCAACCAAAAAACATGTTAAACCTCCCCAAAACTATATATAAAATATAATATTGTATATGTACAAAACTCTTAATCAAGACACAATCACCAAAATCTAACTTAAATAATCTTTTTTTTTTTTTGTCGACAACTTAAATAATCAAAACATTAATAAATAGTTTAGTCAAAATAAACATTAATAAATCATCCAAGTCCTATCATACTTAAAAACATCAAAGTTGTTATGCAAATTTCTTGCAAATCTTATCATAAAATACATGCAATAAAATAAAATACAGTAACCATTCCAAAAATTTGTTCAATTTTGGCATCCCGCCCGAAGGGCGGGCCGATCCTAGTAACATATATAATATGTCTTTCAAGTGGAATGTATCTTGAGATGAAATTGCAAAGTGACAAAGTGTCCAAAAGAGTAAAAAGTTCTTATATTTATGACAGAAAAATGGCGTTAGAGGAATATACAGGGTTTAAAGTTTAAACCAAATAAGAACAAACTTCGTCTACTGCTAATTAGAATAGAAATTGTTTTAAAACTGCGATTAGTGGGTTGCGCCAATCCCTTGCGATTGTGGGCGACGAATGTGAGCACAAAATAGCAAGCTAATTTTGATGGCTAATCCCTAATAAAATTGGTTAATATTATGTGAATCCAATGGGCCACATATACTACACTTAGTTGATCTTTAGCCTAGAGTCCGACAAAGTTTTGCTTCGTACAGCAAAAAGACGCAGGCTTTGTGTTCCGCATTACTCTTCCGATGTGGGACTACTTAGCTAACAACTCAGCTTAATTTATTTACGTTCAGCTCAGGTAAACTCAGACGTTGTCCAAGACATTGTTTCTACTCTCATATGGAAAAACAATTCAAAGTAACTAATTAGGAACAAAAAGTTTAAGCTATTGGATTGTTAGAGTTGATCTCATATGAGACAACCCTCCAAAAATAGGCGTATGCCGCTTGCTGCGACAAGCATACGGTATTCTTTAGTAAAAGGCGAAAGAATAGTTCGCTATGTGCTTATCGCACGGCTCTGTGACCACTCAACGAAGGCTCTCGCCATATTTTAGACGTCTAGCTCTCCGTGTCCTGCTCTGTACAATTACGATGTGGGACTCAAAACTATGCAAAAAAATATTGCTCCTCTCATTTCTCTGTCTATATTGCAGTCTCTACGCGTGTCATCAAGTCAAACTGAATATTAATATGTGCTGCTTTTATTTTCTTTCGATTTCCCCTTTTTGTAGTTGTGATGTCACTTGAATCTAAATTTAGAATTCACGGAGTAGGGACGATAGAAATCATACAGTACAAAACTTTCCTTTTGTACTAGGCTGCTATCAGAGAAGTACAATGTCGACATTTCTTTTCCTTCTTTAATCAATTTTGGTAGTACACAAAGTCTCTTGTTTCACTTGTACTATACAAGACGCAAATGAATGCAACATAAACTTGGCTCTTGTACTACAATTTTCTGTGGTGTTATTATGTGTACTACCCAATCCTTTGGTAATGTGTGTGTATTTATAGTTCCCATAGGAACCGAATCTCTAATTGTAATAAAAATCAACTATTGCTGATTTGAAGAGAGGAATATCTTCAAGGTAGAGGATCTCGACAGGGTAGATATGAGAACACATGTGCAGTCAACGGCTGTAATGACACCACGTCATTATAAAACATCTGTCTCTTCATGTGTTCTCAGGTCACCCCTGCTGAGCTCTTTCTCTACCCTTCATCTTTATCAATGCTCGGTTGCTTCACTCATTCATCACCAAATGGTAAGTTTCTACGTAGATTACATCTTTGTAGTGTTACCAATTACAAATACAAACATAATAACTCTTTGTAATCTTAAGTACCTATGTATAATATATGATTTTGAATGGCTAAGGGATCTGCTACTTTAACTGTCTTGCTGTTTCTCCCTCAACAAGATAGACTGCCAAAGACACAGATGAAGAAAGAAACCCACAATGAGTTCCATCAAAATGTTTGTGATGTTATTTTCTTAACTACAGCGATAAATGTTAAAGAAAGCTAACCTCACGGAGGAGGCGGAGAGCGGCGGGACGAGTGAACTTCCGTGCAAAGAGGAAACACGGTGCCGGTTTCCCTTTACTAGTACACCACTCTCGCCGGTATTCGGTTTCATAGTTGATATTGTCGATTCCCTGTGAATGATTGTGTTTGGTTAAGAGTTTTTATTTTCCTGTTTTAAGCTTGTCAAAGAGTTTAAAGCCATAGCAAAACGAATTGTGATGATTTTTTTTTCGTTATGCCAAATATAATGTTGATCAACAGTCCTAAGATGTGATATCATAACATTACTTGATTTATGGTCAACTTAAGAAACCGGAGTTACAAAAAACCAAACCAAAATAACTGGTAACTAGTCTGTGTCTGCGAGTGTGATGTCATATCATAACCAAACAACAGTCCTAAGATGTGATATCATAACCAAACCAAAAAATGTTCATTTGCCTTTCAATTTGGTCAATCCTTACTAAATCACAACTATACTAAGATTCCAACAACCCTATATTCTAATTATTCAGACGGAACTATACACAAAAAAAAACTAATGCCGAGACCTAACCAAAAATCTAAGTTTTACATCTATCTTCTGGTCTGATAAGTGACTAAGATGTGTACCTTAATAGACTGTATAAGGTGAGGAGTAGCATCAGAAAATTTGTAAGTCATAGGATGCCATCCACGACGTTCATTGCTTTTAGAGGAAGTAAGGTCCCAAGCTGAGTGTGTTAATGACCTTCTTGTGAGTTCGCTATCTACACCCGTTTGCTGTATTTAAGAAGCATTATCAGATTTGATTACCATTAATTTCTCTAAGACTATGCATATGGTTGGATCAAACGTTTATCTTACAGCTAACAATGTCTGAACGTAGTGCTCATCAGGTATACAGTTGTGTTCCTTCCAACCTTCAGCTGGCTAAACAACAAGACTACATTAGAACATACAGCACATAGTGTTCTGGTCAAAATCAAACCCGACTTGCGTGATAGATTATAGATACCATAAAACTACAAACTAATAAGTGCAGGATTAGAATGAATATGAGGTTATGGGAAGGGAAAAACTTACTACAGGACGATCTCGCCAAAACTCTGGAAGTGATTTCCGCTGCAAGATCGTAGGCAACAAAAAATATAAATGAAAAGCCGGTGACCAGTCCTCTAAGAAAAGAACTCTCACGCTAACACCCAATACTAGAATCGGTTGTTCTGAGCCGCTCTAACCATATAAACCACCATTCTTTTGAAATTTAATGAAATACAGTTGGCAAATGAAGTGAAGGTTTCAACAACTTACCCTGCAATGCTGCTGAAACATAGGCAAGACGATGGTATCGTTCACCACAATTTCTGCGTGTTTTCTATTCAGAACGACCCACTACATAAGAAAAACAGAGCAAAGACGACGTCAGCAAAAATTCACATGAATGAGAATCCATATCACAATAGTAAACATTGGTACTCCACCTGTGATCCTTTTCTCCAGTTATGAACATGAATTACCGGATCCATTCTAGGATTATAACGCTTATCTTTTGTATCTGCAAAGCTGCAATCAAAATTTTAATCTGTTGAAACTTCCAACATAAACATTTTTGCCTCGTCAGTGTCTAAGCTGTGAAGTATGAAGCTCTGTATATATCAACTCCCTACAAGATAGGGAGGCACTGACCTATCAACGAAACTAGTTGGTGTTGACATGATGTAGTTATACGTGTAGCTGAAACTGTACAGAGGTATGCAGCTGAGAAGAAAACAAACAAAACTAAAATTTAGTCAGGAAAGTCATTATCAACTGCTAGTATCTACAAGAATCAATCTCACACCTATCAGAAAGGAAAACAAAGCGGTGATTAAAGGGATCTTTAAGAGCATGTCTGAGCAATACACGTTCTGCTTCAATCATGGTTGCTTCTCCCCACTCTACCTATAAATTAGAAATCGAATCAACTAAACGCTGGTAAATGAATTTGATACATTCTGAATCCGATAGCAACGAACCTGTATACTGTCATTAACTTGGCGATTCAAGAAGTACTTGGATTGAGTAGTAGCTTCACTAAGGACGAATCCAGGCCTAGAGTGAACATATATTGAGAACTTCCCATCCTTACCCTACAAAAACAATCATATAATCATCATGAAACTAATCTGATTCCAAACTAAAGTTTTATGAAAATCTAATTATTGTATACCAGAAAGAATGAATCCCAGACGAACTCGAGAGGGAGGCGATTCCGCGCGATGAAGAGGAAGGCAATCTGCGGTTTCTGATCTACACGAAGCTTCTTCAGCGAAGCAGTGAGATCGTTGTAACGAGCTTGGAAGTAGACGAAGCTCCCCAAGCATAAAGCGAAAGCTAACGTGAGGAATACCTTCCTCTTCCATCTGTACAACAACAGCTTCTTCTGCGACGCCTTCTTCTTCATCATCATCATGATCTCCGGTTAAAAATCGCAATCAAATCGATTTTCCCGCCATTGACTCCGTTAAAAGATGGTTTACATAGTCAAACCGGCCGGTATACGCAGATTCAAATCTTTCTCTCTCTCTCTCTCTTGCTCAATCGTATCTGGTTGAATTTACGCTTTTGTCGAGTCAATTCAAAATTCTCGATCTCTGGAGCCGAATCAGATCCAATATGGAAGAATCTTCTTCGAGACTTGGAGTGGGATCAGTGAGAGAGCAACAGCGAGGAGCTTGTGATCGGGAAGACAAAGGAATCACGTGGAAGATGGATGGAGGAGACTTGGAGAGTGAGAAAGAAGGAGAAGCATGTGGGGGAGGTAAGTGAGTGAATGAGTGTAGAGCTGGTGAGGTGGGCCTTTTGTCTTGTATCGTGAAGCCTACTCTTTAACCGAAATAATTCAAGCCCGGTCCATCTGTTTACCTCTCATTTTTATTCTCATCTCGTCCGCTGCAAATACGGTTCCAACATTACATGTATTATTCGGTTTTACATGTAAGTTATAACATAACATGATAAATTATACACGTTTAGGAAAAAAATATCTGACTACAATATACCAACATCAATAGCTTTTCTCATATCAGATAAACAGAGTAAGAGAGAGAGGAGGAGAGTTTTGGATATTGTTTAGATTCAAGTAAACATCGATACACATCATGGTCATTGATTGTAATTCCACCATGTTTACAAGGGAAGAGCGATACCCTCCCAAAAATTCTCTGAAAATCCTTGATAAACGTACCATCCTTTTTATTTGTTTCTTTTTGCTAAAAAATACTATATATGGAGACAAAACGGTACGCCAAAAACCTCCGGTCCGGTTCAATTCCTCCTCGATTATACTCTCCAGTTTTCATTACTAAGCCGAACCAAGGCCAAAGAACGAACAAATACATAGTTACACTGAACACTTTTTGAAGCCAATGAATCTATCTATTATCTCTTGATTCATTCTATATGATAAACCATTCTAAACAAAACTCTCAAATGATCCACCATATAATTGATTCCAAGTAATCTCTCGGGTTCAGTAAACTTCTAGAGGATAAAAATGTTTACCCTTAAACATCCTCTTCATCAACCAAAGCCATCACAGGGATTCCTTTACTACTAAAACTTGTACATTTCACCAGCAATGTCTCTCCAATCTCAAACTCTGCCTCCTCATCTCCCTGCACTCATACATAATAGTAGTAAGCAAACAAACCAATACAATGCAAGCAATTAAAGACTGTGGGACAACGGAGTCAAAGATGATGATCTAAAGCATACCTCGAATTTGTACATCCCGCGCATTCCACCACCTAAGTCAAGAACCAGTCCATGAGTCCGAACCTGGTGAACTTTGGCTGTCATTTCTGTTCCTATTTTCAGTTTCCGGGCACTAATCGAGGGGCTATCTCCAGCCTCGTTCTCTAATTGTCTCTCCTTCCTAGATGGTTTCTTACCTTTTTAAAGATGTTAGAATCATAAAAAAAAATGAAGCAGTATTATTGTTTTTAAGAGAAGTGGATTTGAGTTTCTCACCTAGCGTCAGTGTCTCACCACAGTCATCCAGAGTTTCTTCTGTATCAGTGGAGTTGAGCGCCTCATCTTCCTTCACGGTCTGTTTAGAGGCAGTGGATTTGAGCTTCCGGTCTGGCTTCATTGCCGCGGCTCGTTTAGGTTTAGCGTTCTTGTCCACAGGAGAAGATTTCTCAGCCTCATCACACTCCACAGCAGTACGGATGACAACTGCAGGAACAGCTAATTTAGATTTCTGAGGTGGCTCTACGACACTCGGCAGCCTTGCAACTGTCTCTCCAAAACTAGACGTTTCTACAGAGACTGTCTCTTTCTCCACCGGGAATGATTCAGGACCAGATGTTGGTTTGGGTAACAGTGCTTTGAGAGATAACTTTATGTTACCGCGGACATCGGTGTCAATGCACTGCATAGTGATGTACTTGCCAATATGTAATACATCTGAAACCTTGGAGACCTGGAATGGCAACAAATAAATAAAAAACTCTTGAGATTATCGTTCTAAGTATTAGAGGATGAACTCAGAGAAAACCATACTTAATGGAAAATAAGCGATCACGGTTTATCACTACTAGAAAAGCTTACAGGTTCATGAGATAACTCCGACATATGTAATAGGCCTTGTTGACCACCATTGAACTCAACAAATGCGCCGTACTCTTTTATGGATGTCACTGTGCCTTTGTACACGCCACCAACTACTATCTCGCGACCAATGATGTAGTCAACCTAAGGATATGAAACAAATCAAATCAAATCTCTGGGACATCGCCTATCAATTAAAAGCTCAGTTGACTAAAATATACCTTTTCTTGAGCCTTATCCATCACAGCCTGATTCTTGGCAACAATAGTTAATGTTCCATCATCAATAAACAACCTTGCACCTAAATAATATAACTTATATATCAGAAGAAACGCTTCAAATTAAACTATATAAAAGAGAGGATGGTCTTCATAAGCTTCTTGGTTCCATTCTAAAGAGTACTTTACTTAAAGCATCAGACTCTTTCAGTTCAAAATTAGTCGTCAATTCCTTAGTGTTACAAGTCGATGTCAAAAGAATAACCTGTTTCCTCTTCAATCTTCCTCTTGAGGACACCCATAGGTCCACTCAAGCTCCGAAGTGCGTCGTTGGTGTACTTCAAAGTTGCTGCAAAACAGACATAACTTTTTAATTTTAACCGGAAAAGTTTTATTAGCTAAGGTTAACAGAAAAACAAGTGAGAAAGAAACCTAGCCGAAGGGAATTAGTCCCATCCTGAACTCGTGGGGAATTGATTTCTCTCTCCATATGGTCAAGAATCTGAAGACGGGCTTTACGTGCATTCTCTAATGATTCACAAACTATGTCCAATGGTATTCCAGCTGGCTTGATATCCAGTTGACTTGCCGTCACACCATTTCTCGTGCCGGCAATCTTGAAATCCATATCTCCAAGATGATCTTCCAAACCCTGTGTAAAAGCAATGTATGTATACCTCCATCAAATCCAGTTCACCAACTTGATACAAATCATCATCATAAGAGGAAAGAAAAAACAGTTAAGTAAACAAGAAGAAACCCACCAATATATCGGTTACTATACGGTAGTCTTTAATTTCTCCACTTGATGGATCAACGTCAGTGACTAGACCAATGGAGACCCCTGCAACATGAGCCCGCAGAGGAATTCCAGCATCCATTAACGCCATGCTGCCTGAGACAAAACCATTCCATTATGAACTTATGGCTTTGCAATAGACATACAAACTTGTGGGTGAAAGAGAATGATTACCTCCACAAACGCTTGCCATAGACGTGGAGCCATCTGAAGCCATGACTTCTGAATTTATACGAACTGTATAAGGAAAATTCTCTTCAGGGGGCATAACAGCAAGCAATGCTTTTTCAGCAAGTGTTCCTACAGAAAATGTGAAACACAGTTAAGCACATGAAAATCTTTTAGACGAAAGAAAAAAACACTAATATGTCTACGACAATAAGAATTTGATAAAAAATATGGACCCATTGTTCCATTAGAAGCTAGAAAGGAAGTTGATATCAGCAACAGTTACCAAGAATATTACACAAAAAAAAAAGAAAGGAAAAAAATATACCATGACCAACTTCACGCCGGTTAAGGCCTAGTCTTTTTCCAACTTCACCTGTACAAAACGGAGGAAAGGTATAGTGAAGCATAAATCTCTTCTTCGGTGGGCCAACAAGAGAATCCAAGCTTTGTGCATCTCCTGGGGCTCCAAGTGTGATAGTACAGAGCGCCTTTAACACATACGAAACGTATTTTATTTTTCATTAAATATACTGAAAAGATCTAGTAGCTCCATGCTTCAATCCTTTATCTTTTGAAGCAACCAAAAACTTTTTTTAATGAAAACTAGATTCTCTACGCGTGGTTTTAGCAACTGGAGTTTCAGCACGAACCTGAGTGTCTCCACGTGAGAAAATTGCTGACCCATGCAATGCAGGTAGGTAATGCGTTTCACAATAGATGGGCCTAACTTCATCAAGATGTCTGCCATCGACCCGAAATCCGTCTGATATCATCCTTGAACGAACAATCTGATATTTCATTTAACTTATGCAATCAATTAAAGTCTTAAATTAATAAGATTATAATTAGATGCTAATCTTCTAAGATTACCCTCTTTCTCACTGTATCAACAGCCTTTGGAAGTATGCTCAAGCTTTCTTGATCGCCCTCTTCTTCAAATACTTTTTGCACATCTTCTCCAATGTTCTCTAGAGCTTCGCCACGTTCAAACTGTGCATATGTAAAATTATCAGGCCAACTGAAACTCAAATATGGAGGCAGAAACAAAGTTAGTACGCACCTTGCCATATGAAGGATCGGTAAAGACGGATTCGACACGCGTTGCAGCCAAGTCCGACACTTTCTCTAAAAGTTTCTCAGAAAGCATGGACAATTTGTACTCCTTCTTTTGTTTCCCAGCTTTCGCAGCTAATCTTATTTGAGGATCGATGTACTTAACAGCCTGTGAATACCACATAAATAAGACTACATATACTATTACACTGTACTAGAAGTTCCAACAAAAATTTCAAACATACTTCTAGGTGAGCTAGTCTCAGAGCAGCTGCCAGATCTTTCTCAGTGATTTCACGGGCTTGAACATCAATCATCATAGTTTTATCCCTTGTGCAAGCGTATATCAAATGAAGATCACTTGAGTTAAGCTACACACGGTAATGACCACAAAACAAAATTACAAAAAAAAAATGAGAACAAGGCCACAAATTTTGTGAACTGAGAGAATGTACCACCAATACAAGGATTCTGTTTCTTACCTCATCCATAGTTGGATTCACAACAATCTTCCCACCTATCCTTCCTAACCGGATGACACCAATGGGTCCTCCCCATGGAACATCCGATAGCATGAGCGCAGCCGATGCTGCATTAGCCGCAAGTATGTCTGGATCCTGCTTCCCATCTGATGACAAAACATTCGCCATTATCTGCGAATATGGCAAACTCACAAATTCAGATTCCCCCAAAAGATACTTCTACATAAAGGAATTGAAAGAAACAAAAAAAAAACATCATACCTGAACCTCATGGTAAAAACCAGAAGGAAACAATGGTCTAATCGGCCTATCAATGAGCCGGCCACATAACAGTTCCCGCTCTTTAGGCGCACCTTCTCTCCGCATATACGTATTTGGAATCAAACCTTGCGCGAACATCTTCTCTTGATAGTCAACCTAACGATACATACATAACAAAAAAAGAGTTCTCAATTTAATAACAAAGCCTCATCAGTGAATTTATACAACTACATAACAGCATAAAGGTAACCCAACCAAAAATCGAAATGGTGAAATTTGTAACGTACAGTGAGAGGCAAGAAGTCACGAGGCGAGTCGGACTTAGCACAAGTAACGGTGGCGAGAATTTTGGTCTCGTCCAGGCCCAGCACGACGGAGCCATTTGCGAAGCGAGCGATCTTCCCCGTCTCGAGCGTCACCACGCGAGATCCGACTTCGAATTCCTCCTTGAACGATTCCAGAACTTTGATTCCCGCGGATGATGCCGCCGGCGAGCCGGACGGCGCCGCGATGCCCAAGCCGCCGGAGCAGATGGTGCGGAATCCCAACGCGCGCCATGCGAGGAAGCTCGGAAGGGGAGATGACCTAGCTCGTCTCACGATCGATGACATTTACAGAGAGAGAGAGAGAGGGGGGGCTTTAAGCGGAGGTTTAACGCACCGGTGATAGTGACTGGAGCCGAGGGTAAGATCGAGAAGAAAGGGTTTTAGCGATCCCGGTTTGGTACGGTTACGCAATTTTCTTAACATTTAACCGGGATATTGCTATTCCGGCGAGAACCGTATTAGATTATTTCAGTGGGCCCAAATTATAATCAGAAACCGGTTAGTCCTGGTCGAATGTGCCAGATTTGAATTTACCCCGGTTTAGTCTCGCAATTATCCGGTTTCGAATTGAAAAAGGAAAGCGAAAACCCTACTAAAGGTTTTATCTCTCTCTTTGTCTGGGATCAGATTTGTTCTTACCAATCACTTCAAACTCCATCGTCTGTCGTCAGCTCAAGTTCTAAACTTTGTGAGTGTCGTTTTAATTCAATTCTCGTGAAAGATTCACTTCGTTTGGTTATTATGTTCGGTTCCAGTTTTTTTTTATAACCGCTTAGTGTGCTTCTTTGTTGAGATTTAGAGTTTTGGATTCGTGTAATAACGTTTTCTTTCTTGCTGATTACGTCTTGTTCCAATGCTTGCTGTTGAATTAGCTTTCTTCTTAGGTTTCTGATAATAATCAGACATTGAACTGTTTTTTTTTTCTTTCTCTTTCTGTGCAGCTGATTCTCTCAAGATGCTACCAACTGATTCAAAGAAGGCCTTATCATTCAAAAGATGCATCCAAGACGGAGACTTGGTCATCGTCTACGAGAGACACGACGTGATGAAACCGGTTAAAGTAACCAAAGACGGTGTGCTTCAGAACCGTTTTGGATTCTACAAACACTCTGATTGGATAGGGAAGCCTTTGGGAACGAAAGTGTTCAGCAACAAGGGCAAATTCGTGTACCTCTTGGCTCCCACTCCCGAGCTGTGGACGCTGGTGTTGAGCCACAGGACTCAGATTCTTTACATTGCGGATATCAGCTTTGTGGTGATGTATCTTGAAGTGGTGCCTGGTTGTGTTGTTCTTGAGTCTGGCACAGGGAGCGGTTCGCTTTCGACTTCGCTTGCTCGTGCTGTGGCACCTACTGGGCATGTGTATTCGTTTGATTTCCATGAGCAACGAGCTGCTTGTGCAAGGTAGAAGAAGCTTCTATTGTTTTGTATCTACCGCAAAAGGTCTGTTACTTATATATCTTTTGATTTTGCGAAACAGGGAAGACTTTGAGCAGACGGGTATCAGTAGTTTAGTGACTGTGGAGGTTAGGGACATTCAAGGACAAGGGTTTCCTGAGAAACTATCCGGTTTGGCTGACTCGGTGTTTCTAGATCTTCCACAGCCTTGGCTTGCAGTTACTTCTGCAGCGAAGATGTTAAAGGAGGATGGAGTTCTCTGCTCTTTCTCGCCTTGCATTGAGCAAGTACAACGCACTTGTGAAGTCCTCAGATCAGATTTCATTGGTAAAGTTTATCCTCATTTTCTACTTTTGCTGTTGAAGTAAAAGTTCTTGTAAGGACCATGCTAGTGACTTTGCGAGTGAAACCTCTTATTAATTATCAAATCCTAGGACTAGAAACATGCCATATAGACTAAAGTTATCTTCAACTGTAGATTAGCTCGTTTTTCCTATCTATAATCATTCCTTGTTAATTGTCACAAGCAGATGTGAGTTTCATTTTGATCTTTATACCGGTTTCTGTTTGTGATGTGTTTGACTTTTTTTATAGAGATACGAACGTTTGAGGTGCTTCTCAGAACATACGAAGTGAAGGAAATGAAAGTGGAGACTGGTGCTATGATTGGTGAGAGCCAGGACGAGCTCAATGGAGGACAGAGACCAAGCAAGAGAAAGCACGTTTCAAAAGACGACGACGACTACGCAGTTCCACAAGACAACTCTTCTACTGCAACTTCGGTCGTTATGGCTAGGCCATGTAGCGAGGCAAGAGGTCACACTGGTTACTTAACGTTTGCAAGACTCCAATGCCTATCTTAGAGTAACATCATGATTTTATCATACGATGTTACTTACAGTTGTTGTGTGATTTTGATTGTTGTAATGCAAATTTTGAATTTCAATTTTGGTAATGACAAAACCAAAACTCTACTTCAGAAGCTTCTACTTCTTAAGACGTGTTTGAATTAAATTTGGAAAAATCTCAAACATATTTTGTAACCTTATTAGCTACAGAATGTGACTGAATTATTTAAAGCTGAGAATATATCAGAGAGTTCTCCTAAAAGCTTGGCAGAATCAATACATTCAAGAGCTACAAGTTCTACAAAGTAGTAACCAAACAAGAAGTACTTCACAGATACTTATGTCTGCACAAAGGTATTATGTTAACTACCTTCTACTACTATTATTATAAACTCCCTTATCCTCAGGCGAGATAAAAATAACATCCAAAAGCTAGGATCTTCCCATCTTCCTTGTCGTCTCCCGAACCACTTCCAGGATCCGACAATACTCAAAGAACAAACTGGACTGCTCCCCTTCAAGACCACTCCTGCTCACTCTGTTCCCACCTGCGAGGTTGTTGCAGGGGCTGCCTCCGATCACTAAATCAAACCCTCCAAACCTCTTCATCAACTCCACAATCTTCTCGTTACTTAGGTCTTGCACGTCTTCAAACTCTATCAGGTCTCCTTTCTGGTTAGTCTGCTCCCAAAAGTCTTTCAAGATGTTTCGGTTGACTGCTGAGATCTCCACCGACACCACCGTCTTCATCGGAATCTGCAGACGATGAAGCGCCACTTCTGCACCTCCGATACCCGTAAACAGAGAAAGCACATTGATACCGAATGGAAACAGAGGCTTCAAGACAGATAGATGATAAGCAACCGTATCCACCTGAAAACAAGTTCAATCACAAAACCATTAAACAATAGCCAAAACGAGTTCAATCACAAAACCATCAAACAATAGGCAAAACGCATCATCAAAAGGACAAAATGATCAAGAACTACGCCAAACTGTTGATACTAAAACAATTTCCATTCATAGAACGCATGATGAAAACAAGTTCAATCACAAAGCATTTAAGCATAGGCAAAGCGAATGATGAAAATGACAAGAGCGATCAAGAACTACTCTATGAATTCAAAACACTCTATGCCGAATACTAGAACAATTATGACTATGCAAATGCAAAACTCAAGATGAAAACAAGTTCAATCACAAACCATTCAACTATATAGGTAAACGCATGATGAAAAAGGACAAGAGCGATCCAGAACTACTCTATGAATTCTAAACACTCTATGCCGAATACTAAAACAGTTAAGATTATGCAAATGCAAGAAACAAGTTCAATCACAAACCACTTAGCCATTGGCAAAACCCATGATGAAAAGGACAAGAGCGATCAAGAACTAATCTCAATGAATTCAAAACACTCTATGCCGGATACTAAAACAGTTATGATTATGCAAATGCAAGAAACAAGTTCAATCACAAACCATTCAACCATAGGCCAAACGCATGATGAAATCAACAAGAGCGATAAAGAACAACTCAATGAATTCAAAACACTCTATGCCGAATACTAAAAAAGTTATGATTATGCAAATGCGAGGTTGAAAGCTACCTGAAAAGAGTTGCCCAGTGACTTCAGACGCTCGGTCCTACTCATCCCACCGCCTCGTGTATGGTTTCTTGGAAACCCAAGAAGCGTCTCCATTTCATCTGGTTCAAGTGGCGCAGCTTTGTTCTTTCCCACCCACACAAGATTCCACTTCTTGCACTGATCAATGACATACTTCTTCGCACTCTCAGGCGGTTCTCCAGGATGAGCCTCAAGTGCATGCCGGATCCTGTTCGTCAGCTGAGCACTAGCGTTCACTGTCAGGATGCAGTTGAGCTTCGTCCTCTTGTCCCAACTTGGCCACCACTTCTTGGTCAGCGGAAACGCCTCGCTGATCGTGTACTTCGGAGGAGGCTGGACCTGATACCTTCCGCTGATGGGAAGGTTGTGCACGTACCCTCTCTTCCTTGCTGCTGCACAAATGTATTTCGAGTCCACAAACTCCGGTGGAACGTCGTACAGGTGTCTCGAGATGGTGTCCCACACGCCTTTAGGTGCAAGAGCCACGTTCTCGTAGTAGAAAAACGGTGCCCTCTCAGCTATGGCTGGAAGAGATCTCTGAGTGATGAGTCCCGGCTCGTTAGGAACCCCGAATCCAATCATCGGATTAGGCAGGCGGAGCGGCTCGTCGTCAGCAGATGACCTGGACTCTCTTCTTGACTCCATCCGCCTCTTTTTGACGGTAGGCTGCATAAAGAAAATCCATGTTTCACAGAATCAGCATCCTTTTCATGTACTTTGAAACGAAATAACTATAAAACGGACCAAGGAGTTTAACCATACCTTTTGCTCTTCAGGGTCAGCATGAAACTCATCAAACTCACGAGCAATCTGAGCGGCACAAATGAAATCTGCGAGATCTCCAACGCTCACATCCTTTCCTGAAATTTTAATCAAATAATTATGCATAAATACCGTGAAGGAGACAACATATGATAGACATGCAAGAGAGATGTATATAAAAATCTAACAAGAGAGCTTACCACATCTCTCAATAGCTAGAGAAGCTTCCAACTCCGAGAATCCCATGTTCTTTAAAGAACGCAGTTGATTCCCGTTTTCAGGGGAGGAGTTTGGAACCCTCTGTCATTGTTAACATAGATGTTAAAAATGCATATGCATTTGTATAACTGATTGGTGTGATGCTAAACACATGTCATTACCTCATCATCAGAGCTAAAGAAATCAGCATACTTTTCATCATCTCCTTCAGACCATTCGAAGTCATCTTCTTCTTTGATTACAGGCGCTGCGTCTACCTACAAACCACCAGCAAAGTATAAACTATGTTATTAAAGTCATGAGACAAATATCTAAGGTACATTATTACTGTGAAGAGAGATATACCTTTGCATCATCACTTACTGGCGAGGAGATGAGGAGTGCATTTGCTATTTCTTCAATATTGTCTTCTCCTGCGACAATAAGACATGTAAAGAATCAAATAGAGTGCGTTATTTCTTAACTAAAGAGACAGAGAGAGATAAAGTGATTACCATGCTCATGAATGGCTTTAATGACTTTCTCTTCCTCAAACCCCATTGCGAGGAAGTGATCTATAGTCTTGGACTTTGAAGAACTAGCTTCACAGTTAACCTTCACAAAGAAGAATTATAAGAGGACTGAGAAACACACGATGAACACATCAAAATTACAAGCAGGAGAAAGGATCCAAAGCGCTAGAAACTCACAGAGTACTTGGAGATAGCATCAATAAGCACCAAAGTATCTGCATTCGGTCCTGCAAAGTTTATTTTAGCAACCACATCACTAAACAACCCTAAGCCAAACAAAAATCTGTTTTCACATAAGAATTACAAAAGGCAAAAGACGCACCATGTTCCTCGATTGCTCTAGCAATGTTCTCAGGAGAGAACCCCATATCAATGAGTGTAGCAAACAGCTCATCTGAAGAAGGGGCTGCTGCAGCTGCAGGTGGAGATGAGGGTGGAGTTGACTGGTAGTTATCAATCTGGAAAAAGTCATCATCACTGTTCCAGTCAGTAGAATCTTGCGCCTGCACATAAGTAGTTCACAAAAAAAAGTAAAGCTTTGATGAGACTAAGTCCATAAATGGCAGAAGAATGAAAAATAATAGCAATGTACCATCGTTAATGATCTTCTTCCGCTGAGTAAACCCTACAAAATTTAAACAGCTAAAAATTAAAACTTTTGTCTGGAGAAAGATCCGAGTTTTGCAGAGGAATCAGTGACGAAAAGTAGTTCAGTGAGATACTAATGCATGGCCTCAAAGTTTGCGAAAGACAAGTGTTCAAAAGGATCGAATTTTGAGAATAATTATTAGGCGGATCCTTAACAAAATTATCTTCTGTTTCAGACAGAGCTTAATGGTTTTCTAAGGAAGATAGAAACTATAGACAGGCGAAATCGAGTTTTAACGGCAACACGAACGGCGTTTGAATGTACGAAACCTAGAGAGATCGTGGAGGTGTGAGTTAGAGGAATTACCCAGAGGATTGCGGTCTAGAAGACACGGAGAGGACAGAAACGCTCTCGCAGGCCGGTGAAAGTCTAGGAATCGCCGGTCAGTGAGTCGCGTTTCGCCGTTTGTAGACTAGAGAAGCATCTCGGCAATGATGACAAGGATGATGAGCATGGAAACCATATGCTGTAATTTGATTCGCTCCGGTTTACTCGGATGATCCGGATACGGTTTACAATTTTTTTTGGGTATCCATCCTTTTCAATGGGCTTAAAATATGGGCTTCTTTAGTTGGAATAATATTTGGGCCTTTTTAGTGAATATAAGTAACTTTATCGCTGTGTCGTTTGAATGAATATTGGCATGTGACTTTGATGTGACAACAAGTTGATACGGATTAGCAGGACTTTACCATTTATAAACAAAAATGGTTACGACAAAAAGAGTGAATTTCGTACACGATAATGGACTAAACCATCACACAAATTGGCATTACTCACAGAATTGCGTACATCTCCGTGCATGTAAACATTGATTTTTATAGTTGACAATTGAAAAACATTAGTATAAAAAATGATTGTATTATACACGCCTACTGTAATACAAATAGATTACATTTTATACATAAGAAAATGTAATAAACGTTACATCAGATCACGGGTAACGATTACATAATGGTGCATTTTTTAAATGGTACGACTTGCACGACTTGTTGGGCATATACCCAAATTCTACAGACTGCTAGAAAATATTGTTCATGTGACTTACAAGCTACGAGTTATGATCTCTTCCGTGAATTGCTATCCAACGATTTTTCTTCTGTAAAATCTATATAAAAATATAAAATAACTAAACCAGCAACAACAAAATACATCTCTAATCGTATAGATACTGCGACATTACCTACCTCACACCTAATATAGTCGAAGATAATGAAAAAGAGGACAAGAAATCAGTTACACGACATAGAATCACTTAAGAATCCTTATATATAATCACACTTTCAACTCCCAAAGCAAGATAAAATTAATAAAATAGTAACAGCAATTTCAGTGAATTTGGGGACCAATAGGCTTTTCAAGATCATGAGATATCGAATAGTAGAATATTTCAACAAAGTTTTGTCAAAGTCAACGCATGGGATGCATACATGTAGCAACGTGCTAATCTATACTCTATAGCAGCCCTATATTCATCCTTCCACCTGGGGCTGCATGCAAAGCGTATCTGCATCACGAGTTCAATACATAACTTTGAATCTTACTAATATACCAAATCAAACCGTAAGGAGCATCCTATTGTCATGCAGCTAATGGATCTTTGAATGGTCATGAGTTCGAAGAAAAAATGATAAAATAGATTTTAAATAGCATTTGAGAAGATTCAATGAACACCATTAGATTTTACCAAAATTACGCTGCTTAATTTAAGGAACTCAAAATATAAAAGATTATCTTATGATGAGGTCTACGTGACATGCCTGTGACTGTATGGCAATTGGCAATTTTCTTGACTCTTCAAAAATCCTTTGCCTGACAAATGGATTTTGGTTTTGTGTGGACCGAAGAGCTTACCAAGACCAACTCAGTACCTGAAAAGACTCGTCTTATGTTATAAAGTACAAACGAAAGTTGATCAGATGTTTCTAGCAACTAAAGTACTGCACACAGACCTCACAGCCATTTAATGAAACTTCGAATTAATGCTAGAGAACATTGAGATTTTACTAGCAATCGACATAAACAAATTTGAAGTATTATTCTTGAACAATCAAAGCCAAATCGTAAGTGAAGATGTATGATGATTATTAAAGAAATCTGAGTAACACGCATTATTCAAGAACAAATCAAAGCCGAATCGCAAGTAAAGTGTGACGATGCGGTCAATAGAACAAGCTGATCAAGCAAGTAAACCCCCATCAGCTTTTTGCTCATTTTCCAACTAAATTAAAATATAGCAAATGAGTAGAACATGCTTGAAGAGCAAGAGAGTTCCAAAGCTTTTTGTCCTGATCTAACTGTTTAACTGTATTATAGTTTCATAACTCATATGTGCAACAGTGCTTTTCTCTACTTATAAATATGAACATCGTGTTATCAGTTTCTCTTCATTCAAATATTCTAGAACACAAATATTTTTAACATGCTAAAGATGTATAGACTAACCTTGAAATGTCTTGCCCTGAACCTTCTCCTTTTAATCTCTTGTGACGCTAGACACAGTGTGTACTGGAGAGGAACCCGCAGGTCTATCGCTGAAGGAGAGAGTTCCGGAACATTCAATGTCCTTGACTATGGTGCAAAAGGTGACGGGACAAGTGATGATACGAAGGTGAATGAGCATTTCTCTACGGTTATGCAGCATAGATAATGAACAGTACCATCCAAATTTAAAAATTTTGACGATCTACCATTTAATATTGCAGGCTTTTGAAGATGCTTGGAATGAAGTTTGTAAGGTGGCAACATCCACATTGTTAGTTCCATCCGGTTCTACGTTCCTTGTTGGACCTGTCTCCTTCCTGGGAAAAGAGTGTAAAGAGAACATCGTGTTTCAGGTGAATTTCCAAGAAAAGAAAGAAAAAAAATAACAGAGAAATGTTATTCAAGTATCTTTAGTGATATAGTTGTGTATTTGGACATTTTGCAGTTAGATGGAAAGATCATAGCCCCAACAAGTTCGAGTGCCTGGGGATCAGGTCTCTTGCAATGGATGGAATTCAAATCACTTACGGGAATCACTATAAAAGGAAAAGGAGTAATAGATGGACAGGGATCGGTATGGTGGAACAAGTCCCCTGACTATGGTACAGCAGATGAGAACGACATGGTAATACTAAACTCAATTTCCTTAGCTAAACAAATTGGAAAAATCTAGCTTGCACTAACCTCTTGTACCTTTTTTATCTGTGAAAGATGAAGACGAAAATGCCAGGAACTAAACCAACAGTAAGTTTCATTTAATGTACCTCATGGATGGATATGTCATTTAAAGTCAACATGTGAAACTTAATCAAATTACCTTGGCTGGTATGTAGGCGTTGAGATTCTACGGGAGTAACGGTGTAATGGTTAATGGAATAACCATACAGAACAGCCCTCAGACCCACCTCAAGTTTGATAACTGCGTAAACATTCAAGTGTCTGACTTCACAACTTCATCTCCTGGAGATTCTCCTAACACAGATGGAATCCACCTGCAAAACTCTCAAGATGCTGTTATTTACCGCAGCACACTGGCTTGTGGTAACCACAGACTTCAAACATACCCCATTTTATTTAAATTATATACATTACAAGTCAACTCAATCTTAAATAGATACTACATGTCAGATCATCAAACATTTTTAGACTCTACTTCCTCATGAAACGTGCTAAGATGAAGAAATAACAATATATTGTGTTCTACAGGAGATGACTGTATATCAATTCAAACTGGATGCTCGAACATCTACATACATGATGTAGACTGTGGGCCTGGCCACGGAATTAGCATTGGAGGACTAGGAAAGGAGAACACAAAGGCGTGTGTTTCAAACATCACTGTCCGTGATGTCACGATGCATGAAACTACCAATGGTGTAAGAATAAAATCATGGCAGGTACATTCCCCTACATAAATATTTTCATAACAAAACAAACGCAAAGACAACTCAAAGTAGCATGCAATAACAGCTCAAAGATGCTGACAAATTTCTATTATTTTTAATGGTAGGGAGGGTCAGGGTCCGTAAAACAAGTTATGTTTTCAAATATCCAAGTCAGCGAAGTAGCCAATCCTATTATAATAGATCAATATTACTGCGATGGTGGTGGATGCCACAATGAAACTTCAGCAGTCGCTGTATCAAACATAAACTACATAAACATAAAAGGTACCTACACAAAGGAACCTGTACGCTTTGCATGCAGTGATAGCTTGCCATGCACAGGGATCTCATTGTCGACCATAGAGCTTAAGCCGGCCACAGATAAAGCAAGTTCAATTGAGCCTTTCTGCTGGGAAGCACACGGTGAACTGAAAACTGAAACTCTTCCTCCAATTCAATGTTTGAAAACAGAAAAATCTACAAGTCAGTCTTCCAATGATGCTTGCTGATATTAGAGCAAGATATAATGTAGAATATTAAGATAGGATCATAGGAATCATACGAATAAAAAGGAATTATTCCCTTAGTTTGTCTAATACTAGTTTGTATAAATCAAATGCAGTCATAATGTAGCATATTGCATGTTAATGTATTGTATACTCTGTTATAGATATTTGGAGTTATCGACCCATAACCTAAGGAAGAAATTTATCCGTCAGGTAACAATCTCATAATGACTTTTGTACCAGTTACGGCAGAAAAATCACAAGCTATATAATACTCCATAAAACAAGTTATGTCATCTGAGAGATGCAGAGAAAATGTACGCTAGACAGCATACAAAGGTCTATTTACCTAAGATTCCAACACACGTAAACGGTAATGCATTTTAGTTTGTAACAAAGATAAACCATGACATGGTAGAGCTTAGTAGGCAAGAACATTGTAAACGCAGTTCCCAAGCTCAAGCTAAAAGGCCAACATTATATAAAAGCGCAAACAAACAATCTGAATAATATATTACTCTGGCAAAAAAGATTCTGACATAAATGATATGTGTTACAACCGTACATCCTGTTTGGGAGTTTTGCATCACACAAAGTGATGCACTCCTCTGGATTGTGAAAGGCAAATGTGTCTCTTGTCATCGTCTGCTTCCCATACCATTGTTAAATCCTGCAGCGGAAGATATGAAGAAAAAAAAAGTTCACAACAAAATGCCAGGAGAACAAAAAATAATACCTCGAACTTAGAAATAACAATTTTACCCATATCCCTATTCGAAGATGAAACGAGAAATGAGCGAGAATGTCTCATCGACGTTTGCCAAAACCAACTCCTGCTTTCCTTTTCTGTCGTGCTTGTGCTTTTTCAGGGCTTGGCAATCCAGTTTTTTCTTCGTACTTCTTTTCCAGGGCCTGCGGAACAAAACTTGTCAGGACTACTTATGCAAAGACGTCCGCCAAGAGTCACTACCAAAGGTACAAAGAGTGATTGTATCCACGATTTAACTACCGGTTATAATAGCTTTAGACTCTGTCCTGCTACAGTTTTTACTCACCTCTAACTCTTCACGAATGGTGTCAAGAACGTCATCCGTCATTCTGTCGAAGAAGAGAACTCCCTGTAATTGACAGATCCTTCAGTCAGACCCAAACGAAAAGCTTGCAAGTGATACTCACATTCAGAAACACTAAGCTCCTCCTATGTAAACAAGTACGATTACATGCCCAGTAATACACTAACACACAATGTACTAAAAAAGGATAGGGTCTCACGAGTGAATAAGCAAATACCAAAAATATATCAGCTTATCTCTGGTTGCTTCCAGTTGTTTGTACATAAACACAACTATTGCCATTAAACTGTCTACTCTTTTGCTTTGTGTTTGATGTTCAATCAAGCAATGAGATCAAAAATGAAAGTGGAGAAAGAACCTCTAGGTGATCGTATTCATGCTGAAATATTCGTGCAGGTAAACGTGATAGACTGATTGAAAATTTTGCACCAGTAATGTCCCTTGCGTCAATCTTGACAGATTGTGGTCTCTGAAAAAAAAATAGCAAAAACCAATAACATGAAAACCAATATCCTGAAAAAATGAAGGGGGAATAAGGTAAAAAATAGAAGTCGAGAAAGGCTAAACATACAACAACATCAGCATAGATCCCAGGGAAGGATAGGCATCCTTCGTTAAACGGTACTAATTTATCAGAATATTTATTAATTTTCGGATTCACAAGAACAATCTCTTCTCCTTCACCAGACTCCCCAGCTGGATTAAACACCATGAGCTGAACATTGAGCCCCACTTGTGGTGCTGATAGCCCTATGCCATCCGTTCTGTTCAACAGCAAAGGAATCACAGTCTCGTCAATCTCAATCTATTTTTGTGTTAATTAAAGGAAATGACATTTATATAAACCAAATCATATTTTAACAAACACTTTTAGTCTAAAATTAGTAAACGTATAACTGACTTGTACATAATATCGAACATAGCATCGGCCAAGTTCTTCAAATTCTCGTCGAAAACACCAATCCTCTTGCTCTTAGCGCGTAAGATGGGATCCGGATACTCAACAATCTTCAACGGCGTCTCAAATTGAAGATCAGAAGCTATATACATTATCAACGAACAAGTTACAGTCAAGACTAGTCATGGAGTAATCACAAGTAATATCATCTCAGTGAGTAAAAGAAGTTACCCGAAGCTATTTCAGATTCCTTGCGCGAGACGCGCTTTACTTCAGCTCGGATTGGAGATGTCAACGGTCCGGTTCGGTTCGCGGCGGAGGAGGAGGAGAACATGACGGTGGATTTGAGCTGAGTATAGCCGGCGAAGAGATTCGTAGCGCGGCGAGAGAAAACCGGTGATAAGAGGCGAGAGAGAGGTGGAGCTTGGAGGAAACAGTTACATACGGCCATGGCTAGCTAAACACGAAAGAGTATTTTTCGGCAATGCTGGATTTTGTGTGGAGAGAAGATTAAGGACTAAGGATTGAGTGGATTTTCTGTAATATCGTTCTTTTTTAGGGACTAGTATGCAATTAAAAGATTATAAAGTGGCTATTTTTAAATTATTGTAACTTTACTGGGTGATAATTAAATATATTAGGAACAATTGTACCAGATTGGTAAATAAAGATTTCTAAAATTAGATTAGATCTTTTGCGGGAAGAGAGACATTTTCTCTTCGAAACTCGCGGCTTGCTCTACAGTAAGATCCTTCTTTGGAGCTTCTTCGAAAGGTAATCTTTGTTCTTCTTCTTCCTCCTCCTCGATTCATATTCTCTGTATCATCGTTTCTCAACACCTCTGGTATATTAACTTGTTTCGGTATTGATCTCCATCAGTAACAGATTGATAGATAGATGTTGATTTTGATTTGATTACACAAAGTTTGAATCGTGATAAGAATTTGCTTTGTATATGATCTTGTGAAAGTTAAGATCCATTGATTGTCGATGTTGTTTCAATCCATAAGAGTTTTCTTTTTGTGTTGAGATTGTTTGGACTTTGTGTGAGATTGTGTTGCTGCAGATTTGATTTAATCAATTTTTAACAAAGAATTTTTTTTTTTTGCTGTGTTGTGATAGGTAAAGGAAGATGGGGCTTAACTTCACGAAGCTGTTCAGCAGGCTTTTCGCCAAGAAAGAAATGAGGATTCTGATGGTTGGTCTTGATGCTGCTGGTAAGACCACTATCCTCTACAAGCTCAAGCTTGGCGAAATTGTCACCACAATCCCCACCATCGGTTAGTTTTTTTTTTATGATTCCAAAGTCTTTTTCTACGTGTATCTAGCTAGATGCGTCTTACTTGTTGTCTCGATTCTCTGTGTTAATGGAAGTTTTTTTGGTTCTTGGAGTTTGATGTTGAAGAGGTTTTTTTTTTGGTTTGCAGGATTCAATGTGGAGACTGTTGAGTACAAGAACATCAGTTTCACTGTTTGGGATGTAGGAGGTCAGGACAAGGTACACATTCTATAACTCTTTGTTTGAAATCATGATAGTGTATTATTTCTTCTCAAACTGCTCAACATGTCCATGCCTCAGCATGACTAGTAGTCTAGTACTGATGTTGCTTTTTAATCCAGTTATATGTATCACATGATTCACATGTACACTTAATTTTAAGATGATATATCTACATTTGTGTGGGTTTTTCTTATCTCCTTTCCAGTGTTTAGATGTTTTTTTTCCTGTTTTTCTTACATTAAGAATGCGCCTTCTTTGGAAAAACAGATTCGCCCCCTGTGGAGGCACTACTTCCAGAACACTCAAGGGCTTATATTCGTGGTTGATAGCAACGACAGGGACCGAGTTGTGGAAGCTAGGGATGAGTTACATCGCATGTTGAACGAGGTCATCTTTTCTTTCTGGTTTAGTCTTGTATCAATATAAAACTGAAACACCTTTTACATAGTCTGATTGAGTTAAATCCGGGTTTGCAGGATGAACTGAGGGACGCTGTCCTTCTCGTGTTTGCTAACAAACAAGATCTTCCCAACGCAATGAATGCTGCAGAAATAACCGACAAGCTCGGCCTTCACTCTCTTCGCCAGCGCCACTGGTAAAGTTTATATTCTTTCTCGAACATTTGGCCTTGACGTTGGTCTCATGTAACTTGTATGCTTTTTCTTCTACAGGTACATTCAGAGCACGTGTGCCACATCTGGGGAAGGTCTTTATGAAGGCCTTGATTGGCTCTCCAACAACATCGCTAACAAGGTAACTAACCAAAGTACCCCATTTCTAAAAACTAAATAGAAATTCATTTACAAGTATTGATGCACTCCATATGCATACTCTGGCGACAATAGTATATTATTCATGAGTTATATTCAAGTATGATTCATTAGTACTGATAAAACCTTCATTTTGATTTGAGTAGGCATGATGAAGCTGCTGGAACACGGTTTTGCTACTTGAAAGACCCATTTAGTGATTGTGGCGAAGAGAAAGAAGAAATGAGTATTGTGTCTGATTTTGTTTCAACTGTCCGTTGACTTCTCTGACTTTTTCTGTGTATCCTCTTAAACTCAGCTCTAATCTTTTTACCCGTTTAATGGATGTTTTAAGTTTTATATTTTTATTTCGTTTGTGTTTCCAAATATATTGAAGCTTGGTAAGCAGTAGAGATGTTACCCTCCTTTTTATATGTAACCATATATAAGACAGAAGTATCGAAAGATTACACACCGAATAATGAAACTTCTGTTTTGACGTTCTAGATAATGAAAGACCATTGCCCACACAATTATATATCATGTGAATTTGAGTATCTACTACAACTAGAGACGCACACACTAAGATCATTCAAAAGAGTTCTGTTTCTCCTTTTTCACTTGTCATGCACATGTCTCTCTCTCAGACAAAAGAACACCGCATGGTTTGTGTAGCTTTTGGAATTTAGTCATCAGCTGGATCTTGTGGACTTTCTTCAGCATTGCGTTTGATTACGATGACTGGGCATTCTGCATGCTTCACACAAAACTCACTCACCGTTCCAACAAACACCCTGTCCATACATACAGTAACAAGTGTGAATTGGTTACACAATAGCCTGAGGATTCAATCTCTAAATAATATACCAAATGCAAGTAAAGAGCCTTCTCCTCAACTTCCGTCAAACATAAGTTAGTTCAAATCATGATTATCTTGCAGTAAGATGTCTAATATAGCATAGGTAGTGTTTTTTATGCATGTGATTCCACCTCCTAAACACATAAACTGCATAATGAAAACATTTTGAGATACTATAACATAACCGATAGCAGTATTCTGGTGGTGAATCGATGCCAAAAAAACACAAAATGACTAGTTTATACATGTATAAAAAAGCATAGAGAAATAAAGTCTAATTGAGGAGTGTACGTACTTCTGAAATGGACCGAGACCACGACTCCCCACAACCAGAAAGTCTGGCCTAACACGCCTCACTTCATGGCATATCACTTCAGTGGGATCACCTTTCCTGATCCAAGCCTCACACCCAACCTACAAGTTTCAACAACTTATAAATATCAAAAAGCTACTTCTGGATTTTGTGAGATTATGATATACAAAGTGAAGGACATCAAGACATATTGAAAGAGTCAACGAAAGAGTATTTTTACCCCAATCTCATGACATCTGTTAACAAAAAACTCAAGAAGATGAAGTCCTTTAGCCTTGTTACGCTCTCTCATGTTTCGGAAATCATCAGGGGATGCATATATGCTGTCCACGTCATCAAAACCTAGTTCCCACAATTCATGATCAATACAATTAAACATCAGCTTCCCTTCCTATAATAAGCTAATCAAACTCGAGCAAACCACAAACACAACAATCCTTCTGAAAGCATACACGAACCAACAATCATCTACTCAAACCCTAAACAAACCAATCGTACATCACTATCATCAAAACTACGCGGAGAGTCAAATTCAAAGTATCTCGAGGAAGCGAAATAGACGGTGTTAAAGAGATAGAGGATGATAACCGTCTGCGTCCTGGACTTGAGCGTGAAGCAATAGAAGCTTGTAGTCAGAGGTGTTTTTCCGAACGATCTTCCTCAGTGTCCACTCGAACGCCTTTTTGCTGCTTATCGACGCGTGAGGGTAGCCTTTGATCGTCGACTCGTTCACCGCCACCATCACTCGAGTCGGCTCGCTCTCCATTTCCGAGATCGTCGTCTTCTCTGTCGTTTTCTCTAGAGGGAGGGGAAGAAGGCGGTGAAGAGGCACAATCAAATCGAGTAGGGTGGACCACAGAGTCCTCTGAAAATAGAAGATGTATCGTGCACGGGCGGCGCATATTAGATCAAGGTAGTACAATGATTAAGGAAGCTTGCTAAAATACGCGCGGTCGGTTACGAGCACGAGCAGCCACCTCAAATAAATCACCCTTGAACCTTTAGTAATGGGCCTCGTAATAAGCCCAACAACAGACGTTATTAATGTAGCCCATTAAACTAATCTTTCCTAGGATCCTATAAATAATCATAATTTAGTGGATCGAGCTTGAACCATATTAATTGAAGATGAAATCGTATGAATCCCTAAAAATACCATGGATCCAGTTTTGTGAATATATGATTTGTTGAATGGACTAAATTGTCGACTACTTATCAACGTGCACTATCAAATTTGACACATAAATTTGGTTATTTATGCGATTTGACTTTGCTAACTAATAATTATAGAGCATACATGGACTATGGAAAATTCACATTATATATCCTCCGAAATTTCTAAAATATTAAACTAAAAGATTCCTACAACGTTTTGTGATTGAATCATTGAATCCCAGTGAATGAAACTCGGCCAAATCCAAGATGACCAATCTGATACAGCTCTAACCACACTCTCTCGGCTTCGACTCTCGCACTTATTCTCGACTCATCGTCTCCTCTACTCGCCTCCTCCTTCGTTAAACTCCCATCTCTCTCCACCACAAACCGGTGATCATCATAATCTCCGCCGCCACAGCATCCTACGACACCACCACCGCATTTCTCATCTCCCTCATGATCATCAACATCTTCACCGTTCCCGCGGCCTTGTCTAATGTGTAGCTTCCGCTTCTTTTTCTTCTTCTTATTCCGGCTCCGACCTAGACATCGCCGTCCGATCATCCACGGGACTTTAACGAAAGTGAGAGTGAGAAAGTTTATGATCGCACATGGACAGCAACAAAGCGCTACACAGTCAGCAATAGCCGCAGCCGCCCACGACCGGCATCTCTTGCCGGAACATTTGACTTTATTATCGCCGTGAATGTGGTGACGTTGTTGTCGACGGTTGTCTTCGTCGACGGCGTCGTTTTGACAGTGGGTACCGCCGTTGTTTCTACGTGAAACTCGATGCGGGTTTTCCTCCATCAAAACAAAGTCCTCCTGCTAGCTAGAAAAAAAAAAGAAAGGAGAGAAACAATTATAAACTTTGTCACACGCTGTGTTATATATGCGATACATCAATATACGTAGATAATATGTATGTATGGGTTTATGGATCAAAGTTTTGTAAAAGTTCTGCTTACAAGTTGATACGTATAGGAAATAGTAAAGAATGACGAAAACACAGAGAGAGAGGTGTAGGAAACAACAACTCGAGATTTTCCATGCACTTTCACTTAATGACTCTACACAAGTTCAGGTTTAGATTCACTACTTGCTCAGGCTCTCTTTAAGCGCGTGTAAGACACATCGATAAAATGTTTAAATAGTTACGATTCCTTCTGTTAAAATTTATATCAATTAACCTATGTCTAAGTAGAAAATGTAAATAGTTTGGTGGGTCGTTTGGTCTAATGACTGGTTTAGAGATGTGAAGGAGCGCGTGGCGAGAAAAAAAGGTTTTGAATATGTTTTAATAAGGAGCTCTTCTAGGGATATGTAATGAATTACAGTATATTTTTGTTTGCTTTTTTGTGGTAGCTTTGGTAGGTAATCTCATCGTGCATAATATTAGGTCATTTATCTGTTAGTTTTTTTATATTTAGACTTGGATCAAAGTTATATTGATTGTTTGTATAGCATTGTTTACGTTTTACTCTACAAATCGTAGTTTACACGTAGGAAACAAGAGAATTTGTTATCTGAAACTAGTTTATGCCACAAACGAAAAGATGGAGATTGTTGAAACCCGCAATATTTTATAGTGAGTAATATTATTATATTTGATTAATGAAGGAAAATATTAAAGACTAGTGTGATAACGTGGATGGTTAGTGGGAAGGATTCTCTTTCACGTGGACTGCCGGGTCTTATTATGGCCCAATTACGTGGCCTGTAATAAAATACAATTTAGAAAGCAATAGAAAATTCAAAATAGAGTAGAGTATTGTGCATGTATCAATACGACAATAGCTCTATAAAGTAATAGCCCTAGAAAGTCTATTAGGAATCTCCCTCAATTAATTAGAGAAAACATCAGAATACATACTGCGTATTTAGATATATGCTGCTTAGTTAGATATTCATAAGCTATTTATTTATGAGGTATTGATCATGAAGCTTTGACTCTTTCAATTGTTGCAGGATTGCAATTTCTTCTATTTCTTTACTAAAGTGAAATGGTAATCATTTTTTAGTTTCGTGTTTAGATTAAAAAAAATCCTCTGTTTCCGGAGTGGGACCTAGTACAGTTGTCCTTTTCACTCGTATAAGGTGAGTGAATGTGCAAACTGGTGGGTAAATTTTTAAAATGTAATTTGCATGTTCATACGCTATACTGATGTATATACTCACATGGCCATACATATATATATGTTTATACTGTGTAAATGCTTATCATTATTAGAAGCTAAATCTCGTTATAGATGGATATTTCATTGAAAAAACACAACTCAAAATCGAAATACTCCATTCACACATGCAACCTAAAATCAAAGACGGCTGATTAATCAACTGATCAGGGTTTAAAATAAACAACGCTCTTCGGAAATATGAATTTCAGTTATGAACACTAAATATACAGCTAGTTAAGAGCATGATCAAAGTTAACTAACTGGGGAGGGAGAAATTGGATGTAGCATGCATAAATAACCCTACATGAGATCGATCATGAGAAAAATGCAGAGATTGTTAATGGCGAATGGGTTGGGTTACCTTGGAGGATTCCTTAACTTGCTTTCTTTTGGGGTAGTAAATATAATTATGTACACATGTACAGAAATGATCAAAAGAAATGTAGTTTTAGTTGAAGTGTGTTTTTGTATTGTACTAGTCTTGAGATAGATATTGTGGTTTGGTATGATTGATATAACAATGGAAACTGAAGGAGACCAAAACCCTCAATAAAAAAAAGAACAAGGAAGGAGAAGAATAATACGGAGAGGATGAATAAAGATCGATCCTTGATCTAGCAAAAGCTCTATTTATATATGAATGGTTTTTAATTATACACATACAATCGATATATACATGTAAACGTTTTTATATCCACGTGTACATAAAGAGTTAAACACGATTTTTCGTCACGATATACGACCACATAAAGATCAAGATATGTACACAAATTAAGCGAGTTGATACATATGCAAAATGTATTTTTATTTTAGTATAAGTTTCCACATAAAACACACACATATATATATATATATATATATATATATATATATATATATATATATATATATATATTGGAGTAGTACAAGACTTTTCGTATATTTACGATTAGTTTTTTTTGTAGGATACATATGATACAGGTAGTTAAGTTAAACCGAATTAGAAAATTAGGCTGCATCTAATTCCCGTAAATAATGTAACTATTTTTAAGAACTTTAGCTAGGCCTTTAAGCTAACCAAAACTTAACTAGCAAATTATTCTTTATTAGCTTTGATTATTTATACACGAGAAATAGATCAATTCAAAGCCGAGAAATGTGCGATATGCCAAGATTCAGTGATTCTCAATATAGATAATAAAAGAGATGTAAAGGCCGTACAGCAATATAAGTGCAAGATAGTAAGTAAATCCCAACGAGTCGGCGAGAACAGGTTATGTAATATCGTTATAAAAAGTATAATTATTGATTGATCTTTTTCGCATATATGTGTTTACTTTACCTGTTTTGTATTTTATATTAAAAGGTATAAGATCACCCGCAATGGTGTTACTGCGGGTGGAATCCTTAAGAATTTAAAATCATTTTTTTTACTTTTAGAATAGTTAAGGATTCATTTTATTATTTGTGTGCAATAGTGTTATCGTAGTTGGAATCCTTAAGAATAAAAAACATTTTTCCTCAGTCAATCACACCACGCCAACACACTAAGGACTTGGTCATATTAATCCTTAGCTAAGGATTAAATCTTAGCTTTGTTCTATATTATATTGTTGTTATATTCATAAAGCACTAAGGATTTTTGGTAAGGATTGGTTAAATCCTTGCATTGCGGGTGGTCTAACTATTGATTGGTCTTTTTCGCATATATGTGTTTACTTTACTTGTTTTGCATTTTTTCCTTTTTTGAACAAACTTTACTTGTTGTTGTCAAAAAAAAACAAACTTTACTTGTTTTTTATATAATCCCGCCCTGTATCTCATTTAGTACTAATGAATGTTTATCCTAAAATACTGAAATAATGTCCATTTTTGAGTGATCATGTCATCTGATAATGTCTGACCGTGACTAGTGAAGAGTTTTTTTCAATGATACGGTGGGTGATCGTGTCTATCTATAATTTTAAATCGAAATGTATGCACACTGATAAGAATATTCGTGTTTTCGCATTAAAATATCAATATATTCACATATATATTATTGTAAATAATTCGACTATACGTGTACAATAGATATAATATATGAATAATAGTTGATACGTAGTAGATAGTACGTATAATCTAGCAATTTTACGCATAGTTTGAAGTTTGATTGGTCAGAACGGCTGAACCTTCTGATTGATGATAATAGAGATTGAGATTCCTTGAGGAATGAGGAACCACGAGGAAAATAAAGAGCTGATAAATCGCACCGTGTGACTTGCTTGCTCGCTAACGATTAGCATAAAATAATTAGTTTCTTTTTTTCAACAATAATTAAACTATACCGTTTTAATCATAATTAACTATATTTTTTTCTTTGTATAATTAAACGATACTCCCTCTGTTTCATATTAAATGTCATTTTAGCTGTTTTTTTTTGTTTCACAAAGAGTATCCTTTTACAATACCAATGCAATTTATGCAACCTTTCATCTCAAAATTAATTGCAAAATGTATTGATCTTTTAAATAAATTTATTTAGTTAAAATATTATTGGTTAAATATGTAATATTAATGAAAATATAAATGCATTTTAATGAGTTTTTTAATGTGTGTGAAAAATGTTTAAGTGACACTCTTTGTGAAACAAATGGAATATATACTATTTTTTTGTTAGAGCTAATAGTACATTTTATACATATGGTCATTGTTTGTCAAATCGGTTTCAACTCTTAACACTTTTCTTTTGCTTTAATTAAAGAAATCAAATCGATATTTTCACATATTAAAAGTCGGTTTGAATTGTGTAAGACCAAGCTTCTGAACGAATTTATAGGAAATATCGGAGCTTGGTGTTCGATGAGTCCCGAAGACAGAGAGAATCATCTCATGGGAACTCGACCCATTTTGTGATTCTTTCCATGCATTTTAAGTTTTTAATTAACACTAACAAAAGAGGACAACAAATACCCATTTTAGAAAGATTTATTTATTTTTACCTTCATTTTATAAGTGTGAGTGACTGTTAAAGAAGTCTGAACTTTTCATTACTAAATCGATGACTAAAAGTATCTTAAAAATTGCACATAATGAGGTTGCGTTCAATGATGGGTATAAGTACAACTGTACAACTACAAGAGTGCCATGAAAAAAGTGACAGTACGAGTAATTTTTAAGTTTCTACGTTTCAGTGATGCATTTATGAATGAAGTTATTACAGAATTGATGCGAGTAATATTTACGCAACTTCAGAGTTTTTTTAGTCTTTAAGTACGGTACTATATTTGGTTTGATTTTGAAGCATTTTAATTAAATATTCTATAAGCATATAGTGATATATAGAAGCAGTATTTATGATTTTCCGTGCTTTTTTTACGTAAATATAGCAGCGTCGTTCACGCTTTTCCCCTCTGGTGTTGCTGCCTTTGGAGTGACTTTGTCTACGAAAGACTTTGCACGTGCATTCGATTCTGAGACTGTCAAGTCCGCAACTGAGATGCTTTTTGTTGACGAGAAAAAAAGAAGAAGAGAGATGCAAGTCGCTTTCCCGTCTGGCTACGCACACATCAGTCTTCTTCAGCTAATCATATGGTTCTAATTATCACTGATTATATGATGCCACATGTTACTGTAGGTGCCTTGTCCGAACAGCTCAATTGCTTAATTTGGTTGTTATGCGCGAAGGAGCTATATATTATTAGTTCTTACATCATCAGAATGTTTTTTTTTTTTTTTTTTTTTGTTTAATCTGGAGGGACTTCCACCTCCAGGGGCCAACCCCTCGGCGCGAGGCGGACCATTTGATACTATGGAAAATTAGATACCCCAATTGCCTGGCCAGCGGTTCGAACCCGGGTGCGTATTGGGGCCGAAGCTCCCTCAACACCACCAGGCCAACCCCGCTGGTTATCATCGGAATGTTGAGCTATCAGAAAACTAAACATATAGAGTTTTTTAGTTTTCAAAATGATTCACAATTCACATAATCACAGAATGAAAATCAAATATATATACTTCTTGAATAAATAAATAAATAAATAAATAAATAAATAAATAAAAGCAAATGCATGCAAAATGACTTTATCTGCTCGTTTTTGACTTATTGTAGCTACCTAAATCTTTTAACAGAAAAATCTAATAATTTTAGAAAATTCCAATGAATACCAACTCTACCGCCCTTTACAACAACCTCCCTCCACACTTAAAAAAACACATTCGTACAATAAATAATGATTCTAATGATTATAGAGAGAAACTAAATTAAGACAATGATGATATTAAAAAATAAAAATGACAAGAGCAAACATAAAACATCACTATCTTAAAACTGCTCATTTTAATTTTTAGCTAACTTTCATGATAGCAACTTCTTAGAGTTCTTGACATGAGATCAAAAAGCTTTTTATCTGATATTTTTAAATTACGAGTAGAAGCTTCTGCGATTGCGTTTGAATCGCTGCTACTGCCGCAAATCTTTTCGACTTGAACACCAATATCTTTAGCAAGCTTTTCAGCTCCATCTTTTGAGAGAATGGTGTCGAAACAAATGTATCTACCGAAGGCGGTTTTATCACCCAAACCTTCCCATAAACGTACGTGAGCTTTAGCCAACCTGTTCACATCCATAGTCGCTAGTAACCCGTTGCTATACATCTCTTTTGCTCCTGCATTTATAATTTTTTTCAAATCAAAATATTATTAGCTGTCTTTGTCTCCTCGTTGATATGGACCACCCGTGAACTACGTACACATGCCATTACTAGTATTTTGGATATATTTATAATTATTGGACGGTTATTCAATTTTGAATTCACATTCATTATAAGGTTTACCTTTGAGATAAGCCAACGTTGAAGTGGAGTTACGATGGAAGAAGTCAGGCCCAGTTATAAGAGCAGGACATATAGTGGCAAGCTTTAATCCTTTCGAATTTGCAATTCTCCATGCAGCTTTCTCGGCTTTCAATTTTCCAAGTGCATACCAAAGCTGTGGGATTTGTTTAAGAGAGCATTATTAGGAATGGAGGATCAAGAGCATTATCATATAGATACTAAATTAGATGAAATCGTTCTTTTACCTTACTCTCGATGCAGAGTTGTTCATCGCTCCAGCTTTCTTCATTGACAACAGAGTGATCAAAATCGTTACAAGAATTATCTTGCAAAGCGCAGGCTAGGAGAGATGATGTGAAGACACATTTTCTCACTGATCCTGTTCTTGTACATGCCTCTAGTACATTCTCACTCACTTTTGCTTCTAATTCAGCCATTGATTTCTGCAAAACATGAATCAATGAAAATGAGTTAGTTACATTTTGGTAGAACGGGTAATTAAGGCAGCGATATAGATTTGAAAAAACAAAGAGAGAAACTTAATTGTAAATATACAAAAATGGGTAGGTCCAGATTTGTCTCTGTAAGAGTTATTGATCCGACTCATACGAAGACAATGTGTACGCTGTATTTACTGAATCAATGTTCTTGGTTCGTACACGTTTCAATGAATAGTGGCCATAGATATAAGGTATGGGTCACAAACACATCATAGTCGAAGTTACACATAAATCTTATTATTAGATTTATGTCATTATCAGTACGTCGAGAATATGTTCGCCTGAGAGGGATGTCACAGTTAAACTCTCAATACAAGTGGAACCCACAATCAATCTAGAAGTATATAAATTTCAAAATGTAAATTAAGCACTATATATACTCTCTTCCTAAATCAGATGGTTGAGGTTTGAATCTTTCATAATAAAGGGAAATCTCTAAAAAAAAATCTCAAATAAAGTGGCAATCTATTAAAAAGAGAAGCGCTTAGATTTCACAATGCAGGGAAGACAGGTAACTATCAACTCAAGATCTTATTTATGTTGGTGGCAAAGAGCTATCAACTCTTTCAGTGTCAATTGGCTGATGATAAATTGTAATATTTTCAAAGGGCATTGAATTTTATGGTTGAAAATAAGTAGGCTACTCAACAAACATTCAGAAAAAAACTTAGGTGCACTTTCTAAGTACCAACCTCAACTCATAACCACTTCATTAACAAGAAAGCAGAGCCACTCAAAAGTGTTCTAGAAACAAGCCTTTTGACACATTCTCGTATTCACACATGACACGTAGATGGCATTAGACTGTGTTTAGACAAAGAGAAAAAAAAAACTTTATTTGAGTCACACAAAACACACATAAGCAAGGCTCCCCATGTTTATATGCAACTTTTCATGGCTACGAAGAGTTTTGAATTGGAACGTCATATGTCATGTAATGAATGTGTATACATAGTACGTGTAAACAAAAAGCAAATGATACATAAATGTGCTTTATTGCATTCAGTGTATGATATTGAAACATACCGAATAACCAGAGATTCCTGCTGGATCGACAAATGCTGCGGTGTGGAAAACGCCAGCACAACCGTCGAACGCTTTAACCAAACTCTCTATCTTTGTTAATCGCGAGACTACCGACGTTATCCTGTTGCTAAACGATGCCGTCTCAGCGTCAGCTTCCATCTCGCTCACTTTCTCTCTGTCCTCTGCATTTTAAATTCAAAATTGTGGAAGAATATCAAGAACTTGAAAGCCTCAGAACTTTTAGAAAATCTACTTTTATTTAATTTAAAAGTCATTTTATCAAAATATCATTAACTCAAAATTGTGGTAGAAAATCAAGAACTTGAAAGCCTCGAACTTCTAGAAAATATACTTTTATTTAAATTTAAAGTCATTTTAGATATATACCTGATTCAAAATAGTTAATCTATAATTAGTAAAGTTGCAAACATAATCAATTACCTTCGCAGTCGATGACGATTCTCACAGAGTAACCATGAACAAGAAGCCGCTTAACAATGGCGCGACCAAGGTACGAAACGCCGCCGGTAACGCAGACCAATCTGTTTCCACCGTCGGAATCAAGATCCATCGCATTTCTCCATTTACCACCTCCCGAGCCTCGAAAACCGTCGTCGTCTCTCCTCCTCTGCACAGCAGCGCAGAGGAACTCCTTCAGCTCTGCCCAGAAGTTCTCCTCAGCACGTACAATCCTCATAGTCGTAGGAGAACAAAAAGCAGACAACAAGTTAAGATTGTTTTGTTAACTTGTTTGTACACTGTCTTTTCTCCTTATGCTTATGGGTTCATAGAAGGTAGAGAGAATTACACAGAGGAACTAGAAAACGAGAAAGATAATATATATAGCAAGAGCCAGAGGCTGCGTTACACATCACACGATATATGCTTCCAAGAAAGACTGTATTGAAAAAGCAGCTTATCGGCTCGGCTTCAGCTTTACAACGGCTTTCGTATTTATTTTCTTGCTACATTTTTTGAATACGTTAAAAAACGTATTTTACTTTTTATTATTATTTTTTTTTCTCTAAATTTCCAGTTTTATTCAGAAAAAAAACTTAATTACAACCTAAAAAAACAACCTCAGCCTTATACAGATCCGGCTAGGTTACCTCCAAACCGAAGAAGAAAGGAACAAGCAGAGAACAAAATTTAAGGAACAAAGAAATTAATCCAGGAAGCCAGAACAGAGACCTCACCTCTACCTAGCCGTTGGACCCGAGCCAGAGGGTCTAATCTGAGTCTTATGATACTTTTGATTTCAGCAATGATAGTCGCTGTGGGTTTAGCAACATCCGTGTGAATTCTAGCATTCCTCTCTTTCCAGATGATGTATAAACAAGCTTGATGAAGAAGCCTGATAATCAGTTTCACATTCTTGTCTCTGGATGGACTCTGCAACCATCTAAGACCGTCCTCAAATAGAATCAGAGGAGACAAGTGGAGTTTAGAAACAAAGTACGACCACACCTGGTTGCTAAAAGGACAGTCAAAGAATAAGTGCTGCCTCGACTCATCTTGTCCCACACACAAGACACAATCTTTAGGAACTAAGAGGCCCTAACTGATGAGTCTGTCTCTAGTCACCATACGGTCTCTCGCTGCAATCCATGAAAGAAAGGTATGTTTTGGAATTCGACCCGCAAACCAGATAACTCGATGCCAGAAAACTTCCTCCGAATAAGGAAATAAAGCTTTCCATGTCCCACTCATAGAGAACTCTCCAGCCCCGTTCTGCCCATTTGAATACCACACATATTTATCATCAACCTCTGAGTTCAAAATGGGCTGAGAATCAGGCACACAATTCTTCAGTAACGCAATGATATGGTTCCTACATCTGCTCCTTTCAAAAAAACGTTACAAAAACAAAACTATACATCTGCTGGTTATAGTATCAGATTTTGAATTTCCTATGTTTTACTATAGGATATAAATGATATACTGTGCATCGATATTAAGAAAAACTAGATATTGACCCGCCCTCAAGAGGGCGGGTATATTTGTTTTTAAAATTTTATTTGCATAATATAATATATATGTTATGTGTTTGTATAATCATATTTTTAATGATATGAATTTAATGGAATAGATTCGATTTTGTAAATATATTAAATACACGCGTCTCAAAAGTATTTTATGAATGCGTTTCATATATTAATACATGTTATTAAACTTGTATAATTAGTTAAAAGACTAAGTATCAAAGTAGAACTGTGTTTTGTTTACATATATTTAGGTTACAAAACAAATGTTAATATTTGAATTTCAACTTTATTCTAACACAATAATATGTGCCTGTGTGGTAAATAAATCTAATGATGTTGATTAGAAAAAATAAAATTATTATGATGCTGGATATTTTGAAGATGGGCTGAAATATGAATAATCACGGGCTTAAAATTTTATTATTATACAACATATTGCAAAGCCCGTAAAATCAATATTGTCGGAAAAAAAAGATATCATAGATCGTGTTTAATGCATTCTCTCTTTACCGACAGTTCTATCTTCTAATCCCTCTTTTCAGACAAACAAAAATAAACAGAGCTCAACGACAGTCAAGAATCGTTAATGGACTTATCGAATCTGATTATATTCCAGGTGAAATCGTGTCCCTTTGTTTAGAAGCTTATCTAATAATTGATTTGAAAAGCTTTCCTTACTTCGATTTTTTTTTACAGATCTTCAGAATCAATTACTTTCCCAAACTTTAATATTTTGGATCTGCTAAATAGAGATGTCATATCTGCCATAAAAAACACTGCTCTTGGATTATTGCATGCGTTTTTTGAGAATATATGAAGATCGTGTGCCCTTGTAATAGAAGATGATTGTCCTAAACTGTAGGTCATTATCTCTAGAACATATTACACCTAATGAATTTTCTTAGTTTATACGAATAATTAATCATTCAAAAATATCAGATATAATCGGAGATTATTTTTTTCTGTTTTATTATGACAGCTATGTGATTGGACCATGTGTGGGTGACATTATAAAGATACGTACAACATGTGTATCATTTCTTCAAAGGTAGAACTTGTTATCATTGAAAATATCATGTCTCATAGATTTTGCTGAAATATCAACTTTTAGTTTGTTCGAGTGCATGAATGATCAAGAGTTGGTATTCAGGCACTGCCATATCGGGGTTCAAAACAACATAAGATAAGTGTACTTGATCAATATAATTGCTCTGTTTGATAAAAAAAAAATAAAAGTTGCTCAATTAAATCTAAGATCATATGCCTAATCTGGTTTATAATTTACACCTTTCTTTTACAGTGGTTTTATGTGAGCATTTTGAGGGGAACGTATTGACTTCATATTATTAAAACTGTGAGGTTTGTCTAAGGGAGTGATAGCCAAATGGAAAAACAGAGCAAAACCGGGCTGAGCTCTGGCAAGTGTGTGGATCAAAAACCAATAATTATAAGGTACTAAACTACTCAACTCTTATTAGTTGTATATTAATAATGGAACTGGCATATTAGTACTGCTTTAGAATGATAATAGGTAAGAATAGATAGGCAAAAAAGGGACAGATTGATGATTCATGTTTGATATAGCTTGGCATGCTCATCGCATTATATTTAAATTAAAAACAAAGAGTAATTTGTTACCTTCAAAAAGAATTCTGAACTTTTTCTAAAGCTCACGATTGATGAAAATAATCAAACACGCTAATGTTAAGCTAAAACCAAGAAGTCTCTGAAAACCAAATGACAAAGTATAAAAATAAAAATAGAAATCTCAGAGATTTTGAAATATCTCTTTGAAAACAACATTTCTTGTTTGTTTCTGAGGCTTTCCATCCTCATCAACAATCAAAATCTTCAAACCTTTCTTGGATGTCACCCTAGAGATAGCAACATAGAGTTGTCCATGAGAAAACACTGGACGTGGTAGAAATATTCCAACTTGTGCGAGAGACTGCCCCTGACTTTTATTAATAGTGATAGCAAATGCCACAGAAAGGGGCAGCTGCCTTCTCCTCATCTTGAATGGTAACTTCTTGTCCGAAGGAGTAATGGAAAGTCTAGGAATTAAAACAACTTCCCCAACTTTCTTCCCTGTAATAATTCTCGCCTTCACACAGAAATCATACAGTTCAATAATCTGCAATCTAGTTCCATTCATTAATCCTCCAACATGATCCATATTCCTCAGCAACATGACAGGGCATCCAATTTTCAACCTAAGATTGTGGTTTGGTAAACCTGATGCCTTGATGCTGTTAAGAAAATCTGGTGTGAGAGCTTGATCGTTAACGGAACGGGTATCAGATGGGTCTATGCTGTCAGAGCTTAAATAGATTCTCTCCTCCCCTATAATTTAAAGACAACAAACATTTTAAAGACAACTTGTATTCCTTCCATAAATTTTAAAATTGCGGATGATTGAAAATATACTTACCCTCTAATTTATCCAACATATGCTGATTTATGTTGTTAACGTCCTCATTTGTTGGGCATAGAATCGCTCTTTCTTGGAAAAAAACAGGATCTCTTTGCTCCTGTAGAGCCGATGCATCTCCATATACTTCTGTGCTGATAGATTCTATGGGATCATTTGCATCCATAATTAGAAACTCATCAGGAATAGTGATTAGTGCATCGCCATCATTAGGCTCTCCAACAACTCCATCTCCAACATCCAATATCCATTGAGAAAACTCCTCTAGATCCTTCAACTCTTCAGCAGTCATATTAGTCGACAACAGCCTCATATTCTTTGTTAGTTTCAGGACTTTGCAATGTTTCCACAGATACGATGAATTTAGAGAATTGTTCACGATTTCTGCCCGCGAACCACCATTAATAACAGGGAGTACTTGCCTGAAATCACCACCTAAAACAACAACTTTACCAGCAAATGGCATCTTGTCTTTTCTCTTCATAATGTCTACCAAGCTTCTATCCAGAGACTCGAAACAATGTTTACTCATCATAGGTGCTTCATCCCAAATTATCAGTGAGGCTTCCTTAACCAAATTCGCAGGATCAGTCCTTGGTGGCAAATTACATAGAGTGTATTCATCAGGATTGATTGGTATTCCAAATCTAGAATGTGCAGTCCTTCCTCCTTGCAACAGAAGAGAAGCAATACCACTGGAGGCAACATTCAAAACAATCTCACCCCTGGATCTAATAGCCGCAGATAACAACCTCCACAAAAATGTCTTTCCAGTCCCACCAAATCCATAGACAAAAAAAAGACCGCCTTTTTTTTCTATAACTGCACTCATAATCTCCTCATAAATTTTCCTCTGCTCGTCCGTCATCTTTACGATGTCCCTATCGTGTTCTTCCCTTAACTCTTCACGGTTGTAGCTCAGCTCATCCATAATCAGAACATTTTGACAATCATCAACATCATGAAAGGGCTGTGGCATTGTTTTCCAATTTGAAAGTGAGGTTCCATTACTTTTCAGTATTTTATCAATCTCCAATAGGGCTCCTTCTTTTTTCTCAGCATCGCTCAGACATAATCCTGTAAAATTAAATACTGTGAGTTAAAAAAGAGTTATGTAGAAAAGTAGATAAATTGCTTATCAAGTGACAAAGTAGAGGATAGAAAAAGAACCTGGTCTGTGTAATTTTTTCCTCTGCCTATATTGTATGTCTTCTGAAAGGAACTCCCATGTGTTTTCCCAAACCTTTTCTGGTTTTGATAAAGTAGTGGACATAAGCATTACAGCAAACGCATGTCGCAGGACATAGCTAGTGGTCGAATAGCTTGACCTAATTATATCATCAATGTATTCTTGATCATCTTCTAATAGACCACGAGCAAAACATGCTTCTTTGAACGAAGGATATACCACTTCTTTGTAAGTCCTTATGTCTTCGAAGGATGTAGGTCCACGAACAATATTGAGCAACACACGTAGGTAATATGCTTCTTCGAACTTCTTTGGGGCATAATTAATTCTACCAATGCTAAAACCTCTTTTTCTCTCCTGCAATTTTTTCTCTTTTTTGTTCCATATAAACCTCGTTGGAATCTCAGCTAAAGTTAGCTTTCTAGCAACAGAGCTAACCTTGTTTAACTCAAACCAGGCCAGCATATAGGTATTCTGAATTAGCATACGACCTGTTACCTCCTCAAATGTATCATCATCCTTAAAGATAACGGTTTGCTTTCCAGGTAAATGGAACTGAATTTTCTCAACTGGCACAGATCTGTAGTGAATAGGAAACTTCAGAGTTCTCCATGATCCTTCACAAGCCGATACATATCTGGAAAATAAAAATCACGGTTTGAATTAGTATTATAAATGATTTTTGGCAAATAAAAAAACGCACACCTCCAGCATTTTATCAAATATTAAAATAAGTACCTTCCATCGAAAAAGTTTTTTATTTCATTTTTCTTTTTTTGCTCTACTTTCTGGTTCACATCAGTATTATCCAAAGATCCTGCCTCTTTTTGTGCTTCAACTGTAGCCTCTTTGGGTGCTTCAACTGTAACGGAAATCATATCCTGCCCCTTGTTGATATATTTGAATAAATATTTGATAGAACCAGATTGATTACACCACTCAACATTAATATGAGCTCTGTATTTAAGAGACAGAGTTCTGTTATATGGTATAACATATCTGTTGTCGCACTTGAAACCTTTCTTCTCAACGAAATGATTATTATCCCGCCTCCTGTAAACTGGGAATCCCTCTTTATTGATAGTTGTCCTTTTTGCAAACGCCTTTGGAAATAGTTTGGAACATTTTCCATTTTCCATACATGGTGACTTCATATTGACAACACCACATGGCCCATGAATCATCATGTCTTTAACAACTTCATAGAGTTCTGGATCCTCATTTTTGTCTGGAATTTCTGCTGAAATAAACTGATCAATATGGTCGGTTGTAGTCAACTGACAACTGGGGTGCATGAATAACAAAATGTGAGCATGCGGCAACCCACGTTTCTGGAATTCAACAGTATACATAGCTGCATTAAAAAAAAAATATCAGTTGAAGTAAATATAAAAAAAAATTGAATGCCAAATTTAACAAATATAATAAAATGAACTTACATGCCACTGTTTTGCCCAATAACTCATAATCAGTTCCAATAACTCATAATCAGTTAAATCGGTCATAAGTGAATCCAACTTCATCTTGTAAACTCGAGAAATTATATCTGGCCTATCCTCTGTATTCAAATTTCGCTGTGCCAGATACCTTGTAATTTCTGGCCATTTAGGGTTGCATGTAAAGGTGATGAACAGTGTAGGAAAACCAAAATGCCTGCAAACGGCCATTGCGTCTAAATAGTTATTCTTCATGTATCTTGGTGATCCGGTGAAAGAAGCAGGCAAAACAAACCGGGCACCTTGATCATTCATATCAACTTTCCCTTCATTCTCAGCCTGTCTAATTGAATCGTAGCTGTCAGACCGAAGACATGTTTGATTAAGCTTTAAAAAACATATACGGTTGGTCTCTATAGTTGTGAATGCATCAACCAAGAACTGTTGAAATAACCTTCGAGAGTGAAGAAGAGTTTGACATTCGCCATCCCTCTCAAATAGACGAAAAGCAAACCACTGCCGCATACTTATATCCGTTCTCTTTAGTTTATCAGTAGCAGGTGTGGCTCTCTTCTTAATTCTTAATCTGAATCCATCTTCTCCATATGAAAAAATAAGAGGATACTGAAGTGCAAGATAAGAAGGATGTATCTCACTAATCCTTTTTAACCATCATGTCTGTTTCTCCTGTAAGACAATGTCACGCCTGTCCATTTCCATATTGAAGTCCCCGGGAATCAATGCAGCAACTTCGGATGCGGTTGGAGTATCATACGTCCGTCCATCGTTTTCACGATTACTAACAATCCTCATATGAAACTTTTCATTAGGTTCCATGGTCAGTCTCTCACGTGCTTGTCGAAACTGCTTCACATAAGGATTAACATCATCCAGAACTTTGATAATATCCTCAATAATCTGTTTTCTTAATCTCGGTTTCTTTGATTTATCAGCCTCGGTGTTGTATTTGCTGAAAGGAAATACATATAAATTTATCATTATACACACGCCAGGATGATATGATAAATATCTGAATTGCAAATCATAGTACATACCTCATAACCGCGTCTCTATCATCAACCTCAGTTTCAATGTCAACGATGTATAGCTGTGAAAACTTAGCTGAATCACCAGTAGGTGGTTTCATACTACCCATTAAATGATAGTTTTCTCCTTGAAGTGTAAACGTTTTTGGACCAACACCATTAGGAAAAGAGCGATCGACTTTGCCACCAAGAGAAGTAAACGAAAACAACATGTTCAATGCTCTTAAGTTTTTCTGGTAATAGCGACTTTTTTCATCTTTCCCATAAAGCAGTTGTTTTATTACCAATGGACTCTCTCTCAACATTGGCAGCTTAACTTGTCCTTGTCCACAACAGAGAGAAAAAATATGATCCTTTTTTGTTCTTGTCTTTCGGTCTAGCCTTTCACCATACCACATTTTGGCCTTACAATAGGAACATTTGTAAGTAGGATTACCTTCATCAAAATATGCTGTAATATACACAAGAACGTATGAGTTATAAAGTATTCTGGTTTGGACAAAAAACAAATATTTATTGAAATCAAAAAGTGGTATGTACATTACCAATAGTTTTGAGAGATGGATTTTGTGGACGATTAAGTTTAGTTGCCTCTCTTTTTGCATCACGAGCTTTTATTAGGTTAACCACAGACTGAAAGTCAAACTTTTGTGAATCGACGTCTCTGAATAAATATTCAGACGTCGATGAAAGACCAGAATATGCACCACTGTCTTCACTGCTTAAATCATATTCCTGGTTATAATGTCCTTCAACAACATCTGCATTATATATTCGTTAGATTAATAAGGTTACATAAATCAATCTTCAAGTGGAACTGATAGACATAAGAATAACAAAATACCTTCATGGGAATTGACATAATCAGTTCCAAATAAATTCTTAGGTTTGATAACTGTAGAATCAAACTTTGATCTGTGGGTGCTTGATGAGGATATATCTCCCCGACCATCAAGTATTCCAGAGCCCTTGGCTAAAACAACACACAGTTTACACATAATTATACATGTAAATATTTTATATGTAAAGAAAAAAATTATATATATTATTTTTTTCTGAATAAAAATGTCTCTTACTTATGCAGTCACTCATACTTGTGGAGGCTACATATGGAGTTTGAGAAAGGTAGCCAAATCTGGAAGAAGATATATTTGGACTCTGAATAGCGTGTAAGCCAACACCACCACTGACCGGTACGTTAGATACATCCTTAAACATCCTGCCAAATGATACACCAGTCAAAGGTAAAGACTGTTTGTTGCATGGTTTCTTGAATATTGAGTTAGGAGTAGTATCCTTATCTTCCATATCCGGCAGTTTCCTTAGATTGTCCAATGTTTGCTCTACTGGTGTCGCCAACTCCGTATCAGATGTTAGGATCCTTACTTGAGCTGTAAAAACATACTTAAACTGTTATGTACTTGCTATTTTAGAGTTCATTCCAGCCTTACACTTAATATGTGTGAAATTACCTGATGGAGTATTCAACTCATTAGAAGGAGTAAATGACATAGGACGATGATTTGAGATACTTATTTGTGAATCAATTGTTCCTTGAATAACGCTACTTATTTCGTTTCTTGGTGTTTGCCTAATTATTTTTTTAAGCATCCTGAGTCCTATGTCTAAAACAAAGCATTGATGTTTAGCAAAAAACTTATATAAACAGACTTTGCATATGTAATTGGTTGTACACTCACAACGCTCATCTCTACGAAGTCTATTGCCCATTTTAGTTGGAAGAATCTGTATTTCTTGTTCGTTGTCTGCAGTAATGAAAAGTTTGTGAAGACAATATTAATAAGTGTTAACTTACGCCCTTTGAGATTGCAGATAAATAGATGCGCTTAAAGCGAGGTTCCTAACATAAATTGCAATGAGACAAATCCCTTACTCTCAGCATGAGGTATGTTTGTGACATCTTGAAATACCACCCCTCCTCTGGTATTTAGTTTCTGAGTATGCGCATGATGATCCGAGTTCTCATCATTAAATGTTCTATGCTTTCGTTTCTTAGAAGATTGACCATCGGATAACATCCCTGTGCCTGGTTTCTTAGGATTTTTCATGGATGATTGACCTACTTAGGATTCACAAAACAACGATAGACGTTATTTAGCAAACGTAATTTTATCTAATAAAATATAGGATATCTAAATAAATTCTGAGTGGTTATGATTTGAAGATAAATCTTCCATTTAATATATTTACCCCACGAAAATAGGAACATATTCTGACTTTAATTAAACTTGAAAAACACAATCAATCCATTATAACAGGTATCTGAACTTATAATAAAATGTTAAACTCAATCAAGAATAGGTAGTCTTAGTTAAATAAACGATTTTGGAAAAAAAAGTTTGTTATGGTAGTATTAGGTATAATGAAATATGTCATTTATAGTTCAATCTTTACATTTATTATGCATGTATAAATATATATAAAACATTTTTTACTAAATTAGAAGGCTCTCTAGATATATAGCTCACTTTGTTGTTTGTTTTTGTGGTTGTAAAAAATTTAAACCTTGGTATTGTCATAGTATCAATAATATTAAAGTTGCTAAATAAAAGGAATTATTATAATCAATCGAAAAGAAACAAAAGTGTTTAGAAAAAAAACACTGACAAACCAAAGCAAAAAACAAATAGACGATGAAAATGTGATGGTAAACACTTATTGAAAAGATCTAAATAAACAAAAAAGAAAGAGTGGGTTGAAAAACACTTATTCAAAACACATCTCCCACACAGTTTACTTCTTCTTTAAGACATGTTCATCACTGCTAATCTTCTCTATCTTGATACTTTTGAAAGGGCGTATCTTCGTAGAAGAAGTGGTATCTGGAACAGCAAATGCATCATCGACTGAGCGCTTAGAAGGAGTGGCTATCTTTGCAGAGCTTTCATCACTGTAAGTCAGTTGAGGTGCCTATAGTATATACAAATATTGGTAAATATGTTGAAATTACCATTTTACAATTATCAAATTTTCAAGCAGTTACCAATTAAACACACACGAATAATACCTCTGAAGCTGAGATTGACAACGTGCCCTTTAAAGAGATAGTTTCAGTCTGGGAATAATCTATGCCGGTGCTGAAAACTGACCACACCTTAAGAACCTTAAAACTATCAGAACCTTTTTCGATAGCAACCCCAAATTTGTAAGTCTTCCCCACAAGTTCATTAACACAGTCCGGCAATAACTCTGGATCTTCTACCTAAAACAATTTTATACAATAGTAAACATTTTAGCAAACAATTTTTTAGCACTATGGAAGTAAACCACATGGCACGAAAATACCTCATCCAAAGAACCATTTAGAACCTTTTCAGCTTTTACCCCTATAACTGGCCAGGCAACCCAATCAAGAAGAACAAATTTTGCTTCAGCTGTATCATCCTTAACTTTCACGTGTAGCTTATACCTAACATCAAATTAACACTTAAAGTTAAAATTTGTACATATGTCCTGAGATCATAAAAGTATTGATATAATATGTCTCTGCTAATACCACGGCTAAACTAACCTTGGTTTAACTTTCACAACATTATCTTTGCATTTTTCACACCAAAACATAGGCTGGGTTATGATCTCAGGATCAATAGTCTTCCTCGAGGACTTTATAAGTCCTGGTTTGACAAATATCACATCCAAAATAATACCATGCATAATCAGTATCTATAGCATAGATTGTAGCAACCACCTTGCATTTTTCAACCTGTTAAAAAAACAGGAAATAAAAAATGTTGATTATTATGAGCAATTGTATTAAAAAAAGAATCAAAATATTGTATGTGTTTTAACCCATATGTGAACCTGTGTGCAACCCAACAGCTCAGAAATGGTTTTATCCACAACTGAATTCCAACTGGATAGTTTCTGACCAGACCCATTTGTGGCTTGAGGTAGAATATCTTTGCCTTCACTTGTTTCAACAATGCTCATAGAATCGTCATTGAATTTGTAACTACATATGAGATATAAAATTTAGGAGTGAGTCACATAAATAAATATATATAATGATAATTGAAAAATATTACTAAGTTAAAAAACAATGCTCATACGCTTCTCTTAGCTCCTCTGCTTCTTTTATGTTAGGATTGAATACCAGTTGTGAACAATCATAACCGTTGGAAATTTGTAGATTACCTAAGAGATAGTTAAACGTTAGGAATCAATTAATATAGTATCAAAAATACTGATGCTAAAACACACCTCTAAAAGCTCCGATTTTTGCAAACCGTATGAGACATACAACAACTCCAAACTGTGCTTCCTCTCTATGAGATTCCATTTCCTCAGCAAACTTTCCCCACAAACAACATGGTATGCGTTGATCACTACAAATCAAAGTTAAATCACTAAAAAAGAGATATTCAACATCTAAACTCATGAAAGTGTTTATAAAAGCTGTCAGGTAAAGTTCACCTGATGTCTCTCAGCTGAAATTCAATCTTTTTTTTTTCCTTTCCACCACAATCGAGAGTTTGAAGCTCTGCAACTTCGACAGCTTGTCCAATAATGTCTAGTCAAAAACAGTAATAATATGTAAGAATAACATATGACCAAAACGAAAAAATGAATATATAAAACTGATCCACATGCATACCAATTAAGAACTCGTCGTCTAACTTTCCACTCAAAACAGAATCGAATGTTGCTAATGAAAGAAACATGTCACTGTCTTGGAAATCGGAGGGTTTAATGACTGTCTGGTTTATGAATGTCATTTTGTACATATGATTCGTTGGTCTGTAAGTTTTTCCGGCTGGACTCACTTGAAAGTTGTAGAATGTCAACCACTCACCAACTTTGCATTGTTCTCCCAAAGATTTCAGATAGTTTTTCTTACACGTAGCATGGATCTTGCAGCCCTGATACAATATCAAAACAGTTTTGAGTATTTAGCATGTATATATAACTATCGATAGGAAATAATGTTTTTTTTCACACCTTTTTGTCTGATAAAACGATCTCCATACTCTCACCAAACGTAGCATTTGATGGTTTCCAGGTGTGGAGCACTTTTGCTTCGATCAACCAAGCTGTCTTCCATGGTCGAATCTCAGCAAGGTAAACTTTCTTTTGCTTGGATGACATATTATTGCGATGAGTTTCTATAAAATAAGTGATGTGTTAGCTTGGAGGCTATAATAACACATATATATATAAGGCAAAAGCAGGGTGGTGAGTTCCGCAAATTACTACTCTGATACCTGATAGAATATACTCCGTTAGTTTGCAAATATCAAATTTCTTAGATTTCATAAATGAATCCAAACAAATGTGAAGATTATGATACGGATCATAACAACATATATTGTAGTTGACAAAATCGGCGGTGTTATCTTCTGATAATATCCTATCGATTATCCACTCAAAACTCTCTATCAATGGTATATTCTTAGAATGAAAGAAGATTATAAATTTTTGATACTGCTTTCCTTAAATTTAGATATTAAGTTTAATATTCTGAATACAAAATCGCGGATTTCATGAACTTAACAATACGAATATAAGTGTTTTAATAATAGCAGATTATATATTTTTCTTATTATAATTCTTGGCAAACATAATATATCTATTGTTAATCAATACTATTAAAAATCATGTAAGTAACGGTGTAATTTGCTATAGATAGTTTGTACAAATGCATAGTACGTTCTCGGGTTTGGATACAATATTGGAAATTTATAATCATCATTTTTTTACAGGAATCATGATGTGTGGAGAGACAATAAAATATAAGGGGAACATGAGCTATATACAGGTCGGTAACAATAAGGTATGAAACGATAACCTATGCTTTTAGAATTGGATTAGGAATGGAACTGTTTCTGGATAGATAGGAAAATGGGGGATTACATGCTGTTTGTTGGTTATGATTGGTGATTGATATTATACGAAAATTTTTATAGGCTTTATGGAGAATCTTTAATAAATTCGCGGAGTCAAAAAGTAATAAAAACGTTATTTTATTTCATTGGCAAAATTAAGAAACCAAAGAAAAAAACGTAAATAAATAAAACCAACTAAAAACAGCAAACAAAGATAACAATGAAAAGACTCTTAAAACTATCAAAATACTAAAACACCATCTAATCTGATTCAGATTAGCCACTTTCGTTTTTCTTGTTGCCCTCGGTACATTGCTTCTTCCTTGAATAAACAGAGTTCTGGTGCAGCCACTTGGTTCTCTTCCATATAGAATCAGTGAGACCCCAAACTTTCTTTGCATTGAATGTGGCCATAGCAAATGAATTGTTATTTTCATCAATTGAAATTCCAAATCCATAAGTTTTCCCAACAATCTCAACAATTTCTGTTGGTAACATATCTTGAACTTCAATCTGTTAATAAAATCCATAATATTTTAATTACATTTACTAAAGAATAAATCATAATCATTATTAGTATAAGGCAGAAAAATATAACACCTTGTCAATCAAAACATTCACCACTTTGGATGCAGATTTATTCACCATATATGTTGCAACTGAGTCCACAAGAGTGAATTTTGATTCACCAGTCTGATCTTGCACAAGTAAATCTAATTTGTACCTGAATAAAAAATATAAATATGAGTTTTTCATTAAATCAACATAAATTTCTTAAAAAATATTTAATAATCAGTTTGTGAGTATTTATTCGAAATTAGTACCTTGGTTTCACCTTAGTAACATTAAGCTGACATACTTCACACCACCAAATTGGCACATCCTGTTCACCAAATGTAATCTGTGGTTTGTAAACCTTATTTTGGCAGACAGCACATGAACAATACCACCATCCATCTAAGGTATCAATAGCATACACTGAACAAATTATTCTGCAATTCCCACCCTACAAACAACAGAAAGCAATATAATTCATTTGATAAAAATAATTAATTAGAAGTACTTTAGGTTTATAATCAAACCATGTCACAGTGTTTCATCTCTTGAATGGTACAGAAAGGATATTGGCCCCATTTCTGGCGCTTTTCCTGGATAAGCAACTTGTCAGTAATATGTTGGTTCATCTCAAATGTGATAGTTTCACCACGAAACCTGAAAAATAAAAAGAAAATCATCAAATTGTGTGACTTTTGATAATAATTAAAACATTGATTTGAGATACTGGCTTTTGTTTTAGCGATTCGGCATCCTTGATCGGAGGATTGATAAACACCAATGTAGAATCATATGCATTACACACTTGCCAATCACCTTCATAAAAAATATATTATTAAAAATATATAATAACAGTTTTGTTTTTTTTTAAATATATATATAAAAAAAAATGAGCAATACCGTTATGATTTCCGATTTTACCAAACCGGATTAAACATACATCTCCTTTTTTTGGTTTGTCATCTTGGATCAATAGCTCAGCTAACTTACCCGAAAATTTACACTCGATGCGCTTGTCCCTGAGATTAAAAAAATAGTAATCAAAAATTAGATAACAAAATATAAATTAGATAAGATCCAAAACTGAATATACGAATCTTACTTGATATCTCTCAGTGTAAATTCCAAACTGGTCACTTCCTTCCTTGCAACTTGAACAATACTGTGACCTCCAGTATTTATGATAACTCCTATCACATCTGTTAAACAAAAATGTTAGTTAAACAAACTCTGAATATAGATAAATAAATAAAAACACAGATAATATCTTCATAGAATTTACCAATAAGAAAGCGGGAGTTAAGTGAACCATTCAAAATGTTTCCAAAATCTTGGAGATCAAGGAACATGTTGTCACATGCGAAATTACAGTTGCTTATGGAGGTATGATCCATGAACTCCATTTTGTAGAGATGGTTGGTGGGTCGGTTCATACCAGTTGCCGCCCTTAATGAAAAGTTGGTAATGATTTTCCATTCACCAACCCCACAATGTTTCTCAAATTGCTGCATTAGTGACTGTTTGCAGATGGCATGGATCTTTACACCCTAAAACACAACAATATAAATACTATGTAAATCATATAGGAAACAAAGCACATTATCGACAGAGAGTATGTGATATACGTACGTTTTGGTCGGCTAAAACCATCTCAAGAGATGCACCAAACTGATGACTGAATGAAATCTATTTATGAATGACTTTCACATTAACTCTCCATCCAGATTTGTAAGGCTTAACCTCACTTAAATTGCTCATTTTGATTATGGAATCCATAAGAATAGAGAAAGATAGAGAGTTTTGAGAATCAGATGGTGTAGTTCGTTTGTAGATCGTGACATAAATATATATACAGGGTGCCTTTTCTAAAATAAAATCAATTGCAAAATATTAATCGTGGTATATAATTAGGAATATTCTACTATAGATATATACTTAAACTCGATTTAATTTAAAAAATAAAATGTTGATTGGTGCTTTTGAATGATTAAATCTGTTAGTAAAAAGATATGATAAGAAAATGTAGTTTTGATTTGATACCGTATTTTAGAAAATCGTAAAGTTTATTAAAACTAATGCATCTATTTAGGATACCCTCGTGATTTAAGTATTGAACTGATATTTTTAGTTACAATCAAAATATTATAGGTGCTCATGGATGTTAAGTTTAGATTCCACAACAGAATGCAGATTGGATTTTATATTGATGTTTATCAGATTAATAATTTTCTTGAGATCGAATGGTTGTCAAAGGAACTGACCATATTTTCTTTTAACACTCTCTGTATATGAAATACGTGTTGTGTGTATGCCATAGTTGGTGAGTTGCATAGATTGAGAGCAAGATCTGGTGTGTCAAGAACCATAACATCAATAATAAATTCCATTTACGTTTTGTTTTGAATGTTAGATATAATTTCACGGTTTAAAGCATTATTATCTTCTACAATTGATCATGGTTTTAAATTCAAGTATGATGACATTAAGAACAAATTCGAGGTTTTCTTTTTTTTGTATTTAACGATTTACTGCCACGTTTTAATCCAAGAAAACATCCTAAAATGGTGCATCGATTAAACAAAAAAGAAAAAGAAGCATTTACATAAAAGCATACTGTAAAATGAAACCAGTGGCAATGCATTGTAAATACTTTCAAAAACTAAGGGTGCCTCAAAAAAGCCTCTTGTGTTTTAATAGTATTGATAATGAAGCATCTAATATGATTTTAATAGATTGAAATCTATTTTGGCAGCTTGATAAACTAGATAACTAGTCCTTATTTTTTTTTGTAAATAAGGTTTGCGAACAGACTAAGTTTTCAGTTTTCAAACTGTTAATAGTTCATTAAACTGTCAAAATACGTTTTTAGTTGTTTTTTTTCCAAGTTATATTTTTTTGGAGGATGTGGTAAACAATACATTATAATTTTTAATTTTGTTATATAGAAGTTTGTTTTTTTTTCTAAACAATGAACTTTTGTTTATAACTTTTTCGCATTAAACATATTGAAAAGTAAAACACGTTTAAAGTACTAAACTAAATTAATTATTAGTAGTAGTGGCTTTAAATTGATATTGACCACGCCGTAATACATGACTGGTTATTTTGCATCCACTTGGTTTCTGTCCAAACTGATCATTGATCATTAGTTAGATTATTTATTACGGTCAAACTAGTCGGATAATATGATAGCTAACTGAACTAACACAAATTAACTAAATGTCTGTAATCTAATTTACATTAAAAGTATCAAAACCTTTTATCATGGTGACATGTAATGATCTATATTTTCAAAAAAAAAAACGATTACTACAAAATCTATATTTTACATTTTTAATGTATATACTCCTTCCGTTTCATAGTAAGTGTCGTTGTAGAGAAATTTTTTCTTTGCAAAATAAATGTCATTTTCGTATTTTAATGTAAAATTTATTACTTTTATTTTCTATTTTATTTTCTATTGGTTGAAATTTATGGATAATAATATTTTTATATAGGACAAATTAAATGATTTTTTAATCTGTGTGCATGAGATTATAGTGACATTTATCATGAAACAGAGTGAGTAATAAATTGTAAATTTCTAAAACAGTAATTATGTGTACTGAATTTTGATTGGGTAAAATTATGTAAAATAATCAATTAAAAAATAATAATATATTCAAAATCAAAACTTTATGCGTGTTTTTAATGTCTGAAAACTTAATAATATACATTATTTTTGAGCGGAGTGAATATAAAAGATATTCTTTTGTATTTGGTGATTGTAAATACACGTTTGTTATATATGTACTTTATTTACAGATCGTTATGTGACGCTCACTGATTTGTATGCGACTATTGTTTTCAAGCGTAAGTAAACTGTACATAACATTTTCACCAACTCTTTGTTACTATATGTCTCTATGGGTTACTGTTAAAACCTAAAAAGCGTAAAAATATACCAATACTTTTTTGGACGAAAATGTCAAATCTTACAAACCTCTCGTGTTTTAAACCAGAAAATCATATGACTTCCTTAGTTGACGCAAGTGAAATAGTCGTGCAACACATTATCAGTTTGTCACCAACTCTGATCACTTTACGAGTCACTATTTGTTTTGGTTTTAAAGAGCTAATCTATTGTTCTTGCTCAGAAGGTCTCTCAGGCCAAAAAGAAAAAGGCAAAATCTACTGCTCATGAAATCATTAAAGCTATTCCACGATAAGCTTAACGATTATAGTAGGGAAATTAATTGTTATTGGATGACATATTGAGTAAACCTAAACCACCATAGCCAATAGTGATGAATATATATGTTCTTAAGTTTATCCATAGTATACATGGTCTCGTAGGGAACTGATGAATCATACAACTATGCTACCACAATCTAAACATATAAGAAGCATGTACTATCGGTTATTTACTGTAGTCGTCAACTTCCTAAGCCCAATCTAGATCAAACAATTATAACGAGTGAGGAAAAAAACGAAGATGTCAGACGAGTACTAGGTCAAAATTTGCAAATTTGCTTCTGGGCCAACTTTTATATGCTCTGATTACGAAATTACGAATGGTAGCTGATGGATGGTCAAGCAATTTCGCATTTTTTTATTTGACGAATATTGTCGCCTCAGTTTATTCCAATATATATATATATATATATATATATATATATATATATATTTATTTATTTATTTATTATGATTAGGGATGTCTGTTGAAATTACGAGAGTCGTTTACAAAAGGATACTACATATCATAATAAATGGTAGTATATCCTAAGATTTAAATGAAAATGATATGCAATCGTAGTACTTGAAATGTTGTTATTTATCATAAGGAAAGAAAAACAATTAGAAAAAAATGATGTGGCAACCAAGAGATGCTGTTAATCAGCTCGGCTTGAATAACTCGGCTGAGAGGAGAAGTGCGATTTTTTTTTGGCAGCACGTGTTGAATGACGAGCAGGCGCACACATGATATTTATTTCCTCAACCGTACTTCCTTTCTTCTGTCCGAAATTGAGATGGTTAGTTGATGAATTGTGCTGACGTGGAAGTTTTGGTTGGTACGTCGTAACAAACTCTAGTGCGTGGTTTGATCGGCGAGCCAACTCGGGTTGGTTCCGTCAAATATGTCAGCAGAAAGACCATATTTATAATGTTATTGTGTGGTCTCTATGAATGCAGGTTGTAGTCACATAATAAATATTAGTATATAGCGAAGTCGTAAGATTTCGTTTCTAGTGTAAGTATTTACATTTGTTGGTTGGATCCATTGCCCATACTGTTTTCCGTGGTGAGGAGAGGAACTCGTAATGCCATCAAAGTCGTTCCTACTACAAATTCGTTTCCTAAAACTATCAAAGTCACCAATCATTTTCCGCACCGAAGAATGTTAATGGGCTTCTTTTCTTGGGCTTGATAATTATGAGATTCTTTTCTAAGAGATGCTGTCTTGATAGTTATTGATTTGATTCGTCACTCTTTTTTATCAAATAAAAATCTAGAAGCATCTGAGCTATGCCTAAAAATGTAACTGATACTGCACACTAGGCCGCCTGTGTCAAAAAAGAACTGTTATTAGCATGCACAACACAGTTATATATATATATATATCATGTCATTGAAGCAGGTGTTTCTTTGTTGACAGGAAGGAAGAAGGGATGTCTGTTGAACCAACATTTCATGTCTCAGTGATATTCGGAAAGCGTGATGAGGTAAGAAATCTTATCATAGTCACGTTTACATAGAATCTACGCCTTACTTTGACCACTATGTTTCTTGAAGCCATAGCAACTGCTCGAAGACTCATTGATCACATAAGGTCTCATTCTCTGCCAATTCTTGATTCTTGCTCCTTCTCCATTATTTGTTTTCTCTAAAGTCTGATTAAAATGGAACACAACAAAGTGATCTAACTATTAATATGATCTCTTTTAGTTTCTTCAGTCCTCCTGTTCCCTCAAAGCCTCTGGTTATCTTACTTGGTCTCAAAGATCATTCTTCGGTACTTAATCATCTTCTTGGAAACATTGACTTGATTATGGAAAAAGTATGCATAAAACCAATGATACTTATCATTTCATTGCAAGTAGCGGATGTGGTCGATAATCGCCTATGGTAATACATTTTTATCCGTTGAAAAGGATAATGAAAAAGATGTTCAATGTTTTGCTCTTGGTTGTTATGACTTATAACTAACTAGTCAGTTGTGGTAATTTGTTTTTATTAGTTTGGTAATTCAACGATATCAAAGACCTTCCTTCGAGTTAGAAGTTTGTCAAGCTCTCTCTCTCCACAATTACAGTTTAATCACACAAACAGAAATAAACAAAGAAGGAACATATATTAATACAAACGATGTAAGTATATTATAGCACATCAGACATAAACCAAACATAGGCGGCCAAAAGGACAACACGAAGACAAACATTGCAGTAGTAGCTGTCTTATAATATTTAACCTGTCAAATAAATTACACCCAATAATCATATAAATATAAACACACAAATCTCTCTTACTTCTTCGTCTTCAAAAGGGAATTTGGGGGTTTTTACTCAAGATATCCCCAGTTTCATCCCTGAGCTTGTGGTTTGTTGTCTCCATGACTTAACGAGACTCAATCCTTTCTCTGTGTTAATGCATTTAACTGATTCTCTACCTGCACAGAATAAGAAACAAAATATTTACATTTCGTGGGGAGATATTTATAAGATTTTATCTCAAGAGCTAATGATAACGAATGAAGTTAAACTCATGATCTCAAATCAAATATAATTTCTAGAAAAAAGTGAGAAGACAAACCTGCCCATTTCTCTGCTTCAATTTCTTTAGTTCTTCTGTTAGGCTCAAAAAGCTTTTAACAATCAAAGATGAAAAGAAAAAAAAAAGTTATTCAATGCTCATATTGAGTATATAAAGACGTGCTTAATTTTTGTCACGATGGTTAGGACACAGAGTCTTGCCTTGAGACATTTTTTAATTAACTTCATGACTAGTCTTGTAGTAATATCATGTATTTTGGTTAAAGAAAGAGATGTATTAATGTACCTTTGTTGCAGTAGCATAACTTGGGTCTGAAGTTCTTTCTCCCGTTGAGTTGCAGGCGGAGTCTACATAACAAAAATATGTCAATGAATATTTGAAGCGTTGATATGAATAAGATTCAATTTAATGGCAAATTTGAAAGCCTTTTTTTGTCGTTGTTGTTGACTCTTGTTCGTTTACCTGCAATAGCTCATCGACGCTTGTCTCTGGTGATCCAGGTTGCTGCTTAACTACGAATTTGACAAAAAAAAAAAAAAATAAACAACTCAGAACATTTATGCTGAATTCTTCAACAAAAAGGAGAGATATGATCGTAGAGAAAATTTAAAAAATCTATAGATGAAGAGGATTGTGATACCAGAGGTTTGCTCCACGTGTTTTATGAGTCTCAATATCTCTTCCTGCCAGACGAGAGAGTATTTTAACTAACGACTATAAAAGTGATTTTCTCTTAATGCTTTTGAATATTTACCCGTTGCATGGTGTTTTGCTGCAAAATGGACTGAACTGATGGGAGGATTGAGGCGGTCGTAAGGGAGCTCGGGCTGCTTGAACCACCGCTAAACGGTGTGAATGTAGAGTTTGTAGATCCCTAATAATTGTACCCCAAAACCAAAACATGTTTTCAGTTTTCATAAAGACAAATTAACATTGCTCTTTTAGTTTTAGACCAGTCTGTTTTAAGACCATAATAGCTTCAACAAACATCAATAAGCATATCTAGAGTTCGGTACTTTGTTATACCTTGGGACTCAGATCTGCTGATGTGACCTTAAACCGTCCCTTGTGCTCCACATGCGGGGAATCTGACATCTCGTCCACTGCATAAATTGTATTCAAAATTGAAGACTATACAAGAATTATGTACACTTAATAATGAGCGGATGGAAGGTTGATTACCAGTATCTCTCTTGGGGCGATGCAATGATCCACTGTAGCTCCGCTCGCTCTGATATCTACGCAGTTGAAACTCCCTATACAGACGTAAGTCAAGTGGCCTTTTAACATTAATTTCACCATTCAATAATAAGAGCTTCAAAGTCAATGACGCATGTCAAGATAAGTTTAGAGGATGCTAACCTGTCAGCTTCCATTGAGATTCTTTTTGGAGAGAAAGTACTCTCTGGTATAAGTGAACCACTCGAATATTTTTTTTGTTCAGAAATGAGATAACGTGGTAAAGAAGAGTTTTGTGCTGCAGTGTCCTCTTCTTTCGTGGTGTGGGCCATAGATCCAATAGAAGAAGCTTTTGTTAAATGCTGTTGTCCAGAACTCATTAGGCTTGCATCTTTCCAATCAGGAGTGGTTGCATTATCCTCGTCCTCACCGACATCAAAGCACCCTCTGCATCATGAGACAGGTAGAATAAAGTTCAATCTTTCGTTCAAAATTTAGAAACGTTGTAGCTATGGAGTACTAAACAAAAAGGATGCTTATGGAGTACAATTATCAAACTGCTCTACAACTCCATGAAAGCACATCGTGTGTGCCAGTGCCTAGAGTTCGATTGGATAAATCTATAGGCGCTAATATGAATTTAAAAAACAGGACATACTTGAGTGCTTGAAGAGGTTTGATTGGAAACGAGGCGAAAGAACTCTCCAAATCCTGTATGTCGTTTAATTCGTCCTGAAAAGAAGAAGACGACAAAGAAATACATGTTGAGTTGACGGCAGAGGATCAAACTTAAAAGACCTATATTTCGATTCCTAAAAGCGGGTTGATAAGAGTATAAGAGAATCGTTTCAAATAATATACATCATGACTGGGAGTAGTTTCTGAGCTGCTAGCCCTTTCAGGGGAAAGAGCAGATTCATCCTGCCTTTCACATTGCTTTCTGTTGAAATCAGGCTCTTCAGCATGTGAACTATCATCATCTGAAATCTACAAGGCCAGAAAATTAGTCCCTTGCCATGTATTATTAACTTGGCTAGAATGGTGCTAGACTTACAAGGGCAGCCTGACTCTTTAGGTCCTCGAGATTGAAATTCCAAGCGCTTATTCCCCTTATGTATTCTTGCTGCAGAGAAGTAGAAAGTCTGAGTAATTAAAATACACAATCACACCCGACTACCAGAAGATGTTTGCACTTCTCATGCTAAAAAGTAGCAGCTTAAAGACATTGTGCAATGTGTAGAATATTCTCAACAGATGGGTGCAAGTTTTGTTTACTAATCCTTGCCTGCGATAGGTGTGCTTCGTACTCAGACTTGTTTTGCATTAGAAGATCAGCTTCCTTTGACTGAAAGGAAAAATTCACATATCAATCAAGCTTTTCCAGAATTTTTTCTTCCCAGCAAAAGACAAAATAACTTGAAGGGATGGGACAGCGACCTTTATCGTTCTATAGCGTTCACCTAATGGAGGAAGACCATTAAGTATAGTTTTAGCCAGGTAATCAGGTGTGCGGGCTTGTTTGAAAAACGGGTGTTTTAAAAGCTTTTCTGAAGTTGGACGCTTTTTTGGATCCTTCACTAGGCATGTACCCACCATCTCTTTGAAGGCCTGTCAAGACCAAGCAACCATTAAGTTTGAAAGAAATCAAGAACCTAGCATGATACAAAAAACAGTCACCACTCACGCACTTTTGAAAATCTTTTGTCTCTCTCGTAGTCAAGTCCCGGAGGTGCATTTTGTAAGGTCATAAGCAAAACCTACCAATAATGATTAACGCAAATAGAAATACATGAACTGAGTATCACGGAGAAAATGAAGAAAAGATAAAAAAAAATCAAATGGAATCATTATAACTTACTTTCATTGGCGGATACTTGGAAAATGGGGCATGACCATGTGCCAGTTCAAGTGCCGTAATTCCAAATGACCATACATCAGCTCTGTGACAGGGAAGAAATGTATCAGTCACTAGACCTGAGTATTATGGTGGGGAAGCAATGATTTAGCATAAAGGCAGAGTTTAGAAACTATAGAGTATCAACTTACTTAAAATCATATCCATGTAGCTGCTGCATGACTTCAGGAGCCATCCTATGCAGAAATAAGCATAAAATCAGAAATTATGTCTAAATTTGTATCTACATATACCTAGTAACCTACAGAACATGGCATTACTAGAGTTGAAAAAGCTTACCAGCATGGAGTCCCAACGAATGTATTTCTGGAACGTTGTCTATCTCCTGTATCAAACATGCAAGCTGACACTCCAAAGTCTGCTAGCTTAACGGCACCATTGGAGTCCAATAGTATATTTCCAGCCTGCAAAGGAAGCCATACGTGTTAGTAAAAACGATTATACCATCATCTCACTAACATACAACTAACGGGAAGATTACTAGAAAGAGATAAATAAGGAAAGTTCTACATTAAAGGAGAAAAGCTGCAACCATATACCTTCACATCCCTATGAATATGTCCATGAGCATGAAGATACACAAGAGCCCTCAGAGTCTCACGGAGTAAAGTAGCAATAACAGGCTCCTCAAACCCGTCTTGATAAGAAGACTTTATTATATGGAGACAGGATCCTCCAGCCATGTAAGGCATCACAACCCAAAGCTGGTGCCCAGCGGTAAACGAGCAATGAGCTTGTAACACATTCGGATGGTTGATCAAACTCATTGTTTGCACCTCTCTTCGGATCCCATCCTACAAACAAAAAATCAATTTCTATTCTAACACGTAAGTTAGAATAAGAATGGAATTAGGAGTGCTAACCAGATCGTTGTTGCACTTCTCAAGATCAAGAACCTTGATAGCAACGACCTCGTTAAGAGGTATGCACAAAGCTCTGTGCACAGTGGCACTGACACCATCTCCAATTTCTTCGTGTAACTTGTAGTCTTTTGCATTGAGAGGAAACTTCTTCTCTGACATTATTACTTTTTTTTTTGTTATCTTCTTAAAAAAAGCATATGCTATACACCTTTGATCCCTTAGTAGTAACCTTCAAAATAATTCGCCAGCATGTTACACTTCAGATACAATGCAGAGATATCAACAATGTCATAACCACCTGCGCAAATGCAATTCGAAAGAACAGCTCAGAAACGCCAAATTGATTAAGCCGTCGTCTCTCTCACTCGTTCTCGATTGCAAAAAAAATCTATAGAATTCGATCTATAAAACCTTGACGCGTTTTCAGAAAATTCTACACCACACGATTCGTCATCACCATATCTCTTAATCGGATTCGAGGAAAATGAAGAAATCTAAACTAAAGTAGAAACTCAATTTGAAAATTCTTCCATTACCGAAACGAATTCGAGATAAAAGCAAATCTGGGAGAAGGAGAAGAAACAAGCGCTGACCTTAAGTTCAAGTCAACGGAGGCGTTGCTTAAGCTGACTTGATGATATCCTTCTAACACGCGGAAACTAAGGAGACGTAGTCACCGCCGTCAATTACTGATGATTGGCGATCGATCTGCTAAATGAAGAGATTATTTGAAATCGTAGGCACGAGAGAGAGAGGTTAGGAGGATCTCTCTCGCTTTCTCGTCTTCGTTGTCGACTTCTCTCCTCCTCCTCCTCTTGTGTTGCTTTTCTGGCGTCGAGTTTTCGCTTAGCAGAAAGAATCTCGAGGGAGGAGGAGCTAAGAGAAACGGTTACGATAACCCGGTTTAGCTGGTTAAGTTGGATTGAACTAATATTATTAACTGAGAACCGGGAAGTAATCCACCCGGTTATGATATTTGTAAAAACGTGGGAACTGTTTAACTTACTTATTTAACACTATCGACTTTATAACTTTTGATTAAAATAACGTTAAGACGAATTTTAGCCTTTTCGGTATGGGGTTTATGAAAATTATAAATGAATAAATAATATTCTTGATTCCAAAAGTTTAAAAATAACAGTGACATAGGGCATGTTCGTTTGCTCAGTCAACTGATCCATCTGGCTGAAGGTGAATTTCGGTGTTCGTTTAGTCGACTAATTCAGTACATCTAGATGGATCACATGGGTGAGTTTCGAAAACTCAGCTGAAATTTTTAAAAAATCCTGGCTGAGTCTTCACCATGCATCTGACTGCAGCTGATTCAGTCCAAAATGGTCAATGACGGAAATGCCCCTGTTTGAAAATCACGTAACCCTAATTCTGGCTCAGTCTTCACCATCTCATCTCTCACGTTCTCTCCTCTTGCGGCCAATCCTTCTCATCTCTCTCTCTCCGGCGAGCTCTCTCCGACGATCTCTCTCTCCGGCGAGCTCTCTCTGACGATCTCTCTCTCCGGCGAGATCTCTCTGGAAATCTCTCTCTCTCACGCGATCTCTCTCTCACGCGATCTCTCTCTCTTCAGCTCTCTCTCTCTCCGGTGACTCAGGCGCTCTATCTCCGGCGACCTATCCCTTCCGGCGACCTCTCTCTCCGGCTCTCTCTCTCTCACGCGAGCTCTCTCTCTCCCGCGAACTCTCTCTGTCCGGCTACATCTCTGTCTCTCAGGATCTCTCTCTCCGGTGACTCAGGCTTTATCTCCGGCGACCTCTCCTCCTCGCCTCCTCGCTCAAGTAAGATTTTGTGTTGTGGGTTTTCAGTTTTGTTGAATTATGTACGTGTTACACATTTAACATATGAAATCCAATCTCTGTCTCTCAGGTTATCTCTCTCAGCTCCGGCAACCTTTCTCTCTAGCTCAAGTAAGAGTTATCACATCTCTGTTCTTTGTGGGTTTTCTGTTATCACTAAATGGTCTGTGATTGAATCGAAAAGGGCAAAGTTTATGGTACGTTCCTCTTTTGTTTAAGAAGCCAAAAGTTGTGTCTTGATCTTGAACCGAAAGGGTAAGTTCAAGCTTGAAAGTCTACTAAACTGAGTTTGCATTTGATAGAGTTTTGGTTGGTTCTAGTTGTCATTAGCAAGTAGTATAGCGTTAAGGCTGCTTTGAACTAAAGCATATCATTGTCGTGATGGCTTCTTTTGGGGTGTCTAGCAGGTACAACAAGAAGCTGTCTCATTCTATTAAACAATGACATCCATCCCTGGAACTGATGTGAGTTTCTTCCCCTCCAATCTCTTATTGATCTCAGTTTTGTCAAATGCTTGTCTTATTGTTTTGAGTCTTTAAATAAGAATCTTGTATGGAGTGACGAGCAAACACGGCTCTTTCTTCAATTAAGGCTTGATGAGAGTCTGAAAGGAAACATAAGAAAGCAGATGGTTAATGAGGTTGGGAGACAGATGATCATGGATAAGTTCTATGAGGCATTTGGTATGAAAATTCCATGGAGAAAATTTGGGATAAAGTATAATACTTGCAAGAAGCAGTACGAGTCTTTTAAGAAGTTGACTCGGAACAGAACAGGACTTGGTTTTACTCCAACTGGATCCATTGACATGAGTGAAGATTGGTGGAATGAGCGATGCAAGGTACAAGTTCTATGATCCTCTTGACTTTACTGGTTCAGTTTTGTGTACCTATGTGATATTACTGGTTCATTCTTGGTTGTATAAGGCTTTGGCTCGTCTGTTCTATAAGGTTGTTTGGATTGTGCTTCTCACTTTGAAGTTTGTTCTTGTTTCAGGAGTGGCCTGGTGCTAGAAAATTTAAAGACAAACCGATAGCAAACATGGATTTGATGGAGAAGGTATTTGGGGCAGTTTATATTAGTGGAGAAGAAGGTTGGTCTGCTCAGCAAGGTGAAGAGGCTTTAGACTCAAAGCACACAGATCATGATGATGAAGATGATGCTGAGTCAAGGCGTGATATTCCTACTCAAGAAGCTGCTGGAGCTGAACCAAGGCGTGGTGTCCTCCCTACTCAAGAAACTGATGTTGCTTCTGAATCAAGAAATGTTGGATCAAAGAACGTTGGCCCCTCTTCTTCTAGGTCAAAGGTTAATAGAAAAAGATCAAGGACTGTACAAGCAGGGCAAGCTGTGGCTGATGTTATTAGGGACAGTGTTGAGTCTCGAGACAAGATTCTCTCCCACAAGAATCATCTGATAGAGAACCATCCTGAGTTTAGTTGTAGTCAGCTTAGAGCAATGGAGGTTCTACACTCCTTGCCTGCTATAAGGATGTGGTCTCCTCTATACAAAGCCTCCATTAACCACCTCAAAGAAGATGCTGCAAATCGTCAGACTTTCTTGTTCTATGGAGATGATGAGAACAGGGTTCTCTACTTAGAGTATGCAACTGGTGAAAGCAGAGATGCATGAGGAGCTGTCTGTCTTTGTTTATGTCTGTCTCTGTCTTTGTTTAGTATGAACTCTAGAATGAATAATGTTGTAATGGATATGTTTATGATAATATTTTTATGAGTTTCACTCTACTGAAATGTGTGTGTTTATTTTTATTTTGAAGTGGCTTCTCTAGTGGATTAGCAGTTCTTACATAGCAGCTCTTACACTTCTAGCTTCTTCAAGATACAATGAACAGTAAGGTATGTGGTTATAAAATCTATGCACTGCCTGTTTGTTTCTGATACACTCTCCATTTGTGTTTTCTGTAAGCTCTTGTTAATTAAACCTTTGTATATTGCAGAGATTCGTAATAGTTTTGTAGTTGTGTAGTTTTGTAGATATCTAGTAACCTTTTATTCTTGTGTGTATTATTATGTTTTTGCTTTTTTTTGTCGAGCCTGTTTTATTAAAAGTTCATATCTGATTGTATGCTTGTTCTACATAGCAGCTCTTACTTTTAGATGTTTTATTAAAAGTTCATATATGATTGAATGTTTTTATGTGGTTTCAGGATACGTTTAGGTTCTTAGTTGAAGATGATGACATGGATTTGATACTAGATGAGGAGCAACATATGTTTGCTCTTATAGAAGAAATGTATGGAGTGACAGAAGTTAATACTAACAGACAGTTAGTGAGGACAGACCGAGGTGGAGGTTGGCGTCGTGTGCAACGTTTCATGAACGAATCTGAGGTACAATGCTATGAAATTCTTCGCATGAACCAGGCAACGTTTAGTAGCTTATGTAAGATTCTTTCTGAGAAGTATCAGCTAGTAGAGACTTGCCATGTTTATCTAGAGGAGAGTGTAGCGATGTTTTTAGAGATGGTTGGACAAGATTTAACCGTACGGGCTTTAGCTGAGAGATATCAGCATTCAACGGACACAGTGAATAGGAAGCTAGATGAGGTTTTAAGTTCTTTGTTGAAACTCGCAGCAGACATTGTGAAACCTGGAAGGGATGAGTTTTCCAGTGCTAGTCCTATTCTAGTAGATGATCCGCGATATTACCCTTATTTTAAGGATTGCATTGGTGCTCTAGATGGAACTCATGTGCCGGTTCGTCCTCCTAAAGAGAATTCCGAACCATTCAGAGGTAGAAAAGGAGAACCAACTATGAATGTCTTAGCTATATGTAATTTCAATATGAAATTTATATATGCTTATGTTGGGGTTCCTGGGAGAGCACATGATACGAAAGTGTTGACATATTGTGCTAAGGAAGAAGCTTCATTTCCTCATCCTCCAGTTGGAAAATACTATGTAGTAGATTCTGGATACCCAACTAGAGTTGGCTACTTAGGACCTCACCGCAAGACTAGGTATCACTTGGATCAGTTCGTTAGAGGAGGGCCACCAACAAACAGCAGAGAGTTATTCAACCGAAAACATTCTGGCTTGCGCTCGGTAATAGAGAGAACGTTTGGAATATGGAAGGCTAAGTGGAGGGTTCTTGACAGGAAGCATCCTAAGTATGAGCTGAATAAGTGGGTGAAGATTGTAACAGCTACTATGGCTCTCCACAATTTTATAAGAGATTCAAACCATGAGGATTGTGATTTTTTACATTGGGAAAGAGTGGAAGAATATGAACCTCATGGGGATGAAGATGATCATGCTGCATACGTACCAGCTGGAGACAGAGTCATGGAAGCTTTGCGAGATTCCATTACTGAAGAGATGGCGAGAGGACGTCGACTTCCATACTAGATGTAAGTTAACTTATAAGCACATTGTGAATATCAATGATTTTGTTATCTCTTCACTGCAATTTGTTGTGGGTGTGCGTGTGCTTGTTCTCTATGGTTGGTCTCGTAGTAGATTTGTTAAAACTGGAATCATTTTTCTTCTTAGCTTTGGTGCATCTCTGTCTAGTTTGGTGCTTTGTCTTCAGTGTTGAAGATGTGATTTTGTGGACAAAGCTAATAATTTTTGGTTTCTTGTTTCAGAAAACTGATGTACAAGCAGGACAAGAAGCAGACAAGCAGTGGCAAAGAGATGATGTTTATGTTCCTGTTTTAGTTTAGTATAAACTTTGAATCATGTTTTAAGACTCGATATATTTATATGCTTGTTATGTTTTAAGACTCGATATGTTTATATGCTTGTTATGGTTATGACAGATCTTTTCTTTTTAATGCTTATATGCTTGTTTATTTTCAAATCATTGTTGGATTTTAGTTTAAATGATTTATAAAAATTTCATTTTATTTTGTGATTTCATGTCTTATTTTCATGAAAATAAATTTTTGAATGTTAAAGTAATAATTTTAAAAATTATTTTGTTGTAAATATAATTTGGATAAGATACTAGAATTAATAGGATTAATATAAAAATAATAAACATGATTTAAGGATAAGATATAAATAAATTCAATAAATGTCTATTTTAGTCATTTTGTCACCAACTACATCTGGATGCAAATGTAAGTTCAGAAAAAAAAAACAAACGAACGCAGCTGCATCCAGATGCTTCATCTAGATACATTTTTCAAATGTACAAACGAACAACATCCAGATGAGGCATCTGGATAAAACATCTGACTGATCCATCTAGCTGCACCTTCCAGATGTACAAACGAACAGGGCCATAGATTTTTGGATTTTAAGAAAGCAATTCTAAATTGTATGCAGCTAACAACAGATGTCATTTTTCTTATTTTATTCTCAAATTCAAATTACGATAGATTGTGTGTGATTGAAAATCATTTGAATAGTTTTCTTTCGCATTCACGAAACGTTAAATTTTCTGGACAGAATAACAGATAAAATTGTTAAAATAATCGTTCCAAGTTTATTATATAAATATTAAGGTTTTGAAAGTTTGGATTACTGCGAAAATGGGTAAGAAGGTTGAATTATACCTTCGAATTAACAAGAAATAAGTTTGGTTTAACTGTAGAAGTTTACCGGGTGCTAAGCCGAGTTTCCGGTTCTGTTTATTGTTCTTCGCTACGATATGGTACCGATATTCTAAATTAAGAAAACAATATTTATTATCGGGCTGGCGAAGAGATGATTGCTTCAGGAGGAGGTGTTGCTGGGGTCAACCTGCTTATTGATTGGATGGAAATTGCTCTCGCCAGAATTATTTCATTTATGTAAGAAATGAAAATATTCTTACTGGTACAATTGGTACTCTATTCCTAAATTGTATGCCGATTACGGGGGAAATAATATTTATACTTGTAAGTCGAATTAAAAGGGTTTATTACAACTCACAGATGATGTTGACAAAATAAAACTTTATCGCAGTTGTAAAGACAAAACTCAAAAGGTTCATAACAATACAATTTAATTTGTAATTGGCTTTCTACGCATGTGCTTGGGAATATATAAATGGACAACAGTATCTGAAATATTGTTATTTGTTGGCTAAATATATCTGAAATATTGTTCAAACAATCATATACCTCTATAATATACACCAGATTAATGAATGCTTAGAATATCAAGCAATGAGAAATATGAGGGTACGTATATCTCATCTAGGTTGACATTTGCAAAAGTAATAGAATATTAAATGTATGCTTAGATTTGTTGAAAGAGAACTTGTTGAGCAAACTTCATTCGTATTGCTATAAACGTAGTTTTATATTTTCTTCACATTTATTATAAAATAAAAAATATATTATATATACAATTTATTGTTACATTATGTATATATTATATTTTAAATCAGTAAAAGCTATTTATATCCTTATAAGGATAAACCTAAAACTGCATAAAAGCTGTGTTAGGTTATAAAATGTCATTCTTAGCAAAAAAAACAATTAAGTCATGTAACGATTTTGTATTATAAAACGGAGAAAACTTATTTGAAGAGAAGATCTCAAAACATAAAATAAAAAGATGTGTGTGTTTCGAGAACATGCCAATATAATGTTCAATAATGATGCTCTTTGAAGAGATGAATATCAACAAGTGGACCAATAAATGTTTGTGTGTTGTATGCCCAACTTGGTCAACACAGGAATGCATATCATAAATTCATAATAGCATGGAGGTCCGTAAAATATACTTATACAATTCGGCAATACATGCAAAGTAGTTGTGAATTGGATACATTCAAAGCAACCGTTTTTGATAAACCGGTATACCTTATTCATAGTCAATATTTTGGATTAAACATCCCTATAAAAAACGTCGCAGCAGCTTCAAATCATACAATGTTTAGCATCCGAATAACTAAACAGAATTTTAGATACTATACGCTGTCTGAATTTTGAAGGATGCATAACAGAAACATGATTTAAAAGTTCATAAGTAGTAATCAAAGGCTTTTTTAAAAAAATCAGAGTGATCATAAAATAAAATCTGTTTTTTTTTTCCTGTTAATCGTCAGCCTTGACGTAACATTCCCCCGAAAACTCGATGATTATATCTATAATAGGATAAATTATTCTTAAACAAAGACAAAGAAATAGATCACGGTTCCTTGTCAAAGCTGCCTCCTCTTGCTGCTCAAGTAAAGCCAACACATCTACATCTATACGCGCACACATACGAAGGCACCTCCTTGCTCCTTCACATATATATATATATATATACACACACACACACACAGCAAGTCCAAGAGTACGAACAGAGTCAAGAAGAAAGAAGTCATTACAGATAGCGAAGAACACAAAAACAATGCAAGATTTTTCTTATTCCACGGAGTCGTTTAGCCCCAGCTTCAGTTTCTACGTCTCCGGCGACGGTGAGATCGTCAAAACCGCCGTTAGAGTCGTCCGTGAGTCTTACGGCGACGACACAGCTGAATTCGAGTTCGAAACGTTGCCGTTACGCGAAGAGAACTTCTTCCATTTCCCAACGACTACGGAGTCGAAATCTTTCAAGCGTGATGACGTGGCAGCCGTCGCTGATGGAGTCACCTCGAAGAGTCTTTTCTACGGTGGATGGATTCTTGATCAGTCTCTATCCTCGCCTTCTTCATCTTCAGAGTCCGAAGACTCGGAGGATCTTTCTCCGAGAAGATACAACTGTTTCTGGAGCCCTACCCGGTCTCCGGCGAGAGTCGATAGCTCAAAGAGTAAAACTTCGAACGCACCGAGACGGTGTCGTATTACGGATCTTCTGAGGAGAAGCCACAGCGAAGGATCTGTTTCCACCACGAGCGAGCCTAAACGATGTCGTTTCAGGGATCTTTTGAAAAGAAGTCATAGCGACGGGAGAGGAAGTGAGTCTTCCTCAAGCAGCAACGGCTCGCCTGTAGTGAGAGGGAAAACTAAAACGACGTCGAATACGTATACTACTACTAACACTGGGGGAGTGAATATGAGAAGAAAGACTTATTTGCCTTACAGGCAAGATTTGATCGGCGTTTTCGCCGGCATGAGCAGACTCCGACGATAAAATAATTCAACTGCTGTAATTTGTAAATTTACACATAGCTCCTTGTTTCAATATATTGTTTCGTTTTTGGCTATGTAATACTTTTTGGTGCTACTAAATCCAAAATGCCTTTTTTCTTTCCTGTCGCGTGTGAGACTTTCGCAGAATGGGCTCCCCCGATGACGAGGTTTTTAAATATGGGCCGTTTAGGAGCAGGCCGTTTTATCGTGTATGTAATTGTCTTTGTGAATAAGAGGTGCGTACGTACATCCCAGCAATACATGTGCATTACAGTGCATAAATAGTGGTATCAAGGGACTTATGTCAGTTCCCTTGATGGAAACTACTCCATCCGATTTAAAACTTCAGTACATACATATTTTGAAAATAGAATGAATATTAAATAAAACTTCATGTTTAAGTTAGCTAACGTTTTCTAACTAAAAAAATATTTCGAGGAAGGCAAATATGCTGGAGATTCATTAAACAGGTGTTAATAAGTAAGTGAACAATATTAATATACTATTGTTGGTATACTTTTGGTAGAGTTAACCGTCAATGGTGATCTTAGCATTAGGACACCCATTCGTGAGAGGAGTTGTAAAAGGAACACTTGCTTTGAAGGGAGGCTACTATGACCTTTTAAAGGGAGATTTGGAGCTTTGTGGGAACTCCAATTCGGCATCTCTCTTGTTCATCCTATTTGAACCAATATAAAATCATCATTATCCTCACCACCTTCGTCACCTCCATGTTTACTCTTGATCTCCCATCTAGATTAATTGCCACTTTCAATTGTAATTGTAGTACACCTGTATTCGAGATGAACTTCATTTTCTCCATCATCCATTCCGCTTGCAAAATAAGTTAAAAAGAATATAAATAGTGCTTGTTTTTGAATTGTGATTGTTCTTTATTAAGTTCATTTCAATTTATAGCATGGTGGAATGACAATAAAACACTGAATATTTAAGATAAGCAGAATAAATGATCATTAAACATTAAATATCATTAAGTTATTAAATTTAGCTACACGTAATTTTTGTAACCGTTGTCAAGGATGGAATTATCGCTGCCATATTAACTACACGTCTACATTAAGATCGACCTGGTCAACTTTGGAACCTTCAGCATTCATTTCCATTGTACATGACCAACGTGTTCCCTTGTAGATCATCAAAAACTTACGTCTTTTAGATTTTACTATTTCATGCATCATGCATCATTTAAGTGAATTTATAAATAAAACCAGGCAAGCTTTTTTTCAAAAAAAAGTAAATAAATAAAATAAAACCAGGCAAGGGTGGGGAACAAGCTTTCAAAGAACATACTAATAAAATCAAAAGACAAAAAACATAAATTAAACTATTAATAATGGGGACAAGCTCTGTCATGTAAATTTATAGAATTTTATAGAGAAGCGTGTACGTGAAATTAAATTTAAACCAATATATCTAACTATATTTTGTTTAAATTAAGAACGCCAGGGCAGTCAAGGGCTCTGTCTAATTCATCACTTACTAAGTAGTAGTACAATAAATCATTAAATTTTAACGAACTTCAATATATTGGGAAACACAAATAATAATGTTACATATATAAGAGTACTTATTTTCTTAAGTTTAAACTGTTAGCCTGACAACAAACAAGCTGGTAGCTAGAAAGTTGGTTACTACTCATACATGGTTTTCCTCTTTTGATTTTATAAATAAGATATACTCCCTCCGTTTCTTAATAAGTGTCATTGTAGAGGAAATTTTTTGTTGCAAAATAAGTGTCGTTTTAGGTTTTCGATGCAGAATTTATTGATTTTATTCTGCAGATTATTTTTCTATTGGTTGAAATAGGAGTAAGTGTATGGGTAATAGTGTTTTTTTATGGAAAACATGCAAAATTAAATGATTTCTTAATCTGCGTGAATAATGTCAGAATGACACTTATTCAGAAACAGAGGGAGTAAATCATAACTTGCCATTATCCTTAATTACTCCTTCATAAGTTGAACTAACATTTATAAGTTATATATGATCACTTCACACAATAAAATACAAACATATTGACTAGGAAGAAACAAACATAACATATGTTGATGCATCGAGTTTCAAGCATATATATAACATAAGAAAGTTAATCTAACTGAAAGACTTAGCCAATCATACACTACCACATCAACAACTTTTAGCTTAAGATCGTTGATGTATTAGTGTTTGATCAGCTACGAAGATAACAAGACGAAAAGTAAAACCAGTTCGAAAAAAAGAAACATCAAAAGCAGTGTCCGTCTAGAAAGTCCATCATGTTGGTGAGTGTGCTTAGTTCAAACGCATCATCATGAACCCAAAATGAACTCAGATGGTTACTTCCTCGAGGATCTTCATGAATTTCATCGTTGTCATTAATATTCGAGATTTTTGTATCTTCTAACGTTTCAGTAGGATTTGTGAGATTGATCTGATAAACAATATCACCATTGCTCGGCTTGTTATTTGGATCTCTGATTCCGAGTTTCTTGCTGAGATGCGTGTTCCAGTAATTCTTTACTTGATTGTCCGTCCGACCCGGCACTCTTTTAGCAATCAAAGACCACCTAATAAAATACGCATATCAACTAGATATTAGTTCCCTAGTTTGGAAATATCATGAATACTTATAATTATTTGTAGTGATAGAAATTGATATAGTTGGCTGTTTTCTATCAGGTATAGAAACAGTATATGTCAATATCACTAAGATTGTGCTCATTACAATCTCAATGATGTTGACCTATGGTATTTCTTTTTTTTTTTGACAACGACCTGTGGTATTTCTATATCTGATATTTTATTTCTCCTGAAACAATTACTTTAATTGAGCAGGCAAAAGTAAATAAATTGAAGTAAAAATAATTTACCTATTACCAAGCAACTTGTGGAGCCTAATGATAAGATCTTCTTCCTGATCGGTGAAATTGCCTCTTTTCACATTTGGGCTGAGATAGTTCATCCACCTCAATCTGCAACTCTTTCCACATCTCTTTAAACCTAATTTGTATAGACAATTTATCAACTCGTGAGGAACTTAATTCATCAAAAATACATAAACAAATAACCCATAGGCAATCAACTATCAGTTTATCAAACATGAACAGTGTTATTTCAATTTACGAGGTACTCAGGTGGAGTTGACTTCTTAATCTAATACTACTAGTTTCTACCAAAAATACCTTGCATATTATCATCATCATCCAGATTCAATCTTAGACTTTTGGGACTTTCTATCCTAAATATATATGCAAAAACTATTAACCTATATTATGAGGTAAATAATAACAAGCAATCACCTTTAAAACATATATTATGAGGTAAATCTATAAGATAGAAGTCATAACTTTAAACCATTCCTAAAAGAAAAAATATGATGTCTATTTTCGCCACCACAAGAACACAAAATGTTGAGAGAGAGATAGAGAGAAAGAAAAAGAGAGAGACCAGTCTTTTTGGCAATACGATTCCAGTGGCCTTTGCCATGAGCTTTGACATAATCCATGAGGATCTTGTCTTCTTCTACGGTCCACAAACCTTTCTTGTACTCATTGTTTCCTTCTTCACCACTACTACTTACCTTCTTTCTCATTCTTTTTGTTTCTTTGGAAGATAGACGAGAAAGATCATACGCAGTGAGAAATAAAGAGACTATATTGAGTAGTTATTTGATGGAGTTTATTAAATAGTACTACGAGATCAGGAACCTAGTGGAGTAAATTAATGTAGTATAAATAATGGAGTAGCTCATTACTAACATCATATACGTATATATAAATATACGAATGACTAGGCTTATTAAATACTGTATTGATTGTGTCTGGCATGTGATGATAATTGTAAACGATAACGAAATTCTGAAATGCAAGCTGTAATTACTGTTACAAATTAGTGTAATGACTTAATCAAAATTAGTGACATGGACCGCCTAAGATGGCCTTGGGAGACACAAAAATCACGTGTATGTTCAAAAAGATTCGTCTTTGATCTTTGAGCTCTTTTCGGCATCGAAGTTTCATGTGTCAGGCTAGGTGTTTATTAATATCTTTTTGAACCATGGTTAACTGAGCAAAAAAAAAAACATACCACTACCGTTTTACACTCAACCAAAAAAAAGAACCATTATTATGAAAATTGTACCAAAGCCAAAGCCATAGACGACTTGAAACCAAACTCCGAGCAATGGAGGCACACGCCTCTGTCTGAAACGTAAGCGTTGTTCTCTGATGTCCTTCCACGGTGATTCCAGTTTGTTCTATCTTGGTAAGGTTATGTGGTAAGCCGGTCAGTTTTCACTGGTTCTCAGTGACTGGCCTTGATGAGTCCCTCCTTCTCCGGAGACGTCTGGTTTTGGTCTGGTCTTGCTCATGCGTTTGATGGCAACATCCCAGCACTGGACATTTTAACCTTTGTGTTTGTGTTTAGTGGTTGCCTTCTTCCGGCTTTTTATGGTCTCAGGTTATAGCATTCGAAGGAGTAGCAGCCGTCTCTCAACCCGATTCTCCTTTGGTTGGTATGTTTTTTTTCTCTATGGTTTGTCGGCGTTTGAGCATCATCTTCAACGAGCATCCTCCGTGTTCGATCATCAGAGGTGACCTTTTGGATTCACTGTGGCGCTGAGGAGCGGTTCTGGTGGGTGGTGCCATTTTCTAGCATGAGACGTGGACTGAGAGATAGATTAGGTGCGGATGGCGGTAACCCGCATCAACACAATCAAATCTTTCTTGTTTGGATTTATGTTAGACGGTTGAAGACAAAAGTGTCATGTGTCTCTCAAATCTGTGTGTTGGCGACTGTTTTTGAGAGGGAAGTGAAGTTGTAGTGGTCGGCTTGATTCGTCAAGTTGGCGTCGTTGGCCGCGGATCTCTAGCAATGATGTGGAACTGGCTTCGGTTCTGCTAGCTTTAGATTTTTTCCCTCCCGCTGTAGCTTTTCTTGTCTTTCCAAGTGTGTCAGTGATAAGCCTAGTCTATTTTTGAGAATCACTGTTTCTTTGACGGTCAGCCGGAGGCACTGTTCCGGTGTCCTATTCGGGATTAAAAAAAAAAAAAAAAAAAAAAAAAAAAAAAAAAAAAAAAAAAAATTGTACACTCATATATAGAACCAAACTTGAGTTTTAAGCTACAACAAAACGAGAAATACAACTCAAGGACTGATGGTTCTTGCTGCAACCGATTGTCAGAAACTTGACACTGAGAACACCTCTAACGTTAAAATAATTTAAAAGAAGTTTTTTAAAATTTAAGCTACTAATTACATACAGATTATTTATATAATTATTTTAAAGAAAATAATTGTACTTTGACATATGTCTTCAAACTATTTGATAGAGATTTGATAGTTTCTCAAATGAAATATTGTTTCTATCTCTCTTACTACTATTTTGTAAATTTTTTATCACTGAGTATTTTACTGATATTAGTGATGGAAATGCTGTTATAGAAAATGAAATGCTAATAGATTAAATTTTATTTTGTACAATGATGCCTTAAGACCAGCGTCCGGGAATCTTGGGTTAGACTATCAAGTTTGATTAATTATAAAATATTTATGTATCATACTAGTACATGAGAGTTAGGGACTAGGCTAAGATGATTTGACTCTCTCGGGATTAGTACTATTAACGGAAAAGAAAAGAAAACTGTTTAGTTGCAAGAAAGAAAGAGAGAATAGAAGCTCCCTCTCTTATCATTTAAATATCTTGATCGTTGTGCCTCAGCTAATTTCATTTTGGGAAAATAATGTTTTTCTTTATAAAAGAAAAATAGAGGCAACGATATAGCTGGCACATTTAAAATTCTAGGCATATTAAACTCTTAACGCTGTGAGTGAGTCAATAAGAGAAGTGATGGTGATCTGCAACATTACATTGTAATAACTATCTGTGTTCTCTACACACAAAGAAAACTAGTATCTCTGTTCTCTTTTTTTTTTGCTCTCAAATAGATCTAATAAACACGTCGTAGAAAAGTATCTAATTAGTATAAGAGGATTCCTATGAGTTTTGACATTCCAAATGCAATGAGAGTTTGTTTGGATAACCTAGTAATCAAAACGTCTGATTTTGAACAAAAAATAAATTGTTACAAAGAACCATGACACTGATAGCCTTTATTTATACGAGGAGAAAATTTGGGAAATGTGTTTGTTCAGAGCAAGAATTATGGTTGCAATTTGACCCATGATAAAGGGAAGCCCATTTGCATGTAACATGGATAATTTTCAAAGGGGCTCGACTTATTTGTTACGTTCGATGCCTAGCTGATACATTTTAAAAATGTAGTAGCTCACTAGGCTTAAAAAGTTTTACAAGGAAAAAGGCCCTGAAAGGAAGCAAATCCGGCCCAATAATAAAAGAAGAATGTGTTGTAACTTGTAAGAAAAGAACAAAAGACAAGAGGTAATAAATAAAGTATCTAAAATATAGGCAAGCAAATGCCAACTTTTCATTTCTGTACAATTTGCAATGGTCTTTTTTATATTATTATAATAACTATTATTCAGCTGTCAGATTGGAAATTTCTAAACCATCAATTAAAAACAATAGTCAAAGGATTTTAAATGGAGAAAGATTCTATGTAGACTCTCACTTTTTCTTTTCAAAATATAATAAAAAATAAAAAGAATGCATTTAAAATGGCCGTTGGAGATCTCATTCGGCCAATGGCTCATGGAAAAGTGATTATCTCTTTTCCACGATTCTGGTTACAACTTACATACAAGGTCACGCTTTGTGAATGCATTACCAACACAACACATATGTAAAAGTTCCACACAAGTTGTTAGAATATATATTTTTTTTTGAAACACGGCTGTTAGAATATATTTAAATTTAGTTTTTTTTCTGTATAAAGTAAGATCATGTAGAATAATAAAATAAAATCATGTATCTTTGGTCATAGCCTTTTATAATTATGGGTTACAAAAGAAAAGTCTTTTAAAATTATACCCCAAAGACCTTTGTTTCTTATAATCATGACCATTGAGGGAGGGGTGGTAATGGCTTTAATTAATCTGCATTTCTGTACAAGAAAGTTGAGAAATTTTATAAAACAAATATTTCAGTAAATGATTATCTTAAAGAGTAAATTTGGTCATAATCTAAAAAGAATCCTGTAATTAGGAAAATACCCAAGGCACAAATTATGTGGGGATTAGATTCGATGGATGATAAACGCAATTACTATATTGTCCTTCTGCCTTTGGAATAAACGATTTATAGTAGGCTGAGATTAGGGTAGGGGGTTAAAATTGTTTTTAAGATAATTAGGGGGTTAGTAATGATTAGCCTAGAATATATTCCTCTCCTCTTTTACATGTGGCTGTCTATGATAAAATCGAAGAATGAGATCGTAGAAAAACTAACATAAGCAACAGCATGGGAAGGAGAATCAAAGTAAAAGATTTTAGCCGGCAACATGCAAAAATTAATGATATTGATTTCTACAACTAAATTTAATGTGAAACTATTTGCAGACGAGGTAGCAGGTGAAGAATTGAATTCAGACTCTTTGAAACCAGTTTAGAGGAACAAAACAAAAGCACGAGATACAAACTCTGATGCTAACAGTTGGCGACAAATGATCAAGCTAGCTTTGATTAGAAAACCAAAAATAGTGAGGATAAGCAATGAGGGAAAATGAGACATCCTTTGAGGAGCATCACAGAGGCAGATACTGTAATATGTTGATGAAGAATGAAAAACTGGTACCATCTCTGTGTGAAAGTTTTTTTTTAGCAATAAAATGTCTGTTAACGGGTTACTTGTTGTGTTAGCCAGTCAATTTGTTCTGTCAATGCTAAACAATTTAGTCACAGTCTAACAGACCTTGAAAAATAGCAATATTTATTTTATATTTTCTCGGGATGGTTGAAACATGAGTTAGCAATGTATCTGGCCGTTTTGGTTTGCTAAATTCACTTGTAACCATTGGTGTAATGAAGTACCTGTCGCGGGTTGCATTTTCGTTAGTCGGTTACTTGGTGTGTTAGCATGATAGTTTGTTTTTGATAAGGCTAATCATTTTAGTACTCAAACTTGGATGATAGATGTATGTTTAATCTTTTATCGGGACTGTTAAAGGGAAGTTTAGCAAGGCGTCCTGTCATTTTGGTTTGTTATCTCTCTTGTATCAATTCAAAAAAAAATCTATTTGGAACAGTTAGATAAATATCAAGCTTCTAGGGGGAAATCAGAACATAGACATACATACATGAGCTTTGGTGAAACAGAAATTGCTAAATTACATGGAAAAAAGAAGAAACACACCTAAACAACAAATCTAAAGCAAACTAGAAGAGATGTGGGGAAGAAGACGAAGAAGGCAGAGCCTCCACCTCCGACAGATACCGCACCAGCGAATCATGTTATCCATGACACCACTACAGCGGAGTGTCCATGGCAGCCAATAGAGCCGTCATCGGTGTACCTTCAAAGCTAAGCCATCTCAGAGGGGTCCTACGGCCACATAACGCCAGAGCCATACAGAACACCCGACTCTCAAACTCTCCTGCCGTTGATTGCAAAGGGTCACCACCTTCTCACAAGTCTGAACAATCACGTGCTCCTCCTCATACGCACCGGTCCAGAAGCAACCAAGCCGGAAAGGAACCGTCACCGGGAGAACCGCCATCTCCATGGATAGATCCGCCCTCAAACAAGAACCTCTCAACAATCGAGACAAACCTTACGGATCTCGATGACTGACTTGCGGAATCGCATGTCCACTCCACCGTCTTTAAGGAGAGCCTCCGCCTACAAACGACGAGCCACCATAACCGTCGAAGCTTTCCTAGAGTCCGCTGTACAACTTAGACAATTAGAAGAGGAAGAGAAGAAGCACCACAAATCGCTGGGAGACAATTGAAATTTAACAATAATAAAAGGTTTTGGAAGAATGGAGTTATGAAAGAGACAATAAACAGTAGAATATATAATGGGTATTGGAAAGATCTTTAGCAGACTCGAGATTTTGGGTTTAGGGAAGATCTTCACCAAGGGCAAACATTCTCCTAGTCCTAGGAAAATCTATCGGCGGCAGATCACTACCGAGAGAATGCATTGTGAAAAAAGATAATAAAGAAGACAAAGGAAGAGAATTTTAAGAGAAGATTGAAGACTGATGGGTTTCAAATTAAAGAGTAACAGTTGAGAATAAATAGAAGAAGAAGAAGTGCTTTTGAAGAGTAACGACGATGATAATTTCAGGAGAATGTATAATAAAATATAAAAAACATAAATAAAGTGGGTCTGTCAGGAACGATTGGGTAGATCATCGGTTATTGGGTATGAATTAAAAAGCACTGTATTGAAAATATGTGGGGAGAGTGAGATTCGATTACATTGCAGTGTAGTAGGGGTATAACCGTCATATAACAAGTCGATGGTTCCTAAGAAATGCTCAAATGTGTATAGAGCTAAATACATGGTTTTTCTTGTGTATGGAGTGCAAATACTCTATCTTAAATAGTAGAACCAATAAAAAGAATTCTGCCCAAAATTTCTTCTTTTTTTGGTACTTTCATATATATCATGAAAAAGGTAGTATAATTCAGGCAATATATACCGACATAAATGGTTAAATTCTTAATATTCTTGGGAATAAAAAAACATTATTATTTATTATAATTAAAATGATTGGTCATAATTTATCAGAAAAAGGCCAATAAAAATTAGATCCCAAAACGGAAAACGAAGGGCGACAAAGGAAGGCGCGAATTTCAAGGACCAGAAGAAACATCTCCACGAACAACATTGTTGTGTTGTGTGCTTTCATTCTCCCTTCCTTCGAAACCAAAATCAAAAACAAAAACAAAACTCCTTCTTCTTCGTAAAGCTCGTGTCTTTTTGTATTGGTCTCAGTCTTAGACTCACGTTTCTTCCATTGATCTACTTCAATTCTCAGATTTCAATTCCACCCATACACTTGGCTTCTTCTTCTTCTTCTTCTTCTTCTTCTCCAGCTTCCCGTGACTCCGTAAGACTCCCGTGTGTTCATTGGTTGAATTTTCTGTGATCTGTCTCTCTCTCTGTTCCTTAATTATGCATAAAGTGAGGATCTTTAGTGTTTTTGTTTCTTATGACATGTTGTAGGGAGCTGTTAAGGGTCGGTAATGGCGGCTTATGTCTCTGTCGGAAATGTTCGTGATCTCTATCTTTCCGGACAGGTTTACAAGAGGACAGATTCATGGAGTTCTTCTGGTTTTAATTTCAGGGCTAATTCATTCAAAGACCTCTCTTGGTAATATATCACCAAAACTTCAAATCTATGTGCTGTGAACTTGAACTTATCTTTTTATCTTTTGGTGGTGCATAGGTCGAGTGGAGTATCCAAGGCTCTAAAGGCTGAGAGATGCGGTTGTTACTCTCGTCGTGTTAATGAGAGCTCAAAGATTAATACAAGTATTAGGGCAGTATCGTCTTCAACAAAGTACTATGATTTCACTGTGATTGGAAGTGGTGTGGCGGGTCTGCGCTATGCTCTGGAAGTTGCGAAGCAAGGGACTGTGGCGGTGATCACCAAAGACGAGCCTCACGAGAGTAACACGAACTATGCTCAAGGTGGTGTTAGTGCTGTGTTATGCCCCTTGGATTCTGTTGAGAGTCATATGCAGGACACTATGGTCGCTGGTGCTCATCTTTGTGATGAAGACACCGTCAGAGTATGTTAAGCTTATTGCTACTGATGATTATGTATGTATCTATGGCATTTGTCTGAATGTTTTGTCTGTTTTCAGGTTGTGTGTACAGAAGGGCCTGAGAGGATCCGCGAGCTGATTGCGATGGGAGCATCGTTTGATCACGGGGAGGACGGGAACTTGCATTTGGCGAGAGAAGGTGGTCACTCGCACCATAGGATCGTTCACGCGGCTGATATGACGGGAAGAGAGATCGAGAGAGCTTTGCTTGAAGCCGTGCTTAATGATCCCAACATATCTGTCTTCAAACACCATTTTGCAATCGATCTGCTCACTTCTCAGGATGGTTTGAAAACAGTTTGTCATGGTGTTGACACTTTGAATATTAAAACAAATGAGGTAATAAAAAAGATCTTGTTTTCTTTCGCCTTGGTAGCTAGATTGTAATGTCTAAAAAGTTATGTTTTCTCTTCAGGTAGTACGTTTTATATCGAAGGTGACATTGCTTGCTTCAGGAGGTGCTGGTCATATCTATCCATCAACAACTAATCCTCTTGTAAGCTTGTCTTTAGACTCTCTTAGTTACATAACAACTTTGTGTTCTAAAGGAACTACCATTGTTTCACATATGTATTTCAATCATGATGATATATTGTATAGGTGGCAACTGGAGATGGGATGGCTATGGCTCATCGAGCTCAAGCTGTGATCTCAAACATGGAGTAAGTAAAGTAAACAAACACCTAAGAAGAGTTTGAAGAAGAAACTTGTTTAGACAATGTAACCTTATGTTTTGTCTTTTGGTAGATTTGTGCAGTTTCATCCCACCGCTTTAGCAGACGAAGGTCTTCCCATCAAACCACAAACCCCTAGAGAAAACGCCTTCCTCATCACCGAGGCAGTGAGAGGCGACGGTGGCATCCTCTACAATCTAGCAATGGAACGTTTCATGCCTGTTTACGACGAGCGAGCCGAGCTTGCACCGAGAGACGTGGTCGCGAGAAGCATCGACGACCAGCTCAAGAAACGTAAAGAGAAGTACGTGTTGCTCGACATAAGCCACAAGCCGAGAGAGAAGATCCTCGCTCATTTCCCCAACATAGCTTCTGAATGTCTTAAACACGGTCTCGACATCACGCGCCAGCCTATCCCCGTAGTCCCCGCGGCTCATTACATGTGTGGAGGAGTCCGTGCTGGTCTACAAGGAGAGACCAATGTGGTTGGATTGTTTGTGGCAGGTGAAGTGGCGTGTACCGGTCTCCACGGGGCGAACCGGCTCGCTAGCAACTCGCTTCTAGAAGCTCTTGTTTTCGCGAGACGCGCTGTTCAACCTTCAACTGAGCTCATGAAGTCCACGAGGCTTGACGTAAGCGCATCAGAGAAATGGACGAGGCCTGTTGTTGCTACAGCTAGGTCTCTAGGAGACGAAGTGATATCGAAGATACTAGCGTTGACTAGAGAAGTGAGGAGAGAGCTTCAGGAAGTGATGTGGAAGTACGTTGGTATCGTGAGGTCGACCACTAGGCTCAACACTGCTGAGAGGAAGATAGCGGAGCTAGAGGCTAAGTGGGAGACGTTCTTGTTTGAACATGGATGGGAGCAGACTGTGGTAGCTCTTGAAGCTTGTGAGATGAGGAACTTGTTCTGTTGCGCTAAGCTTGTTGTGAGCAGTGCGTTGGCTAGGCACGAGAGCCGGGGTCTTCATTACACGACGGACTTTCCTTTTGTGGAAGAGAGCAAGCGTATTCCGACGATTATTCTCCCGTCTTCTCCTATGACAGCTAGCTGGAGCTCAAGGCAGCTGCAGAACATAAGCAGCACTTCTCTTATTTGAAGTTGGGTTCTTATTTGAAGCCAAAACTTTCTGATTCTTGTCATATTTGAAAAATTTTGTGATTCAAAAGAATAATCTCTGATTCTGACAAAACTGTTATACAAATGAAAATAATTTTTCATCCGAAATATTTCAGTCATGCTTTATTTGAAAACTTTCTGAGCAAAAAGAATCATGTGTATAGTGTGGATATATCCCAAGCAAGGAACAAGATTCAAAACAGTCTTGTGTTCACTGCCTCCATATCCTCAGTTTCTTCCTTCTGAGTAAGCCATTCTAAATGCTTCCATCCTCACGAAATCACAAGCTCCACCCAAACATGAATTCACTAGTCCTGCTTGGTCTGAGAAAGCTGCAATCCACCAAGACACAGAGATTTTTTCTGCAATGCCGCTTTACAACAGCCTAGTCACTTGTTCAATCCACAAACAGCTGAATCAATAGTCAAGCATACTCTGCAGCCGGCACTAACGTCTTGCTACAAAGATATTCACATTTTGTGGAAGTAGTTCTGGCTCGTGCAGCTATGTCGTGTAGCCATACTCTCACCGGCTCTAACCCAGTTGTGAAATCACAATCACTTAGATGTCCTGCTTGGAGCCACATCTGCTATTGTAGCGTATATATCTGAGAGAAAATGAAAATATTTGAGTATAGTTGCGAACTGAATCTTGAAGCGAGAGACTAGGACTAGAACAAAACAATTACCAGGTTCACGAATTTGCGAAACGAGCATTCTTTCTCTTGTAACACTCCTTTAAGAACCTTTCAGCATCAACCTTCATCCCAGGTTTAGAGAAAGCAGCGCTTATCCAGTAAACAGTTTGATTACAAGGAATATATCCCTTCTCTTCAATCATCTCTTTTAACAACCCTTTTGCCTCTGCCAAGTACATTGCTTTCCTATTCCACTCAACTTCTGGATGAGTGCAAAGTTTGCACAGACCAGATATCATAGTGCAATAAGTCGAAGTGTTGGGGCTCACTCTTCTCTTACCCATCTCCTTCATCAACTCTCTCGCCTGTGGCATCTTCCCAACTCTAACAAACTCGCTGATTAGCACATTATAAGTGCTGGTCCTCGGTACCAACCCGTTAGCGATCATTTCGCAATACAGCGTCATGCTTTCTTTCTTATTCCCCATCTTAGCTTGACCAGAGATTAAAGCATTGTATGTAAACTCATCAGGACGCATACCTCTGCTCTTCATCTCACTCAGCCATTTATCCACCTCTTTGATTAGCCCAGCATCAGAGAGACCTCTTATTATAGTGTTATATGTTGCAACATTGGGGGATATTCCTGCTTCCAACATAACATAATACGTCGAAAGAGCTTTTCCTATATGACTGCCAACGAAGTACCCTTGGATGAGGGCGTTGAACGTCACAGTATCAGGAACAAACCCTCTCTCTTTCATATCCTCCATAACCATAGCTGCCTTTTTCGTCATACCTAGTTTGCACAGAGTTGCAATAAGAGTATTGTAGACTTGCTTGCTGAGCTTAACTCCACAGCTCAGGAGTTTCTCGTGCGTTTGGAATATCACGTCAGCTCTTTTATGCTTTGAAGATGTCTCGAGAAAAATTCGGTATGTCGTGAAGTTAGGATGGATCTCCATAACCATCATTTGATGTAATAAGTCAATTGCTCCCTCCATCTTTCCCTGTTCACATAGCGTTTCAATCACAATGTTGCAACTCATCAGACTCGGTTTAATTCCATGACTCTTCATCTTATCCCAAAGGTTAAGGATACCTTCGAGATTCCCTTGCTTGCGTAGTGAACTCATCATTATGTTAAACGTTGCGGCGTCTGGTTCAATACCCTTCTCTCTCATTCCTTTGTAGGCCCAGTCTGCTCCGACTTTGCCAACTGTTAACAGCCCGTTGATCAAGACGTTGTAAGAAACAACATCCCAAGGCATCCCTTTCTCTTGCATTTCTTCAGCCCAAGCAAGAGCAGCTTCTTCGTCTCCTCCTTTGAAGAACACATCAATTAAGGACGTGTAGTTAATACGATCCAGTGTCACTCCTTTAGATACCATGTCTCTGACTAATCCCTTAACTTCCTTAACCCCACCAGTTCTCTTCAAATGATTCACCAGAGAATCAAGTACGTAGTTGTTTTCCTCCAACCCAATAAGTCTCATCTCCTTGCTCATTTGAAAAGCCACCTCTTGCCTCCCTGCCTTAAGCAAACCATCAATCACTGTACCATAAGTAAAACAGTTTGGCACAATGTTACAGTCCTCCATATTCCTCATAACAGTAACAGCTTCTTCGAGCATCCCTCTCTTCACATAACCATTTATCATACTAGAGTAAGTCACAACATTCGGAAACACACTTTTCTCCAACATCTGCGTAAACACAGACTCAGCACTACTTAAATCCCCCGCTTTGCACAAACCATCAACCAAAGCCGTATAAGTAACCACACTCGGAACCTGATTATCACCCAAAAGCATCTCAAACGTTTTCTCCCCCTCCCTACATTCTCCAGCCTTAAACAAACCATCCATCAAAACAGTATACACAACTAAATCTACAGGAACCCCACGCACAACCATCTGACCGTAGAGACCCAAAGCCTCTCCAACACACTCCGCTTTAAACAACGAATCAACAAGAGTAGTATAAGTTACAACGTTCGGATACACACCAACCTCCTCCATCTCCCTCAGCAGCAACCCCGCTTCCACCACTCTCCCTTCTTTACACAACCGGTTAATAACCGAGCTAAAAGTAACAACATTCGGATAAAACCCGCTCATCACCATCTCCTTATACGCCTCCTCAATGGCGTGGAGACTACTATAGTAAGAGCTTATGAGTATAGTGTGAGTCACGAGGTTCATCTCCCCGATCTCGTCGACCAAAGCTTTCGCTCTAACAAAGTCTCCGACTTTACAAAACCCGTTAATCAAAGTATTGTAGCTAACCGTATCCGGTAACACACCTCTCTTCACCATCTCAGAGATAAAACCATAAGCCTCCTCAACCAAACCGTGTCCGCACAAGGCTTGAATCACAGTGTTGTAAGTAACAGTATCGACGCTGACTACTCTATTCCTAAGTAAACTAACAGCTAATCTCAACCGACCGGATTTGCAGTAAGAATGAATCAACGCGTTGAGAGCAGAGACATTAGGCGGAACACCGAAAGCTATCATCTTGCTGTAGATTAACGATACCTTATGGTGAGGTGCTATAGAATTAGCATTGAAACGGTGGATTAGGCTGTTCCAGAGACGAGAATCGGGAGGGAATCCGAAGGTGCACATGGCGGAGAGGGTTCTTGCTGCTCCGTAGAGCCTCCCGCATCTTAAGTAGAGACGGAAGAGAGTGTGGAAGAGAGATGTGTAGGTTGGAGGTGAATCTGAGATCAGGAGGATGCTCTCATCGTGTCGTTTGATTGACGAGAAAGAGCGGGAGTTGGAGAGGAAGGATCTGTATTTTCCCGTGTGGTTGTTCCAAATCCTTATCATCGTCAGCAGAGGGAATGGAGTTCATCTAAATCTAGTTAGCATCATCATCGTCTCTCACGGCGTCGGCTTGTGAAAGACGACGCATCGTTTCCCCTAAAACCTGAAACCAACGGAGAAAAAAGGTTTCGAAGCTCGACGACGGGAAGCTTAACGGCACCGTTTTGGAGTCTTATTGACTAAAAACCCCTTAAAACACTTGTAACGGCACCGTTTTTGAGTCAACAAACACTCGAAACCATTGTAACCAGGCCTCTATATGGGCCTTTATTAGTCTTTACTCTTTAGTATTTGCGTACGTTATTAATCAAAATCAATAATGCGATGATCACTCTTATAGTCTTATCCAAAACAGAATCTGCCAATTACGCTGTCGGGAGCCGTCGGATATCTCCTTTTTGCCACGTGGCGTACTGTGGGTGGTTTGGAGATAGAGACGAGTTTGGTCAGGTGCGTGATGGAACTTTCATCGTATGCTAATATATACTCTCTTCTTCTTCTTTCTCTGAGAAGTGGATTCTACAAACAAACAAAAAAAACATCGGCAGGAAGTAGCGAATCTCCTTTCGACTCTTAAGATCTGAGGTAATGGCGATGAGGCGAGTCACGGGGGCAGCTCTTAGAGCGTGCGTCTCCTCCTCTTCTTCAGGTTACCTTGCACGCCAATTCCACGTAAGCAAACCCTTAGTCCTTTAGATCTCTTCTTTTGTTTTATCCTTTCACGGTTTCTGATGCTTTTAAGTGTTATAAGTTAGTCGTTAAGTGAGTTCCAGAGAAAATCGTGCTCGATCGTAGAGTTTTCTCAGAGTTTTGTGTTGAAATTGCTTCGATTTATGCTCCTCTTTGTTCGTTCGTTGGAGACGGCTCGGTGTATGTGATGGAGGTTTTTCAGATCTACGATTTCACTAGGATAGATTAAGTTAAAAAGCTTTGGTGTTAAAAAACCCGTGTTGTTGTGGATATGATCAGAGACCCGTGCATGACTGACTGACTGTAACGTGTTACGAACATTAGGGAAGTACAACGGTCCGGTCTGATTATTAGCCAGTTAGGTTTCCTTGGAAACTAAAAACTACAAGGCGTCCTTTTCTTGATATTAATAAACGGCAGGATGTTTGAGTTTCCAGACTTATTTTTTTTGGGCCTCTAAATCAGCTTATTAACGTTTGGGCTTTGTTATGTTATTGACTAATTGATTGGTCTCTTACTGATGCTTTTCACAGTTTTGTATGAATTCATTCATCTTTTTGATTTCGGTGTACTTTAGTTAGCATATGTCAGAGTCGTTTTTTATGTAAACAAACTTATTATATATATGCTGAAAAGGTTTCTGAACTGACATAAATGAAACAGGCTTCTTCAGGCGATAGCAAAAAGATTGTTGGAGTTTTCTACAAGGCCAACGAATACGCTACAAAGAATCCTAACTTCCTTGGCTGCGTTGAAAATGCATTAGGAATCCGCAGCTGGTTAGAGTCACAAGGCCATAACTACATTGTCACCGACGACAAAGAAGGTCCAGATTGCGGTAAGTAACTATTTTATAATGCGTAACACAAATAATCCATATTGTGTCGCTAATGCTATTCTTATTATATGATTGGCAGAACTCGAGAAGCACATCCCTGACCTTCACGTCTTAATATCAACCCCCTTCCACCCGGCTTACGTCACTGCCGAGAGAATCAAGAAGGCCAAGAACCTTCAGCTTCTCCTCACAGCCGGTATCGGATCCGACCACATCGATCTTCAGGCGGCTGCAGCTGCTGGACTGACGGTTGCTGAAGTCACGGGAAGCAACGTTGTCTCCGTGGCAGAAGACGAGCTCATGAGGATCCTGATCCTCATGCGCAACTTCGTACCGGGGTACAACCAAGTCGTCAACGGTGAATGGAACGTCGCTGGTATCGCTTACAGAGCGTACGATCTGGAAGGCAAGACGGTAGGAACGGTAGGAGCTGGAAGGATCGGGAAGCTTTTGCTGCAGAGGTTGAAGCCTTTCGGGTGCAACTTGTTGTACCACGACAGGCTCCAGATGGGACCCGAGATGGAGAAAGAAACTGGTGCTAAGTATGTTGAGAGTCTTGGTGAGATGCTTCCTAAATGCGACGTTGTGGTTGTCAACACCCCTCTCACAGAGAAGACAAGGTAAGTACGAGGATAATATGTTAAACACGAGTTAGAGTTTGTGCGTGTGATTTGAGCAAAAGCGTTCTTGTTTCTTGTTTCATGCAGAGGAATGTTCAACAGAGAGTTGATAGGGAAAATGAAGAAAGGCGTTTTGATTGTAAACAACGCAAGGGGAGCCATCATGGATAGGCAAGCGGTGGTGGAGGCGGTGGAGAGTGGACACATCGGAGGGTACAGCGGAGACGTGTGGGACCCGCAGCCAGCTCCTAAGGACCATCCATGGCGTTACATGCCTAACCAGGCGATGACTCCTCACATCTCTGGCACCACCATTGATGCACAGGTAATATAATGTTAACCGAATCATATATATGATCTAGAAGTGTACATACAAGTCGTTTGGTAAGTACTAATCTACAAGAGTCTTGTGCGTTGAATCTAACTATGAATTATTTTTGCTGCTTGGTCTAATAAGATACGATATGCGGCGGGGACCAAAGATATGCTGGAGAAGTATTTTAAGGGAGAAGATTTCCCTGCACAGAACTACATCGTTAAGGATGGTGAGCTTGCTCCCCAGTACAGGTAAGTTGTTTTCAACTCTATCAAGTCTTGTTGTATCCAAAGGAGGACAAAGCTTACGGTCTATTAAATAAACTATCCACTCCTTTTGTCCGTTCGAAGACATTGTAATAAATCAACAAGACATGTATGTAATGTTACAGTTTCATGACATTTATGTTGAGACTATCTTATGAGGATTCATTATGCATATCTATTTGATCGTGAGAATTGAACTGAGAATCGGTGAAGCTGGTTAAGAACCTTTTTGACTGAGTGCTGGTTTAAGTATTTTGATATAATTAAAACCGAAAATGAAACTGGCTAATGACACTCACCTGGTTATGCATACTCACACCGACGATGATCCAGCTAGGCCATTACGACAACATTTGTATGATGTTGTAGAGCGTGGGTCCATCCATGTTTGTACTAATATTTAATTTGCTCGACAACTATATCAATCAATATTATGGGCTATTAAAACTATAATATATTGTATTGTTTTTCATTTTCTCTTGATGGAGCAGAGAGTGGGATGGATGCTAATCATTCAAATTGTAATTTCTCTGCAAGCCATGTTTTGAATCTTTTGATTAGTTTACTGATTCATAATTCAACAGGAATGGTGACATTTTTTAATTAAAAGATATGCATAGTCATTAAACGAACTAAAACATATAATAAGTTATAAGTCTCTAATGATTGAAATCAGAAAATGTTTGAGTAAAGAAATGCTTTTGATTTTCTCATCATCATTGTATATTTGATAACTTAGATACCAAACTTTGAAACTTGCCTATATATAAACCTCTTTACTTTATCAACTTAAACTTAAGACCACGAACTATTTTTCACTACTTTTAAAACTCAAATCCTCAAATGATTCATGTTGGTTATTTTACGGTTCTGACCAGATTTGAATTTAGTTTGTATACTGAATCAAGGCTCTTATAGATCATCCATTTTTTGTCTGTCCACCGAAAAATGCAGACATTTAAAGTCATCGTTATCAACATTCATGACAAAAAGAAGCATTCACAAAACATTTTTTTTATCAGTGACAAAACATTGCTAGAAGAAAACCATTTCTAAGAAATCATACTATATTGGTAGAGTCACAGCGACTAGTCGACAGTTTGACGACTGACGAGGATGTTTTTGGCGCTGGAATGTCACTATCAAAAATCTAATCAAACAAAATGAAACATAATCATCGCTGAAGTATAAAATAAATTCAACCAAAAAAAAAAAGAGAAAGTGAATCTGATTCGGAAATAATATATTCAGTCAAGAGAATAATTTGGGGAACAATATCTCTGATCAGATTACCAGAAAGAAAAAAAACATTAATTTCAACCGCGAGGCAATCACTTACACTAATATACGACACCGTATCAAGCCACACACCATACGAATACGACGTCGCTTAGATGCACCCCACTCGTGAAATTGCATCGCCGGTTCAATAATTTGTCAGCAGTCTTCAACAAATAAAAAAAGACTCGTTTTCTCTCGCAGTTCAAATTTCATTTCCTTAATTTTAGAGTTCTAAGGTCGGCGATATTCGAGTCCACGTCGTTTCGCTATTTTGCTACTCTCAGAGGCTGCCACTGCTTGATTCGCCGGTAAATTTCTCTGTCCCCGTTTTTTCGGTAAACGCATAATGCAACCTTTGAACTGGTGTAGGTAGTAAATATCCGTATGATACGCGTACTTTTTCATCTAGCTCTGATCTCTGGAATCAGAAAACTTCTAGGATTTGGAATCGCGAGGACTTGTTTGAGATATTCGGAGAGTCTATCGAGTGAGAGATCCTCTGTTTGTTGCTGTGATTTTTTTTTTTAAATTGCTTAGAGAAGATCGAGTTCGAAATGTAGATCTATGCCGTTTTCTCTATTGTAAAGTCTCTCAGTATCGTCTAGGCTTGTGAAGTCAATTCCAGAACGTGTTTTAGGTCAAAGTAGGTTAATGATTTTGGTCTTGATTCGAAAAATCACAGTTATTTTTGTTTCGATGGTTATAACTTATTTTCTAGTTCATCACGCAGAGGTAACTTCAAGTATGGCCACTAATACTTTACAAGATTTGAGTTCTCTTCCTGTAACGGACAAGATGAGTGAATGCAAAGCAAGCTTAACTAATAAGCCTTGCGTTGGTAAAACGAACGGAAAATCTGAAGATAAGCCATTACCAAGCGCTCTTGCTTTGGATCCCAGCCTTGTGGAAACAGAGAAAGCTACCGTGGAAGTTGAATATATTGAATCCGAGAACTTGAATAATGTTGACGATGCTGATTCTGTTCTCAAGGTATACATTTCATCCCTTTGTGTTTCTGTTTGTTATGTTTGCATTCAAATCCCCATTAGTAGTATCAGTATATCTATAACTGTGATGAAACTGTTATATCCATCTGTATAGAGATTTGTAAATATGATTTATTAGTTTGGTGTCATTTTTTTTCTCCCTTCAGTCGGTTCTAGCTGGTCTTGACTCAAAGGATTGGGTATCAGTCTGTGACGCTCTTAACAATGTTCGTCGCCTTTCTATATTCCACAAGGAAGCAATGCTGCATCTCCTGTAAGCCATCTTCTCTGTATTTTATTGTCTCTTAAAATGTAGATTGGGAACTGGAAAGTCTCATCTCTACAGATGTTAATTTCTTAACAGCGAAAAAGTGATCCCACTCGTCGTGAAATCGCTGAAGAATCCTAGAAGTGCCGTATGTAAAACCGCATGCATGACATCTGCTGACATCTTCAGTGCGTATAACGACCATATAACAGATCTATTGGATTCTCTGGTAACTCTTTTTGTCTTTTCTTGCTATGGAACTTGACTTGTTTTGATAACGTTTCATACACTATGTGCTCTCAGCTTACTCAACTCCTCCTCAAATCATCCCAAGACAAAAGGTTTGTCTGCGAGGCAGCAGACAAAGCCTTAATATCGATGACCACATATGTTTCCCCAACTCTGCTGTTACCAAAGCTGCAACCTTGTCTCAAGAACAGGAATCCTCGGATCCGTGCTAAAGCATCATTATGCTTTTCCCGAAGTGTACCCCGACTGGTAATTAAAGTTCAACTTCTGTTCTTTCCATATAGATCTCTTACAAAAGGCATCACTTGTTATGTAACAGTTCCAACAACTCTTTGAGCTATGATATACATATTGCAGGGCGTTGAAGGTATTAAAGAATATGGAATCGACAAACTAGTTCAAGCGGCAGCGTCTCAGCTTAGTGATCAGCTCCCTGAATCCCGTGAGGCTGCACGGACCGTCCTACTGGAACTTCAGACCGTGTATGAAAAAGCTCATCCTCTCATCAAACCAGAGACTGCATCATCGCCAGAGGAAGAGCAACAAACCCCAGAGGTAGAGCCAATTACTTGGGAAATCTTCTGCCAGTCAAAGCTGTCTGCTCTAAGTGCACAAGCCGTGCTTCGTGTCACCAATGTTGTGGCAGTGACTGCTCGGGAGGGTTTGGTTACTGCTACAGGTTTATCTTCTTCATCGCAGCTATAAGCCTTCTCCACTACTTTTTGGATTTTGTTTTTTTAAAACCGTTTGCTACGGATCATAGGGTTACATGGTATTCTCCGGCCGTGATCTACCAAATTGGCAAATTATGGACCGACAAAGCGAGTAAAAACTGGTTATCAAAACTCTTGGTTATTAATTTTTTGTTTGCGAGTCTTCTTCTCTTTAGTCTTCATCTGTGACTTTCTTCTTATGTGTATATATATCTATATCAAGATTTGGTAAGACAGTCCGAGTCTTTGGTTTAGTGAAATTGGTCGGTTTCTTTGACGATTCAAGCCACATTATTGACTCCTTGAATTTGAAACTTTCTTGTTAGAGTTTGCCTAGATTAATCATGAACTCAGTACTAGATGGCTTAGTTAAGTCAATGCACCTAAGTCATTTATAAGCTGTCTTAGTGGTCATCATATATTATGTTTTCATCCAGTTTATTTTGAACCTGAGATTGTTACCGCTCTTATTAATACCCAACACTGAAATATGACTTTTATTTAGATATAAGAATACTAAGAAGTTTCTGAACCAATAATAGGGTCCATATAAATAATCATAACACCCTTTTTATTTTGATGAATCCGTGAGGTGAAATAATAGCAGCAACTCTCTTATAGAATAATTTAGCTCTGTGAGAGCTCGCGGCTTCGATTAGCTGCAGCAACAACAGCATTCATAAGTGTCGCACGGAAAGAACCTTTCTCCAGTTCATGAACTCCAGCTATTGTAGTCCCCCCTGGTGAAGTAACATCATCTTTCAACACACCCGGATGCTTCCCCGTTTTGCTCACCATTGTTGCAGCTCCAAGAACCTGCCATAGACACACGCACACACACGCACAGCTCAGGCTTCTCTTTCTAGTTTCGGTTATTCACTACATAAGACACAAACAGGGAGAAAAATAATTAAAGAAGCTGTATGGGACCTATGGGTAAGTTCACTGACCGTCTGTGAAGCCAAACCCAGTGCGAGTTCACGGGGTAAACCAGCAGCTACTCCTCCATCAGCTAAAGCTTCAATGGCTAAGAATATGTACGCTGGTCCACTTCCACTGTAACAAGATTGAAAATTTTCGGATGGATACTTGATTCGTGTACTCGAAAAACTTTAAGACATTCAGAAACCGTTACGGTACCTGAGACCAGTGACAGCATCAAACATTTTCTCATCAGCTCTTAATATCTTCCCCACAGAGCCAAACAACTTAGCAACAAGTGCTCCATCTTCTTCAGTTGCCGCTGTTCCAAGGCTCATTACTATTTTACACAAGACATAACGTTCATCATCAGTAAGCATTTTTTGATAGTAAATAATCACAAACAGGGGACTCAGAGAGAAACTACCTGAAGCTGCTTCACCAACAGCGGCTGGTGTATTAGGCATCACTCTTATGAATCGATCTTGACCAGACCATTCCTAGCATTAAGAGAAAGAAAGGAGACATTTCAGCTTTTTATTCAAAGGGAGCTTATTAGACGCAAATATTGACACTGATGGGTAGTGATAGAACCATATAGCTTATGATTCACGACTGATGGAATATCTCTCTGAAAAAGTATACTCCTTTCTCTACAAAGATGCAAACCTGAAGATCTTTCAACTTGATCCCCGCTGCAACAGAAACAAGAACCTTATCCTTTGTGAGCTTCGACCTTACTTCCGTGATGGCCTTCTTAACTGCATAATATACAGCTCTAAGTAAATTCCACAGGTCAATGGTCAACGGAGATTATAGATCTCAAATTGTTTTCTTTTCAATTCTATTGCGATTTTCAATAGAGTAGAAAAGCATACCAACTTGAGGTTTCACAGAGAAGATCACAACATCGCTCTCTTTAACAACCTGCCAAATTTATCAAACATCCGTCACTTCATGGTACAATCTCTCTATCTAAGACTACCTAAGGAGAGTTAAAAGAGAGAAGATAGAGCCACTTACTTCTTCGCTACTGGAGAAGACATTGACGCCAAACGACTCGAAGACTTGGCGACGGTTCAGATTCGAGTGAACGGCGGTGGAGATACGATTCGGTGGAAGCATCCCGGAGGCAACCACGCCTCTGGCGATACTCTCCGCCATCTTTCCAGCTCCGATGAACCCTACCTTGAAGCTCTCCGCGGAAATTGGAAGCGTCTCCATCGCAAAAAATTAACTATGGATTAACGATTTAGGTTTGAGTTTTGAGTGATGATAATAAAATCTTATTGCTCAGGTGATATCAGTGTTGTTGTGTGCACGTGCAGATCACGTGGCTGATTTGTTTACCAAGGCCCAATAGAACAAAGGGATACACACTCATATAGACGGCCCGCTTATACTAGCACAGCATTTTATGACAAATCGAGGCAAATTGCAAAGCTGTACCAACCAGAAACGACACGACAACCTTAAAACAACTCTTCTATATTATCATTGAGACAGAAATCACAGAGCCCAGCTTGAAGTTATAATAATATTCCGAGGAAAGGCACAATGCAACAAAAGCTCTTATTATGGGGTGGTGTGTGTGGTGGCCGGACATGTCAAGATACTGTAATCAGATTCTGAAATAGCCGATATATAATTAATAATGTTTTCTTTCTTTGACAAAATATAATAGATGCTTCTGAATCTGAGACTTTGATACAGTTACAGTATAATGTTTGTTACTACAAGACAACATATGTAAAATCAGTTAAACGTCGTTACAAATATTTCATTACCAGCTTAAAATTTCATAGATTATCGTTGAATACTTGAATAATAAACGAGTTGAACTGTATTTGAATTCCTAAATTAATAATACAGTTCCTTCATGACGTGTGACAACAATTAGCTTCTAGAAAGCAGGAAAAAAAAAGTGTATACAATGAAAATCTCCTAAGAGCAACTCCATCGGTAAGCTCTTTAATGGGTTCTGAACATTTAAAAAAAATAAAAAATAAATTAGTTGAGGTGAGAAAATGTAGAAAGGTTCTCATTACACGATTTAAAGAACGGGTTCCAAGCTTAAAAGGACAGATGTCATTGTAGTAGTGTTTCAATTGATTTTGGAAAAATAATACATAATTTAATTATTATAATAACATTATTTTTTTTTGTTTTAGAACCTTTCACAGGTTGTAACCGATGGAGCTGGTCTAACGTTTTCATCTTTTCATGCAAAAAAAAGTTTAGTCTACTTTTTCTTCTCAGCAGATTCCTGTTTAAAAGAAAGACATATGGCCTAAAATGAGTCTTTAACGCCTCGCCTTTTCATGAATCCATTATCCATGCCCTGGACCATGCATTCGTGATATTATTAGGATTTATATCATATACTGACATAGGCAGCCACCCTTTCAAACAAGTGTGTATTTATTTCAACGTACAAACCAGTCTCCCTTGTTATTCAAAGTTATCTTATTTATCCTATGACTTTTTTTTGTCAACGATTTATCCTATGACCACCGTCGACGTTACTTACCAAAGAAACTGATACAAAACACATGTCTAAAAGCTCTAATTAACAAACTGCATACTGGCATGCAGAGACGTGATAAATACATTTTAGTATTTATAACGGTTGTCCAGAAAAAAAATTGTTATGTCTAACGAAGGCACCGATCGAATTACTTTTTATTCTTTGTGTGATCATTCTTTTCCTTTTTCTTCTTAGACAAAATATCTTTTTATTGACTGTATTTTGGGGAAATAACATTAAAGAATTTCAACTTGGTAACCTATGAAATCATTTCTTTACAAACACGATTTTTTTACCATATTCTATAGTTTTGAGTATTTAATTTGAATGATATTTATTTCAATACTAGATATGAGCCCGTTGCGTTGCAACGGGTTTTATTTGATTTTTTAATTTAATAAAAAACATAAAATTGTAAACTATTTTATTATAGTTTTATGATTGATTTTTGGATATGTTGTGTAAGATCTATCTATCTATCTATACTATTATTTTCGAAGTAAATTTTTGCAACGGAGCTCCCACGTTTTAAGTTAGAGCGGTTAAAATCGATAGTACCCCTAATGAATAAAATAAATCGATAAATTATTTGCAAAACAAAAATGAATTAAATATTTTTATTAGATAAGTGTGATTAAAATTAATAGTAATAATCATTATCCAAAAGCTAAAAATATATTTTAAAATAAAAAGATAGGTCTTATATATATTGTGTTGTTATCCGAAAAATATATGTTAGTAAAAAAATATTAAAATAAAATACAGAACACATAACTAAATATTACTCAAGTAATGTTTTCATTTTATATAACTGAAAAATTATTTACAATTGAAAAATTATTTACACAATACAAAAAATTTCACTTAATTTTATAATATTAATTTTAAATGAAAACATAAATAATAATTTATCATATTTATAAAACATAAAAATTTATAGATGGAAGAGTAATAATGATTTATCATTATAGATCTTGTTTAGTAATAAATTTATTAACAAATGGTTTATGGCTGCATCCGCGGGCCAACCTAGTTTATTATAAGTTGAAAGATAGCTATTACACATAAGTTTAAGTTAATTCATGTATTTTATAATCATGATTCATAGATGAATTGCTATCTAATTTGTACATAGATTAGAGAAAAAACTATACAATTTCTTATGAAAAAAAACTGAAAGTCAAATAGCGTCAATCGAATCAATGACATCATCAAACACTTTCTTATGTAATAATTTAATGTTTTATTGAATGTTTTTAAAATTTAATTATGTTAGGATTTGTTTTAAAATGAACATATTATATTTTATAAATCTTCTTTTTATTTAGAATTTTGAAGTAAAAAAATACTGTTATTTACCTTTTTGTTTAGGATTTATAAAAAGAAAATTACTGTTATATAAAATTTTACAATTTATCTACTCTTTAGAATTTCAAAAAAAAAATTGCTATCAAATAATTATTTTCAGTTACTAATAAAAAATTTTAAAATTAATATTTTTTACAATTTGTATCAAAACTAATTTTACACTTATTTATTTTTAAATTTTAATATTTAAATTTACTATTTTTTATTAGTTTATTGTCAGTATCACTAATATTTTTAAATTATTTTCTTAATTAAAACATTGTTAGTATCATGTTTATCATTAATTTTTTGAAGTAACAATTACTATTAATATAATTTTTCAATTATCTCTGGTCAAGATTTAAAAAATAAATAAAAATATTAATTGGTTAAGAAAATACTATTGTGTGTCTGTAAGAATAATATGGAAGATTTTTTTTTTGACAATAATTTTTGGTCATAATATTTGTAGCTATTTTTGTAGCTATTTTTGGTCATAATTTTAAAAAAATAAAATTACCTGTTAAAAAGGAAAGTTAGTTACTTATAAGAAAATAATAATAGTACTTTTACAATTTTCTTTTAATTAGGCTTTTAAATAAGGAATATTATTTATTTTATAGTTAGTTCTTCTTCATGTTTTTGTTAAATAATTTATTATACTTGTAGAATTTTACAATTCCTTTTTGTTTAGTATTTTTTTAACAATCCATTTCTTTGGTATTTTTAGAAACAAACATTATATTTTTTTTTCTAAAAACAAAAAACTAATTATTTGCATGTAGCTTCTTACAATTATTTTTGTTTTGACTTTTAAAAACATTACTATCAAATATTTTAACAATATAAAATTGTAAAAGATTATGCAAGAATAATTGTTTCGAATATTTTTTTAAAATGATATAAAGGCTATTTTGTAATGAAGACTTTCATTTTCTAAATCTCTTTAAATAAAAAGAAAGATAAAATATGTAACAATATGTTTTAAAATAGTAACAAATTAAAATTTACTTTAAAAAAAAATATTTTTGTGTAGATTTTTTTTTAAAATTAAAAATTACTATGAAATATTTTAACAATCTTACAATTTTCCTTTTCTAAAATTCTATGAAAGAAATGTAAAAGAATATGTAATAGTAGTTTCTTTTTCTAAAATCCTAAAAAAAGAATTTAAAATAATATTTTGTGATGAGAATTTTCCTTTTATTAAATATCTTTTAAATCATAAAAAATTATATCATATTTTTGACACATGTCACCATCTTAATAAATCTAATGACACATGTCGCAATCATGTTAATTAGTAACTTTGAAAATTATGCTTTGTATAATAAGATATGTTACTTTTTGCTGTTAAAATTTACATAAAAGCCACATATTTTCAAATGTTTTTTGTGGCACTCGAGACCTACAAGTATCCAGTCAAGTAGTCAACAAACAATAATTACATTCAACAAACAAAATTAAGTGAATGTTGAAGAAAAGTAAATTTAAGTAAATACCTCGACCTATAAATAAAACATTGTGAAAACAATGTGAAGAACAAAACACACAAACATGTCAGTTTCACCATCACCTCATCCTCATCATGTGGTTCTCTTCCCTTACATGTCAAAGGGTCACACCATCCCTCTCCTCCAATTCGCCCGTCTCCTCCTCCGTCACCGCCCTGTCATCTCCTCCTCCAACGACGGTCAAGAGCTATCCATGTCCATCACCATCTTCACCACCCCACAAAATCAACCTTTCGTCTCAAGCTTCCTCTCCGACGTCATCACAACCACACCATCCATCAAAATAATCTCCCTCCCTTTCCCGGAAAATATCGCCGGAATCCCTCCCGGAGTGGAAAGCACCGACAAGCTCCCTTCCATGGAGCTCTACGTGCCTTTCACGCGAGCAACCAAATCTCTCCAGCCTCTCTTCGAAGAAACCCTCAAGAATCTTCCGCAAGTCACATTCATGGTCTCCGATGGATTCCTATGGTGGACACTAGACTCCGCCGCTAAGTTCGAGATCCCGAGACTCGCCTTCTTCGGCATGAACTCCTATTCATCGGCTCTCTACAACTCCGTCGCCGTACACCAACTCTTTACCAAACCGGGAAGTGTTGAATCCGATACAGAACCGGTTACTGTACCGGATTTCCCGTGGATCCGGGTTAAGAAGTGCGACTTCGCCCCGGTTTGCACCGAGCCGAATCCATCAGGTCCAGAGTTCGAGCTACTCATTGACCAGTTAATGTCTACTGGGAAAAGCCGTGGAGTTATAGTGAACAGTTTTTACGAGCTGGAGTCAGCGTTCGTTGACTACCGGCTAGGTGTTGAGGGTGAGCCAAAGGCTTGGTGTGTTGGGCCCTTGTGCTTGGTAAACCCTCTTCAACCGGAAAGTGATAAACCGAGTTGGATTGCATGGTTGGACCGGAAGCGAGAGGAAAGATGTCCGGTTTTGTACGTGGCGTTTGGAACGCAGGCTGAGATATCCAACGAGCAGCTCAAGGAAATCGCCTTAGGTTTGGAGGATTCAAAGGTACGTAAAATAGTAAAAAAAGATTTGTATAAAATCATTAATTGAAACTCCATAAACTGTACTTTTCAAACTGGTCGACATAACTCCATGCAAATAATACTATTACGATTAGTTGTTGTTTACTTGTATGATTGTATCCACCAATATAAAATTTACTAGTTTAGAATGCGAAAACATACAAGTGGTTGGCATTGACTTCACGGCCTTATCCATAAATGGACCGACAATGAAACATTATTTTGTTTATTCACGGGTGGTACTGGTTGTAAAATAATAAAGGCAAACTTCTTGTGGGTCACGAAAATGGACGTGGAAGAAATGACTGGACAACTAGGGTTCGAGAAGAGAGTGAAAGAGCATGGGTTGATTGTTAGAGATTGGGTGGACCAATGGGAGATATTGTCCCATGAAAGTGTGAAAGGTTTTTTAAGCCATTGCGGATGGAATTCGGCGCAAGAGAGTATTTGCGCCGGGGTTCCGGTGCTTGCTTGGCCAATGATGGCCGAGCAGCCACTCAATGCTAAGTTGGTCGTGGAGGAGCTAAAGGTCGGAGTAAGAATCGAAACAGAAGATGGAACTATCAAAGGGTTTGTGTCAAGAGAAGAAGTTAGTCAAAAGGTATTTACAACAAAATGTTTTGAATAAACTTAATTTTTATTGTTGGCTTCAGTTATGATATTTTTTTATTGGTACAATATAGGTTAAAGAGTTGATGGAAGGAGAGATGGGGAAGACTGTGAGAAATAATGTGAAAGAGTATGCAGAAATGGCGAGAAAAGCTTTGGCTCAAGGGACCGGTTCGTCTTGGAAGAATTTGAATTCGCTTCTTGAAGAGCTGTGCAAGAGTACAGAGACAAATGATGTTACTAAGCTTTTAGAGAGCAGTGACGCTATAAGCTCATAACCTTATTGTTCTTCTGAATGATCCAATAGTGATTTTTTTATGAGAAATAATATATATATATATATATATATATATATATATATATATATATATGAGAAAAAATCATATAATATAACATGACAGTTTAAAAACAATGTATTTGTTTTACTCTACACTCTTTTGCTATATCTAACATTCTCAAACCAATACATAAAAAACGAAAATACCAGAAGTTGAAATATTTATTTCCTAACACTATTCACCATCTAAAATATCATTCATGTCACACTTTTAAACATCTTCTTTATCCATTGAGAAATCAGGCTCATCTGGTTTGAATAGTTGAGGCATTTTCAAACTGTTCGAAGATCCATCTTTCTTACCACCACTACTACTACTTGAAGCCTTCTGATTTGTGCCCCTTCTCGTGTTTGCTGCGAACTTAGACGCCAACATTGTTGCTCCAAGGTTTTGGCTGTTGCTTGTGTTGTCCACAGATAGTCTCTCACCTTCAAAATCATCGTCGTCGCTTCCATAGTAGTATTCTCTGTTCTCTTCTTCGTTGTAGCCTGTCTCATCTGTGTAGTAGTATCCGCTACTCTCATGCAGGCTGAGTTCTTTCGCGAGCTTTCTTCGCTTGTATCTTCTCCATGCGGATTGCACAAAACAAGCTCCCCATGCACGCCACTGATGTGAGTAGTACCTGAAACAATGGACGTATATGAGATTTGATTCATTTATGCCATCATTGCATGGTCGGTCCTAAAATTTTGTGGGTTATAGACAATTTAGTAAGAGTTTATAAAATTTAGAGGCCTATATATATTTAAATTTTTCTAAAAATTTTAGAGGCTATAAACCAATGCTTTACTAGTCTATTTCCAGGGCTCTGCATCATTGGATGCTGTAAATTGTGTACCTGAAAGCGTGTTGTAGCTTTTTGCTTTGAAGACGTTTGAACTGATGAGCAACAAACTTTAGATCCTCTGCGCTTAAGGCAAATGCTTCAACTTCAGATAGCGCACGGACGCTTCGTGTTGAAGACGGAAAATTAAGCGTAGAGTTTGGCATTAAGGCCCATGTAAGAAGCTCTTCACCGCAGAAATCACCAGGTCTTAGAGTAGTAGAATTAAAGAAACCAGATCTTCCTCCGTTTGTAGTTGAGCTCTCTATTTGTCCTCTAATCACAAAGAGCATCTCATCGACCGGATCGCCTTCACGGAATATGTAGGTCCCAGCCGTGCTTAAGGATGAGACAAGGCATCCGCATATAGCGTCAAGAAGTTGGTCATCCATTTGAGAAAAGAAAGGGACCTATACTTAGCAAAAAAAATTGTGATTTTATGAAATGAAAGAACAATCAAATCTTTGTGAGGACAGAGTTAATGTATGTATGTACCCTGCGGACAAGAGCCAGACAGAGATGGCGTTGGATCTCTCGACGTAGGTCAGTAGGTAAAGACTGGAGGATTGATTCTTCATCGACGCCTCTGGTTGCAAGCCATTTGTATTGAACAAATCTACGGACACGTTCCTGAAGCTCTGGAGGTAGTTGTCGATGTCTCATCCACTCTTCAGTGTCTCGTCTCTTAACCCTCCATTCCTCAACTCTCACAGACATCGATTGTAAAGATGACTTTCCACCAAGTTAAACAATGTCTTTCGTTAGAAAAAAACCAAAAAAAAAGTCATGAAAGTCATGAAAATTAAGATTTGAAGCTTACTTGCATGTTACCGATCAGGAGTGTGAAGAGAATCAACCCAAAAATACAAATTGTAATACAGAACAAGGTCTCGCCAAGATATACACTTGTGGTTATATTCTGGCCATAAGAACTTTAAAACAAAACCGTTAAGATAATCTTGAGATAGACACCATAAATGTGTTGGATCAAAGTATGTTATACCTTAGATTTCTTAAACCCCACCAAAGACAATATAAGTACTTTGACACGAAATCCGTGGTGGCGACTTGAGTGGTAAAGGCTTCAGCAAACATGCCAAACTTGAAATTGGTAGTGCTGCTTGTAGCATCACAATGAGAAAGGACCTGAGTAACGTTCTGCCAATACTGACGTTCAGGTTGCTGTAGACTCTTGCAGTCCAAGAAACTAGGAAGACAGTCCAGAACTCTCAGGGCGTGATCTTTCTCGCATACTTTGGACCAGCACGAGAACTGCCGCCCAATTGATGATAGATACCACATTGCTCCCAACACCTGCACACAAATGGAGAGACTCTTAGAGGATGATTGCAGCTTATATTTTTTCCACGGTCAATTCAATTATCAGTCATGCTTTTAGTAAAAAAATCTAAAAGTACTACAACCAAAATTTTTAAGAAGAATATATTGACTTTAGAAATCAACTTTTCTACGATTTTTATTCAGTCCTTTAATTTTTTTTGAAACAAAACTACAGTTACAATCACAAAAATCTACAATTTAAATTGTAAAGCTAAAAACCTAAACCAGCAACTTAAACTGGAGAAACCTATAGAGACAGAGGAAACCTACGTGGCTAGCAAGGATGTAGAGGAGGAGGTTGTATGCAGCTCCTGCCCAAGCAGTCTTGGCGATGAACCCAGTCGTTTTTATAATCCTTTGGTTAAGTGGGAATATGATGAATGATCTTGGAATGTATTGAACGAGAACTATAAGGGCGAGAGTGCTATTGGCATGATTAGCAGTCCCGTTGGTTGCGGCTGGAATTACTAGCCATATTACAAGCTGAGATAAAAAAAAAAATTGTCAGAATAAGCATGAGTCTTTTGGTGATGGTGAAAATTATCATAACAGATACAAAAAAAACGGAAAATAGATAAGTGCTATACAAGTAAACAACACAAAAGTTTAACATGATTCAAGAATTGACTATGTCTAAATTAATATGGTATTGGAGTTCCAACACACCCAACCGAACCAAAATTATCTGACCCTTAAAAGAGTGATCGATCTTAAACCGGCATGATCAAAATGTTCAGGCCGGTATTACCCAACCATTAAACTTGAGGAAGGATTTGGGCCAATCCACTACTCGAGCGGATTTCAAAAATTAAAATAGTAGGTTACAAGAACGTAAGATATATTTCTGCGATACATTATATGTTGTATATCTATCTATCTATGTTCTTTAACCTCATACCTAGACCATTTATCAACATCTCTGCTACATTACAAGAAACTCGTAGTAGGCATGAGAACCTGGGGGAGAGGAAGCATGGCGGCAACATCGACGGCGAAATCGCTCTTCAAGTACTTCATAGCGATCTCCCTCGGATCCCTAACAAGCTCACCCCTTCCAAAAACTCTAGAGCTCCGCGCGACGAACGCGGTTCTGAACTTCATGAAAATGTGCAAGAGGTGGAAGAGATCGGCCACCGAGCGAAAGAACGTGACCGTCGCGGCGAGTCCCACGTCAACGGAGAGGACACGCGGGACCTCCGACGTAAGGCGCGTAGAAGTAGAAAGGATCGAGGAAGAGGGCGAGGATGGAGGTGACGAGGAAGACGTGGTTCCAGTACGTGACGATGCTGCTGTCCGGGTCCAGGATCTGGTGCCGCCATGGGAGGACCTGGCTACCGTAGTACCCGGCGACGGATCCTCGGTTCGATGCGGCGGAGGTTATGGTCTCGGGGAGGAGGCAGCGGAGAGATCGGATCTTATTCATCGTCCATGGCGGATTCCGGTGTTAATCGGATTCCGCAATTAAGAGAGAGAGAGAGGTAGCGATTGATGGAGAGAGGAAGGAGGAGAGAGGTTAGGGCGTTTAGCTTGCGTCGTGAGTTTTTTTTTTTTTTCTTCTTGGTTTTCGTTTTTTTTTCTTTTGATGATTTGGTTGTTGAAGAAGGAGAGGATTTCTCGCGGGAGAATTGGAAGATGGGCCGTTGAAATAGGAGGGGTGAGGGTATTTACGGAAATTTAGTTCCTTGATGGTATTGTTTATGCCGTTTCCGTGCTTTCTAAACAGCACGCGTTTTTCCTCTTACAGCTATAAGCGTCACAACGTCTGTACTGTAGTAATGAGTTATCGAACCTATCGGCCCAATAGTTGCAGCTGTTGAATATTCATAGCTGTTGAACCTATAGGGTCAATAGTCACAGTCGTTGAACGTAATCGGCCTAAATATTCATAGCTGTTGAACCTTTTTTTGGTGGTTTCTAAAGCATCTTTGTTGTTTGAGAAGAAGAAAAAAACACCTTTGGTTTCATGTTTTAGAAATATTTTTAAAATAAATGAAAAATATTGAACAAAAATTTGAAAATATATATGTCACGAAAAATATGATGTTTATCCGCACAAAAGGGACCAACAACTTCGTTGGGACAACAACTTCCATCATATCATATTTTCCTTTTTCCCTCAAAAGAAAATTCATGGCTGAGTAGTAGTAGCGTATATATGAAAAGTGAGGAAATAACTAACCAAGTTGGCAAGTTCTGATCTTGAGCCACATGACGAGTTTTCTTTTATCTATTCCACACGTCTGCTGAGCCACACGTCTTTGGATGTTTCATTTACGTAATTATGGAACAATGATGTTATCCAAAGTTTCCAACTAGGAATTCATGGATATACACATCTTATGTTGTTAAACATTACTATTACCGAATAATTTAGGATACCCAATAATTTAACTATTTATGATTCGATTATGGCTGTTATTAAGCATGACCACGTGTTGAAGATTTGAAATGTTATAAATGTTAATCATAGAATCCAACGGGATCCAATTATTTTCTATTCCACTTTTGTCACTGTGATTATTATATGATAACATAATTAATTAAAATAATTATATATTATTGAAATTCTTTCTTCATGTGGAGTAGACTATACGAAAATATATCTTATTGTTGATTAATTTAGGGCAGAGAAAACAAGATTTATCAAATTTTACAATTGCATTTTCCATCACAGTGCAAATACAACTTTTATGACATGCAATACTTATAACTAAAAAGATAGGAGAAAAAGTAACTCTTTATAAAACAATTCGCCTTCGAAAATACTAAAATACATAAATTACTAATAGTGTTCCTCTTACCAAATACCAATACATAAAGTCCTAGTGTTTATGAAACAAATTAGCAAAAAAATGAAGAAGAAGCAGTTTTTAAACATTTATTAAGATGGCAAAGGTTCCCCCACCGCCCCACTTCCCGTTCTAGGAGGCATCAACTTTCCTTTTTGTTTGATTTACACAAATGCTTGTGGACACAAGAAGAAATTATATCGTGGTCGTGAACATATTGATCGTTAGCTAGGGACCCAAATTGAAAAGAGTTGTATGTATATTTTGTTTTATTGAATAAAAGCATATTGTGTTTGTGGTGAAGATTGGAGATAAGCTGCTTTCAAAGTGGTAAGAGTTAGAACTTGGAAAGTTAAAAAAAGAAAAATTTAGGCCTTGCCGTCTTGGTAAGAAAAAAAACTTGAAAGGTGGTACCACGCTAAAACCCTTGCACTTACATACACACGTGTACAAAGATTTTAAAATCCAATAGAATAAAAATAAAATAAATACAGTTCTGGTTTATAATATGTGAGAATAATCTGTGGATATGTGTGAATAATTTTTGGATTTTAGAGCTGGAGAGGATGAACAAACAGGTCACAGTCTCGCAGAAAAATATACCCTAAGATGAATAGAATAATATCTCTAGTTACTATCAAACAAACGATTGAAAAAAGTATAAAGAAAGACGAATACACCAATCTACTCATTCCACACCCATCTCCAATTAACATTTCATTGTCTCTCATAGTGTGTGGTTAAATAGATTTTCTCATAATGTGTGGTACATTGATCAAATATAGCTTTTACATATACGACAACGTCTTATAACCCTTACCACAAAACTCATCCCGTTCACAATCACATATTTGAAAAATAAACTATTATTCTAAAAGATCTAGGAGTAGTATTAACGAGAGGAAGTAGCTGCGAAGCTAGCAAATCGTTTTGTCTGAAACATAACATTACAACCAGTTAAACTAACAGTACATAATAAGTTGCTGAAACTTTTCTACTGATGTCGTAGTACTTACTAAAAGAGCATTCCTCAAAAAAGAATAAAAGATCTCGTAAGAGTAATAAAGTAAAATCTTATAGCACAGTTACGCAAGCCTGATGTTTCATGTTAAAGCTGACTCAAACATTACATAGAAAGTAACACCTACACATATTGTATAAAGTAAAAATAAAACAATTTTATACAAAAACCATATATAAGATCTGCACATTCTTCCATAACAAGGAAGGGCCCACCATTTATGATATTTGCAGTTATTTCTGTGGCAGTTATCTTAATAATTCTATGTTTTGTATGAGATGTTTCTTCTCTCTCCCTCCTCCTCTTTTGTGGGTTCTTGATTTTGGCCAAAGCTATGTACTTTCAATGCATTAAAATCACATATAGAATCCAAAGAAAAGTCTGTGTAACATACAAACGTCAATCGAATTAAATCCACCCAACTTTCTTGTTTTCCACGAACTCAAATATTCTTATCCCCAAGAATGGGAGTCTTGCTGTGATTTAAGAGCAAAACTCCAATCATGGATCTCGAGCGTCTGAGCCCAAGGAATCAAATAAAGGTAAGTGTCTGAACTCGCATTCACTTCAATCTTGATTTCAAGAATCCAATCTTTTGTTTCCTTGTCTACAGAAAGAATCTTGGTGGACTGTTCTGACATTAGCTTACCAGAGCTTAGGTGTAGTCTATGGAGATTTAGCAACTTCACCATTGTATGTATACAAGAGCACTTTCGCTGAAGACATCCAACACTCTGAGACAAACGAGGAGATCTTTGGTGTTCTTTCCCTTGTCTTCTGGACATTAACTCTAATCCCACTGATCAAATACGTCTTTATTGTTCTTCGTGCTGATGATAATGGAGAAGGTGGAACTTTTGCTCTCTACTCTCTGCTTTGTCGCCATGCCAGAATCAGCTCCTTGCATAACTTCCAGCTTGCCGATGAGGACCTTTCTGAGTATAAGAAAAAATCCAGGGACAATCCGAGGAATTTAAAAGCTAAGGGGTGGAGTTTGAAAAACACATTGGAGAATCATAAGGTTCTGCAGAACATGTTGCTTGTTCTTGCTCTGATTGGGACTTGTATGGTCATTGGTGATGGAGTTCTCACACCAGCGATCTCTGGTAATAAAAAGATTGATTCCTCTCAGATTGTGTTGAGTTCTCAATATATTCTTGGAGGCTGATTTGTATTATTTTTGCAGTTTTCTCAGCAGTCTCTGGATTAGAGTTATCCATGTCCAAGGAACAACATCAGTGTAAGCACTCTACTTCTTTTGATTAGATAGGTAGTAGTGTTAAAGAAGGGAAGTTTCAGCATTACCAGATCTCTAAAATGTCAAATAATAGGAGCTGTTTAGTTTATTATTCTGTTCACAGAGACAATTAACTTATTGCAAGGTAGGTTGAAACAATGTAGGATGCATGAAGCTTCTTACTAAATATAAATAAGTTTAAATTTATCTTTGGGGTATAGAAGGTGAGTGTGATGCAGATGCAATCTTCTTATCATCATAAAATAATGACTGTGGTTTAGGAGTTAAATTGATTAATATAATCAAAGATACTATAAAGCTAAAGGAATTTAAAAGTCATAAAGCTTAAACCGTTTTCTGAAAAGTGGTCAACTAAAAAAAGCTAAATAGGTTTGGATTAAATCTTAGAATTTGAAGTAACCTTCTGTTATTGGTAAATAGCTTATTTACTTGATCGTCCTACTTTATTTGATTCAACTTAACACATGCAATGCTGCAGATGTGGAGGTGCCAGTGGTTTGCGCCATACTGATAATCCTGTTCTCACTACAACACTATGGGACTCATCGTTTAGGCTTTTTGTTTGCTCCAATTGTGCTAGCATGGCTTCTCTGCATAAGCACCATTGGTGTATACAATATCTTCCACTGGAACCCTCATGTTTACAAAGCATTGTCTCCTTATTACATCTACAAGTTCCTCAAGAAAACTCGCCAACGTGGCTGGATGTCTCTAGGTGGCATCCTTTTATGCATAACCGGTAATTATAAACAGAGGAATAACGGTTTTTAATAATGAGTTTCTGCTCTTACTTATTTTTTTCTTTGCGTTTTTTTCCAGGCTCGGAAGCTATGTTTGCTGATCTAGGACACTTCACTCAGTTGTCAATACAGGCAAAGATTATGAATTCAAATCTTAACTTTTGGGTTGTCTTATTAGCATTCTCTGAAACTTGCATACTTCTTTTGTCTCTCTATCTGCAGATTGCGTTCACATTTGCTGTTTACCCGTCGTTAATCCTCGCATACATGGGCCAAGCCGCATATCTATCTAAGCACCATGTCCTGGAGAGTGATTACCGGATTGGTTTTTATGTTTCAGTACCCGGTAAATGTACTAACCATCTTGTTAATCGGTCAAAATACATTTCTCTGTTTGGCCTAGTTTTCACTAGTTTGTATGTTGTGCACAGAGAAAATAAGATGGCCTGTTTTGGCAATAGCTATTCTGGCGGCTGTTGTGGGAAGCCAGGCGATAATCACGGGAACATTCTCGATCATCAAGCAATGCACTTCTCTAGGTTGCTTCCCTAAAGTCAAAATAGTCCACACATCGTCTAAAATGCACGGCCAGATTTATATCCCGGAGATCAACTGGACTCTCATGCTATTATGCTTGGCAGTCACGGTAGGGTTCCGCGACACCAAACACATAAGCAATGCCTCAGGTACACTATCCTTTAAACCATTGGCATAACCAACTAAACGACCACGTTAAATTCGGATTTATAACCTAAATATAAATTGGTTATAAGTGGACTGACTATAATTTTTACATATTAGTTAAAATCAGATTTATTATTTCTCTAACTATTGATGTTAGTACTCATCATTAACAATTTAATATATGAATCTTTTCTCTAACTAATGATGTTAGTACTTATCATTGTTAACAATTTAATATATGAATCTTTTCGTTATTTGTTTACATGTATGCAGGTTTGGCGGTTATTACCGTTATGCTGGTAACGACTTGCCTAATGTCACTAGTAATCGTCTTATGCTGGCGCAAACCCTCTCTCTACGCGCTAGCCTTCATCTTATTCTTCGGAACAATCGAAGCTCTCTACTTCGCAGCCTCACTCATCAAGTTCCGCGAAGGAGCGTGGGTGCCACTCGCCCTCTCCTTCATTTTCCTCCTCATCATGTACCTCTGGCACTACGGGACCGTCATGCGTTACGAGTTCGACGTCCAGAACAAAGTCTCGGTCAACTGGCTCCTCACGCTCTTCGGCTCCTCCTCCTCGAACCTCGGCATCGTCCGTGTTCGAGGAATCGGCGTGATCAGCACCGAGCTCGTCTCCGGCGTTCCCGCGATCTTTTCTCATTTCGTTACTAACCTTCCCGCGTTCCACCAGGTTGTTGTCTTCCTCTGTGTTAAATCCGTCCCTGTCCCTCATGTTAAACCGGAAGAACGGTTTTTAGTCGGTAGGGTTGGACCGAAGGAGTACCGGTTATACCGGTGTATCGCCCGGTTTGGATATAGAGACGTGCACAAAGACGACGTTGAGTTTGAGAATGACCTTGTTTGTAGTATCGCAGAGTTTATACGGTCGGATAAAGCATTCGATTACGACTTGGACCCTAAAGACGAATCCGAGAGGCTTACCGTCGTCGCGGCTTCCTCCTCTAGTCTCGAAGGTGTTCAGCTCTATGAAGACGATGGTTTCGACGAACCGGAGCAATCGTTGTCGCTGAGAGTCAAGAAAAGGGTACGGTTTGTGTTACCGGAAAGTTCGAGGATAGATAGATCCGCGGAGGAGGAGTTGACGGAGCTGACGGAGGCGCGTGAGGCAGGGATGGCGTTTATAATGGGGCATTCGTATGTGAGAGCAAAGGCCGGTTCGAGTGTGATGAAGAAGATGGCTATTAACTTTGGGTATGATTTTCTAAGGAGAAACTCGAGAGGTCTTTGTTATGGTCTGTCTACTCCTCACGCTTCTACTCTAGAAGTTGGTATGGTTTATATCGTCTGACTATATACTTTTTTGTTAAATTTGAATAAAACTTTAGTTTTGTAAATTAAGGTTAAGTTTTCAGTTTTTTTGTTTGCAACTTTTTTGTAGAGATGTTAGAGTTGCTTGTGGAATAAGTAAGATATGCTTTTTGTTTTTGTTTTTGTAATAATTTGTCCCTACTGATTAAGATCCAAGGAAAAAAGATTGAACAATAAGTAGACAAGACTCGAGAGCATATGATTCTTTGTCTCTTTATGTTTCTTTAACTGCAAATCTTCTCTTTTGTCGGCTTAGCTCATCATTTAAATATAAGTGATTAGCAACAAAGAATACATATACAACAAGTGCATAAACTCTCTAAACTTGTAAGCAACGCTTGCTCTGTTGTCGTTACAAAGAAAAAAAATGATGAAAAATGGAAACTGGGTGGTTCTGTCTCTAATTTTTTTGTTTCTCTTTTGTGGGTTGTCTTCAGTTTCAGCTAAGCCTCCTCCTGTTAGTGAGTTCTTGACTATGCTAATATGATTTTTTTTTTTGCTTATTTTGATAAATGTCTGAAGTTGTTCTTGTTTTTCTTTGTTCTGGGAACAGAGATTGTAAGTGGACTTGTAACAAATGTAGCATCACTGCTGTGGAAATGGTTATGGTCTCTTCAGACATCCACAACCACAACAGCCACCACCAAATCTGGTAAGACGACCAACAACAAATTATTTATAGATTTTTATGATCTTGTTGTCAAAGTTTCAGTTGTCCATAGACTTAAAAGCTGAGATAATGTCTGACAGGTGTTTCTAGCCATTCGATGGTGAAATATGAAAGTGGATATAACATAGAGACGGTGTTTGATGGAAGTAAGCTTGGGATTGAGCCTTATGCAGTTGAAGTTTCCCCTAGTGGAGAAGAGCTTATTGTCTTGGATTCCGAGAACAGTAACATCCACAAAATTTCCATGCCTCTTTCCAGATGTAAGTTCATCTTCTTTTTGAAATGGATTTGATGAAAAATGTACTCTAAAACTGTATATTAAGATTGTACCACTAATTTTTTTATTTTGCGGTACATTCGATCTATTACCAACCTCAAAACATGACCCACCAAAACGTTGAATCATGTATCTACAATTATGCGTTGCTTCAAGATGGGGATTCATTTTTCTTTTGCTTTTCTCCGTTCACCAGAAATGAGATTCTTCATATTTTAGATTCCAAATGTTCTTTCTTTGACAGCAAAATCCTTTTTAGAGTTAACCTTTTTCACTTTAGCCCACAACAGGACACGTTTAGCTTTATCCATGTTCTGTTTCTCTGTTCTTCAGGTTTATTCTTTCAGCTGTTTCTTGTTAGTCACGTTACAAACTTTCCTCGAATTACATTAAACAACCAAACTTTCTCTTTTGGATAGATTCAAAGCTGTAAAGTAGATATTTTGGTTTGTTAATATTTGGTTTTTGAGTAGAAGTTAACTCGATGCCAAAAAAAAAAGAGTAAGTTAACTCTCTTTATAAATTCAAATATTAAATAGATTAATAAAAACATTTAATCAATTTTTTTTTTTTTTTTTTGAAAAATTTTAAATTTTATTCAACCAAAAAAAACCTTTTTACAGAGATTTGTTCTGCAACTATTTACAAAGAATTAGAGATAAACAAAGTTTCTATCCTCTTCTATCATCTTCCAAACCATATCTCCATTGTCTTCCTATACTTATTTCCATTTCTTCTCCTTAGTGAGGTGATCCTATTACAAACTAGCTTGTCTAGATTCGCAATCAGACAAGCCGCCGTATGAGAACCCTCTCCCACTCTTCTAATATTCCTTTCGTGCCATAACTCATATGCTACCGCCTGAAAACAGTATCTCACCAAAAAAGTCAAGCTTCTTTCATGTAACCCATCCTCCACAATACTAATCACTCTTCTCCATTGATTACTCACTTGTCCTATCAAATTCCTGACAGTACCTCTCCAAACTTCATTAGAGAATGGACACTCGAAAAAGAGATGATCTCTTGTTTCAGTATCTGATTTACACAGCCAGCAAGTAACATCTGCTTGAGGATTCCATTGCATAATTCTGTCTCCCGTTGCTAACCTGTTGCCAGTATCAAATATTAAATAGATTAATAAAAACATTTAATCAATTAGCCAGTATTGAAACTCTAACTATTTTTATCATAAAGTGTTTGTAACATTCGTACTCTCATATCTTACTGAAGATGCTAAACCAAAGCTAGTCTCCGGTTCACAAGAAGGCTACACAGGGCACGTCGATGGAAAGCTCAAAGAAGCAAAAATGAATCGTCCTCGAGGATTAGCCATTGACAACGGTGGAAACATCTACGTCGCCGATACTAATAATATGGCCATACGCAAGATCAGCGACCAAGGTAACCACAATTCAACATTTGCGTTTGCGATTTGAAAACCGCAATTTCAAAGCTGTTTCTTGTTTTATTTAATTATGTTAGGAGTTTCAACCATAGCCGCCGGAGGAAGATTCTCTGATGACTTTGACTTGATCTACGTCTCTTCTACCTGTTCTCTTCTAGTCATTGATCGTGGGAACCAAGTGATTAGAGAGATTCAGCTTCATGATCATGACTGTTCTCATCACGAACCCGAACCCGAACTAGAAACAAATCTCCATCTTGGTAACTTTCCAAACAAGCTAACATTGTTGGTGTTTGTTTTTTTGTTTTGTTCTTTGCTTGAGACGACGCCGTTTTGGTTTCTGCATATGCAGGAACTGCTTTGCTCGTTGCCGCTGCGTTTTTTGGATATATGTTTGCGTTATTAGTACGTAGAGTACGATCATTGTTCTCTTCGTTTCGTCATGTAAGTGAACAGTTTGTTTCGATTAATCAGATCGAAGTAAGAGTTAAATCGTAACCAATTAGCATTATTGGTTTATTTTTGATTTCAGAATAATAAGAGGCATGTAGCAAAACCGAATATGACAATGGCTCCATACCAGCGTTATCCAAGACCGGTTCGACAGCCATTAATCCCACCTCAACATGAACCGGAAAATGAAGAAGGATTTCTCGGTTCGCTTGGGAAGCTTGTGGTGAAAACTGGTTCTACGGTTTCTGAAATTATGACCGGACCAAGGAATGTTACTCCCCAAGACTTCCACTACCACCATCCGCAACAGTCGAACCAGTGGCCGGTACAAGAGAGCTTTGCTATACCGGAAGAAGATGGACCACCGGCTTTGGAACCGAGATCAGGTACAAATCAGGAGAAATTCTACCTTAGAGCACAAGGAACAAACCAAAACCGGTCTTATTACCAAGATTGTGACCAATACCAAAACCAGCAGAAACGAAAAGTGAACGGTACCGAAGATAACCGGGAGAAGGAGATTGTGTTTGGGGCAGTTCAGGAGCAAGACGGCCGCCGAGAAGCAATGGTGATCAAGGCTGTTGATTTCAAGGAAGCCATGAACGATCAGCGAAATCTACGGCCTAGAATTAATTACATGGGATATTCTTCTCATGTTTACTGATTACAAAATCAAATTTTCTGAAGTTACTTGGAGTGTGTGTTATAAAATATATCGCTTTGTGTTTATTAGTCTTAAATTACTCTTTTACTTATTAAACTTCATATACTTTAATATAATGTAAAATATTACTAGTATTAGTATATTATTGATGACAGGTACTTTTCAAACACATAGTTAAGCAGTCACATTTTTATATGAGTTTTGGTCCTTTTAAAATGGAAACCATTTACATGAATATTATGAATAAAATGAACGCAATTAAATGGAATGAAGAGGAATGGAATATAAATAAAATGTGTTTATTAAAATTAAAAATAAAATTTTGCATTCCATTTATTCCACTTAGTCCTTGCGATTTAAGTTGCTGAGTGATTTTACAAAGAAATTGTTCTCTTTGCACTGATTCCAAACAAAAATTAGGTATGGTTTATGAATGATCTCTCATTGTAACTAGCCTATTTTTTGTGGAATTAAATGGAATGACTCATTGTACAGAGCCATATAACGGTCGGTGGAAATACATTCACTGGAAGTCTATGGAAGTATATAATATATGGTCGGCAAGGATTTTTCGAAGATTCTTCCCCACGTCTGCTTCCCCACAACGGTTTACTGGAAGCGACGTAACAAGTTCACGTTGTAGTAAAAAAGGAATGTTAACGTTACGTAGTATTATATGAGATCCAAAGCATTTAAGAATGTAAACACCGGTTCCGGTTCCGGTTATTAGAAAATCTAAAACGGTAAAGAGAAGATTCTTTAAAACCAGCTTGGCAGTTACGCAATTCCAGCTCTTGTTTTAGCTGCCATTTATTATTATTCCCGTTCCTCTCCCCTTAGAAACGGACTCGTAAGGGAGAAAGGCAAAGGCATCGATTATCCTGCAAGAGAGAAAGATTTAGGGTTAGGGTTGCAGAGAAGCAGAGGAAGGAGGATTCTAAGAATCGAACCGACTCTGTATTCGTCTGTCCCTTCTTTTAAATCTTTCTCGAGAAAACCAATGGGACTTCGATCTTTTCCTATCTCTGAAATGGACACGACCGACGATATGCACGAAGCCATGTTCGCAAAGCGTGGTTGTTGTTTCCTCCTCCCATGTCTCGGATCACCTCAGCCGTCCGGTCCAAATGGTAGCGTATGGTGGCAACGAATCAGAACGGTAGATAAGTTGGAGTCCGACGGGCGTTGGTGGATCTCCGGGTGGAACAAGATGAGGGAGTGGTCTGAAATCTTGGCTGGCCCCAAGTGGAAGAACTTCATCCGCCGCGTTGGCCGCAGTCACTTCTGCGGCTGCGGAGGAGACGGAGGTAGTAGTAGGCCGGATCAGGTTGGTTTCCGGTACGATTCATCGAGTTACTCGTTGAATTTTGACGATGGTAAACAGATGGGACATTTCGAAGACGAGTTTCCTTACCGTGATTACTCAATGAGGTTCACCGCACCGCTGTCTCTGCCGGTCTCTACCAAATGCTCCATTGATTTTGACTACGATAACTACACGCCGACGATGATTAAGTAAAGGCCACACGTTTTTGTTTTTGTGGGTTGTCTTCTAAATTCTAATGTAACGTGCGCCTATGAAAGGTATCGGATTTTATGATTTGCTAAGAATTATTATCTTATACGTTTTTGTTTTCTTTTCTGATTTTGTAATATCAATTCACTTGAATGCACTCATTATTTAGTTGATAAATATGTTCTCAAACAAGTGATTTCCGTGCACACAGGCTTCATAAAGTGAAGAACGAAAACTTGATATCCTATTTTTGTTCTTCTTGAAGAATGACAAGTATTAATCTGAGCATATTGACGTACGCATCAAAACTCCTAATGGATATTAGAATATAAACACAAATTGACTTATCAAATTAACAAAAAAATTTAGTGGAACATATGTATAATGAATGGAAAAATAAACACCTTATAAATGATTAAATTGAGAAAAATATATGAAACTTTGATAAGGTAATGCATTTGTTAGATTGATTTGTGTTTTGATCACTTAATTAAATGTAAATAAATATCAATCAAACATATATATATATATGGAAGCTTTTGATATAGTTATATAGTTCATGCAAACATGACAAAACCATTGACTTATCCAGCTATCTGATTGTGGAACGGTGTACAATATAAGCAATCAGACTCAAACTAAAAAACCATATATATTTGAACAATTTAAACATATCTCACGGAGATTAATTTAAACAGATCTCACGGAGATTATAAGTATGCATATCACTTTTCAATTCAGCAAAAATTCAGCAAAAGTTCTTTACAAGCCACAGATGATTATTAAAGTAGACATATTTCAAATAAGAACAAACATGAACCTTATCTCACATATATAAAGTAGACATATTTCAAATAAGAACAAACATGAACTTTATCTCACATATATATATATATATATATATATATATATATATATATATATATATATATATATATATCTGAGATTTGAGATCTACACATATGGTCTTTATAAAATAAAAGAAAAATAAATTGATAAATCTAGGATGAAATCATGAAGTCTGCAAAGAACAATTAATTATACATTTTTTTTGTTTTCTTTTCAGTTATTGTAATATCATTTCACTTTGAATGAACTCATTATTTAGTTGATAAATATGTTGTCCGATGAAAAGGTGGGCATCCAAGTCTCAGAAGAGAACAGTAAAGCCATAAAATGCCAATTTAAATTTGATGAAATTTAGAAACAAAACAATCTGTTTAGGCTTGCTAAGCAAAAATATATAATATCTGCGCATCCTTGCTTCTCACACTCTTTCTTCTTAAAATGCTGTTCCAATGCTCGTTTGGCCTCAGAATTGGGGAAGTTGTCACGGCTATAGTAATGTGGTGCAACATCTACAAGCCATTCACCTTGAATATGTGAAACAGTTCGGATGAAATCACTGCTTTCTAACACATGTTCGTTGTAGATTACCCACTCTGGTTTGTGATCTAAGCAGCTGGAAGGATGCAAGTCAGCCACTTGCTATTTCTGACGGTCAAGTAGTGGGCAGTGCGTTCTAGGTGAGCCACCTGCATGAAATAACCGGCAAGCAATGCCTTTCTTATGTTGACGTAGTAACTCCGGCTGTTGGAAGGAGTGCTACACAGCTTCATCCGAAGCCTCGACATGATTCGGACCAGCTGCTCTCTAACATTAACTGCAGACTTCATTACTCTGTAGTCTATGAAGTTGGCATAGCACCAATCCGGGTCTTGCTTGCTTTGCAAGAAAGCTTGGAAAACATTCAAGAGCATGAGGTGATCACCGTCAATGTGTGCAAACCTGGATTTAGCTTCATCTGCTGCTGCTGCTTTCTGAGCATCTCCTCTTGGCCTGATGAAACAATTGGGCACTGATAGCATGGCTGAAACCGAAAGAATCTCGTTTGAGCAGTTGAATTGAGGACTAGATATGAGCATCTTGCACATTTGTGGATCCAAGGGAAACTCGCTCATCATCTCACCCGTCTCTGTCAAGTTACAATCATCATCCACTGCTCCCAAGTGATACAAATCTTGCATGGCCAAAGTGAAAGTCCCGGGATCAGGACGATCCATAAAATCGATTTGACCCAAGTGTTTCACACCCAGTTTTATCAAGGTCAGAGCTGTGTTTGCTAGGTTTGATAACAATATTACTGGACACGACTCTATCTCTCCTAGTTTATTGTAAGTTTTTTCTGTGTAAAGCCTGAAGCATTTTCCACGCTGTGTTCTACCGGCATGACCTGCTCTGTGGTCAGCACTTGTCTGGGATATTGGCAACACGGACATGCACTCGCCACGAGTGCTTCGGTTGAACCTTTTCTGCTTGGAGAAACCCGAATCAACCACGTAAACAATCCCGTCCATAGCCAAAGAAGTCTCTGCAATGTTGGTGGAGACAACAATCTTTCTCACGTGATCTGGCGTAGGATCAAATACCTTCTGTAGGGAGGCGTCGGGAAGAGTGGAATACAGTGGCAAAACTTTGATCTCATCATCTCCAAGTTCAAGGGAGATTCTGCTGCATGCGTCTTCAATCTCTTCTTCCCCAGTTAAAAAAACAAGAATATCACCTGGTGGTTCGCACATGTGAATCTGGATCACAGTCTTTATAGCAGACTCAAGATATTCCATCTCAGGGTCTAGGTCAGTATACGTAATGTCCACTGGATGAAGCCTTCCGGGAACTTTGATCAGAGGCGCCACTTCTAAATACTTAAGAAAATCGTTGTTTTCAAGGGCTTCACTCATCACGACCAGCTTCAGATCAGGCCGATCCTCCAAGACTAGTTCAAGAAAACCGAAAAGAAGATCCGTGGCCAAAGTTCTCTCGTGTGCCTCGTCGATAACAATAGCTTTGTACCTAGAGAGAAGCGGATCCGACATTGCTTCTCTCAGGAGCATGTCATCGGTCAGGTACTTGAGGACCGTTCGGGGACTGCTGCAATCCTCGAAACGGACGGTGTAACCGACTTCTTCTCCGACCTCTACATCCATCTCTTCAGCAACTCGACGGGACGCAGACGTGGCTGCAACTCTACGAGGCTGCGTGCAACCAACCAACCACTTACCTCCACTAGGGTTAGGGTTTTCCTCGAGCACTGCTTCTAAAACAAATTGTGGGATCTGCGTAGTTTTGCCAATGCCGGTCTCACCGACCAAAATCACCATCTGATTTTCCTTGAATGTTTTGATGAACTCTTGTTTCTGCAACCACACTGGTAGTTTCATCCGTTTCTCCAGAATCTCGAAATATCTCTCCGAGTAAGTTGCCTTCTTCATCACCATCTTTTTTTTTATTTTTTTTATGACAATGATCGTTATAACCAAAGACACCTTCTGTATTTATAACAATATCTGTTGTATAGTTTTCCTTTTCGACAAACTAATATTGGGGACATATCTATAATTCAGCGCCTAACTAATTTCCTAAAGTATCTATGATTTCCTTTTCAACCAAACGTGTGTTCCTTTTCAAAGTTGATTTCCTTTTTTCACCATTCCCTACTTTGAGGATGAATTAGTGTCTGATACTTGTATTGCAAGTACTCGCTTCGAACTTAGTGGCTAATTTGATTTGTCATTTAAAGCTCATAAAGAAGTTGTTCCATTATTCGCCTCAGAGACGTTCTGCTCATAAAGAAGTTGTTCCATATAAATATGAAATTTCAATATACAATACGCTTTTATTTACATAATTTTATTCTAAATTTGTAAATTAAAAATTAAGAAGTAAATAAAATAAATAATTATAGGTAAAAAGAAACATATAATATGAAGAAAATATAACTATTATGAGAAAAGAAAAGAAATAATCATATTGATAAAATTTCAAAGTAAATAAAAGGATATTATAATTAATTGGTTATAATTAACATCTAAAGCGTAGTTGTAAAAATGAAAAAATAAAAATATTGCTAGTGAATGACTATATGTACTCAAGTTGAGGAACAGTCAATAACATTTAATTTATATGGATATATACATTCCCTACAAATCTTTGGCAAATTTTTGATGCCATAAGCAAATGTTTTATTTCTTTACACTGAGGCACGGCAATGAGTAAAGCGTAGGTTCAGGGACACAGTTCCATCCTTCTCAAACTGGTCAGAGACCTTATGTAGTGGACATCATATTCCTCTACCACCACTCCATCAACATTGCGTATGAGGGTGTTATTCAAGAGCTTATTTACACCATCTGGCAGCAGAGAAACAACAACATGCTTCATAACCCAACCCTGCTCCCTCCTCTGGTGGCTTTCAAAAGGATCAACATAGACGTCGCTGGTTCCATTTATGCAGCAAAAGAAATTTCGTTCTCTCATGCCCCTCTGGCTCATATGAAGATATGACCCATTCTTATGTTCTTCTAGTTTCTCCATGAGTTGTTGTTCTTGGAAAGGTTTACTACTTTCTTTAGAACACAACCTCTTATCATTAATGAAAATAACAAAATTCGCAAAAAAGAAAAAGAAAGAAGTTGTTCGAAAGTATGCTGATTCATGTTAATGTTCGGTGTTCAAAACCAATATTCGCACTTGACATTATATGAACGTGACCAAGCTTAGCTTGTCTTAGCATAAAGGAAAAAATGAGGAAAAGAGGCGGATCTGACACGTGGGAGAGAGAAAGTATGAAACGACGAGTAATTTTTTTTAATTGCTTTCGTCTTTTTTAATTGCTAGACGCATTTTGTTTAATTGTTTTGATCTTTCTTGTACTTTGTTGATTTGATTTTTGAAATTTGAAAATTAGCCGTTGTTAACAAAATATTTTGGCGAATCCAAATGAGGAGAAAATCTTAGTTGAATTTTTTTTTAACAAATTGGGGGTTCCATTCGTTTGTACCTATATTAATATTTTCCTAAAATTCCATATTAGATTCATTAATTTCTTATTATTTGTGCTAATTCTGTCTGAGATTCTTCTGTTTATTAGTATCTACGAGTATTATGATTAAAAAAACTGTTTATTAACTTATTTGATAAATGTTCACAGGACTTCCATGTTCACAGTTATACTATTCCCAAATTGGTTAAGGGAACATATCAATGTTCAATCGTTCATCTGTTCTTCGCAATAAGATAATGTGGTAATTTACAAAAAGTATAAATTGTTGTTTTTTTTCTGGAAATAAGAAAGAAACAATAAAATAGTATTAAATACAAAACATGGAGGTTGGTGTTTTTTATAGACTTTTTGGGTTCCATGCATAGTTGTGTGTTTATGATGCAAAGTATATAAATCACACAGCTCAAGCATTTGCTGTCATTATGACACATTTCATCACTTTTATAATTGGAGATTAACACAGCTTATTTATTATGTCCAACAAACATCAAATCTAACATAACAAACATTTCTAACTATTTCATAAGATTATTTTTTTTTCATAAGATTAATTATTTCAAGATATTAGATTGGATGAATGTCACTTGAGTAATATAAGCTTTCACATAATTTATGGTTAGATCATACTTCAAAAATAATGATAATGATTCTCTTATTATGTACTTAGCTACTTTGTACCAATGTCTTTTGTGTACTTCAAAACATGGATATCTGCCCACCCCTAACGAATAAGATAACAAACATTTGTAGCCTTTCATAAATATCTGTAAAAATTGATTAAAGTGTAAAATAAGGAGTAACAAACATTCATTCATCAGAAAAATATTACAATTTAAGAAGAAAGTGATAGTAATCTATACTCTGTGTAGTGGTGACCCTCATCCCTAAATGTCAGAAAATATGATAAAAATCACCGCAAAAAATTTAAGGACTCATGTGCCATTGTCCATCTCTGATCTGATAACACTTGTTTTTTATAAGAAAGTATAAAGGATACACTATTCACTAATGTATACAAACTCATGTTTTATTTTATCAAAAACAAAATAAATTAAGATAAGGGACACAGCTTTATGGGCAAATGGACCACTGTTTAAATAAAATACTCCTATGACTAATTAATGTCAATTTAGCCATCCACTGGTTTCTCGGGGTACGCAAACAACTCCCATAATTTCACCGGTTCGTAGAGCTAAAAATAATTTTCATTGGTAAACGTATTCCAAATCGGTGTATGAGTAAAGTGGCAATGGCAATTTCATGTATTATGATTTTTTAAGCAAAAAAAATCATTTATTTTAAGCAAAAAAATTCATGTACCAAATTCCACTAAATTGTTCTTCGAGCTACGATGCAGTGAAAGTTCAAAGCTGGTTAGTGGCATGCATATGTTAATCACTCTGGACCTAACATATGCATTAAAACTATTTATTTGTATTTATGGATATAAAGAGAAATTAGTATTTATATTAATAAAGAACTTCTATTTATAGCACAAAAGGCCATTGGTCTTCGTCGTGTGACTTCACCACTTCCTCATCTCCTACAAACATGGCTCTCTCACTTCTTTCTGTCTTCATCTCTCTTCAAGTCTTTACAGATGTAAGCTATTATTATTTTTTGAAAAAGTTATTAGTTTTTAGTAAACAAAGTTAGTGTTTTTGTTAGTTTCAAAAAAAAGTTATTGTTTTTGTTCTGTTTAATCTGAAAGACCCAGAGAAAATAGTAGTATATATCTATGCACGTTACGTGTTTACACATTTATTTTTTGGTCAAATTAAGAACGTGTTTGCACATTTTAACATAACATATGTATTAATCGCTGAGCAGGTTGTTTTTGCTGCTTCAAATGAAGAATCCAAGGTAGTAATATGTTTTTAGCTTCCAATTTTCCTTTTGATTATTTTAAATGTGTTTACAAAGGGTTGTACAGTATATATTTAAAGGCCTTTGTTTTTTAAATAAAGAACGTAACTAAAGTTTAAATTTGCAATTTATATATAGATCTTTGTACCACCGTCTCTGTCTTACAAACCCTCACCGCCACTGGTTAAGCCACCCGCACTGCCTACAACTCCGATTAAATCACCCACCAGTACATACCCGGTCAAACCTCCAGCCACTCCGGTTACACCAACCAAACCACCGGTTAAATCATACCCACCCCAGGTTAAACCACCCACATCACCACTTGTCAAACCACCAACGTACAAACCACCAACGCAAACGGTCAAACCACCCACAACAGCACCGGTTCAACCACCTACGTATAAACCCCCAACGCCACTGGTGAAGCCACCCACGATCCCACCAGTCAAACCACCTACAGCGCCAGTTAAACCAACCCCGACAACACCGGTTAAATCACCTGTGAACCCAATCCCATCACCTCCGGTCAATGCACCACCTGTTAAACCACTGACACCTCCGGCCAAACCTCCGACACCACCTCCCGTTAGAACTCGTATAGGTAAATATCAGTTAACGATATTTTTCGTTTGCAGCCTACATTAATGATTACTACTGATCGTTGATTAAAATTTTAACACTGGACTACTGATTTGGACGGTATAGATTGCGTGCCTTTATGTGGGACACGATGTGACCAACACTCAAGGAAGAACGTATGTATGAGGGCGTGCGTCACGTGCTGCTACCGCTGCAAGTGCGTTCCACCTGGCACGTACGGTAATAAGGAAATGTGTGGAGCTTGTTACGCCAACATGAAGACACGTGGCGGTAGACCCAAGTGTCCTTAAGCCTTTGATGAACAATGGTTAATGTGAAAGGATATCATATAATCAGTGATGATTTAAGAGGGAAAATGGTGCTTTCATAGAAGCTTTTAATGCGTTTTATTTTGTTTTAGTAACTTTGAGCTGGACGGATTGAATAAGAAACCTTTTTCGTTGAATTGAGGCTTTTCTGGATTATGTTTTGTTTTATAAGAAAAAATCGACCCATTTTTGAAAGGCATATCTTCGGCCCAAATAACTCTTTTTATCGGTGGTAATATGAAACTAATTTGATGGAAGAGAGAGATTGGAGCATAACTGCATAACCATTTGAATGTTGGGCTTTATTTGGGCCTATACGTTTAAAATGTTCAATGGGAGGGAGGGACTTGAGATGAAACACTCGGCTTATGCTAGATTTCTCTGGTGCATATGATTAAACCATATGATTAACGGTTTAAAACTTAGAACTAAAGTCACGATTGTGAGAGAGTTGGTAACATTTAATATGGGTATTTATTACCTAAACAAAACATCACTGAGAGTTTTTTTTTCTCACGGCGTTTATATTATCGAGTGTTCACATTGTCATGCTACATTGCTGCTGTGTATGAAAATGCAAATGTGTTTATTTTATTCACACTTGTGTTTCAACGTCAACTAAAGATGAAGCGTATGCTGAACGAATATTTGGCTTTTTCTATGATTCTTCCCGGAAAATGTGAGAGGGGGAGAATAATTAACTGTAGTTTTTATCTTTCTTTGTTCGCCGAATAATTAGATATTTGTTTGGATATACATTGCTTTACTTTGTTTTATTATTAAAAAATGAACTCTTCTTCTCTGCACATTATTAGACATCTTTTGTCTGCTTTCCATCGTCTGTCTCTTTGAACCTGTTCCTCCACAGATCTTTTCCAGATCACCTTATGGATTTTTCTCCACTGTAAGCATATTGATTACTGCCTTATTATTTTTCAGTTATTTAACCTCTTGCCCTCAGTCATTTCTAGCACATTTTGTTCTTTTCTTTTTGATATTGCTTTCTTGAAAATCTTGTTATTTGGACATTTGACTAAACTCACGGTTTTTATTGTTTTTCTAGAAAAGGTTCTGAGCTTGGGAAGCTTATGTTGAGATCTGGTCTCTTACACAGCTCATGGAATAAGATCTCAGAGTTACGTGCATCAAGAGCCCATCAGGTTCAAACTCCAGGTCTAGGAATCAAGCTTTTCCAAGAAACCAAATACACGGTTGCTGTTTTTGTCGCACCACCAATAAACATAACTTGCCCCTTAAATTCTGCTTCTACACTTCTTTCTGGGACAGAAGAACAAAACCCTTTTCATTTCCTCTGCTCCGAGAAGATATCCTCCTTCTCTCTTCACACCCCTGCTTTTCAGCTCTTTGACTCTGCCTACAAAAATCTCTTCGGCCTCAAAAAAGAGGTAGCTTCGAATCCCACTCATTAGTTTGAATTGTGTTTAGAATGTAAGTCAACATGTTCTGATGAGGTCAAGACTATTTCAGCATCTTGAAAGTTTGTGTCTATGCTTAAACATATCTAGTTTGTGTTTTTCTCTATAGTTTCAAGCATGCCTGGTCAGAGCATTGGACAATTTTATTTATATATAGACATTGTGAAAATTTATATGTTAAAAAAATAAGAACACAAACTTTTATTTGAGCGTATAACATTATAAACATTTTTAGAATGTCAGACCGACACCAAGTGAATTGTAAAAGTGATATGTGGTTTTTGTAGTTGCTTGAGTCCAAGAAACCTGTGATCATCACCGGAGCTGCATTAGGAGGATCGGTCGCATCTCTCTTTACCATATGGCTTCTAGAAACAGTCGAGGCAAAACTAAAACGTCCATTGTGCATCACGTTTGGCTCCCCTTTAATAGGAGACGCTAAGCTGCAAGAGATTCTAGAGAACTCCTTGAGAAACTCGTGTTTCCTCCACGTTGCATATGCTTCACAAACTCCCATGAAGCCAAACTTCAAGCCTTTTGGAACGTTCTTGATATGTTTTGACTCAGAGTGTTTATGCATCGATGACCCTGAAGCCGTCATGGAGTTGCTAGGCGGTGCTAGTGCAGTAGATCAGATAGACTACGGCGAAGTTCTTGATCGTTTGGATCAAACCGTGATGGAAGACTCAAGATTGATGATAGATGATGTTATCACTCGAATGGAGGAACGTGCTGAGAAGAAGAAGGTGCGTTTTGACCAGCTCAAGAAACTAAACGACATCAAAATATCGATGATATATATAGAGTGGTACAAAAAGAAAAGCAAGATGAGCAAGATCGGTTACTACGACCGGTTCAAGACTCATCTCGTGTCTAGTGCTTCACCCTTCGACGTAGATATCGAGAAGCGCAAAATAGAGGTCAACGATTACTGGAGATCATTGGTTGAAGAAGTTGAGAAGAAGCCTCAGAGCGAAAAGTCTGTCCTCAAGACAAGGTCTCTATTCTCCGGGAACAACTACAGACGTATGGTCGAGCCGTTAGACATTGCTGAGTATTACCATAACGGTGGGAGAGAGTACAGAGCTTCTGGAAGGTCGAGACACTATGTTATGCTTGAGAAATGGTTTAGGGAGGCGTATCCGAAAGAACAGCATAGAGGTAAGGGGACGGATTTGAGTGAGCTATTAACGTTTGATTCTTGTTTCTGGTCTGAAGTTGAGGATGCTTTGATCATGATCAAGAGTCTGAACACACAAGAAGGTGACAGAGAGGCGTTGTTGAGTAAGCTTGTGAGGTTTGAGGAGTATGTGTGGGAGATGATTAGTAAACGTGAGGTTTCGCCGGAGATTTTCTTGGAGAAGAGCAGTTTCATGAAGTGGTGGAAAGAGTACAAAGAGATCATCAAAGGGTTTCGTTCTTCTGACTTTACCAAGTTTATGAAGGATAGGATGTACGAGAGGTATGGTCAAGCCTGCTGAAGAATAGTGATTTACATTTGCTCTTTAGACGGTATTATCAATTGTTGAGTTTATGATTGATTATTAGTATCTGAAGGTGTTAATAACATTAGTAAGCAACACATTTATTTAATTTCAAAATAGCAAACAAAAAAATTAAAAGAACATTAGTAAGCAAAAGCAAACACACGGCGGACATGATCTCAACGAACGATTTCTCCTCTCCCACAACCACAGTTTCATTTCTGTGACCTTTGATATTCCTCTTTTTTGTTACTGCCTTACTTTTACTACTAAACTCGGCTTGTCTAAACTCAGATATATTGTGAGAAGAAAGAAGATGAGAAGATAGAGAACGTTAGGGAGCTCGTTGGTAACTCTCTTACTTCTTTTACATACAAAGAAAAACAAAAGTACGTTTTGACTTTTGAACGTGTTGGTTATGTCTTGTTGCCTTGTTGGATATGTTAATCAATAAGAAAAGGAATATTTTGTGTGTTAAAGAAGAAGTAAGAGAGAATTGCCAAGTTGCCAACAACCTCTATAACGTTCAACGAACAAAACGTGATCATGGGAAAATCTCTCCTGAAAAATGACGCTCTTTTGAATATAAAGAGGGAGTTTCGGAACTTGATTGAGAGACAACAAATTCTCATCTTCTCTTCTTTTCTGATACATTTTCTTTCTAATAAAACCATGATTACTGGAGTAGATGTTTTACAAGCTCATCAGAGCAATGTTTCCACTACATGCAGAGATTAAAGCTACCTAAAGTGGAATGGCTTTAAATGTTTTAATTGATGATTGATTATTCAATCTCAAAATAGCAGAAACAATTAGCAAAAACATCAGAGAAAATGCATAACCTTTCACTGGTGGTGTTTATAAAACTGTGACCCCCAATAGGAGTTTTTAAACTCATTTCCCTGTTTAGAAATTTTAAATGAAACTTTATACACTACAGTCTACATCACATACAAGTGACACTTTAAAATTAGCAGGGAAGTAATCAAACTATTATTAAAAACAAATAGTGTCTTCGTATGACTTAGTAGATTAAAAGATTAGAAGTAGTCAAACTATTATTAAAAACAAACTAGTGTCTTCGTGTGACTTGAAAGATTAGAAGATAATGGGCGGTCAATCTTGCTCCCAAGACCTTACCGAATGATCTCAAACACATTAAATTCATAAACACTGACCATATATATGTTCGGGACTAATTAACATCTGAATTGTTTGCAATTTTCTAACGTAAGTTTTCTGCACGACCAAACATCCAATTAGATTGAAGCACAGTATTGATACGATCCAAAATTTAGTGTTTTAGGTTTTAAGAACAAGACCTATTTATTCGTCATGGCTTATCGGATAAATGTAAAATCTTATCCTACATTTTCTCTGTGATATGTTCAAGTGGTTTAAAATAAACTCATGGCTGAGAGAGTGGGCACTTATTGTAATGTGTGAATCATAACTATCGTAACGAAAGACGAACAAGTCTTATTGCAATTTCTTCATGGACAAGCGATAGTAACAACTAACAATTAACTATGTATTTGACTTTTTAACTACTTGACTTTAAATTACGTTTTTCTTTTGTACCATCACACTTACATGCGTATAAGTATTTTCAAGTGGACTCTCGTTTTCAGGCATCGAGATAAATCATTGTCTGCTTTTGATAACTCGTCCCTTTGAACTTTCTTCTCCGCATATCATTCTAACGTTTGCCATGGATTCTTATTCACTGTAAGTACTACGATTACTTTCTTTTATCTTTTGCTTAGTTTTTGCACAACTTCTATGTTATTTGGAAACTGACTAAAGTCCCTGTCCTGGTTATAGAAACTGTACTGAGGTTGGGAAACTTGTGTTGAGCTCCGGTCTCTTAGAAAGGTCATGGAGTAAGATCTCGGAGATAAATGAGTCAGTCCAAGAGTCTAATGATTTAGCTATAGAAATCAAGGTTTACCGTGAAGCCACATTCATCTTTGTGGTTTTCTATGCACCACCGGTTTGCGGAGATGCTTCTTTAAACTCTGGTTCTACTCTTGTTTCTGATGTTACGTCACAAGATGCTGATATGTTTAGCTTCCTCTGCTCCGAGAAGACTCCTTCCTTCTATCTTCATACACATGCTCTTCAGCTCTTTGCCTCTGCTGTGACTGAGAATAACCGTCTCATTGACCTTAAATCAAAGGTAACTAAGTTCAGCCACTCTCTCTGATTTTGTTTAGATTGTCTTGTTTCAAATCAAAGGTTTTAAGAAGTTGATCTGAGGTGAAGAAAAAATTCAAAATCTTTAAAAAAAAATTAGTGTGTGTTTGCTTAAACATACCTGTCTTGCGATACAAGTCACTAGCTATTTAATAATTAATTCTCTGTTCGTAACTTTTTAGTCTAGTATGGGTTTTCAAGCCAGCAACTCTGTGAATCTTAAAATATTATATTTGTATTTGTAGCAGCTCGAGTCTAAGGTGAAGACAAATTCAAAATCTTAGAAAGTTAGTGTTTCTGCTTAAACTTATCTGCCTTGTAACCCAAGTCACTAGCTATTTAATACTCTTGTTCATAACTTTTTAGTTTACTAGGGTTTCTAAGTAAACAACTCTGTAAATCTTAAAATATTATATTTGTGTTTGCAGTTGCTTGAGTCTAAGAAACCGGTGATCATCACCGGGGCTGCGTTAGGAGGATCCCTAGCATCTCTGTTCACGCTATGGCTTCTAGAAAAAGTCGAGCCAAAACTAAAACGTCCCTTGTGCATCACGTTTGGATCGCCTTTTATCGGAGACGCTAAGCTGCAACAGATTCTAGAGAACTCCGTGAGGAACTCATGTTTCCTTCACGTGGCTGATGCTACACAAACTCTAACCACAAAGGGTTTCGAGCCTTTTGGAACATACTTGATCTGTAATGATTCTGCATGTGTTTGCATCGATGACCCCAAGGCAGTCATCGAGCTGCTAATAGGTGGTAATGCAGATCTAGAAGGCGGGAGAGACTATGGAAACTTTCTAAAGAGTCTTGACCGATCTTCAATGGTGGATGCAAGACTGATGATTGGTGATGTTATCATCAATGGTATGAAGAAACGTGCTGAGAAGAAGAAGAATCAGCGTTTTGATCAGCTTAAGAAACTAAACAAGATAAAGATATCAATGGCTTATATGGAATGGTACAAGAAGGAAAGCAAGAAGGCCAAGATCGTTTACTACGATCAGTTCAAAAACAAACCAGCTTTTGTTTATGAGACTTGCAGGAAAGAGATGAATGATTACTGGGAAACAATGGTTCAAGAAGTGGAGAAGGTGCCTCAGGGTGAAGCATCGTATCTCAAGAAACGTTGTCTCCTCTCCGGGAACAACTATAGACGGTTAATGGAACCGTTAGACATTGCTAAGTATTACCTCGAGGGTGAAAAGGAGTACCGAACCAGGGGAAGGGCTCGCCACTATGTTATGCTTGAGAAATGGTTCAAGGAGTCTGAGTTGAACGAACAGCTTAGAGGTGAAGGGACGGATCTGAGTGAGCTGTTAACGTTTGATTCTTGCTTCTGGTCTGAAGTTGAGGAAGCTTTGATCGCAATCAATGAGCTGAAAACACAACCAGAGGAGGGGTCGGTCGGAAAACTCATGAAGTTTGAGGAGTACGTGTGGGATAAGATTAGTAAACGTGAGGTCTCGCCAGAGATTTTCTTGGAGAAAAGCAGTTTCATGACGTGGTGGAAAGAGTACAAAGAGATCAAAGGAACAAGAGATTGGTTTGGTTCTTCACCTTCAGAGTTCACCGAGTTTATGAACACTGGGGAGTACAAGAGTTATGGTCAGTAAATATTAAACTTTAATTTTTTCTACGACGTGGGTCTCACTGACCAATTTAAACTCATATGTTTTAGGTAAGCCTGAGTTGAACTCGAGTGGTTGACTGGCCTACATTGCAGCTTTTGCTCGATGGGTGATTTGGCTTTATGGTTGTCTTTTTTGTTTCTAGTAATTTATTTCGTTTCCATTTCTTATACTATATAATAAATCAAAAGTGAAAATGTATTTGTGATTTTAAATTTTAATTTTTATAAATGTTTTGTAATCTTGAATGTTATGTTAAGCTATCTATGAATAAGTTTTCCATATATTTATAATTTTTTGTTAACACTTGACATTACATGCAACTCTCATAGCCTTACCAAACAGCTATTTTCGAGCAAGAACTATTTTTAGTTTATCAACTAGTTTCATCGCATTTATCATCATCCTCATCACTACGACTCTTAAAATATTTGCAAATAACAAGATACATCAAAAAGCTAATAGCACTTGTGAGAGCCAAAAGCCAATAATACTTATCAAGTCTAGCCTCCGACATATCATCTGCAAACCAGTTATGTCTCCCACCTCTTGACTTCGTGTAACTCTCTATCACTGAAATCAACGCAGCACTCACGAAACTCCCCACACCAAAAACACTCGTGTACAAAGCAAACCCCATTGTTCTCATTCTAACCGGAACCTCGCTGTAGAAAAACTCTTGCATCCCTACAACCGTGAAAATGTCCGAGATCCCTAGTAGAATGTATTGTGGTAAGAGCCAGAATATGCTCAACGGTTCTGTAGTATTTGGTGAAGTCTTCATCTCCTTGTTTATCGTTAGTCTTTTTCTTTCGACCAAGGCAGCAATAACAATGGCAATGATGGATAAGAACATACCTATTCCCATTCTTGTCATGACGGTAATACCCTTTTCGTTTTTCGATATTTTCTTGGCCATTGGGATCAAGAGTTTGTCGTATAACGGCATGAGTAGGATTATAGATAAGGTGATTGTGCTTTGTAGCGTTGCGGGTGGGATTTTAAAGTTTGGTCCGATGTTTCTCTTCATAGCCATACCTTGCTTTGTGAAGAATGTTGCCGGTTGCTGGAATATGACTGCGAACATTAGAAGCATCGTCCATATGGGTAATAGCCGAAGCAATAGCTTGATGGTCTGGGGGCAAGAGGAACCGGTTTTGTTGCTTTCATCATCAGCTAAGCTCTTTGTAGTAGTAGTACTAGTTGCTTCAGTGTTGCTACAGTTACATAGAGGCTTTCCTTGCAGCCTATATATACAACAAATAAGAGCAAGATTATAGGGGAGTTAACTGCAAGCTAACCAATATTTGAACCGATCCAAAGAAGATATGTATTTGAACAAACCGTAACCAAAATCCAATTGTACCAAAAAACAACCAAGTAAACCTTTCCTAAAAAATGTATCATTTAAAATTTACACATTTTGCCAAAATACCGGATCTAAACAATTGAAACTTATCCTTAAAATTTAAATGTTGTATTTTGTTAGAAAACCGGATCTAAGCAGAAAGAAAAACCAGACTCAAAGATAATTTGGTTTTCATTCAGCTTCAGTATTTCATAAACCAAACCGGGAGCTTGATCAACAAAAATTTCGGTTCTATTTTGGTTTGAATAATGATTACTTACTCTAGCTCCATGGCATTCAAATCATGGTTGTTCTCAAGAGTGATCTTATTTCTTCTCGTCACTACTCCTTTGATAGTATTTAAGATCCTTTGAAACGGTTTAGATTTTGGGTCTGAACCCGGATCAGCATAGACATAGACTCCGCAGCCACATAGGAACAAGAAGATTAATAGTAACATGGATCCAGTTGGGATTGCAAAACCGAGAACCCAACCAAATGTGTCTTGGATATAAGCCATGACAGTGACTCCTAGAAGACTACCGGCGCAGACACCAAAGTACCACCACTGGAAAAACTGACTCTTGTGGTCTGATTTGACTTCTTTGTTCTCTGAGGATTGCTCTTGGTTATGGTCAAGGTCGTGGTCAAGCTGGTCAGCACCAAATGCTTGTAGAGATGGGTTTAAGACGCCTAGGCCGAGAGCGACGAGGCTAAGTGAAGTGTAGAGGAAGTAAAGAGATATGGTTTTAGTAGTGGAACGTGACCCAGCATATGCCGTCAATGTCAATCCCACTAGTCCCTATTTAAATATACCCAACAAAATGCCAAACATTAATAACTTATATAATTAGGAAAAAAATCGAATATCTATAATGAATTTTAAATAATAATAGTCAGAAATCTTTATATAAGAACCTAAAATTCCAAAATAAACAATTCTAGTTAAGTTCTGAATAAAATGCTGTCCGAGTTCCTAAATATAAGTATTTTTTTTCTATGAAGAAACGTTAGGTTAAACTTAATGGGTTTATTTCCTTTTTAGCAATCCTAAATATTCAGTGGTGTAACATCTAGTACTGGAATATAATGCAAGATTAATGAGGAATGATTCGAGTTCCATTATCATAGTTGATTGTACACAAGGCTTACTATTTTTGATAAGATTCCCAAAAACCACATTATGGAACCAAACTTTTTTTTTGACAGAAAAATGAAGAATATAATTAGGAAATATTTAGTGAGAAAAGCATTTTCTTGGGAAATCCATCGAAATGTTCACATGCTTAATTCCAAACTACAAACAAAATACAAAAATAAAAATCTTAAGAAACGTTTCGTATCAAAACCTAAAAGTTCCAGTTGTCAAGCAATTATACCTCATAAAAATACGCAAAGAAGTGGGTCACGTGATCAATAACACATCATAAGCAAACAAATTCGAGAAACAACTTTCAATTCTTCTTTTGATCAAAAAGACTTTCAATTCTAACTCATAAGAAATTTGGTTGAGGGGGTGTCAATTTGCTCTCTTTAAACGATGTGATACATCGTCAGTAATTAAGTTAAACATAATTAAGTACACAAGTCTTGAATGACTCTTCCTGACTGTTACTTCTAATAAAAGGGTGGTCAAGTGATACTGACCACAAAGTAGAGAGAAGAAGAAGCTAGGATGGTGAAGAATCTGTCCCAGTAAGTATCGGCTAAAGGAGCAGAGAAGAGAGGCAACATGAAAGTGAAGCCACTCCAAGTATTAACAGTCGTGGCTGCTCTTGAATTGCTCATCTTTACCACGTCAGTTAAATAATTCACTAAGTTTGATGCAACTCCTTTGAATGCATATCTCTCTATCCCGGCAATCACTATGAGAAGGGCACATGATTTGCTAAGTCCTCTTCTTTTCTCCCCTCCAGCCATCGAGCGAGGATATTTAAGCTTGTGCTTTTGTATGTATGCGTTTTGAGAAAGAGAAAAATAAGCAAGGTTGTGTTTTTGTGTGTGAGAGAACTACGGTTATGGTTTGTGTGTATAGCTATATTTATAAAGCTCTAGGCCATACATTTGGGTGGGTGCAGTGCACACGCCTATAGACATATACATCTGAGTACAAAACAATATATTTTTTTTTGTCTAATCTAAAAAGGAACTATATTTCTAAAAAAACCATTTAGAACTAAACTTATTCCTAAATTTCTGGGAAATAAACTTCCTTTTTCAAGAACTATATATATTTAATTAATTATTTATTTATTTATTTTCCCCTATTTTTGTAGAATTCATTCCATATACGTTTCTTCCAACTCAAGAGGAAAATATCATGCAACTCATCAACTACTTTTTATCTAGACTTTATTTTCTTATGGGATATAATCAATATTATGAAAATGACATTATAGTAGTACCCTGCATGTAGAAACTAATACCATACTTTCTCTCTCTTTTTATTTTGTTTCTTACTCCTTTGCTTGAAAAGAGATTGGGACAAAGCAAACTGCAGAAAGAAGAGTTTGTATAGGTACGTACAATAGAACATTACTGGTACCAACTAATTTTGGCCTGTATAGTATAACCATTTTAATTTTCCATCTACTCCTCTTCTTATTAAAAACGAAAAAAAAAAAATATATATGTGTGTGTGTGTGTATTTATTTACAGTGATAAAATGAATGATCTGATATGTGTTAAGAGTCCGATGTTCATATAATATGGGGATACTAACAAGTCCGCATCATTTATATAAAATCCAAGATTTATACAGTTAAAAAAATACATATTCAAGTAAGAAAGGAAAAAAAAATCTAAAACAAAAAGGAAGATAAAATAAAGTCCACTTTAGGGCTTGGCTTTGGAGAAAGGTGTAGTGAGTGGTAAATATGTCGACTTGCACCAACGTAAACATCGAGTAGCTTACGTTCTTTGGTTACATCATCGGTACCACGCATCATTAATTGTAGTATAAGTGTAACTGTGTATATACGTATTCTGTAATGCTGAATTGTGGCTCTTTGAATTTTAATATATTTTAATAAACTCCCGTGTTTTATTACAGTAATAGTTAATAGCGAGCATAATTCTTTTCGAGTATGGTCTCTGATTATAGGCATCGAAATTTGATGTTTTCATGATAGTTTATATTTTTGAGTAAAAGATAATTTATTTATTTTTGAACTGATGAGTAAAAGATAATTTATATATTAGATTTGTATTTTGCAAAATTAGGCCAAATAAGTTTGGTGACTGTGTGTCCTTAGGCCATGGGAGCGTGTGTGTGCTACTGTGTCTTGGTTACTTTGATGTAAATATAGAATTGTGGATCAAAGTCATAGGAGTTTGAAACCAAACAAAAGTTGTATCGAGTTCTAGACTATGGTTTTTGTGGCTACGCATTAATCTTCTTTTCTAACAAAAATCTATATATATTACGTGGTCTCGGACAGTCAACTATCATATGATCATTATAAATAGTATTATAATTATTATTAGATATCTTTTTGTTTCATACAAGTTTACCAAATAAAGGACTGTTAATCTTTAAAAGAATAACAGAAGTTTTATGAAAAAGGATGTGTTTCTGTTTCAAACGCTAAGTCCAAACTCATGTATGGATATAATTGCAATAAAACTTTTTTTTTTAATTGCAATAAAACTTAGCGCTAAGTTTTATATCGTTTTTCCTACTGAAAAATGAAACTTTAATTGATCTTATCGCAATAAAAAGGTTAGGAATTAATTTTCAAAGAAAATGTTAGGAATTTGTCAATATATAAGCTTTTTAACGGTTCCATTTGATCAATCATCGTGTGCTTGTTTTTTTTTTCTTATAAGAAAAAGCTGTGGCCATGAACATTTCACGCCTAATTTTGCATAAATTAATATTTAGTTGTATTGGTCAATCAAGATTAGTAGCTGTGTTAAAAAGAATCTTAGATTAGTAGTAAATCATATTTATCTAAATGTTTTCTATTAAAGTGAGTTGAAGTAATTGACACGATGACACCAATACAAGAGTATATTACAAATTTTGGACCGTATTTATGTTTTTCTTGTTGCAAAAAACCGTATTTGCGTGTTTTAGCAGCTAAAATATTAGCAAATTTCATAAGATCACGTGTAATAATTAAATCCTCTTAACTTACGTACATTAGTTAACTAATATCACTCGTCTCGTAGAAAAACTGTAACTAAGATCTTACAGAAGTTTTGCATGGACACACGGGCTCAAGCTTTCTACTCTCTTTTGACAGTTAACGTTTCCCGAAACAGCTTTTGAGCAAGAAGCCGATTATGGCGGAACCTCTTAGTCAAACGATCTTATGAGGCAGTACCAGCCAAATTGTCAACGTCGCAACGATCAGTCTTATGAGACACGTCCTTCACCATGCCGAGGCGGCTCTTGATCGTCGTACCCAAGAGCTTCTTGAAAGAGATTCAATGAAGTTGGTTTTATACCTTCGAAGCTGCAAGATCATTGAAAAAGTAGGAGTTCACTGGTTTATTAGCCACGCTTGTGCAGTTTGTTCTTCTTCCTTTATGGCAATAAGCTGAGTCCCAAGCTCGTCGGTTGAGGATGAGGAGAGTATTTTTGACAAACACGGAACCTTGAAGTTCACGATGTTGGAGGTCACATGGTAGCGGTTTGGCTAAAGGAGCAAAGGGACCATGTTGCGGAACACGAACAAACGGATATGTCTTGCAGTTGGCTATTGAGTCATAAGTGGTCCAGATAAATATCTAACGAACGGACAAAATAAGTCATAATTATCAAAAAGTTTTAAGGAGTTTTTTTTTGTGAGCAAGGACTCAAACGCCATGAAAGAATCTTTTCAACAAGACATGTACAAAAAGCTCATGAAATGATTAAAAAAAAACAAGCACGGTCTTCTCCTTCGTCTCAGCGCCATATTCATATGCACAAACATCCAACAACACCATCATATTCAATAGCTTCTGAAGTTGTTTATGATGATAAAATGGAGAAAAATCAAGCAATTATATAGTTTCTAAGTTGAAAAGATTTTTTTTTTTTTATCAACAAGATTACAGACTCATGTGGACTCTTTAAACCAAACCGGTTGCTTTTGCGTTGAAAAGATAAATAGGCCGAATAATGCTAATTGGCTGAAGAGACTTAATGGGTCAGCAAATTTTGTGGGAAGAATCCTAAGAATGAGTAAACGTAGCTTCATTTTTAAAATCTAAATTAACCATACATTTTCTAAATCTAAATCAAGATACAAATTAGATAAATACACGCACGCTACTGTGCAAGGATCTTGATTGAAAACTAGCGAGAGGAGAATAATAACACTTTTTCTTTTCCTGGGAGTGTTGCACATAGAGAACTTGGCCTGTCTAAGTCTCTAACCTTCCTTGTTTGCAAATAAACTTCTTTGGCGGAGGATAACTACTTGCAGACACGGGGTCCACGGAAGCTCCTGGCTTTTTTGTTCATACTATCAATAAGCTGGATTGACAAACGAGGTGGAGAGGAGGACTGAAACAAGTTTCAGGGTTAATGAACAATAGTAACTTCCTCAATGGAGAGAAATAATGTGGGATTGGTTTAGGGGTTCTTACATATTCCAACCGATACATATTTTCATCGCGAAGGAGCTTCCTGGCGTTTTCATAATACGCTGTGTCAAATCTCTCACACTCATACAACTGAAGAAGCTTATTGTCCTTATCGTCCGCTACAACAGCTTGAAGCTGCAAAAAGACAAAATGATGTAATTTTAGATGTCTGATCAAAAAATCTAAAACCAAAAAGAAAGCTAGTGACTGAGAAGTTAGTTAACCTGTTTAACCAATATGTATAACAGTTTGTCCAAGGTGAATAAAACATAAGACTGGCTTCCAATAATATCTCGACATTCATCCTCAAACTCGTAATTTTCAACTGAGCCATTAAGCAGACTAAACACAGCACTCATAAACCTGCACAAAAATACGAGTTTTTACAAGTTTTTATTAGTGAATTGAAATAAAGAATCAGGATGGTCCGAATTGTATATCTTACACCGATTAGGCTTAGGGAATGTACCTACCTTGCATAAGGATCTGTTGAGCCAGTATCTTTCCTGTTTCTCCGGTTCATTTCACCACCACCTGTGCAATATGCTTTTGCACACGATATTCTCTCGTAAAGAATCTGGAAAATTCACAACTAAAATCGTTAAACTATTAAGTTCAGAGGCTTTAGAATCTGAGAACGCAAAATTAAAAAGAAACGATTGAGAACCCACTCGATGAAGCCTGAATAGAACATAAAAGTCCACATTCCCGTAGAATATTCTGTTGGTAACATCTTTACTAGCCTCATCTCCACTGGTGGTAGATGCACCGTGATGCTCTACAGAATCTGACCCCCTGGGTTGAACACCAAGTACCAGCTCCAGTAATTTTTCCCAGAGTCTTAGAACTTTGCCCATCTTCTCTTTGTTAGAATATATCTCATCACACGAGAACTGGACTAGTTTGAACACATCTTCATGAATACTTCTGTCCAAATACTCATATTCCAAGTGAGGAATATTCAATTCTTTCCGAGACTTCTCTTTCAGGTCTTTGATTTCAGACACCAGCGCTGGGATTAAATGAAAAATGCACATGCAATAAACTGATGAGGAAGAATTGCCATGGGTTACTTATATAACAAAAGATCTGGACTGTGTTGTAATAGTGTTTGCTTACCTTTGGCACTCAAGTACTTAGAATCTTGCTGCTTAAAAGAGAAGCTGCGGTGATCAAGTGATTTGTAATGGTATTTCGCATACACATCTGCCCACACCAAGTTAAGATCTTCACGGCATTTTTTCCATTCATCTTGTTTCTGCTTCAAACGCGTCAGAATTACAGGAAGTGCAGCCGCTGGATTCTTACGTATTGTCTCTGTCACGTCAACACCATGGTCCCCATAAAGTCTCTCTATGCACCTTAAATTCAGGACTGTAATAAGTCAATAGAAAATGTTAAGACAAGAGATTAAAAAAGAGAGAGCTACAATCACTAAACGACCTAAAGACCTGTGAAATGGTCTTCGACCACGAAGGAGCCCTCCTCTAAACTTATTATCTTCTCATTGATACTATTAAGCAACTCTTCTCCCCTATTCGCTGCAGATCCGGCAGATTCCAACAGAATATCCAACTCAAATCTGTAGTAAAGAGGAAGCAAGTAACCAACAACGTACAAAAACTATCATCTGAAAAATTCTTGCTTAATATTGTAAAACGGTGTACCTGTCATCTTCACATTTAAACAAGCATTCCTCATATTTGTTTATGCACCTGTACTTAAAAGAGTGGCCTGGATTGACACAAACCCAGTGATCATTCAAGACAGCAGCTCCTGATTTATGTCTCGGATACTGCAAATAAAGATATAACAGTGAGTAGAGTTCTTAAAATGCCTCGGATGCAAATATGGAACTCTGAAAAGAAATCTTATGTATTACATCCGAAGGGAGGAGCCGGTAGCTAGGAGTGCAAAGCACGCAATCAGATAGATCAAGCTCCTGGATAGATTTCCCCATGTACTTGTCCCTCTTGGAACGCTCCTCTTCTTTAGCAGCCTCTCTTTCTTTTTCATCCCCTTTCCTTGGCCTAGATAAATGTTTTTCATTGCTAAGTGATTCTACGGTAAGTGTACAGCCCCAACAGTGTTAGTAATTAACTATTCAAAATGACGCAGACAAAAATCATATTCAGAGACAAGAAAAGATGTTCACCGCTTACGTTTTAGATTGTTGTTCTCATAATTTGAAGCAGCAGGACCAGAGTAAGCTACAAAACTCTCACTTCTTGTGGATGACTTTCTTTTCTTTGGAGAATGGTGCAAATCACCTAGCTCTTCTGCTTCTCCATCGCCGTCCAAATCACGGCTTCTCCTTTCTCTACTCTCCTTCTCCACAAGTTTCCTCGGCTCTATGACCATTGCTGTATCGACATTAAGGCCAGAACACTCGCTTCTTGTGGATGACTTTCTTGTCTTTGGAGAATGGTGCAAATCACCTAGCTCTTCTGCTTCTCCATCGCCGTCCAAATCACGGCTTCTCCTTTCTCTACTCTCCTTCTCCACAAGTTTCCTCGGCTCTATGACCATCGCTGTATCGACATTAAGGCCAGAACAGTCAACACTATGATCACAGTGACCGATAGAAGCAACATCACGATCTGGTTGCGAATCCTGATGATGACAAACGTATAAACAATGAAACCAGAGAGGATATGACAACAATAATAGTTAGAGCGAGGAAAAATGTAAACCAATACCATTTGAGGCACAAGAGGAGAGTCATCAACGCGTTGGGCTTGATCCCGGTTGAACAGGGCTGGTGTACGAGACTTGTAAAAGTACATAACAAATTCTCCAAGCAAATCCCGGTGGTCCTTAAGGAGTTTCCATACCTAAACACACAAAGAGATAATTAGAACTATGAAAAAGATGGAGAAAAGGAGAGATATTAGTCATCCATCACTCAAAGCTGTGACACACTACCTCGAAGTAAAACTCAATGAGGCGCTTATCACGGTTCCGATACATATTAAAGATCTCAACGAAGGAGTTATAGACATCTTCATCATGCTCGAACCGTTTCTGCAGAGTACAATGAGACATTATAAGGTGTTAAAGGTTACTTCAAAAAGAAAACAATTTCCTTTTAGTCGTACCTTGATTTTATTTACAAAAGCTAGGGATTCATCTGGTGGAGCTTCTTCATCATCATCTTCATCTTCAAAAAGGTTTATTTCTAATCCTCTAGGCAAAAAGGTGTTAAACCCGGAAATGAGATTGTCATGCCCTTTGAATAACTCGGCAACTCGTGCAATCAAGCAAGATATATCGATCCTGTGAAATAAATGCAAGATGAAGAGCGTTTTGGGATATGCCAAAAGAAAAACAATCAGATAGATAGGAAAGCAAAAGGTGTGTTACCTCTGTGCTTCAAAGTCTTTCAGAGACTCAAAGAACTTATGACAAATCTCCCTTTGATAAAGCAACTCATCCTTAACATCCTTCAAGTAGGACGAAGCATCGTCGTTGGTCAGTTTCTTCTGATAGTTTATTGTTCCCCCACCATCACCAATGCTCCCTCCGACATATCTGTTGTGCCATACATACATACATACAAGCTCTTCTCACTTAGTTAAAAAATCATTTAAACACAACCCAACCTAACGCAAAGATTTTATCCGAAAACAATCAGTCATTCACTCATTGAACCAAAACTGAATGAAAAAAATGTCACATAAAACTGCATGGTACTAAATTAAGAAAAATCTGAACCAAGTTATAAAAGAAAACACAAGTAAGGCCACAAAGAAATAAAACGAAAACCTTAAAGTTAGCAATGTCTTCGCTGCTGCAGCTTCTTCTTCATAAAGGATTATTTTTGATCTTTCAACCACAAAGATGTTAAACCCGTAAATGAGATGGTCATGCCCTTTGAATAACTCCTCCACTTGTGCAATCACGTAATATTTATCCACCCTGTAAACAAATTGCCAAGATGAAGAGCCGTTTCCGGTGGGAAAGGGAAAGGTCTTTCATTTTTACCTTTGTGCTTTGTAGTCTGCTAAAATCTCAGAGAACTCAAGAAATTTGCCCTTTTCCTTAACATCCTTCAAGTAGGACAAAGCCATGTTCAGTTTCGTCTTATAGTTCATTCCTCCTCCAGGATTTGGAGCCTGCACATATCTGTTGTGCCATACAATACATACAAGCTCTTCTCACTTAGTTAAAAAATTCAAACACCAATTCAACAAACAAACAAAAAGATTTAATCCGACAACAACATCCATTCATTGAACCAAAACTGAACTTCCTTCAAAGAGGCTAATATAAACGATTTTGTAAGGGATTCAATAAAAGTACAAATTAAAATAAACTATTTTAAATGTAATTTTTTCTTCAAAAATTACATTGGAGGTTAACGCTAATTCTTGAGGACCGGCCCTAACTTGCCTGATGAAAAATGTCATAAAAACTGCATGTAACTAAATTTAGAAAATCTGAATATAAAGAAAACACAAGGCCACAAACAAAAAAAAAAAAAAAACGAAAACCTTTGCCAAAAAAAATGCAACATTAAAAATCTCATAGCTATTAACATTTTACCAAAAAAAAAAAAGTTTAGATTTCCGGAAAGGAGAACTCTTACGATTTTACAGGAGAGGAGGCCAAAGGAGATCCAGAGGCGTTAACACTATCTCTCCTCAGCTTCATTGCTGCTGTAGAAAGACTTCGATTACCCCCACACCACTACCACTATTCACATGAGTTCCCTCCCCTTTGGAGCTCCTTACGTCGGAAGTTAGCCTTTTTCCGACTTGTCGTTTCAGTGTCCGCAAGTAATATTTTTACATTTTTGGATGGGCCGAGTCAAGGCCCATGATAATAAACCAACCGCCACAGACGAATCTTCTATCGGGCCAATAGGCCCGATAATAAATCTTTTAAAAATATGAGGTAGTACAAACTAGGGTTTGCTTCTCACTGAAGAAGATATATGATGGAGAGGCGGATACCGCAGAGATAGATCTACTGCTAATCTTCTTCCAAGGATCTTTGAGTTTTTTCTTTTTCTTGTGTGTGTTTGGATTTTTAAATCGTTCTGAGATCAGTTGATGAGCAAATACTGCAACAATATGAACTATATGATTATTAGTATTTTATTTCTCTGATGATCTATTTTTTCTGTTTCTTCTTCTTCTTGAAGATGTCTTTTTTTTCTGTATGGTTGGATTAGGAACAAGAGATGTGATGAGTAACTAATTGGTCCGTGTTTCTGATTTACTGTGACCGAGAATTTTTAACCAACCTCTGATCTCTAATAGCCTATTTTCATTTGTTTTCTCCTACTGAAAACTTGAATAAGTTTTAGTATTTTTGGGCTCTGTGATTACTTTGCCATATTGGCAGTATACGCTATTCTGAATACAGTATGAAAGATACATATTATTATACATTATGAGAGCCTTATTGTACACTAGTTTATTTTCAAACTATATAATGTAATTCATTTTTATCAAAACAAAAACTTCTGCTGTGATGATCTTTTGAATAAAATTCACATGTCAGACTTCAGAGATTCATTAGAATCAGTGAGAATAAATATTCATAATTCTGAGCAGTTTCAATCTCTCGTCTATATATAGTTTTTATAATGGGAAATTATTGCCTGGGATTCTATCCAACATTACCATATTATATTGTTTTGTTTGCAAATGCTGAATCGTTACAGGATCAGATGATGAGCAAATACTGCAACAATATGATGGATTAAATTCCTCATGATTCTTAGTATTTAAGTCTCTGATGATCCAATTTGTTTATCATCTTTTATTTTATTTTTCTCCTTTACTAGGTTTTTATTCTAAGAATAGATGTGATGAGTAACAAATTGGTCCGTGTTTCAGATTAACCATGGCTGAGAATTTACACCAAACTCTGATCTTAATATGCTTTTCAGTTTTGATTTGTCTTCTCAGAAAACTTAGCTTTGGTTAATGTTGGCATTGTATTTGGCTTATTCACGCTGAATGACTAGTCTATTGATTTCAATTGAATTGCAAAATCGATCCATTAGTGATGCAGACCAATTATCAAACATATTGGACACCCAACCTTTTGTGTCCATGTTTGACAAACATATTGGATATTATGCAGACCAGTTATCAGAATTTCATTTTGTGTCCATGGTTAACAAACCTATTGGATATTATTCAGAGCAATTATCAAAATTTAAATGCATGAGCAAACAAGTTCATTGACAAAAAAAATAACTGTATTTATTGTAAACCACACGCATTTACCTACTATAGTATCAAATATTAAAATTCAAAATCTGTTATACAATCATTGGTCTTCTCAACACATCAATTGAAACTCTTCGGATACACCAACCACTTCAAGTGACTGGAGCGTTGCTGTCCACCATTCTGTGACTATCATTCGAGTATATGATAATGAAGAAGTTATTAAGAATACAATACGATTCTCTCGTAATACATCTATGTGACTATGTAACTTCGTGTAAGAAAAACCTTTTACAGATGTTTCTTTGGAGTATTGTTTCCACGAGATGAAAATATAATAAGTGACTGTGTTACTGGTGTGTTTGCATATCACTGTGTGGAAGTAGCCTTCTGTTGTGTTATGAAGCTTGCCTAGTTCATTAAGACATGCGAGGAAGATAGTCCCATCACCATCCATAAATCATAATCCATATGAAATAATTCACAAAAGGTTGATCATTCATCCTGCTAATCGATGCAAAAGAGGATGAGAGAAGTGAATCTACATGATGTGGCATCCATGCCGAACAAGAAAAAAAAAGACTCGTTTACTTTGGGAATGAAACTGTATGTTTGCCGTAGAAGTTGGGAGAATAGAGTAAGAAAGGATTTACTCGTTTACTTTTGCTACATGCTCGGTATGCTGTTGACTGAATACGCTATCATGGGGAATGTGATTGAGATCAGTAACTTGCAAAGTTATTTATTGTTATCACAAAGTATGAACAATCTTATAAGGTTGGTGATATACTTTTTGCAGCAGCCTTTCAAAATAAGAAAAGTAGAGCTGTGATTTATAGAATCCTCTTTTTGAATATTCATATTTGTTATCTCCACAGTTTATTTGTCTTCATTCAATTTGCATTGTTTTTTCTATTTGAAACTGTTACAATACCATAACTAAACACATAATTAGTGGACTAAATTATTAGAAAACAATTTAAACATAAGCCTGATTATGCCACATTTGCTCCTCTTTCTATCATTGACTGGATTATAATATATACTTATTTGATTTGGTTTGTTGACCTTAATTGAATGTTTAGTTTATCCTAATATTTAATTAAAAGCCAAATCTATATATATACCTTTAGTATCCTAAAAAAGAATTAAATTCAATGCAACGTCCTCAATTTCCTCGTGTTCCTTAACCGCACTATTGCTCTGCTTGCGATCATCGTAACGTTTTCGCTGATCATCTTCTTATAGTCTCTCTCGATCGATCACCAGGGATTGTACGATACCGAAGCGATCTAGTCTCTGTTTTCTTTTACCGTTTTCTTCGATATAACCGAACGATTTGTTCGTCGCGAACTCGAGAGAGAAAACAGTATCGAGCGAGAGAATGGGGGTGGAAGAAGGAGGAGGTGTTGTTGATAGGAAGATAACGATCGGAGTCTGCGTCATGGAAAAGAAGGTGAAGTGCAGCCCCGAGGTTTTCTTTCCCTTTTTAAATCGTGAGTTTGTTTTCGAATCCGTGGTCTCGCCTCAGAGATCGTTTCGCGTGGATTTTATTTTGCAGTTTTTCTCGGCTCCCATGGGACAGATTATGGACAGGCTTCAGGCGTTTGGCGAATTTGAGGTATATGGATGATGAGGATGATGATGCTTCCCAATGTGTTTTCGATTTGATGATTCTTTCCACTAATTGGAGTTACTATGGCTTTGATTATAAGATGTATTTGCGGATTCTATGGTGTATTCTTTGTTCTCCCTTTACTTGTGTGTGTGATGTCATCGTCTTATGGAACCTTTTGTTACCTTTTTTGAAAAAAAAACTAGATCATACATTTTGGGGACAAGGTTATACTCGAAGATCCAGTGGAGAGGTATGTGTGTGATGATGACCAAATGTATCTTTGATTGACGTGATGCATGTGATCTCGTAACACGTTTCTTGATTAGTTTATTTTAGGAGAGACTTGAAGTTAAATATTTTACTTTAGTACATTTTATGTTCTGGGACCACTAGTAGTTACTTCACCAGGGAATTTTTCTCTTTCAGTTGGCCGATTTGTGATTGCTTGATTGCTTTTCATTCCTCTGGATATCCTCTTGAGAAAGTCCAAGCATATTCTTCTTTACGAAAGTGAGTTCACTGCCCTTTTTTAACTTTTGTTTGATATAGTTAAGTAAACAGCTCTACTTTATATTTTGAGATGGCCTTTTCCAACTTCTTTGATTCAGGCCTTTTTTAGTGAATGAACTGGATCCGCAGTATCTTCTTCATGATCGCCGAAAGTCTATGAGGTATTAATTTTCAGACTGCATGAGTGCATTTCATGACTCTATTCATTTGTTCGTGGTACAAAATAATTACATTCTTTCTTCTCAGTTAATAAAAATGTTCTATTTATGCGCACTTGTAGCATCTTGAGATGTATGGTATCCCAGTTCCTAGATATGCTTGTGTCAATAGAACAGAACCCAACCAAGACCTTGATTACTTCGTCGAGGAAGAAGACTTTATTGAGGTTATGGTGAAGTATTCTGGAAGCCATTTGTGGAAAAGCCCGTCAATGGTGAGCTCCTCTTCTCGAACCTTTGATCTCTCTTATTTTTGTTAAACGAAATCGTTTTTATCAGCCTTGATCCCAACTTTTTTTATACTTTTGTACTTGAAAAGGTGATGATCATAGCATAATGATATACTACCCTAGCTCTCAGCAGTGGAGGCATGAAAGAATTGTTTCGTAAGGTACTGCTGCATTATGCATAACTTGGCTTTCCGTGGACTGGCTTTAATCCTTCTATTGTATATGTTTGTTGTTATAACCGTAGTTCAGTCATCCACTACTTGTCTTTCTGCAGAACTTGGCTGTCTCTCTGATCCTAGTTTTTTTTTTTCCAGGTTGGCAATCGTTCAAGTGAATTTCATCCTGACGTCAGAAGAGTAAGGAGAGAAGGTTCTTACATATATGAGGAGTTTATGCCTACTGGGGGAACTGATGTCAAGGTTATGTTCCTGATGCTTCTAGATAAGCTTATTATGTTCTAGTCCATGTTTGAGGCAACGGCATTTTT